>CM060701.1:88057122-89322122 GCA_030686995.1 Artemisia argyi | reverse complement strand
ATTTGGTATTTTATTTCAATTTCTCAATTTCATATTTTTCTTTCAATTGAGTCTAGGATTTCCATTACTAAATGCTTCCCATAGGATTATAATGCATAATTTACACTAAAACCCAATAATCACAAACCCTCTTATTAACATTTTTGAAAAATTTCATACACTCCTTTTCGAAATTTTTCTTAAAAACATTGTTGAATAATGCTATAAAAACTTGTTAAAACTAATCACTTTGTGTTTTTACAACTTATTAATCATGAAAATATGTATTTCAATGCATTGAAAACAAATTTATATATGATAAGAGGGTGTTTGGATTATGTCGAAAATTGGTTAAAATTTAGTCGATATAATTTTTAAAACAAATTCTCATGTTAATTAACACAAAACTAGTAATTTAAAGTCGTCAAGATATATAATTCATATATATATATATATATATATATATATATATATATATATATATATATATATATATATATATATATATATATATATTGACATTTTAGTCGCAAGTTTTCTAGAAAAGGGAGCATTTGGTTTAACCTAGAAAACAATACTTTTAAAGTCAAAATCTAAATTTTTTTCTCAAAACAAATCACTTGCATAAGAAACTCGTAAGAAATAGCAAGTTATACAATCTAATGTATATCTAGCAAAGTTTCAAGATATATTAGGATGTTTAAAGGAGCTTTTGGATTATCCCATAACTACCTTCTAAACTTCGTAAACTATATCTAAAACGAGTTAAAAATAAAAATAAGGAACATAGTAAACTACTTCTTAGGTTTAAGGTCCTAGAGTCGAAGTATGTTTACGTTCCACATACGTCATAACAATATATGCATTATTTTTTTCTTTGTTTTAATGTTAATTTTATTGTTATCGTGTTTAGGTAAAAATGCCCAAAGTCATTACCGAAGATATTTCCCAAACCAAAAACTGTATTCCCAAAGTTTCTCAACTTCCTACCATCTCTCCTTCCATTGTTCGTATCTATCGTCAAATTGAGGATAGAAACAATCATGAAGGTCGTGTCGATCAAGCTTACTATCAATCCGATTTCATTGAACGTTTATTTACAAATGTCCGCTTCGAATGTCTTTAACAAATCAATGAACCCATCATTCCCCGTTTCATTCTCGACTTCTATAGCCAAGTCACGGTCCAAACCGATGAATTTGGTTCCATTCTCATCTCATTCATGATCAAACATGAATTCATTACTCTAACTCTTGCACAATTTGGTCAAATCCTCCAAATTACTTTTACCGGTCAATCCGTATTCACCAACGAATGGGATCTTAGTTCTCTTCAACGTTCTCGACCAATGTATGGTCCTTATTTCTCCGAAATTCCTTCTCCCGGAGAAATTTGTCAAATGCTCGGGTTGGGTCGTGAAATCACTACCTGAAAAATCAAGTCCAAAGATGTCCAAATTTTTGAAAATCAAATCCTCCTGAAAGAACTACGCCCCGACATGAAGCGTTGTGAAGAACTCATTCGAGAGAATGTGTTTGGTACCGGAGGCCACCGTGACCATCTCCCGGCTAGCCTCGCTCACGTGTTGTATTGTATTGTTGCCGAACAACATTACAATTTGGCTTATTTCTTTATCAAGCATATCGAATGTGCAAGAGCTACTCCTAAAGCTAATCTTCCATATCGTATGTTCCTCACTCGGCTCTATCGTCATGTCATCGAAAACTATCCCGATCTTGATGGTAGTATCTATCAACCTATCTATCCAACTTTGTGTCCTCTCGTTCTTAAACAAACCCATAAACCTCATAGTGATAAGGGTAAATCTTATTGTCATAGCTTCCATGGATCATCATGTTGTCAAGAGGATGACGAGGAGGATGAATACATTCATCGTGCCTCTCCTCCAACTACATTTGTTGATGATTTAGAGGACTTAGACTATTCCGAATACCAAGTGCCATCTCCTTCCTCTCAAACCAACCAAGTACTATTTGAGCAACAAACCAAGTTGCTCAACCAAACGCAAATGATGCATGAGGAGATGCGAGGAGGCTTCAAGTCTATTGCCAAGACGATTGGAGGATTGTTTCGAAAGAAAAAGAAATGATGAGGAGCGTGATATTAGCGTTGGATGCTTATGTGTGTTGAACTATTAGTATTATGTGTTATTTGAATAATTGTTGCTTATGTGCTATATTTCCGATGTGTATTCGGAAATGTTTATGTCTTGCTATGGATTATGGCACTTTAGAACTATAACTTTGGTGACTTATTATTATTACTTATTCTACTAATATGCATGTATTTCTCTTTGAATTTAATATATGTTTGCATGATTAATATATGATTATATATATGAATTACTTGCTTTTCAAATAGACCAAAACTAATATGAAATGTTCTAATAGAGCTCGCTGCAAACACAAAACAAAAATAAACCATTTTCAGGAATTTTTTGAAATTTAGTCGCTTGGTAATTCACCAGATGGGCGGCCCCCTTAATTATAAAGGGCGCGCCCCTTAAAATTAAAGGGGCCGGCCATGAATTAAGGGGACTGGCCATCTGAAACAGTTTTTACATTGTTTTCTTTTGCACCTTGTGACCCTTTTTGCTAGTCCCATCTACCATTTCCCTTAAAAACTAAACTGAATTTGGAATCTAACCATGTATTTTCAAATGAATTCCATTTCTAAACGTATTTTCTTGCTATAAAACCCCCATACACCTTTCATTCACAATCCATCATCATCACATTCAACAAACATAACCAAATCACCATGTCATCACCAAAAACCACCATCTCCAACAAAGCCAAGAAACAAAAACTTGTCATCATACCACCAAAACAACTCTTCATTGATCTTACTAATGAAGATAACACCACTCCATCACCACCACCTCAATGTTCATCTCCTAGTGCTCCCAATGCACCTTCCAAAACACCATCAACTCATGGAACCTCTACCTCCTCCATACCATCATTATCATCACTTAATGACTATATCAACACCCACTTGTCACCTCCACCAAGAGTACCACCACCACCACCTATTGAAAATGCATCCGTAGACATCACCCTTTCATTATCACCCATAACATCTCTTGATGCACACTTTTCACTATCACCAATCAACCCACCAAACTTCAATCCCATCCTATGGAGCCTACTTGAAGCTCCTGGTGATACTTGTCTTTGTTGCATCTATAACCGTACCATCATCTTTGGACTAAGAGATGAAATACACTACATGTTTTCATATATTGAAAAATTGTTTCCTCAACCACCACAAACATCAACCACACCTCCACCACCAACAACATCAACCGCACCTCCACCTCCACCTACATCAAACACACCTCCACCAACACCATCATCTCTATCTACAACATTGCTTCCCCCAAACTAACCATGTTTCATGTTTGGAAAATAAAATTGTTTCAACCATTTTGATGGCAAGCTCTATGAAAAACATTTCTATTGAAGCTTTAGTTGTTTGTTTGTTTTATTATGTATGCTTGTAAGCCGTTAGGGCATTAGATTATTGGATAACTTTTTTATGCATCTTGGATGCATTCTGCTTGTAACCATATTATCATTTAGTAGAAATGATCCTTTCATGCTCTAATTGCTTGTTATACATATTTATATTTGTTTCATGCATCATATATATTGTGTGTGTTCTAAATATTTTTGCAAGCATTCCATATCTCGATTTATCTTATAACCTTAAAATGAGGGGGGAGTACACGTCTAGGGGGAGCTCTAACATCGCCGGGATAACCTTTTTGATGCTAACAAAAAGGGGGAGAAATGATATAAACTCACTAAATACTTGTATATATCTTAATTTTTGATTTAATGAGTTTAGATTTTGTAATCATCAAAAAGGGGGAGATTGTTGATATAAATAATGCATAAAAATGTTATTAATATTTCTCGATATCCCTACGTTTTGATGATCACAAAATGTAAAAACATTAAACGTAAAATCATTATGTAAACAAGTATTTAGTTACAAAATATCATTATATCCAACTAAATCACTTAAGGTATGAATAAACAAATGTCTAATACATTTTATGATCAAAGGGATTTTTATTTAAACATTACAAAGTTTATAAAATGATATAAACATGTTATATATTTTTGAAAAACAATTTTGGTAATTAAAGGAAAATGTTTAATTCAAAACAAATATATGAATTCAAATTTTTAACCAAAATCAGTTAGTTTTTCACCAAATAAACTTTCACCAGAAAATACAAAGAAATCGGGCCGTTACAGGTGGGCGGCCCCCTTAATTTTAAGCGGGCCGGCCACCATTTAAGGGGTCCGACATGTTCTTGTTGTTAGATTTCTTTGCCTATAAATACTGGTTTATTCCTTCAATTTTTCCACACCTTTTCACTAAAACTTTCTGTCCAAATCCTTTCAAAACATCCTTCTAAATCCTTTGATCATAAGTTTATTAGTTCTTGTTTCATGTGATCCAATCCCTCATCGTTCAAAGTGCAAGAGAAGAATACTCCTTCCATTTCAAATAAAGAAGTATTGAAGATTAGTTGTGTAGTTTGTGTAAATCAATTCTAAAGTTGTGTAGTGTTTGTAATAAATAGATTTAGGTAGGTTTGTTATTAAGCTTAGTAGAAGTAGTGGTGTGAAGAAGAAGTAGTGAAGTAGTGTGAAGTAGTAGTGGTGTGTACAAGTTGTGAAGAAGGTGTGCCAAGTCATGAAGAAGTTGTGAGATTGGTTCTAACTACAATTAGAACTCGACATTTAGCTTAGTGTCGTAAATTGGTGTAAGCAAAATTTGTGTAAGGTTTCTCCGCCACAAGGGAGTTTCTTGACAAAGTGAAGAAAACTCTCGAGTAAGAGACTCGGGGAGTGGAGTAGGGCGAAGAGGAGCTTCGTAGCCGAACCACTATAAATCCTTGTGTTGTGGTTTGATCTTTCTAACTCTATCTTTTCATTACTTTCATATTTACATTATATTTACTTAGTTAGTTAGATTAAATTGTTCATATATTGCAGGTGTTGAATTTCACATAAACAAGAATCGAAGTTTTTGAAAACAAAGTTTTTATAATCTAAATCAATGTAAAACTATTCAACCCCCCCCCCCCTTCTAGTTTTCCACACACTTTATTTTAGGATTCAAGCCATTCCACCCTCTAGGAACTAGGCAACCAAACGGGCCCTTAGTTTCTTTCACTTACTTTCACTTTCATTCTTGCAAACAAACTTAAGAACAATGTATTGTTTTTTACTTGTGAGTTATGAATATGTTAGGGAATTTTTAGCCACTTTCAAATTCAGGGATCATATTCCTAACCTCAACACTAATGGAACACTCACCTTTCAGCTTGGAGGGGTGAGAAGATCTATGACAATGAGGGAGTTTATCTTGGCCATGGGGATACATATTGAGAGGGAATTGGAAACGGATATGTTTGAAGTGTTCTATGATGCTTGTTGTAACACCCCCAAAATATCGCAGCGGAAGACTGTGTCACTGGGGTGCTACTTCATAATACAAAGTACAAGTTATAGAAAACGACCTCTAAATGAGACGTTTTGAAAAGTTGCCATTCGATTAATGAATTCAAAGTTACAAACATGAGATTCCAAAGTATGATACATAAATGTATACAAAATGTTTTGAATGGTAAATGATAAAAGCATAAGTCTTCAGAATATGCAGTTTGACTCTAAGTTCCACGCACTAGCTATCGCCTTACTAACCTGAGATAAACTTGTTAAAGTGTCAACACAATGCTTTGGTGAGTTCATAGAGTTTGTCTTAAAACAGTTGAAAAGTCTTTAAAGAATATTCGCACAGCAAAGGCATCGTGAATCCACTCAGTTGCAAGTCCCGCCCATAACATGTAACAATTCGCATTTTCGGATTACTATTCATTTTTACTATTCACTTTCACTATTGACTCCCGAAATTTTTATTTCATATTCTCGTAAGTTAAACTATTTTAATGATAATCCGAGAGTTTGACACTCGTCGGATCATTTCTGCAAAAATCACGAAATCGTGTCTGAGATTTACTTTTAGGTTTAAACGTCATTCCAGCATCCCGATATGTCCATAAACCACTATAAACAATAGAAATATGATTTTCTCTCATTTTACGAAAATTCCAAAAGTTTTGGAATTTTACGTTTTCCAGTTCAGCGTTTTACGCGAATTACGCGTTTTAGACCCGCGTTTCCAGTTTTAGCAGCGTTTAAGCAACCCGATAGAACTTGTCACTCATTAAATATGCTAAGATAAGTTATATTAATAAGTTTTAACATATTTATAAGTTTCATATTTTTAGGATACCCGATTTCAAGTTTCAGGACTTAACGACTTACCGTTAGCAATTACCGGGACCAAAACTCACTCCGTAACTTAGATAAGACCATGACTACTCATCTAGTCACCCTAGATCAGCCTTGGCC
This sequence comes from Artemisia argyi, assembly GCA_030686995.1. Taxonomy (NCBI): domain Eukaryota; kingdom Viridiplantae; phylum Streptophyta; class Magnoliopsida; order Asterales; family Asteraceae; genus Artemisia; species Artemisia argyi. Next base: position 89,315,685 of record CM060701.1, on the reverse strand, counting down.
GACTTAGAGGGGGGGGGGGATTCACCTAATATGTGTCTTGATCTCATGCCTTAAGCTCTAGGATGAAAACAAGTGTCTAAACTTCCATGCTAAGTTTCCTAAATATCCTAAACTTGCACCTCCTTAAGGCACCTTCCTAACACCTTCCTAGCCTCCTCATTTACACTATAAAATCTAGCTCATCCCTTCCTTTCATCTCCATAAAAACGCCAAACACATAATCCATAAACCTTGATCCTTTGATTTCCAAGTTATAAGTTACACACTAAAGTTGAAGGCATAGTTAGTCTCTACATGAATCAAGAGTTTGTTTGGTGATTCCATGGTTGAATTAGGAGCTACACAAGGTTTTAGGGGCTGAGGTTAAATGGTTTTCACAAGGGTTATGTCAAGGCTAGCAAGGGTTTAAAGAGTTGTGGTGAAGGGTTTGCAAGCATAAGTTTAGTGTCCTAGTTTCATACTTGACTTCCTTTCTTTAGAAAGCCAAAAGTTGTAAGAAAACCTATTACACTTTCTTGCTCAATATCATTTTCATGCTTATTATGTTTCTTTCATGCTATATATGGTCTTTGTATTATGTTCATGATGTATAAAAACTAGTAAAACAAGTTATGGTATATATATGTTAACTTATGTTATTTAAACAAGTAAACTAGTGACTTTTATGGAGAACCACGACCAAAATAGTATAACTATGATATTTGACACTTAGCTACTGTTAGAGAGGACTTAACAAGGAAAACATAGCAATTTGAATCACCCAAAACGAGTACCCGAGTCAAAAGTTATGACCATTTGAAATTACCAAAACTTTACGGCAAAACTACCAAATGTTTCTGTGACAGAACCTTAAACACGCAATAAGAGGCCCTTCTGGTCCATTTTAATGAAAAAGTTAAAAGACAAAAGTTGTCCAGAATGATGTTTTCTTCCAAAACACAGGAGCACGAGCCCAGAAAACCAATAATGAATGATATTTTCTTCAAATTCTTAACAGCTATTTTAAATATCCAAGTGACTATATAATAGTTATGGTTAAATATAACCAAGAGGTCTAATGACCTAAAGCCAAGACCACTACCATGGATAAGGCCAAGGATGAGTCTCAAGACCATGGTAACAATGACCAAGGTCACGACAAAGCCACGGCTAAATACCATGTAACTTTTCGAATCAAAAACTTATATATATTTTATCAAATACTACAATAGTAGGGAGCCTCATGTGAGGAGTTCATTAAGTAAGCCGTCGAGATGAGTTGCGGATTTACGAATTAAAGTGTCCTGGCTCCTCGAACGTTTACTCCATGACTTCTGAATTATGTCGGCCTGAACGGTAGTAAGAGATATACAACCTATACATGTTTCATAAACCATTTATATTCAAAGACTTACACTACATACTAAGTACTACATCATGAACATTATGCAAGACATATATAGGCAATTCTTCGTATTCTTAGACATTACTCCAAACCTAAGTCGCAACGTTCTATTATAGGCTGCTCTTAGAGACTTTCGTTATTCGACTACCACTTTCATTTCTCATTACATAACTTAAGGTGAGTCATAGCCCCTACTCTTTTTATACTTGTTTTGAACTCTTTGGGGGAGATACATGCTTAAACTACTTGCTTTCTCTTTTACTAAAGACAATTTTACTCATATGCTATGCTGTACTTTTATACTCTTAAACATGATGTGTAGTTTTATTACGATATGTGCCTTAATGTATTAAACTATTCTATACGCTATATTCTTTAACCACTGTTTAACTCCTGGATGGAGCCGATGGAGAGGTATTGATAGTACTATCGGGCTGACGCCCCCACCATTGCCATATATTCCTGGCCTTGGGTGAATATAATCCAGCTTTGAAGCATTTGTGCGTATTCTTGTCATGAGGTTCAGCAGTGATACTATACATTAAGCGTGCATATATCGTATACACATATATCAAAATCATACTATATGTTAGCAGTGGGTTGTGAACACACAGGTTGCAAGTGTTGTTATGGGTGGGACTTGCAACTGACTGGATTCACGATGCCTTTGCTGTGCAAATATTCTTTAAAGACTTTTCAACTGTTTTAAAACAAACTCTATGAACTCACAAACCATTGTGTTGACACTTTAGCATGTTTATCTCAGGTTAGTAAGGCGATAGCTAGTGCGTGGAACTTAGAGTCAAGCTGCATATTCTGAAGACTTACGCTTTTATCATTTACCATTCAAAACATTTTTGTATACATTTATGTATCATACTTTAGAATCTCATGTTTGTAACTTTGAATTCATTAATCGAATGGTAACTTTTCAAAACGTCTCATTTAGAGGTCGTTTTCTATAACTTGTACTTTGTATTATGAAGTAGCGCCCCAATGACACAGTCTTCTGCTGCGGTATTTTGGGGGTGTTACATATTGGTATCAGAGCTTTAGTTATAGAGAACTAGGTTGCATTTAGTGCCTAGACTATAACTGCTATATACATTAAGACTCTCCTCTTTATTTGCCTTACACACACTACATACGCATATACTTTTGTTAGTTGTTGGTTTAGTTCCACGCTGTTAGATGATGTGACTTTAGTATTGTAAGGAACCCCAGAGATTAGTCGAGTCATTAAAAAAAATTTTGGAGCTCAGTAATAACGAAATGCAACCTAGTTAAATAATTAAGTTAAATAATTAGTTATTACTGAGCTCCAAATTTTTTTTTATGACTCGACTAATCTCTGGGGTTCCTTACAATACTAAAGTCACATCATCTAACAACGTGGAACTAAACCAACAACTAACAAAAGTATATGCGTATGTAGTGTGTGTAAGGCAAATAAAGAGGAGAGTCTTAACGTATATAGCAGTTATTGTCTAGGCACTAAATGCAACCTAGTTCTCTATAACTAAAGCTCTGATACCAATCTGTAACACCCTCAAAATATTGCAACGGAAGACTGTGTCACTGGGGCGCTACTTCATAATACAAAGTACAAGTTATAGAAAACGACCTCTAAATGAGACGTTTTGAAAAGTTACCATTTGATTAATGAATTCAAAGTTACAAACATGAGATTCCAAAGTATGATACATAAATGTATACAAAATGTTTTGAATGGTAAATGATAAAAGCGTAAGTCTTCAGAATATGCAGCTTGACTCTAAGTTCCACGCACTAGCTATCGCCTTACTAATCTGAGATAAACATGCTAAAGTGTCAACACAATGGTTGGTGAGTTCATAGAGTTTGTCTTAAAACAGTTGAAAAGTCTTTAAAGAATATTCGCACAGCAAAGGCATCGTGAATCCACTCAGTTGCAAGTCCCGCCCATAACAACACTTGCAACATGTGTGTTCACAACCCCCTGCTAACATATAGTATGATTTCGATATATGTGGATACGATATATGTACGCTTAATGTAAAGTATCACTGCCTAGTGAACCTCATGACAAGAATAAGCACAAATGCTTCAAAGCTGGATTATATTCACCCAAGGCCAGGAATATATGGCAATGGTGGGGGCGTCAGCCTGATGGTACTATCAATACCTCTCCATCGGCTCCATCCAGGAGTTAAACAGTGGTTAAAGAATATAGCGTATAGAATAGTTTAACACATTAAGGCACATATCGTAATAAAACTACACATCATGTTTAAGAGTATAAAAGTATAGCATAGCATATGAGTAAAATTGTCTTTAGTAAAAGAGAAAGCAAGTAGTTTAAGCATGTATCTCCCCCAAAGAGTTCAAAACAAGTATGAAAAGAGTAGGGGCTATGATTCACCTTAAGTTATGTAATGAGAAATGAAAGTGGTAGTCGAATCGCGAAAGTCTCTAAGAGCAGCCTATAATAGAACGTTGCGACTTAGGTTTGGAGTAACGTCTAAGTATATAGTGTAAGTCATTGAATATAAATGGTTTATGAAACATGTATAGGTTGTATATCTCTTACTACCGTTCAGGCCGACATAATTCAGAAGTCATGGAGTAAACGTTTGAGGAGCCAGGACACTTTAATTCGTAAATCCACAACTCATCTCGACGGCTTACTTAATGAACTCCTCACATGAGGCTCCCTACTATTGTAGTATTTGATAAAATATATATAAGTTTTTGATTCGAAAAGTTACATGGTCTTTAGCCGTGGTTTGCCGTGACCTTGGTCATTGTTACCATGATCTTGAGACTCAACCTTGGCTTTAGCCATGGTTGTGGTCTTGGCTTTAGGTCATTAGACCTCTTGGTCTTAGTAAACCATAACTATTATATAGTAACTTTGGTATATAAAATAGCTGTTAAGAAACTGAAGAAAATCTCATTCGTTATTGGTTTTCTAGAAACGTGCTCCTGTGTTTTTGAAGAAAACGTGATTCTGGACAACTTTCGTGTTTTAACTTTTTCATGAAACGGACCAGAAGGGCCTATTTTGCATGTTTAAGGTTCTGTCACAGAAACATTTGGCAGTTTTGCCGTAAAGTTTTGGTAATTTCAAATGGTCATAACTTTTGACTCGGGTACTCGTTTTGGGTGATTCAAATTGCTATATTTTCCTTGTTAAGTCCTATATAACAGTAGGTAAGTGTCAAATATCATAGTTATACTATTTTGGTCGTGGTTCTCCATAAAAGTCACTAGTTTACTTGTTTAAATAACATAAGTTAACATATATATACCATAACTTGTTTTACTAGTTTTTATACATCATGAACATAATACAAAGACCATATATAGCATGAAAGAAAAATAATAAGCATGAAAATGATATTGAGTAAGAAATTGTAATAGGGTTTCTTACAACTTTTGGCTTTCTAAAGAAAGGAAGTCAAGTATGAAACAAGGACACTAAACCTATGCTTGCAAACCCTTCACCATAACTCTTGTAAACCCTTGCTATAACCCTTTTGAAAACCTTCTTAGCTCAGCCCTAGTACCCTTGTGTAGCTCCTAATTCAACCATGGAATCACCAAACAAACTCTTGATTCATGTAGAGAATAACTAGGCCTTTAACTTTGTAGTGTAACTTGTAGTTTGAAGATCAAAGGATCATGGTGCTAGGGATTATAGGGTGTTCGGTTTTGGTGATGAAAAAGGAAGAGGATGAGCTTGCTATTTATAGGAAGATGAGGAGGTTAGGAAGGTGCCTAGGAAGGTGTAGATGAGGAGGTGCAAGTTTAGGATATTTTCCTAAAACTTGGTGACCAAGTTTAACACTTGTAACTAATGTAAAGTATCAAGACTTATTACTTAGGCACATGGCATGGTGAATCACTCTTATACACGTTCATATGATGGTTAGGGTGACTAGGTGCATAAACTTGGTATTATCTAGCTTACGGACTGAGTTTTGGTCCCGGTAATCGCTAACGGTAAGTCGTTAAGTCATGAAACTTAAAATCGGGTATCCTAAAAATATGAAACTTATAAATATGTTAGAACTTATTAATATAACCTATCTTAGCATATTTAATGAAAGATAAGTTCTATCGGGTTGCTTAAACGCTGCTAAAACTGGAAACGCGGGTCTAAAACGCGTAATTCGCGTAAAACGCTGAACTGAAAAACGTAAAATTCCAAAACTTTTGGAATTGTCGTAAAATGAGAGAAAATCATATTTCTATTGTTTGTAATGTTTTATGGACATATCGGGATGCTGGAATGACGTTTAAACCTAAAAGTAAATCTCGGATACGGTTTTGTGATTTTTGCAGAAATGATCCGACGAGTGTCAAACTCTTGGATTATCATTAAGATAGTTTAACTTATGAGAATATGAAATAAAAATTTAGGGAGTGAATAGTAAAAAGTGGATAGTAATAGTGAATAGTAAAAATGAATAGTAATCCGAAAATGCGAATTGTTACACTTGTAGGAAAACAAAACCCTACAACTACAACCCAAGAGTCTACTTTGAGCAAATTTCCATGGCTGGTAGATATGACACTTCCAACCCTGCTTCCTACCCCATTATTAGGAGCCTACTCTGCCGTTTGGTTCATAGGCTTATTTCCATTTCTATTGCAGCTAGGCACTCAGGGAGAGAGAAGGTTATAGTTGGTGACATCTATTTGTTGCATAGCATGGATGGGGGTCAGATGGTTGATGTCCCTTGGCACCTGGCCAAGTTTATTTCAGGTGGGGCAAAAGGTTTTAAAAGAAGAGGAGCTTCATTCAGGGGGCTTACTTGATTGGTAGGTTGGCTAGGAGCCTGTGTTTGATGAGCCCTGTTGCTTTGAGAATTATGACTAGGGGATAGGAAACTGATTTTATTGGTATTGTGAAGCTGGTAGAGTTTGAGATCTGTAGGATCATTGAGGCTAGTGAGGCTGAGATGAAGCCCACCATTTCAGGTGATGGTTATGTGGCGATTGGGTCTTCCCAGGCAAGTGGTAGCCAAAAGGAATGTTGGTGAGGGGTGTGCTAGGTAGCTCCCCATCACCCCATCAGGAGTATTTCTGATAGGCTCAGAGCCATGGACGAAAGAATAGGAGATATGGAGGGTGACATATCTCATTTGGTGGAGGATATGGATGACATGACCATAGTGATGTCAGGCATGATGATCCAGTATGATGGATTCTACAATGTGTTCTGACAGATGCAGCTGAAGCAGAAGTGGTACTATTCATGGAGTGCAGACCGCTTTAATGGACTCCCTTATGTCTACGTGCCTGATATGCCTGATCTAGGGGTCCAGCAGGGGGTGAACTTCATGTCTGCTCAACAATCTTTTCCAGGAGCCACTTCAGCCACCACCTCCGATCCTTATGGCCTATTCTACAGCATGCCCTCCACTTCACAACATGGGAATCCTATGGATGAGTAGAGATGGCAACGGGGCAGGGTATGCGGGGAATGGTTGATACCATCCCCATCCCCGAAGTTAGATAGTTATCCCCATCCCCGTCCCCATCCCCGTCGGGGGTCACAATTGCATCCCCATCCCCATCCCCATCCCCAATGGGGAACGGGGATCCCCAATGGGGAATCGGGGATTTTTCCTCATTACATAATTGATATTTTAAATAGATTTCAAATGGTGCAACCATACTAAAATCAAACAAAATTCATTCATTAGATTAAGTTCAAGCATTCGACAAAATATAGTAAAGAGTACGACTTATCGTAAGTACGAAAACGACTACAATTGGAAACAAAAACGTAAACTAATCCAACATGCAAAGGTACAACGATCATTAACAAGAGTATATTAGCTATTAATTGAGAAGATTTTAAATATTATATACATATATAATTTTATTCATGTATAAAAGATATTCGGGGACGGGTATGGAAACCCGAGGGTATTACCATCCCCGCCTCCATACCCACTTTTGAGTAATGGGGATTCCCCATCCCCATCCCCATACCCGGTCAACTCGGGGATTCCCCGGTCAAATCAGGGTCAGGTATCGGATTCTCCGTCGGATTCAGATTTTTTTGCCATCTCTATGGATGAGGAGTGATATCTCCTTTTGTTGGTTTTTATTAACAATTTCCGTATGTGCTTTAATAAAATTAAATTTCTCTTATGTCTCTATAATAATTAACTCCTAGGACGTGCTTTTAATTCTGTAATATTAGTACTTTGCGTTTTGTGATCATTTGCATGTTTAAGATTTCAGAATCTGATACAGAAGGTTTCTACGGCATAACCTGGTCCTAAGACCTACGCCGTAATCATTTCTGGGCTTACGAGAGTTGAGAGTTGGAAAGAGTTATCGCGTCACTAGGTTGATGGACCTATGCCGTAATATGTTTCTAAGAAAGGTTTTCTATGTTTGGGCTTCCAAGGTATGAGTTTTTTAGGGAAGTTTTTCATTTCGTATTTATATTCTTCCATTTTTTATTGTTTAAATTTGGTACAAATGGGACTTTGTACAATTTAAGTAGGGGGAGGGGAATAGAAATAATACAACTTATTGCCCTCGATTTTCTAGTTTATTTGGAAAAATTATACCATATTTGAAACTTTTTGACAAGTTTCTCTTAACCAAACTAGAGTAGATCTTTACCGAGCACACACCAACCCTTGATTCCATTAGTGAGATTTAGCCTTATATCCGTTTTCTCATATTACATAATCTACCAAATATTGAGTGTACCGGTAGTACTGTAGACTTTAGAACTTGGTCTTTTTATCATTTCGAGACCATAGATGAGTATTGCATTGAGTTTTCTTGGTGCAATTGGGATAGATAGTTCAAGAAGGCAATATTTTAGGATTTACACCAAAATAGGCTATATGTGTTACAATCGTGTGTGTTTATCGACTAGTCACCCCGATTTGTCGACCTCCCATCATAAACCCATTTGTTGCACGCACCTATAGCGCAAGATGCCCTCAGATATACCCTTCTGATCCAATCTTTTGTACCTTAACCAACTTATGTGTTGTTTCGTTTACGACTTTACGCCATGTCACCTTAACCAACCATGTAGTCTTTAGTCGATGATTGGGGAATTACTGTTTGTCTAAGTCCTTGGTTCAAGTTGAGAGGTTCGGGAATTATACTTTAGTGGAGGACAAATTTATGAAGATCATTGAAGACCACCCACTTACTCTTAATACTTATGATTCTTCTCATGTGGGGGAATGACCTTTTATGTTTTAGATGTTATAAAAAAAAGAAAAAAAATAGTGATCATGAAGTTGCGCCGTAACCACATAAAATAGGTTACGGCGTAGATTTGTTTGAAAAATGATTACAAGAGTTCTACAGCATTACCATTTAATGGAGGTTACGCCGTAACTATTCATGGGAAGACAAGGTAAAGAGCTCATGCGCGTATTACGGATTATTTAAGTTAATGAAGGTCGAGTTAGTGTGCACTTATCATTATTGGACGATACCTACCCACACACCTTAGCACACTAACTTGCTATTTTGATGATTCAATTTTCGCATCTTGATACTTGGATTTAGGGTGAATGGTAGGCGATGTCGACTTAATTATGGATTAGGACTATTTGTTTGTGTATTTTTCATTTTTACACCTTTTAAATGTGTATCCCATGCCTTTTCCTACCCAAGTTATTCTAAACATCAATACTTCAAGTTTATGTAAGGGAGTTGAGAAATCATTGGTGTCTTGGTCATGGATTTGGTCATGTATCATTGGTTTTGTCGCCTTCGCTATAGCTTGTAATGACTTGATGAATAACTCGACCTAGCCTTTGTAACTATTCACCCAATATTGCCTTTAAGGATTGTCTTAACCTTAGCTCTAGTGGTAGAGATTTGTGTAATCGCCAAGCCTATTATAGAAGAGAAATGACTAGGGTGCCTAAAAACATGCCTAATTTTGTGCCTAAAATTGTATAGCATTTAATTAATGGTTGTGAAGCCATAGTTCCCTCATCCGCAACCAACAGAATGCTGACACCCAGTTTTAGGCACAAAATTAGGCATACATTTAGGCACCCCAATCATTTCTCATGATAGAATAATGCTATGACTGTGCTTATGAGTGATCACCCCAAGAAGAAACACGTAGATTAGTGAGTGTATTAGTGTTTTTTCTGCTCTTTTTGTGAGGTGTTCGGCTTGGATGTTTCTACCATAGGTAGTTTTTAAATTCATATCTTCCAAGCTAGCTTGGGAGTTATCTTTTTGGAAATAATTCTAATAAGGTCTATTTGAGGGCAAATAGTGTTTAAGTGGAGGGATATTTGATGACATAAAATAATCTGATTATCTTAACATCAATATATCATGTTTAAGCTCATGATTATAGCAGATTCACATGAAATGAGCTAGATTATGCTTGTTGTTCTGTAGGTATAACTATTCGAAGAAATGGAACAATAAGGAGGAATAATCAACAAGGCAGCAAAAAGGGTTACGGCGTAGCCCTATCGTGGTGCTTACACTTTAGAGATGATGTAAGTAGTATGTTGTAGAAGGAGCATCGTAGGAGAAACGTGTTGACCAAGTGTGAAGGTTACGGTGTAACCTGGTCGACAAAGTTACCCTGCAACCAGGTCGTAACAAGTGAAGCCTATAAATATATACGAATTCAGCATTGAAGAATCATCTCCCCTTTCCCAAATCCCAACTACGGTTTGGGGAGAACAACCCTTAAACACAAGAGAAAGTTAGAAGGATGAAGAGAAATAATAGTTGTACAATTCCGTTCAATTCACAAAACTGTATATCATGATAGTTTATTTATATTTCAAATCCAAATGAGTTTCTACACTTAAACATTTTGTGAATTTATTGTTGATGTTAATCTATGCTTTGGTTGTTTACTTTGTCTCTTTGCTTCTTTATATAGATATCTTGCTAGCCTACTGTTGAACCCCCGCGTTTTGGTAGTATTGAAGCTAGGGTAGTACCTAATTTACTAGTTAGCATAGGACCATTAAAACACTAGCTTATTGGGTTGCTTTTGGTATTACAATTGTCCATGTGTAGGACTTCACCAGAGAACTATCTACACTAGATGAACTACTTAAGAAGCACGGGAAAACCCACATGGACCAAACAAGGGCTTAGTGTCAAAAAAACACTAGATAGGTCTAGAGGGTAGTTGGTACTTAATGACTATGAATTAGATACTTGAACACCCATGACCATCGGGGTTGGGATTTAGTTATTATAGGTTAGGTGATAATGATCAATTGAGCCTAATGACATTTAACCAATATATAGAACAAGGAGATAGACATTGCGCATTATAATTAAACTATTGCTTAGTAACATCACTTCCTTCTTCTTCCTTTACTTTTAATTCTTTTAGTTCACTATTATGTTTCAACAAACAACTTTCTAAATGATAAAACAAATTAGCACCTTATTCATTAGACCAACAGCTTTTGAGACGACACTCAGATTTGTCTATGCTATACTTCACATGACCACGTACACTGCACGTTAGAATGTGTTAGTCCTTAGTACTTCTTAGTTTATAAATTTAGAACATGATACAACGCATCAGAGAAACTAAAGCTTGAAAAGGAAGAAAGAATGGAAGAAAAGCGGCTTGCTCGACAACGGGAAACCGAAGAACAGAGGCTTGCACACGAGAGACAACTAATTGAGTTTCAACGTGAACAATATGAATAACAAAAACAAGAAAAAATGGAGAAAGGCATCATGTATCATGTACTACACTTTATCTCATAAGCAGCGCTACAATTTAGACTATTAGTTTAAGTTTGTTTTATTTTTTATTGTAATGTTTTTAATTTTATTTAAATTATTATTGTAATGTTTTTTTAATTATGAATGAAATTGTAATTAAAAAAAATTGTTATGGTCGTTAATGTGGTTACCATTAGCAGTTTATGGTCTGTATGTATTCGCAGAGAGAAAAAGTTGAGCTGGCGATGATGTGTTAGTGGTGACCACAGAAAATTGTGATCACTGTTGGCACGAGTCTTATGCTAAGAAAAAGGTTGATACTTGCCTAACCTCCCATAAATGCTTTATGTTGCCTTCATAACTGCCCCATTGTCAACTTTCAATTGTCATACGAAACCATTTGTATTCATCAATAATTTCGTCATTTAATATGTTGTTCCTTCAAACAAATAAAACATTAAATATGACATTTCAAATCATTTGTGGTCAGTTCCAACGTAAATTGTCTCTCTCTGTATTCAGCTTTTTGGTTTCCTTATTTCCTGAAATTGCTTGACTTTCATCGAATTTTGTGAATTCTGTGATGAATTTGTTGAAGATATGGAGCAAGCCAATTTAATATGTGGTTAATTAAGTTAATATTGGAGCAATGTGTATTCGTTGTTTTGGTGCTTTTGATTCATGTAAAACTACAAGTAGAAATCTTCCAGATGGTAAGATTTTTTAACATGTCCTTTTTGTTATTTGCTATTTATTCATATAATTATGCTTAGTTTTTTTTGTTTATCAGATATTGCTACTAACAACGTTAAACAATTCTCGTATAATTCGTTAAGATCAGCTACTAGAAACTTTCACCCGTCAAACAGGATTGGTGAAGGTGGTTTTGGAGTTGTCTACAAGGTATGATCCTGACAACGTTTTGTGGATTGCGTTTGCAAACTGATTAGATTTTAGATCTTACAGTTTTTGATGTTTAAATGGAGGCCTTGGGGTTTTGATTATCTTGTTATTCTAACAATTATGCAATCGCAATCCCAAACACCTTGTAAGTTTCCACTTATAGACTAGAGTTTAATCTGATAAATAACAATTTAAAGCAAAAACACAGGGGGTTCTGAGAGATGAGACTCAGGTTGCGGTGAAAGTTCTCTCTGCTGAATCGAGACAAGGGACCAGTGAATTTTTGACTGAGATTAATATGATATCGAGCATCAGGCATCCCAACCTCGTTCAACTCGTTGGTTACTGTGTCGATGATGATAATCGGATTTTGGTATATGAGTACCTTAAGAACAACAGCCTTGCTAGTGCTTTACTTGGTATTGTAGTATAATTTTGTACTATTTGCTGAATAAAACTTTCTTGTGATGTTTAATGGTTAAATAGAAGTTTTATCATCGGTTTCACTTAGCCATCAGGAGAATAAGTTTACTTATTCACACCTTATTTTCGTTTGTAGGCTCTACCATTTTCCTTCATAAGAAGATAATATTTATATAGACAATCTTTTGTACAAAAAAAATATAGACAAACTAGTTTCATTAAATTACCTTCTAACGATAGAACTAGAAACATACCAAAAGTTTTTCTTTTTTCTTAAAATATTAAGGATTATTTAGCTACATGCTAACAGTGCATAGTTATCAAATTGTAGGTTCAAGGGGCCGACAGGTAGACATAGATTGGGCTACACGAGCCAGTATTTGCAAAGGCACAGCATCAGGTCTTGTATTTCTTCATGAAGAAGCTAAACCACAAATCGTCCACCGAGATATTAAGGCGAGCAATGTACTTCTTGATGGAAACTTTCATCCCAAAATAGGAGATTTTGGACTTGCGAAACTATTCCCTGATAATGTCACTCATGTTAGTACTCGAGTTGCTGGAACAGTGTAAGACCCTCAATCCTTTATTTTTGCATTTATTCGGTGCCTAAATCATTTAAATTGCTCGAATCTGTTTTTATGATAGGGGATACCTGGCTCCAGAGTACGCCTTGTTAGGACAACTTACAAAGAAAGTGGACGTATATAGTTTTGGTGTGCTTATGCTCGAAGTTATAAGCGGCCGAAGTAGCAACAACTCAGCTTTTGGCGAGGATCTCTTGGGCCTGGTTGAATGGGTATGCTTCCGACTATTATATAATGTGATCACTTGACTTCAAAAGGTGTTACGAAAGCCAAAGTACTTTTAAAATAAATTATAATCCGTAAAGTGCCTGAATGTTTTGCTGTTGCATTAAGCGGTCCCAAGTTAGAATCCCAAAGGTTACTGATTTAATGTCCCTTATATATACACACGATGAAATCAGATACTGATTTGAGATTAGTCTTGTTTTCAGACGTGGAAGCTTAAAGACGAAGAGAGACTTTTAGATATCCTCGACCCTAACCTAACCGATTGTCCTACTGATGAGGTTATGCGTTTCATTATAGTCGCACTCTTTTGTACACAAGCAGTTTCAAACCAAAGACCCTCAATGAAACAAGTTGTTGAGATGCTCACAAGAAAAGTCAACCTCAATGTAAGATTGTTAACAGAGCCAGGGATATATATGCCGGATTTGTCCTCTAGTTGTTCTAAGGGTAGTACATCAACTGAAACAACAAAATCAAGACCATACAACGGCAAACAGTCAATAAATCCGTTTGTAGCAAGTTCACCACAAGCTAGTAATTCCAACAGCATATCACAGATGCTTCCTAGATTATCCTTGAATTCACATCGTGCCAACGACTAACAAAATGATTTATCATTTTGTACAAATATAAATCAACAATGTTTTCAGGATGCTTTAATTTACCGTATTGTTATAATTTTTGGCAGGATTCATTGCAAGTCACTTATAGCGTATTGACCAACCTTGGTCCATACTTTAGGTCAGTGTAATACATATGTTTTCAAGTCATTACGGAGTTTTCTTCTTTGTCTTCGTAATTACTTAATTCGACACCTTTATTAGAGAAATCCTATTTTGATTATGAATTTATAATTAGAGGAGAATTAATTTAGGGATTATGTATCCGAAGGCCACCCAACTATTAAACATTTTTATTAAAACCACCCGTATATCAAAATTAAATTATATATGTGTTTGTTTTCATTTATACTAATTTCTAAGAACGTTTTCTCAAAAATCTTTAAAACAACAAGAATAAAGCTAAACTTAACATAAAACTAAACAAATAACTATGGAAATGTATGATATTAGTTTTAGTCATTATTTAACTGTAAATTTATATAGTTGAAAGTGATTTATAACAATTTTGCTAATGTTTTACGTTTCAAATTTATTTTTTTAATTTTATATATATATATATATATATATATATATATATATATATATATATATATATTAAAGTTAGCTTTATTCCTGAAATTGTACAAATTTTCAGCAAAAGCTTTAAACTTTATTGGTATAACCTAAAACAAACACCTATTTGAGTGGTCTATAAGTTAGTTTAAATAAATTAGTGACTTAAAAGTTAAAAGTTTAATAGTTTGACGGCATCTAGATATATAGTCCCATTATTTTACATACCAAGGGACAAATATCAGCAATTTAATTTTCTGTTGAGAAAAAAGAAGAGATTTATAAATATTTAATCGCGTATTCTTTCTGTGTATTGGCGAGTGTATGCATAATTATTGTTTAGTATGTTGTATGAAACGTTTTGACTTTCTTGTATAAAAATTTAAAAATGTTTTAATATGTGTTATATATTTTATTTATTAAGTTTGTAAGTTAAAGTTTGTGTAATAATGTATATATAATAATGCCACATAAACTGTATAAAAATCGTTACAAACCTTTTTAGCTTCATCTCATTTTATTATACAACTAATTTCATTGAAAATTAACATTGAAGTCTAACTAATATTAATAAAATATATCAATAAACTCAATTCTAAATAGCTAAGCAAATGAATATTAATTAACACACTATTAATAATTCCTAAAACCTTTGGACTCCACTATTATGTCTTAAACTTAATTTTTTTAATTTACAAATGGGTTTGAGCAAAAATTATGTACTATTTCTTTTATATTCATTATTCAAATGGCATGCTTACATAAACTAATCACGCTAAAAATATCATTTAACCATTTAAATGTTGTTTACATACATGCTCATGCACATTTTCTTGAATCAATTCGCACATGTGAGCTACATCAATAGAAAACACACATAAATTAATTGTATATGAAAATGCATTAACTTAATACATATATCTATATATATTGCATTATGTTAAATCATCAATTATTCTTGCAACCTTTTGAACTTCATCTCAATCTATAACCGACTTTTAATTCTATACTAATTACTAAATATCATGTGATAAATTCCGGCAAACCTTGCACTTCCATGCTTTTCGATAAAAGTTTTAACTTTTGCTTATGTTTAAAACTCAACTTTTTTATTTGATATTATAATTTCCAAACAACTTTAAGTCAAAATTATGTATTTTTTCTTTTCTATTCATTACTCAATGTGATATTTTTAATATGTCGTATTTTGCTATTATGGCAAACTCATTTAATGGGCGTAAATATTGGTTTCTCACTAATGATTCTACATATAGAAATAGAAAACATTTTGCAATGCGCGGACCTTCTTCTTTTCAATAATAATTCAATAGCACACGATAAATTCATTCTAATGTTTCTGATGAGTGTGTAAATACTCATCATTTTTGGTCAATTTGAACTGCAAAAACATTTAAAAACACTAAAAAATGCATCAAAATACAGAAAATATCCCAGGATTGTGTTTTATATGTTTCAGATGCAAAATGATTGATAACAGATGAAAAATGAACAAAGTTTGCATAATTGGCAGTTTTAGTCCCTCAACTTTCAAAACTTGTCAAAATTAGTCCCTGAGATTAAATTTTTTTGGAAATTATCAGTTATGGTCCTTGTGTTAGTGAACTTTGGCAAAAATAATCCTTGGGTAAAAGGTTTGGGGAATTTACAGGTTTGGTCCCTGAAGTTTCAAGTTTGGCAGATTTAGTCCCTGGAGGTGTAATTTTGGAAAATCCCATTTATGGTCCTAACACTATTCATACTTGGCAAATTACAACCTTTTGACAACTTTGGATGATTGGCAAAACAGGTCCCTAAATTTGCAGCTTATACACTTTTGGTCCTTATTGATATCTACTACAACCAATTGGACCCTTGTATTATTTCTACCTAATCCAAAACCAAAACATTAACCCAACCTGTGGCCCTTTTTCCCCTAGCCCGTCACATCACAAAGCCCAAACTCCAAATCCATTTCCACCCTAATAATAAAACCAACGGGGTCAAACCTGACCCTTTGACCTTTCCTTCTTCCACCTCACCCTTTCCCCTCTGCCACAACCTGCAACACCATACACCATTATTCACCCCTACCCCTATCACTACCTCTCCCACACTCTACACATTAAACTCACTTTCCACTGCCACACTCCAAAACCTACACCCCTGCCAAGAGCTAAACGCCAAATTGCTACTAACTCTTTTTCCCGCCAAAACAAAATTAAAGGCCAGGATCCATTCCACTTATCCAAGGGACCAAAATTAAAGTGGGAATGAGAGAGAAACACTTCTCAGTCCATATAAGTGAAGAAAAGTAGAGAATGAAGCGAGTAGTTAGCTAGTGTAGTTGTAGCTTAGTTTTACAATGTCGTTTTAATGTAATCTTAATTTACAGTGTATGTTTTAGCTTCTAAATCATATCCTTGATGTTTTCAGTGTATTTCAAACTTAATTCAAGCTTCAATTTCAGTTTGTTGATCATTTTCAGTTTTTACCATTTTTTCTTAGAAAATTACATTTTGACTTAAGATTGTTAAAAGTTGGAGTTTCTTGATCCTATAAGCTTATTTAAGCACACAAGTAAGTTTTGAAGCAGTTACATTTAAATACTAGAAAAAAAAATAATAATAATAATAATAGTGTAAAAATAAAAATCATGGAAGTGAAGGAGAGGGCTTGAAGCAGGGTGTGCTTTGGATTGATATGGTTTAGAACTCTAGGGAGAGTCTTTAGGTTATAGTTTGATTCCCTGGTTTCCTTGCTCAGCACATTGGAATCAATTGTAAGCCATTTTCTAAGTTTTGTAGTCTTTACTGTAGCATTAGCTTAATAACTGTTCAATTGCTTAATTTGTAATCCTTTCATGTTTATTCTGCTTAATTTGGTCAGAGTTAAGTGTTAGATAGCCTAGTTCTAAGTTTGTCAATGATTTGTGCACATTTCTCATCTAAACTACCAAATAGCATAGTTGTCATTTCTGTGTTTCAGGCTAAGTATTGTTGTTGATTTATGCTCCTATGGTCTATTGTTATCATAAGATGAGGTATGGAATCAGCATTGAGGTTTAATTTAGTAAGTTGCTTTGAAAATCAAGTTTAAATGATTATAAAGGGTTGTTTGGATTTGCTGTCTTGATTGTGGTAAAAGTAATTTGTGTTGTTGTTCTTGTTTGATGTATGACACAATAGGATCTAATATCTCAGTTCAACAATAAAATCCAGTGTTCTTTCAAAGAAAAGTAAAAATCAGTTCTAAATCTCATTATAGAAGTTCACTTTTAAGATTCACTTGTTCATTTTCATCACATTAGGTCATAAGTTGTTTATTTAGCTTAATTTCACACCTCATTAGCTTAATATTACATAATCAGTAAGTAGATTTAATCCAAAGTTCATTTAAGTCAAAGTAGGTCATAAACTAAAAAAGTCAAATTTCCCTTTGTGTAGAAAATCCTAAAATTGCATGAATTGTTTTGATTTTTGTGTTTGGATTCAGGACTTGTGCTTTTCACAAATTCATATCCCCCAGCTAATCTTTAGGAATCCACAAAGTTCTTATTTTTTATATTTTTCTTAGAGGCTTATTTGATTGCCAAAACAGGCCTGCAGGCCTAAGCATTGCCCTGCACCACCACTTTCTCACCACTGCCCCAACTTGCAGAGGTCCCACAAGGTACCTCAGTGGGCCCCACTAGATGTTCTTGGATCCCTTGAGTAGCTCTACTAGCCCTCTATCAGGTTCAACCCTTGATTTAACACCATTTCCAACCATCTCATCTGTATCCACCCTAATCCACCCTTGGTTTCATCTTAACAGCTTGTGAACAGCTTTTACAAGCTAGTTTGACCAAAAGTCAACTGTTTAGCATTTGTGTGTCCATTTTGCTTATTTTTAAGCTTAGGAAAAGTTGTTTTCACAAAAGTTCTTAGTTTTTAGGTATAAAATAGTTTTCCAAAAGAAAAACCAGAAAAATCCAAAATAAATTGAAGTGATAGCTTCTATTTAATATTATTTATTTTTTTAATTTTCCTTTTTAGCTTTTTATTAAGTAATTTGCATTTTTATATTTTTCTTAATTTCCTTTTATATTAAAGTATTTTTAGAAATTTTTCTAGAATTTTATATTGTCATTTAGTATTTATTAGATTTAATATTAGTTTTATTGATTATTAATTAATATTTAAGTATTAAATAGAAAAATTAGTTTTTATTTAGCACTACCTAGTTTTTATATTTTTCCTAGCTTTTATATAATATAAATTATTTTTAGAAATTTTTACTATTCATCTTCTATTTTTTATAATTTAATTAGTTTAAGTAGTAATTAATTAATAATTAGGATAATAATTAGTAAAATAATTTAAAATACATAAGATAAACTTTTTATAATTTTTTAGGATTCCTGTAATGGTTAAGTAATTTTATAAAAATTTTCTTAATTTTCTAAGTTAGTTTAGTATTTTTAATTTAAATTAGTTTAAATAATTAATAAATAGTTTTTAATTAATAATAATTAATTAAATAGTTGTAAAAATAATTTTTATTTTCCAAAAAAAAAATTTATTATTAGGATTGTAAAAATGTAATTTTCATATCCGTAGGTATTTATTTCTCAAAAACTCGTGTTTTATTTCGTACGTCTACGTAAATTTAAATCAGACGTACGTGTTTTTGGGTTTAAAACATTTCTGGGTTTTCTAATTTCACGTCTTTGTTAATATAGCTTATTTAAGCTATTTCCTTTTTAATTTCCTTAGTGTAATCATTCACAACCCATTTCCGTCCAAATTCACCTGATCACAAACCCGTTTTAAGTAACATCACGCCTCGTCAGGACATAACGACCCGGGGAAACACTGTATTCCACGGAGCATTGACTCTAGGCTGTCTGACCTTGTTGACCATCCACTTGGTCAATTTAGGTTGACCGTTTGGAGCCGATAAATTTCTCAAAGAGCATTCGAAAGCAACTACTTGCATAAACTAATCACGCTAAAAAGTATCATTTAAAAATTTAAATGTTGCTTTACATACATGCCCGTGCACATTTTCTTGAATCAATTCGCAAATATGAGCTACATCAATAGAAAATGCACATAAATTACTTGTATATGAAAATGCATTAACATAATATATATATATATATATATATATATATATATATATATATATATATATATATATATATATATATATATATATATATATATATATATATATATATATATATATGCTTATCTATAACAATCACCTAAATATGTAAGAAACAAAGAAAATAGTTGGTATCTCAATCTTTGGTTCCATATATCTGAGCATGTATGATCTTGTATGATTTTCATGGTACCTGCGTATGATAACTAAATTAAGAAAAAAAGAAAACCAACTTAATTACAAAGATCTAAAAGATGTATGATCTTGTATTATTATGATTAGTTTTCTATAAAATGCATCCCATCGTTTCATCTAGGGATTCAAGTCGATTATACTGAGATGGTCAAATCGTCCAATCCTATCTTCAACCTTGCCCTATTCAGTAACCTAATGATTACAAGAGTTCGCTGGTCATACAAGATGGAAGAGTCATTAAGTACATCTACTAACTTAGACTTATTTAGTGGGATCCGGCCGGTCAGAACTTAGATCTCCCCCTAATTCTTTAAGCAATTCCGTTTGGTAAGTGGTCGTTCGTTGAAATTTCTACACGAATAGTGATAATCCTATGGTCAATTCTTATCACTAAACAACCTTATTTACTATGGGTCCTATGGTCAATTCTCCTAGCTTCATAGTTACTACCAAACTTCAATGCTACCAAAAAGTATGCAAATAAAACGATAATGATAAGAGAAAACTAAATCATAATCATAAAAATTTCATAATAAGGCTAACACCAAAGGTGTTTAGCCATGATGAGACGAAAAGTGTTACACTTTTAAGGGGTCATTTAAGCCTTAAGTCGTGATAAGATGATCAAATATTGCCTTAAATCGTTCATTTTGTCATTTTAGGTAATTTTGGAAGGAATTCTGGAAAACATAGCATTTTGGACGTTTTTGGAGCATAAAAGTGAAGAAAACGACAAAGTCAAGAGTTCAAGCTAGAATAGTACCTGACGGCGTCAAATGTTACAAGGCGACGCCGTCACTGATTAATAAAGAGGTGGATATTTACTATGCACTTGACGGGCCAGAAAGATTTTGAAGCATTTACACGTGACGGCGTCACGTGTTAGTTCACCAAGGTGGTCACGTTTTAAGTTAAAGAGTGATGGCCCAGAACCTTTCCAACCAGACGGCGTCAGGAGTAGATCTAGGCAGTCAAGGAAACCCTAATATGGCGAGATGACGGCGTCACATCCTAAAAGGTGACGCCGTCAAGTTGTAAAATCTATATATACTCTTCTATTTTTCATTCATAAAAGGGAGGACTTTTGGTTGGAACTTAGGGTACGAACCCTAGTCAATTTTTGCAGCTTTTTTGAGGTTTCCAAGCGTCTTTTCCTCTTTCTTCCACGCTTAATTGAATATAAGTAATCTATCAATCATTCAATATGTCTATGTGTTGTTTGATTCTATCTTACGCTTGTCTTTCTTTTAACATGCTAGGTTAGGTTTGTTTGATTTTGCTTAGGCCTAATGAAACCTAGTTATTGATTATTTGTTGATTGGTTTGTTATTAATTGTTGTGGGTGGATGCTTATCGATGTTATGCTTAAGAAAACTGGCTAATCTCCTATTTGGTAATATGCTTGAACGTCTTAAGAAATATGAATCAGATGTATACTACGGTTATTTGGTTGTATTTAATGCGTGAGCCGCTGTTTATAATCCCTAGGATTGGGCGCTTAACGTGTCGTCTTAGGAGGAGATAAGAGCTTATAGAGTTGGGGAAGACCGTACACACCCCCCGAATGGTATTAAGGAATACAACCCGACATCCACGCAATTGTAATAAACCTATCAATCGGTAAAAGATAACTAGGGAGTAGTGAAACCTAAGTAAACACGTTTGTCTCCTCATTAGAATTCTCTCACATTTATTTTCATTTATTTTATTTTTATTTGCATTTGTAGTATTTGTGTTAGTTGACTAAACTAATTCTGCCCACTCCTCCAAAACCCGAGAATTTTACTTGCTTTCCATAAATTATAAAATACAAAAAGAATCATCCTTCACTTTTAGACCTAATTGAGTTAGTTTTCAATCCTAACGAATACTATTTCCTGTGGAGAATGATCAATCCCCCGTACTTGCCACTCAATATACTACATTGGTCAGGTACACTGCCTGGTGAGGATTGCAAGCTTCTCAAGATCCCTTGAGAAGTAAAACATTTTGCAAGGTTGCAAATCCACGCATCAAGTTTTTGGCGCCGCTACTGGGGAATAGTAATTGTTTAGGTTGAAGTTTATTTTTATTAGGTCTACTCATTAGATTCCTTTCTAGTGAGATTTTTATTTTATTTTTTTTAGGTTTTCTTTAGTGTATCTTTTTCTTTGTTCCTTTGTTCGTAACCGTTATCATCTGACATCATAGAAGGTGGTAATATCTTTGACCTCGCCAATCCATCACCACAAAACCACCACAAAACCCACCACAACCAAACCAACCTCCTAGAGCCCGCACTTTAGGAGAGTACTCCCGTCCTAGCCACCAAGGCTATAGAAACACCATTGAGCTCACTCAAGGAGCCAATGTGTCTCCCTTGCGATCCGACACTATCCGGTTGGTGCAAAGTGGATGTGCATTCCATGGACTTCGTTCCGAAGATCCAAATTAACACCTCAAGGATTTTCTTAAAATCGTAGATTCCATAGACCTTGATGTTGAAACTCAAGAGACGAACCAATTGCGTCTCTTCCAATTCTCTCTACGTGACCAAGCTAGTCAATGGCTTGAACATTTACCCGCGGGATCCATCACAACTTGGGATGATCTCACCTCTCGTTTCCTTGCTCAATTTTTCCCACCGGGAAGAACCACCAAGTTAAGAAATGACATCTTGATGTTCCAACAACGTCAAGGCAAAACTCTTTACGAAGCATGGACTCGTTTCAAGGACTTACTTCAAAAAGTCCCTCATCATGGCATAGATCTTTGGCTTCAAGTCCAAATCTTCTATGACCATATCAATCTCCCTATGAGGCAAACCATTGACCAAGCGGCCAGTGGTAAGCTACGTGATCAAAGTGCGGAAGAATCATGGGAACTCATAGAAGATCTTGCTTTCTATGATAATGAAAGTTGGAATGATCCCTGTGATTTGAACAAAATGGTCAAGGTAATATCTTTGCCTTCGAATAATTCTAGCACTCCCGACCATAGGATCATGAAACTTGAAGACCAAGTCAAGTTTCTCATGAAATCCTATGAGGCTCCTAAACCTTCAAGCCAAGTGAACAAAATCACTTCTCCACGTAAGTTATGTAATGGTCCTCACGACACTCATAATTGCATGGAACTCTCCAAACAAGCTTTTAAAGAATTCGCATCCTCGCGTACCGACAAAATGGGAGAGAAGTGGATCACTACTAATCATGGACCTAAGGATTTCAATAAGGGTTATGAGGCATGTAAGGATAAGCCAAATTTCAGTTGGAACCAGACCCGAAGTGTATCATTCAATGACTCGCCCCCACTCACCTGGTCCGAGCATTACCCCCCTCAAAACACACCTAAACAGCAAAACCAGGAAGAGTTGCTGCGAAACTTTATTCTTTCTCAAGAAACGCAGCTTTCTAAATTCGAGGATCAATTTAGACAATAGCAGGCCGACATAAATAACAAAATCAGTAACCTGATGAGTGTTATCAAAGATCGCATTGCTGGCTTAACACAAGCTGAGGGAGTCAAATCCGTCACCATCATCAACCACCTACCCTCACAGGTGAAAATAAAGAACCCTAGTAAACTTTTCAAACATATAACACCAAAAGGAAAATAAACTGGGGCAACTTCTGACTCCTCAAGACCGATCCACTTCGTGAACACCATTACCACCATACCTACTCCTAAACCCGATAAAAGCCAACAACCAACTAGGGATGGGGACAATGAAGTAGAACGTAAAGTTCTCAAGAAGAACCATGATGTAACTGAAAACCCTTTGGACTTACTAGGGGGCTCCATTACAAAAAGGTCGAGTGATAGGGAGGATTTGGGAGAAGAGTCCGAAGAGCCCAAACAAGTCTTGGGTTATTGGATAACTCTATTATGGAGGAGCTCGAGAAAGGCACAGTAAAGCTCTCCATCGGATTCAGAAATAGAATAGAGGAGGGTGATTCCAATGTTTTTAAGATCTCTTGCACCACTAGGAAAAAGCTTATAACTGATGCCTACGTGGATCCTGACATCCCAATGAATGCGATCTCTCTTTCTCTATACAACGAAGCCTTTGCTGAACAGGTTATGTATAAGGAATTCAATTTCATCAGGATAGTTAGAAGGTTACCAATAATGATTGGAAGATTCATTTATGACATTGATCTAATCGTGATTGATGACATCGACTCAATCATTAGCCCAACGTTAACTAACCTTGTCCTCAGAAAACCATTCATAAAAGAAAAAAGAGTAACCTTAGATGAGGATGATGGTAGTGCACTATTTACCAATGGTGTCAGGAAAGTGATTTTTCGGGAGGGTAATGAGGAAGTATATGAATACCAACCATCATCAGTTTGTAACACAAAGGGATTGCAAGGTAGAAGGTCGGGTAAGATAAAGCGACGTGATCCGAATAACCTCAAAATACCTTGTATGATTGGTCACAAGCATTTTTATAATGTTTACATAGACATGTGTTTACCAAAGAACGTTATGTCCTTGTTTCATTACAACAATATTTGCAGATGGGGGTTAATATATAAGGGAGAGAATATTGTTGGCAGAGACCATGAGGTGTAAGTGTTTGTAGGAAATATGACATTCGCAATGGACTTCACGATCGTGGACAATATTGACTATTACATCGACCCTAGGTTATCACAAGTTGTGTTCGGGGCGCCCTTTTGTGGAATCACTAACTTAGTGGTGGACGACCGGAACGGAATCATGACTTTCACCAATGGGATTAGGAGAATCTCATACCAAACTCCATATAAGATGAAAGATTTCAAAGAAATAGATTGTGAAGGGCTTGATAAGCTAGGTTCCCAACTTGTTTTATGTGATGATGATGTTAGGAGAGGGTGTAAAAACACTTTCGACTTGTCATGTGGGTTCTTTAAGGATGTCAGTAAGCTCAGTTCCAAATATCCAGGCGATATTTTTGAAATTGAAGACCCAAAATACTTGCACTATGAAAGTGATGCCGATAAGAATTTGGAAGATAACCTAGAAATCATGAAGGGTGATGAGGTCACGTAATAGGGCGTGACTTTGAGTCTAGCTACAAGACTCGTTAACAAAGAAAAGCGCTTCTTGGGAGGCAACCCAAGCTTTTATTTGTTTGCCTGTTTGTTTATTTGTTTTTATTTGCTTCCATATGTGTGTTCTTATTTAAATTGTTTATGGTTCATGTTTCAAGTAAAATTGTGAAAATGCTTTATTTTGTTTTTAACTTCATCTTAATTACATATAAAGGTATTTTGCAAAAGATAAGTGTAAGGGAAATCCAAATTTGTTTTCAAAGAACGAATTGAACATGAACGATAACAATGAGATATAAACATACATATTAGTACTTGTTTGAGTCAAATGCTTGTATCGAGTCATAATGATATTTTGCAGGAATTCCAGGAATTAAGGCATGGATTTTTCTAAAAATTTTCCGGAAACTAAAAATAAAATTTCTGTCAGATCAATTCTAACGACGGCAGAAAATAAAACCTGACGACGTCAGGTACAAATTTTCTGAAAATTTTGCAAGTTTTGTTTTTCTGCCGGAATTGTAAAGTTATGTTAAATCTTTAACTTACAAACTCCAGGAATCTACAAACATTCATTCCACAAGCATTATATCTTTATTTGCTTTCTAGGATTTTATTTTGTGTAGATTTTACCGCCGATTTTACGCTAGGTTTTCTTGTTTGTTTTCTCAGGTTATATTGGACAAGAAGATGTACATGGATGGTCAAGTTTTTGGGCATCAAGTTTCAAGTTTTTGGCGTTGCTTTAATCTTGAAGTTGTTACATTCTCTTGTAGGAGGATTTAATCATGTTACCGCATCATTCACACCAAACGAATCAGGGGTGTATTTGTTTTATTCTTTCATTTTCTTTACTTTTACATCTTTTAATTGAACATTGGGGATAATGTTCGGCTTAAGTGTAAAGGGGGGGGGGGGGGGGGTAAATGAAGATACCTTAGAGAATACAATTGCACTTGATTTTTTGTTTGTTTAATAGTAGATGTGTAATAAAACTGAGAGAAATATTTGTTTGGGTAATTTTAGCACAAAATTTAAAATTTTTTGCAACACATAGGAGTGAAAATTTAGTCTTAATAAGCGTCTCATGGATAAGATTTATATGACTAGCACAAAAACCATACCACTCAAAAAAATTTTCCACCCCAAATATGTGAGGTTCGCCCCTAGATTTGTTAGGAAAAGCCTTAGTGCTTATGAGTGTACCGGTAGTACTTAGATTCTAGAACTTGCGTTAGTGATTCATTCCGAGACTACAAGTGAGACTACATTCGTGTAGTTAGATTTACTACATGATAAGAGGCATTAGGATAAACCATGTTTTTACACCTGTGTTTTTGTAATTACATTGACTTCATTGGTCAAGTAATTCTCCCACACCTTTGCGATGTACTCATTTTTAGTACACGATACCCCTAGTACACCCCACAGAGCCTATCTTTTTCGTTTCTAACTTTAAACATTTTACTTAAAGATATAATTTGTTTACAATCCACCCCCAAATGTACACTGATGCGATTTGGATTGTCACACAAAAGTTTTACTTCTCAAGGGATCTTGAGAAGCTTACAATCCCCGCGAGGCAAGTGTACCTGACAGATGTAGTATAGTGTAGTGGCAAGTACCAGAGGATTGATCGTTCTCCATAAGGAATAGTGTTCGTTAGGATTGAATTGATTTACACTAGGTCTAGAGGTGAGGGATGATTCTTTTTGTATTTTTATATTTAATAAAAATCAAGTAAAATCCAGTTTTTTGAAAAGAGTGGGCGGAATTAGTTGCTAGTCAACTAACCCAAATAACTACAAATGCAATAAAAATAAAATAACAAGAAAATAAATATGTGTGAGACTTCTAATATGGAGACAAACATGTTTATTTAGGTTTCACTACTCCCTAGCTATCGTTCATTGATTGATTAGTTTGTTACAATTGCGTGGATGGCAGGTTGTATTCCTTAATACCATTTGTGGGGGCGTGTACGTCCTTCCCCAACTCTATAAGATCCTATCTCTTCCTATGATGACACATTAAGTATCCTATCATGGCCTCATTAATATTCTCTTATGCATTAAACACAACCAATTAATCATAGTACACATCCGAATCATGTTTCTTAAGACATCAAGCAAGTTACCAATAGGAAATTAGCCAGTTTTCTTAAGCCTAACATTGATATCATTCATCGAACAACAATTAATAACAAACCATCAATCAATAATCAATAGCTAGGTTTCATTACATCTAAGCAAACACAACCAAACCTAGCCTAGCATGTTAATGTAAAGACAAGCATAAGATAGAATCAAACAACACATAGACATATTGAATGACTAATGGAAGACTAATCTTTAATTAAGCATGGATGAAATAAGGGTGAAAAACCCTTACAAAGAGTGTAAAATTTGACCTAGGGTTTATCCCTAACTTCTCCCAAAAGTTCTCCCCAAGTTCCACACACAATGAATGAAAATTAGAAAAGTATATATAGATTTTACAACTTGATGACGTCACCTTTTGGGACGTGACGCCGTCACCTCGCCGTATTTAGGGTTCCTTGATGGCCTAGATCCACTCTTGACGCCGTCAGGTTGAATAAGGTTCTGAGCCGTCTCTCTTTGTGATAACACGTGACGTCCTTGGTGAAATATAACTTGACACCATCATGTTTAAACTCCAAAATTCATTTCTGGCCCGTCAAGTGTAAAATAATTATCCACCTCTTCATCAACAAGTGACGCTGTCACCTGGTAGTGTGTGACGCCGTCAGGTACTGTTCCAGCTTAAATACTTGACTTTGTCGTTTTCTTCAGTTTTATGCTCCAAAAACGTCCAAAATGCTTCTTTTTCCAGAATTCCTCTCAAAAGTACCTAAAATGACAAAAGGAACGATTTAAGGCAATATTTGATCATCTAATCATGATTTAAGGCTTAAATGACCCCTTAAAAGCGTAACACTTTTCGTCTCATCAAATACCCTTACACTTGGGATTTGCTTGTCCTCAAGCAAATGAGCTTTTATTCTAATCAAAATACAAGTTAGGGGTCATTTAACATTAATATAAAAGTAATTACAACAAATAATCGTTCTACCTTAATCAAAATAACCACGGAAAACATACACTAGCACCTTATAAATAGCGTTTGGATACTCTCATCTCTCGGGTGTTATAAACCTATATAACTAATGGAAATGGAAAAATATCACTCACTACCTGTCATAGCAAATAGATTACCATATGCTTGGGAAAGGATAAAAAACCTCCTCCACTAGGCGTAAGCACCTAAGATAAACAATCAAAGAGGGCTTTTCAAGGGTTATAATGTTGGGTGTAGGGATATGAAAAACACGGTTTGCCGGATAAAGGATATTTTACTGATGGCAAGTTAATTACCTAGGTCAATTACATGTACAATGCGGCGTTGCTAAGCCAAGACTCGACTCGACTTAAGCTAATCAAAATCATAAACATAAACATAAATGAAAGAAACAGGATGGTAGTCGGTATGTTTTTCTCTTTTCTTTTTCTATTTTTTTAATATATATATATATATATATATATATATATATGTATATATATATATTTGCATGCATTCTTGCCCTACCATCCAAAATAATACGTCATAGGGGCCTCGGTTCTCCCCTTACACTTAAAATTTTACATACTTTACATGTAGCTAATCTAATGAATCGAATTAAGATAATCAAAATACTTGGAGTACTTTAAAACGTTTTGCACATATGGGGGTAATAATTGATGTTCTTCCCCATTACTTCGTATCATTAGTACTTTACCCATGAGTTCCAATAGTCCTAAAACAATATGTACAAGATATGACTCGACTTAGCAACCATGTAATCAATTAGACAATTAACAAAGGGTTTAAACAAATGTTGGGAATTATATTAACAGTTACCACTGATAGTATGGAGATTACAACTGCTGAAGAATGCACTAGCAGTGGAAACTCATTACCACTGCTAGTACATATTATTACCACTGCTATTGGGATAACTGTTAGGAAACTTGTATAGATAAATATAGAATAGATTTTGTGTATATCTTATTCTATTATCATTATACGTATCTTGTAGAAGAGGACTTCTTGTTCTATAAAAGGAGGTTCTAGGTTAACGTGTAAGATACGTTTTTTTAGAGCTTAAAGGTTGTAACCCTAGTGATACAAAGATCACTCGTATTATTATTAATAATATTGGAGCTAACAGTTTGCTTCACTCATTGTTCTAATTCATATGCAACTATTTTATTCACAAACAAACTTCTAAGTATTACTAAGTAGATTCCGCATACTTGGTGGTATAACTCAAAGTATCATTCAAACACATATCAAGGTGTGTTTAGATCCATTAAGTGGTATCAGAGACAGGCTTTGATACTTTGATTTAGAAGATCCGAAGTTCACTCACAAGATTCAATGGAGACATAGACTAGTCAGACCAACATTGCTGCTAAGCTTCCTAAGCTTAAACTCAATGACTTTGAGATGTGGAGACTAATGATTGAACAATTCTTCATGGTGCAAGACTATGCACTTTGGGAGATCATTATGTTTGGTGATTCCTTTAAACTTGGTACTACCACAGAAACTATTGATGGCAAGGTGGTACAAAAGTTAAATACTGGACCAGTCACATCTGATGAAAGACTCCAAAAGAAGAATGATTTGAAGGCCAGAGGTTTATTGCTGATGACCCTTCCTAGGGATCAAGTTTTAGCCTTCAGCAAGTACAAGACTGCAAAGACTTTATTTGAGTAGATCTGCAATGTTTGTGGTGGTAATGATTCCCCCAAGAAGACACAGAAGACCTTGTTGAAACAAACTTATGTAAACTTTTGTTCAACAAGTAATGAATCCATTGACAGCATCTTCACAAGGCTTCAAAAGATTGTTAAACAACTCACAGTGTCTGGAATTGAGGTGGAAAAGGAAGACCTCAACTTAAAGTTCCTAAGAAGCCTACCCTCTGAGTTCAGTACTAATGTTGCAGTGTGGGAAGACAAGCCAGAACTTGAGAATATGAAGCTCAATGATTTGTACAATAACTTTAAAGTTATTGAATAGAGGTTGAAGAAGGCTGGCAAACTAAGTTCAGGATCAGGGAACTTAGCTCTTATCTCATCATCAGTGGATGATGATTCTGATGTTGATAGTGATGATGAAGAGGATTGTGCTCACATTGCTGTTTCCACTGGCAGTGAAAGTGTTACCACTGCTAGTTCAAAAAGGCAGGTTGCTGGTCTTGGAGATTCTACTTTCTATGCCTTTCTTTCAAGTCAAGCTAATGGTTCAATTCTGACACACGAAGACTTGGATCAAATTGATGAAGATGACATGGAAGAGATGGATATAAAATGGCAAGTTGCATTGCTAAGCTTAAAGGCAAAGAAGTTTTGGAAGAAGACTGGTAGGAAGATCATCATAAGTGGCAATGAAACTGTAGGTTTTGATAAGAAGAAGGTGGAGTGCTACAACTGTCACAAGATGGGGCACTTTTCCAGGGAATGCAGGAAACCAAAGAAACCTGATACTAGGTCAACTTGGTACAAGCAGGACAAGAAGAAAGAGCCTACAGTTGAAGAACCAAAGGTGCTTTTGGCCATTGATGGAGTGAGCTATGATAGGAGCTATATGGCTGAGGATGAAGAAGATCATCCAGAGTCTGCAATGATTGCTACAGAGCTTGCACTTTTGGCTTTTTCTGACTCTGAGGTACAAATTAATAATGCTTGTTCTAAAACCTATAAGGCTTTAAAAGACTATAAGAAACTTAAAGATCAATATGATGAACAATTGTTAGAGTTAAATCAAACCAATTATAACCTAGCAAATCATAAAAGAGGTCTTACTGTTTTAGAAACACAGTTCGAACACTATAGAGCTAATGAATCTAAGTTCAATGATGATATTGCTGTTTTAAAAAGAGACTTAGATTATAAGATAGCTGTGAATGAGGCTCTTAGGGAAGATTTAGAGAAGATTAAAAAGGCTAATGATAACATACAGATAACCTGTAATACTCTAGATCACCAGTCTAAGTGCATTAACAAAATTTGGGAGGCCCAAGTTGTTAATAAAGTCAAATCAGGAGTTGGATACAAATCAGTTCCACCACCCCTAAGAGGTGTTCCATCACCTCCTGGTATTGACTTAGCACACACAGGGTTAGAGGAGTTTCAGGAACCAACCATGACCTATGGCCCAAAATTTGTTAAAGAAGTTGCTATTGAAAGGGTTAAGGTCGAGGTTGATATATTTGATAGTGCTAGTGACTCATCTCTTAAAGATGAAAATGTGAATGTTGAGTCTAAAACTAGTGTTCCTGAGAGTGTTAAAGTGGAAGTTAAAAAGAGTATTCCTAAAGTTGTTAAGGTTTAAAAAGAGAAGCCTAGGACACAAGCTAATTACACTAGGCCCACTACTAGATATGTTGAGATATAAAGAAGCAGGTCATCAACTCCTAGGGGCAACAAAAGGAGTTGGAATCATGTTAAATCTAGACAATTTGGTAGTGACTTTGTGTTTAACAACAAACCCTGCCACATCTGTGGTAGTTTTGAACATCTTCATTATAATTGTAACTATCACATGGGTATAAGGGAAGTGTTTGGGAATACTAGGGTGAATGAAATCAATATTAACAAGAAAAATCACCCAAATCCTCTATGTAAAATGATTCCCAGGGCTGTTTTACTAAATTTTGGCATCAAATCTCTTTCCACTGCCAAGCCAGCAGTTGTCACTGCCAAAAAAGTGAACAGAGTTTACCCTAAGTCTCCTGTTAAGAGTGCAAATCCAATTACAACTTTTGTTAAATCTGCACAAACAGGGAAAAGACCTTTTATGAAAAGAAAGTTTACAATAACCTCAAGTGGGAACCTAAAATTACAAAACCAGCAGTTGCCACTGCTTGGCCAAAAGTTTCCACTGGTGGGTCTATTAACAACGAAAGGGTAAATGTGGGAAATGCTGTGAAGGCCTCAGCACGTTGGGAATGGAAACCAAAAGGAATTAACACCTCAATCAATCCCAATGGTGTATCAATGACCTTTGACATATATAATTATATTGATACACGAGGCAGATCCAAGTCATTTGTGGCTTGGGTTCCCAAAAGGAACTAATTCCTTTATTTTATGTGCAGGGACATTCAAAGCCTAAAGAAGATCAAGGCTACTCAGACAGTGGATGTTCCAGGCACATGACTGGCAATAAGTCCTATCTTTTAGATTTCAAACCTTATGATGGACAGTTTGTCAGCTTTGGAGGTGGTATTGGTGGAAAGGTTTCTATCAAAGGAACTATCAAGACTGGAAACTTGGACTTTGAGAATGTGTATTATGTGAAAGAACTCAAGTACAATCTTTTTAGTGTGTCACAGATGTGTGACAAGGAACATAGAGTTCTATTCTCTGAAGATGAATGCTATATCCTGTCTAAGGATTATAAGCTACCTGATGAAAGTGAGGTTTTGCTTAAAATCCCTAGAAAAGGCAACTCATGTAGCATAGACATGAAGAACATAGTGGCTAAAGATGATGTTACTTGTTTGCTTGCAAAGGCCACTTTGGATGAATCCATGCATTGGCACAGAAGACTTGGTCATGTTAACTTCAAAACCATTAACAAGATTGTGAAATATGGTCTAGTCAGAGGTCTACCAGAGAAGAGATTTGAAAATGACCAAACATGTGTTGCCGGTCTTAAAGGCAAGCAACATAGGGCTTCTTGCAAGACCAAGGCTTATAACTCTATTGATCATCCACTCTACATGCTGCATATGGACTTGTTTGCTCCTACATCTGTGAGCAGCAAAAATTTGAAGAAGTATTGGCTTGTTGTAACTGATGATTTTAGTAGATTTACATGGGTTTTCTTTCTAAGAACCAAGGATGAAACCACTGGCATCCTTAAGACTTTCATCACTGAAGTTTAAAACCAAGTTGATAAGAAGATCAAGATCATTAGGTGTGACAATGGGACAGAGTTCAAGAATAGAATATGGATGATTTCTACAGAGACAAAGGTATTAAAAGAGAATTTAGTGTTGCAAGAACACCTTAGCAAAATGGTGTTGCTGAAAGAAGAAATAGGACACTAATTGAGGCTACTAGAAACATGTTAGCTGATTCTAAGCTACTAGTGAATTTTTGGGCTGAAGCAGTTAACACTGCTTGTTATATTCAGAACAGGGTTTTGGTGGTGAAGACTAAGAACAAGACACCTTATTAGCTATTCAGAGGAAGACCCCCAATGTTGGATTTTATGAAGCCATTTGAATGTCAAGTCACAATTCTCAATACCATTGATCATCTGGGAAAGTTTGAAGAAAAGTCAGACGAAGGCTTCTTTGTTGGATATTCTATGGTTAGCAAGGCTTTTAGAGTCTACAACTTGAGAACAAAGAAGATTGGGGAAAATTTGCATGTTGAGTTCCTTGAAAATAGAACTAACATAGCAGGTTCAGGACCAGAATGGCTGTTTGATCTTGAGACTTTATCAGACATAATGAATTATGTACCTATTACCTCAGGTACAAGAGACAATGATCTTGAAGGCTCAGAAGAATTCATTGATGAATATGAACCTTGCAGCCACTTTGGGACTTTGTTGACAATAATAAAGACTCACAACCTTCAAAGAATTCTGAAAAGGAAGGTGATGCCAATCTTGTGAATTTTGATGTTCTGAATAAAGAAATTCCTGAAAGCAGTGGTAACCCTATTTCCACTGCTCCGCCAGAAGTTTCCAATGATGGTCCAAATGTGGAAAATTCAACTCAGGAAACATCTTGTGATGATGTTGAAATCACTAACATGCCTACAACATATGATATTCCTAACACATCACAAACTACAATTCACAAAGTGCATCCACTTGAAAATGTAATTGGTGAGCTACAATCAGGTGTGAAGACAAGAAGGCAGACAAAGTTGAATGATGTTCATGGGTTCATTAGTGAAGTTTATGAGTCCAAGAAGCACATAAACAAGAATGAATGTTTGTTTTTTCTGTTTTCTATCACAAGTGGAGCCTAAAAATGTATATATGGCTTTAGAAGAATCAAGCTGGGTTGAAGCAATGCAAGAGGAGTTGTTGCAGTTCAAACTTCAGAAAGTTTGGGTTCTTTGTGATTTGCCTGATGGAATGAAGGTGATTGGTACAAAGTGGGTTTTCAGAAACAAGAAAGATGAAAGAGGTATAGTTATCAGGAATAAAGCTAGATTGTTTGCTCAAGGATACACTCAGGAGGAGGGTATTAACTATGAAGAAGTTTTTGCTCCTGTTGCAAGGATTGAGGCTATTAGATTGTTTTTAGCCTATTCATCCTTTATGGGCTTTACTGTCTATCAAACGGATGTCAAGAGTGCCTTTCTGTATGGGAAGATTGATGAGGAGGTCTATGTCTCTCAACCTCCAGGCTTTGAAGATCCTCAACATCCCAATCAGGTTTATAAAGTGGTTAAGGCTCTTTATGGCTTACATCAAGCTCCAAGAAAGTGGTATGAAACCTTAGCTATATATCTTTTGGACAATGGGTTTCATAGAGGGAAAATTGATCAAACTTTGTTCATCAAGAAAGACAAGGGTGATATTCTACTGGTTCAAGTGTATGTTGATGATATCATTTTTGGATCTACTAGACAGGAGATGTGCAAAGAGTTTGAAAATTTGATGAAAGATGAGTTTCAGATGAGTTCTATGGGAGAACTTACTTTCTTTTTGGGACTGCAAGTACAACAAAGAAAAGATGGCATCTTTATCAGTCAAGACAAGTATGTGACTAAGATTTTAAGAAACTTTCTCTTTACAGATGCAAAACCCTCAAATACCCCTGCTGATAAGACTACTCATCTATTGTTGAAGAATGCTAGTGGAGCAGATGTAGATGTGCATACTTACAGATCTATGATTGGTTCCTTGATGTATATTACTTCATCAAGACCAGACATTATGTTTGCTGTATGTGCTTGTGCAAGATTTCAAGTCACTCCAAAGACATCGCATTTGACAGCAGTAGAGAAGAATTTCAGGTATTTGAAGACATATCCTAATCTACGATTATGGTATCCAAGAGAATCTCCTATGGAGTTGATCACATACTCAGATAGTGATTATGCTGGTGCAAGCTTGGATAGAAGGTCAACTACAGGAGGATGTCAATTTCTTGGATGTAGATTGGTGTCATGGCAATGCAAGAAACAAACAATGGTGTCTACTTCAACAACTAAAGCAGAGTATGTAGCTGCTGCAAGCTGTTGTGCTCAAATCTTATGGCTTCAGAATCAATTGTTGAATTATGGGTACAATTTCATGAACACCATTATATATATAGACAATAGTAGTACCATATGCATTATTAAAAATCCTGTGCAACACATTAAAACTAAACATATAGAGATTAAACATCACTTTATTAGAGATTGTTTTGAGAAAAAGCTTATTCAAGTTGTCAAAATTCATACTGATGACAACTATGCTGATTTGTTAACAAAAGGGCTTGATGTGGGTAGGTTTCAGTACTTGGTAACAGGTATTAGAATGCTCAACCAATAAAACTTTGATGTCTAATGGTCTTTAGTGTTGCAGGATAGTTTTTAGGTACTAATATTGCTTGTATATGTTTGTATGGTTTTCTACTAACTTTTATGCAGAAGAATTAGAGCACAGTGGAAACCATAATACAAACAGTGGAAAGTGTTACTCTCTCAGTGGTAAAAGAAAAAGAAAGAAGTACTTCTATTAAACCATTCATAAGAAAACAGAGTACATCAAACAGAGAGTCAAATACATAAACCTAATCACAAACACAAAAGCTTCACAACCTAACACCCTACTCTTTAAACTGTTGGGTTTTGAGTTCTGCTGCTGAGTGAAACTGCTGCTATGATGAAACTGCTGCTAGAGTAAATGATTCTGCTGCTGATGACAAAGTGCTGCTAAGGAAAATGCTGCTGAAAGAAACTACTGCTGAAGAGATAAGCTTGTATTCGTAGTAGATAATTATAGAATAGATTGAATGTGTATCTTATACGTCTAGAATATTCTTATCTTGATTAGAAAGTTATTGTAAACCTAGTAGGACTCCTTAGCCTATAAAAGGAGGATCCTAGGGTTAGATTATGTACGCATTGTTTAGTTTTCGTTTACACTTCAAGGTTGTAAAACCCTAGCATTATTGAGTGCTCGTATTAATAATATTGAAGTGTTGATAGAGAATTATTCTTCTTAAGTTAAGCTTTTACATTCCGCATTCAAGCTTAAGTGTTTACTTTAAGTCAACTTCTATATAAGATCGTTTGCTCAACTGGGATCAACAAGTGGTATCAGAGCTTGTGATCTAGAAGTTGTAATCAAGAAGAAATTGTTATTTACAAGTTTGCTGTTCCTAATCAACTGCTGAAGATGGGTGATGACACGCATATGGTGACTGCTTCAAAGGTTCCAATGCTCAACCCTGGTGAATATAAGCTATGGAAGATGAGAATTCGACAATACATTCACATGATTGACTTTAACATGTGGAATGTGATCATGAATGGTGACTCTTTACCAAAGAAAGGCCCTGATGGTAAAGATATACCAATCAAGTCTGCTGAAGAGAATTCTGTTAGGAAGATGGAGATCAAAGCTCACAGTATTCTCTTGATGGGAATACCTAATGAGTTTCAGTTGGACTTTCAGAGTTGTGAGACTGCTAAAGAATTAATGGATGCTATTGAATTCAGGTTTGGAGGGAATGATGCTACCAAGAAGTCAAGAAAGAATATGTTGAAGCATCAGTTTAAGAACTTTACTACTGAAAGTGGAGAGAAGATTATTGACACCTACAACAGGCTCAATCAACTTGTCAGTCATCTAAAGCTTGTTGGCTATGTGGTTCCACAAGAAGACGTGAATCTCAAGTTTCTCAGAAGTCTTGCACCTGAATGGAGTATGCACACTGTTGTTTAGAGGAATAAGCCTGACTTTGAAACCATGAAGTTGGAAAGCCTCTATAACAATTTAAGAGTGTATGAACCAGAATTATCTACTTCATCTACTTCTGGTTCACAAAATCTTGCCTTTGTATCTTCAAAGTCAAAGGGGTCTAAAGAATCTCACTCTGCTGCTTATGGAGTATCTACTGCTGATGGATCTGCTGCTAGTTCTCATGATAATAACTCCACCAGTGATATGGCTTTATGTGGATTCTTGGCTGATCTAACATCAAGTATAAGGTCACAGGCACTTAATCAAGATCTGGATCACCTTGATGAAGATGATCTTGAAGAGATGGATCTTAAATGGCAGATGGCCATGTTGACCTTGAGAGCTAGAAAATTCTGGAAGAAAACTGGAAAAGAGATCAAGTACAGACCTAAAGAAAATGTTGGCTTTGACAAGTCAAAGATAGATTGTTACAACTATAACAGGAAAGGTCACTTTGCCAGAGAATGTAGAGCTCCAAAGAAGAATGGTGAAGCATCAAAGAAGGCTGAAGAGACAAAGAATACTACTACTGCATTGGTGTCTTGTGATGGATTGGGAGAGTATGATTGGAGTGATTTGGCTGATGAAGAACCAAATTATTCCTTGGTGGCTCAAGTCAAGCCTGAAGTGCATAACTTTGCACTTATGGCTTATTCATCATCATCTTCTGGATCTGACTCTGAGGTATCTAATAATTCTGATTTATCTGTGTGTTCCTTTAAGTCTTGTGCTGATACTATAGAAGAACTTAAGTCTAGGAATGGGAGTCTAAATAAAGAAGTTGAAAACCTAAAACTTGATAACTTAGGTTATAAAGTAGGTATTCAAAATGTTGAAAGAAGACTTGAGTACTTAAAAGAGTGTGAGATGAAATATGTAGATAGAATTAACTAACAAGATGTTGAGATTTTTAAGAAAAACAGTGAAATTGAGTTTCTTAAAAATAAATTAGAAGAAGCAGAAAAAGATAGAGATGAAGCTCTTGCTGAAAAAGAAAAACATATAGTAAGAGTAAACAAACAACAATATGCTTCTGATTTGGTTAATAAATCTATTGACAGTACAATAATGAGGAAAGGAAGTGGAATAGGTTACAATGAGGTTGCTCCTCCTGTTAAGAGTGTCTATGCTCCACCAGGAAAAGAATTGTCCTTCATTAGTGAGCTGAATATAGAAAAACCATTAGGTGAGTCTAGTACAAGTGTCTTAGAAACACCTAAGGTAGAGGGTAGAAAATTTCCTGATGCTCCCATTATTGAAGATTGGTACTCAGATAGTGATGAGGAACAAGAACAGGTTGAACCAGAACATAATGTATTAAAGGAAGAAATTCCTGCTAAGATTGAAAAAGTTGAACCTAAAATTGAACAAGTGAAGTTTGTGAAACCTGTGCTAGGTCAAGGTATCTCTAGGAGAATGGTTGAGTATAAAGAGGTTTCTAGAGAAAGAATGAATGGTTTCAATAATAAGCCTAGGGGTAATCAGAGAAACTTTAATAACCTAGTTTCAGACAAGTTAGGTAGTGAGTTTCAATTAAAGAAAAAGGCTTGTTATAAGAGGGTAGCTTTGAACATTTGATTAATAGTTGTCCTGACTACAAGAAACCTGTTTGGAATCAGTACTCTAGGGTGAATCACAAATATGTTAATTAGAATACTCACCCTCATCCAAATAGAAACATGATTCCTAGGGCTGTGTTGTTAAGATCTGGTGCAACTAGA
The DNA here is from genome assembly GCA_030686995.1 of Artemisia argyi. Classification (NCBI taxonomy): domain Eukaryota; kingdom Viridiplantae; phylum Streptophyta; class Magnoliopsida; order Asterales; family Asteraceae; genus Artemisia; species Artemisia argyi. The sequence continues at coordinate 89,277,198 of CM060701.1, read as the reverse complement.
TCAATTTATGCTGCTAAATCAAATGGTGCTTTTAAAACCACAACTGGTTTTGTTACTGGCTCTACTGCTAGTAAGCACTCTGCTGCTAGCAAGCACTTTGCTGCTAGTAAGCAATCTGCTGCTAGTACAAAACTTTCTACTTCTGGGTCAAAAGTTTTGTCAAATACAGTTGTTGGAAATCATTTTTATGCTGTTAAGGCCTCAGCTTGTTGGGTTTGGAAACCAAAATCAAATGTTACAAACAATGTTTCCAAAACCAGTAGTGCATCAAGTGATTTAAAGAAATTTAACTATGTTGATGCACGAGGCAGATCCAAGTTAGTAATGGCTTGGGTCCCCAAGAGAAACTAATTTCTCTATTTTCATGTGCAGGGTAATCTGCTGGATGAGCTTAAAGACATGGTTATAGTTGATAGTGGATGCTCTGGACATATGACAGGGGATGAGTCTCAGCTTGATGATTTTGAGGCTTTTGATGGTGGCTATGTTGCTTTTGGGAATGATCCAAAAGGTGGAAAGATTATTGGTAGAGACACATTAAAGACAGGGAATTTGGACTTTGAGAAGGTGTTTCTTGTGAAAGGGCTTAAGTTTAACCTCTTTAGTGTTTCACAAATGTGTGACAAAAGGAATTTTGTTCTTTTTACAGACACTGAATGTATGATCCTTTCTCCTGATTTTCAGTTGCCAAATGATAAATTTGTGCTATTGAAGGTCCCTAGAAATGAAAATATATACAGTGACCATATTAAGAACATTGTTCCCAAAAGAGCTTTAACTTGTCTGATTGCAAAAGCCACTGTTGATGAGTCCAAATTATGGCATAGAAGACTTGGGCATCTGAACTATAAAACAATGAACAAGTTGGTGAAAGGAAATCTTGTGAGAGGAATGCCCACAAAGTTGTTTGAAAACTGTGAGACTTGTATTGCTTGTCAGAAGGGAAAACAACACAGAGTCTCATTCAAGTCAAAGACTGTGAATACAAATACAGTGCCCTTGCATTTGCTACACATGGATTTATTTGGGCCTGTTTTTGTGAAAAGTTTGAATAAGAAGTCATATTGCCTAGTTGTCACAGATGACTACAGCAGGTTCACTTGGGTGTTCTTCTTAGCCACTAAAGATGAAACCCCAGTGGTACTTAAAGAATTCATTACAAGAGTTGAAAACCAGCATAACCACAAAGTGAAGATTATAAGATGTGACAATGGTACTGAGTTCAAGAAGAGTGTGATGAACCAATTCTGTGTTGGAAAAGGCATTTTAAGACAGTATAGTGTTGCAAGAACTCCACAGCAGAATGGTGTTGCAGAGAGAAGAAATAGGACACTTATTGAGGCTGCAAGAACAATGTTAGCTGATTCTAAACTACCTATACCTTTTTGGGCTGAAGCTGTAAACACTGCATGCTTTGTGCAGAACAGAAGTAAGGTAGTGAAGCCTCATAACAAAACTCCATATGAGCTTTTTCATGGGAAGAAACCAATGATTAATTTTCTTAAGCCATTTGGATGTCATGTCACTATTTTGAACACTAAGGATCAGTTAGGCAAGTTTGAAGAGAAAGCTGATGAAGGAAATTTGGTTGGATACAACAATCAACAACAAGGTTCACGTCATAGTGGCAAACCTTATTTCGTTACCGCCCTCGAGCTCTAATATGAGTAAAGGAACAATAAGAACACCAACCTTTGTCGTTGTTGATGCAAAGGGTACTATAGTGGAAGGCAAGTTCTGTTTAAGCTGTACCCATCCCAAAACAAATGAGAGTATGACCACAATTATTGAATACTATTCCTACTAGGTCACTGCTAAATGTCAACACAACTGCTGCCAAACTTTTTCAACTTTTTTTGTAAATTACCATAAAACCCATGTGCATTTGCTTCACCAATGACAGACTGTTGTCTTTAGCTTTTGATTGACCACAATTATTGAATACTATTCCTACTAGGTCACTGCTAAATGTCAACACAACTGCTGCCAAACTTTTTCAACTTTTTTTGTAAATTACCATAAAACCCATGTGCATTTGCTTCACCAATGACAGACTGTTGTCTTTAGCTTTTGATTGGCCAGCTCTTTTCTTAACAATTATTTTTATAAAAAACACTTCTTTAAGCATAACGACCCCACAATCACATACCAGCCAATCATATGTAACCACCTCTTATTAATTAAAGCTCGCCGTTTTGGTATTATATATCTGCATATACACATATCTCCACTACTTTCAATCAAGTACAGTTTTGCTGCTGACAAACTTGGATTCACTTCACTCACTCCCATTTTCTACCCACAATCACTCTTTTACAGCAAAATAGCTATAATCATTTAATATTTATGCTTTTGTTATTGAGTTTTCCTAATGTTTTGGAAAGTTGGATGCTTCCTATATTCCTCACTTCATGCTCATATCAATAAAGCATATATATAGTCTCCAAGTCTCATGATACCATTTACTATATTATAAACTCTCATTTTCGATATATCTTATTTAAGCCTTTCTTCGAAAATGAATCGAGGAACCGATTCATGTTTCATTGGTTCAACGTTGTTCTTTGAGGGAACCAGAGAGACGAAATGGACCCAAGAAGAGAACAAACAGTTCGAGGATGCACTAGCGTTGTACGATAGAGAAACACCAGATCGGTGGCACAATGTGGCGAAAATGATACCGGGAAAATCAGTGAATGATGTCGTGAATCAATATCGAAAATTGGAAGAAGATATTAGTGATATAGAGGCAGGGGTATTAGTTGTACCTGGATACAATATGAGAAGTGATCATGCGACGTTAGAGTGGGTGGCAAATAATCAGTTTTATAGTCGTGGAGGAAAGAAATGTGGCTCAAATAAACATCCTGATCATGAAAAGAAAAAAGGAATACCATGGACAGAAGAAGAGCACAGGTTATAAACTTTGTATATACTAATTGTTTTCATTTTACTTATTTTATTAATTATATGTACTGGCCAAATGATCAAAAAATCATCCAAGAATACAAGATTATGAGTAAAAGATAAAGTTTTCAGGTCACAAGTAAGGATAGAAAGTCACCGTGGCAATTTCGACCAATTTATTTCTAAAAAATTGTGGATTTAGGTTGTGTTTCATCTCAAACGGATCAACATAACGTATGGGTTGAATGGGTCAAGGGTGTAAGTGTTTTTGCTCAACCTAATCTGCTCCTCTAAACGTTTCCACCCGTATTGTACCTATACCTTTAATGAAAAATAGGTGTGCACACACATGATTTATATAATACAAGTTGGCATTACATAAAATTAAAATAAAGGAACTCGTGCATTATTACAAATAATTTCTGATTTAAATTGTAAAATGATTTGATCTCAGGCAATTTCTTCTGGGACTGAAGAAGTATGGTAAAGGGGACTGGAGAAATATCTCACGTAATTTCGTGACAACAAGGACACCAACACAGGTTGCTAGTCATGCTCAAAAGTACTTTATTCGCCAACTATCTGGGGGAAAAGATAAGCGGAGATCTAGTATTCACGATATAACGACGGTGCACCTTAATGATACTACAAGAAAAACACAGCTGCCCGAAAACGTTACATGTCAGAAACCTGGTGAATGTACAACCATGGTCACAACCCCGCAACAAAAACACTACATGCTGAAAGCTGTTTACCAATGGAGCCTCCCTAACGAGCAGGTGGCTGCAAATATGGCACTTAACCTCCCAAATAGCAGCCTGATGATGGCACCACTTCATGGGAGCTCTTCATATGGACATCAGCATGGACATTTGGGTACGGTTTTCCAAGGGAATTGTTAGGCCTAATGAACTTTTTAATAGTCATTATATCTTCTGAGTAGCATTTATTGAAGTATCCTAGGTTAAGAGTGTGGTTAATTGTATTAGTTCATAGCACTTGTTCATTATTTATATTTAAAAAGTATATATATTAATTGTTGAGCGAATTGATAAAAGGTAGACTTAGTTAAAACTGTGCTACCTGATTACGCATGGGATTTCGACCAGTTCATCTCAAACAAGCTTTATTATGACTAATAGTAGAAATATTACGGTTTAGGTCGGCAACAGGACGACCACATGAGGTCCCTGACTTATCCACAATCCACATAGCTCGGACCAATAAAATGTGTCCAGGAGGTAATTGAAATCATGGTTTAACAAATATATTTGTTGAGTCTATTACCATTGTCATAACAGATGTTTCAACGAATCTTTAAGTAGTGCATAAGTTTAGGGGTTAACATCTCTACTGTTGCAGCAGGGAGCTTGTCTCCTGTTTGTTTGGAAAATGAAATTTCACATTTTCACTTTGCACCTTTCAAGTTTTAGATTTTACATATGTGGCCCTCATTTAAAACCTTGCAGCAGATAATTTATCTGCTTTCCACAGCAGAGATAATTTTCCCATAAGTTTATACGTATAGTTTAATAGACTAAATATATTCCTAAAAGTACTTCCTAAGCAAAGGATATTCTTTTCTATAAAGTAAAATGAGGCACTAACATCAAAATGACTTGTAATTAGGCTACCTTTTTTTTTGAACATAGTAATTAGGCTACTTAATAATGATAAAGTAGCAATACCTAACATATAAAAACCTAAAACACATCACTAATTTTGTATTGGAATTATAATTTGATTTGTCTATCAATTAAGACACCATTCCTCAAGAGTATTCTAGATACAAATCATAAGCCGTGTTAGACTTATCAACTAATAATAAAGCCCAATATCACTACAAAATAATGCACATCTAACACTCCCTGCAGTCTAAGCGAAAAATGACCGAACACTTAAACCGATATGAAATTCCTCAAAAAGCGTAGACAACAAACCGTTCATGAAAATGTCGGCATACTGATAACGGGATGGTACATGAAGCATGCAAACCTGACCTCGAGCAACCATATCATGAAGAAAACGTATTTCAATTTCAATGTGTTTGGTCCACTGATGATGTACAGGATTAGTGGTCAAATAAGAGGCACTAACATTGTCACACTAGACGAAGGTGGTAGACAATAATGGTGTATGAAGCTCACAAAGAAACTTACAAAGCCAGGCAGTTTCAGCAACACCTCTGTACTTAGCCTCAACACTCGATCTAGAGAGAGTGTGTGCCCTCAAGAAAACACACTTTCCAAATGTAGACCGCCTAGTGTCACGACAGCCAACCTAACCAACATCAGAATAAGCAATAAGAGAACCTAAAGGAAATGAAAAAGTTGAAGTCGAAAATCCAACATGCCACGAACATAGCAAAGAAGTCGCTTAAGAGCTGCAAAGTGAGGCTCTCGAGGTTCATGCATATGAAGGTACACATGATGCACTACAATAGGAGATATATGGATGAGAAAATGTCATATATTGTAAAATGTAAACCACCTGCAAGACTATGATATAAAGTAGGATAAATTAGGATCCCCGTCACAGCCAAGCTTGGATTCTGAGTCAATTGAAGTCCGTGTGGGATTACACATAGCCATATGTGCTAAAAAAAGTTCCAAAGCAAATTTCTTCTGAGAGTGAAACATGCTTGTAGAGTTACGTGAATAAGAACTTCCCAAAAATTTATTAAGAGCCTCCAAATCATTCATATCAAACTCCATATTAAGAGAGGAGATAATACGATAACTAAATTTGTAGATGAAGTTCTCAGTATAATATCATCAACATATATCAACAAGGATGAATCACAATGACGTGACCAAAAACCAACCCGTAAAGCATAACCTGCAAAACGTTGAAACCAAGCACATGTGCTTGTTTCAATCCGTATAAAGATCTCCGTAATTGACAAACATGATCAGGATACCAAGTATTCGAGAGAACCCGATTGTTGATTGATGAAGAATTATTTGGTACCTTTTTAAGGGGCCATTTAAGTACAAGATCATATTTATATGATCAAATATTACCCTAAATCATTTCCTTTTGCATTTTAGGTACTTAGGACGAAAAATCTGGAAAACGGCATGTTTTGGGCTAGAATCGACGAAAAACTGAAGAAAATGGCAAAGTTGCAAATTCTGTCAGATAAGAAGATCTGACGGCGTCACAAGCTACAACGTGACACCATCACTTACAACTGAAGATGGATTTTTGGCTCAGAATTAACAAGCGATGCCTAAGATAAATCTGAAGACATTATAAACTAACGGCGTCAGGTATATTTGAAGACCAAGATTTCATACAAAGTTAACAAGAGACGGCCCAGAGCATTTATAAAGGGATGGCGTCAAGACATCACATGATGGTGTCAGACATCCTTAGCGACTTCATCACAACGACAACTTGCACAAGACAAAACCCTAATTGGAGGTGAGCTAACGGCGTCACACTTTGCAAGTGACGCCGTCACAACTGTAAATCTAAATATACTTTTGTATACTGTAACACCCCCATTTTTCACTGATCACAGCGGATAAAGTGTTTGGGGTATTACTTCATAGAATCACAAATACAGTAATAGAAAACAACTAGAAAAGAGAAGTTTTGGAAATTTAGTTATCATTATTAATTATCAGAGTTTTAATTATAAAAGATATACTTTTATTTTTTATGAGGTCCCAAAAATCTAAGAGTTAGGTTGTGTTTGAATGATAACCATGAAAAGTCCTCCGAGTTTAGTACCTCCTTCTGCCATAGATCCATAGAAGTAATATACCTAGAATACATGCTTAAAAAGTCAACACTAGGTGTTGAGTGAGAATCATAGGTTTAGGGGTTAGTGAATACAAGTTCCCTGGGTTCAGTTGTTACACCCATCTGGGAAAATGTAGGTTTTGTGATAATTGTGATGCATGCACAATTATCAGGAGCGTAGTATGTTGCACTAAGCTCATGAATCACACCTTAACAATCCGGGTCATGTGGGTTGCAGACCCAACATGAGGGGATAGAAGGATAACTTGCCAAAGTTATACCTTGAGTGGATTCAAATATAGTACTTATTGGTACCACCTAGTGGGGTGTTAATACCAACGGGAGTTGTCAAACTCCAATAGATCTATCAACTATATTCGTGTTCACGTGGGTAAAATATCCCAAACGATTAGATTCATGAATTTTGTTTATGTAGTGGTGGCTGTTAGTTTACTCGTGCAAAAACCAAAGAAAAAGACTTGTATTCGGTTTTAAGTAAAGCATTTAGCATGTATCCCCCTCACAGGGTTTATAAAACATTTAGAGTGAAAGCATTTTAAAAAGTATGAGGCTATGAAAACTCACCTAGGTTTAGAATAATCTAAGTGATGCAAATAATGACTCGGAAAATAGACCGCCTTACTCACGTATCCTAGTGTGTTGTTGGTTTTGTATGTATGTCAAGCTTTTGTTATCATGTTTATGTTTCTCAAGTTATTGTTTTTAGGTTTGTTAATGTTTTATATATATAACATAACACCGTTCAGGCCATTGTAATTCAGAAGTATATGACTCCTCACATGAAGCTCCCTACTATTGTATTATGTTATCAACATAATACCGTTCGGGCCATCATAATTCAGAAGTTAATACTCCTCACACAAAGCTCCCTAATATTGAGTTATGTTATTATTAGGGTTTAGTTATAATCATATCACCGTTCGGGCCATCATATCTCAGAAGTATATGCAATAATCGTTCGAGGAGTTAGGGCACTTTAATTCGTAAACCCAACAAACTCGTCAAAAACGAAATATCCACATAGTACTCCTCGCATGAAGCTCCCTAGTATTTTGTTATACTTCTAACTTTATTTAGGTGTTATACTTATATGATATTTTCACTTTCTACCCTTATAGTTTATGTATTTACATTTTCTACACTAAATTTATATTACTTATATTACTTATACTAATAACTATCTATACTTGACACAACTAGTCCCTAGACTTCTATATTTTAAGTAACTAACCAAGACACTTAAGTTTTCTATATTTACCATTTAGACCTCTAACTTTATAATATTTACGTTTTTAGTCCTTTTTAGTTTATACTTATTTTAATATCTATCCTAGGGTTTTAATATTGTGCAAACCTAGTCCTTATACTTATAACTTCTAGGAAATGTCAAAAACAGTCCCTAGACTTTATAATTTTAGGAATTTACGATATATACCCTTATGCATGTAAAGTTTTGTAAAACTAGTCCTAATATGCATGTAACTTATATTTTATCTAGCAACTAAGTTTTCTAGCTTATGTTTTACTTATTTTAACTTATCTAGGTTATTTATAACTAGTGTATGACCTAAAGTAAATACTTATAGCATGCATGCAAGTATACGACTCGATCTAGGGTTTTAAAATGTAAACTAGTAAACGAAATGGTTCAAGGCTCATGCAAGGGTTTCTAGGGTATCTAAGGCATCCTAAATCTATCCTAAGACTAAACTAAAGCTAAATGTAAGACTTACATAGGTCGGGGGAGGTTAACAAGCGGTACAACTAGTGTTAGGGTTTTCTAAGGCTCAAAATGGACTCAACAAGCATGCAAGACTATACCACTCGACTTCAAAGCTTACTAGGGCTCTTGTGTAACACCCCCAAAATACCGCAGCGGAAGACTGTGTCATTGGGGTGCTACTTCATAATACAAAGTACAAGTTATAGAAAACGAACTCTAAATGAGACGTTTTGAAAAGTTACCATTCGATTAATGAATTCAAAGTTACAAACATGAGATTCCAAAGTATGATACATAAATGTATACAAAATGTTTTGAATGGTAAATGATAAAAGCGTAAGTCTTCAGAATATGCAGCTTGACTCTAAGTTCCACGCACTAGCTATCGCCTTACTAACCTGAGATAAACATGCTAAAGTGTCAACACAATGGTTGGTGAGTTCATAGAGTTTGTCTTAAAACAGTTGAAAAGCCTTAAAGAATGATCACACAGCAAAGGCATTGAGAATCCACTCAGTTACAAGTCCCGCCATAAGAGACTTGTAACCTGTGTGTTCACAACCCACTGCTAACATATAGTATAATAAAGACATGTATAAGTTCATCAAGACAATTAAGCAATTAGTAGTGAGTCTCTACTTCATCTCCGAAGACCTCACTTTTATGATGTATCCAAACATTCGCAAATGTTAGGATGTATCTGTCACAACTCGTAATTTCCGATCATTTTCCAAACCTCGACAATTTACTATTCACAAGTTACTATTCATCATTTACTATTCATCGATCACTATTCATCGTTTTTGAGGTCAATTTGACATTCCGAGACATATTCAGAAATTTTACTATTCACTTGACACTATTCATTTCCGAGAGAAAACCACTATTCACGTGCATTATTCATGTCATCGTAAATTTTGTTTACGAGTGTTCAAATTCGCGTAACCGTATTGGTTCAGGAGCGAATTCATGCATTATTGTCAGGGACATTTCATACGGACTAGAAATAGTCGACACATCATTATTACGGCACTTGCATACTATTCCACTCGTAGGATAATTAAATTTATACTTTTGGTACGATTAACGATTTACGTACGTTTATTTTAAATAAACGCTAATACGCGAACTATAAAAGTGTCTAACATGTCCGACACTCCCGATTTTGATCCTAATACGTTTTTATACTCATTTCTATAATATAAAAACTATAATATTAATTTACCCGGTATTTTGGAAAATTTAACTAATACGTATCGTACGTTTAACTTAATAACGACGGTTTTCACCAAAATTAAACAATAATCACCCTAACTCTCCGTACTTGTACCCGACTTATTTTTACAACTTTTATAACTTTATTACGTCCCGAATAACTTCAACAAAACTTATTTTTAACAAACCCGGTACCCGATTAAACCTTAAACCTAAACCTAACCTAACTATACTTAACTACTAACACAAATTTTTACTAACTAACTACCCAACATTTTCCCCTTTTCCCTCCCCAAAACCGGCCTACCCCCCCTAAAGGTCTTTCAACTTTAATTACCTCACCAAACCTATTAATTGTCCACCAAACTTTTGTCCAAGTATATATTAAACTTTCTTACTCATTTTCACATAAAAATCACTTTTTACTTCACTTAGCAAACTTTTTCTCTCTTTTCTTTGGTGTTTTGGTTCGATTTGGGATAAACAAGGAGCAAGGAGGAAAAATTTTACAAGATCATTTCATAAACTAGTTAGTATAATCATCCTTGTTAGAGTTTTGAAATAAAAACTCAAGGATTAGTAAGCTTTTCATCATCTAAACTCTCTAAACCATCAAGTAAGTATACAAACTCATTTTTATGATTTTTACAAGTTATTATTATGTTCATATAATTTTCTTACAAGATCTTTTACATGCATCATCTTGTACCACTTCATTTTTGTATATTTTAACTTTGAAGCCCTAGAAATGGAAGCATATGAAACTCTTGTTAGACCTAGTGGTTTGATGATATTTAAGGACCCATGACACCCTAAGAAGGTGTATGGTAGGATTAGATTAGTCTTGTGGTGTTTGAAAGTGGATGGATGGATGTTGGAACTAGTTTAGAGACTTGGAAATGATTTTTGAAACTTTTGAAATACCTACTGTCCTTATTTTAAATTCGTGGGAAAATCAGTGGATGATGACTAAGTTTTGACCAAAGATTTAGAAAATACATTCAAAAACGAAACTTTAGGCGAAAGAACGGATTAAAACGAGTTTATAACGAAGGAGTTATGATTTTTGCAAACTTAACGACGAAAACTACTTTTCCAGAAAACTGCTTGCTGTTGGGCAGAATACGATGGGTATTTTGAAGCATTAAACGTAACTTAAAAGAGCCGAGTTATCTAAAATATACTAGTATACACAAAGACGAATCCGTGGACATAAAGAACAAGGAAAACGAGCCTAAAACGACAAAGTTATACCCATTCTAACATCGTCAAACTATATATATATATATATATGGATACAAATAAAAATAATAATGTACGCGCTAAACGGTATATTTTCTGGTAAATATTACTAAGGACTATTTTCTTATCAAATGAATACGTATGACCCGAGATAATACTTATACGACTTAACGACATATTTCAAGGTTTTCAATACAAGGATTTAACGCTAACACTTTTTAACGAGATAGTACGACAAGTTATATACTCCTATATAAGGACTTATTTTCCTAAGTATGGAAACCATTTTTCTACGACGATAACTAGTATTTTCAAATTGCGAGTGGTATGAGTATCATGTGCATGTGCATTCATTTCATTACGGCTTGATCTAAGTTAGATCATGGTTATTCATTTAGGTTGCGGCTAGTACTCGCGCCTCATTGTCCCGACTACTTTCACCTCATTGCACTATCCTTGTACCATTATTTCGAGGTGAGTTCTCATAGCCCCGTTTTAATTCTATATTTTTGATTTCAAATCCCACGGGGGAGAATACATTGCATTACTTGTTTTTGTGTACATGCCTAAGTATAAAAATTCATACATTGCTTAAGTTTCCTTATTACCACGTCTTGAAAAGTCCCCTTTTATTATCATGGACCGTTAATTTCTGGTACTAAGCGGGAGTGAGTGGATAGATCTATCGAGGGTGACGCCTCCATTCGTGTTTGGGTTGCTCCAAATGGAGCGAATGCATTTCATGTCTTTATTATTCGAGTGCCTGGTAAACACTCATTGGGGCAAAGTATCGTCTAGCTTCGGGGTCATGAGCTTAAGAGCCAATGTATATACTTTCCGGACATCCTAATTCATGGCATTACTTATGGCATTTGTACACTTGATTTTACTTATAAACCTATGATTATTCACCAACTTTATGATGACCGTTTTTCGCAATGTATTTCTCAGGTTATTAAGGTAGCTCATGTGCATACATTTGGACCTTCATGGAGTCGCGGAGTCGACGCGTCTCACTATAATTTCTGCACTTATGAAACGTTTGATCTTGTTGAACTTATTTTAACTAAAATGGCAAACTCTTTTGGGACCTAAGCTTTGTAAACTCTGAATGTTTTAATGATCAAACGCTGTATTTTCTAAACGACACTTTAGGTCGTTCAATATAACTGTAATAATGGTGCTATGACAGTCACCCCCAGGTATTCCATTCCGCTGCCATTCAGGTATTTTGGGGGTGTGACAGATTGGTACCAGAGCTAAGGTTATAGCGAACTAGGATGTATCTTGGACCCTAGACTATAACCACATCATCATAGCATCTCATCATTTCATCATAGGTGCATATTCACTATACATGTTGCTTTACGCACACACTGTACGAGTTATTCATACCCATACTAATATATATATATATATATATATGATTATATTGACCTGGTTCACTAGTGACATGTCTTCAGATACCCACGCTGTTATCCTTTCGTCAGATTCCGACATTGAAGATGCCTTGTCATCTTCCACTACCATTATACCACCAGTTGCACGTACACCACCGTCAGTTACTTATTTCACTATTGGTCGTCCCATAGTGCGTACTTCAACTTTACCTCTTGGATATCGCGAGATAGCGCGAAAGAGGGTAGTATCCCATTCACTATTATCACCATTATCTCCTAACTCATCACTAGGATCTCATTGTCATCAATGTTATCCTCATCCTTTAGAATACCACCATTGTCAATTTCCTTTTCCATTTTCACTTGCCATGAATTAGATAACACCTTGTGGATAATACCAAGATTACGGACTCAACAGGAACATCTGCAGGTTCCTCAAGAATGGCTTAGAATCTACACTATCTAGAACTTGATCGATGCACAACTACAGATACCACTTCAGGACTATCTCGACCTTATGATGCCATAAACCTGATTTCACTTAGAAGGACTACAGGAAGTCTTTAGACTAGACTTATGTCTTTACTAGCTTTTACTATTATCCTAGCCACGAGAGGTGTGGCATAGTTCGAAGAAACTTGTAGTATTTTGATTGTTGTACAAACGGAATCATCAAGTATTGACTCTACTATATGGGAATGGTTGTGCTATCTATGATATTGGCCCATATAAACCGAAACCTTCATGTATTATATTCATGTGTTATGAATATGATGATTGTTATTACCGATAAATTCTCATGGACTCTCATGATTTGATGGAAATAGATTTAAGCAAACCACTCCAAGCATGACGCAAGCCGCTGTTGGACAATTCATTGCCAGGAACGCAACTACCGCCCCCACCAAGGAACTTACTCACGTGGAATTTATGGGTTGTAATCCCCCCTTCTTTAGCGGAAATGTAGACACAAAAGAATTTCTCAAATGGTTCGAAGAATTAGAAACAATCTTTCAAAGTGGTGACTGTCGTAAGGAAGACAAGGTTAAGTTCGCCACTTGCACTTTTCAGAAGCATGCCCAGAAATGGTGGACTAAGTATGTCCAGGTAGTAGGAGTTGATGCTGCTTACTCACACTCTTGGGAGAAACTAAAAAGGATGATGAGTTTGAAGTTCTGTGTGAAAAGCGAATTACAAGCAATTGAACAAGAAACACTAAACCTTACCATGGAAGGAAATGACGTTGTCAAGTATACTGCTTATTTTTATGATTTTGCTCGACTAGGCTCTGCAATGGATGAACCGGAAAGCAAGAGACTTGAAAGGTACGTAGGAGGACTACCTCCTGAAATTCGTAGGATGGTCATCGCATGTGAACCCAATACCATGTCTGAAGCTATCCAGATGGCAATCGAAACAAAGGAACTCATAGTTCGCGACAAGACATCGGGAGACAATAATAACAACAAGAGAAAAGAGGTCGGTAATCAGGATGCTAATGCTACTCAACGACCATTTAAGATACAAAAAGTGGTGGAGACCTTTACTGCTGGGTCAAGCCAAAATAAAGGATATGTAGGTAAATTACCCGAGTGCAACAGGTGTCAGTTTCATCACAAAGGACGTTGCCCGGAACCATGTGGCAACTGCAAGAAAATCGGACACAAAGCCAAGGATTGCAAGACTCCCACCCTCACAAAGCATCAGGAACTCACGGTAATCTGCCGTGAATGTGGAGTAGTGGGACACTTCAAGAGTGAATGCCCGGTGTTGAGAGACCGGAACTGGAGGAAGCAGTTCATGTTTTAAAACCATAGTTCGAGCCCTCTAGGGTTGTACTTTCTTTTGGTACTTTCCATAAGTACGTTGATGTAACCTAGTTGTATTAAGCACTTTCCTATCCAATGTAATGACTATCTTTTGTTACCTCTATGATAACCATAACCTTCGTTTACTCCGCTTTCTATCCCAATCGTTCAATTTTCAATCGTTTCGTAACATTATGCCATTGTTTTATTAAGGATTTGACCGATTTCGTAATTGACGGATTAGTAGATTATTACCAATCCATAGTATTTACCCATGTATCCAATAAACCATTCAACGAGTTTTATTTCAAACTATTTTACTACCTTATGGGGAAATTGTTTTTACCGAATTTCTAAAATAAGTCGTTTTGTTACCGTACTATAAACTGATTTTTCCGATATTACGCCAAATATTTACTATTATTACGCGAAACAATTTTTATATTACTTTGAAAGGAAATGACTAGAATACCATTCTTCGAAACAAAACGTTGAACACCATCTAAAGCTTTTGAGAAAAATAATATTATTTTGATTAAATCAAGCATCGCATCATTAGTCCTCAACTATACATAGCCTGATCACCTATGTATACTTCAGGAAAGATTATGCCATGAAGGAAATAGTTACTTTATAAAGTATTGTTAATAACAATCTTCATCCAAAAGCGTTTTAAACAAATAAACTCTTTTATGAATATTTCTTTATGACAAATTTTCTCTGGATACTTACCCCACCTGTCACACACTTAGTCATTAAGTTAGACTTTCCATTTACTTCTTTAGGAGAGACTTCCCATATTAAGTACTAGGAGGATTCCTTGATACAAGAAAAACAATAAAAGGATTACGGAACTACTATACCTAGACTGAAAAAAAAAAAAAAAAAAAAATTTATAACTCAACGACAATCTTAAGATACCAAGCGAACATCCGACTCACCATCTCTGACCTAGTTGTCCGATTTTATTATTCAAAGGTACTAGCTAGACTGAGCTACGGGATCAAACACATTGTGAAGGTACGCTAAGCAACACCATGGGAATAAACCAAGCCTCCTAACCGATACTGTAAAGTGTTTTGAGTTAACATGGTCTCATCCATATGCAAACTTCCCTGCAGTGAGTTTACGACAAGAATAATTGATTCGAATTATGGATATCGATATAGATTCCCCTAAAGCATTATGTTCTTTAGAACTTCTGGATAACCTCACCTATACATCGAGAAAGGCATCAGACTCAAGAATATCTCCCCAGCTACATGTGAAGACAATACGGAAATTCATCGACATGGTATCAATTGAAACCCTCATATTACCAACATGATAACAATTTCAACGATAAACCATCTCAGGACTTAAGTTGGTTGGATACCTAGACTTGTAGTTTTGTCGAATAATCGCCAATAGGCATTTTCTAATGTCAGGAACCGAAGGTTAGACACCTATGCATTTATGCGAATATTTCCGATCCTACCATTTTATCCTTGCTAGTATTTTTACTTTTAAATGAAGTGGATTTCAAAATTTTGTCCATACAAATCACATATCTCGTGGAAAATAATTTTGAATTGCCTATTTTGAATAAATACGACCCTTTTTAGCCAGTATTTACTTGAACCATTATACAATGAGAAATGTTTAAACATCAAACTTTGGTAAATAGTTCTATTCACAACATGTTTGAAAACCGTGTCACATTTCATAACTATTAAATTTTGAATCATCAATAAAGCTAATATTGAGTATACCATTTATTCCATTTTCTAAAATTGTTGATTCAGAAAAAGATTTCAACCAAAAAAAAAAAAAAAAACTCGAAAATCGCGAGATAAATTTGGAAACAAATCACCATGCTATATCGCTTGTGCATTTAGGGCTTTGTGACTTGACAATAAGGAATATTGGAATATGTGATGAAGGAAATTAGGAGGAACATCATAGAACGATTACAACGTCAGTAATGGAGACCAAGCACAGTAGGCAAAGAATGAGACATGTCTTAGCAATCCATTAGACCAAAACACAAGGAATCAAATATTGTTAACCGTATTCTATCTTCTTCGTATAACGCCGTGTTCGAAAGACGTAACGTTGTGGATTTAGTCACAAGATTTATTGTACCGTTTCAATTATTCCTGATAAAGGTGATCGAATCACCTTGGACTTCTAGCAATCATTTTAAGATTTCCTTCGGAACCTCATAAAGATGTGAACACCGCCTATCATCCTCAGATCGATGGTCATAACGGGAGAACGATTCAAACATAGGAAAGTTATACTCAGAGTATGAGTGATTGACTCTAGAAATGGTTGGACTAACCATTTACCATAAATTGGATTCTTTTACAACCATAGTTATCGCGCGAGCATAAAGACTACACCATTTGAGGCACTTTATGGTCGAAGTACCAATTACCCGTTTACAAACTGAAATCGGAAAGTTAAAAATTCACTGGTATAGAACTAAACCATGGAACAACAAAGGAAATTTCACAAGTCAAGAATCGGTTACAAGCAACGAGAAACTGGTAGGAGTTATGTTGGTACATGACGCACATCCTACGGATTGGGTATCCTTGAACAAGCAAATTTACTAGATTCACGTGAAAGAACGAACTAAATTGAAAGCTTTGCCTTGGAGAGGCATGATACGATTTTGGTGACACGAGAGATTGAACTTTTAAGTATATTGGACCATTTCAGATTCATGTTAGAATCGACCAGCTGAAATATAAGATTTGAGTTCTGACAGAGTTCAGCAACATATATTACCCATATTACATTATAAACCTGAAGAAGCACTGATCATCTATTGACGAACCGAACTCGGAAAAAGCCAAACTCACTATTCCAGTAAGCATTCATGAAATAACCGGAATTTTCCTACAAGTCGAGAATCAATTACAAATTCTATAAAATTGTAAACCATTAAAACCTCAAGTTGGTAGCCAGATTACGTTGAAAGTTCTGCCTAGTAAAGGCATGATATTATTCGGAAAGATTTGGAAAGATAAAACCGATATACACTGGACCATGTAATAATTCAGACAGAGTAGGCCTAGTAGCCTTCAGACTTGAGCCTTGTTAAAGAATAGCCGGATTACACAACTATGTTTCACCTATTTGAATCCAGGAAATGACTTTCAGATTAGTCACTTATAATCCCATTTGGAAAGAATTCCAACCCAAAGACAAACGTAAACCTGGTAAGAGGATCAATAGAAATCATGGACTGTTAGAATCGAACGATTGAAGCAAAGTCGAATTCCTATCGTGAAAGTTCGCTGGAATTCTTGAAAAGGACCCGAATTTACTTGGGAACGAGAGGACCGAATGCAACTCAAGTATCCACGTCTTTTGACCAAATATACTTCAGAAACCAACCAAAACTGAACTTCGGGACGAAGTCCCTATTAGTGGGGAAGACTGTCACAACTCGTAATTTCCGATCATTTTCCAAACCTCGACAATTTACTATTCACAAGTTACTATTCATCATTTACTATTCATCGATCACTATTCATCGTTTTTGAGGTCAATTTGACATTCCGAGACATATTCAGAAATTTTACTATTCACTTGACACTATTCATTTCCGAGAGAAAACCACTATTCACGTGCATTATTCATGTCATCGTAAATTTTGTTTACGAGTGTTCAAATTCGCGTAACCGTATTGGTTCAGGAGCGAATTCATGCATTATTGTCAGGGACATTTCATACGGACTAGAAATAGTCGACACATCATTATTACGGCACTTGCATACTATTCCACTCGTAGGATAATTAAATTTATACTTTTGGTACGATTAACGATTTACGTACGTTTATTTTAAATAAACGCTAATACGCGAACTATAAAAGTGTCTAACATATCCGACACTCCCGATTTTGATCCTAATACGTTTTTATACTCATTTCTATAATATAAAAACTATAATATTAATTTACCCGGTATTTTGGAAAATTTAACTAATACGTATCGTACGTTTAACTTAATAACGACGGTTTTCACCAAAATTAAACAATAATCACCCTAACTCTCCGTACTTGTACCCGACTTATTTTTACAACTTTTATAACTTTATTACGTCCCGAATAACTTCAACAAAACTTATTTTTAACAAACCCGGTACCCGATTAAACCTTAAACCTAAACCTAACCTAACTATACTTAACTACTAACACAAATTTTTACTAACTAACTACCCAACATTTTCCCCTTTTCCCTCCCCAAAACCGGCCTACCCCCCCTAAAGGTCTTCCAACTTTAATTACCTCACCAAACCTATTAATTGTCCACCAAACTTTTGTCCAAGTATATATTAAACTTTCTTACTCATTTTCACATAAAAATCACTTTTTACTTCACTTAGCAAACTTTTTCTCTCTTTTCTTTGGTGTTTTGGTTCGATTTGGGATAAACAAGGAGCAAGGAGGAAAAATTTTACAAGATCATTTCATAAACTAGTTAGTATAATCATCCTTGTTAGAGTTTTGAAATAAAAACTCAAGGATTAGTAAGCTTTTCATCATCTAAACTCTCTAAACCATCAAGTAAGTATACAAACTCATTTTTATGATTTTTACAAGTTATTATTATGTTCATATAATTTTCTTACAAGATCTTTTACATGCATCATCTTGTACCACTTCATTTTTGTATATTTTAACTTTGAAGCCCTAGAAATGGAAGCATATGAAACTCTTGTTAGACCTAGTGGTTTGATGATATTTAAGGACCCATGACACCCTAAGAAGGTGTATGGTAGGATTAGATTAGTCTTGTGGTGTTTGAAAGTGGATGGATGGATGTTGGAACTAGTTTAGAGACTTGGAAATGATTTTTGAAACTTTTGAAATACCTACTGTCCTTATTTTAAATTCGTGGGAAAATCAGTGGATGATGACTAAGTTTTGACCAAAGATTTAGAAAATACATTCAAAAACGAAACTTTAGGCGAAAGAACGGATTAAAACGAGTTTATAACGAAGGAGTTATGATTTTTGCAAACTTAACGACGAAAACTACTTTTCCAGAAAACTGCTTGCTGTTGGGCAGAATACGATGGGTATTTTGAAGCATTAAACGTAACTTAAAAGAGCCGAGTTATCTAAAATATACTAGTATACACAAAGACGAATCCGTGGACATAAAGAACAAGGAAAACGAGCCTAAAACGACAAAGTTATACCCATTCTAACATCGTCAAACTATATATATATATATATATGGATACAAATAAAAATAATAATGTACGCGCTAAACGGTATATTTTCTGGTAAATATTACTAAGGACTATTTTCTTATCAAATGAATACGTATGACCCGAGATAATACTTATACGACTTAACGACATATTTCAAGGTTTTCAATACAAGGATTTAACGCTAACACTTTTTAACGAGATAGTACGACAAGTTATATACTCCTATATAAGGACTTATTTTCCTAAGTATGGAAACCATTTTTCTACGACGATAACTAGTATTTTCAAATTGCGAGTGGTATGAGTATCATGTGCATGTGCATTCATTTCATTACGGCTTGATCTAAGTTAGATCATGGTTATTCATTTAGGTTGCGGCTAGTACTCGCGCCTCATTGTCCCGACTACTTTCACCTCATTGCACTATCCTTGTACCATTATTTCGAGGTGAGTTCTCATAGCCCCGTTTTAATTCTATATTTTTGATTTCAAATCCCACGGGGGAGAATACATTGCATTACTTGTTTTTGTGTACATGCCTAAGTATAAAAATTCATACATTGCTTAAGTTTCCTTATTACCACGTCTTGAAAAGTCCCCTTTTATTATCATGGACCGTTAATTTCTGGTACTAAGCGGGAGTGAGTGGATAGATCTATCAAGGGTGACGCCTCCATTCGTGTTTGGGTTGCTCCAAATGGAGCGAATGCATTTCATGTCTTTATTATTTGAGTGCCTAGTAAACACTCATTGGGGCAAAGTATCGTCTAGCTTCGGGGTCATGAGCTTAAGAGCCAATGTATATACTTTCCGGACATCCTAATTCATGGCATTACTTATGGCATTTGTACACTTGATTTTACTTATAAACCTATGATTATTCACCAACTTTATGTTGACCGTTTTTCGCAATGTATTTCTCAGGTTATTAAGGTAGCTCATGTGCATACATTTGGACCTTCATGGAGTCGCGGAGTCGACGCGTCTCACTATAATTTCTGCACTTATGAAACGTTTGATCTTGTTGAACTTATTTTAACTAAAATGGCAAACTCTTTTGGGACCTAAGCTTTGTAAACTCTGAATGTTTTAATGATCAAACGCTGTATTTTCTAAACGACACTTTAGGTCGTTCAATATAACTGTAATAATGGTGCTATGACAGTCACCCCCAGGTATTCCATTCCGCTGCCATTCAGGTATTTTGGGGGTGTGACAGTATCAAAGACAACTGGGAGTCAATTCCCAAAGACAACTGGGAGCCACTTCCCAAAGACAACTGGGAGTCAATTCCCAAAGACAACTACTAGTCAATAAATAGAATAACGCAATTAAGTATAACGCAGTCATGTATGTAAGCAATCAAGTATAACACAGTCAAGTATAGACGTTTTGAGTATTTGTACAAGTAAACAAGTAGTTGAGCATGTATCCCCCCCAAGAGTTAAAACCATTATGAAAAGAGTAGGGGCTATGACTCACCTTAAGTCTATGTAGTGAGTAATGAAAATGGTAGTCGAATCGCGAAAGTCTCTAAGAGCAGCCTATAATAGAACGTTGCGACTTAGGTTTGGAGTAACGTCTAAGAATACGAAGAATTGCCTATATATGTCTTGCATAATGTTCATGATGTAGTACTTAGTATATAGTGTAAGTCGTTGAATATAAGTGGTCTATGAAACATGTATAGGTTGTAAATCTCTTACTACCGTTCGGGCCGACATAATTCAGAAGTCATGGAGTAAACGTTCGAGGAGCCAGAACACTTTAACTCGTAAATCCACAACTCGTCTCGACGGCTTACTTAATGAACTCCTCACATGAGGCTCCCTACTATTGTAGTATTTGATAACATATATATAAGTTTTGATCTTTAAAAGTTATATGGTCTTTAGCCGTGGCTTTGCCGTGACTTTGGTCATGTTACCATGGTCTTGAGACTCAACCTTGGCTTTAGCCATGGTTGTGGTCTTGGCTTTAGGTCATTAGACCTCTTGGTCTCATCTAATTATAATGATTATATAGTAACTTTTGTCTAAAAATGGGCTGTTAAGAATTTGAAGAAATTTATCACTCAGAAAGCGTTTTCAGGGCTCAAGCTTCTTTATTCCTGAACGAAAATGTCATTCCGGACAACTTTCGTGCTTTAACTTTTTGATGAATCGGACCAGAAGTGGGACTTTCAAAATCATAATTTGATCAGAATGCTATTTAGGCAGATTTGTCGTTTTGGTTTCGCTAACTTCAAATGGTCATAACTTTTGACTCGTGTACTCGTTTTGGGTGATTCAAATTGCTATGTTTTCCTTGTTAAGTCCTCTTTAACAGTAAGTAAGTGTCAAATATCAAAGTTATACTATTGTGGTCGTGGTTTTCCATAAAAATCACTGGTTTGCTTGTTTACTTGTCATAAGTTAACATATGTATACCAATACTTGTTTTATCCATTTTTAAACATCATGAACACAATAACAAGAACATATATAGCATGAAAGGAACACAAAGAGCATGAAAATGATAATTAAGCAAGGAGTATGTTAGGGTTTGCTTACAACTTTTGGCTTTCTCTTAAGAAAGGTAAGTAACTAGTAAGGTACGGACTTTGATAGACTTAAGCTTCACCCTTTGCAATCTATGATAACCCGAGGTTATTTGAAGATTATAACGACGCCTTCTTGAAGTCCAAAGCTATTTGAAGATTATAATGACGTCTTTTTGGAGACTTTAAAGTTATAACAACTTTTCTTAGAAAATTTCCAAGATTGAAGATCAAACACTAGTTTTCTTTCAAAAACTAGTTAACTTTCTTACAAAATATAAGAGAAGTGCCTTAGGTTTTAGGACTTGAAGGTTATAAGAAGGTGTGGTGCAAGTTTTATATGTGTTATTAGTTGGCTATTTATAGGATGAGAAAAATAGTTAACCATATATTGGGTTAGAATTAAACCATGGTTAGTTTAGACACTTGTAAACATCCTAGAGATCAATGGTCAAGATCAAGCCACAAAATGGTGACTCCTACCCCCCTAAGTCGGTTTATACATGATAAGGGTGACTAGATGAGTAGTCATGGTCTTTGGATGATAATATCCTAAGTATGTAGCTAGTTTTGACTCCGTAAATTGCTAACCGTAAGTTTTTAGGCCACGAAACGTAAAACCGGGTATCCTAAAAATATGAAACTTATAAATATGGTTAAACATGTCAATATAGTCCATAATAAAATATAAAATGAGTGGTAGGTTCTATCGGGTGTGAAAACCCTGCTAAAAACTGGAAACACGGGTCTAAAACACGCAATTCGCGTAAAACGCTGAACTGAAAAACGTAAAATTCCGAAACTTTTGGAATTGTCCTAAAATGAGAGAAAATCATATTTCTATTGTTTATAATGTTTTATGGACATATCGGGATGCTAGAAGGACGTTTAAACCTAAAAGTAAATCTCGGACACGGCTTTGTGATTTTTGCAGAAATGATCCGACGAGCGTCAAACTCTCGGATTATCATTAAAATAGTTTAACTTACGAGAATATGAAATAAAAATTTTTGAGATGAATAGTGAAAAGTGAATAGTAAAAAGTGAATAGTAAAAGTGAATAGTAAAAAGTGAATAGTGAAATTTTCGGGAATAAAAGTTAACCTGAAATTGCGAATTGTTACATCTTGTACTACTACCAAGACCAGAATACTGAGGTGGTGAAGAGAGGAGAGGTGTGGTTTGGAAGTGAGGGCATACGAGGGTATTTATAGGCTCGATGGCCTTGGTGCCCAAGAAAACGGACCATGAGGTGTCGTGAGGTAGAAGGATGAGTAATCTCAGCTAGTAGGTGATGTGGTGAAGCTACATGGTGATGAGGATGAGCTATGGAAGGCTATAGGCGGTTTGGAAGGTGTTTGTGGTGTAGGTGTAGCCGCGGGGTCGGTTTAAGGAAAAGAGGTGACAAGGAGCTTACAAGGAGGTGATGCACCACCTTGCTTGGGTGCTTGTAGGTGCTTGTAAGCTGCTTGGTGGGTTAGTGGTGGTTTAGGGTGATTAGGGGTGGATTAGTGGTGGCTTAGGGTAGATTAGGGTGGATTAGGGGAGTAGGTGATAAGTAGGTGATGGAGGTGTGTGGTAGGGTGCTTGGTAGTGTCAAGATGGTGTGCAAGCTGCTTGAGGAGTGGTGGTAGAGTGCTTGCTTGCTTATGCTTAGGTTTTACTTGTTTTAGTTAAGTTTATACCTAGTTCTACTTATTAGTGTTTAAGCTTTTACCAAAGGTTTAGTGCCTAAGTTAAGTTCCTAAGTGTGTTTAGTGACTAATCCTAAGACCTAATGGGTTTACTCTAAGTGAGGGTAACTTATGGGGAAGGTTTGGGAAGGTTTGACCTAGTTTTGTAACCTAAATGACCTAAGTGTGTTTAGTGAGAGACTAGGGTTTATCCTATGGTTTAGTGCCTAGATTAATGTCCTATGAGTATCTAATAACTATTCCTAAGTTCTAAAAGGCTTATACCAAGTGGTAGTGACCTATGGGGAAGTTTTAGGATGGTTTAGACCTAATTCTAGTTATCTATGACCTAGTTATGGTTTAGGGCTTATGGGGTTTGTATCTAAGTTCTAAAGGGTTTATTCTATAGCCTAATGGTCCTAATATATCCTAATATTCCTAAGGAAACTCATACTTAAGCCTTGGACACATTCATACTAGTTAAACTAAGCATATAGGTTCAGATAAGCACATAATCCTACTTAAGTTTTAATTTAGTGTTTATTAGGGTTTTGTGTTATGTTTAGTGTTTTAGATTGGTGAATTACTTATTATGGTGTTGTTATAATTTTATGCTTGACATACATGGGGTTTATAGGATGTGAGTGTTGAGTTATTTGGCTTGTGTAGATACGTGAATAGGTCTAGTGAGTCATGCAAGTAATAATTTATATAAAAAGCAAAAATTTACCTGTGAAATACCTACTATAGGTATTTATAATGGGAATGATAGTAATGGGTGTTTGTGGGTTGTTATATATATTTTTCATAATTTGTGTTAATACAAATATTGCCTAAAAACGTTATTTATATTTTACGATCTTCGCTAAGTTTTGTTAACGACAAAATGTAAACCTTTGTTTCTAAGCAAAACATAATCTTACTTTTTAAGACTTGCATAAACTAGACTTTTGCTACATTTTACATTTCATAAGACACAACACAAGTTTATTTCTTAAATTAGAAATTGTCACATCACATTTATGGCAAGTTTTGTCACTATGTATTTATGGAAAGAAATGTGTTTGACTAACTTTGTTGTTGCTTGCAAGTTTTGTATTTGACTTGTTTTTAAGTGATGTGACATTGTTTGGTTGCTAGGATTTATGAGACAAGACCTTGTTTGGTTTGAAGAGTTATTACATAAACCTACTGCAGACCCGGCGGTACCCTGGCCACGGGCGAAACCCATCTGAGGGTTCCGCCTGATCCGCCAAGCATGCAGAATGTTGAGCTATAAATACCAAGCCATAACTTGATTTTTGGCCAACCTCTTGAGATCATATTTTACACACACACTCATCTTTTCTTCTAACCTCTTAACATTGTAAATGTGAAGTTTCCTTTTGTAGCAAAGAAGCTCACAAGGTCATCAAAAGTTACAAGTTTCCAACACAACGTTGCAAGACTTGTTAGCTTAGTATTGTGTGAACTCTTATTGTTTACACGTCATTTGTTTGTGTATATTCTGTAGTGAGTGGTTAGTATTTTAGTCCTCAAAATACAAAGAGTGTTGGGAGTTGTTGTACCCTAGTAAAAGAACTAACGGGAGTGGTTGTGCCCTTGTAAAAGAACTCGACATTTAGCTTTGTGTCGGTAAAAGTATAAGCGACGTGTAAGGTTTTCTCCGCCGGTGAAAGGAGCTTGTTGACTAGTAAAAGAAACTCTCGAGTTGGAAACTCGGGGCGTGGACGTAGGGCAAGGAAAAAGAGTCCTTGTAACCGAACCACTATAAATACTCGTGTTGTGGTTTGATCGTTTCTTTCATTTACTTACATGTTATATATTGTGTTTGTGCATATATCTTTGATCAAACGGAAAGTTTCAAAGCTAACTTAACAAGTTAAAAAGATTTTAATCGGTAAACTATTCAACCCCCCTTATAGTTTTCCACAATTGGTATCAGAGCCAGGTTACTCAAGCTTTTAAAATATATTGTTTTTAAAACTTGAAACGATCCATGGATTTTGAAAATTACAAAGAAGGGCAATCTATGCAAAGACCACCACTCTTTGAAGCAAATGGTTTTATATATTGGAAAAACCGTTTTGAAACCTACGTGAAATCTAAAGATATAGATTTGTGGTATATAATTATTGATGGTGATAACGTAGTTACTAACATCAAAGATGATGATCAAAAGAAATTAATAGGTAAAAATAATGAAGCTAAAATGATGCTTTATAATGCTTTGCCTAAGAAAGAATATGAAAGAGTCTTTTGGTGTAAAACCGCCAAAGACATTTGGCAATCTTTAATTGTCACTCATCAAGGAAACTCACAAGTTAAAGATAACAAAATTGATCTTCTTGTTCAACAATATGAACAATTTGTTATTTCCGAAGATGAGATTATTGACAATGCCTTTGCTAGGTTTAATACTATTATTACTTCACTTAAAGCACTTGATGAATCTTTTTGTAGTAAGAACTTTGTAAAGAAATTTCTTAGAGCACTCCATCCGAAGTGGAGAGCAAAAGTGACGGCAATTGAAGAATCCAAAGATCTTTCAAGCATGTCACTTGATGAGCTTATTGGAAACCTCAAAGTTCATGAAATGGTAATGGAAAAAGATTCGGAACTAGTGAGAGGCAAGAAAGAAAAAGTTAAGTCCATTGCCTTGAAAGCTAGAGTCCAATCAAGTGATGATGAAGAATCTACTTCGGATAGTGATGATGAGGAATATGCTATGGCCGTGAGAGATTTCAAGAAGTTCTTTCGTAGGCGAGGAAAGTTTGTAAGGCAACCTAAAGATGACAAGAAAACCTTCCGGAAAGATCGTGATGATTGAAAAGGAAAAGTTGAAAGAAAATGTTATAGGTGTGGAGACACAAGTCATCTTGTAGGAGAATGTCCAAAACCACCCAAGAGCAAACCTCAACAAGCTTTTGTGGGTGGTGCTTGGAGTGACTATGAAGGAGATGATGATGAGCCAAAGAATGATGATATTGCTCTCATGGCTCACAACTCAAATGAGGTACTCTCCGACTCATCTTACTCCTCTATAGATGATGATACTTTACAAAATGAATATAACAAACTTTGTGAGTTAAGCTTAAAAATCATAAACGAAAATAAATTTTTGAAAACTAAAAAGGAGTTTTTAGAAAATGAAGTGTATGAGTTAAAAGAAAAAGCTAAGAGATTAGAAAAGGGTAAAGGTATTGACACCTCATGCAAATCATGTGAAGAACTTAAACTTGAAGTTGAGAAACTTAAAATTACTCAAAATGATCTAATCAAACAAACCAAAAAGTTCAAAAAGTTCGATAAGAGCATTTCATGTGCGGATGAAATTATGAAACTTCAAAAGTCACCATTTGATAAAACAGGTCTAGGTTTCAGGAAAGTAGAAATCATCAAGGGTCAAATGAAACAAGAAAAGAACGCACATGAAACAAACAAAATTGCTACAGCAGCCCGCGGACCAGACGGAACCCAAATTAGGGTTCCGTCCGTTGGCCCCGAGGGTTCCGCCAGGTCTGCTGCAGCAGTAACTTCATCCACATCGGATCGTTCAAAATTTGTTAAAGTTACATATAAAAATGGAACAAAACCTGCCTTTAGAACTGGAGTAGGACTTACTGAAAATGAATTTAGAGCTAAAACTACTCAACCAAGACCTAAGACTCTAATTACCAAACTCCCCTTTCCAAAGAGCAACTTCAACGCTCGACCAAACTACCAACATATTTGGAACCAAAACACTCCTAGACATTACCAAACTCCAAACCACATGCCATGGAACCCTTATGCTCTATTTTCATACTTAGAACAAATTAATGGCATGCTTAACCAAAATGGACCCATGAGAAATTGGGGACCAAATGTTTGAGTGTTTTTCATAAAATAGGTGTGCCTCAAAGTTTGTTTGGATCCGGATGAATGGATCAAAGATAGCGGTTGTTCAAGGCACATGACGGGTAATAAAAGCCTCTTCTTAACATATCACAAATGTGATGGAGGTAATGTTACGTTTGGTAGTAATGCTAAGAGCAAAATCATCGGAAAAGGTACAATCTCTCATGACTCCCTTTCTATAGATGATGTTGCTCATGTTGATAACTTAGGATTTAATCTTCTTAGTATTAGTCAACTTTATCGTAATAAGTATAATGTCCTTTTTAGTGAAAACGGTAGTAAAATACTTAAAGATGGTATAACCGTAGCCAAAGGCGTCCTTAAGAACAACGTATACGTCATGAAGTTGGATTCAACATCTAGAGACAAACTTTGTCTTACCTCATTAGATGAATCTTCAACTTTATGGCATAGACGTTTAGGACACGCTAACATGAGACTAATCCAAAACCTCTCTTCCAAAGACTTAGTTCGAAACCTACCTAAGTTGAAATATGACCAACACTTTTGTGATGCTTGCAAAGTCGGTAAACAAGTCCATGGTAGCCATAAGGCTAAAAACTTGGTTTCTACATCTAGGTGTCTAGAACTTTTACATATGGATTTATTTGGTCCATCCGCTATACAAAGTTATGGAGGCAACTTCTACACTTTGGTCATAGTTGATGATTACTCAAGATATACTTGGACAAAATTTTTGAAAAGTAAAAATGAAGCTTTTGATAAATTTGAGATTCTAAGTAAGAAAATTCAAAATCAAGTAGGGTCTAATATTGTGTCTATTAGAACGGATCACGGTCGTGAATTTGATAATGAATTTCAATTTGGTAAATTTTGTGATAATAATGGAATAACTCATAACTTTTCGACTCCACGTACTCCTCAATCTAATGGTGTAGTAGAACGTAAAAACCGGACATTGCAAGAGATGAGTAGAACAATGCTTAATGAACAAAACATTCCACAAAAGTTTTGGTGTAATGCCGTCGACACTTCAACGTACATTTTAAATC
The DNA here is from genome assembly GCA_030686995.1 of Artemisia argyi. Classification (NCBI taxonomy): domain Eukaryota; kingdom Viridiplantae; phylum Streptophyta; class Magnoliopsida; order Asterales; family Asteraceae; genus Artemisia; species Artemisia argyi. Next base: position 89,248,794 of record CM060701.1, on the reverse strand, counting down.
GAGTCCTAATTAGACCATTTTTGAATAAAACTCCTTATGAACTATATAAAGGTAAAAAGCCTACATTAGGATACTTTAGAGTGTTTGGGAGTAAATGTTTCATTCTTAACACCAAGGATTATCTCACCAAATTTGACCCAAAGTCTTATGAAGGTGTATTTCTTGGATATTCACAAAATAGTAAAGCTTACATTGTTTTGAACAAAGAAACCTTAAGAGTCGAGGAATCGTTAAACGTAACATTTGACGAAAGTCCACCTCTCTCTAAGACATCACCTTTGGTAGATGATGACTTAGTTGAAAGCCAAGCAATTGAATGTCAAGAAATCTTAGGTAATGACAAGGAAGATAAACTATTAAACAAAGAACTTGTCAATGTCAAAGAATCTAAAAGTCATCCATTAGACGGTGTCATAGGCAACATTAACGAAAGAACACTTAGATCAAAAGTTCAAAATGAATTTGTTTTGTGTCAACCATTGAACCGAAAAACATTAATGAAGCCATTAAAGATGAATCTTGGGTAATTGCAATGCAAGAAGAATTAAACCAATTTGTTAGGAATGATGTATGGACATTAGTTCCTCAACCAAAGAGTCAAACAATAATTGGAACAAAACGGGTCTTTCGTAATAAAATGGATGAAAATGGAATTGTGTCTAGAAACAAAGCTAGGCTTGTAGCACAAGGATATAATCAACAAGAAGGCATTGATTACGATGAAACTTTTGCTCTGGTAGCTAGGCTCGAGTCAATTAGAATATTACTTGCTTATGCGTGTGCACATAATTTTAAACTCTTTCAAATGGACGTCAAAAGTGCATTTCTAAACGGAGTCATTAATAAAGAAGTGTATGTTGCTCAACCACCGGGCTTCATCGATTTTGAAAAACCTAATTATGTTTACAAACTTAAAAAGGCTCTTTACGGACTTAAGCAAGCTCCAAAAGCATGGTATGATCGACTTAAAACATTCCTAGTTGACCATAAGTATACCATGGGCTTAGTTGATAATACTCTCTTCACTAAGAAGAAAGATTCACATATTATCATTGTCCAAATCTATGTTGATGACATTATATTCGGATCAACTTGTCAAGAGTTATGTGTGGATTTCTCAAAAATCATGCATGACGAGTTTGAAATGAGTATGATGGGAGAACTCAACTTTTTCCTAGGACTTCAAATCAAACAACTAGAAGATGGTATCTTCTTTAACCAATCTAAATATATTAAGGATATGCTTAAGAAATTTGTACTAGAAGATTTGAAACCTATCAAAACTCCCATGTCCACGGAAACTAAACTCACCAACGATGAGGAAAGTGAATCCGTAGATAGCACTAAATATAGAGGTATGATTGGTAGTCTACTTTACCTAACGACTAGTAGACCCGACATTATGTTTAGTGTTTGTCTATGTGCTCGTTTTCAAGAAGATCCTAAAACTACCCATCTTGAAGCCGTTAAAAGGATATTTAGGTATATTAAGGGCACCACACATTTAGGTTTATGGTATCCCAAAGGAACGGGAATAGACACCATAGTGTATGCCGACTCGGATCATGCCGGTGACTATGTCAATAGAAAAAGCACAAGTGGTATTTGTACTTTTGTTGGACATTGTCTCACCTCATGGTTCTCTAAGAAGCAAACGGCTCTTGCTGTCTCAACAACGGAAGCCGAGTACGTTTCGGCCGGAAAGGCATGTCAACAAGCCCTTTGGATGAAGCAAGCTCTTGTCGACTACGGAATTCAACTCAACGACATCACAATTCTTTGTGACAACAAAGGTGCCATTGATCTTAGCAAAAACCCGGTTCAACATGCTCGTACCAAACATATTGAAATCCGTCATCATTTCCTTCGTGACAACGTCCAAAAAGGAAATATCTCAATTGAGAAAGTTTCTTCCGAAGATAACATAGCCGACATTCTCACTAAACCTCTTAAACGTGAACCTTTTAATCTTCTTAGACTAGGCTTAGGACTCATGGAACCTACATTGTAGTTTTGGACATTAGACAAAAATCACAAAAATCAAAACAAATCCAAAACCATTTTTCTCAGCAGGGTCGGCGGAACCCTCAACCATAACGGACGGAACCCACCTCAGGGTTCCGCCGTGTCCGTCGACCTGCAGAATCATTTTCTTTGTTTATATTAAACCAAACACCCATTATCTCATACCACCACTTCCAAACTGCTACTATTCACTTTACCACTCATCCACACCTACGAATTCTTGGTCCTCCATTCATTACATTGCTAATCAATCATCATTGTAAGTATTCTAAACATGATTACAATCCTGATCTGAGTATAGGAATTCTATTTTTTGCACAAAAACAAAAACTTGGGGTTATGCATTAACTTGAAAAACTCATGCATTAGATTAGGTGTTTAATAAAACTAATCATGTTTCCCATAGTTAGGAATTGCATCTTTTATTAGTATAAACATGTTTGCTATAACACCCCATGTCAAATCCTTCCAAAAATTTCTCACAAGTAGGACAAATATTTTTTCGTCTCACATTGAGAATACAAAATCAAAACGTTATGTTTAAAACATCACTTGCATAATGTCTTGTTGATATAAATAAATGACTAAAAACGTTATTCATATCTTTCGATATCTCTATGTTTTGATAATCACAAAACGTAAACTCATCAAACCAAAGGTTATGACGTAAACAAGTATTTAGTAGTAAATACTCACTTTCACCATTTAATCACTTAAGGTATGAATAAACAAAGTGATTAGTGCATTATAAGATCAAAGGAAATCTTGTCTTAAGACATAACATTTTATAAAATGATTTTAACATTTTATATATATTTGTAAATCATTTTTGGTAAAGCTTTATTAAACCACAAAAATATGATTTCAAATTTCCAACCAAAAAGGGCAAATTTTATCCAGAGAATCTTTTCAAACGTTCAGGAGGGCGGCCCCCTTAATTTTACTAGGCGGCCCCCTTAATCATTAAGGGGACCGGCCTATAATTAAGGGGACCGGCATGCTCCCGAACAGTAAAATCTGGCCCTTTAAATACTGGATCATTTTGCACATTTTCCTCACCTTTTTGCACCAGAAACTTTCAGATCTAAACATCCATTTCCTTTCTCTAATAATCCTTTGATCTTATATACTTTGATCTTTGTTTCAAAGTGATTCAAGCCTCAACATTCAAAGTGCAAAGAGAAGAATACTTCTATTAGAAGTATTACAACTTAGTATCATCTTGCTATCTAAGTTGCTTGTTTATATTTTCTTGTAAATCTTTCATTCATTGGTGAATAAGGTGTATGTATTAGTTAGCTAGATTTAGTTGAAGAATCTAGAATTGGTGTAAGTGTAAAGTGGAACTTGAAGTGGAGAAGAAGGGTTAGATAGTATTGGTGATAGGAGATTGTAGCAATAGGAACTTGTTGTGAAGATATTGAGGGTTCCAAGTGAAGAAGGCGTGAAGACATTAGTGGCTTGAAGGTGTCAAGACATTAGTGGCTTAAAGGTGTGAAGACATTAGTGACTTGAAGGTGTCAAGACATTAGTGGCTTAAAGGTGTGAAGACATTGGTGTCTTGAAGGTGTCAAGACATTAGTGCCTTGAAGGTGTGAAGATACTTGTGGTGTGAAGTAGTATTGAAGTAGTGCAAAGGTGTGAAGAAGAAGTGGTGTGATATTTAGTGTGAGATTGGTTCTAGCTACGATTAGAACTCGACATCTTGCTTTGTGTCGTTAATTGGTGTAAGCTTTTGGTGTGTACGGTTTTCTCCGCCATAAGGGAGGTTATTGACTTAGTGAAGAAAACTCTCGAGTTCGGTGCTCGGGGAGTGGAGTAGGGCAAGGAAGGTGTCCTTGTAGCCGAACCACTATAAATCCTTTGTCTCTCGGTTTGATCTTTCCATCTCTCACCCTTTACTTACTTACTTACTAGCTTTTCATATATTGTTAATATTGTATGTTGTGCATATATTGATTTCACATAAAGATCAAACTAGGTTCCATTTAAGACATTAATTATACTTTAGTAAAATATTAGTATAAACAATTACTAAGATACATATATCTATATTAATACAAACTTATAATTAAGTGAGATATATGAAAATATAATTTCTATTCAACACTCTAAATAAGTAGTGTATATATAATATATGTGAATTAGTTTGTATATATACTTTAGCTTCAAAGGTTTTTACAACTACTATCAATTCTTTGAAAAGCAAATTCTTATTAAACGAAAAAGACGTAAAACTATTCAACCCCCCCTTCTAGTTTTCCACAATTGGTATCAGAGCCACGTTTAGCAAGATTTTTTAAAATAGACTGTATTTTAAAACTTGTAACGATCTATGGAATTTGAAAAATATTTAGAAGGGGAATTTATGCAACAACCACCATTATTTGAAAATGATCATTTTCTTGAATGGAAAAACAAATTTGAAAATTATGTGAAATCAATAGATCTTGATCTTTGGCATATCATTTCAATTGTTCATCTTAAATCAACCAAAATAGATTTTGAAAATCAAAATAATAATTTTCAAACTAAAATTGATAAAAATACTAAAGCCAAATTACTTATTTTCGAAACTCTACCAAAAGTTAAATATGAAAGATTATTTCATTGTAAAACGGCAAATGATATTTGGAAATGTCTTTTAAAGATTCACCAAGAAGAATGCAAAACCAAAGATGATAAACTTGATATTGCACAAGAAATAGTTAATCTAGAAAATTTAGTGAATAAATATTTAGTTGAAATAAACACATGTACTACTAGTTCAAATGTGATCATTGAAGGTATTTACAACGAAGAATACATAAGCCAAATCCGAAGAAAGAGCGTGAATAAATCATGGTGCAACAAGTGCAAAGAAGACGATGATAATACGGCTTATGAGAATATTCAAACAAATGAGAACACAAGTATTGATGGCAAGAACTACATGTTTCTAGATCCAAGTGATACTACAAACAAAACATGGAGCGACATGGAAGATGGAATTGATCACCATATAGCATGTGAGGAATGTACAACTACAAAGAAGGTACAATCCAAAACTAAACATTTTTGCTATGATCAATTTACATTAGAATTTTTTAAAATGGAAAACAACTTCAAACATTTTTGCAACATTGACTCAAAAATCATTTTTAAGAACGAATTTTCAACATCCGCTGAAAACAACTTTGAAAAAGAAATCATTTTAGAAGATAAAATGTCTAGACTTAAAAGTAATATCGAAATCGATCTTGAATGTAAAAAATGTCGAGACTACAAACATGAAATCAAAATTGAAAATGAAAAAGCAAAAACATTGGCAAAATTCGAAAATAGCTCTAAATCTTTAAAATATCTTCTCGACATTCAAAAGCCATTTTATGATAAAACCGGGTTAGGATTTATCACAAATGATCCTTCAACAAATGCATTAAAACAAATAAAATTTGTTAAATCTAGTGAGTAAATTTAGAACGAATACTATTAACATTCATTACTTATTATTCTAGTCAAGAAAGTCATTGTTTGTTATTTAAAACAAACTATAGATGAATTCTTGTACTTATCCACGACATCCCCATCATGTGCATTCAAATGCAATGGATGTTCTCATCTAACCAACTAGGACCCATGAGAATCTGGGTACCAAGCTGTTTATCATGTTTAGGTAACTAACGAATGAAGAGTCTATTGCGTGTTGATTCTCTCATCTCGCTCTATTACCTTTGACGAATATTGGCTTCTATCATGTTGTTTCACATTCTGCAATTGTTTCGCCTATGACGTTCTTGCGGGAATATTCTCGTCTCGGCATTGTGCTATTCACTCTTGGAGCATTGGTATCTTGGTGTACCCGTTACCTTCTCAAGTTGAAGCCTCCTACGTGCTACTTCTTTTAACCTTCACGACTTGTGATGATTGTTGTGATCGATTGAGCATCTCGGATTTAGTTCCTTTTATTTCTATTCATGTGAATACTGCTTGGCTACTTCAACATGTTTTGGACTTACTCTTAAGTTTTCTTCTATCATCGTCATGCCCACTCTCTTTGAAAAGCTGGACCTGAGATAAGTTTTCTTTTCAAAAACTTGTTAATGTTACATTATATTTTAGAATGTTTTTAATTAGTGTGTCAATACGATTTAACTGATAAGTTGCCATGCTTTTAGATTATTAACACTAATATATGCATATATGATATTAGCATTATTAACCTTCTTGTTGTTTAGTATATTATCATTTTTCTTAATCTTCTATGATCTATAGTAGAATTCTTCCACTTATGCTATATGATCTTACTAGTTTCATTAATGGATATATTATAATTGATATTTGCTTGCAACTTGATTTTATGATGTTATTTGTATACATATATATACACATGTCTATCTTGTATTCATGAACTATTTACCTTGCTCTTTCCTGTCCCATTGCATTTAGATTATAAATATCTATTATTTCACGTTAATATCTTTAGGTATCATTAAAGATGATTGTATGTGACGATGGGCTTAATTGATTCTCCTGAGCATGATAAGTTTCCATATCAAACCCCTCACTTGAAACTTCTTGATTATCATGATCAAAACATCATGTTCAAAACTTTTCTCTTTTAGAATGAAATATTTTCTCTAACAATTTATTTGACTAAAATTTCCTTCATAACCATTATTTTACTCAAGAACAAGATTAAAATATTTTTTTTGTTACATGTTAAGAAACAAAATTCAATTTATGTTAGTGTAATGCATACTTGAATTCACTTCAAAAACATTGTTGAATAAAACTAAAAACGTTTTGCTTAAAACACATTCAACTCTCTCAAGTGTCATACACTTCTATTGGAAATGACATTTACAATTTACTCAAATCATTTCATGAGAATCATGACATGCCCATATGGATCTTGTTTGTAACAAGTCTTGAAGTCCATATAATCATATCTACCTATTTGTTACTTGTCAACAATCATCAACATGTTTGCTCTAGGCTAAATGTTATCATCTTCATATAGTTGCTCATTTAGCTTATTTGGCTTGTTGTCTCCTTTGTTGCATATCTTAATTGATAAATTAATAGATAGCATGATTATTAGAAATTAATTGCCTATCTTAATTAATTCTATATCACTCTCTACATTCATGAATAGTATGCCCTATATTGCCTCAAAGAGTTGAACTTACTTGAATCCAAAAACAAAAACACAACCTTTTTGAAAATTTTCTGCCAAAAACCCATTTCTGGCATTCTGGGAATCACCAGATGGGCGGCCCCCTTAATTATATAAGGCGACCCCCTTAATGATTAAGGGGACCGGCCCCTAATTAAGGGGACCGGCCATCTGATGGTCGGGGATACTGTTTTCTTTATCACTTTTTGACCCACTTCAGCCTATACTTCCCAAAATTCACAAACATACTTTGTCCCATGCTATCCCTCAAAATTTACCTTCCTAAACCACATTTCTCATACACTATAAATACCCTCTTCCCATCATAAATGCCATCACACCCAAACATGTCATCTCCCAACAACCAAAAACCTAAAATTTCAAGAACCGCAAGGATCTCCGTCAAACCCGTTTAGAGGAGGAAACTTGATTCTTGTCAAAACTCAAGTGATGTTGTTCCAAGTCAACCAACTACTAAACCTCAAACCCACAATAATGATTCATCACACAACCTATCACCCACTCATTCCCTCATTCATGCTTCTTCTTATGATGAGCATGCTCAATCCCAAAACAACAATCCCAATATCTCAATCAATACCTCACATGTTGCTCATTCAACAAAAACATCACTCACTCTTGGAGAACCTCTTCCACCAATTTCATGTTTTCATGACTACCCAAGCTCAACCATGTCTCCACCACCAAGAGTACCACCACCACATCCTACAACCTCACATGCCACTCCTATGTTGCATGTTCAAACCTTCACCCAAGACAACTACCATGTTCCACCATCATCACCTCCCTCCGAACACTTGAAGTTCGTTGAGGAGCTAAAAGAGGCTCATGAGCTTAGTGCTCTTTTAGCATTACATCTTGCGCAACGCAATTTGGATCCACCCCAATCAAGCTCACCATCATCACCACATAACATCAACCAAATTGAGAAGCATGTTAACAATTGCCCTTGTTGCATCTTCCTTCAACAACAAACCATTGCTTTGAATGAGCACTTCACTTGGATTGAGTATCTTCTTACTAGATCTCAACAAACACCATCACTTGAACAATATCAAAACCCTCAGCCAACAAACCCAACTTCAAATCCACCACCTACAAGTTCCACATCTCCAAACTCACCAACAACCATGCAACCAAAAGCTTATCTCCACTAAACCACTAAGCATTTTACATGCTTATGTTTCTCATTTTTAAATAAAACACCTCAACCATTTTGGGATTCAAGAACGTTTGATGACACTCTTTGTTGGCACAATAGGATACTCTACTTTGTATTAGAATTCTATAATTATGGTTTTTGTAACAATGATTATGTGGTTGACATAATCATCTTGAATTAATGAATGCTTTTATATGTGTTTTAAATTCTTCATTGCCATGCTTACTATTAGTTGTTATTATGCTATATGTATTTGCTTGTGTCTCTAATATTTTTCTTGCAAGAATTCCATATCTCGAACCCTTGGTGCCCTCAAATGAGAGGGAGCATACATCAAGGGGGAGCCTTTACCTTATAGGCTTAAACCTTTTTTATTCTACAAAAAGGGGGAGAAGTGAATATAAACTCACTAAATACTTGTCTAAAAATTAATTTTTGGATTTAATGAGTTTAGGTTTTGTAATCATCAAAAAGGGGGAGATTGTTGATATAAATAAATGACTAAAAAAGTTATTCATATCTTTCGATATCTCTATGTTTTGATAATCACAAAACGTAAACTCATCAAACCAAAGGTTATGACGTAAACAAGTATTTAGTAGTAAATACTCACTTTCACCATTTAATCACTTAAGGTATGAATAAACAAAGTGATTAGTGCATTATAAGATCAAAGGAAATCTTGTCTTAAGACATAACATTTTATAAAATGATTTTAACATTTTATATATATTTGTAAATCATTTTTGGTAAAGCTTTATTAAACCACAAAAATATGATTTCAAATTTCCAACCCAAAAGGGCAAATTTTATCCAGAGAATCTTTTCAAACGTTCAGGAGGGCGGCCCCCTTAATTTTACTAGGCGGCCCCCTTAATCATTAAGGGGACCGGCACGCTCCCGAACAGTAAAATCTGGCCCTTTAAATACTGGATCATTTTGCACATTTTCCTCACCTTTTTGCACCAGAAACTTTCAGATCTAAACATCCATTTCCTTTCTCTAATAATCCTTTGATCTTATATACTTTGATCTTTGTTTCAAAGTGATTCAAGCCTCAACATTCAAAGTGCAAAGAGAAGAATACTTCTATTAGAAGTATTACAACTTAGTATCATCTTGCTATCTAAGTTGCTTGTTTATATTTTCTTGTAAATCTTTCATTCATTGGTGAATAAGGTGTATGTATTAGTTAGCTAGATTTAGTTGAAGAATCTAGAATTGGTGTAAGTGTAAAGTGGAACTTGAAGTGGAGAAGAAGGGTTAGATAGTATTGGTGATAGGAGATTGTAGCAATAGGAACTTGTTGTGAAGATATTGAGGGTTCCAAGTGAAGAAGGCATGAAGACATTAGTGGCTTGAAGGTGTCAAGACATTAGTGGCTTAAAGGTGTGAAGACATTAGTGACTTGAAGGTGTCAAGACATTAGTGGCTTAAAGGTGTGAAGACATTAGTGACTTGAAGGTGTCAAGACATTAGTGGCTTAAAGGTGTGAAGACATTGGTGTCTTGAAGGTGTCAAGACATTAGTGCCTTGAAGGTGTGAAGATACTTGTGGTGTGAAGTAGTATTGAAGTAGTGCAAAGGTGTGAAGAAGAAGTGGTGTGATATTTGGTGTGAGATTGGTTCTAGCTACGATTAGAACTCGACATCTTGCTTTGTGTCGTTAATTGGTGTAAGCTTTTGGTGTGTACGGTTTTCTCCGCCATAAGGGAGGTTATTGACTTAGTGAAGAAAACTCTCGAGTTCGGTGCTCGGGGAGTGGAGTAGGGCAAGGAAGGTGTCCTTGTAGCCGAACCACTATAAATCCTTTGTCTCTCGGTTTGATCTTTCCATCTCTCACTCTTTACTTACTTACTTACTAGCTTTTCATATATTGTTAATATTGTATGTTGTGCATATATTGATTTCACATAAAGATCAAACTAGGTTCCATTTAAGACATTAATTATACTTTAGTAAAATATTAGTATAAACAATTACTAAGATACATATATCTATATTAATACAAACTTATAATTAAGTGAGATATATGAAAATATAATTTCTATTCAACACTCTAAATAAGTAGTGTATATATAATATATGTGAATTAGTTTGTATATATACTTTAGCTTCAAAGGTTTTTACAACTACTATCAATTCTTTGAAAAGCAAATTCTTATTAAACGAAAAAGACGTAAAACTATTCAACCCCCCCTTCTAGTTTTCCACATGTCTCTTGAATGCTAAAGGGAATACATAACCAATATGTATTTTCGGGTACATTCAAACGAAGCTACATTGAACTAGGAGCGTTTGGGTTATCTTTTGTTTTATAACAAAACTTGCATAAAACGATTTTGAAGCATCAAAATGAGTCAAGATAACCGCACCTCCACATTGTTTTCATATAGGCACACACTAGAACTTCCACGTTATAATACTAGTTTACGTTAACTAAAATGTGAAATTTTGTTGTTCTAGGAATCATCATGCCTCCTCTAACCCACTACGACCACAAGGAAACCATTAAGTACCTACCAAAACACCACAAAACCAAAGGCCTTACCGCAAATCAAGTAAACGTTTTCAAAGCCCTAGAAAAACACTATGTCCATGAGGGTAGAACCATTGACCCATCTTTCCTAGAAGGCACAAACCTTTACGCCGATTTTGCCACAATCAACTTTGAGTGTCTTTTGAATATCGACGAGCCTATTTGTCCTAGGTTCATTCTAGAGTTCTATGCATCCTCCGTCCTCTCCACGGATGACTATGGTCATATGTCTATCAACTTTAGGGTTAGCGGTCATCAATACTCCTTCACTCTTGAGGAGTTTGCTCAAATCCTAGGTGTCCCAAACCGTGGTACTTGCCTCTATTCCGACTTGCACTCCCTCTCAACTCTTGACAACCTCCAAGACCGTATCCACCCTTATGACACACCCCTTGTCTCAAAAGATGTACTCCGTGACCACCTCTTTGTTAGGACCACCACCACTAGGAGAACCCGTTCGGGGAATGAGGTCGATAAGGACCCATATGGAATGGAAATGAATGAACTTAAGCCCCAATTCAAGAAATGGGAGGAAGTCCTTAGAGCCAATGTCATTAGCACAATAGGGAACCGTGACCATATCAACCTTTGCCTTTGCTATATGCTCTACTCCTTGTCCGTTAGGCAACCTTTCAACCTTGCTTATTACATAGCCAAGAGAATGGCCGACATTCCCGTGCATGGCACAACGGCTATGCCGTATGGAATGCTCTTGACCCGTCTCTTTAGGTTCATCTCACCCATTCCACCAACTTCAAATGGTCTTCGTCTTGACTACACTCTCATTCCACACACCTTTGTTCCACTTAGTGATAAGAGAGTTTACAAAGCCCGAGGAAAATGCCCACATCCTCCTACCTCATCTTCATCTTCCTCAATGAGTGAAGATGACAATTTGCCAAACTCTAGGCTCCCACCTCTAGAATACCTTTCCCAACTTCCGGATATTCCAAATGAGTCGGAGGAGTTCAAGCAAACAAAGGGGATGTTCAAAAACATCGGGAGATTCCTCGGGAAGATGAAGAAGAAGATGGACCGTCAATGAGTGCGGGTGTGTTAGGAGTGTTTGGCACAAGGTGCTATTGAAACAATTTGGTCGTTTAAACAATCTTTGTGATGTATTTGTGTGTTAGTACATTGTTTGATACACTTTGGAACATGTTTCAACTAACAATGTTGCAGGAAGACAACTTTTGGCAAGTTGTCAAATTTTCATGGTTATAATATCTTCACTAAGTATGGTGAAATTCTCGACCTCAAGGTCAAACTCCTATGATATGTATGTTTAGGTGTCTAATTTTTGCATTACCTAACCATAAATGAAGTATCTCTTTGATTTTAGGAGTTTTCGAAAATTTTGAAAATCGTTTCGCGGGTCAAAAACGCGGACTGTGAACTTTTTCAACCCTGCCGGATCCGGCGGATCCCAAATTTGGGTTCCGCCAGTACAAATTCTGGGTAACCCAGAATTTGCCCAACGGACCAGACGGTACCCTAATTTGGGTTCCGCCTGTGTCATCTGAGGGTACCGCCAGTAGCCTGCAGATTTTTTTTGTTTTCTTTTTCGCCAATTCAACATTGAAACACCAAAATACAATCCTTTTAGGTAGAAACCCATTACTTGCAATGTGTTTAGCATAATAGGATACTCCTTCTTCCATGAACTTAACCAAAACCAATTCCGGCCAAAATTCAAATTTAACCATAACAACCTCAAGGACCCCACAAACATTAAGGAAGGAACCCTTTTAAGGGATCCTTGAAATCCCTGAGATTTATACTACCACAAATCCACCAAAACCACTATGCATTTAGTGCAAAACTTGTCTTCTCACTTCACCATTTTCATTGGATTGACTTCCATGATTTGACAACCCACAATTAAGTTTTCCAAATCATTAGGAACCACAATTTTTGTATGGACTAACATCAAATCCAAACACTCCTTCCCACAAACCTTCATCACTATAAATTAAACCATCCTAAACACTATCAAACCACACCTTCTTCATCAAAATTTCTGGAACTTTAAACCATTTTAACCATGACCAAGTCAGCAAACACCTCTCAACCATCATGACCCATCCAGAAAACCGCCCGGATAAGTGTGAAACCACTATGGTCAAACCAATCCATCAACCTTACCTCCTCATCCTCGGATGAATTCACATCACCCATAAAAAATGAACACTTTTTGAACCTTGCATCTCCATCACCATCACCCAATCAACCAAATGAGCTCACTCCACCATCAACTAAATCACCTATTGACCCAACTCCACCAAGTGCTCCAACTCAACCATCCAAAACCTCATCACCATCACCACTACCCAAAATTGAACCAATGGAACTCTTTGGGTCTCCTCCCATACCACCACACCCATTTGTCCAAGATCTTAATGATCTTCCACCAAGACCTACACAACCACCACCTTTTGCAAATCAATCACCAAGGTCAATTCTAGACCTTGATGAGGATCTTAACCTTAACCAACCATCACAACAAGTGTACCATCCACCCACACCATTGTTGTTTCACCCCATCTACCATGACATCCATGGTCCTCTATATGGAGAACCAAACTTTGAACACCATGATCACCCAAATCCACCACATCCTCAACCTCAAACCTTTGAGTCTTTATTTCCTTCTTATGAGGATATCCAAAACATGGTTGAAAACCATCTCCATCAAGCAATGGAATTTCAAACCACATTGCTTGACTCAATACCAAACCCATCATCCACCCAAGAACCACAAACCAACCAACCATCAAACCAAGAAACCAAAACCAACCCATTTCAACCCACTCATCCCCATGCTTGCTCAAATTGTGAGCAAATGGGTGAAACCATCAAAACATTGCTTAACCAATTCCAAAACGAAACCCGTTTTGCATTCCAACATGTCATTGAACGTTTGGATGCACTTTCCCACCCCAACAAATCCTAGGCAACCTATGGAGGCCGTTTTCCCCAATCTAGGAATGTAGGATTTTATTTTTTTTCTTGGTTAATTTTTTTTTTAGTTTTTGTTTAGAAGTAGAAGAATTGTTCTCATTTCTTGTCTTTTGACTTTTAAAAGTCAAAATTTTACATGGAATGATATTTCTTTCTACTAACTTTTGTGCATTGTTGGTTGATCACTCTTTGGTTTGTCAATGTGGTTGCAATGTGTGTGGTAACTACATTCTTGACTATCTATATCACCAACTAACATTTTTTTTGTAGGGTCCAAAATCTATGTTTCCCATCTTGGCACTCCATTTAGGGGGAGTATCAACCAAGGGGGAGCATGAGCATTATTCCGCTTCGCCACTCTACTTTTTGTTTTGACAAAAAGGGGAAGAAATATATTGAACTTTCAATACTTAATATAATTTTCATAAATTAAGTAAAACAAGGTTAATATAATTTTTTTTAAGTCTTGAAAACCAAGATTTTGCATGTTACTTAAAAACAAAGTTTATGTTTTGTCATCAACAAAAAGGGGGAGATTGTTAATACAAATATCGCCTAAAAACGTTATTTATATTTTACGATCTTCGCTAAGTTTTGTTAACAACAAAATGTAAACCTTTGTTTCTAAGCAAAACATAATCTTACTTTTTAAGACTTGCATAAACTAGACTTTTGCTACATTTTACATTTCATAAAACACAACACAAGTTTATTTCTTAAATTAGAAATTGTCACATCACATTTATGGCAAGTTTTGTCACTATGTATTTATGGAAAGAAATGTGTTTGACTAACTTTGTTGTTGCTTGCAAGTTTTGTATTTGACTTGTTTTTAAGTGATGTGACATTGTTTGGTTGCTAGGATTTATGAGACAAGACCTTGTTTGGTTTGAAGAGTTATTGCATAAACCTACTGCAGACCCGGCGGTACCCTGGGGGTACACGGGCGGAACCCATCTGAGGGTTCCGCCTGATCCGCCAAGCATGCAGAATGTTGTGCTATAAATACCAAGCCATAACTTGATTTTTGGCCAACCTCTTGAGATCATATTTTACACACACACTCATCTTTTCTTCTAACCTCTTAACATTGTAAATGTGAAGTTTTCTTTTGTAGCAAAGAAGCTCACAAGGTCATCAAAAGTTACAAGTTTCCAACACAACGTTGCAAGACTTGTTAGCTTAGTATTGTGTGAACTCTTATTGTTTACACGTCATTTGTTTGTGTATATTCTGTAGTGAGTGGTTAGTATTTTAGTCCTCAAAATACAAAGAGTGTTGGGAGTTGTTGTACCCTAGTAAAAGAACTAACGGGAGTGGTTGTGCCCTTGTAAAAGAACTCGACATTTAGCTTTGTGTCGGTAAAAGTATAAGCGACGTGTAAGGTTTTCTCCGCCAGTGAAAGGAGCTTGTTGACTAGTGAAAGAAACTCTCGAGTTGGAAACTCGGGGCGTGGACGTAGGGCAAGGAAAAAGAGTCCTTGTAGCCGAACCACGATAAATACTCGTGTTGTGGTTTGATCATTTCTTTCATTTACTTGCATGTTATATATTGTGTTTGTGCATATATCTTTGATCAAACGGAAAGTTTCAAAGCTAACTTAACAAGTTAAAAAGATTTTAATCGATAAACTATTCAACCCCCCTTTTAGTTTTCCACAATTTGTGTAACACTTTGGAGAGGCATAACCTAGATGATTGTAGCAGCTTTTGTGAGGCTTTTACAGCCCTTGAATTTCATTCGATAAAGATAAGTTATTCCTTTAATCATTCGATATGTCTATGTATTGTTTGATTATTTGTTTATCTTTTCTTTGCTTTAACATGCTAGCTTAAGTTAATTGGTGTTTGGTTAGATCTAATGAAACCTAGTTATTGACTATTGATTTGTCGTCTCTTGTTTAATTGACTACCTCGCGTTAGGATAAGAAAAATGGCTAAGTTCTTATATGTATTAACTTGAACGTCTTATGAAACGCAACCATAAAGTGCACTATTGGTTTTCCTCGTTATTTTTGTTGCATAAATTGCGACTATAGATCCTAGATAACATAACAGACTTTAAGGGATTTTGGGGAGACTAATGTTCATAGAGTTGGGGACTTCGGAACCTCCCCACGACTAATATTAAGGAATACAATGCTTCAATTAAAACAAGGACGTGACAATTCGACAAATTAGTAGGAGATGAATAGGAAGTAAGGATGTCTAAGTAAACACTGATTTTCCTATCATAAGAGTTACCACCAAATTTACCTTTTCTTTTTATAAGTTTAATTTAGTGTAATTAGTAGTTTTGGGTTAGTTAATTACTAACTAATTCTGCCCACTCTTCAAAACCTGAGATTTTTACTTGGTTTTCATAAAATATAAAATTACAAAAAGAATCATCCCTCGTCTCTAGACCTATCTCGACTTACACTTCGACCTTCCCAAAACTATTGTAAGACAATTCCCTTAGAGAACGATCAATCCCCTGAGACTTACCTATACTACACTACAATGGTTAGGTACACAGCCTATAGGATTATAAAACTTCCTACAAGGGTTCGCAATTCTCTCATCACTAATACATACAAACAGTCTTGTAGTAGTCTACTATAATTCCCTAATAGGTTATCTATGCCCCACTAGTTTCATCTAGGTTATCTATGCCTATGCTAACATAATCTCATTTTTACGAGTAAATTTTTTGCTTTATTACATCCTTATTGCTTACACAACCCCTAAACATGCTCACATATCTACTTATGCCAAACACCACTATGTTTACATTATGTAAACTTCCCATTATGTCAATTCTATGTTATAAATATCATTTCACTAAGTAATCTATCACTCTAGCACACTATATCTATCACAAACCCTAATCAAGCCCTAAGTGTTTACGGTTATTTTTAAAACGCTAATTTCTTATCTAAACTTGCTTGGAAGTGTTAAAGGCTTAAGTATAGATTACATTAGAAAATTTAGGATATCTTAGCCTATCTAAACCCTAGTACAACTCCTTAGAGCTTAGGTACAAGTTCCTAAAGTACAAAACCCTAATTAGGTCTTATAGGTCACTAAATTAGGTCAAAACCTTCCCGATTCTTTAGTATAAGTTACCACCACCTATTATAAGCCTCATAAGTCTTAATCCTAGTTACTAAACACTCATAAGACCCTAATCTATCCACTAAACCCTAAGCTAGACCCTAATCACTCCTGAAGCTAGATTAAGCCCTAAACTAAGACTAAACTAGTTCTAACCTAAAACTAAGCACCTGAAGCACCTCAACCTAGCGCCCTAGCACATTATGCACCTACTTTTCATCACCTAGCAAGCACCTAGGTAGCACACAAGTAGGTGGATCACCACCTTTAGGCCGCGACAACACCAACACCATAAACACCCTATGCCTCCCCCTACCTACTCCCAAATCTACACCATAGCTCGTAGTAGTCACATATAGCTGGTATTAGTCACATCCCCCCCCCCCCCCACTCATGCGACCTTGACCTCCATTTCTTGCTCACAAGTTCATTCGACCCTATAAATACCCTCGACATCCCCTCTCTTTCAAAACCACACCTCTTCTCCTCTTTACCTTAAACACTCTGATCCTAGTAGTAGTACACTATTCCTAGGAAACTTAGAAGTCGAGTAGGATAGGCCTTGAGCCCTTGTCGAGTTCCATTTCTATTAACAAAACCCTAAACCCTAGTTAAGCCCTCCCTTATTCACGTAAGCCTTTATACTTGTTCTAATAGCTTTAGTACTGACCTAGGATAGTTATGAGATACCTTAGATCACCTAGGAACCCAAGCTAGAGCCTTGATCATTTTCTTTTGCATTTTTCTTTTTGAAACCCTAATTTGGATCGAATTGAAGTTTGCATGCTATAATGCTTTGTCATATTCTATAAGCTAGTTTAGGATACTTTAATAAGCTTATAACAGTTAGTCATAAGTTTAGAAAACTCTCTATTTCATAAAAATATAATTTGCATGAAAAAAGGACTAGTTTAGCAAATATTTCCATGCCTAGGGGTATATATGGTAACTTTCTAAAAATATTAAGTCTAGGGACTATTTTTGTGATTTCTTAGAAGTATTAGGTGTAAGGACCTATTTGTAAAGTTATATAATCTATGGATAAAAATTGATATAGTTATTAACAATAAGGACTAGATTTGCAAATATTAGTAAGTTAAGGGTATAAATGGTAAATTCTAAAAACTAATAAGTCTAAGGTTCATTTTTGTCATTTTCCTAAAATATATAAGTATAGGGACTAAATTTGAAAAGTATAGAAAGTTAAAGGTTTAATATATGTAAGTATATTAGTTTAGGGTAGATATCGTAAATACTTAAACTTGAAGGGTATAAAATGAACTATTTTTATAAATATAAAAACCTATATGTTTGCTTAACAACATAACCCAATACTAGGGAGCTTCATGTGAAGGCTTTAATTTGGGTATTCATTTTGACGAGTTTGTTGGGTTTGCGAATTAAAGTGCCCTGGCTCCTCAAACGTTTGCTACATGACCTCTGAATTATGATGGCCCGAACGGTGTTATGTTATATCTAAAATCTAATAATAGCATAACACAATACTAGGGAGATTCATGTGAGGGGTTTTAGATATCTTTTACAGGTTGATTAGCTTGTTACAATTGCATGGATGACGGGTTATATTCCTTAATACTAGTCGTAGGGCCGTGTACAATATTCCCTAACTCTATAAGATCCTACTTCACTCCTATGTCGAGCCGTTAGAAGCTCCTAACATAGGATCATTAGAATTCTCTTATGCATTAAATACAACCAAAAATCGTAGTACACCTCCGATCATGTTTCTTAAGACGTTCAAGTAAGTTACCAATAGAAGTCTGCCAATTTTCTTAAGCCTAACATCGAATACAATCATCCGTAACAATTATAAACAAACAATCAACCCATAATCAACATCTAGGTTTCACTACATCTAAGCAAACACAATAAAAACCTAGCCTAGCATGTTAAAGAGAAGACAAGCGTAAGATATAATCACACAACACATAGACATATTGAATGACTACTTATCTTCAATTGAACATGGAGGAATCAAGGGGTTGAAACCCTTGAAAAAGCTGTAAAATTCGCCTAGGGTTTATGCCCTAATATCCCACACAAAGTTCCACACATTACAATGAAAATTTGGAAAAATATATATAGACTATGCATGACGTCATGTGTTAAACTCTGACGCCGTCAACTCTCCGCCTTGATAAAATTCGTATTGCCTAGATCCATTTCTGACGCCATCATGTAGAAAAACATTCTGGGCCGTCACATGTAATTGGACCCTGACGGCCTTGGTGACGCTGTCAGGCCAATAAGCCTAATAACATTCTGGATCGTCACTTTATAACTTCCACATCCACCTCTTTTGTCACTCTTGACGCCGTCACATGTAATCCCTTGACGTCGTCAGGTACTGTTCCAGCAAGGAAATTGAGACTTTGCCGTTTTCTTTACTTTTATGCTCCAAAAACGTCCAAAATGCTTCCTTTTCCAGATTTCTCTCCAAAAGTACCTAAAATGACAAAAAGAACGATTTAGGGCAATAATTGATAAAATAATCTCGAATTCGGGCTTAAACGACCCCTTAAAAGCGGTACACTTTTCACCTCATCAAATACCCTTACACTTGACATTTGCTTGTCCTCAAGCAAATATGCTTTTATTCTAATGAAAATACAAGTTAGGGGTCATTTAACACTAATATAATGTCACACCCCCAAAATCGGGTCCAGCGGAAGCATACATGCAGCTGGGGTGTAACTCAATTGATATCACAACACAAGTACAAAAATGGTTTTTGACTTTAATCATTTAGAATAAAATCGTTAAATCAAAAATGTTGAATTTACATCGTTAAAAGTTGTGCGGAAGTAGGCCCTTAAAATAGTTAAAAACGGTCCCCATATAAATAATCAGAGTCTTCTATGACCATGCCATGCCCTGCCAAAACCTCCAGTAGCGTGCCATTGGTTAAAACCTAAAAATACATGCTAAAGTGTCAACACGAGGTTGGTGAGTTCATAGAGTTTGTTTAACAAATAATGCCTATAGAGAAAAGATCGCCCAACAAAGGCATTGTAAATCCACTCAGTTGCAAGTCCCGCCATAAGAGACTTGTAACCTGTGTGTTTACAACCCACTGCCAAATATGTTAAAGTCTACGTGAACAAAAGTAATACTGGTATCCAAATTCCCAGATAAATATAGCAAAACGGTTATATAAATAATTCAGTCAATGAGGTTATATAAACAATGCTGACAATGTCGCCAGATAAATAATGCTGACAATGTCGCCAGATAAATAATACTGACAATGAGGTCGTATAAAATAAGTAATAATGTTTAAGAGACAAGTCACATGAAATACAGGTAATCAAGCATACCATTGAAATGTAGGTAATCAACCAGGTAAAGCAAGGAATGCATTTAAGTAAAACGAGCATGTATTCTCCCCCAAAGAGTTTGCCAAAATAATTAAAAAGTAGGGGCTATGACTCACCTGGAGCGATAGCTACGATGACAAAGTGGATACACTGAAATGAGGCACGATCTCTAACCGCAACCTAATATGAGTAATAACGATCTACTTTAGATCATGACGTGATGAAATGAATGCACCTACACATGATGCCTATACCACTCGTAACTTGGAAATACTAGTTATTGTCAAAGTATAATAGTTTCCATACTTAGGAAAATAAGTCCAAATATAGAAGTATATAACTTGTCGTAGTATATCGTATAAAAATGTTAGTGTTATATTCCTCGTCTAGAAAACCTTAAAATAATGTCTAGTAGTAGCGTAATAAACCTTGAGTCGTACGTACTTCGTTAGTTAAAAATAAACTCCTTGAATAAGAAATCTAGAAAATATCTCATTTAGTACGTAGTTATATTATTTTCTAGTAGTGACTAAATATATATATATATATAGTTTTTGACGATTTTAAAACGTGTATAACTTGGTCGTTTTAAGCTCATTTTACTCGCTCTTTATATCCACGAATTCGTTTTAGTATATACTAATACATTTTCAATAGCTCGGCTCCTCTAGGTTACGTTTAACGCCTATATTTGCCCGTCGAAAACTGTCAAACAGCATGCAGTTTTTCAGAAAATAG
Organism: Artemisia argyi; assembly: GCA_030686995.1. Classification (NCBI taxonomy): domain Eukaryota; kingdom Viridiplantae; phylum Streptophyta; class Magnoliopsida; order Asterales; family Asteraceae; genus Artemisia; species Artemisia argyi. Next base: position 89,227,758 of record CM060701.1, on the reverse strand, counting down.
TTTTCGTCGTTAAATTTACAAAAATCATATCTTCTTCGTTATTAACTCGTTTTTATCCCCGTTTTCGGCTATAGTTTCGTATCGGAGAGTATTTTATAAATCTTTGGTCAAAAGTTACACCCTTGCCCCTGATCTTTCTACGTTTGCCAAAAAGGGACAGCAACATTTTGAAAGTGTCAAAAATAGATTTTCCTAGTTTCTAACTTGTTCAAAACCACTTCAATCAACAATCAAAACAACTCTTGATCTACCATACACCTTCTTAGGGTGTCATGGGTTCCTAAACATCACCAATCTTGGTGGATCTCTTGAAGTTACTAATAAAAATTATAGATCTAAGATTAAAGAGTATTATTGTAAAAGTGGTATATTTAACATGAATATTTGCATAACTAGTTACTAGAAAATAAAAAAATACATCAAGTATAGATTTGAAAGAGTAGAAAATTAATCATAAACTTACTTGAAGTGGTTGAAGAGTTTTGAAGCAAAATATACTTAATTAGCCTAAAGATTTTTATTTCAAAACCTTGTATGATAGGACTAATGGAACTAAATAAACACTTGAGTTACAAAATCGGTGATGTTCTTCTTCCTCTTCTTATTTGAGCCGAACCACAAGGACCATGGATGAGAGTGTTTGCTAGTTTATTTGTAAAATACTTGTACAAAAATGAAGTGAAAATGTTTAAGGCTTGTTGTATATTATTTGGTCAAGTAAAATCATGAAATCTTGAACCTAGGGGGCATGTGGGTGTGAAAATGGGGAAAGGTGGGAGGGAGGTGGCTCATTAATAATCTTGTCCCAATTTTATGTATATTAGTTAGTTTAAATTGTACATTGGGTGTTACGGGGTACCGAGTTAACTAAAAATAAATCGTGACGAGTTGAAATAAAATATGACGAAGTTGTAAAAATTATGAAATTACATTCCTGAAGAGAATCGGGTGTTAAAATAATTATCGGGTTGAAATAACGCAAACCGACGGAATAATAAGCTCCGACCGTAAAATGTAGCAATTTATTTGAAAACACTGGGTAAACTAATAATATAATTTTTATATTATTAGAATGAATATAAAAATATATTGGGATCATAGTCGGGAGTGTCGGACGTGTTAGTCACATTATTGATTGCTTGTTAACGTTTATTTAGAAATAATTATACGTAAAAGTAAATGATACCAAAAGTATTAATTTAATTACCCTACGAGTGGAATAGTATGCAAGTGCCGAAATGATGATATGCGGACTATTTCTAGTCTGTATGAGATGTCCCAAATGGTAAAGCATGAATTCGCTCCTGAACCAATACGGTTATGCAAATTTGAAGACCCGTAAACTAAATTTACGATGACATGAGTAATGCACATGAATAGTGGTTTTCTCTCGGAAATGAATAGTGTCAAGTGAATAGTAAAATTTCTGAATGTTTCTCGAAATGTCAAATTGACCTCAAAAACGATGAATAGTGATCGATGAATAGTAAATGATGAATAGTACCTGTGAATAGTAAATTGTCGAGGTTTGGAAAATGACCGGAAATTACGAGTTGTGACAGTCTTCCCTTCTAACAGGAACTTCGTCCCGAAGTTCAGTTTGTGTTGGTCTCTAGAGTGGTATTGGTGAAAAGATGATGATATTTGAAAATTCCAGCGAACTTTCACGATAGTAATTCGACTTTGCTTCAACCGTTCGACCTAACAGTCTATGATTCTATTGGTTCTCTTACAAGGTTTAGGAACTTATCGAACTTGTAACTGATTTTTGATTTGTAGGAAATTCCTGGTTATTTCATGAATGCTTACTGGACTAATGAGTTGGGCTTTTCTAAATTTTGATCCGTCCTTGGATGTTGGCACTTCGACCATAGAGTGCTTCAAATGGTGTAGTCTCTAAGCTCGTGTGGTAACTATGGTTATAGAGGAATCTGATTTATGGCAAATGGTTAGTCCAACCATTTCTAAAGTCAATCACTCATGCTCTGAGCATATCTCCCTATGTTTGAGTCGTTCTCTAATCCTGACCATTGGTCTGTAGATGATAGGTGGTGTAGTTCCAAAGGAATCTTAATGAAATCGCTAGGAATTTGCGGTGATAAAAGATAGAATATTCATTAGATCGGAATTCGTTAATAGTACATGAAACTTATACGATAGAACGTAGAATTAAACACAAAAGAAATACAACACAAGAGAGTTTAGGCTTTGGTTTATTTTTAAGGCAGAAGTTCTTGGTTCTTGAACTTTGTTGTCGTCCTCAGCATTGTTGATGTGTGGACCATTTCCTCCTCCGATAACCTAGGCTCTCCCACGAGCCCTTCCACCTTGGTTCCTTTTCTCTAGGTTTCCTTGTTTTGGGCATTCATTCCTGTAATGGCCTATTTCTCCACAACCAAAACATGTCACTGAGGGTTTCTGATCTCCGGTAATGATTGGAAATTTGCATTCCCAAGTTGCATGACCAACCTTCTTACAGTTGCCACATGGATTAAGACAAGGTCCATGGTTATGATGATTCTGACACTTGTTGCATTTAGGTAGGGTACCCTGGTAACCTTTCTTTTCACTTGGCTTCACAACGTAGGCCCTAACCACTTCATGTTGTTTGTTTGACTGCCATACTTGATCGTCTCCTTGGTTGTCATCCCTTTTCCTCTTGTTTTCGTTGTTGTTGTTGACAGTAGTTTCTTGCTTCATCACTTGAGCCATAAGCTTTTGAGACATTCTGATAGCTTCCTCCAGCGTGTCTGATTTAGAAGCAATTACGTTCCCACTGATGTTGCACGGTAGTCCACCGATGAAATTTTCTAGCAGCTTTTCGTTATCTGGAACCATAGTTGGACATAGCACAGCCAACTCCTGAAACCTTCGGATATATGCCTCGATATCATTACCTGCTGTCACTAGCTTATAAAACTCTGTTTCCAACATCTGCACCTCAGTACGAGGGCGAAACTTATCAGTCATCAATTTCTTGAATTGCTCCCAGGTGAGCTTGTAGGTATTTTCCATACCCATCGGTTGAGCATAAGAATTCCACCATGACATAGCTTCATCCAAAAGCATACCAGTAGCGAATTTTACCTTGCTGCCATCAGGACAGTTGCACATGAGGAACAAATTCTCAGTCTTTTCGAACCAGCGAATCAAAGCAACCGCTCCTTCAGTGCCCTTAAACTTGATGGGATCACTAACCTTAAAATTCTTCCAAGTACATTCGCGCTTATTATCAGATTGCCCATTTGTCCCTGTCTGTAAAGCGGCCTCAGCAGCCCTTGCAGCTACCTCAGCTCTCTCGATCTCTAGAGCTTCGGCGATACTATCCTTAACCAATTTCCGAATAGCAACAGGTGTCATAGTTGGAGTAGCTTTAACTTTCCTTGGCGGCATAGCTCTTCAAAACGAGAAAAGAAGGGTGAGACATAATTAAGACGTTTCCTATTAGTAGATGTTCGAGAGTGGATTATCATAGAATGAAAGGTTGATGTTGCGATATAACGAGTTGACGTGGCTCGAATGGTTTTGTGATATCCTGAGATTTCTGTTGAGTTTTAATTGGTCATAATGTACCTAGGGATCCTCTTTATATATGATATGGAAAGTCTTTCCTAGGGAGGTCATTGATAATATCCACTTATCAATATTGGGAGTAATGAGTGATGAGTGACATAGGAATCTATAGAGTGTCACCTACTTCCTTATATATACATATGGGGATGGGGAAAGGAAATGATAGTGATGGTAAGAAGGGAAAAGACTGTGACAAGTGCGACAAAACAAGATTGTGATAAAAGAAAATGTAAGTGTATTGTGTATAAATATGAAGATTCATGAGATGAAATGGCCAGTTAACCTGCTTCCAATCGGTGGTTCACGAAGTGATGAAAAATATGAATGTTCCGACAACGAGAGTGTATACACACACATAAATGTAACATTTTGAAATTGAGTAAAGGATTCAATCCAGACAAAATTTTATTATAACCATTCTCAGTGTTGCAAAATTTATTTCTGAGTCGGATATAGGTAGTCAGCCTATGTCCCACTATCCCGGGTTGAATATTGGTGACTAGTCTATATTCCACCGAGGTTCCATAAATTTTGAAATACTCAGCTCAGTTATACTAAGACTATGTCCTTCACAAATACTAAGACGTTCAGAAAGACTAAGGCAGGTGACGAAACTCAAGGTCAAATGATGAAACTATGCAAGGAAAAACATAACGCGGTGACATATATGATACATGAACATGCTTATATGAAAGACAATGATAGTAATCAACTAGAATAAGTGAATATAATATACTAGATAATGAGATACAAATCTCTTCACATATGTCAGCAACAAACCACAAGTGAGGCATCATCTTGGCAGGCAGGCACGTGACGGTCATAGGGTAAAGTTTTCGTAAAAGTGGCTATAGTCTAGGTTTTAAAAACACTTAGTTCGCTATAGCCAAAGCTCTGATACCAATCTGTCACACCCCCAAAATCGGGTCCAGCGGAAGCATACATGCAGCTGGGGTGTAACTCAATTGATATCACAACACAAGTACAAAAATGGTTTTCACTTTAATCATTTAGAATAAAATCGTTAAATCAAAAATGTTGAATTTACATCGTTAAAAGTTGTGCGGAAGTAGGCCCTTAAAATAGTTAAAAACGGTCCCCATATAAATAATCAGAGTCTTCTATGACCATGCCATGCCCTGCCAAAACCTCCAGTAGCGTGCCATTGGTTAAAACCTGAAAATACATGCTAAAGTGTCAACACGAGGTTGGTGAGTTCATAGAGTTTGTTTAACAAATAATGCCTATAGAGAAAAGATCGCCCAACAAAGGCATTGTAAATCCACTCAGTTGCAAGTCCCGCCATAAGAGACTTGTAACCTGTGTGTTTACAACCCACTGCCAAATATGTTAAAGTCTACGTGAACAAAAGTAATACTGGTATCCAAATTCCCAGATAAATATAGCAAAACGGTTATATAAATAATTCAGTCAATGAGGTTATATAAACAATGCTGACAATGTCGCCAGATAAATAATGCTGACAATGTCGCCAGATAAATAATACTGACAATGAGGTCATATAAAATAAGTAATAATGTTTAAGAGACAAGTCACATGAAATACAGGTAATCAAGCATACCATTGAAATGTAGGTAATCAACCAGGTAAAGCAAGGAATGCATTTAAGTAAAATGAGCATGTATTCTCCCCCAAAGAGTTTGCCAAAATAATTAAAAAGTAGGGGCTAGGACTCACCTGGAGCGATAGCTACGATGACAAAGTGGATACACTGAAATGAGGCACGATCTCTAACCGCAACCTAATATGAGTAATAACGATCTACTTTAGATCATGACGTGATGAAATGAATGCACCTGCACATGATGCCTATACCACTCGTAACTTGGAAATACTAGTTATTGTCAAAGTATAATAGTTTCCATACTTAGGAAAATAAGTCCAAATATAGAAGTATATAACTTGTCGTAGTATATCGTATAAAAATGTTAGTGTTATATTCCTCGTCTAGAAAACCTTAAAATAATGTCTAGTAGTAGCGTAATAAACCTTGAGTCGTACGTACTTCGTTAGTTAAAAATAAACTCCTTGAATAAGAAATCTAGAAAATATCTCATTTAGTACGTAGTTATATTATTTTCTAGTAGTGACTAAATATATATATATATATATATATATATATATATATATATATATATATATATATATATATATATATATATATATATAGTTTTTGACGATTTTAAAACGTGTATAACTTGGTCGTTTTAAGCTCATTTTACTCGTTCTTTATATCCACGAATTCGTTTTAGTATATACTAATACATTTTCAATAGCTCGGCTCCTCTAGGTTATATTTAACGCCTATATTTGCCCGTCGAAAACTGTCAAACAGCATACAGTTTTTCAGAAAATAGTTTTCGTCGTTAAATTTACAAAAATCATATCTTCTTCGTTATTAACTCGTTTTTAGCCCCGTTTTCGGCTATAGTTTCGTATCGGAGAGTATTTTCTAAATCTTTGGTCAAAAGTTACACCCTTGCCTTATCTTTCCACGTTTGCCAAAAAGGGACAGCAACATTTTGAAAGTGTCAAAAATAGATTTTCCTAGTTTCTAACTTGTTCAAAACCACTTCAATCAACAATCAAAACAACTCTTGATCTACCATACACCTTCTTAGGGTGTCATGGGTTCCTAAATATCACCAATCTTGGTGGATCTCTTGAAGTTACTAATAAAAATTATAGATCTAAGATTAAAGAGTATTATTGTAAAAGTGGTATGTTTAACATGAATATTTGCATAACTAGTTACTAGAAAATAAAAAATACATCAAGTATAGATTTGAAAGAGTAGAAAATTAATCATAAACTTACTTGAAGTGGTTGAAGAGTTTTGAAGCAAAATATACTTAATTAGCCTAAAGATTTTTATTTCAAAACCTTGTATGATAGGACTAATGGAACTAAATAAACACTTGAGTTACAAAATTGGTGATGTTCTTCTTCCTCTTCTTATTTGAGCCGAACCACAAGGACCATGGATGAGAGTGTTTGCTAGTTTATTTGTAAAATACTTGTACAAAAATGAAGTGAAAATGTTTAAGGCTTGTTGTATATTATTTGGTCAAGTAAAATCATGAAATCTTGAACCTAGGGGGCATGTGGGCGTGAAAATGGGGAAAGGTGGGAGGGAGGTGGCTCATTAATAATCTTGTCCCAATTTTATGTATATTAGTTAGTTTAAATTGTACATTAGGTGTTACCGGGTACCGAGTTAACTAAAAATAAATCGTGACGAGTTGAAATAAAATATGACGAAGTTGTAAAAATTATGAAATTACATTCCTGAAGAGAATCGGGTGTTAAAATAATTATCGGGTTGAAATAACACAAACCGACGGAATAATAAGCTCCGACCGTAAAATGTAGCAATTGATTTGAAAACACCGGGTAAACTAATAATATAATTTTTATATTATTAGAATGAATATAAAACTATATTGGGATCATAGTCGGGAGTGTCGGACGTGTTAGTCACATTATTGATTGCTTGTTAACGTTTATTTAGAAATAATTATACGTAAAAGTGAATGATACCAAAAGTATTAATTTAATTACCCTACGAGTGGAATAGTATGCAAGTGCCGAAATGATGATATGCGGACTATTTCTAGTCTGTATGAGATGTCCCAAATGATAAAGCATGAATTCGCTCCTGAACCAATACGGTTACGCGAATTTGAAGACCCGTAAACTAAATTTACGATGACATGAGTAATGCACGTGAATAGTGGTTTTCTCTCGGAAATGAATAGTGTCAAGTGAATAGTAAAATTTCTGAATGTTTCTCGAGATGTCAAATTGACCTAAAAAATGATGAATAGTGATCGATGAATAGTAACCTGTGAATAGTAAATTGTCGAGGTTTGGAAAATGACCGGAAATTACGAGTTGTGACATATAAAAGTAATTACCACAAATAATCTGATACGTGGGAATCGCACCAGGCTTTACCTCTCGAGGGATCTCGAGAAGCTTACAACCCCCACCAGGCAGTGAACCTGATCGTTGTAGTATAGTATAGTGACAAGTACCGGGGGATTGATCGTTCAGCTAGGAATAGTGTCGCTAGGATTAGAAAACCTAATTACTAGTGCTAAAGATGATGGAATATTATTTTTGTATTTTTATATTTTTTAGAAAGCAAGTTAAAATCTCGGGTTTGAAGGATTTGGGCGGAATTAGTTGCTAGTCAACTAACCCAATACTAAGATGCAATCAAAATAAAATACTAAAAATGAAAATAAACTAAATTATACTAAGGTTGTGAGCAATAAGTGGAGAAAATGTGTTTACTTAGATTTCACTACTCACTAGACATCTTTTACACGTTAATTACTTGTTATAGTTGCGTGGATGACGGATTGTATTCCTTAATACCATTCATGGGGAAAGGATCAAACCTCCACCACATGGCGTAAGTACCTAGGATAAACTATCAAAGAGGTCTTTTAAAGGGTTGTAACGTTAGGTGTAGGGATATGAAATACACGGTTTTGTTGGATATAGGCTGGTGGCGAGTTAACAATCTTGGTCAATTACATGTACAATATGGCGTTGCTAAGCCAAGACTAGACTCGACTTAAGCTAATAAATGAAAAATAACAAAAACATAAAATGAACATAGAATAAAAAGGGATGGTAGTCCGTATGTTTTTTTCTCTTTTTTCTTTTTATACATATATATTTTTTTCTTGATTTTTTCGATTTTTTTTTTTTTTTTTTTTTTGCATACACTCTTACCCAACCATCCGAAATAATACATCATAGGGAATGAACATTCCCCTTACACTTGAATCTTTACATACTTTACAATAAACTAATCTAATGACTCGAATTAAGAAAATCAAAACACTTGGAGCACTTTTAAGATTAACGTACGTATGGGGTTAATATATGATGTTCTTCCCCATTACTCCATAAGTAAGTACTTTACCCATGAGTCCCAATCGTCCCAAAACAATATGTACAAGGATATGACTCGACTTAGCAACCATGTAATCCATTAGAAAGTTAATTTAGGGTTTAACAAATAACAATAATGCACTAAAAATGAGCGCATACACGGAAGGCTAAGGCGATTTGGGTGTACATTTAAGTGGGTGTAACAAATTCTTCCTTTAAGTAAAATGCTTAAAGTTAGAAACAAAAAGATAGGCTCGGAGGGGTGTACTAGGGGTTTCCTGTACTAAAAATGAGTACAACGCTAAAGGTGTGGGAAAAATTAGTTGACTTAAGTAGTCAAGCAATATGACTTAAGTGGTCAAGAAATTATAATACGGGTTTAACACAAGGGTGATCCTAATGCCTCTTATCATGTAGTAAATCCTACTACACGAATGTAGTCTCACTAGCGGTCTCGGGATGCATCACTAATGCAAGTTCTAGAATCTAAATGCTACCGGTACACTCATAAGCACTAATAGTAAATGCTTTTCCTATCAAATCTAAAGGCGAACCTCACATATTTGGGTGGAAATTTTTTCTGAATATACGGTTATGTGCTAGTCATACAATCTCCTATCCATGAGACGCTTGCTATGGCTAAAGTTTCACTCCTAAATGTTGTAAAAAATTTTAAATTTGGCGCTAAAATTGCACTAACAAGTATTTCTCATAGTTTTATTACACACCTACCATTAAACAAAGCAAACTCAAGCGAAAGTGCATATGTAAGGTATCATCTTTTTACCCTCCTCTTACACTTAGGATGAACATTGTCCCCAATGTTCAAGTAAAGAATGTAAAAGTGAAAAGGTAAAAAGAATGAAATCAAATACTCCCCTGATTCGCTCGGTATAGATAATAGGGTGGCCAGGTTAAATCTTCCTCCAAGAAAATGAACAATCAAAGCTTCCCTTCCAGAATATAAATCATCCTTTTGTCATACATAACCTGTAAATCCTGAGAAATAGACAAGACAACCTCACATAAAATCGGCGGCATCCTATATAAGTTACTAAATCCTAGAAAACAAAGTAAGATATAATGCTTGTGGAATGAAGTTTGCAGATTTCCTGGAGATTATAAAACTTAATAATTCACAAAAACCATAAGACTCCGTTAGAAAAACAAAACCGGTAAAATTTCCAGATTTTTATGCCCGTGACGCCATCAAGAGTAAACTCGTGACGCCGTCAGGATTGACCTGCAGAAATTCTTATGTTAAGTTTCCGGAAAATTTCTGGAAAAACTTGGTTCTACTTCCTGGAAAATCCTGCAAAACTTCATTATGACTCAATACAAGCATTTGACTCTAACAAATACGAATATACATGTTCATTTAATATTGTGGAGAATCATGATCGAGTTGTTTCTTAAAAACATATTTGGGGTTTCCCCTTACACTTATCTTTTGCAAAAATACCTTTAGGTGGAGTTAAGACTAGGCCAAAACAACAAAGTAAAGTATTTCCACATTTTAATTGAGAAACATGATCTACCAACAATCGAAATAAAGCATGCATACGGAAGCAAATAACAAATCAAACAAACAAATAAAATGAAAATCACACAAAGCATGGGTTGCCTCCCAAGAAGCGCTTTTCTTTATTTACGAGTCTTGTAGCTAGACTCAAGGTCATGGGTTACTACGTGACACCGTCGTTGGTTTCATTTTCTGATTGTAGATATTCTTTGTAGAAACCAATCACCTTTTTCTCAATCGCCCCCATCATCATTTGGGCAAATTCCTTATCGACTTTATACCTTGGTCCTAGGGCCAAGCAATCTTTGTAATAAAGACTCCTTTTTTCCCATACATAATCCATGCCCTTTTTCTTATCCTCTTCATTGATGTTTTCAAAAGCACCAACGTTATCCTTATCAAACCGGGATATAAAGCGAAATTCTTTCATCCTATTAGGCATCCTATAAGTGATACTATCGGTGCTACTTGCAAATCGGATCGTTCCTTCTATCTCATCATATTCCAACTTAGACTACTCAACAAACGGTTTGCCAAACACAACATTGGATAATCGACAATCAATACCATTAGCAAGATCTTCCACAATCATAAAGTCGATGACAAAAGTGAGATTACCAACAAAGACATGTAGACCTTTGACTCTCCCGACAAAGTTACAAACTCCACCGGGGTATTTGGGATCTTTTCTAGGTTCAAGTCTTGTTTTCACTATATCATTATAAACAGATGAGGACATAATGTTGATTGGAGATTTAAAGTCAATGTAAGCATTGCTAATGTGCCTATACCCAATCATACATGGTATCTTAGCATTCTTAGGATCGCCTCTCTTTATCTTAGGTTCAATTATAGTGAAAGGAGATCGCGGGTTATCAATAAGATTATTATAATATGCAATCTCCTCCTTAGTGGGGTATAGATTAAAGTAGTCATTAAGCTTCGGATCTATTTCCCCCTCTTCTAGTCCCTCAACAACATTCACAAAGTCATTAGGCCCTAGGTCCTCATTTGAATACAAGGCGGTTGCTAGGCACTAAATGCATGTTCGAGCTCAACCTTAATTAACCTATTAAGCTCAACCTTAATTAACCTATTTCGTCGGCAACGGCGCCAAAAACTTGATACGTGGGAATCGCACCAGGCTTTACCTCTCGAGGGATCTCGAGAAGCTTACAACCCCCACCAGGCAGTGTACCTGATCGTTGTAGTATAGTATAGTGACAAGTACCGGGGGATTGATCGTTCAGCTAGGAATAGTGTCGCTAGGATTAGAAAACCTAATTACTAGTGCTAAAGATGATGGAAGATTATTTTTGTATTTTTATATTTTTTAGAAAGCAAGTTAAAATCTCGGGTTTGAAGGATTTGGGCGGAATTAGTTGCTAGTCAACTAACCCAATACTAAGATGCAATCAAAATAAAATACTAAAAATGAAAATAAACTAAATTATACTAAGGTTGTGAGCAATAAGTGGAGAAAATGTGTTTACTTAGATTTTACTACTCCCTAGAGATCTTTTACACGTTAATTACTTGTTATAGTTGCGTGGATGACGGATTGTATTCCTTAATACCATTCATGGGGTGGCGCACTTACTTCCCCAATCCTATGAGTGCCTACTTCACTCCTATGTCGAGCCATTAAAAACTCCTAACATGGGATCATTAGAAATTACTCATGCAGTAAATACAACCAATAAAACCTAGTGCACATCGGTTCATGTTTCTTAAGACGTTCAAGCATGTTACCAATTGGAGATCTGCCAGTTTTCTTAAGCCTAACATCGAAATCATTCATCCAATACAACCATAAACAAGTAATCAACACATAATTAACATCTAGGTTTCATTAGATCCAAGCAAACACAAGATAGATCTAGCCTAGCATGATGGAATTAAGACAAGAACAAGATATAGACAACCAACACATAGACATATTGATTGAATTAAAAGAATACTTATCTCAATTACACATGAAAGGGATCAAGGGCAAAGAACCCTTGAAAAACCTGTAAAATTCGTACCAAAGTCGGACCTAGGGTTTCTCCAAAACTCCTCTCTTTTTAATGTGAAAATTAGAAAACTATATATAGGAAATAGTGTCTGACGGCGTCAAGACAAAACTTGTGACGCCGTCATCTCGCCGCCAAAATACTTCTCGACCTGCCTTGATCTACTTCTGACGCCGTCATGTGTTAGCATTTTCCAGGCCGTCATGCATTTTACTCTTGACGCCCTACCTTGTGACACCGTCAAATCTGTACTGGGTCGTCATGGAAAGTCATGGAATTTACTCTTGACGCCGTCAGAAATTCCTTCTTGACGCCGTCACCTACTGTTCCCAGCTTGGAAAATTGAGACTTTGCCGTTTTCTTCACTTTTATGCTCCAAAAACGTCCAAAATGCCTTCTTTTCCAGATTTCACTCCCAAAGTACCTAAAATCACAAAAGGAACGATTTAGGGCAATATTTGATCAAATAAATTCAATTCCGGGCTTAAATGACCCCCTAAAAGTGGTTCATTTTTCGCCTCATCATAATCGTTCCACTAAAAACCAAAAACAAGCACGGAGGTCATACACTAGCACCTCACAAATAGTGTTTAGATACTCACATTTCCCGGGTGTAATAAAGTATATATCACAATATGGAAATGGAAAACATCTCTCACTACCTGTCATAGCAAATAGATTACCATAGGCTTGGGAAAGGATCAAACCTCCACCACTTGGCGTAAGCACCTAGGATAAACTATCAAAGAGGTCTTTTATTAGAATTTTCCTTCTCTCTAAAAACCCTTTTCAATTTTATCATGAATTCATCATCTAAATCCAATCTAACCATTGGATTTTAGTTTTGTTTTTAGATCTTTAATCTACTGTTCATCCTACACATTTCCATATAATTTCACCCGTTGATTTTTTCTTAATTTTTCCTTATTCATATTTCCATTATTACACACACTAAACATACTCTGTTTAATCCATTTTCCGTTACAATAATCTGCCCTTTTCTACCTTAACTTCTCATGAAATTCATTAACTATGTTGGATCCTGATCCTGATCCTGTTCCTCATAATATGGATCCACCTCCTAAACCAACTAGTGATTTTGTGCAACCTAAGAAATTAACTAAAGGTAATGTCTCTATTAAGTCTCAAAATTTCAAAACGCATTCTAAGAGGAATAGCTCTAAGGGATCTATGCTTACTAAAGGGGTGGATGAGATGGATGTTGGTAATGAAGCTTGTGGTGATTTGGAGGAATCTGTAGAAGGGATTGGTGAGGGTTTGGGGCCTCACTCTATGGCTTAGTTTGATACTCAGAAGGGGAATAATAGGAGTAATAGTGTGGGTATGATGGTTACTGAAGAATCTGATGAGGTAATGAATTGAAGTGATGATAATAAGAGTGCTGGTGTGAGTAATATGGATTCTTGCCCAACTATGGTAAGTAGTGATGGTAAGGTTCTTAATGATAATGTTTCTAATGTTCATGTTGAAATGTCTACTCCTGGTAATTTAGATAATAATTCTAATGTTGATGTTGGGAACAATGGGGGGAATTATGCTGATAAATAAGGGTTGAATGGTAGTGTTATTGGTGAGGGACAAACTAGTAGTGAGAATAAAGTGCCTGTTACTGCTAGTGCTAATGTGTCAGTTAGGAATACTAAGTCTTTTGTTAATGTTCTTCAAGGTATGGCTGAGAATAATAGTAATAAGCTAAGATTTTATCCTTTAACTGTTAATGAAGAGGGAAAGGAGGTTGTTGATCTTGACCCTTTGATTACTGAAGGAAATAAGAAGTGGGATTCAACTCCTGTTGGGTATTTTTTGGGGATGAAAATGGATTATAGAGAGATTTCTGGCCATCTAAGGAGAATGTGGAGGATGTATGTGTAACAATTCGCATTTTCAGGTTAATTTCTATTCCCGAAAATTTCACTATTCATTTTTACTATTTACTTTCACTATTCATTTTCTGAAATTTTATTTTTATTTCATATTCTCGTGTGATAAATCATTTCCATGATAAAATAAAAGTTTGACACTCATCATATTATTTTCGCGAAAGTTATTAAGAAACTACATGTTTGGGTTAAACGTCGTTTAAAAATCCTATGCACAACGAAAATCAACCGCATCAATTTTCCCTGCATCAGATAAATGTTTGATACACTCATGATTAATTAGAGAATTTATCATCACTAAGAAAAATGTTACCAAATAGACCCTGGGCCGTGAGAAACAGAAATTTACGTTTTAAGCACTTTTACTTAGCCGTAACCTTAGCCTATACCTGCACCACGTTTATGAGACGATTTGAGTTTTCATATTTTTGAAAAAGTCAACATATTTTCCCTCCTCCTTTGACCAAAAATCACTCCTGGGTTTTTATAAATCATCCGTTGATTTTTAGGCTTACGGTTTTATGTCTAGAAGACATTAAATACCAATCGACACTAGACTGAGCCCAGTCTAGACTTTATAAGTCATTTTAATTCATTATTATTCTATTAGAAAAATTACATTTTACTTTTCTCAGTTTTACGCAACTTTGGTACATTTTACGTATTACGCGTTTTAAATCTATGTTTCCAGCGTTATCAGCGTTTTTGCGATCCATTAAACTTATCACTCATTTTTATTAGATAATAATGAGTATTTTGATGAGTTTAATCATTCCTATAAGTTTCGTATTTTTACGATACCTGGTTTTACATTTCGCGGCTAAACAATTTACGGTTAGCGATTAACGGAGCCAAAACTCACTCCGTAAGCTAGATAGTACCAAGTTTACCCATCTAGTCACCCTATCCTTGATATGGCCGACTATATGAGGAGGATTCACCATGTATTGGTGGCATGTGGTAAAGTCTTGTGTTCATAAGATCATTACATGTGTTTACTTACCTTACTAAGTAAAACTTCATCTTTTGACACATGCATAAGCTTAGGTTACTAGTTTGGTTAGTCAACAATAGTTGCACCTCCTCTTGACTAACCAAGGACTATAAAAACCCCCCTCCTCTTGTTGTTTGGTCGTTCATCACACAACACCAACATACACTTTCCATTTGTTTTCTTTCACTTCAAGTATTACAAACAAGTTGCAAGTTCCATGTTTTCTCTACAAAGACCTAGCTTCCTTTAGTGATTTCTCTTGAATTTAAATCTATTCAACTCACTAAACATCTCAAAATAAAGTCCTTCAAGAATACAAGAGTGTAGAAGGATTGCCAAAGTGAAGAGAAGTTGCTCAATCAAAGTCCTATCCTTATTCTTAACTTCCTTTCTTTAGAAAGCCTAAAGTTGTAAGAAACCCTAGTACAATTTCTTGCTCAATATCATTTTCATGCTATTTATATTTCATTCATGCTATATATGGTCTTGTTATTATTTTCATGATGTATATATATTAGTAAAACAAGTTATGGAAACTATAAGCTAACTTATATTAAGTAAACAAGAAAACTAGTGAATTATATGGAGAAATTCGACCAAAATGGTATAATCATGATATTGGACAATTAAATATTGTAGTAGAGGACTTAACAAGGGAAACATAGCAATTTGAACCACCTAAAATGAGTATATTAGTCAAAAGTTATGGCTAATAGAAGTTACCAAAACCTTGCGGCAAAACTGTTTCAACACTTTCTGTGACAGAAGCTAAAACACTCAAAAAGAGGCTCTTCTGGCCCGTTTCATCAAAAAGTTAAAACACGAAAGTTGTCCGGCACGATGTTTTCTTGACAAACTCAGGGGCACGGGTCTATAAAACGCATAATGAATGATATTTTCTTCAATTTCTTAACAGCTCACTTTAATACCCAAGTGACTATATAATGGTTATGGTTAAGTAAAACCAAGAGGTCTAATGACCTTAAAGCCAAGACCAAAACCATGGCTAAGGCCAAGGATGAGTCTCAAGACCATGTTAACAATGAACAAAGTCACGGCAAATCCATGGCTAAAGACCATATAACTTTCTAAGACGAAACATGAACTAAAGAGTTAGTTGTAACATAATCATCCAATTTGGATCTACTCCATCAAAATAACCATCAGACTTTGCAAGTAAAATTCATTCTAGACTTAAGAAACTCATTGAAATAACAATCTTCATTTAAAGTAAACTTTCCTAAGTTTATTCAACTATTCGGACATGTAACTTTTCAAGATCAAAAACTAATATTTTTTTTCCAATACTACAACACTAGGGAGCTTCATGTGAGGGGTTTCATTTGGGTAAACGGATCGACGAGTTGTTGGATTTACGAATTAAAGTGTCCTAGCTCTTTGAACGTTTACTGCGTGACCTCTGAATTATGTCAGCCCGAATGGTAGTAAGAGATAAACAAACTATACATGTTTCATAAACCACTTTTATTCAAAGACTTACATTATATACTAAGTACTACATCATGAACAATATGCAAGACATATATAGGCTCGTTTATTTTTTCTTAGACATTATTCCGAACCTAAGTTGCAACAATTATTCTAGGTTGCTTGTGGAAGTTCTCACGGCATATCCATTATTCTCATTAAACATCTTCCAACTCACGGTGAGTTCATAGCCCCACTTTCCATTACTTAATTGTTTTACAAACCCTTGGGGGGAATACATGCTTTTATTTTTCAACCGAACACAATGATTTTCAATTGTATGATGGCCTGATTGTTTTATTATCACTAAGTACCATCCTTGCCAATCCAATATCCCTTATTATGAACCATTTAATCACTAGTAATAGTGAGCGCGAGTATTGTGAATAGGCCTATTGGGATTGACAAATCCCATTTGTATTAACTAAGTTCAAACAAATGCACTATATTTGAGATTTAGGTATGACGGCAAAGTACCTACCGGGATAACTCCGCCGATTGATATTGGTACCCGTTAACGTTTTAGTGTCATGAGCTTAGTGTAATAATATCTGTTTTGTTTTCAAAACCATTGGTGTGAGTCTATAGCTCACACTACCAACATATTGTGTTCAACCATTTAATAAACTCTATGAAATTCACTCAAACTTTGTGTTGACAGTTTAAGCATGCATTTCAGGTCCATGATGTTAGAGGCTGACACGGAGGAGCACGGATATTCAAGAGGGCTATAAATTTTATTATCATTCGAAAACTCATCTAGTGTAATTTGTAAACATGGAACCATCTGTGACCTCATTTTGTAATCTCTGATATTTATATAATTTGAATGATAAATCTTTTAAAACGACTCAATTAGAGATCGTTTTCAATTATTATGACTGTTGTGCCGTCGAGTAACACCTAGTTTGAATTCCGCTGCACCACGAAATTGGGGTGTTACAGATTGGTACCAGAGCCATGGTTATAGAGAAACGGGTCTAATTGAGACCTAAACTATAACCACACTTACAAGCAAAAAAATCTTTATAGCCTTCCGCTCTTCGTGCCTTCCATCCTCTAGACGATTATGGACTTATTAAGCATTTTATACTACACAAACATGTTAGCATATGGATATATGTACCCTTAGCATAATTGAGCATTCCCTCGTAAGCATCTTATGCTACACAAAAACACTAGTATATTGATATATACATTCGAGTTATTTTCCGAATTTTATTTTTTATTTCATATTCTCGTGTGATAAATCATTTCCATGATAAAATAAAAGTTTGACACTCATCAGATCATTTTCGCGAAAGTTATTAAGAAACTACACGTTTGGGTTAAACGTCGTTTAAAAATCCTATGCACAACGAAAATCAACCGCGTCAATTTTCCCCGCATCAGATAAATATTTGATACACTCATGATTAATTAGAGAATTTATCATGACTAAGAAAAATGTTACCAAATAGACCCTGGGCCATGAGAAATAGAAATTTACGTTTTAAGCACTTTTACTTAGCCGTAACCTTAGCCTACACCTGCACCGCGTTTATGAGACGATTTGAGTTTTTATATTTTTGGAAAATTCAACATATTTTCCCTCCTCCTTTGACCAAAAATCACTCCTGGGTTTTTATAAATCATCCCTTGATTTTTAGGCTTACGGTTTTATGTCTAGAAGACATTAAATACCTACCGACACTAGACTGAGCCCAGTCTAGACATTATAAGTCATTTTAATTCATTTTTATTCTATTAGAAAAGTTACATTTTACTTTTCTCAGTTTTACGCAACTTTGGTACATTTTACGTATTACGCATTTTAAATCTACGTTTCTAGCGTTATCAGCGTTTTCTCAATCCATTAAACTTATCACTCATTTGTATGAGATAATAATGAGTATTTTGATGAGTTTAATCATTCCTATAGGTTTTGTATTTTTACGATACCCGGTTTTACATTTCGCGGCTAAACAATTTACGGTTAGCGATTAACGGAGCCAAAACTCACTCCGTAAGCTAGATAATACCAAGTTTACCCATCTAGTCACCCTATCCTTGATATGGCCGACTATATGAGGAGGATTCACCATGTATTGGTGGCATGTGGTAAAGTCTTGTGTTCATAAGATCATTACATGTGTTTACTTACCTTACTAAGTAAAACTTCATCTTTTGACACATGCATAAGCTTAGGCTACAAGTTTGGTTAGTCAACAATAGTTGCACCTCCTCTTGACTAACCAAGGACTATAAAAACCCCCCTCCTCTTGTTGTTTGGTCGTTCATCACACAACACCAACATACACTTTCCATTTGTTTTCTTTCACTTCAAGTATTACAAACAAGTTGCAAGTTCCATGTTTTCTCTACAAAGACCTAGCTTCCTTTGGTGATTTCTCTTGAATTTAAATCTATTCAACTCACTAAACATCTCAAAATAAAGTCCTTCAAGAATACAAGAGTGTAGAAGGATTGGCAAAGTGAAGAAAAGTTGCTCAATCAAAGTCCTATCCTTATTCTTAACTTCCTTTCTTTAGAAAGCCTAAAGTTGTAAGAAACCCTAGTACAATTTCTTGCTCAATATCATTTTCATGCTATTTATATTTCATTCATGCTATATATGGTCTTGTTATTATGTTCATGATGTATACAAATTAGTAAAACAAGTTATGGAAACTATATGTTAACTTATATTACGTAAACAAGAAAACTAGTGAATTATATGGAGAAATTCGACCAAAATGGTATAATCATGATATTGAAAAATTACATATTGTAGTAGAGGACTTAACAAGGAAAACATAGCAATTTGAACAACCTAAAATGAGTATATTAGTCAAAAGTTATGGCTAATAGAAGTTACTAAAACCTTGCGGTAAAACTGTCTCAACACTTTCTGTGACTGAAGCTAAAACACTAAAAAAGAGGCCCTTCTGGTCCGTTTCATCAAAAAGTTAAAACACAAAAGTTGTCCGGAGCGATGTTTTCTTCAAAAACTCAGGGCTACGGGTCCAGAAAACCCATAATGATGATATTTCCTTCAATTTCTTAACAACTCATTTAAATACCCAAGTGACTATATAATGGTTATGGTTAAGTAAAACCAAGAGGTCTAATGACCTTAAAGCCAAGACCATAACCATGGCTAAGGCCAAGGATGAGTCTTAAGACCATGGTAACAATGACCAAAGTCACGGCAAAGCCATGGCTAAATACCATATAACTTTCTAAGACGAAACAGGAACTAAAAAGTTAGTTGTAACATAATCATCCAATTTGGATCTACTCCATCAAAATAACCATGAGACTTTGCAAGTAAAATTCATTCTAGACTTAAGAAACTCATTGAAATAAGAATCTTCATTTAAAATAAACTTTCCTAAGTTTATTCAACTATTCGGACATGTAACTTTTCAAGATCAAAAACTTATATTTTTTTATCCAATACTACAACACTAGCGAGCTTCATGTGAGGGGTTTCATTTGGGTAAACGGATCCACGAGTTGCTGGATTTACGAATTAAAGTGTCCTAGCTTCTCGAACATTTACTGCGTGACCTCTGAATTATGTCGGCCCGAACGGTAGTAAGAGATATACAAACTATACATGTTTCATAAACCACTTTTATTCAAAGACTTACATTATATACTAAGTACTGCATCATGAACAATATGCAAGATATATATAGGCTCGTTTATGTTTTCTTAGACATTATTCCAAACCTAAGTTGCAACAATTACTCTAGGTTGCTTGTAGAAGTTCTCACAGCATATCCATCATTCTCATTAAACATCAACCAACTCACGGTGAGCTCATAGCCCCACTTTCCATTACTTAATTGTTTTACAAACCCTTGGGGGGAATACATGCTATTATTTTTCAACCGAACACAATGCTTTTCAATTGTATACTGGCCTGATTGTTTTGCTATCACTAAGTACCATCCTTGCCAATCCAATATCCCTTATTATGAACCATTTAATCACTAGTAATAGTGAGCGCGAGTATTGTGAATAGGCCTATTGGGATTGACAAATCACATTTGTATTAACTAAGTTCAAACAAATGCACTATATTTGAGATTTAGGTATGACGGAAAAGTACCTACCGGGATAACTCCGCCGATTGATATTGGTACCCGTTCACGCTTTAGTGTCATGAGCTTAGTGTCATAATATCTGTTTTGTTTTCAAAACCATTGGTGTGAGTCTATAGCTCACACTACCAACATATTGTGTTCAACCATTTAATAAACTCTATGAAATTCACTCAAACTTTGTGTTGACAGTTTAAGCATGCATTTCAGGTCCATGATGTTAGAGGCTGACACGGAGGAGCACGGATATTCAAGAGGGCTATAAATTTTATTATCATTCGAAAACTCATCTAGTGTAATTTGTAAACATGGAACCATCTGGGACCTCATTTTGTAATCTCTGATATTTATATAATTTGAATGATAAATCTTTTAAAACGACTCAATTAGAGATCGTTTTCAATTATTATGACTGTTGTGCCGTCGAGTAACACCCAGTTTGAATTTCGCTGCACCACGAAATTGGGGGTGTTACAGATTGGTACCTGAGCCATGGTTATAGAGAAATGGGTCTAATTGAGACCTAAACTATAACCACACTTACAAGCAAAAAAATCTTTATAGCCTTCCGCTCTTCGTGCCTTCCATCCTCTAGACGATTATGGACTTATTAAGCATTTTATACTACACAAACATGTTAGCATATGGATATATCTACCCTTAGCATAATTGAGCATTCCCTCGTAAGCATGTTATGCTACACAAAAATACTAGTATATTGATATATACATTCGAGTTATTTTCAATCATTTTATCTAAACATATTTACGTATGCCTATTCTAGGGCATTTCGGCACAACCACATTCTCCCAATCATGTTCCTACTCCAACATTTTATGTCCAATACATTGTAACTAATTGCAATGGTCTTTCCTACTTCCCAGACATTGTATGATACAATGGTTTGGTCTATTTTCCTAAACATTATAAGACACAGTGGTCTCTATTACATCCTCAGACACTGTGAGTGATACAGTGATCTCAATTACATCCATAGACACTGTAAATGAAACCGTGGTCTAATTCATTTCTCAGACATTGTATAGATACAATGGTCTTAATCATTTCTTAAATGTTTTGAGTCACACAATGGTCTAATCTACTTCCCAGACATTGTGAATTACATAATGGTCTAATCTACTTCCAAGACATTGTGATTTGCGTAATGGTCTCTGGAATTATTCCATCACATCATCAATATCATTTCATATGATATCAAAAACCCATCACAATCTATCGAATTCTAAATAGAAATATGAGATTTCTAAAGGACAAACTAATCCATCATCTACAAAAGCTGAAGTTTCTCTACATTCATCAAAGTTTTCTTCTGAAACCTTCATTGTTAAAATTTCGTAATCCTCACCAAGTATGGACTGTTTTAGAATTACTTAAAACTTCCTTTCTACACGTATCAACCCGTACTATCTTCTATGCAATGGAATGTGAAAACATAGGTTACAAGTCTTGTATGGGCGGGACTTGCAACTGAATGGTTTGACATCGCCTTTGTTTAGTGGACAGTTTCTCAAAAGCAACGGACATATCACAAGTATGCCTAATTTAGGTATTTGAAAATTTTATCGAACTTTGGCTAAATATAGACTAGTCACCTATATTTAACCTAGGGACAGTGGAACATAGTCTGACTAACTATGTTCGACTTAAAATTTTCAAATACTGGGAATAGTTGTACTAGGGTTATGTTCAGGTTAATTTCCTACATGAACTCGATAAACCACCAGAATTCATTAAAACAATCTAGAGACACGATAGTGTCTTACCACTCAGCGAAATCTTAACACCTTATTTGTACTACCTAATTTCATTCTTGAAAGTTTTCATTTATGAGATAATCCGAACTACTATCTTGGGATAGTTATCAATTCCTCTCTTTATCCCGTAGAAGTACTAGTCTGTTTAGGTCCTAAGGATACCATTCCGTCATAAACCTTTAAAATCTCTTAAAATTTTAAAGCAAACTTGACATCTCTACCAATATTAATGGTAAGCATACACTACATTCTTCTAATCATTCATATATAACATCATTACCTGAAAACCCATTTTAAGTCAGTATGTAAAACTTCATAGTAACACTTTTCTTTCAAAAACTAGTTAACATAGACATTATACGATATTGCCTTCATCCCAAAACTACCTAAGACATAACCAATTTTGGAAATGGTTTGGATAACCACTTGCTACTAGCTAAACTTCCCTACAACAACAATTATCACGACATTAGGCTACACGCCACACACTATCGACAGAAAAGTTATGCCGACACACGACGCAGACCCCTAGAATTCCAATTCAGAGATAGAGTTATGCTAAAAGTATCGCCTTGGAAAGGCTTAATACGATTCGGTAAACGAGGAAAACTAAATCCAAGATACATTGGACCATTCAAAATCCTAGCCAGGGTTGGCCCAATGGCGTACAGACTTGAGCTTCCACAAGAACTCAGTAGTGTACACCCCACTTTTCATGTATCTAATCTAAAGAAACGCTTGTCATATTTTGAGCACTTCCCATAAACGTTAGATTTATTTTGACATCATAATCCTTATTGTAGACATCATGTCTGTAGAAAACAATGATCCCTATTTTGAAGCACTTGACTATGACGACCTTCAATTCATCGAGGAAACTGTAGATATCATGGACCGAGAGGTCAAACAACTCAAACAAAGCCGAATTCCAATTGTCAAAGTTGGTTGGAACTCACGACGTTGTCCTGAATACACATGGGAACGAGAGGACTAGATATGTCAGAAATATCCACATCTTTTTACTAACAATGCTTCTACTCCCAACACAAATTGATCTCCGGGACGGAGCTCTCTTATGGGGTATAGACTATAACAATTCGCATTTTCAGGTTAATTTCTATTCCCGAAAATTTCACTATTCATTTTTACTATTCACTTTCACTATTCATTTCCCGAATTTTTATTTTTATTTCATATTCTCGTGTGATAAATCATTTCCATGATAAAATAAAAGTTTGACACTCATCAGATCATTTTCGCAAAAGTTATTAAGAAACTACACGTTTGGGTTAAACGTCGTTTAAAAATCCTATGCACAACGAAAATCAACCGCATCAATTTTCCCCGCATCAGATAAATGTTTGATACACTCATGATTAATTAGAGAATTTATCATGACTAAGAAAAATGTTACCAAATAGACCCTGGGCCGTGAGAAACAGAAATTTACGTTTTAAGCACTTTTACTTAGCCGTAACCTTAGCCTATACCTGCACCGCGTTTATGAGACGATTTGAATTTTCATATTTTTGGAAAATTCAACATATTTTCCCTCCTCCTTTGACCAAAAATCACTCCTTGGTTTTTATAAATCATACCTTGATTTTTAGGCTTACGGTTTTATGTATAGAAGACATTAAATACCAACCGACACTAGACTGAGCCCATTCTAGACATTATAAGTCATTTTAATTCATTATTATTCTAATAGAAAAGTTACATTTTACTTTTCTCAGTTTTACGCAACTTTGGTACATTTTACGTATTACGCATTTTAAATCTACGTTTCTAGCGTTATCAGCGTTTTCGCGATCCATTAAACTTATCACTCATTTTTATGAGATAATAATGAGTATTTTGATGAGTTTAATCATTCCTATAAGTTTCGTATTCTTACGATACCCGGTTTTACATTTTGTGGCTTAACAATTTACGGTTAGCGATTAACAGAGTAAAAACTCACTCCGTAAGTGATGCGTGGGAATTGCACCAGGCTTTACCTCTCGAGGGATCTCGAGAAGCTTACAACCCCCACCAGGCAGTGTACCTGATCGTTGTAGTATAGTATAGAGACAAGTACCGGGGGATTGATCGTTCAACTCAGGAATAGTGTCGTTAGGATTGAAATTGATCTAACTAGGTCTAAAGGTGAAGAATGATTCTTTTTTGTATTTTTATATTTTATGAAAAGCAAGTAAAAATCTCGGGTATTGGAAGGAGGGGCGGAATTAGTTGCTAATCAACTAACCCAAAAGCTACTAATTAAACTAATGTGCAAGAAAACTAAACTAAGGTTCTACAAGATAAGTGAAGCATGTTTACCTATGATATGTTACTCCTTGCTAGCTATCCAATTCTACCTATTGAATTGTCACACCTTGTTTTAATTGACGGGTTGTATTCCTTAATACCATTCATGGGGTGGCTGATGAGTGCTCAAACACTCATTATTTTTTGTCAAATCTGAACTGCAAAACATACAAAAACACTCAGAAATGCATCAAAATACTAAAAATATTTCAAAATTGTGTTTTATATGTTTTAGATGCAAAATGAGTAAAAACAGATGAAAAACGTACAAAGTTTGCAAAATTGGCAGTTTCAGTCCCCCAACTTTCATAAAATGTCAAAACTAGTCCATGGTCATTCAAAATATGGAAAATTATCACCAAAGGTCCTTTTGAAATCATAAGTTGTCATATTTAGTCCTTTGGTGAAAAATTGGAAAAGTTTTGGAACTTTACAAATTCAGTCCCTGGAGTTTCAAATTTTGGCAGATTTGGTCCCTGGTGGGATATTTTTTAAAGAAAAATTATTTGTGGTCCTTGGGAAGTCACAAAAGTCATTTTTAGTCCTTGGTGTAAAATGTTTGAGAAAATTGCAAGTTTAGTCCCTGGACTTTTCAAAAATGACAATTTTGGTCCCCGGGTATGTTTAAATGGAAAATATTATTTGTGGTCCTTGGACTATTGACATGTGGCAACTTTGGTCCTTGAAACAAGTTTGAAAAGTATACATTTTCAGTCCCTTAAGTTTCAGTTTATTACATGTATGATCCTTGTGATTTGATACTTACCAAACGGACCCTTGAAGTTATTAAAATCCATTCCATTAATACCCTTTACCCCAATCCAGCCCACATCCAACACCCAAGGCCCAACCATACAAGCCCACCACCAAAATATACTTCCCCCGTCCATTTTAATACTTCACCTGGTCAAACCAAAGTCAACACCACTTCACCTCCTTCCCCACTTGCCTACTACTCCCCTGCACAAATCACCGCCCCCTCCTCCAGCTCATCACTCCCACACCTTGTCCCCCTTTCCAAACCACAACCCTCCAAGAAGCATTAATTGTTTCAAGAAACCTACACTCAAACACCAACTGCCAAATCCAAATTTCCCACCAAATTCAATATCAACGGCTGTGATTGATGGAAAGTTAATAAAGCACTCCAGGGCACATATAAATCAAAAAGAAATGAGAAGAAGAGAGGGTAGTAGCTGTAGTTAAGTAGCAGTAGTACTAGTGTAGCATGATTTATCAATCTTAGTGTAATTTAGTCTTTCAGGTTGTAATTTCCATTTAAGAAGGTTGTAATATCAATTTCAGTATAATCAAAATCATTTTTAATTATCCAATTCAATTCCTTGTCCTAATTTCAGTTTGTACTAATTTGTACTTCAAATTTCATTGCACTTTGAATATTGATGAAAATTGTTGTCCAAGGTTTCATTAAGCTCATGATAGCTAAAGATTAAGTTTTCTCAAGTTTATAAGGCATAGAAAGCAGTTTAGGACTTAAAACTCAAAAATGCTCAAAATTCTAAATAAATATATAAAAATAAAAAGTCAGTGTATAATGGAGATGATGCTTTGAGGCAAGGTGGATTATAGATTGCACTGGTTGTAGTGCTCATTGGTGAGCTTTAGGAATGGTCCATGATACTTGGTTCATTTGTTCTCAGTTAGACCCAATTTGTAAGACATCTTTCATTTTTTACAATTTACTGTTTCATCTTCTTATGTTAGTATTTTTATGTGTTTTAATGTTTATTAGGATTAATATAATGAGTTTATGAAGTTAAGTTGAATGCTTGTTCATGAAAATCTGTGGTTCCTTACTTTCTTAATCTCACTGTGATAATTAGCATATTATGAATTCTTAGGTACTTGTTGTTTTTATTGAAGTTTAATTACTCATTTATGCTTAATAAATCATATTATGTCCTTTTTAATCATTTTCATTGTCTTATTCAGTGGTTGGGTATGAAAATCTCACTTTCACAGTTTTAAAGGTGTGTTTGGTTTAGGAGTGTAACCTGTATTCTGATGGTTATTTTGTGATTAGTTTGGCATAAGTAGATTTCTCTAGGTTCTATTAGGTAATTTTAGTCATAAAAACCAGGCATTGTTTGGGTAATAGTCAAAATCACTATCACAACCCTTCAACAGTTAATTGTTGAAGGATTGGTGATCCAAACCCATCCACATTAGTGCTTAGGCTGCTAATGTAGCTTAATTTGAACTTATTCTAGCTTAATACAACTCTTTCAGTCCATTAGAATCAACAAAATTTCAATAAAGTCAAAGTTCTAAGTTTCTATAAAAAGTCAAATATGCAAGTTAGTTAAAAACTCAAAAATGTTGAGAATTAATTTGAATTTTGTGTTTGTGTTCAGTGATTGAAACTTGTTCCTAGTTGAAGTATCCCAGCTCAAATTTATGGTCGCATTGTCCCTTTATTTTTAAGATTTTTTCTGTGGTCCCCATTCCCCTCCAAAGTCAGCTGCAGGCTGAGCCTTTCCCCTGCATCAGCAGGTCACAGTCAACACCACCACTTTGGTGGTGTTTTCTGGCCACCTCAGTGGGTCCTACATGCCAAAAATAGTTCCTTTCAACCCCCCTCCTGGTAGGCTTGAGATTTTGACCCTTGGGTTGACCTCAAACCCTCTGGGACCCACCTGATTTAGCTCCTCAATTCTGTCCCATTTCTGAGTTGCCTTTGGTTTTTGGAAGTGCTTATTTCAGCTTAATTGCTTATCCAGTGGTCCCCAATGGATTTTTCTTGCTTAAACATGTTCACTCAACTAATTTGAACCAGAATCAACCATAGTGGGTCCCACTTAAGCTCATTTTAGCTTATTTCCCTATTTGGTCAATAAAAGTCAACTGTGGAGCTAATAAGCTTCCACAGTGCTTATTTTTGAGATATAAAAAAGTTATTTTCATTAAAGTTGTTTGTTTTTAGGTATAAAATAAGTTTCCAAAAGAAAAATCAAGAAAAACCAATTTAATTTTAAGTGATAGTTTCTATTTAATGTGATTTAAATTTTAATTTTCATTTTTAAATTTTTGTTAAGCACTTAGCTTTTTTATATTTTTCTTAAATTCCTTTTATATTAAAGTAATTTTAGTAATTTTCTCAGATTTTTATTTTGTCATTTAGTATTTATTAGATTTAATATTATTTTTATTAGTAATTAATTAATAATTAAGTTTTAAATAGCATTATTAGTTTTTATTAAGTAAGACCTAGTTTTTATATTTTTCCTAGCTTTTATATGTTGTAAAGTAATTTTATAAATTTTCTTATAATTTTTACTTTTCATTTTTTATTTTTCATAATTTAAATAGTTTAATTAGGTAATTAATGTTTAATTAGTAATTAATTACTAGAAAGTCCATAAAAAGACAAAAATATTTATTTTTAATTTTTATACTTTCTTCAAGTTCATTTTAAGTTTTAGAAATTATTTTTGCATGTTTTTAGTTTAATTTGTAGTGTTTATCATTTTTAGTTTATTTAAATTAGGTTTAATTTACTTTTTAAATAGTTTTAATTAATTAAATAGTATTTAAATATTAAAATAATCATTTTAATAATTTCATTTTCATTTTAATTTTTCTTTTTATTTTAAGTTTGTAAAAGTGTCATTTTCACCCCCTGGGGGTTTTCAGATTTCAGTTTTCACGTTTTATTTTGTACGTTTACGTTATTTAAAACGTGAACGTACGCGTTTTTAGGTTTTAAACGTTTCTGGTTTTTCCAACTTTCCAGTATTGTTCATATAGCTTATTTAAGCTATTTCATTGTATAAATCAGTAGTGTAATCCATCTCAAACCCTTTCCGTCCAAATTCACCCGATCACAGATCCGTTTAATAACCATCACACCTCGTCGGGACATAACGACCCGGGGAAACCACTATACTTCCGCGGAGCATTGAGCGTAAGGAGTTTGACTTTGTTGTCCACATCCGTGGTTGACTTTAGTTGACTGCTTTTGCCTCAATCAATTTTTGGCGCCGCTGCCGGGGAGGTGTGCGCGCTATTCTAAACGGTTTTTCTGATTATTGATTTTGGAATTCGTTCCATTGTACATTTATCCATCCTTTTTTCATATTTTCTTATTATCAAAACAAAACTGTTCCCGAAAAAATTTTAAACTCAGTTTTCAACGAACACAAAAACACAAAAACATTTTCTTTATCATTTGTACAAAATGTATTTCCAAAAACCCAAAAATATTCATCTTTACCCTCCTACCCTTTTGATTCTTCATTCCTTACCCTCCCAAACCTTTTGATTCTTTGTATGTCTCATCCACACCCTCTTATTTGCTAATGGTGTGGTAATCTTCATAATGGTGGCAATTGCCCCAGTTGTGGCATGGTAGAATCAGGAAACGGGTCTGTCTATAACCAAGATCCCTATTCCTACCACGACACGACTGATTCATTCCATTAGTTACCACACCATGAGACTCAACAGTTTTACTGTTGTGAGTAATGTGGTGGTTTACAGTACAGTTCTGATTGTCAATCGGGAAACACGCTTGTCTATGAGCAGTTTCCTGATAACGATTATGACTCTAGCACATACAACCCACAGCCACATCAGTTTTACTGTTGTGATTACTGTGGAGGTCCACGCTTCAGCTCCGATTGTCAAACAAGGAATCCATTTCCTTGTAACAATTTTGACACATCGTATTATGACGAACCTCCATCTCCACAAATTCCTCAAAGTCTTCTCCTTGATCTTTTGGATCTAGTGAAGGATTTGAGAGGAATTACACATACCCCAGATAATCCAAACCAAAAATCGATGGAAGAATTGTTAGCTGACGAACAGGCTGCTAAAATAAATTCCCAAGATGCTTATGAAAGATCTATTAGGGAATCAATAGCAAAAGAAAAAGCAGCCAGATCTAGCTCTCGATTCCGTTTTATTCTTGATGACAGTGATGATGAGGATACCCTTGATATCCTTTGATTTTATAAAGATTCATCAGGTTCATCAGATGAGATTCCATCAGTTGAGATTCCATCTCAACCCACTCTTATCACACCCGAGGTTCCCACTCACTCTCTGAGCATGGGGGACGAGCATCTTGACACTGTTCCTGAAAGGGAATCGGACGAATTTATAAAGTCTAGTGTTGAGGACCTTGTTCCAATCCCAAGAGAGTCACATGGAATTCTTGATCACATATGTGATATCCCTCCTCCTCTTGTCTTCTCGACTGATCATGTTGAGATGTTCTCCAATTCTACTGATGACGATTCGTTATCTTGTGGAGACATCGTTATTATGGAAGAATTACCTTCTAAGCTAGTTAGCTTAGAAGAAGAGAATGATGAGATTGACACTGAAATCAAAGATGAAGCACTTCGTACAACATTATTGAATGTCGATCTCCTTATTTCTAAAATCGAGGCTTTCAATATGAAACCTATTTCATCTCCTATCCCCATAAAGGATAGTGACATTTTCTCCGATGATCATATTCCGGAGTTTGAAGCCTTTACTTTTGATCATATGGGAGAGAAGATTAGTGGTAGTACCACTTCTCATTCTCAAATTTCTCTCCCCGAATATGATTCATTCACCTTTGAGGAGTTCTCCTGTGAACTCACTCATATCATATCTCCACCGGAGTATGAAAACTTTCACTTTGAACTAGACAAAGATAATCCTTGTGTTCCGGAGGGAAATATTCTCAACCTTGAGAATTTGATTGATATCAAAATCCTAACCCTCCCACCCATAATATGTCTAGATCATATGAGCTTTAATGATGAGATTCATGATACACCAATCATGAATTCTCTTTCTGATGATGATGAATCAATCTTGATTGTCATCAAGATCTTTCTTCCTTTCTTCACCTACAGGGTGACTTCTCCTGTTCTTCACTCCTTCGGGAATGAAGACGTTATCTTTGACCCAGGCATCACCGCTTATAGTTTATACTATTTTAAGCCGGGTACTTATCTCATCGTTGTGGAACTTTCACGTGCTACAAATGTTTGTCCAAACATCTTGAATGAAAGTCCGATTGAGATTGTTTCTACCACATCATGCTTCCCCAAGGACAAATGAATTCGGGGTCGAGTCAAGCTAGCGACTCGGTAAACAAAAACAGTAGCATGCTTATAGGGTTTTCACCCTAAGTGTGGGGGAGTTACCCCTACTATGGTTACCAATGAAGTGAAAAACAAAATGGTGTTTTCCACGCTTAGCTTGTATTATTGCCCTTTTACGTTCAAAATGTCGGCATAATAACCGGGACTTTGAATATTGAGGACAATATTCATTCTAAGTGTGGGGGGGGGGGGGGGGGGGTATTTCGCTATTCTAGCGAATTTTGATCACATTTTACTATCTTATACCCCCGTTGTAGCCAAAATTTCAAAAAAATTTAAAAATTTTCACTAAAGTTTCAAAATTTTTGTGGTTATCAGTCCGCCTTGTCTAACCGACAAAAAGGATTGGCTAATCCAGGAGCAAACGGCTCTTGGTAAAGATATATCAAATCCGTTTATAGCTTGCAATTTGCCCAAAATTGTATGGTACATCAACTCGTCATATCCCATAAAGCGAATGAGTTGGCTAGCCTGCAAGATTATGGCTTGTGGTAAAGGCAGTGGAAAATCCATAATTGGTAATCAACTCACCAAGATGTTGACTTTGTCCATCAAGAGTTGGCTAGTCCAGAAGCAAACGGCTTTTGGTAAAGACGAATCAAATCCGTTGACAGCTGGTGGTTTGCTCAAAATTACATGGTTATCAGGTGTACCACAGTTCTTACATCTGGCTACTCCAAAAGTGATGGCTTTTGGTAAAGAGTTTAAAATCCATTAAGTTTTCAAAACAGTTTATTGCTAGGGACTAGCAATAGTTTAGTGTGGGGGATTGATAAGTGCTCAAACACTCATCATTTTTGGTCAAATCTGAACTGCAAAACATACAAAAACACTCAGAAATGCTTCAAAATGCTAAAAATATTTCAAAATTGTGTTTTATATGTTTTAGATGCATAATGAGTAAAAACAGATTAAAAACGTACAAAGTTTGCAAAATTGG
This sequence comes from Artemisia argyi, assembly GCA_030686995.1. Classification (NCBI taxonomy): domain Eukaryota; kingdom Viridiplantae; phylum Streptophyta; class Magnoliopsida; order Asterales; family Asteraceae; genus Artemisia; species Artemisia argyi. The sequence continues at coordinate 89,196,095 of CM060701.1, read as the reverse complement.
TAGTTTCAGTCCCCCAACTTTCATAAAATGTCAAAACTAGTCCATGGTCATTCAAAATATGGAAAATTATCACCAAAGGTCCTTTTGAAATCATAAGTTTTCATATTTAGTCCTTTGGTGAAAAATTGGAAAAGTTTTGGAAATTTACAAATTCAGTTCCTGGAGTTTCAAATTTTGGCAGATTTGGTCCCTGGTGGGATATTTTTGAAAGAAAAATTATTTGTGGTCCTTGGGAAGTCACAAAAGTCATTTTTAGTCCTTGGTGTAAAATGTTTGAGAAAATTGCAAGTTTAGTCCCTGGACTTTTCAAAAATAACAATTTTCGTCCCCGGGTATTTTTAAATGGAAAATATTATTTGTGGTCCTTGGACTATTGACATGTGGCAACTTTGGTCCTTGAAACAAGTTTGAAAAGTATACATTTTCAGTCCCTTAAGTTTCAGTTTATTACATGTATGGTCCTTGTGATTTGATACTTACTAAACGGACCCTTGAAGTTATTAAAATCCAGTCCATTAATACCCTTTACCCCAATCCAGCCCACATCCAACACCCAAGGCCCAACCATACAAGCCCACCACCAAAATATACTTCTCCCGTCCATTTTAATACTTCACCTGGTCAAACCAAAGTCAACACCACTTCACCTCCTTCCCCACTTGCCTGCTACTCCCCTGCACAAGTCACCTCCCGCCTCCTCCAGCTCATCACTCCCACACCTTGTCCCCCCTTCCAAACCACAACCCTCCAAGAAGCATTAATTGTTTCAAGAAACCTACACTCAAACACCAACTGCCAAATCCAAATTTCCCGCCAAATTCAATATCAACGGCTGTGATTGATGGAAGCTAATCCAAGGGTCCATGAGATGTGGGAAAGTCAATAAAGCACTCTAGGGCACATATAAATCAAGAAGAAATGAGAAGAACAGAGGGTAGTAGCTGTAGTTAAGTAGCAGCAGTACTAGTGTAGCATGATTTATCAATCTTAGTGTAATTTAGTCTTTCAGGTTGTAATTTCCATTTAAGAAGGTTGTAATATCATTTTCAGTACAATCGAAATTATTTTTAATTATCCAATTCAATTCCTTGTCCTAATTTCAGTTTGTACTAATTTGTACTTCAAATTTCATTGCACTTTGAATATTGATGAAAATTGTTGTCCAAGGTTTCATTAAGCTCATGATAGCTAAAGATTAAGTTTTCTCAACTTTATAAGGCATAGAAAGCAGTTTAGGACTTAAAACTCAAAAATGCTCAAAATTCTAAATAAATATATAAAAATAAAAAGTCAGTGTATAATGGAGATGATGCTTTGAGGCAAGGTGGATTACGGATTGCACTGGTTGTAGTGCTCATTGGTGAGCTTTAGGAATGGTCCATGGTACTTGGTTCATTTGTTCTCAGTTAGACCCAATTTGTAAGACATCTTTCATTTTTTACATTTCACTGTTTCATCTTCTTATGTTAGTATTTTTTATGTGTTTTAGTGTTTATTAGGATTAATATAATGAGTTTATGAAGTTAAGTTGAATGCTTGTTCATGAAAATCTGTGGTTCCTTACTTTCTTAATCTCACTATGATAATTAGCATATTATGAATTCTTAGGTACTTGTTGTTTTTATTGAAGTTTAATTGCTCATTTATGCTTAATAAATCATATTATGTCCTTTTTAATCATTTTCATGGTCTTATTCAGTGATTGGGTATGAAAATCTCACTTTTACAATTTTAAAGGTGTGTTTGGTTTAGGAGTGTAACCTGTGTTCTGATGGTTATTTTGCGGTTAGTTTGGCATAAGTAGATTTCTCTAGGTTCTATTAGGTAATTTTAGTCATAAAAACCAGGCATTGTTTGGGTAATAGTCAAAATCACTATCACAACCCTTCAACAGTTAACTGTTGAAGGATTGGTGATCCAAACACATCCACATTAGTGCTTAGGCTGCTAATGTAGCTTAATTTGAACTTATTCTAGCTTAATACAACTCTTTCAGTCCATTAGAATCAACAAAAGTTCAATAAAGTCAAAGTTCTAAGTTTTTATAAAAAGTCAAATATGCGAGTTAGTTAAAAACTCAAAAATGTTGAGAATTAATTTGAATTTTGTGTTTGTGTTCAGTGATTGAAACTTATTCCTAGTTGAAGTATCCCAGCTCAAATTTATAGTCCCATTGTCCCTTTATTTTTAATATTTTTTCTGTGGGCCCCATTCCCCTCCAAAGTCAGCTGCAGGCTGAGCCTTTCCCCTGCATCAGCAGGTCACAGTCAACACCACCACTTTGGTGGTGTTTTCTGGCCACCTCAGTGGGTCCCACATGCCAAAAATAGTTCCTTTCAACCCCCCTCCTGGTAGGCTTGAGATTTTGACCCTTGGGTTGACCTCAAACCCTCTGGGACCCACCTGATTTAGCCCCTCAACTCTGTCCCATTTCTGAGTTGCCTTTGGTATTTGGAAGTGCTTATTTCAGCTTAATTGCTTATCCACTGGTCCCCAATGGCTTTTTCTTGCTTAAACATGTTCACTTAACTAATTTGAACCAGAATCAACCATAGTGGGTCCCACTTAAGCTCATTTTAGCTTATTTCCCTATTTGGTCAACAAAAGTCAACTATGGAGCTAATAAGCTTCCACGGTGCTTATTTTTGAGATATAAAAAAGTTGTTTCATTAAAGTTGTTTGTTTTTAGGTATAAAATAAGTTTCCAAAAGAAAAATCAAGAAAAACCAATTTAATTTTAAGTGATAGTTTCTATTTAATGTGATTTAAATTTTAATTTTAATTTTTAAATTTTTGTTAAGCACTTAGCTTTTTTATATTTTTATTAAATTCCTTTTATATTAAAGTAATTTTAGTAATTTTCTCAGATTTTTATTTTTTCATTTAGTATTTATTAGATTTAATATTATTTTTATTAGTAATTAATTAATAATTAAGTTTTAAATAGCATTATTAGTTTTTATTAAGTAAGACCTAGTTTTTATATTTTTCATAGCTTTTATATGTTTTAAAGTAATTTTAGAAATTTTCTTATAATTTTTACTTTTCATTTTCTATTTTTCATAATTTAAATAGTTTAATTAGGTAACTAATGTTTAATTAGTAATTAATTACTAGAAAATCCATAAAAAGACAAAAATATTTATTTTTAATTTTTATACTTTCTTCAAGTTCATTTTAAGTTTTAGAAATTATTTTTGCAAGTTTTTAGTTTAATTTGTAGTGTTTATCATTTTTAGTTTATTTAAATTAGGTTTAATTTACTTTTTAAATAGTTTTAATTAATTAAATAGTATTTAAATATTAAAATAATCATTTTAATAATTTCATTTTCATTTTAAATTTTCTTTTTATTTTAAGTTTGTAAAAGTGTCATTTTCACCCCTTGGGGGTTTTCAGATTTCAGTTTTCACGTTTTATTTTGTACGTTTACGTTATTTAAAACGTGAACGTTCGCGTTTTTAGGTTTTAAACGTTTCTGGTTTTTCCAACTTTCTAGTCTTGTTCATATAGCTTATTTAAGCTATTTCATTGTATAAATCAGTAGTGTAATCCATCTCAAACCCTTTCCGTCCAAATTCACCCGATCACAGATCCGTTTAATAACCATCACACCTCGTCGGGATATAACGACCCGGGGAAACCACTATACTTCCGCGGAGCATTGAGCCTAAGGAGTTTGACTTTGTTGACCACATCCGTGGTTGACTTTATTTGACTGCTTTTGCCTCAATCAGTGGCGTACTTACTTCCCCAATTCTATAAGCTCCTACTTCACTCCTATGTCGAGCCGGCTAAGAAGCTCCTAACATGGGATCACTAGAATTCGCTCATGCATTAAATACAACCATAAAAACCTAGTACACATCGGTTCATGTTTCTTAAGATGTTCAAGCAAGTTATGCAATGGAGATCTGCCAGTTTTCTTAAGCCTAACATTGATGAGACATTCAATCAAAACAAGAATCAATAGGAAACAAGAATTATAAACTAAACCAACTAGATCTATTGAAGTTGTCACGCCTTAATTGATGGAGATAGACACACGCATCAACAAGCCCTCATTGATGGAGATAGACACAAACATCAACAAGAAATCAATGAGATCTAATCAATTATATACAAGTTTCATACAATCATAAGTAGATACAAGGTGAATTAGCAAAACATAATCAATGAAGAGCAAACAACAATAATAATGAAAGACATAATTGAGATAGAATCATCAAACCAATACCTGATGTTTATGGAGTGATTGAAACCCTCTAAGTTGCTGGAAAAACACCTACCTAAACCCAGGAATCGACCTTAGGGTTTAGGGCTTACAAAAAGTGAAGTTATGATGTTATATTTATAGGCATGTTTTCTGTTGGCCCATCTTCACGGCGTTAGCTCATTTCTCTTGACACCGTCATGACCATTTTTTCACCAAATTGTATATCTCTTCGTCCTCTTCGCGTGGGCTTTTGAATCACATAAATCCGAGTTCGTATGCAAAAGTTATGACCAAAACAATATCAGCTACTCCGCGCTCAAGTTTTGACAAGTTAACACGTGACGGCCTTGGGTGACGCCTTCACGTTTCTTCTGGGCCGTCACCACTTTTACTCTTGACACCGTCATGAAAAGCCTCTTGACGCCGTCAGGTACTGTTCCCAGCAAGGAAAATTAAGTCTTTGCCGTTTTCTTCACTTTTATGCTCCAAAAACGTCCGAATTGCTTCCTTTTCCAGAATTCACTCCCAAAGTACCTAAAATCACAAAAAGAACAATTTAGGGCAATATTTGATCAAATAAATTCAATTCCGGGCTTAAATGACCCCCTAAAAGTGGTTCATTTTTCGCCTATTCAGTAAGCTAGATAATACCAAGTTTACACATCTAGTCACCCTATCCTTGATATGGCCGACTATAGGAGGAGGATTCACCATGTATTGGTGGCATGTGGTAAAGTCTTGTGTTCATAAGATCATTACATGTGTTTACTTACCTTACTAAGTAAAACTTCATCTTTTGACACATGCATAAGCTTAGGATACAAGTTTGGTTAGTCAACAATAGTTCCACCTCCTCTTGACTAACCAAGGACTATAAAAACCCCCTGCTCTTGTTGTTTGGTCGTTCATCACACAACACCAACATACATTTTCCATTTGTTTTCTTTCACTTCAAGTATTACAAACAAGTTGCAAGTTCCATGTTTTCTGTACAAAGACCTAGCTTCCTTTGGTGATTTCTCTTGAATTTAAATCTATTCAAGTCACTAAACATCTCAAAATAAAGTCCTTCAAGAATACAAGAGTGTAGAAGGATTGCCAAAGTGAAGAGAAGTTGCTCAATCAAAGTCCTATCCTTATTCTTAACTTCCTTTCTTTAGAAAGCCTAAAGTTGTAAGAAACCCTAGTACAATTTCTTGCTCAATATCATTTTAATGATATTTATATTACATTCATGCTATATATGGTCTTGTTATTATGTTCATGATGTATAAAAATTAGTAAAACAAGTTATGGAAACTATATGTTAACTTATATTAAGTAAACAAGAAAACTAGTGAATTATATGGAGAAATTCGACCAAAATGGTATAATAATGATATTGTAAAATTACATATTGTAGTAGAGGACTTAACAAGGACAACATAGCAATTTGAACCACCTAAAATGAGTATATGAGTCAAAAGTTATGGCTAATAGAAGTTACTAAAACCTTGCGGCAAAACTGTCTCAACACTTTCTGTGACAGAAGCTAAAACACCCAAAAAGAGGCCCTTCTGGTCCGTTTCATCAAAAAGTTAAAACACAAAAGTTGTCCGGAACGATGTTTTCTTCAAAAACTCAGGGCTACGGGTCCAGAAAACCCATAATGATGATATTTCCTTCAATTTCTTAACAACTCATTTAAATACCCAAGTGACTATATAATGGTTATGGTTAAGTAAAACCAAGAGGTCTAATGACCTTAAAGCCAAGACCATAACCATGGCTAAGGCCAAGGATGAGTCTTAATACCATGGTAACAATGACCAAAGTCACGGCAAAGCCATGGCTAAATACCATATAACTTTCTAAGAAGAAACATGAACTAAAGAGTTAGTTGTAACATAATCATCCAATTTGGATCTACTCCATCAAAATAACCATGAGACTTTGCAAGTAAAATTCATTCTAGACTTAAGAAACTCATTGAAATAAGAATCTTCATTTAAAATAAACTTTCCTAAGTTTATTCAACTATTCGGACATGTAACTTTTCAAGATCAAAAACTTATATTTTTTTATCCAATACTACAACACTAGCGAGCTTCATGTGAGGGGTTTCATTTGGGTAAACAGATCCATGAGTTGCTGGATTTACGAATTAAAGTGTCCTAGCTCCTCGAACGTTTACTGCGTGCCCTTTGAATTATGTCGGCCCGAGCGGTAGTAAGAGATATACAAACTATACATGTTTCATAAACCACTTTTATTCAAAGACTTACATTATATACTAAGTACTACATCATGAACAATATGCAAGACATATATAGGCTCGTTTATGTTTTCTTAGACATTATTCCAAACCTAAGTTGCAACAATTATTCTAGGTTGCTTGTAGAAGTTCTCACGGCATATCCATCATTCTCATTAAACATCATCCAACTCACGGTGAGTTGATAGCTCCACTTTCCATTACTTAATTGTTTTACAAACCCTTGGGGGGGGGGGGGGAATACATGCTATTATTTTTCAACCGAACACAATGCTTTTCAATTGTATACTGGCCTGATTGTTTTATTATCACTAAGTACCATCCTTGTCAATCCAATATCCCTTATTATGAACCATTTAATCACTAGTAATAGTGAGCGCGAGTATTGTGAATAGGCCTATTGGGATTGACGAATCCCATTTGTATTGACTAAGTTCAAAGAAATGCACTATATTTGTGATTTAGGTATGACGGCAAAGTACCTACCGGGATAACTCCGCCGATTGATATTGGTACCCGTTAACGCTTTGGTGTCATGAGCTTAGTGTAATAATATCTGTTTTGTTTTCAAAATCATTGGTGTGAGTCTATAGCTCACACTACCAACATATTGTGTTCAACCATTTAATAAACTCTATGAAATTCACTCAACCTTTGTGTTGACTGTTTAAGCATGTATTTCAGGTCCATGATGTTAGAGGCTGACATGGAGTAGCACGGATATTCAAAAGGGCTATAAATTTTATTATCATTCGAAAACTCATCTAATGTAATTTGTAAAAATGGAACCATCTGGGACCTCATTTTGTAATCTCTGATATCTATATAATTTGAATGATAAATCTTTTAAGACGACTCAACTAGAGATCGTTTTCTATTATTATGACTGTTGTGCCGTCGAGTAACACCCAGTTTGAATTCCGCTGCACCACGAAATTGGGGGTGTTGCAGTATGATCTTAGTAAGATTATTACAATGGATAATGGGTTGTATTATCCTAAATTCAGTTCTAAAAAGGGGATGCAAACTGTGATTGAGAATGGTCCCTGGTTAGTTGACCAAAAGCCTTTGTTTCTTCTTAAATGGGAAGCTGGGTTGTGTCTTACTAAACCAGAACCTACTAAGGTTCCTGTGTGGGTTAGAATCTTTAATATCCCTCTTGAGGCATAGAATAATGAAGGGATTAGCAGAATTTCTAGTAGAATTGGTACACCCATCATTATGGATAGGATTACTTCTTCTATGTGTGAAAAAGAATTTGGGAGGGCTAATTTTGCTAGAGTGTTGGTTGAGGTGGATGCTGCTAAAGGTCTTCCAGGGTGTGTTGAGGTGTGTTACAAAATCCTTGGTAGATCTATGTGTCTTGATGTTGAGTATGCTTGGACTCCTCCATTATGTTCACATTGTAAGGTGTTTTGGGCATAATTTTGAGGATTGTACCAAGATAGAATTGCCTGAGGTAGAGGTTTCTAAGATGAAAGAGATTAATGAATCACATGCTTAGAGGAATAGTGGAGTTGTGAAAGGTATTGGGGAGTAGAGGAATGTGTCTTATAAGGAAGTAGTGAAGAATGGTGTTGAGAATAACCAGGTTAATGATACTCAGTTTGCTAATAGGAGTGCTTATTTCTCTAGAAGCAATGCTGCTAGAGGAAGGGGTGGATTTTCTGGAAGATGAGGGTATAAAATTGTGCAACAGGGTGAGAGTTCAAGACCTGTTGACATTCAGAAAGATTCCATGTTGAATAAGGATAGTGGTGTGGAAGTTGGCTTTGAGAGTGTTCCAAAAAAGAATAAACTTAATAACAAAGTAAATGAGAAACAGAAGAATGTAGGTAAGCAAGAGATTTTAACTAAAAATAGGTACTCTTCCTTAATTGATGCTGATGAAGATGTTAATATGAATGATGGGCAAGACAGTGGTGATAAAACTAGTTCTGGTATAGGTTTTAGCAGTAATAAGTGTATTGGTGCTACTGCTAATAAAAGAGCCAAAGAGTTGTTGAATGGTAGGATGAAGAAAACTGGGCAGGCTAGTAGTGTTGCTCTGCCTATTCTTTATGATGAAATGTATAGAGAAGAGTTGGGGAGAATTCAAGGTCTTACTACTAGTAAACAATTACTTGAAGTAGACTTGTTTGTCAGCCTCAATATTCCTTTATCTGATGATATTAAGTGTCAATGGACTGTTGAAATGGTGGAATATTTTCTTAAGTTGAAGAATGGCAGTGTCATGGAACAAGCTGGGGCTAGTGGAAGTGAAGCTATTATGGATGAAGTGGCTGATGACTCTTCTGCACATGCTGGTTTTATGACTCAGAATGATGTTTCTAATGTTATGGATACTAATATGGCTCAGATGCAGAGTGGTATTGCATCAAATGTTTCCTCTGTTTAAATGGGAATTAAAATAGCTTCATGGAACATTAGAGGTATGTCTGAAATCTCTAAACAAGATGAAGTTAGAAATATTATTATTCATATTAGTATTAGTATGTGTGGTATTATTGAAACAAGACTGAACAAAAAAGTTGTTAGTTCAGTTTGTATTAATATTTTAGATAGATGGTGTTGGGAATCTAATAGTGTTGAAAGTAGTAAAGGATGTAGGATCATTGTTGGTTGGGATCCTAATGTCTTCAAAGCCACTATGATTCCTCAGAGTGATCAAGTCATTCATTTCTTGGTTATTGCTTTAGAGAATAGTCAATCTTGGTATGTATCATTTATTTATGGGGATAATGATGTGAAGGCTAGACAAGGCCTTTGGAGAAACCTTGAAGATCATAAGTGTATTGCTGGCAGTTCTCCTTGGGGTCTTCTTGGTGACTTCGATATTACTTTATTTGATGATGAGTACTCTAAGGGCAATATTAATAATAATTATGGGCTTCAAGACTTTAGAGATTGTGTTGAATCTTTAGACATGGAGGATATCTCTATGACTGGGATGTTTTTTACTTGGATCCAGAAGAAGAAAAATCTAGAATTTGGTATTTTGAAGAAGTTAGATAGAGTTATGGGCAACAACCATTTTTTGGAAGTTTTTAAGGCCAGTTTTGCTAACTTCCTTCCATTTCTTATATCTAATCACAGTCCTGCTCTTTTTATTATTAATGATGTTGGTTCCTATAACCCTAGAACTTTTAGGTTTATGAACTTTCTTGCTGATAAACCTAGTTTCTTGAAGACTGTTAGGGATAAATGGTTTGTTCTTGTTGATGGTTTTCACATGTATGTGCTGGCTAGAAGACTTAGAATGATGAAAAAGCTTATGAGGAAACTTAATAGAGATAATGGGAATGTTTTTGATAATGTTAAGATGTTGAAGGTGGAACTGTTAAGAGTTCAAAGGGATCTTGATAAGAATCCTAATTGTTCTATTCTGAGAGAAGAAGAAATAGTGTATTCTAATTCCTATAAAAGTGCTTTGTTGGATGAAGAGAAGTTCTTGAAACAAAAGTCAAAGATTGAGTGGCTTAAGGATGGTGATCAGAACAATGCTTACTTCCACAATGCTATTAAAGGAAGGTTGAGTAAGAGTAGAATTGAGTCTGTCTATGAGGATGACGGTAACTGATTCAGTGGTAATGAGGTTTCTGGCAAATTTGTGGAACATTTTCAAAGTATCTTTGGTATGGAAGCTGAAACTTACCCTGTGGAGGATTTTGCAAGCTTGTTTACAAAGAAGATTAGTATTGATGATGCCTCTAAAATGGTTGGTCATGTTTGTAATGAGGAAATCAAATCTGCTATCTTTGATATAGATGATAACAAGGCCTAAGGGCCTGATGGATTCACTTCTAAGTTTTACAAGGCCTCTTGGGATGTTGTGGGTGATGATGTATGTAAGGCTGTTAGGGAGTTCTTCTCTAGTGGCAAAATGTTGGGTGAGTTAAACAATACTATCATTTCTCTTGTTCCTATGATTAAAAATCCTAGAAAGGTGTCTGATTATAGGCCCATTGCATGCTGTGGGGTGGTTTATAATTGTATTAGTAAAGTGATTAGTAATAGGCTTAAAGGTGTGTTTGGTGATTTGGTGGATAAAAATTAAGGTGCCTTTATTGGTGGAAGGCAGATTAGTGATAATATTCTCCTTATTCAGGAATTAATGAATGGTTACAATTGGAAAAAGAAGAGAATTAAGAGGTGTGCTTTCAAAGTGGACATACAAAAAGCTTATGACACTGTTTCATGGGATTTCTTAAAGCTTTCTTTGGAGCAGTTTGGTTTTCATCATATGATGATTAATAGGATTATGGTGTGTCTTTCTACTGCTTCTTTCTCCATCAATGTTAATGGTTAATCTTGTGGGTTCTTTAAAGCTAAAAGAGGTTTGAGACAAGGTGACCCTGTGTCTCCTTATCTCTTTACTATTATCATGGAAGTCTTCAATCTTATGGTCAAGAGGCAAATCTACTTGGATAAGAAGTTTAAATTCCATTGGGGTTGCAAAGAGATGGGGATAACACATTTATGTTTTGCTGATGACTTAATGCTTTTATGCAATGGAGATTTGCATTCTGCTTCAGTCCTTAGAAGAACGTTGGATGAATTCAGTCTTTCCTCAGGGCTTTATCCTAGTGTTACAAAAAGCACTGTTTATTTTGGGAATGTTCCTGATGAAGTGAAGTGTAGCATTCTTATGGTTATGCCTTTCCATTAGGGTGAGTTGCCTGCTAGATATCTGGGAGTCGCTTTGGTTTCCAGAAAACTTTATGAAGATGATTGCAAAATTCTCACTGAATGTGTTAGGAAGAGGATTAATGATTGGAGGAACAAATGCCTTTCTTATGCTGGGAGACTTCAGCTGATTTCTTCAATTCTGTCATCTTTACAGGTATATTGGGCCTCTATCTTTCTTCTTCCTGTTAATGTTTGTGACAATATTGACAGAATGCTTAAAAGTTTCCTTTGGGCTGGGAGTGATGTGGATTCTGGTATTACTAGTGTTTCATGTAAAGATATTTTCATGCCTAAAAACCAGGGGGGGGGGGGGGGGGCTTGGTCTTAAATCTTTACAAAAATGGAATGAAGCCTTAATGTCCATACACTTATGGAACATTGTTACTAATAAGGATTTTGTTTGGGTCAAATGGGTGAATTTGTATTGGCTGAAGGGTAAGAGTTTATGGAGCCTGGATTGTGATATGAATTCTTCTTGGTGTTGGAAACAATTTTTAGGGCTTAGAGATAAGATTAGGAAATTTGTTAGATTCAAGATTGGAAATGGGCAAGCTTGTAACATTTGGTTTGATCAATGGCATGAAAAAGGTCCTCTGAGTAAGGTTATTGATCAAAGAACTATCCAACTTTCTAATCTTAGTCTTAAAGCTAAAGTGAAAGATGTGGTTATGGGTAATCAATGGAAGTGGCCAAGTGAGTGTGGTAGTAGATTTTATGACATTCTTAATGTCCCTGTTCCTGACTTATGTGATGATTTTGATGATAAGGTTGTGTGGGTTAATCACAAGGGTAAGGAGAAGTGCTTTAGCATAAAGGAAATTTGGAATGGTATTAGAAATAATTCTCCTAAAGTTATTTGGTATAATCATGTGTGGTTCTCCCAGTGCATCCCTAGGCACTCATTTGTTCTTTGGATGGCTGTGAAAGGTAAACTTAAGACCCAAGATAGATTGTCTAAGTGGATTAATATTATGGATATGTCTTGTCCTTTTTGTAACTCTTGCAAAGAATCTCACAGTCATATCTTTTTTGAGTGTGAGTTTTCTAGAAGACTTTGGGAAAGACTGAAGGTTATGGCTAAACTAGATGATATTTCACATGTTTGGGGTGAAGTTATATCTGGTATTGTCAATAAAGCTGCTTGCAATAGCATATGGAGCATTGTTCAAAGATTACTATTTGGTGCTGTGGTTTACTTTATTTGGCAGGAAAGGAACTGTAGAGTTTTTGAAAAGTATGCTAGATCTGGTGATGCCCTATTTTCTCTTATTGTTGAAACTTTAAAAATTAGGCTTATGGGTCTTAAGATTCTAAAGGTTTCTCCTGCTGTGAAAGAAGCTTTTCTAATCTGGAATGTTCCCTTGAAATTTTATGGATGTATTGTTTTATGATGACACATTGCTGGTCTTTGTTCTATCTTCACAATTTTATGGGGAGATTCTGCAGTGATTGGAGGAATATGGTAACTAGTGTATGTGGTGTTGCAATAAAATTTTCATGGTTGATATCTGGTATGAAGGTTGTATACATAGATGGCTAAGATTAGAGATTGAAAGCTTGGACTGAAAGTTGTCTTTTCTAGTTGTGTATATGTAGTTGAAGTGATATACACTTCTGAGAAGTCTAGTCTTTTAGTCTAAAGTTAGTAGGCTCTATCTGGTTTCCTATGTGGTATTCTAGGTTTATAAAGTTGGGTTTAGCATTGTCTAATTTAGCTGCTTCTATGGATCAATCTGTTATGCATGCTGTGTTGAGTTGGGCTTCTGGATTCTTCTTTTGTAGTTGGGCCTTGCTAATGCAATTTGCTTTTGGAATTAGTTGGTATATGGTTTGTTATTAGGAATTTGTATTAAGTATTTGTTGAGTTGTATTTTGTTTTTTGAGTCTGTATTGCCCACCTTATGCTCCATGAGTGTGTTCATGGTTTGCCATGGGTTGGTATCTGTTTATATTTTTTTTGTGGAAATAAAATTTACCTTTAAAAAAAAAAAAAAAAAAAAAAAAAAAAAAAAAAAAAAAAGGTCTCTTAAAGGGTTATAACGTTAGGTGTAGGGATATGGAAAACACTGTTTTGTTGGATAAAGGCAATATTTACTGGTGGCGAGTTAATCATCTTGGTTAATTACATGTACAATATGGCGTTGCTAAGCCAAGACTCGACTCGACTTAAGCTAGTAAATAAAAAATAACAAAAATATAAAACAAACATAGAATGAAACGGGATGGTATTCCGTATGTTTTTTCTCATTTTCTTTTTTCTATTTTTTTTCTCTTTTTTTCGATTTTTTTTTATTATTATTTTTTTATTTTTATTTTTTTGCATACACTCTTGCCATACCATCCAAAATAATATATCATAGGGAATGTACATTCCCCGTTACACTTGAATTTTTACATACTTTACAATAAACTACTCTAATGACTCGAATCAAGATAATTAAAACACTTGGGGTACTTTTTAAAATTAATGCGCATACGGGGATAATAAATGATGTTCTTCCCCATTACTCCAAAACATAAGTACTTTACCCATGAGTCCCAATCGTCCCAAAACAATATGTACAAGATATGACTCGACTTAACAACCATGTAATCAATTAGATAATTAACTGAGGGTTTAAACATGTAACAATAATCCACTAAAGATGAGTGCATACACGAAAGGCTAAGGCGATTTGGTTGCAAATTTGGGTGGGTTGTAACAAATTCTTTCTTTAAGTAAAATGCTTAAAGTTAGAAACGAAAAGATAGGCTCGGAGGGGTGTACTAGGGTTATCGTGTACTAAAAATGAGTACAACGCTAAGGTGTGGGAAAAATTAATTGACTTTACTAGTTAAGTAATATGACTTAAATGGTCATGTAATTATGATACGGGTTTAACACAAGGGTGATCCTAATGCCTCTTATCATGTAGTAAATCCTACTACACGAATGTAGTCTCACTAGCGGTCTCGGGATGCATTACTAACGCAAGTTCTAGAATCTAAATGCTACCGGTACACTCATAAGCACTAATAATGAATGCTTTTCCTATCAAATCTAAAGGCGAACCTCACATATTTGGGTGGAAAATTTTTCTGAATGGTACGGTTTTGTGCTAGTCATACAACTCCTATCCATGAGACGCTTGTTAAGGCTAAAGTTTTACTCCTAAATGTTGTAAAAAAATTTAAATTTGGAGCTAAAATTACACTAACAAGTATTTCTCTTAGTTTTATTACACACCTACTATCAAACAAACAAACTCAAGTGCAATGGTATCCTATAAGGTATCATAATTTACCCTCCCCTTACACTTAGAATGAATATTGTCCCCAATGTTAAATTAAAGGAGATAAAAGTAAAATAGGTAAAAGAATGAAAACAAATACTCCCCTGATTCATTCGGTGTGGATAGTGTGTTAACAAGGTTAGATCTTCCTCCAAGAAAATGAATGTTCAAAGCTTCCCTTCCAAAAATATAAATCATCTTCTTGTCATATATAATCTGTTAAACCTGAGAAAACAATCAAGGCAACCTCGCGTAAAATCGGCGGCAATCTATATATATACTAACAAATCCTAGAAAGCGATTTAAGATATATTGCTTGTGGAATGAATGTTTGCAGATTTCCTGGAGTTTATAAAACTAAAGAATCAACAAAAACTTTTAAGACTCCGTTAGAAAAACAAAACTCGCAAAATTTCCAGAATTTTTGCACGTGACGTCGTCAGGTGTTAAACCATGACTCCATCAGAAGTGACCTGCAGAAATCTTTATGTTAAGTTACCGGAAAATTTCTGGAAAAACTTATGTCCTATTTCCTGGAAAATCCTGTTTTTATGACTCGATACAAGCATTTGACTCTAACAAATACTAATATACATGTTCATTTAATATTGTGGCGAATCATGATCATTTTTGTTCTTACAAACAAATTTGGGGTTTCCCCTCACACTTAGCTTTTGCAAAATACCTTTATATGAAGTTAAGACGAAGTTAAACAACAAAATAAATCATTTTCACAATTTTAGATTGAAACACGATCTACCAACAATAAAAATAAAACACGCATACGGAATTAAATAACATTAAACAAATAAAAATCAAACAAATAAAAACACACAAAACATGGGTTGCCTCCCAAGAAGCGCTTTTCTTTATTAACGAGTCTTGTAGCTAGACTCAAGGTCATGGGTTATTACGTGACCTCGTCATTGGTCTCATTCTCTAGGTCATCTCCAATCTTAGTTTTGTATTCCGGACCTAGTTGCAAACATTCCCTGTAGAAACCGAGTATTCTACTCATGACAGAATCTACTCCTCTACGTCTATCCTCATCATTCCTATAGTAAACCGCTTGCTTGTGTTCCTTTTCAAGGTTTGATAGAAGACGGTATTGTTCAATTTTATAAGGCATTTGGTAAGCAATTTCATCGTTCTCATCCTTGAATCTAACTATCCCTAGGGACGGGTCATAATTCATCTTAGAGACCTCAACAAATGTTTTTCCGAATACTACTTGACTTAGTCAACCAGCCATTACCGGACGAATATCCTCTACAATCACAAAGTCGGTAACATAGGTGAAGTTTCCTACAAAGACATGTAATCCCTTCACTCTTCCTACAAAGTTGCTCATCCAATTCGTGTTAGGCATCACCCTATATTGAAGTTGCTTCTTCATTACCCAATCATAATAGGTCCAAGTCATAATGTTTATAGGATACCTAAGATCGATGTAAGCTTTCCACACATGCATATGCCCAATGTTGCATCGTATGTTGATGTTAGAGGGATCACCTACTTTAATAAGGGGTAAACCAAGGACGTATGTTGGGATCATAGTTTTCACTATTTTATCAAGTCTCGGTCATTTGTAATAATGTTAGGTTGCTTAACTATTATTTACTTTCATTTACTAAATGTATTAAGTTTACTAGGCTTAAGGTATGTTACCCATGGGCCTCAAAGCCCACGAAATGATGAAAGGAAGGAGAGGGAGTGTTGCCCTAGCTCCTTCCCTATATATAGAAACCTTAGGTCATTTGTAAACTTGGTTGGTTAATTCATAATTCTAAAAAAACTCTTTCATTTCTATTTCTCTTATTGTCTTAATCAACCATCTCTCATTCTCATCTCATTTCTATCATTATTATGCTTGTGTTTACAAAATGGTGACCTAACAAGTGGTATCATTCGCCGGAAGAAGGTGTAGTTATTGTTTTTCATTGATTTTGATCTTAAACTTGTTTTTTAAATCGAATTTTTGTTAAAACTTTTGTACTTTCTTGTTTGTTTCTTGGTTTTATCACATCTTTGCTTACAAACTTGTGTTAAAAAATCAAAACAAACCAAAAAGTTCCAAACTTTTATCAAAAAAAAAATTCGATTTGGAGAGTTGTACTATTTTTCGAAATATTTTTCATTTTTGAAAAAGTTAATAAAGTTTTCAACTTTCTTAAAGATCTCATCATTTTATACTTAAAAGTACAAGAATCTTGAAATAAAAACGAGTTTTTGGTTAACTTTCTTGGAAAACAAATTCTGCCACAATTTCGCAATCTTCTACATACACAGTTTCGAGATCTCTTGAAAAGTGCTCTATATCGACTTCGTTTTGTGGACTCAGTATTTTCTTTCTTGTACAAGAAAGAAAGTTACTTCGACTTTTGGATAAGTTTCGAAATTGTATAATTTCGAAATTTGGCTTTTGAGTTTGTGTTCTCGAAAATATCATAATTTTCGAAATCACATATTTCTTTCGCAAACTCTTGCAATCTCGAAAACATCTTCAGTTTTTTTTTCGAAATTTCAAAATTTTCGAAAATATCTTAAGTTTCGAAATCACTGATTTTTCGAGAACTAATTTTTCGCAATCAGCAAAAGTTTCGAAATCACTGATTTTTCGAGAACTAATTTTTCGCAATCAGCAAAAGTTTCGAAATCACTGATTTTTCGAGAACTAATTTTTCGCAATCAGTAAAAGTTTCGAAATCACTGATTTTTCGAGAAGTAATTTTTCGCAATCAGCATAAGTTTCGCAATTACTATTTTCTTCGAGAACTCAAAATTTTCGAGAATTGGCATTACACCTATACCTTCTATAAGATCCATAATTACACAAGTATCTTTCTAAATCTCTTCTTACTCAAGTTTTTTGGCGGGAAAATTTGAGTAAAATTTAATTTTTACAGAAGACTAAACGTTCAATTTTTACGCGAAATTCAAGTTTTGGTTTAACAGTGAAAATTTTGGCCCAAAATTCAAATTTTTAAGCCAAAATTCAAATTTTTTCGGTGAATTTTGGCGGCAAAATTTTTTAAACTCAAATTTTTCCGGTGACATTAGAATAGCATTTCACAGTGATTTTAAAATTTTGGAACTGAAAATTTTTCAAATTAATTTTGGTGGGAAAATCTGAAATCACTATTTCGACCTTGAGTGTGACATTTTGGTTTGATTATTTCAATTACGTTGCAACAATCAAGGGGGAGAGAAATGTCATTCACAATGTCTCAAGTACCATCTTCCAACTACCTTCGTCACCAATATTCTCATCAGCAACAGCACCATCAACTACAAAGTCACAGCTCCCTCATTCATCATATTCTGCTCTTTGGCAATGAATCAAGGCCTCCAATGTTGCTAACAGGAACGTATACTTATTGGAAACGGAGATTTCTACAATGGCTCACAGATCGTCCTGCTGCAGATCTCATGCTTAATTCCATTCAAGATGGTCCATACAAAATGATATTTCTTGCTGACTCAAAAGGGATTATCAGACTACAAAATGATGAAGATTTGAATGCTACTGAACTTGCTCAGTACGATGCTGACCAACAAGCTGCATGGTTCATGACACTAGCCCTTCCCAACTCAATTTACATGAATATGGACTTTCAAGCCAGTGCTTATGGAATGTGGAAATATCTTGAAGTTATGCATCGTACAGTAGAACTTCATCACATCAGAATGAAGCAAGTTATTGAATCTTGCTCAAGCATGATTCCACTGAAGACCATTCTCCCTGCTCCACCATCCCCAGCTGTTGACCATGGATCCTTAATTTACACTCCAAATAGTCTTTTCTTCATTCCTCCAAATGCACCTGAGCCTTTCTTCATTCCTCAGTACCATCCTGCTACACTACATAATAATGTGCAATCTCTACTGCAAAATCTAGTAAAGCTTAGTCAAGTATCTACAGAGAAAGGCAAAGGTGTAATGACGTCTAGTTCTGAATGGTTAAACACAATGGAAGATACTACTGATGAAGAAGATCTTATCGAACCAAGCATGGCATTTTTGGCATATACTGAAAATATTGCAGATGTGGAAGATCAAGATTATGATGCAACTCCACTCTTTGGGACGATTATGTTGAATACAATGCCACACTTAGTCAAATGGAAGTTGAAGGGAGTAATCTCAATGCTGTTTTGCAAAGCGTCATGAGAGATATTCCATCTGATGATGAATATGCAGATTTGGAATCCAATACAGCAGATTTGGAAGCCGATATAGCAGATCTGGTGTTAATGGCAGACATGCAGGAATCTCATATGAATGATACAGGCGCAATTGGTTATAAGGGGTTCTTACAAACTACGAGTCAGAATTTATCTAAAATCCAAAATCTCCAAAATCAATCTCTCACTCTAGGTGAAAGAATTGGGTTACAAGGAAGTAATGCTCAAAGGTTGGTTGGGAATGGTGAGAATAATGCAGATGTCGTTAATGTAGGCAATGAGGTTAAAATATTGGAAGATAATTTGGGTATCATGGATGATACTGAACCAGTATACGACATAAATGCTTCTGATGACTCTAAAGACCCATTTGAGAGAAAGATGACTAAAGCTGAGAAAAGAGCCATCAATTCTACAGAAAACTGCTTAGCTCATTTTGAATCAGTTAAGACTCAATGCAAGATTCTCTCAGATGCATGGTTTCCTACGGGGGGTACCTTTAATGCATTCTTCGGAACTGGAATGGATCGTCTAACCTTCCAAAGGAAACTCCGAGAAAACATTGTTCAAATTGAAAAGCAAATTGAACAGGGAAGCGATTGCATGGCAGGATTTAGAGCGCTCAAGGCTCAGTTCAAAGTGTTCATGGCATTGCATTTTAAAGCTCTCATACACTATAAATATGAAAGCAATGTATGGAGAGAGAACATCACAAGTATGGAGGTTTAAGATTTTAGAGATCAACTTGTTTCATGCCTAAACCGCTTAGAATTTATGCTTAATGAAAGATCACTTCATCTGAGTGCTATCAAAGAACAGAAGTTGCAGATTCAAGAAGAGCAAGTTCATAAAGTTGATACATTGGAAGATAATTTGGTTGCCATGGAATGCAAAGGGACAGAATTAGAAGAGCAGAATGACAGCAGTAGATTAGGGAATGATACAGATGCAGACTGTGCAGAGATTAGACCCTCCTATGACTCAGAGCCCAACTTTGACAAAGAACAGATGGATGAGGAAGATATCATACCCATCTATGACACAGAACCGAACTTTGACAAAGAGCTAATGGTTGAGGTACAATCTACTATTGATCATATTATGCCTGCAAATGAGAAACAACAATCTGAGCAACCTAACTTCAGTAATGAAGGAGAGGTTGACCAGGATGTTGTACAAGGTCTTGACAAACGTTCTGAGTCTGAGTCTTTACATGATAATCTAATGACTGAAACATCAAATCAAACTCTTGAGTCTGAAAACCTTCTTCTCAAAAGGACCATTGTCCAGTGTCATAAAGATTTTTCAAAACTAGAGGCACATTGCATCTCACTTGAACTCCAAATGCAAAATGAATCTCTAAATTCGGGAAACAATGGTCAAGTTTCAAATGAACTAAGTAAACGTGTGGATACATTAGTTAAAGAAAATGAGCTTTTAAAAGGTCAAATTCAAGAAAAGGTGTTTGCACATGCTGCATTGCAAAACAAATTAAGAAGACTGACTGGCAATAGTGTGGATACTAAGTTTGCAAAACCATCAATCTTGGGGAAACCGCCTTCTCAAACAAACAGAAAACAATCAGTGGTTAGACAACCAACTGCATTTAAATCTGAACGACCTAAATTTTCAAAACCTCGGTTTGCCTCCCAAGTTGTTGAGAAAAACAATTTGACAAAACCAGTCACTCCACATTCTTGGCCTAAGGGAAAAGCATCTGCGTCTGCTAAATCTCAACACGTGATTATGCCTGGCTCATCTAGGATTAGTTTGAAAACAGTGTCTAAAACAAGCATTAAAAGTAAAGAGTCTTATGACACATATGACATGTACAAGAACTAGGATCTAGAAAAAAAGGCGCTACTTCAAAAGGATGGAATTCTAGGTTCAAAACCTCATATGATGCCTTCCACTGTAGTACTGAACACTGCTTGTAGTAGCTCTCCAAAACCTAAGAGTAAACAACAAACTAATAGGAATTGGCTAGCTTCTAAGAGTAGTTGCGTAAATAATCATGTTGTTTGTGCTTTAAAATATCTTCAAAAAGGAAATTCACTTGAAAAGGCTCAATCGACTAAGACAAACAAACCCGTTGAACCAAAAGTCATAAGTCAGAAACCTAAGAAGTGGATCAACATAGGACATAGGTTTTCTCTAAGAAGTGATGCTCCCACATTTCATTCAACTGCATCTAAAAGGAAAACATCTCCTAGATCTAACACTAGGTGGGTACCCACGGGTAGAATATTCAAATCAATTGGTCTTAGGTGGATTCCTACAGGAAAGATTTTAGACATTTGCACCAAAAAGGAAATTCACAACTTCTACCTCTGAGAATAGAATGAAAACCATCGGTATTGTGTGTTCGAGTGTCAAGAAGATAATTGACACTACATCTTTATGCTTCTAACATCTGGAACCCAGTTACTCTTGGGGATCCTTGTTCTCTGTTTTCTTGTCTCTTCTTTCTTTCTGTGCAGATTCAACAGGTATGGCTTCAGAACAAATCAGTTTCGGACCCGAGCATAATGGTATGGCTTCTGAGCACAACAGCTTAGGACCCGTAATCAACCGTTTAAAGCACTTCAGCTATGGCTTCTGAGCACTACAGCTTAGGACCCGCATCCAACCATCTTAACTTTCCGGTATCTTCGGCTGAACCATTGACACTTTCTTGTAAAGAAGTGGAAACCTTGTTTGCTCCATTGTTTGATGATACGCCTGTTAACCGTCCATCTGAGGCCACACCAAATTCCACTGCACAGCTTGATCAACATCAAGTACCTGATACACCTCAACAAACAACAATTATTGTTGGAAGAGACGGTTCTCCAGTCATATCACCTACAACAACAGAACAAACCGGGTCCAACTCACGACAATCAGTTGAAGATTCCATACCTTTATCAGTTCCACAACCCGCAGAGCATGACCCAGAACCATTCATTAACCCATTTGCTAATGCTCAACCTGTCCCCGACATTGCTGAGTCATCTACACGCAATTTGGGTCCTGCTCACTTGCGAGATACTTATCAACTTCACCCTTCGACACATCATTGGAATTAAATGGATTTGGAAAAACAAGCTGGACGCAGAAGGCACAGTGATTCGCAAAAAATCTTCTTTAGTTACAAAGGGATACAGTCAATGAAGCAGGATTGTACATCACTGTCATCAACAAAAGCTTAGTATGTAGCCATGTCTGCTTTCTGTGCTCAAGTCATTTGAATGAGAAATTATCTCACGGACTACGGCTATGTATTTGACTAGATCTCAATGTACTTCGACTCAAAGTGTACTTTTGCAATCTCGTGCAACACCATTCATCATTCCAAGGCCATACAAATTGCTCTCCGCTACCATTTCATAAAGGAGCATGTTGAGAAGGGTACAATTGAATTAGAGTTTGTGTAACTGAATACCAACTGGCGGACTTGTTTACAAAGGCATTACCTCCATCAAGGTTTGTTGATTTAGTTCACCATATTGGTATGCGGTGTTTGACTCCAGATGATTTACAAAACTTTCTTAAAAACTAAGAGAGTCAAACATCAAACTTTTTTTGTAAATATTCTATCATAAAGAAAATACAAAAACTGCAAAAAGAATCTTCTTTCTCTGTGTACAAACTTCTAATCTTCAAAACTATGTTCCTACATTAAAACATATTTTGCTTTACATTGTCAAAATGGAACATGTTTTGAGGGGGAGAAATTTTTTCACAAAATCATGAAGTTTGCACACCTAATCATTATTCTTCAAGGATAAAATGTTTCTTCATCATTCGGATTAAAAACTCATTTTTCAAAAGGTTCTATGATCTCTCGAATTAAAATGTGCAAAAATGTTTCACAAAATAAATGCTAATTCGAGGGGGAGAAAAGAAATTTTTCGGCAATTATTCCAATTTAACCATGTTTAGACTTCAAATGGAAAAGTAGTTAACCTTTAATGAGTAAAGTTCACAAAAGTCTTAAACTTAGGTAAAAGGACATTGCATGAAAAAATAAAACAGGCTCACATCAATGTTTTCACAAATGTTCTCAAAAGTTTCACACATAATCAGACTAACAATTTTTTTATCCTCGATTTCTTTTCGATTGTGAGTTTCTAAATTTCTTCATTGTTGTTATCTAATCGTTCCCTAAATGTTTGAAATGTTTTCAACAGTCAAAAAGGCATAATCAGAAACTAGGGTTCAAGTAATTATCGATCGGGGCATTTTCTTTTATGTGTTTAGTCTAATTAATCATTTCATATAGCTTTAGAGAATACTAAAGAATGCTCGATTGGTGTGTTTGCACGATTAGATACAACATAGGTTTGAAATCAAGTGATTTAGGGTTTAAGATGTCGATGTCTTTGCTGCTACTACTAGGGCGTTTATTTGTACAATATTCTTGCATGATGATGCTAACATGTGTGCAAAGTCTCAAATCATAACCCCAAACCATGATAATAATTGGAAAATTTCGAGTGAAAGAATGAATTAATCTGTGATTTTGTGTGTTAATTTGAGAATTCTGAGCATGTTGGTAGATTTAGAATGCGTTTCTTGATTCATCTGTATACTTGTTTGTGCCTGATGCATTTTCTCTGTGTGCAAGTACATGTCATCCCATTGAATGTCTTAATTTCAACATTCAACAAAATGTTTCTTATGAAACATATTTTGAGGTCAAAGGACAAAATGTGTTCAAAGGCTAAACTGGTAAATGGATTCAAAATGGTGAGAAACAAATTTTTTTCCAAACTCTACACGATTGTTTTACACCGGTAAAGCAAGTGTGGAGACCGAAGCAAAGTCATTCAAAACCTTTCAAATTTTCACAATCTGGAATGCTTTAACACAATAAAAGAATGTCTCTGATCTGAACATCCCAAATACCGGATGTTTTCCATGCATCACAAAAAAAAATCTTCAAAAAGAACCCATGAGGTTCAACTTTAGATGGAAATCTTTTTCAGATTTTAAAACTCAAAAGAGAGACTCCGAGTCTCAAACAACTTTTCAACAGTAAAAGAGTTTTTTGAATTTCAAGCATTCTTTGTTGTATAATACTTGATTGTGTTTTCTAAAACCTTGAGCAGAGTCGTCTCACGAATTTTCAAAAAGTATTTTATAATACGATTCAAAATTCTGCTCAAGAAGACTTTCTCTCGAATAACATTCATTATTTGAGGGGGAGTAGTTTGTTTAAAGAAAACTAATTTTGTATTAAAACAACGACTTGTGCACTCATTTCAGTGTACAATTTGGTTTTCAAAGTAAGGAAAGTGCCTTGCTAAACCATTTCTTAAAAACAAAACGTGCACTTTTCCTTGAAAACAAGAAGTTCTCATGCAAAGCTTATCTTAAACTCTCTTAATCTTGAGCAAAATTTATTCAAAAGGTTTTTCAAAAATTTTCAAAATTTTGCTCAAGATTTTTCAAATCTTTACTCCCCAATTCGATCCACAGTTTAAAAAATGTTAAAACACATGCTCGTTTTGAGGGGGAGTATTTTGAAATCAAAATGCTTTGTCAAAATCATGTTTTTTATGGTTTGTGCACACATAACAGTGTACAACCCGTGCTTGTATTTAAAGGACCCTGAGGTACGCTTCAGTGCCTCAATCCTTAGATAAGGAGCGAAGGCTTCTTACTTTTGAGTAGAATTAATCAAACATTTTCTGATTTTCATAATTCTGCTCAAAAGGCAAGTATTTCACCTCAATGAGTATTCACTTGTTGAGGGGGAGCACTTGAAACATTCATCGTTTGAAAACCAAAAGTTCTTGTTAAAATCTCCCCATAAGACTCAAAAAGCATATTTTAATCAAAAGTTTATCAAAAACAACATCTAATATGCTATTTTTGAGGCTTCAGTGCCTCAATCCTAATATAAGGAGCGAAGGCTTCTTACTTTTGAGTAAAATTAATCAAACATTTATGATTTTTCATAATTCTGCTCAAAAGGACAAGTATTTCACCTCAATAAGACCTAATCACTTGTTGAGGGGGAGCACTTGTCAAAAACAAAATACTTTGTTCTAAATCATAAGTTCTTGGTGAATCTCCCCGTAAGACTCAAAAGGCATATTTTAATCTAAAAGTTTGTCAAAAACATCATTTTATATGCTATTTTTGAGGGGGAGAAAATGAAAAAGTGATTAAAATATACGAAGTTAAAGCTTAAAAGTTGTATCATGTGCGAGCTAGACTCAGTATTGACCCAAGAATTGACGAGACAATAAAAGTTAGTAATATCGAAAGGACTTATCCTCGACGGGTAATAACATCAAGTTAGTTATTAGAGCTAGTTGTCACCTAAAAGCTGACAATGCATCTCTTTAACTAACCACGTAAGCGTGTCTCGAAAAGGATATGTCTTAGTAGAAATGTACCGTCTCGAGAAACTTTCTGTGAACATGATCAGGCCGGGTAATAACTTCAAGCTAGTTTAACTAGTGATGTAAGCGTGTCTCGAATCGGTCTTGTTCACGGAAAGTGGATCAATTCAAAATGATTGCTCCTCCCGCATGTGCAAATTTATTAAACACTTATGAGCACATGTGCAGGGGGAGCCCTTCAAAAGTGTACACAAAACTCTCAAAGTGTTAAACAAAATATTTGATTAACACAAACACTTTGAGAGATTTAAAGGTTTCTTGGCTACTGTCGGAGTTATAAGGTGATTAAGATAGGAATATCCGTCCTATGATCCGCCAGAGCCGGAGGGATCTACCCAAGGACATCTCCAATAGTTAGAATTAGAAGTCCTTAGGTATGATACGAAAAAGGAGAAAAGAATGAAAGGGAAAGAAGGAGTTGAAGAATTAAAAAGAAAAGTAAAGAAAAGGGTGAAAAGAAATAGCCCTCCATATGTTCAACCTTAGGGCAGACACCGGGTTCAATACATATGCTACTGGTTGTTGCAAAAGACAACACCGGTATTGAAGACAAAGTCGTCATGGACCCAGTGACGCAATGCACTAAACCTTCTTAACCACTCAAGTTCTCTTAAAAGGACTTGTTTCATTCTCACGGGGAACCCGCGTAACCTATCGACCTATCTCTTAGAGACGGTTGATATTGAAGCAGGAGACCCCTCCCCAGTCTCCGCATAGGAAACCTAGGTGTGCACTTATAGAGTCTAGAGCCTTGAGATACATCAAAGATCTCTTAGGAACACTTAGTATTTCTACAACTGATGTTCTACATCAATGGGCACCAGCTGTAAATTATTGAGTCCTTCGCAGATCATAGCAATCTGCCGAGAACGTTTATGAGAGGATTACTTATGTATTTCTCAATGATTGAACGGAAATCCTGCCAGGGTTAACATCAAACAGCCCTGACAGCAGGTCACTTCGGTAACCCCACAAGGGTTACGCTTAGTGTTTGCGGTGGTTCCATAGCGGTCTACAGTCGTGGAGTGATCCCCAGCGACTCACCCAGTCATTGAGCTACTTAGTAGGTCTCGTAAGCTCCTTCAGGAGTATCTGACATGGGAACGGCCTTGATAAGGATTAGAAGGAGTCTTCACACTATGCTGTTGACGAACTCTAATTCCTTATCTGTAAGTACCGGATATTTTATTGCTAACTGTTTAACTGCAGGAACATATCATCTCCATGGAGACTGATTCCGCATGCTCATACATACATCTTGAAGTCAACAAAAGCTCCCTCTGAGATCGAAGCAACACAATGTTCAAAGTTAGATTCTACGCCAAAAAGAAGAATCTACAAAGTTTTAAGACTAAAGATCTATGTGAAAGAAAGGGAACTCCATGCATGTGAATGTCTAAGTTCAAAGATGTATGAGCATGTTGGAATGGCCGACGACCACCACAGACGCAGAAGTGACGCATGGCAGATAACTTCATAAGTTGCTTCTTCATTACCCAATCATAATAGGTCCAAGTCATAATGTTTATAGGAGACCTAAGATCGATGTAAGCTTTCCACACATTCATATGCCCAATGTTGCATCGTATGTTGATGTTAGAGGGATCACCTACTTTAATAAGGGGTAAACCAAGGACGTATGTTGGGATCATAGTTTTCACTATTTTATCAAGTCTCGGTCATTTGTAATAATGTTAGGTTGCTTAACTATTATTTACTTTCATTTACTAAATGTATTAAGTTTACTAGGCTTAAGGTATGTTACCCATGGGCCTCAAAGCCCACGAAATGATGAAAGGAAGGAGAGGGAGTGTTGCCCTAGCTCCTTCCCTATATATAGAAGCCTTAGGTCATTTGTAAACTTGGTTGGTTAATTCATAATTCTAAGAAAACTCTTTCATTTCTATTTCTCTTATTGTCTTAATCAACCATCTCTCATTCTCATCTCATTTCTATCATTATTATGCTTGTGTTTACAAAATGGTGACCTAACAACGTATGGTGTCTCGTGGTCATCGAATAGATCCTTATGATATTCCTGTTCTTCCTTGGTGGGTAACTTATCAAAGTATTCTTCTACGTTTTCTACTTCCTTTAACTTTTCGTCATTAATATGCTCAACTTCCTTAATCTCATCCTTAGTCCCGGTTTCTATTCCAACTTCATCCTTGTCACTTTCTTCTATATTCTTATCTATTGGCTTAATGGTGACAACGTTGACAAAGTGGACGTGTTTGGATGATGAGGGGTCCTTAATTTGGATTCCGCTACTAGTGTCCCTAGTGTACTTCCTAGGTGTGGTTAGCACTTGGTTGTTGAGGGCTTTCAACAAGTTGCCAATCTTATTGGTCATCTCCGTTTGTTGTTGGTTGAATTCGGTTTCGAACTTAGCTATGCGAGCGTCTTGAGATGCCATAAATTTGGACATCAATCCTTCAAGATTATTGGAACTACCATAGTTATTGGAAGGATTGTTGTTGAAAGTGCGGTTAGAGGGTGGACCGTTTGGTTGGTAACGATTCAGTGGATTGGAAGAATTGTTTTGGGGCATGTTTTGGTTTTGTTTCCACCTAAGGTTCGGGTGATTTTTCCAAGAAGGGTTGTAGGAATCACCATAAGGGTTTGGCTCGGGTTTAAAAGTGTACCACTTGTCTCCCGCTTCGTCGGTAAGCGAGGATTCATAATCCGCAAAAGCTTGTCCGGGGAGTTCCACGCAATCACGAGTGTCATGAGGACCACTACATAATTTGCATGAAGAAGTGATTTTGTTCACATGGCTTGAGGGCTTAGGAGATTCGTAGGATTTCATGAGAAACTTGTCTTGGTCTTCAAGTTCCATGATCCTACGGTCTAGTGTGCTAGAATTGTTCGAAGGCAAAGATATTTCCTTGACCGTTTTGTTCAAATCACGGGGATCATTCCAACTTTCGTTGTCATAGAGAGCAAGATCTTCTATGAGTTCCCATGATTCTTCCGCACTTAGATCACATATCTTGCCACCGGCCGATTGGTCAACGGTTCGCCTTGTGGAGATATCGATATGGTCATAGAAGATTTGGACTTGGAGCCAAAGATCTATGCCATGATGAGGGACTTTTTGGAGTAAGTCCTTGAAACGAGTCCATGCTTCATATAGAGTTTCACCTTGACGTTGTTGGAACATCAAGATATCATTTCTAAGCTTCGTAGTTCTCCCCGGTGGGAAAAATAGAGCAAGGAAATGAGAAGTGAGATCATCCCATGAGGTGATGGATCTAGTGGGAAAACGTTCAAGCCATTGACTAGCTTGATCACGTAGAGAGAATTGGAATAGACGTAATCGGGTCAACTTTCTAGCTGCAACATCAAGGTCTATGGAATCTACAATTTTAAGGAAATCCTTGAGATGTTGATTAGGATCTTCGGAACGAGGTCCATGGAATGCGCATCTGCTTTGCACCAACCGGATGGTGTCGGATCGCAAGGGAGACACATTGGCTCCTTGAGTGAGCTCAATGGTGTTTCGATAGCCTTGGTGGCTAGGACAGGTTATATTCCTTAATGAAAATTAAACTAAATTACTAATGTGGTGGAAACAATAATGAGAAAAGTTGTGTTTACTTAGATTTCATTACTCCCTAGATATCTTTTACAAGTTGATTAGCTTGTTACAATTGCATGGATGACGGGTTATATTCCTTAATACTAGTCGTAGGGCCATGTACAATATTCCCTAACTCTATAAGATCCTACTTCACTCCTATGTCGAGCCGTTAGAAGCTCCTAACATGGGATCATTAGAATTCTCTTATGCATTAAATACAACCAAAAATCATAGTTGATGAGTGCACAAACACTCATCATTTTTGGTCAAATTTGAGCTGCAAAACATTTAGAAACACTAAAAAATGCATCAAAATACTGAAAATATTCCAGGAATTGTGTTTTATATGTTTTAGATGCAAAATGAGTAAAAAACATATAAAAAACAAACAAAGTTTGCAAAATTGGCAGTTTCAGTCCCCCAACTTTCATAAAATGTCAAAACTAGTCCCTGATTATTCAAAATATGGAAAATTATCATCAAAGGTCCGTAGGGATTCAAAAGTTGTCAAAATTAGTTTTTTAAAATTCAAGTTTGCAAAATGGAAACTTAGATCCCTGAAGTTTCAAAAATGTCAAAATAGTCCCTGGGTGTAAAAATTTTGGAAATTATCAAACATGGTCCATGTGTTAGTGAAATTTGGCAGAAATGGTACTTGGGTAGAAAGTTTGAGGAAAATTTACAGTTTTGGTCCCTCAAGTTTGGATTTTGGCAAAAATGGTCCTTGGGATTTAAAAATGGGAAAATTACATTCATGGTAATTTGGTTATTTAAATATGGCAAATTAGGCCCCTTGTATAACCTCAGTAAATGGCCAAACCTTACCCTTGAATTTTTTACGAATTGCAAATTTGGTCCTTGTGTTTTGTTACTTAAACCAACCGGACCCTTAAGATATCATAAACCAAATCCAACTCCAAACAAAATACTATCCCAGCCCACCACCCTTCCTAGCCCACTTCATATCCGGCCCAATTCCATTTTTAAACAAATCCACCCCAGTCCCGTTTTTATTAACCCCTTTGATATTAAACACCCGGTCAAACCTAACTTTGACCATATCCTCCTCCCTCCCACTTGGTTGTTCTCCCCTGCCAAACTCCACAACCCCTCACCTCCACCTCATCTTCTCCATTCCCTGTCCCCCCAACTTACTAATACCTCCAAACCTCATTAATTCTCATAAACCTCTCCAAGTTATCACAAGCTGCCAAAGAGACTTTTTTCCTGCCAAAAGCAATTTCAAGGGTCAGGATCAAAGAAAGCTATCCAAGGGTCCGAAGTAAAGTGGGAAAGTCATAGGAATGCACCAAGGCTTATATAAGTCAAAGGAAATGATGAAAGAAGAGTAGGTAGTTAGTTTTAGTTTTTAGTGTAATTTACTTGTCGAATGTAATTTTCAAATGTTTTCTAGTTATAAATTTTAATTCACAAGTGTAATTCTCAGTTTTCAATAGCCTTGTAATCCTAATTTTAGTAATAGAACCCACATTGTGTTTTTCAAATTTCTTATTTTGTGATTTTAGTTCAAAATTTCACTTTAGCTTTTGAAATGCTCAAATGGTGCAATCTCTGCTTCATAAACTTACACTAAGTCTATTTAGTCTATTTTAACTTTAAAATCTCATTGTAATTCACATTAACTAAAAAACTCAAAAATGTCTTAAAAATAGTTCATAAATAAAAATTAGTTTGTAGAAGAGAAGAAGTAATGGAGCATGGTGGAGCACTGGTTGGCAATGGTTTAGTAACCTCAGGGGAGGTATTAGGAAGGGTTTGACACCCTGGTTGTTTGTTTCTCTAATGAACACCATTTGTAAGCATTTTTTTAAGCTGGAACTTTACTGTTGAATCTGTAAATAAGTATTTATCTTAGAGTGTTTATGTTATTTTGATATGTGTTAATGATATCAGTGCTTAAATTACTTAGCTTGTTCATTAAAAATCATTACTGCTCATTATAGGTTTTAACTGTCACATTTGCACAGTTTTGATTTTAATGCACTTATTGTTATTATTGGCACTTAGGTATTAATCTCAGTTCATATCATCAATATATGTGTTTAAGCATGAAGTCTATGGTCCAAATCAGTCACAATCTTTGAGAATCACAAAACAATCTCATGTTAAGGGGTGTTTGGTTTAAGAGCAGTCTGTATGTTCTAGTTTGTTTTGGTTGTTGTTAGTAGCTGCTACATGTCATATGAGGTCTAAATAGTTCATCCAAAGCATAAAATTCAGTACCCTTTTGGTGAAAAGTCTAATTTCTATTTGGATCTTTCATATCTGCTAACTGTTCAAATTTTTGAAGCCAATATCACTCATATGAGTTCACTAGTTGTTGTAATTGCTTAAAATCATCTTATTATAGCTTATCATCACATATTCAGTCAATATAATCAGATCTAAGTTCATTAAAGTCAAACCATGAGTTCATACAAAAAGTCAAAATTCCACCGTTTGTTAGAAATGCAAAAATCCCAAGAATTGTTTTGATTTTTCTGTTTAGTTTCAGGCCTTGTGCCTTTTACCAATTGAAGCCCCCTAGCTGAACTTTGAAATCCCACAGTCTTTATATTTTTGCCA
Source organism: Artemisia argyi (assembly GCA_030686995.1). Lineage (NCBI taxonomy): Eukaryota > Viridiplantae > Streptophyta > Magnoliopsida > Asterales > Asteraceae > Artemisia > Artemisia argyi. The sequence goes on along the minus strand of CM060701.1, from coordinate 89,164,916 downwards.
TTTTTTTGTGTGGCCCCCACAGCCCCCTAAACAGACCTGCAGGCGGAGTCACCTCCCCTGCACCACCAACACAGTCACAGCACCACCCACTTGGTGAGGTCCTACAGGCCACCTCAGTGGGTCCCACAGGCCCCCCTTGGGTCCTTTCAACCCCCCACTTGGCCCTCTCTCCATTCAAACCAAGTTTTTGAGCTCAAGCCCTGTGGATCCCACCTAGAATCACCCTTGTTCTTTGTCCCATTTTCTTTATGCAATTAAGGAAATCAAGTGCTTAATTTGGCTTATTGGCTTAATCAGTGGGCTTATTTGCTAGGTTCTTGCTTATTCATGTCTAAGTAACTTATTTGAACCAAAATCCACCCGTGTGGACCCCACAAAGGCTCATTTCCATCAAAAGTCAAAAATAGTCAACAATTTTACCTTTTAGTGTCCATTTTGCTTTTTTTAAGCTAGAAAAAAGTTGTCTTCACAAAAGTTTCCTATTTTTAGTATTTAAATAGATTTTTAAAAGAAAAGCCAGAAAAATCCAATTTAAAATTAAGTGATAGTTTCTATTTAATATTAATTATCTTTTTAATTTTCCTTTTTAGATTTTTATTAAGTAATTGGCATTTTTATATTTTTCTTAAGTTTCTTTTATATTAAAGTATTTTTCGGAATTTTCTAGATTTTTCTCTTGTTATTTACTAATTATTAGAGTTAAATAAAGTTTAAGTACTAATTAATTAATATTTAAGTATTAAATAGCATAATTATTTTTTATCAATTAATACCTAGTTTTTATATTTTTCCTAGCTTTTATATAATATAATATAATTTTAAAAATTTTCTCATAATTTTTACTGTTCATTTTCTATTTTATAGAATTTAATTAGTTTAATTAGTAATTAATTAATATTTAGTTTAATAATTAGTAAAATAGTTTAAAAACATATAAAACCAACTTTTTATAATTTTTTTAGGATTCCTGTGTTGGTTAATTAGTTTTATATTTTTTTTTTTAATTTTCTAAGACCTTTTAGTATTTTTAATAATTTTGTTTAAGTTTAATTAGGTAATTAATATTAAGTAAGTAATTAATTAATAGAAAATACACAAAAAGACAAAAAAGTATATTTTTAATTTTAAAATCAGTTTTTAGTTATTTTATAATTTTAGAAATTTAATTTTCACTTTTCTTGTATTAAAATAATATTATATTGTATTTAAGTTATTTAAATATTAATAATTAGTATTAAATAGTATTTAATTAATATTAAATAATTAATTAGTGTAAAAATTTATCTTCTTTTTCTAAAAAATTTCTTTTATCCTTAGGTTTGTAAAAAAGTCATTTTCACCCCCTGAGGGTTTTCAGATTTTAGTTTTCACTTTTTATTTGGTACGTTAACGTTTATTTAAACTTAAACGTACCTTTTAAGTTTTAAAACATTTTCACTTATCTGGTTTTTCAGTTTTTGTCCATATTAAGTATTTGTGTCATTTTAAGCTAAAAATAAGTAGTGTAATCAATCACAAACCCTTTCTTGTCCAAATTCACCCGATCACAAACCCGTTTGAATACAATTCACACCTCGTCGGGACATAACGACTCGGGGAAAAACTGTATTCCGCGGAGATTGACTCTAAGCTGTTTGACCTTGTTGACCATCCACTTGGTCAATTTAGGTTGACCGTTTGGAGCCAATCAAAATTTTGTCGCTGCTGCCGGGGAGGTTGTGCGCGTTATTCTAAACGGTTTGCAGATTAGTGATCTTTGGATATTCACGTCCTTGTATATTTACCATCCTTGTTCATATTATCATATAAAAAACAAAACGGTTCACGAAAACATTTTAAATCAGTTTTGAACAAACACAAAAAACCCCAAAAAGATTTTTCTTTCTTATTTTCATAAAATGTTTATCCAAAAATCCAAAAATATTCACCTTTGCCCTCTCACATCTTTGATTCCTCATCCCTACCCCTCTATAAACCTTTGATTCTTTCCTATATTGTATCCGCACCATTTTGGTTGCCAATGGTGTGGTGGTCCTCATAATGGTGGGAATTATCCCGGCTGTAGCATGGTAGAGTCAGGAGATGGGTCTGTCTAAAACCAAGCTCCCTATCCTTACCATGACACATCTGATTCATTCTATCAGCCACCACATCATGAGATACAGACATATCTGTTTGAGTTTTGTGGAGGTCCTCACCAAGGATTTGAGTGTCAATCCAGACACACGTTTGTCTATGAACAGATTTCCGGTGATGCTCAGAATTTTGGTTATGACCAATATCCATACGATTCACCAAATCTGCCACAACAATCATTTTGTTGTGATTACTATGGAGGTCCACATTCCAGCTCTGATTGTCAAGCAGGGAATCCATTTCCTTGTCACAATTACCATTATCCTTATCATGAACAACCTCTATAGTACCAAATGACCCATGCAACTCCTCAAATTCAGCAAGACCTTTGTCTTGAGGCTCTTGAAATATTGAAAGGACTTAAGGAGGAGTTGGCTAGTATATCATTTCAAAACTCTCGTGAGAAATCTATGGCAGAATTACTTGGTGAAGAACGAGAGGCTAGAAACAAAAAGAGTATTGAGGAATTACTTGTCGAAGAACAAGCAACTATAACACGTGCCAAATTTCGTAAATCTGCTCTTCTCGATTGTGATGATGATAGTGATAATGAATATACCCTTGATATCCTTCAATTTTATAAGGGTTTGTCAGATTCATCAAATGTGATTCCTTCCATTGAAAATCAGGGAGAAAATAATGTGACGGAGAAATTACTAGCAGAAGTTCAAATGGAACTTGTACAATCCATGAATGTTAGCTCCTCTCAACTCCCTCAGTCTGTTATCACATCCGAAGTTCACAATCACTCTCTGAGCATGGGGGATGAGCATCTTAACAGTATTCCTGAAAAGGAATCAGACGAATTCATAAAGTCTAGTGTTGAGAACCTTGTCCCAATCCCAAGAGAGTCACAGGGAACTTTTGATCATATGTGTGATTTACCTTCCCCTCTTGAGTGTCCAAAAGATCAATTTGAGACTTTCTCCGATGGTAGCGAAGATTGCGCATCTTATGGAGACATCGAGTATGTTGAGGCATCAGTTCCACATTCTGATGTTGATCATCTTCTTGAGGAGTTCACCGATGAACTCACTCACATCAATCCACTTCCAACGGGAAGTGACGATGATCTCTTTGACTTTGAAGCCGATCTGGGAGAGATTCAAAGTCTCCTTTATCATGATCAGTCACTCAGTTCTTATCCCAGCAGTCCAATAGAGAATGATAATCAATTTGTTCCCGAAGCATTCAATACAACTCTCACCAATCCTCTGTTTGAATTCGAATCTGAATTCACTTTAATTTATGATAATCCACTCTTTGATATTCAGAATGAGGATTGTGATGAGTCCACAGTGGAACAAGAGTTCACAGATTTACATCTTGTGAATGATTCTATTCATGAGGAGTTCTCCGGTGAACTCACTCATATCATATCTCCACCGGAGTATGATAACTTCCACTTTGATTCAGACACACCCGGGATATGTCTTGATCAAGCGAGCTTAAATGATGAGATTCATAATATTGAAATTATGGATTCTCCTGTGGGTGATGATGAGTTAGTCATGATTTTCATCATGGTTTTCTTCCTTTTCTTCACCTATCCTGTGACTTCCTCTCTTCTTCACTCCTTCGGGAATTTCCATGTATCATTCTTTTGAGCTTGGGTCTCTCTGTATATCTCATCGGTGTGGAACTATCACGTGCTTCAAATGTTTGTCCAAACATCTTGAATAAAAGTCCGATGGAGATTGTTTTCTTCCACATGTTGCTTCCCCAAGAACAAATGAATTCGGGGTCGAGTCAAGCTAGCGACTCGGTGAACAAAAACAGTAGCATAATATGGGGTTTTCACCCTAAGTGTGGGGGGGTTATCCCTACTGAGGTTACCATATATGTTTAAAAAAAAAGTTGTGTGTGTATATATATAAAGTGAAAAATGGTGTTCCACATTTAGCTTGTAATATTGCCTTTTTACGTTCAAAGAGGTGGCATAATAGCCAGGACTTTGAATATTGAGGACAATATTCAATTCTAAGTGTGGGGGGGGGAATTCTTGCGAATTTGATCACATTTTACCTTCTAGTACCCCCGTCTTTGGCCAAAATTTTAAAATTATTTTTCACTTTATTTCAAAAAAAATTTGAGGTTACCAGTCCACCATGTCTAAACCACAAAAGGACTGGCTAATCCAGGAGCAAACGGCTCTTGGTAAAGATATATCAAATCCGTTTATGGCTGACAATTTGCCCAAAATTGTATGGTATTCAACTCACCATATCCTAAAAAGTAAAAGAGTTGGCTAGCCCGCAAGGTTATGGCTTGTGGTAAAGGCAGTTGAAAGCCATAATTGGTAATCAAATCACCAAGATGATGATTGTATTCCATCAATAGTTGGCTAGTCCAGAAGCAAACGGCTTTTGGTAAAGACAAATCAAAACCGTTGACAGCTGGTGGTTTGCTCAAAATCATATGGTTATCAGTGTATCATAGTTCTTACTTGAACTGAAACATTTGGCTACTCCAGAAGTAATGGCTTTTGGTAAAGAGATTCAAATCGATTAAGTTTTCTCAAAAGATTGCTAGGGACTAGCAATAGTTTAGTGTGGGGGATTGATGAGTGCTCAAACACTCATCATTTTTGGTCAAATCTGAGCTGCAAAACATTTAAAAACACTCAAAAATGCATCAAAATACTGAAAATATTTCAGGAATTGTGTTTTATATGTTTTAGATGCAAAATGAGTAAAAACATATAAAAAAAACGAACAAAGTTTGCAAAATTGGCAGTTTCAGTCCCCCAACTTTCATAAAATGTCAAAACTAGTCCCTGATTATTCAAAATATGGAAAATTATCATCAAAGTTGTCAAAATTAGTTTTTTAAAATTCAAGTTTGCAAAATGGCAACTTAGGTCCCTAAAGTTTCAAAAATGTCAAAATAGTCATTGTGTGTAAAAATTTTGGAAATTATCAAACATGGTCCTTGTGTTAGTGAACTTTGGCAGAAATGGTACTTGGGTGGAAAGTTTGAGGAAAATTTACAGTTTTGGTCCCTCAAGTTTGGATTTTGGCAAAAATGGTCCTTGGGATTTAAAAATGGGAAAATTACATTCATGGTCCTTTGGTTATTTAAATATGGAAAATTGGGTCCCTTGTATAACTTCAGAAAATGGCCAAACCTTACCCTTGCCTTTTTCACAAATTGCAAATTTGGTCCTTGTGTTTTGTTACTTAAACCAACCGGACCCTTAAGATATCATAAACCAAATCCAACTCCAAACCAAATACTATCCCAGCCCACCACCCTTCCTAGCCCAATTCACATCCGGCCCAATTCCATTTTTAAACAAATCCACCCTGTTGACATAAATAATGCCTAAAAGCATTATTAACATATTATCAATACCTCTATGTTTTGATAATTACAAAACATAAAATCATTGAACTAAAATTTATGACGTAAACAAGTATTTAGTGATTAATATTCTCTTTACATCCAAATCACTTAAGGTATGTACAAACAAAGTGTTTATTGCAATCTATGATCAAAGGAAATTTTTTTCTAAGTCATTAGAACTTTTATAAAATGTCATAAACATTTTATATCTTTTATAAAACATTTTTGGAATTAACAGAATATGTTTAAATCACTATAAATATATGATTTCAAATTTCCAACCAAAAATGGAAAATTTTATCAAGAAAAACCTTCCCCACAAGAGGACAAACTACTCCAACGTTCTGGCGGGGGCGGCCCCCTTAATTCATAAGGTGGCCCCCTTAATTATTAAGGGGACCGGCCCCTAATTAAGGGGACCGGCCACGCTCCAGAACAGTAATTTGTTCCCCTATAAATACTAGTTCATTCCAAAAAAATTTCTCACCTTTTGCACTCCTAAACTTTCTGTTTTAGATCTCCATTTCTATTCTTTTAATCCTTTGATCATACATACATAAATCTTTGTTTCAAAGTGATCCAAACATCATCCTCTCAACTGCAAGAGAAGAATACTTCTATCCTCCAAGACAAGAAGCATTACAACTTGTTGTGACCTCCACATCCAAGTTGTTAGAGCATCATCAATAGTATCTATCTCTTTGTGTAATTAGTTGTGAATATTTGAGAGTAGATAGTTTAGCTAGGTATATAGATAGTGTGATTGGTTAGTAGTTTGTTGTGAAGGAGAAGAGTTAGGAAGTAGATTGTAGTAAAGTAGATTGGTGTGAAGTAGATAGGTGTGAAGTAGAAAGTTGTGAAGAAGATTGGTGTGAAGTAGATAGGTGTGAAGTAGAAAGTTGTGAAGTAGATTGGCGTAAAGATTGATTGGTGTGAAGAAGTTGTGTAGAAGTTGTGATTAAGTTGTGACGAAGTTGTGGTGTGTACATTGGTGTGTAAGGTTTTCTTCGCCATAAGGGAGCTTGTTGACATAGTGAAGAAAACTCTCGAGTTAGGTGCTCGGGGAGTGGAGTAGGGCAAGGAAGGTGTCCTTGTAGCCGAACCACTATAAATCCCTTGTCTCGCAGTTTGATCTTTCCATCTATCATCTATTTGTTTACTGACATAATTATTGCTATATCGTACATATTTATTGTTGTTTATATTGTGCAAGACTTGAGATCACATATTATCGAATCAAGATTTTTGAAAATAAAGAAAACACTCAAACAATCTTTTGTAACAAATTAAAAAGACGTAAAACTATTCAACCCCCCTTCTAGTTTTCCACAATTGGTATCAGGAGCTACGTCTAGCAAGATTTTTAAAATATATTGTATTTTAAAACTTGTAACGATCTATGGAATCTGAAAAATATCTAGAAGGGCAATCCATGCAAAGACCACCACTATTTGAAAGTGATGGATTCTTATATTGGAAAAATAGATTCAAAACTTATGTGAAATCAAAAGATCTTGATCTTTGGCATGTTATTACCTTTGGTGATTTTCCTCCCACTCAACAAAATCCGGAAACTAAAAAGGATGAAATTGTACCTTTTGAAAAACAAAATGATGATTTGAAAAAGAAACTAGCTAAAAATAATGAAGCTAAAATGGTAATTTATAATGCGTTACCATGTAAAGAATATGAAAGAATTTTTATGTGTAAAACCGCCAAAGAAATTTAGGAATCACTACTTATTACTCACCAAGGCAATAGTCAAGTCAAAGATAATAAAATAGATCTTCTTGTACAACAATATGAACAATTTACGATTTCGGAAGAGGAATCAATTGATAATGTTTTTGCTAAATTTAACACTATTATCACAAGTTTAAAAGCACTTGATGAGACATTTTCTAGTAAAAATTGTGATAGGAAATTTCTTAGGGCATTGCATCCAAAATGGCGAGCTAAGGTCACGGCAATTGAAGAATCAAAGAATTTGATGACGTTATCACTTGATGAACTTATTGGCAACTTGAAGGTCCATGAAGAAATTATAAGAAGAGATTCGGAAACGGTCAAAGTCAAGAAAGAACAAACCAAATCCATTGCTCTAAAAGCCAAAAAGGAACCTAGTGACGATGATGACTCAAGTGACGAGAGTGAAGACGAAGAATATGCAATGGCCGTAAGAGAATTCAAGAAATTCTTCAAGAGACGACGAAGATTCACTAGATCACCGTGAGACGAAAGAAAACCATTCCAAAGAAATAGAAGTGATAACTACGGGAAAAGAAAGTGCTTTAGATGTGGAAGTCCAAATCATCTCATTGGTGAATGTCTAAAGCCGCTAGGTTATGAAAATCAAGGCGCCCTTGTTAGTGGAACATGGAGTGATAGTGACAAAGAAGAAGTGGAAAAACCAAGAGACGTAAAGTGTTTTGTGGCAAAAGCAACCGACGAAATATGTTTAGGAATTGACTTGGAGCCTGACGAATGGATCAAGGATAGCGGATGGTCGAGGCACATGACGGGGAACCGCAAGCTATTTTCTACGTATAAGGCATACAATTGAGGTAACGTTACTTTCGGTAGTGACTTGCGTGGAAAAATCATTGGCAAAGGTACGATTTTCAAGACTCACTTACTATTGAAAATGTTGAGCATGTAGATAATTTAACATATAACTTGCTTAGTATAGGATAAATATGCGATAATAAATGTAGAGTTACCTTTACCGATGAGGATAGCGAAATAGTTAAGAATGGAAAGATTATAGGTAGAGGAATTAGGAAAGGAGGCATATATGTTATGAAACTAGGAAACAAACCTGAAGATAGGATATGCCTAACGACCCTAGAAGAAAACTCCACATTGTGGCATAGGAGATTAGGACATGCAAACATGTACCAAATACAATCTTTGGCCTCTAAAGAACTAGTTAGAAACTTGCCTAACCTAAAATATGACAAGAATTTTTGAGATGCATGTAAAATTGGAAAACAAGTTCATGCTAGTAACAAAGCTAAGAATATAGTATCCACTACTAGGGGCCTAGAATTATTACATATGGATCTTTTTGGTCCATCCGCTGTGCGGAGCTATGGAGGAAACAAGTATACCTTAGTAATAGTAGATAACTATTCACGATACACGTGGACTAGGTTTTTAAGTGACAAAACCCAAGCCTTTGAAAAATTCGAAATAGTTAGTAAAATGATTCAAAATAAATCAGGATGCACAATAGTAACCATTAGGACGGACCATGGTAGGGAATTTGACAACGAAGTACAATTCGGAAAATATTGTGATTTAAATGGAATATCTCACAATTTCTCCGCTCCTCGTACTCCTCAATCAAATGGTGCAGTAGAAAGAAAAAATAGGTCACTACAAGAAATGAGTAGAACAATGTTAAATGAACAATCCATCCCACAAAAATTTTGGTGTCACGCTGTAGATACATCAACATATATTATTAATAGGGTGTCAATTAGGAGAATTCTAGGAAAAACTCCTTATGAGTTACTAAGAGGTAGAAAACCAAACTTGAGCTACTTTAGGGTATTTGGAAGTAAATGTTATATTTTAAACACTAAGGATTACCTCACTAAGTTGGATCCAAAATCATATGAAGGAATATTTTTAGGGTACTCACAAAAGAGTAAAGCATATATAATACTTAACAAACACTCTATGAAAGTAGAAGAATCACTAAATGTAACATTTGATGAAACAACGCCACATCCTAAAACATTACCTTTAGAAGATGATGACTTAGTCGAAGATGAAGCTATTGAGGTTAGTAAAACAAAACCCATAGGAAATGATAATGAAGACATTGACTTAGGAAATACCGAAATTGTAAATATTAAAGAATCTAGATCACATCCATTAGATAATATAATAGGACATCTTAACCAAAGAACCCTTAGGTCACAAGCCTAAGATAAAAGTAACTTCTTTTGTTTCCTCTCAGCAATAGAACCTAAGAATATTAATTAGGCATTAAAAGATGAAAGTTGGGTTATAGCTATGCAAGAAGAATTAAATCAATTTAAGGCAAATGATGTTTGGGAATTATTCCCAAATCCAATGAATATGACCATCATAGGAACTAAATGGGTATATAGGAATAAGTTAGATGAAAATGGAATAGTAACTAGGAATAAAGCTAGGTTAGTTGCCCAAGGTTACAATCAGCAAGAAGGAATTGATAATGACGAAACTTATGCCCCCGTAGCTATACTAGAATCTATTAGGATATTACTTGCCAATGCATGCGCCCTATACTTTAAGTTATTCCAAATGGACGTGAAAAGTGCATTCCTTAACGGTTTTATCAATGAGGAGGTTTATGTGGCACAACCTCCAGGATTCATTGACTTCGCAAAACCTGATTATGTTTATAAGTTAAAGAAAGCTTTGTATGGACTCAAACAAGCTCCCAAAGCTTGGTATGATCGATTAAAAGCTTTCCTTATTAAACATAATTATTCCATGGGAATGGTAGATAACACTCTTTTCACTAAAAAGAAAGACCCAAATCTCATCTTTGTTCAAATATATGTTGACGACATTATATTTGGATCGACTTGTCAAGAAATGTGTGATGAATTTGCCAAAATCATGCATGATGAGTTTGAGATGAGTATGATGGGTGAACTAAACTTCTTCCTAGGATTACAAATAAAACAATTAGATGATGGAATATTCTTTAACCAATCTAAGTACATTAAGGAAATGCTTAAGAAATTTGGCCTAGAATACTCTAAACCCATGAAAACCCCTATGTCTACGGAAGTAAAGCTCACAAAAGATGATGAAGGTGAGTCCGTGGATAATACTAAGTATAGAGGAATGATAGGTAGTTTACTATACTTAACGGCAAGTAGACCCGATATCATGTTTAGTGTTTGCCTTTGTGCCCGCTTTCAAGAGGATCCCAAAACCTCTCACCTAGAAGCGGTTAAGCGTATCTTCCGATACATTAACGGCACTATACACTTAGGATTATGGTATCCTAAGGGATCCGGTATAGAAACCATCGTCTATGCGGATTCGGATCATGCGGGAGACTACGTAGATAGAAAAAGCACTAGTGGCATTTGCACGTTTATGGGATGTTGTCTAACATCTTGGTTTTCGAAGAAGCAAACCGCTCTTGCTATTTCTACCACCGAAGCCGAATATGTAAGCGCTAGAAAGGCATGTCAACAAGCACTATGGATGAAACAAGCTCTCATAGACTATGGCATTAGGTTAGAAAACGTTCCCATTATGTGCGATAACAAAGGTGCGATGGATTTAAGTAAAAATCCGGTGCAACACTCTAGGACTAAACATATAGAAATACGCCACCACTTCCTTAGGGATAATGTACAAAAAGGAAACATATCTATAGAAAAGGTTGCATCGGAAGATAACATTGCAGATATATTCACTAAACCCCTTAAGCGTGAATTATTCAATCACTTGCGTTTAGGATTAGGAATGATGGAACAAGTTGGCTAAATTCTGTTGCATTTAGACAAATTTTTTCTCTTGCATAAAATTTACTTTTCTTCCACTTCTCCATTTCTGAGTCTAGGAATCTATTTCGCATAAAATTAAAGATTGGGAAACCTCATTTTCATTGCATATACTCTCTTGTAAAACCCAATCAAAGTTTCTTGAAAACTATTCTCACATCTAGGAATTACATGAACATCATTTTTCTTGCATTGTTGACAAATGCTAAAAACCTTTTTCCTAAATCATGCATAAACTCTCACATAAATTGTCAAAGTATATAATCTAATATATATCATTGACATTCATGAATAGAGCAAAAATTGAATCAAGGAGATTTTGGATTGTTTCTTAGGAAACTTATTTTTCTTTGCATTTAGGAGTCGAAACAATCACAACTCCACATTTGTTGCATATAGGCACACACTAGGACAAAATCACTCATAATGTTGTCATGTTATTTCATCACTAGTTTTTGACTCACTAGTTACCTTTGCCTTTGATCTAAGATAGTTGCCCTAGGAAGATTGAGTGCCCTTGCCTTTGCTTGTCTCCTCTAGCTTATTAGTAATTTCTTGTTTGCTCTTTTACTTAAGTGTTTTTGCATGCATGTTATATTATGATTAGATTAGATGCTATATTGCCTCAAGGAATTGAACTTGCTTGAATCCAAATCCAAAAACACAACCTTTTGGCAAATTTTCTGCCAAAAACCCAATTCTGGAATCTGGAAATCACCAGATGGGCGGCCCCCTTAATTATGTAAGGCGGCCCCCTTAATCTTTAAGGGGACCGCCCCCTAATTAAGGGGACCGGCCATCTGATGGTCGGGTTTACATAATCTTTTCTGCTTTTTAGCCCATTTCAACCTACATTTCCCCATTTTCACCAACATATTTTGTCCTAATCTCCCAAACAAACTTTATCCATCCATAAACACACAAATCTTACACTATAAATATCCCCAATCTTCAAAACTCTCCATTCATCCCATCATGACCTTTCCAAACAAACCAAAACCAAAAGCCTCAAGGCTAGCAAGATTGACGGAAAAACCCGTTTGGCGAAGAAAAAGCCCTCGAAACAAATACATCATAACAAATGAAGTTGGAAATCACTCAACACCTCCAACTACTTACTTCCCAAACTTTACACCAAACCCACAAGGACATTCATTTTATCCTTTTTACAAACCAAACAACATTGGCAAAATATCTTCTTTCATGCCAAACTACACATCTCAACCTCCAACCACTTATAATGATCCATACAAGTTTGATCAACCATCAAACTACAATTACAACTACACAAACCCAATTACACCATATCAACAGAATGATTCTCTCCACATTGTCACGGAAAAGCAAAAGTTCCGTGATGAAATAAACCAAATCCATGATCTTAGTGATCTCCTTGCTATGCATCTTGCACAACGCAACAAAGGGCAACCTCCATCATCACCCTATGCAAATTTCCTACCCCACTCTCTTAACCTGGATCAAGTTACAAACCACACTCACTTTTGCCCTTGTCGCATCTTCCTTCAAAAACAAATCCTCTACTTGAGTGAAGATATTTCTTGGATTGAATATCTTCTCACTCGTCCTCACCCAATACCACCCTTAACTCGATACAACATAGTGAGATCCACCTCTTCCGCATCATACCCTACTCCATATCCCTCTCCATCAAACAAGTAAGCTCTATGCTTATGTTCCCCTCAAGCAAATAAAACACTCAACCATGGGTTGCAAGCAAGGCCAAGTGTTCTCTTCGGCAATATAGGACTATGTTGTTTCTTTTGTTTTATTGTAATCAATATGCTTCAAGCATATTGAATGTTGTAATGATGATCATTTCTATAATTGTCTCATATATGCTTGAATGAATCTATTTATATTTGCATAATTGTTGCTTTGCATATATATATATATATATATATATATATATATATATATATATATATATATATATATATATATATATATATATGTCTTGTTCTCCTTACATATTTTTTTTAGCCAAGCTTTCCATAGCTCGTTTCCTTGGTGCTCTCAAATGAGGGGGAGCATACATCAAGGGGGAGCTTTCTACCCGTTTAACTTCTTTTATGAAGGTTACTCGGTTTAACGTTTTTGATTTACAAAAAGAGGGAGAAGAGAATATTAAACTCTAAATTACTTGTCTAAAAATAAATTTTAAGACCTAATGAGTTTAAGGTTTTGTAATAATCAAAAAGGGGGAGATTGTTGACATAAATAATGCCTAAAAACATTATTAACATATTATCAATACCTCTATGTTTTGATAATTACAAAACATAAACTCGTTGAACTAAAATTTATGACGTAAACAAGTATTTAGTGATTAATATATTCTTTACATCCAAATCACTTAAGGTATATACAAACAAAGTGTTTATTGCAATCTATGATCAAAGGAAAATTTTTTCTAAGTCATTAGAACTTTTATAAAATGTCATAAACATTTTATATCTTTTATAAAACATTTTTGGAATTAAAAGAATATGTTTAAATCACTATAAATATATGATTTCAAATTTCCAACCAAAAATGGAAAATTTTATCCAGAAAAACCTTCCCCACAAGAGGACAAACTACTCCAACGTTCTGGAGGGGGCAGCCCCCTTAATTCATAAGGCGGCCCCCTTAATTTTTAAGGGGACCGGCCACGCTCCAGAACAGTAATTTGTTCCCCTATAAATACTAGTTCATTCCACAATTGTTTCTCACCTTTTGCACTCCTAAACTTTCTGTTCTAGATCTCCATTTATATTCTCTTAATCCTTTGATCATACATACATAAATCTTTGTTTCAAAGTGATCCAAACATCATCCTCTCAAGTGCAAGAGAAGAATACTTCTATCCTCCAAGACAAGAAGTATTACAACTTGTTGTGACCTCCACATCCAAGTTGTTAGAGCATCATCAATAGTATCTATCTCTTTGTGTAATTAGTTGTGAATATTTAATAGTAGATAGTTTAGCTAGGTATATAGATAGTGTGATTGGTTAGTAGTTTGTTGTGAAGGAGAAGAGTTAGGAAGTAGATTGTAGTAAAGTAGATTGGTGTGAAGTAGATAGGTGTGAAGTAGAAAGTTGTGAAGAAGATTGGTGTGAAGTAGATACGTGTGAAGTAGAAACTTGTGAAGTAGATTGGTGTGAAGAGGTTGTGTAGAAGTTGTGATTAAGTTGTGACGAAGTTGTGGTGTGTACATTGGTGTGTAAGTTTTTCTCCGTCATAAGGGAGCTTATTGACATAGTGAAGAAAACTCTCAAATTAGGTGCTCGGGAGTGGAGTAGGGCAAGGAAGGTGTCCTTGTAGCCGAACCACTATAAATCTCTTGTCTCGCGGTTCGATCTTTCCATCTCTTATCTATTTTTTTTACTTAGATAATTATTGCTATATCGTACATATTTATTGTTGTTTATATTGTGCAAGACTTGAGAACACATATTATCGAATCTAAATTTTTAAAAATAAAGAAAACACTCAAACAATCTTTTGTAACAAATTAAAAAGACGTAAAACTATACAACCCCCCTTCTAGTTTTCCACACACCCCACTCCCGTTTTTATTAACCCCTTTGATATTAAACACCCGGTCAAACCCAACTTTGACCATCTCCTCCTGCCTCCCACTTGGCTGTTCTCCCCTGCCACACTCCACAACCCCTCACCTCCACCTTATCTTCTCCATTCCCTGTCCCCCCCAAATTACTAATATCTCCAAACCTCATTAATTGCCCACAAACCTCTCCCAGTTTTCACAAGCTGCCAAAGAGACTTTTTTCCGGCCAAAAGCAATTTCAAGGGTCCAAAGTGAAGTGGGAAAGTCAGAGGAATGCACCAAGGCTTATATAAGTCAAAGGAAATGATGAAAGAAGAGTAGGTAGTTAGTTTTAGTTTTTAGTGTAATTTACTTGTCGAATGTAATTTTCAAATGTTTTCTAGCTATAAATTTTAATTCACAAGTGTAATTATCAGTTTTCAATAGCCTTGTAATCCTAATTTTAGTAATAGAACCCACATTGTGTTTTTCAAATTTCTTATTTTGTGATTTTAGTTCAAAATTTCACTTTAGATTTTGAAATGCTCAAATGGTGCAATCTCTACTTCATCAACTTACACTAAGTCTATTTAGTCTATTTTAACTTTAACATCTCATTGTAATTCACATTAACTCAAAAACTCAAAAATGTCTTAAAAATAGTTCATAAATAAAAATCAGTTTGTAGAAGATAAGAAGTAATGGAGCATGGTGGAGCACTGGTTGGCAATGGTTTAGTAACCTCAGGGGAGGTATTAGGAAGGGTTTGACACCCTGGTTGCTTGTTTCTCTAATGAACACCATTTGTAAGCATTTTTTTTAAGTTGGAACTTTACTGTAGAACCTGTAAATAAGTATTTATCTTAGAGTGTTTATGTTATTTTGATATGTGTTAATGATATCAGTGCTTAAATTACTTAGCTTGTTCATTAAAAATCATTACTGCTCATTATAGGTTTTAACTGTCATATTAGCATAGTTTTTATTTTCATGCACTTATTGTTATTATTGGCACTTAGGTATTAATCACAGTTCATATCATCAATATATGTGTTTAAGCATGAAGTCTATGGTCAAATCAGTCACAATCTTTGAGAATCACAAAACAATCTCATGTTAAGGGGTGTTTGGTTTAAGAGCTGTCTGTATGTTTTAGTATGTTTTGGTTGTTTTTAGTAGCTGCTACATGTCATATGAGGTCTAAATAGTTCATCCAAAGCATAAAATTCAATACCCTTTTGGTGAAAAGTCAAATTTCTATTTGGATCTTTCTTATCTGCTAACTATTCAAATTTTGGAAGCCAATATCACTCATATGAGTTCAATAGTTGTTGTAATTGCTTAAAATCATCTTATTATAGCTTATCATCACATATTCAGTCAATATAATCAGATCTAAGTTCGTTAAAGTCAAACCATGAGTTCATACAAAAAGTCAAAATTCCACCCTTTGTTAGAAATGCAAAAATCCCAAGAATTGTTTTGATTTTTCTGTTTAGTTTCAGGCCTTGTGCATTTTACCAATTGAAGCCCCCCAGCTGAACTTTGAAATCCCACAGTCTTTATATTTTTTCCATTTTTTTGTGTGGCTCCCACAACCCCCTAAACAGACCTGCAGGGGGAGTCACCTCCCCTGCACCACCAACACAGTCACCACATCACCCACTTGCTGAGGTCCTACAGGCCACCTCAGTGGGTCCCACAGGCCCCCTTGGGTCCTTTCAACCCCCCACCTGGCCCTCTCTCCATTCCAACCAAGTTTTTGAGCTCAAGCCCTGTGGACTCCACCTAGAATCACCCTTGTTCTTTGTCCCATTTTCTTTATGCAATTAAGGAAATCAAGTGCTTAATTTGGCTTATTGGCTTAATCAGTGGGCTTATTTGCTGGGTTCTTACTTATTCATCTCCAAGTAACTTATTTGAACCAAAATCCACCCCTGTGGACCCCACAAAGGCTCATTTCCATCAAAAGTCAAAGAAAGTCAACTATTTTACCTTTTAGTGTCCATTTTGCTTATTTTTAAGCTTGAAAAAAGTTGTCTTCACAAAAGTTTCCTATTTTTAGTATTTAAATAGATTTATAAAAGAAAAACCAGAAAAATCCAATTTAAAATTAAGTGATAGTTTCTATTTAATATTAATTATCTTTTTAATTTTCCTTTTTAGCTTTTTATTAAGTATTTGGCATTTTTATATTTTTCTTAAGTTTATTTTATATTAAAGTATTTTTAGGAATTTTCTAGATTTTTCTCTTGACATTTACTAATTATTAGAATTAAATATAGTTTAAGTACTAATTAATTAATATTTAAGTATTAAATAGCATAATTATTTTTTTATCAAGTAATACATTGTTTTTATATTTTTCCTTGCTTTTATATAATATAATATAATTTTAAAAATTTTCACATAATTTGTACTGTTCATTTTCTATTTTTTAGAATTTAATTAGTTTAATTAGTAATTTATTAATATTTAGTTTAATAATTTGTAAAATAGTTTAAAAACATATTAAACCAACTTTTTATAATTTTTTTAGGATTTATGTGATAGTTAATTAGTTTTATAAAATTTTCTTAATTTTCAAAGGCATTATAGTATTTTTAATAATTTTGTTTAAGTTTAATTAGGTAATTAATATTAAGTTAGTAATTAATTAATAGAAAATCAACAAAAAGACAAAAAAGTATATTTTTAATTTTAAAATCAGTTTTTAGTTATTTTATAATTTTAGAAATTTGATTTTCACTTTTCTAGTATTAAAATAATATTATATTGTATTTAAGTTATTTAAATATTAATAATTAGTATTAAATAGTATTTAATTAATATTAAATAATTAATTAGTGTAAAAATTCGTCTTCTTTTTCTAAAAAAATCTTTTATCCTTAGGTTTGTAAAAAAGTCATTTTCACCCCCTGAGGGTTTCAGATTTTAGTTTTCACTTTTTATTTGGTACGTTAACGTTTATTTAAACTTAAACGTACCTTTTAAGTTTTAAAACGTTTTCACTTATCTGGTTTTTTTGTTTTTGTCCATATAAAGTATTTGTGTCATTTTCAGCTAAAAATAAGTAGTGTAATCAATCTCAAACCTTTTTCTGTCCAAATTCACCCAATCACAAACCCGTTTGAATACAATTCACATATCGTCGGGACATAATGACCCGGGGAAACACTGTATTCCGCGGAGATTGACTCTAAGCTGTTTGACCTTGTTGACCATCCACTTGGTCAGTTTAGGTTGACCGTTTGGAGCCAATCAGTAGCACACCTCCGATCATGTTTCTTAAGACGTTCAAGCAAGTTACCAATGGAAGTCTGCCAGTTTTCTTAAGCCTAACATCGAATACAATCATCCGTAACAATTACAAACAAACAATCAACCCATAATCAACATCTAGGTTTCACTACATCTAAGCAAACACAATAAAAACCTAGCCTAGCATGATAAAGAGAAGACAAGCGTAAGATATAATCACACAACACATAGACATATTGAATAATTTGAATGAGTACTTATCTTCAATTGAACATGGAGGAATCCAGGGGTTAAAACCCTTGAAAAAGCTGTAAAATTCGTCTAGGGTTTATGCCCTAATATCCCACACAAAGTTCCACACATTACAATGAAAATTTGGAAAAATATATATAGACTATGCATCCTGACGGCGTCATGTGTTAACCTCTGACGCCGTCAACTCACCGCCATGATAAAATTCGTATTGCCTAGATCCATTTCTGACGCCGTCATGTAGAAAAAAACTATGGGCCGTCACGTGTAATTGGACCCTGACGGCCTTGGTGACCCCGTCAGGCCAATAAGCATAAAAACATTCTGGATCGTCACGTTATAATTTCCACATCCACCTCTTTTGTCACTCTTGACGCCGTCACATGTAATCCCTTTACGTCGTCAGGTACTGTTCCAGCAAGGAAATTGAGACTTTGCCGTTTTCTTCACTTTTATGCTCCAAAAACGTCCAAAATGCTTTCTTTTCCAGATTTCTTTCCAAAAGTACCTAAAATGACAAAAAGGAATGATTTAGGGCAATAATTGATCAAATAATCTCGAATTCGGGCTTAAATGACCCCTAAAAAGCGGTACACTTTTCGCCTCATCAGCATGCCATAAGATCTGAACGTGAACACAGAAACGAAAAGGAAGTGATAAAGGAAAAAGTCAAGAGAATAGAAGAAACCATAGGAGCTAACAAAACATACATAGGGCCAGGAAATGGAGCCAAATATCGTGTGGGACCTCAGGGGTGGTACACTAAGGTTGAATAAAGGCCACCCTATGAAGACAAAAAAAATTAGCCTAGAAGAAATGGTAGATAAGCAAAGAAGAATGCAAAATTTCAAGAATGGATGAACGAGATGAAAGTTGACACAGAAAGGAATTTATGGAATCAGAGCGCCGCAATCAAAAACCTTAGGACTCAAATCGGGCAATTGGAAAAGAATATCCGAATTAAGACACACAGAGCTGAGCTTGAGGAGTGTAAGGTTCTCTTCCTAAATGAAGAGAGTTGAGAAACCAAAAGGAATACAGGTTCCGAGAACAATTTTTGTGGAGTTAGCTACCTGCGGGAAAATAATGTTGCTTACGGAAGGATTCCCAGCCATCTTCCAGACAAAGAACCTAATCTAGGAAAGTTTTTACTTCCATGCACTATTGGTAATTTTGATATGTTTGCTCTAGCCGATTTAGGAGCCAGTGTTAACATGATGTCTTTTTCACTGTTTAAAAAATTAAAACTCACGAACCTTAAGAAGACAACATCAATGGTCGAAATGGCAGATATGTCTAGAACAACACCTAAAGGAACAGTGGATAACATTTTACTTCGAGTAAATAGGTTTGTATTCCCGGGTGATTTTTTAGTTATAGACATGATTGATGAATGCAATAATAACCTAATCCTTGGACGACCATTTTTGGCAACTTTTCATGCTAATATAAAGGTTTTGGAAAAAGAAATAACTTTAGAAAATGGGAAGGAGAGAATTACATTCAATTATAATGGATCCTTGAAATCTGTTAACACTAGTCTAGAAGAAGTCTGCATGATTATGAATACTGAAGATACTGGTACCCTCACAAATTTAGATATTTACACTAATCCCGTCTTATATGATTCTGAATCCTGTGAGAATTGTAACACTAACCATTTTAAAGAACGTGTTAGTTACTCTAAGCAGACATAGAACATGCATGATAACATTATGATCAGGGTCATGGATGAAAGAACCCACACATTAAAAAACCACTATTGTAACCCAATAATCATGGTAAGCAATGGATCTGAACAAGCTTGGCCATCCTGCGACCCCTTCGATTACGTTTGCAATGGGGGAGATAACGGAGAATTGGATCAAAATCAACGAGCAAATTTGGAGTGGACATGTTATAATGAAACCGAGAGGCGTGACATTGATTTCGGGAACTTGTCATTTCATGATTGGTATAAAGTCAGGTTTGGGAAGGCTATTATTAACGAGTATGTGATAAAAGGGTTCCAACGGGATTATGACTACTATCGATCGAACCTTTCATGTAATGAAGACGAAAGATGATTGGTATAAAGTCAGGTTTGGGAAGGCTATTATTACCCGAAAAGGTTTACTCAGCAGAAACGGGAAATTGCTCTAAAGACATCACCCTTGAGAAAGATAGTCAGCAATTCAAGATAAATTGCATTGATCCGAAAGGTAAACTAAAAGGGGGCGATTACTCGTTTGAAGAATGGATTACGAAAACGTTCGGCAGCGCAAATATCGAAAAGGAAACTAGATTAAAAGCATTTGTGGAATGGATGATCGATAGTTATTCTGATGAATCCGTCGAGTCAAAGGAATACGACGACCCTCTCGAAAGAAGTTTTGAAAAATTTAAGTTAGAATTTGAAAGAGAGGTATTGCAACTCCTTGACGAATATGAACTTAAGATAAGAATAAAAGGGTACATGCTCCAGGATATATGGGAAAAATGTAAAAGAACTTTCAATAAAGGATGGAAGTTCTAGCATGAGATTGAATTAGAAGCAATGGAAGTTCATGAATGCCAATTAGAAGGACGAAGATATGTTCCTCCGGAAATAAAAGTTGAAACTTTTGAAGTTCGAAAGTACACTCTTGACGGTGTAGGAAGTTTCATTAGTATCGATAAACCAATTGATAAGCTGCTACTAGTAGGAAGGAGGAATGGTGAAAAATTTAAGGGTTTGATAAGAGAAGAAATGCACAACCAACTTGGTGTGCAACAGGTCGACTAGCCATTACAGTGAGTCTAACTTAAAGACTCGATAATAAACAAAAGTTCCTTCGGGAGATAACCCGAATTATCCTTTTACTTTTATTTTCTCTATTTTATTGGTTTGATATGTTTTGTACTAATATTTTGCAGGTACTAAAGGAAGCATTGCGATGGGGAATAAATTTTTGGACTTTTACTCAAAGAAATATTCTCCAGGGCCTTGCTACGGCGTAGCTCTTCCATTGACCACGCCATAGCACCCCATTTAAGCTACGCTGTAGCTACCTTCTGAACCTTAAATATGCTTTTTATTTTACAAAACATTCTTTAAACTTGTATTAGTTTTTAAATGAACTTTGTGGGTGTTGATATAAATAATGTTTAAAAATGTTATTAATATCTCTCAATAAACCTATGTTTTGATAATCACAAAACTCAAATCAAATTAAGTCAAGATTAAGACGTAAACAAGTATTTGGTAACAAATATTTACCTCTACATCTAATATCACTTAAGGTATGCATAAACTAAGCATCTTATGCATTACATGATCAAAGGAAACCTTGTCTTAAGACATAACTTTTTATAAAATGATATTAACATTTTATATATATTTGTAAATCATTTTTGGTATTGTTATATTAAACTACAAAGATATGATTTCAAATTTCCAACCAAAAAGGGCAAATTTTATCCAGAAAAACTTTTCCAACATTCAGGAGGGCGGCCCCCTTAATCATTAAGGGGACCGGCACGCTCCAGAACAGTATTTTCTGGCCCTATAAATATTGGATCATTTCACATATTTTTCTCACCTTTTTGCACTATAAACTTTCTGATCCAACCTCCATTTCTAGATCTAAAATCCTTTGATCATATAATTCATAAGTCTTTGTTTCCAAGTGATCCAAAGCTTCATCCATTCAAGTGCAAGAAGAAGAACACTCCTCTACATCCATCTAATTGTAGTAGTGTTGTGATTAACTAGTTTCATATTGTAGTAGTGTTAGATCTTTGTTAAAGTGTTGTATGAATTTGGTGTTTGTAGAAACTAAGTGTGTTGTAAAGTAGTTTAGTAGTTGTGATATAGTTGTGCTTAGAAGAAGATGTGAAGTTGACAAGGTGTGAAGAAGGTGTGAAGTCTTGAAGAAGTTGTGAAGGTGTGAAGAAGGTGTGAAGTTGTGAAGAAGTTGTGAGATTGGTTCTAGCTACGATTAGAACTCGACATTTAGCTTAGTGTCGTTAACTCGTGTAAGCCAAGATGTGTAAGGTTTCTCCACCATAAGGAGTTTTTTTTACATAGTGAAGAAAACTCTCGAGTGTGGTACTCGGGGAGTGGAGTAGGGCAAGGAAGGTGTCCTTGTAGCCGAACCACTATAAATTCGCGTGTTGTGGTTTGATTTTCTAACTCTATCTTTTCTTCATTACATTTCAATACTTTCATTATTAGATTAGAATTGCTTATATTGGTTGTCACTTGAATTCACTTGAGATCGAATCAAAAGTTTTTAATAAGCTACAAAATATTTTGGTAATAAATTTAAAAGGACGTAAAACAATTCAACCCCCCCTTCTAGTTTTCCACAATTGGTATCAGGAGCCATGTCTAGCAAGATCTTTAAAATATATTGTATTTTAAAACTTGTAACGATCTATGGAATCTAAAAAATATTTAGAAGGGCAATCTATGCAAAGACCACCACTATTTGAAAGTGATGGATTTTTATATTGGAAAAATCGATTCGAAACTTATGTGAAGTCAAAAGATCTAGATCTTTGGCATGTTATTACTAATGGTGATTTTTTACCTATTCAAAATAACCCCGAAACAAAGAAAGATGAAATCGTACCTTTTGAAAAACAAAATGATGATTTAAAAAGAAAACTTGCTAAAAATAATGAAGCAAAAATGGTTATTTATAATGCGCTATCACGTAAAGAGTACGAAAGGATCTTTATGTGTGAAACCCCAAAAGAAATTTGGAACTCTTTACTAATAACTTACCAAGGTAATATTCAAGTCAAAGATAATAAGATAGATCTACTTGTTCAACAATATGAGCAATTCACGATTCCAGAAGAGGAATCAATTGATAATGTTTTTGCTAGATTTAACACTATGATCACAAGTTTAAAAGCACTTGATGAGAATTTTTCTAGTAAGAATTTTGTTAGGAAGTTTCTTAGGGCTCTTCATCCAAAATGGCAAGCTAAAGTGACGGCTATTGAAGAATCAAACAATTTGTCAACATTGCAACTTGATGAATTAATTGGAAATCTAAAAGTTTACGAAGTTATTATTAAGAAGGATTCCGAAATGGTCAAAGAAAAACGAGAGCAAAGCAAGTGAATCGCCTTGAAAGCTAGAAAGGAATCTAGTGTCGAAGATAGCTCATCTTCCGAAAGTGATGACGAAGAATACGCCATGGCCATAAGAGATTTCAAGAAATTCTTCAAAAGGCGAGGAAGATTCGTAAGACAACCGCATGATGAAAAGAAAACATTTCAAAAGAGTAAGGATGACAAGAACAACAAGATTGAAAGGAAATGTTTCAAGTGTGGTGATCCAAATCACCTCATTGGAAAATGTCCAATGATGACAAGAGATCAAAATCAAAGAGCTTTTGTTGGAGGCGCTTGGAGTGATAGTGATGAAGATGAGAAAGAAACGACAAAAGAAGAGAAGTGTCTTATGGCGAATACATCAAATGAGGTACGTTTCGAAACCGAATATTTTAGTGATGAAAGCTTATCATTAGATGAAAAAGATCTAGATAATGAATATAATAGGCTATGCAAATTAGGACAACTAGTAATGGCCAAAAACAAATCACTAAAATACATAAACAATCAATTGGAAAATGAAGTACTAAAACTAAAAATTAAAATACATCAACTTGAAAAAGGTAAAGAAATTTTTGAAGAATGTAAATCATGTCAAGAGCTTAAAGGTGAAAACGAAATACTTAGGGAAGAAATTCGCAAACTTGATAAATTTGAAAATAGTAGTCACTCACTTAGTAAAATAATTAGTATTCAAAGAACATCCGGAGATAAAACCGGTTTAGGATTTAATTCAAATGAAGCTTCAACAAGTGATATTAAAAATGTCAAATTCGAAAATGAACCTAATGAACAAAAACCTCTAAAATATAATCCTAAGTATATACTTATTAATGATAGAAAAATACCTCTTGCCAACAATGAAGAAGTAAAAGCTTTTTATAAACCGTCTTTAAAAAACGAGGTAGGATCTTCTAAACCTAAGACAAGATCTAAAACACCACCACCTAGAAAACCAAATAATCCTAATCCTAGGTCTAAAACACCTCAACCAAGAAGAAACCAAAATAGGCAAAACTATAATAACAATAGTAATCAAATGTGGAACTACCAACAAAGCTACAATCCTTGGGGTATACTACCACCTTTCATGCATCCTAGTCAAATGTTAAACATGTTTGGACCAAACAACTTTGGACCAAAGAGACAATGGGGATCGAATAACTAGATGAACATTCCTTGAGGCAATCTTGAAGTTTCTCTCAACATAGACTTTTTCAAAGTCTATATGTCATCTTGATGATTTTGAAGATTTTTTGAAGACCATCGGGTACGCCATTCTTTCACAACTCATTGCCATGCTTAGATAAATATGCTTTATTTGATTACATTGTTTGCATAAATATAGCTTGCTATTTCCCTCTATTTGTTCGATCATATATATATATATATATATATATATATATATATATATATATATATATATATATATATATATATATATATATATATATATATATATATATATATATATACTCTTATACTTATTATATTAAATATATATATACTTACTTGCACATAACCTAGATACGTCATTAGTTGACTTTCTAGAACTACAGGAAATCGTTCATTATCGAACCCTTTCCTTCCCCCTCGCGTTATTCTATTAAGTCCTCTTTTAGAAGACTCATGATGATGAAGGGATATGAGTCAAGTGGACTTTTATCATGCAAGAACGCCTTCGCACGTGAACACTATGGATGAAACAAACTCCTTTCGCCGACTATATTCTATCTCCGCTATTATCTTTCAAACCTCACCCATCAACCCATCTTTCACTCACATTTATACTTATATACATATATACACTTATTCACATATTCCCGAACACACCTCAAACCCCTCATCAACTTAACACTTTGATCATTTTATCCAAAATTGTCAAAGGTACATTTTAATTATCGAAATGGTAATTAAAAATTGTTAAGTATTTTATCATCGTGCCAATAAACGTTTACGTATTTTTAATATATTATAAATCTAATTATATACGTATAAATATTTTGTTCAAGAAACTAATTCCGCGAAAATTCAAAAATTTCAAGGGCGGCCCCCTTAATGATTAAGGGGACCGGCTTGTTATCGGGGGCGGTCCCCTTAATGTTTAAGGGGACCGGCCATCTGACACTCCCAAATCCGTTTTTCACCTTATTTCCATTCCCAAACACTCCATTTGCTCATATATTTCTTCCCCACCACTGCTGAGTACGAACCAAAACACCCAAAACCATCAAAATCCTCCACCATATCACCAATCCGGGGTTGTTTCGCAAGGGGCAAACGTTAACCAAACATACAACAACATCTTTTGTAAGTTTTCCAACATGCATTTCATCACATTTCATTCAATTTGGTGTCTAATCAATAATTAGGCATTTTATTAAAATTTATTTTAATTCGAATTTTAGTGAAATAGAAGCTAGGAATTGAACTACCAAATGCTTCCCGTAGGATTAGGATGATGTATTGCAACTCAAATTTAGTATAACATATCATTTGGTCAAAATCATTAATCGCCCATAAACCCATGTTGAATTTTCTTTTTCAAAAGCACATTGTTGATATAACTCTTAAAAACTATTTAAAACTTACTACATTACATTGTTTTAATGTTATAAACAATCAAAAAATACTTTTCAATTCGTTATAAAATGGTTCATGAAGACAACATGGGTGTTTGGTTCATGAACAAACTATAACCATATGTGGTTATTTGAAACTTAAAACTAGCTCATAAAATTTGTTAATACTACTAGAATCAATAGATGTCATCAAGATATATAATCAATATATATATATATATATATATATATATATATATATATATATATATATATATATATATATATATATATATTGATGTTTTAGGATGTTTTTATCTAGTTAAGGGAGCGTTTGGTTTATCTCGAAAAAGATATTTTTGAAAAATAAAATTCGCATTTTAATCTTTTAAACAAGCTTATGTTGTGTCAAACTCTTATGAAATGGAAGATATATAATCTAATATATATCTAGCCTTACTTCGAAATGAATTATTATATCATACTCTTTGATATCATATATTCTAAACGAGTTTAAAATCAAAATAAAAGGAACATTATGAAACTACTTCATTGAATATTTTTTTGTGTCGAAGTAGAATTTCGTTCCACACATATTGCATATAATTATATACATATATCTATAACATATGCATGATAGTTGTTTTTATCTTAATTTTATTTTTGTTGTTATATTGTTTAGGTGAAAATGCCTAAGACCACGGTTGGTGATGTCTCCAAAACCAAACAATACATTCCAAATGTCTCTTCTACTCCCGGCATGTCTCCTTCAATTGCATGTTTCTATCGTCCCATTGAAAATAGAAACATTCACGAAGGAAGAATTGTCGATCCATCTTTCTATGAATCTGATCAAACCGAACGAATGTTCTCCAATATTCGTTTTGAATGTCTTTACCAAATCAACGAACCAATCATTCCTCGTTTTATCCTCGACTTCTATAGCCAAGTGAATCGCCTTGAAAGCTAGAAAGGAATCTAGTATCGAAGATAGCTCATCTTCCGAAAGTGATGACGAAGAATACGCCATGGCCGTAAGAGATTTCAAGAAATTCTTCAAAAGGCGAGGAAGATTCGTAAGACAACCGCGTGATGAAAAGAAAACATTTCAAAAGAGTAAGGATGATAAGAACAACAAGATTGAAAGGAAATGTTTCAAGTGTGGTGATCCAAATCACCTCATTGGAAAATGTCCAATGATGACAAGAGATCAAAATCAAAGAGCTTTTGTTGGAGGCGCTTGGAGTGATAGTGATGAAGATGAGAAGGAAACGACAAAAGAAGAGGAGTGTCTTATGGCGAATACATCAAATGAGGTACGTTTCGAAACCGAATATTTTAGTGATGAAAGCTTATCATTAGATGAAAAAGATCTAGATAATGAATATAATAGGCTATGCAAATTAGGACAACTAGTAATGGCCAAAAACAAATCACTAAAATACATAAACAATCAATTGGAAAATGAAGTACTAAAACTAAAAATTAAAATACATCAACTTGAAAAAGGTAAAGAAATTTTTGAAGAATGTAAATCATGTCAAGAGCTTAAAGGTGAAAACGAAATATTTAGAGAAGAAATTCGCAAACTTGATAAATTTGAAAATAGTAGTCACTCACTTAGTAAAATAATTAGTATTCAAAGAACATCCGGAGATAAAACCGGTTTAGGATTTAATTCAAATGAAGCTTCAACAAGTGATATTAAAAATGTCAAATTCAAAAATGAACCTAATGAACAAAAACCTCTAAAATATAATCCTAAGTATATACTTATTAATGATAGAAAAATACCTCTTGCCAACAATGAAGAAGTAAAAGCTTTTTATAAACCGTCTTTAAAAAATGAGGTAGGATCTTCTAAACCTAAGATAAGATCTAAAACACCACCACCTAGAAAACCAAATAATCCTAATCCTAGGTCTAAAACACCTCAACCAAGAAGAAACCAAAATAGGCAAAACTATAATAACAATAGTAATCAAATGTGGAACTACCAACAAAGCTACAATCCTTGGGGTATACTACCACCTTTCATGCATCCTAGTCAAATGTTAAACATGTTTGGACCAAACAACTTTGGACCAAAGAGACAATGGGGATCGAATAACTAGATGAACATTCCTTGAGGCAATCTTGAAGTTTCTCTCAACATAGACTTTTTCAAAGTCTATATGTCATCTTGATGATTTTGAAGATTTTTTGAAGACCACCGGGTACGCCATTCTTTCACAACTCATTGCCATGCTTAGATAAATATGCTTTATTTGATTACGTTGTTTGCATAGATATAGCTTGCTATTTCCCTCTATTTGTTTGATCATATATATATATATACATATATATATATATATATATATATATATATATATATATATATATATATATATATGTATATATATATATATGTATATATATATATATGTATGTATATATATATAAATATATATATATATATATATATATATATATATATATATATACACTCTTATACTTATTATATTAAATATATATATACTTACTTGCACATAACCTAGATACGTCATTAGTTGACTTTCTAGAACTACAGGAAATCGTTCATTATCGAACCCTTTCCTTCCCCCTCGCGTTATTCTATTAAGTCCTCTTTTAGAAGACTCATGATGATGAAGGGATATGAGTCAAGTGGACTTTTATCATGCAAGAACGCCTTCGCACGTGAACACTATGGATGAAACAAACTCCTTTCGCCGACTATATTCTATCTCCGCTATTATCTTTCAAACCTCACCCATCAACCCATCTTTCACTCACATTTATACTTATATACATATATACACTTATTCACATATTCCCGAACACACCTCAAACCCCTCATCAACTTAACACTTTGATCATTTTATCCAAAATTGTCAAAGGTACATTTTAATTATCGAAATGGTAATTAAAAATTGTTAAGTATTTTATCATCGTGCCAATAAACGTTTACGTATTTTTAATATATTATAAATCTAATTATATACGTATAAATATTTTTGTTCAAGAAACTAATTCCGCGAAAATTCAAAAATTTCAAGGGCGGCCCCCTTAATGATTAAAGGGACCGGCTTGTTATCGGGGGCGGTCCCCTTAATGTTTAAGGGGACCGGCCATCTGACACTCTCAAATCCGTTTTTCACCTTATTTCCATTCCCAAACTCTCCATTTGCTCATATATTTCTTCCCCACCACTGCTGAGTACGAACCAAAACACCCAAAACCATCAAAATCCTCCACCATATCACCAATCCGGGGTTGTTTCGCAAGGGGCAAATGTTAACCAAACATACAACAACATCTTTTGTAAGTTTTCCAACATGCATTTCATCACATTTCATTCAATTTGGTGTCTAATCAATAACTAGGCATTTTATTAAAATTTATTTTAATTCGAATTTTAGTGAAATAAAAGCTAGGAATTGAACTACCAAATGCTTCCCGTAGGATTAGGATGATGTATTGCAACTCAAATTTAGTATAACATATCATTTTGTCAAAATCATTAATCGCCCATAAACCCTTGTTGAATTTTATATTTCAAAAGGCACATTGTTGATATAACTCTTAAAAACTATTTAAAACTTACTACATTACATTGTTTTAATGTTATAAACAATCAAAAAATACTTTTCAATTCGTTATAAAATGGTTCATGAAGACAACATGGGTGTTTGGTTCATGAACAAACTATAACCATATGTGGTTATTTGAAACTTAAAACTAGCTCATAAAATTTGTTAATACTACTAGAATCAATAGATGTCATCAAGATATATATATATATATATATATATATATATATATATATATATATATATATATATATATATATATATATATATATTGATGTTTTAGGATGTTTTTATCTAGTTAAGGGAGCGTTTGATTTATCTCGAAAAAGATATTTTTGAAAAATAAAATTCGCATTTTAATCTTTTAAACAAGCTTATGTTGTGTCAAACTCTTATGAAATGGAAGATATATAATCTAATATATATCTAGCCTTACTTCGAAATGAATTATTATATCATACTCTTTGATATCATATATTCTAAACGAGTTTAAAATCAAAATAAAAGGAACATTATGAAACTACTTCATTGAATATTTTTTTTGTGTCGAAGTAGAATTTCGTTCCACACATATTGCACATAATTATATATATATATATATATATATATATATATATATATATATATATATATATATATATATATAACATATGCATGATAGTTGTTTTTATCTTAATTTTATTTTTGTTGTTATATTGTTTAGGTGAAAATGCCTAAGACCACGGTTGGTGATGTCTCCAAAACCAAACAATACATTCCAAATGTCTCTTCTACTCCCGGCATGTCTCCTTCAATTGCATGTTTCTATCGTCCCATTGAAAATAGAAACATTCACGAAGGAAGAATTGTCGATCCATCTTTCTATGAATCTGATCAAACCGAACGAATGTTCTCCAATATTCGTTTTGTATGTCTTTACCAAATCAACGAACCAATCATTCCTCGTTTTATCCTCGACTTCTATATCCAAGTGACGGTGCAAACCGATCCCTATGGTCATCTCCTTATTTCCTTCATGATTCAAAATCAATTCATCACTCTTACTCTTGCTCAATTTGGACAAATCCTTAGAATCCCATACAACGGCCAATCCGTATTCTCAAATGAATGGGATCTCTCCTCTCTTGAAAGAAATCGTCCTCAGGATGGCCCCTACTATTATGAGATTCCTAGTCCTGATGACATTCGTCGAATGCTTGAACTAGAACGTCGTACGACTAGTCGAGTAATCAAGTCGAAGAATGTCGATATTCATGCAAATCAAATCCTCCTCAAAGAGCTAAGCCAAGATATGAAAAAGTGGGAAGAACTCATTCGCGAGAATGCGTTTGGTACTGGTGGTCACCGTGATCATGTCACGGCGAGCATTGCCCACATGTTATATTGTGTAATTGCTGAAGAGCAATACAATTTGGCTTATCTTTTTATTCATCGAATCATGTCCGCCAAAAACACCCCAAATGCCAATCTTCCTTACGGTATGTTCCTCACACGACTTTATCGTTATGTGATGGAACATTACCCACATCTTCAAAGAGATTACTACGTTCATATCCTTCCTACTTTGAACCAACTTACTCGTGTTCGTACTCGTCATTCTCGAAGTGACAAAGGAAAATCTCGTATTCCTTTGTATTCTAGGCCTCGTGGTTCTACATCTCATCGTGAGGACGATGATGATGAGGAGGAAAACACCTCACGTGTTAGTACTACATCCCCCACGACCTTTGTTGAAAATCTTTCCGATATTGATGATACCGAGTATCAAGTTCCTCTTCCTCATGAACGTACCGATGAGCTTCTCTTCACTCATCAAACGTCCATCATCAACTGTCAACAACAAATACATGAAGAACTTCGAGGAGGATTCAAATCCGTTGGGAAGATGTTTAGGAAGATTATTGGGAAGAAGAAGAAGTAGAAGATATTGACGTATTGCTACTTGTTATTATTTGTTTCTATTAGACATTTGTATGGTTTGTTATTTGTCCGATTCATTCGGAAATACTTGTGTTATTTCTTGTTTATCTCTTGAATTATATTTAGACTTTAACTATTATCTTGCTACTATCTTAATGCTATGCTATGGTTCTTTTCAATGTGGATTACAATATGTTAATTTGCATGCAACATTTGGTTATATATATGTGTTTATATATCATCATTCCTAGAGTATATACTTCTAATAGAGATTGCTGGAAAAACACACTTGAAAAATCACCAAATTCTGCAAATTTTGGGTTTCTGGTCGTCTGGGAAAACACCAGATGGGCGGCCCCCTTAATTCCCTAGGCGGTCCCCTTAATCATTAAGGGGGCCGGCCTACGATTAAGCGGACCTGCCATCTGGAAATGGGTTCACTGTTTTCTTTTGCATCTTGTGAACCCTTTCTCTAGTATCAGCTACCATTTCCCATTTTAACCCAACTGATTTTAGAATCTCATTCAACCATTTCAAATACATACCTAAAACAACCATTTCCATACTATAAATTCCCTCCATAATCACCATTCTTCATCTCATCATTCATCATCTAAATCATCATGACTCCACCAAGCACCTCACACTCTAAAGCCTCCAAGAAACAAAAGCTTGTGGTCATCCCCCCAAAACAACTCTTCATTGACTTAACAAATGAAGAAAACAAAACCCCATCACCTCCACCCAAATGCTCATCCCCAAGTGCACCCAATGCACCATCTAAAACACCTTCCACTCATGGAACTTCCTCATCCTCCATACCCTCAACCTCATCAATCAATGACTACATCAACTCACACTTGTCACCACAAGTATCATCACCACTCCCTACACAAGAAACTATCTCCACCCATCTTACCATCTCACTTTCACCAATAACACCTCTTGATGCTCATCTCTCATCTCCACCAATTACACCACCATTCTTTGCCAATCTCGTGCCTTGGAGGCTACTTGAATCCCATGGGGATACTTGTCTTTGTTGCATCCATAACCGCACCGTCATCTTTGGCCTTAGAGATGAAATTCAATATATGTTTTCATATATTGAACATTTGCTTACCAATCCACCACCACCACCAACTCCACCATCCTCTCCAATCATTCCTCCACCACAATTCTCACCCATTCCTCCACCATCACCATCATGCTCTCCAAATTAAGCATTTGATATGCTTAATAAATAAAGCCTCTACCACCCTTTTGCTTGCAAGCTCTATGAAGACCATGTACTCTTTGCATGATGATGTATTTTCCTAGTTGTTAATTTGTGTACTAGCTTTTCTACTTGTAATCCTTATTGCTACTTGTATGTTGTGTCTTGCCACAACCATTTCTTTAATATGAATGCTTTCTTTCAACCATGCTTATTTTCTTTCTTATCACCTAATATATGTTTGCATGATTATACTTGTGCTTCTAATATTTTTGTTTTGCAAAGCATTCCATAGCTCGTTCTCTTGGTGCCCCCAAACGAGGGGGAGTACACATCAAGGGGGAGATAACTTCCCGTCAAATTTTCACGTTTGAAAATTGTTGGCATAACCTTTTTGATTCTACAAAAATGGGGAGAAGTAAATATAAACTCACTAAAATACTTGTTTAAAAACTAATTTTTGAGTTAATGAGTTTAAGTTTTGTAATCATCAAAAAGGGGGAGATTGTTGACATAAATAATGTTTAAATATGTTATTAATATCTCTCAATAAACCTATGTTTTGATAATCACAAAACTCAAATCAAATTAAGTCAAGATTAATACATAAACAAGTATTTGGTAACAAATATTTACCTCTACATCTAATATCACTTAAGGTATGCATAAACTAAGCATCTTATGCATTACATGATCAAAGGAAACCTTGTCTTAAAACATAACTTTTTGTAAAATGATATTAACATTTTATATATATTTGTAAATCATTTTTGGTATTGTTATATTAAACTACAAAGATATGATTTCAAATTTCCAACCAAAAAGGGCAAATTTTATCCAGAAAAACTTTTTCAACGTTCAGGAGGGCGGCCCCTTAATTTCACTAGGCGGCCCCCTTAATCATTAAGGGGACCGCCCCCTAATTAAGGGGATCGGCATGCTCCAGAACAGTATTTTCTGGCCCTATAAATATTGGATCATTTTACATATTTTTCTCACCTTTTTGCACTATAAACTTTCTGATCCAACCTCCATTTCTAGATCTAAAATCCTTTAATCATATAATTCATAAATCTTTGTTTCCATGCGATCCAAAGCTTCATCCATTCAAGTGCAAGAAGAAGAACACTCCTCTACATCCATCTAATTGTAGTAGTGTTATGATTAGCTAGTTTCATATTGTATTAGTGTTAGATCTTTGTAAAAGTGTTATGTGAATTTGTTGTTTGTAGAAACTAGGCGTGTTGTAAAGTAGTTTAGTAGTTGTGATCTAGTTGTGCTTAGAAGAAGGTGTGAAGTTGACAAGGTGTGAAGAAGGTGTGAAATCTTGAAGAAGTTGTGAAGGTGTGAAGTTGTGAGATTGGTTCTAGCTATGATTAGAACTCGAAATTTAGCTTAGTGTCGTTAACTCGTGTAAGCCAAGGTGTGTAAGGTTTCTCCACCATAAGGAGTTTGTTGACATAGTGAAGAAAACTCTCGAGTGTTGTACTCGGGGAGTGGAGTAGGGCAAGGAAGGTGTCCTTGTAGCCGAACCACTATAAATTCGCGTGTTGTGGTTTGATCTTTCTAACTCTATCTTTTCTTCATTACATTTCAATACTTTCATTATTAAATTAGAATTGCTTATATTGGTTGTCACTTGAATTCACTTGAGATCGAATCGAATGTTTTTAATAAGCTACAAAATATTTTGGTAATAAATTTAAAAGGACGTAAAACTATTCAACCCCCCCTTCTAGTTTTCCACAGTGGGTGTGTTCCCTGTAAACCCACACGAGACTTCACTCGTCCACTTGGGACACCAAGTGGTTTAAAAGGCTGGTTGCATACGCTAAATGCAACTGTGATTCCTACGAAAGTGAGTTAGGTTTTTCTTTTTATTTTTCTTTTTCTTTTTAGGTTTTATGCTTTTGGTAGTTGTGTGATTCCAGGGAATTGAAATTTGCTCATAAGGCGTAGTGAAGGCACGTGTCTCAACATGATCCTTCTATTTTCAAGAGTGAATTTCAGGGAAGTTCTCTGATGAGTGTGTAAATACTCATCAATTTTATCGTATCTGAACTACCAAAACATCCAAAAACACTCAGAAATGCATCAAAATACTGAAAATATTCCAAAGATTGTGTTTTATATGTTTTAGATGCAAAATGTTTAAAAAACAGATGAAAAACGAACAAAGTTTGCATAATTGGCAGTTTCAGTCCCTCAACTTCCAAAAATTGTCAAAACTAGTCCTTGAACATTCCTTTTGAAAGAAAAGTCAACCCAAGGCATTTAAAAGTAAAATATTATCAAAAACGATCCTTGGGTAAAAAGTTTGAGAAATTACACATTTGGTCCCTGAAGTTTCATAATTGGCAGAAAAGGTCCCTCGAGGTGTAAAAATGGAAATTATCAATGTTGGTCCTTGGGATTTCACAAAGTATCACAGTTGGTCCTTGGTGGTAAAATCTGAAGAATTTGCAGTTTGGCTCTTAACTTTCAAAAGTTGTCATATTTGGTCCCTGGGAATTTCAATACTCACAAATAGTCCTTAGATAACACAAAATTGGTAAAATAAACCTTTGTGTAACTTTGTAATGTTGGAAAATCACTTCCTTAATTTTCGGTAAGTTACAAGATTGGTCCTTGTGATATCCTAGTTACAAAACCAAACGGACCAAGTGTTATTCTATTACCCAACTAAAACCAACACCCTCATCAGCCCACTCCAATCACCCAGCGCATCCACCAAAGCCCACCTCACTTTTGAATATTAAAACCGGTCAACCCTGACCCTTTGACCACCACCCCTTCCACCTCACAACCAACTCATTTGCTACCAGCCAAACACCCCATCATCACCCCTAACCTGCCTCACTCACTGCAACACTCCTCCAACCCCCCAGCTAATCAAACCAAACACAACACTCCAAATAATCCTCCCTGGCACAAGTTATCTGAGAAAAATGCCAAAATGAATTTTGGCGCCAAAATTATTAAACGGCCAAGATCAAAAATGGGTCATCCTATGGTCCTTGTTAATGCTGGGAAAAGACAAATGTGTCCTCGAAACCCTAATTGAAGGATATAAATGGAGATGGTAGCTATGAAGAGAGGAGTTAGTTCTAGTTTTATATTTTTTATGTCATTTTTATCAGCTATCTTAATTCTAGTATAATTTTTAGCTTACAAGTAATGTTTAAAGTCTTTCCAGTGTAACTTGAACTCATTCCAATGATCAATTGTAGTTTTTTAGTTTGAATTCAGTTAATGCTTGTTTTTACCTTCAGATTCCCATGATCTTCTTAAAATGTTGTTTAAAGAAGTTGTTAATGACTAATAAGCTCACTTAGGATCATAATATAGCTCTGTAAGCTATTAGAAGTAATAAAAGCATTGTCACTTAGAACAGCAAAAATACTTAAAATTCAAGAAAGAATTCCACTGAAAAAAAAAAGAAAAAGAAAAAGATTGCTAGAGCACTGTAAGTAAGGGATGACAGTGGTATTAGTACTCCATGGGGAGTGATAGGATTGTGATAATGGTCCTTTGGTTCTTGGTTAAGCTGGAATGCAGTTTGTAAACTTTTTGTACAATTTCTACTTTTCATTATAAAAGTTCTTCTGTTTGTGATTTTCTTGCTTATTTAGTGATTATATGATGTTTATTAATGTAGTTAGGCATGATTATAGTCAGTTTGTAGTTTAGAAAGTATTTGGGTAATAGTTACCTAGTCACAGTCAAAATAGCATCACTTTGATTCCTGAGTGTATGATGTCACTTTTGATAATATCATGTCTAAATAAGCTTAATTTGTCATATTATGATATTGTGAACTAGATTTCTGGATTAAAACAGTGGAAGTCTTTGAAAAACTCATTACTAGGGTCATAAAGGGATGTTTGGATCAAGTGTTTTGGTTGAGAAATACCCTGACTTCTGTAGTATACTTGGTCTTGGTCCAACTCAGTAGGGTAATTTAGTCCATTAAAGTCATATAATTCATCAATTGTTCATTAAAAAGTCAAATCTTAGGTTTGTCTAAATAACTAGTTAACTGTGTGGAGTTGTGGTTACAAAATCTTGCTTCTTAGCTCATTAGTTGTTATTATTACCCACTTGAGTTTCGTTTTAGCTCATTAGGTCATAATTATTCAGTTGAGCAAGATTAAAGCTCACAAAAGTCAAAGTGGTACAAGTATTCAAAAGTCAAAAATGGCATAACCTTTCAGAAACTCATTTTTAGTGAGATTTTTCCTGATTTTTGTCGGTAGAATCAAGTATTTGAATTTTCAGATATTGAAGTATCCCACCTAAACTACAAAAGCACACAATTAGCTAATTTTTTGGATTTTTATCTGGGGTTATCTAATTGGTTAAAACAGCCTGCAGGGGAAGCAACCACCCCTGTCCACCAGTTGACCAAATATTCATTTGGACTACACCTTATTGATTAATTGATCCCAGAGCTTGAACTGGGGTGTTTGGGAAGCCTGCTAGGAGTATTTGTTTGGTCTATACTTGGCTTGGCACCACTAGCTTATTCCTTAGCTTATTTGGTACCTTAGATTTGCCCTTGACCATTTCCTTTTCTGTTTGCATCAGAACACCACCAAGCTTGTGATTTCTTTGACAATAATTGATTAAGTGGTGTTTTATAATTGTTTTTAGTTATCATAAGTTTCCTGAGTTTGCATTTGCTTGTGTTTACCTTGGCTTGAGCTTGAGGGCTTATTTGATCACACTAATCTTTGTTCACTCACTGCCACAACAGTGAGCTTCAAGCCACCTTCACAAGTCCCCCATAAGTTCATTAGTGCATCCCCTGGCCTAAGCCTTAGCTTATTTTAAATCTCACCAGGCCAGCCCCTCTGACCGACCATCATTTTGTACCCTGGAACCCCCTTGTGGGGCGCACAACAGGCTGCAAGTGCCACATTTGGCCTGAGGTATGTGGGTATAGTGGATTAGCTTATTTGATCTCATCAAATTATTTAGTGAGTTTTGATTGTTGTTTTGGCCTATTCTGAGTACACTTAGTTGGCTTGCATCCTAATTTGTCCTTGGTTCTTTCCTTGCAGCTTATTTAAGCTTATCATAACTAATTGAGCCAAAACCTCAACTGTTAAGCTTATTTGATAGCACAGAGCTTATTGTTAAGCTCCAACCAAATTCCCTTCATAAAAAGTTCTTCATTTGAGTTAGAAAAGTAGTTTGTAAAAGAAAAATTAAGAAAAACCAAAAATACAAAAAGTGATAGCTTCTATTTAAGCCCTTTGGCTTATTTTTCTGCTTATTTATAAGCAATTCATAATTTTAAATTTTTCTTAGGCTTCTTATAACATGTAGTAATTTTAGGAATTTTTTCAGATTTTTCTTTTGTCATTTAGTATTTTTTATAATTTAGTTTAATATAAATTAATTAAATAATTAGATTTTAATTATTAATAATTAATTAAAAAGTAGGAAAATTAGATTTTCTGTTTTAAAATTAGTTTTATAATATTTTAGATTTTTATAAATTTAATTTTCATTTTTCTAGTTAAATTTCATAATTAATTATAAATCAGTATAATTTAGTTAATTAAAAAGTAATTAATAATTAGTAATTAATTAATAGTAATTAATTAAATAGTTGTAAAAATAATTTTAATTTTTCAAAAATTTTATTATATCATTAGTATTGTAAAAATATAATTTTCATATTCGTATGACTTTATTTGCTCACGTTTCACTTTTTATTTTGCGCGTTCGCGTTTATTTTAAATTCAAACGCGCGTTTTTAGGTTTAACTCACGTTTTTAGGTTATTTGATCATCAATAATTATTAATATAGTGTTTCTAAGTTATTTTGAGTCATAATCTTGTAGTGTAATCATAATAATCAAATTCCTTATCCTTCTGTTAAATCACCTGATCACTTAAAACGTTTTCAAATACAATTGCACACCTCGCTGGGACATATCGACCTAAAGGTGGCAATTTTTTAACCAAATGGTTAAATTTGGGTCAAATTGGTTAAAATTTTAAAGTGGGAGGGGTATAGTTGGGTTATGTTAAAAAATAAAGATGGGTTTAAATGAGTTAAAATTATTTTAACTGATTACTATTGTTGGGTCAAGTTGGGTTTAGTAGTATACCCATATAGGTCACCTGGAAAAAAACCCACTTCCTCCCTCCCACTCTCACACAATTTATTTCACTTCTAATAAAAATTAAAAACCCAAAATCGACTTCAACTTTTTCATTCATTTCAATAACTTTTTCACCATATACGAGATCAATATACCACTGCATTAATTTCATCACTTTTCAGTAAGATTTAAATCTCAGTCTTCACTTTTTCATTCGTTTGCACTTTGTAATCTATTGGGATTTTCAGATTTTGTGTTTAATTTTGGTGAATGATGATTCAGTGTATATGTGATTGGATATCACATATCAGTTAATTAATTGTTGTTTAGGTGATTATATTAATTTGTGGGGTGTTTGGGGATGCTTCTAATTTAGGGCTGTTTGTGATTGATTATTATTATTTACGCGTGTTTGGGTATGGTTACTATTTAGGATTGTTTAGGAATTTAGGATCGCATATTATTTGGGTCTGCTTAGGGTTGCTTATTGACATATTGTATATGTGCCGTTTTAGATAGATTTTTGTTTAGGTGATCTTATAGATTGCTTATTTGCTTATGTTTGATCTTATTACGTTTTTAAATGATAGGTGCTTAAATTTGTACGTCTTCTTATTGTTTTTTTGGTATTGATTAGGCTAATATGTGAGAAAAGTAGAAAAGACTAGACAACAAAATATGCATGCGGGTGACGATTTAGAAGACACTAGTTCCTCAACAACGAGTAATTTATATTCAAGGGTATGGCCATATTTTACAATGATACCACTAGAACCTGATGGGTTAAAAGGGCGGCTTGTAATTCTTGTAATAAGGTGTTAAAAGTACATGGAACATCTAATATCCGGCGTCATATACTTAGTTGTTTTAAGGTGGACTTGTCCAACAAGGCGGACTGGGATGCCCCGCCACCGAATCGCATTTGCTTAGATCAAGCTAAATATAAAGAAAAAATAGCAATTTCTATTATTAAGCATAACTATTCGTTTAATTATGTTGAGCACGAGGGAACGAGAGACTTGCACAAGTTTTTACACCCGGATGCAAAACCAATAAGTAGAAACAATGTAAAGAAGGTAGTCTTAAATATCTATGAAAGAGAAAAACTTAAGGTTAGAGAGGAGTTAGAGAAAATCAAAGGTAGAGTTCATTTAACATCGGATTTATGGACTTCAATTACTAGTGATGGTCACATGACATTGACTGCTCATTACATTGATGAAACTTGGGTTTTAAGGAAAAAGGTCTTGAACTTTAGGGTTATTCCCCTTCCTCACACGGGATCTCTTTTGAATACTGGTAGAAATATCCTTACCTGATTCTTTAAGCTTATAGAGGAGGTCTAGATTTTCATCAGTAAGCTCATTACAATCTCTCTCGAGCCCGAGAACCTTCTCCTTTAATACTTTAACTTCTTCAACGAGATCTGGAGTTCCAATTTCCTGATACTCAGTTTGTAGTACATGGTTGAGTTTATATGATGCTTTACTTTTGAAATATTAAGACGTGAAAAATGTTGGGTCACCAAAACAATATACAGATTATCTACTCGGTGGCTAGATATGGCCTTCTGGTTCATCACCTAATATTGCACTTTTGTTGCAGATATGGCCTCCCAAAAGTGTTAAAGACTCGGGGTCTCGTTTACATTCGCTGCTGAAGGAAGCAATTATGCAGGTAACTCAGTTTCAAAGAACGATATCTTTCATTAATTATTTCCGCTGTTGAGAAATATGTTGCTTCTCTAAAGTCTGAACTATTGAACCTCTTAGGCTTAATAAGAATTTCTTTTTCTTTATCAAATGTGACATTGCCTCTTAGCTTCCGCTTTATATATATATATATATATATATATATATATATATATATATATATATATATATATATATATATATATATATATATATATATATATATATATATATTTTGCTGTAATCATAGATAGAAAAGCCATATGTAAACTAGATATTAAGGCATCCGATATAGGTATCTACTGCTTTTTAAAGTGACGACTCTTTTGCTTCTTGTTGTCTAGGCTGTTATGTTTTCTATGTCTGAAATGTGAGGATAATTCAAAAGTGAGCATCGTTGTTGCTTAGATTTATTTGAAATTGAATTTTTGGAGTATTGCACTTATACTAACTTGATTAAAAGTCTTCACCTCATATAATTGAAAGATGAGAAAGTCAGACGTATCAACTAATATGACAGTCTTGAACAGGTGGGATTCTGGAAGCAATGTTGGAGAGTTTGATGGTCACTCAAGGAGAGTTCTCAGTTGTTATGGTGTTGTCTTACATGTATGTATTGTTCTGCTTGATACTTGGCATGTAATCCTTTGGCCTTGTTTGACAACATTTTTACTTTGTTTTTATTAAATAGGTGTTCAGACAGTATATAAATTGGTGTTGCCAATTGTTCCAATGTACCTTTGACCATGTCATCCAGTCACAAAATGATCCTTGATACTTTTATACATGTTTATGTATTTAACTTTTAGCAATAATCCTTGTCATTTCAGTCAATGTATTGTCTTGTTTGCAGTTTAGTGGTAAAATGCAATTGTAACTTTAATAAAAATGGACGAAAACATAAAAAAACGGATGATAATGTAAAAAAACAGACGAAAATGTAAAAAAATTGACAAAAACGTAAAAAAACGGATTTAAACGGACGAAAACGTAAAAAAAAAGATGAAAACGGATAAAAATTGCTCAAAAAAAAAGAACAAAAGCCAAAAAAAAAAAAAAAACAACAACAACAACGACAACAACAACTTACAAAACCAAAAAAACCCAACCCGACCCGACTCATACCCATTTAGACCCATACCCATCTAGACCCATCCTTCCAAGTGACCCATCTAAACTCATACCCATCAAGACCCATACCCATCTAAGACCCAATACCCAACCCAACCCGACCCAACCATTTGCCACCTCTATAACAACCCAGGGATTCACTGTACTCCTTGGTTAGTTGGTCTGAGACGTTTGACTTGGTTGACCATTCACCTGGTTAATTTAGTTGACCGTTCAGGACCAATCAAAATTTGGCGCCGCTGCCGGGGAGGTTGCTGCGTATCTAAAACGTTTTTTAGAGATTAGTGGTTTTTCATTCATCATTGTATAAACCCACCACCTTTTGTAAATCTTAATCATAATACAAAAAAGTCATTAACACTTTTCCTAAAGTGTTAACAACACCAAAAAATCAAAAACAAACAAAACAGATCATTACGTTTTCTATGTCGGATTTCTTTTAAGGTGATTCTTGAAGAAATACGTTTTTAGTTAACGAAACGATACCAAAAATATTGTCCAAAAGCTTTACCCCATACACAAAAACCCAAAAACATTCGTCTCTTTCTTGTGAATAATAAATACATAAAAATAAACCGTCGCAAACCAAGGCAGAACACCTACCAACTGGGGGTGTGGACATTAATAAGTTCCCAAACAAAAGATTAAAACTTGCCTTTGTATCATTGTGAGTGGTGTACCTTTCTTATAGAAGCCATTCATTTGTGATTATTGGTTTAAGTTCACTGTTGATTTGCCTCGATTTTGTTTTGATTGGTTTTCATCCCTAGTGCATGCGCACTCGTTCTTCTAGGTCCACGAGCCCATTACATGAGCTTGTAAGAGTACCTAGAAGACCTCGTAGACATTCAGCACCAATAGTCGGATCTGAGATCCGTACTGTTCCCACATCTTCCGTTATAATGGCTGCTGAGCCAATTATGAATGAGCTTCTCCAAGCACCCGTCGAGGGTTACGGAGATGCTATCGTTGTTCCGGCCATTGTGGCCGAAAATTTTGAGCTTAAGACCGGATTGATAAACCTGGTCACCTCGAGTCCATTCTACGGTTTTGATAGGGACGATCCTCAAGATCACATTCGATGGTAACAAAATTACATCCACCATCAAATGCAAAAATGTCCTTGAAGAGGCGATTAAACTTCTTCTCTTCCCGTTTTCCATTGATGGGGCTGCCCGGATTTGGCTTGACAAACAAACCCCTCGATCGATTGAAACATGGGAATATTTGGTTAAGAAGTTCGTGAATGAATTCTTTCCTCCTTCCAAAACCACGAGTCTTAAGAATGTGATCATGAAATTCACACAGAAATTTGATGAATCATTCAGTGAGGCATGGGATCGTTATAAGGAATTGCTTCGCAAATGCCCTCATCACGGTTTTTCTGATCTCATGCAGCTTGACACTTTCTATAATGGTGTGAGCCAAGTCGATCAAGACTCTCTCAATTCCTCCGCGGGAGGTAATTTCTTGAATCGAACCACAAAGGATGCTTTAGCGATCATTGAGAATAAGTCTAAGGTCCGCATTCCACGAAGCAAGCTGGTTGTTTCCCAAGTGAATGTTGGTCCTTCTACCTCATCGCCCGTGGCTCAATCTAGCCCTGATGCTAGACTTGACAAACTCACGGAAGTTATTCATGCTTTGGTTCGAACAAAAATAAGAAAGTTTCTTCTCCTCAACCTTCTCCACAAGCTGAAATAAAAAAGGTAGAAGTTTGTGTCACTTGTGGTGGTCCACACTCGTATTACAATTGCACTGCCACCGAAGGCAATCCATTTGAAGTCAATGCAATGGCCAGAAGTTCCAACCAAGGAGGTAACCAATACCGTCCTCAAGTGGAACCAACCTACCGCGCTAGCAGCCAAAGTGGACCACCCGGATTTCCTCAAAATCCAAATAGGTTTAATCCTAATCCACCAAGGGGGCATAACATGCAAAATCAAACTTATGCCCCGGTGAATCAGTACCCACCCCAAAGGGGTAATAAAGGGTATTCAGCTCCTAATTACCAAGAACCTCTCCCAAACGAGCTCAATAACTACATCAAGGTTAATGAGACCAAAATGAGGGCAATGCAGAAACAAATCTCAACTTTGAAGAATGAATTTCAATCTTCAATAACCAAGCAAGGTAACGAGCTGAAGAATGAGCTTATGGCAACAAACAACAAAATTTATCAATCTCAAAACAAGAATGAGAATATGTTTGCTAGTCTCATAAGTCATCTCGCTCCACCCTCTACTTCGGGAGGTCTCCCTTGTAATACAGTTGTCAACCCTAAGGGTGAACTCAAAGCTATTACCACACGTAGTGGTAAAGCTTATGATGAACCGCCGCTTTCCACTACTTCTTCTCCTCCTTCTAAAGTAGTGGAACGTGAACCTGAGGTGACGAATGACAAGCTGCAATTTACTAGCCCACGAAGTACCGCACACATCCAACCTCAGGTTGTACAAGAAACCATACCCAAACCTGGAGTTGTCTTTGATCCACCAGAAACTCCAGTTGAGAACACTAAATCCAAACCTTCAATACCTTACCCATCATGACTTAATGAGCAAAAGTTCCGTGAAAAGGCTAGTCACCAAATGGA
This sequence comes from Artemisia argyi, assembly GCA_030686995.1. NCBI lineage: Eukaryota > Viridiplantae > Streptophyta > Magnoliopsida > Asterales > Asteraceae > Artemisia > Artemisia argyi. The sequence continues at coordinate 89,120,942 of CM060701.1, read as the reverse complement.
CAAGTTCTATCAGATCTTTTAAGATCTTCATTTTGACATAAGCCTCGCGGATGCTATCATTCTGATGCCCAAATTTGCATCGATGATCAAGAACTTGTTAAGCAACAAGGAAAAACTGTACGAAATGGCAAAGACTCCATTGAACGAAAACTGCTCAGCAGTTATCTTAAAGAAGCTTCCCGGAAAGCTTGGAGACCCTGGAAAATTTCTCATTCCATGTGTTTTTCTAGGGATGGTTGAATGCTTTGCCTTGGCCGATCTTGGCGCTAGCATCAACCTGATGCCTAATTCTGTGTGGAAGAAACTCTCTCTTCCCGAACTTACTCCTACGTGCATGACTGTCGAGCTTGCCGATAGTTCGATATCTCGCCCCCTCGGCATTGCCGAGGATGTGTTCGTGAAAGTGGGAAAGTTTCATTTTCCCGCTGATTTCGTTGTTGTTGAGTTCGATACTGATCCAAGGGTTCCTCTCATTCTTGCAAGAGGATTCCTGAGAACTGGCCGTGCTCTAATCGATGTGTTCGAGGAGGAAATAACTCTTCATGTTGGTAATGAAGCAGTAACCTTTAACCTCGATCAAACTTCGAGGTACTCTTCAAATTATGACGCCGAATCGGTCAACCGAATCGATGTCATTGATGTTGCTTCTGAGGAGTACTCTCAAGAAGTTCTTAAGAGCCTATTATAGCCGACTCTTCCCCTTCTCTCACTCCTTTTGAGGGAAGTGACTTCTTTTTGGCAGATGTCGAGGCTTTTCTTGCTCAAGATAGTTCAATTTCGCATGAAGTTGATGAAGACTATCTTGATCCTGAGGGGGACATTCTTTTCCTAGAAGAATTGTTAAATGAAGACCCATCTCACCCTCTTCCTCCCAAAGAACTTCATAAAGAGGAGATCAAATATGTTGAAAAAACTGATGATTCTCCTCAGGTCGAGCTCAAAGACTTGCTTCCTCATCTAGAGTACGCATTCTTGGAGGGTGATGATAAATTACCCATCATTATTTCTAAAGACTTGAAAGATGAGGAGAAAACAGCGCTCATAAAGGTTCTGAAGTCACACAAGCGAGCAATTGCTTGGAGACTCTCCGACATTAAGGGTATCAACCCGGAATTTTGTTCACACAAAATCTTGATGGAGGATGACTTCAAACCCGCAGTGCAACATCAAAGAAGGGTAAATCCAAAAATTCACGAAGTTATCAAACAAGAAGTTCTAAAACTTCTTGATGCTGGATTGATTTACCCTATCTCTGATAGTCCTTGGGTGAGTCCCATTCATTGTATTCCTAAGAAGGGTGGCATAACTGTTGTCACCAATGGAGAAAACGAGTTAATTGCAACTCGTTTGGTTACAAGATGGCGTGTATGTATAGATTATAGAAAACTCAATGAAGCCACCTGATGCGTGGGAATTGCACCAATCTTTACCTCTCTAGGGATCTCGAGAAGCTTACAACCCCCACCAGGCAGTGTACCTGATCGTCAACCCACCGCCCATAATAATATAGGATTGCCTAGATCCAGATCTGACGCCGTCAAGAACAATTTTCCTCTGGGCCGTCACATGTAAAGGGACCATGACGGCCTATGGTGACGTCGTCATGCCCTAGTGTAAAATCATTCTGGATCGTCATGGACTCTATCCTCTTCACCTCATGTTTTCCTCTTGACGCCGTCATTAAGAACATGGTGACGCCGTCATGTACTGTTCCCAGCAAGGAAAATTAAGACTTTGCCGTTTTCTTCACTTTTATGCTCCAAAAACGTCCAAAATGCTTCCTTTTCTAGAATTCAATCCAAAAGTACCAAAAATCACAAAAGGAACGATTTAGGGCAATAATTGATCAAATAAATTCAATTCCGAGCTTAAATGACCCCCTAAAAATGGATCATTTTTTGCCTCATCATATACCCTTACACTTGAGATTTTCTTGTCCTCAAGCAAATGCGCTTTTATTCTAATCAAAATACGAGTTAGGGGTCATTTAACACTAATATAAAAGTAATTACAATAAATAATCGTTCCACTAAAGACCAAAGACAAGCACAGAGGTCATATACTAGTACCTCACAAATAGTGCTTAGATACTCACATCTCTCGGGTGTAATAAAGTATATATCACAATATGGAAATGGAAAACATCTCTCACTACCTGTCATAGCAAAATAGATTACCATAGGCTTGGGAAAGGATCAAACCTCCACCACATGGCGTAAGCACCTAGGATAAACTATCAAAGAGGTCTTTTAAAGGGTTATAACGTTAGGTGTAGGGATATGGAATACACGGTTTTGTTGGATATAGGCAATCTTTACTGGTGGCGAGTTAATAATCATGGTTAATTACATGTACAATATCGCGTTACTAAGCCAAGACTAGACTCGACTTAAGCTAATAAATCAAAAATAACAAAAACATAAAATAAACATAAAATGAAACGGGATGGTAGTCAGCTTTTATTATTTTTTATTTATTTATTATTTTTTTTTTAATACACTCTTACCCTACCATCGAAAAATAATACATCATAGGGAATGAACATTCCCCTTACAAATGAATTTTTACATACTTTACAATAACTAATCTAATGACTCGAATTAAGATAATCAAAACACTTGGAGTACTTTTAAGATTAACGCACATATGGGGGTAATAATATGATGTTCTTCCCCATTACTCCATAACATAAGTACTTTATCCATGAGTCCCATGAGTCCCAAAACAATATGTACAAGATATGACTCGACTTAGCAACCATGTAATCAATTAGATAATTAACTAAGGGTTTAAACAAATAACAATAATGCACTAAAGATGAGTGCATACACGGAAGGCTAAGGCGATTTGGGTGTACATTTAAGTGGGGTGTAACAAATTCTTCCTTTAAGTAAGATGTTTAAAGTTAGAAACGAAAAGATAGGCTCGGAGGGGTGTACTAGGGGTTTCGTGTACTAAAAATGAGCACAACGCTAATGGTGTGGGAAAAATTAATTGACTTTACTAGCCAAGTAATATGACTTAAATGGTCAAGTAATTATGATACGGGTTTAACACAAGGGTGATCCTAATGCCTCTTATCATGTAGTAAATCCTACTACACGAATGTAGTCTCACTAGCGGTCTCGGGATGAATCACTAACGCAAGTTCTAGAATCTAAATGCTACCGGTACACTCATAAGCACTAATAGTAAATGCTTTTCCTATCAAATCTAAAGGCGAACCTCACGTATTTGGGTGGAAAATTTTTCTAAATAGTACGGTTTTGTGCTAGTCATACGACTCCTATCCATGAGACGCTTGCTAAGGCTAAAGTTTCACTCCTAAATGTTGTAAAAAAATTTAAATTTGGTGCTAAAATTACACTAACAAGTATTTTCATAGTTTTATTACACACCTACCATCGAACAAATAAACTCAAGTGCAAGTGTACCCTATAAGGTATCATCATTTACCCTCCCCTTACACTTAGGATGAATATTGTCCCCAATGTTCAATTAAAGAATGTAAAAGTAAAATAGGTAAAAGAATGAAATCAAATACTCCCCTGATTCGCTCGGTGTGGATAGTGCGGTAACAAGGTTAGATCTTCCTCCAAGAAAATGAACAGTCAAAGCTTCCCTTCCAGAATATAAATCATCTACTTGTCATACATAACCTGTTAAACCTGAGAAAACAATCAAGGCAACCTCGCGTAAAATCGGCGGCAATCTATATATACTAACAAGTCCTAGAAAACAAATTAAGATATAATGCTTGTGGAATGAAGGTTTGCAGATTTCCTGGAGTTTATAAAACTAAAGAATTAACAAAAACTTCAAGACTCCGTTAGAAAAACAAAACTAGCAAAATTTCCAGAATTTTACACATGACGCCGTCAGGAATTACTTCCTGACACCGTCAGAAGTGACCTGCAGAAATCTTTATGTTCCGGAAAATTTCTGAAAAACTTATGTCCTACTTCCTGGAAAATCCTGCAAAAGATATTATGACTCGATACAAGCATTTGACTCTAACAAATACGAATATACATGTCCTTTTAGTATTGTGGAGAATCATGATCAATTTTGTTTCTTAAAAACATATTTGGGGTTTCCCCTTACACTTATCTTTTGCGAAATACCTTTGGATGAAGTTAAGACTAAGCCAAACGACAAAATAAAGTATTTTCACCATTTTAGTTTTGAAACATGATCTACCAACAATAAAAATAAAGCATGCATATGGAAACAAATAGCAATCAAACAAATAAAAATCACACAAAGCATGGGTTGCCTCCCAAGAAGCGCTTTTCTTTATTTACGAGTCTTGTAGCTAGACTCAAGGTCATGGGCTATTACATGACCTCGTCGTCGGTCTCACTTTCTAGGTCATTTCTAATATCGGTATCGCTTTTATAGTGCAGGTATTTTGGGTCTTCAAACTCAGAGACATCTTTCCGATACTTGGATTCAAGTTTACTAACATCCTTAAAGAATCCACTTGATAAATCAGAAGTGTTCTTACATCCTCTCCGAACATCTTCATCACATAAGATAAGTTGAGAACCTAGCTTATCAAGCCCGTAATAATCGATTCCTTTGAGATCCCTTCTCTTGTATGGCATTTGGTATGACACCCTCCTAATTCCATCAGCGAAGGTCATGATTCCGTTCCGGTCATCAACCATTAAATTAGTGATCTCACAAAAGGGTGCTCCAAAAACAACTTGTGACAACCTTGGGTCGACATAGTCTTCGATGTTGTCTACGATCGTAAATTCCATTGTGAATGCCATATTTCCTACGAATACCTGGATTTCATGATCTCTACCAACAACGTTTTCTCCCTTATAAATCATTCCCCATCTGTAGATATTGTTATAGTGGAATAGGGACTCAAAATTCTTAGCTAGGAATACGTTAATATAGACATTATCGAAATACTTATGACCGATCATGCAGGGGATTTTGAGGTTATTCGGATCACGCCGCCTTATCCTCCCCGATCCTCCATCCCTTGATCCATATAGATTCCCTTCCAGTGATGGACGGTACTCGTACACCTACTCATTACCCTTCCGAAAAATTACCTTCTTGAAGCCATTGGTGAATAGGGCACTACCATCCTTCTCATCAAGGATTACTCCCGATTCATTGACAAATGGTTTCCCGAGAACAAGGTTGGTTAATGTTAGATTAGTGATAGGGTCTATGTCATCGACCATGGTGAGGTCGATGTTATAGACAAATTCTCCAATCATAACTGATAAATTTTTTATTATCCCGGCGTTATTGATTCTTTCATACAATGTGTGTTCAGGGAAGGCTTCGTTGTAAAGGGAAAGGGGGATTATGTTGACAGCGAGGTTAGGATCTATATGAGTATCGGTTAAGAGCCTCTTCCTAGTAGTACAGGAAATCTTGAAAACTTTAGAGTTGCTTCCCTCAGTCCTATCATTACTCCCCTTAGTCATATCTACCAAATTTTTCTCGGGTTCCTCTATAATAGATTTACACAAAATTGCTGGATTCCTCGTATGCTCTTTCGATCTCTTTTTCACTTCATCCAATTTGCTTGACTCTTGAGTGACGGAGTCCTCGAATGAGTTGGTAGGGCTCTTGGCCAATTCGTGGTCTAACCTTGAGGTTTCATCCTTAGTTTTATGACCCATGTTTCCAGTTGGTTGTTGGCTCTGGTTAGGTGTAGGAGCAGATATTGTGGTGATAGTATTTACAAAATGGATTGGTCCTAGGGGGTTAACAGGGTCTCTTACGTCTTTTAGCTTTGGTGACAGATGTTTAAAGAGTTTACTAGGACTTTTTATTTTCACATGAGAGGTTGGCTGATTCATGACGGTAACAGATTTGACCTCTTCAGCCTGAATCGGTTTATTAATAGCGTTCTCTTTAATAGCAGTTAACAGATTACAAATCTTGTTATTCATATCGGCTTGCTGTTGTCTAAATTTAGTCTCGAGCGTAGAGAGCTGTAATTCTTGAGATAGAATGAACTTTCGCATGGCATCTTCATAGGTTTGCCTAGGAGTGCTCTGTGATGGAAAATGCTCGGACCATTCGAGTGGAGAGGAATCATTGAAGGACACACTCCGAGTTTGGTATCCTCTGAAATTAGGTTTATCCTTCCAAGCCTCATAGGCCTCGTCAAAGTTTCGAGGACCTCGACCAACGTGTGATGATGTGAATTCCTTATAAGCATGTTTCGGAAGCTCCATGCAGTTATGAGTTTCATGAGGGCCATTAAACAATTTACATGAAGAAGCAATTTTGCTCACTTGGCTTGAAGGCTTAGGAGCTTCGTAAGATTTCATGAGAAACTTGACTCGGTCCTCAAGTTCCATGATCCTACGGTCGGGAGTGCTAGAATTGTTCGAAGGCAAGGATATTGCCTTGACCGTTTTGTTTAAATCACGGGGATCATTCCAACTTTCGTTGTCATAGAGAGCAAGATCTTCTATGAGTTCCTATGATTCTTCCGCACTTAGATCACGTAGCTTACCACCGGCCGATTGGTCAATGGTTCGCCTTGTGGCGAGATCGATATGGTCATATAAGATTTGGACTTGGAGCCAAAGATCTATGCCATGATGAGGGACTTTTTGGAGTAAGTCCTTGAAACGATTCCATGCTTCATACAGAGTTTCACCTTGACGTTATTGGAACATCAAGATATCATTTCTAAGCTTGGTAGTTCTCCCCGGTGGGAAAAATTGAGCAAGGAAATGAGTGGTGAGATCATCCCATGAGGTGATGCAGCCCGCGGGTAAACGTTCAAGCCATTGACTAGCTTGATCACGTAGAGAGAATTGGAATAGGCGCAATCTGGTTGACTCTCTAGTTGTAACATCAAGGGCTATAGAATCTACGATTTTAAAGAAGTTCTTGAGATGTTGATTAGGATCTTCGGAACGAAGTCCATGGAATGCACATCCGCTTTGCACCAACCGGATGGTGTCGGATCGCAAGGGAGACACATTGGCTCCTTGGGTGAGCTCAATAGTGTTTCGATAGCCTTGGTAGCTAGGTCGGGAATACTCTCCTAAGGTTCGGGGCCTAAGAGGTTGGTTTGGTAGTGGTGGTTTTTGTTGATGGTTTTGTTGTGGTGGGTTGATGGGTTCAAAGATGTTACCACCTTCCATGATGTCGGATGGTAAAAGTTACGAACAAAGACACGAAGAAATAGATAGACTAAAGAAAACCTAAAAATAAAAATAAAATATTACTAGAAAAGAATCTAGCAAGTAGACCTAATTAAAAGAGATCCTAACCTAGACAATAACTATTCCCTAGGCTGCGGTGCCAAAAACTTGATGCGTGGGAATTGCACCAGGCTTTACCTCTCGAGGGATCTCGAGAAGCTTACAACCCCCACCAGGCAGTGTACCTGATCATTGTAGTATAGTATAGTGACAAGTACCGGGGGATTGATCGTTCAACTCAGGAATAGTGTCGTTAGGAGTGAAATTAATCTAACTAGGTCTAAAGGCGAAGGACGATTCTTTTTGTATTTTTATATTTTTATAAAAACAATTAAAATCTCGGGTTTTGGAAGAGTGGGCGGAATTAGTTGCAAATCAACTAACTCAATAACTAAGATGTAATCAAAATAAAATAACAGAAATGTAAATAAAGCTAATTAAACTAGTGGTGTGAACAATAAATGGGAAAATTGATGAGGCGAAAAATGAACCGTTTTTAGGGGGTCATTTAAGCCCGGAATTGAATTTATTTGATCAAATATTACCCTAAATCGTTCCTTTTGTGATTTTAGGTACTTTGGGAGTGAATTCTGGAAAAGGAAGCATTTTGGACATTTTTGGAGCATAAAAGTGAAGAAAACGGCAAAGACTTAATTTTCCATGCTGAGAACAGTACCTGACGGCGTCAAGAAGAAAAATGTGACGGCGTCAGGAGTAAAATCCATAACGACCCAGAGAAAACCTGAAGGCGTCAAGAGAAGGGCGTCAAGAGTTAATATTGTGACGGCCTGCATAAGGAGTACACATGACGGCGTCAAACCCAGATCTAGGCAGTCCGAGAAATTATTTGGCGGCGAGATGACGGCATCAGAAATTTGTTCTTAACGCCGTCACATATCAGAATCTATATATACTTTTCTATTTTTCATTCATTAAGGAGGACTTGTGTGGAGAATTCTAGGGCCGAACCCTAATAACCCTAGGTCGTTTTTCACAGTATTTTCAAGGGTTTTCACCCCTTAAAACCTTTCATGTTCAATTGAGATAAGTCTCCTTCCAATTCATTCAATATGTCTATGTGTTTGAATATATCTTATGCTTGTCTTGATTTCAACATGCTAGGCTAGATCTTTCATGTGTTTGCTTAGATGTAACAAAACCTAGATGTTGATTATAGGTTGATTGCTTGTTTATAGTTGTAATGGATGAATGATTTCAATGTTAGGCTTAAGAAAAATGGCAGATCTCCATTGTGTAACTTGCTTGAATGTCTTAAGAAACATGAACCGATGTGTACTAGGTTTTTATGATTGTATTTAATGCATGAGCAAATTCTAGTGATCCCATGTTAGGAGCTTCTTAGCCGGCTCGACATAGGAGTGAAGTAGGCGCTTATAGGATTGGGGAAGTAAGTACGCCACCCCATGAATGGTATTAAGGAATACAATCCGTCATCCACGCAACTGTAACAAGTAATTAACCTGTAAAAGATATCTAGGGAGTAGTGAAATCTAAGTAAACACAATTCTCCCATATATTGCTCACACCTCTAGTTAATTTAGTTTATTTTCATTTTTAGTATTTTATTTTGATTGCATCTTTAGTAATTGGGTTAGTTGACTAGCAACTAATTCCGCCCAACTCCTTCAAAACCGATATTTTTACTTGCTTTTATAAAAACTAAAAAATAAAAAAAGAATCATCCCTCATCTCTAGACCTAGTCTTTAGGTTTTCTAATCCTAGCGACACTGTTCCTAGCTGAACGATCAATCCCCCGGTACTTGTCATTATACTACACTACAACGATCAGGTACACTACCTGGTGGGGGTTGTAAGCTTCTCGAGATCCCTCGAGAGGTAAAGCCTGGTGCAATCCCTACGCATCAAGTTTTTGGCGTCGCAGCCCGGGGAATAGTTATTGTCTAGGTTAGAATTTCTTTTTATTAGGTCTACTTGCTAGATTCCTTTCTAGTAAGATTTTATTTTTATTTTTTTAGGTTCTCTTTAGTCTATCTTTTTCTTCGTGCCTTTGTTAGTAAATTAAATTCATTGACTATTCCGTTGACCATTATGGAAAACGCGAATCCACCCCTTTCCCCTAAAGAAGTGGCTTTGTTACGTGAACAAATTGAGAATGAGATTAGGAAACTTAGGGAGCTTAATAGGTTGATTAAATTTGAGCTCGATCATGCATTTAGTGACCTAGCGACCGCGTTGTATTCAAATAAGGACCTAGGACCTAATGATTTTGAGAATGTTGTTGAGGAACTTGAAGAAGGGGAGATTGATCCAAAGTTAGATGATTATTTTAATCTATACCTCCCTAAGGAGGAGATTGCGTACTATAATAATCTTATTGATAACCCTCGATCTCCTTCTACTAGAATCGAACCTAAGATAAAGAGAGGCGATCCTAAGAATGCTAAGATACCATGTATGATTGGGTATAGACATGTTGACAATGCTTACATTGACTTTAAATCTCCAATCAACATTATGTCCTCAAGTGTTTATAATGATATAGTGAAAACAAGACTTGAACCTAGAAGAGATCCCAAATACCTTGATGGAGTTTGTAACTTTGTCGGGAGAATTAAAGGTATACATGTCTTTGTTGGGAATTTCACTTATATCACCGAATTTATGATTGTTGAAGATCTTGCTAATGTTATTGATTGTCGATTATCCAATGTTGTGTTTGGTAAACCGTTTGTTGAAGAGTCCAAGTTAGAATATGATGAGATAGAAGGGACAATCCGATTTGCGAGTAACACGGATAGGATCACTTATAGGATGCCTAATAGAATGAAAGAATTTCGTTTTGTGCCCCGATTTGACATGGATAACATTGGTGCTTTTGAGGACATCAATGAAGAAGATAAGAAAAAGGGCATGGATTATGTGTGGGAAAGGAAGAGTCTTTTCTACAAAGATTGCTTGATTCTAGGACCAAAGTATAAAGTCGATAAGGAATTTGCCCATAGGATTATAGGAGTGATTGAAAAAAAGTGAAACCAACAATGAGGTCACGTAGTAACCCATGACCTTGAGTCTAGCTACAAGACTCGTAAATAAAGAAAAGCGCTTCTTGGGAGGCAACCCATGTTTTGTGTGATTTTTATTTTTGTTTGTTTGTTATTTACTTCCGTATGCATGCTTTATTTTTATTGTTGGTAGATCATGTTTAAAAACTAAAATAGTGAAAATACTTTACCTTCTTGTTTGGCATAGTCTTAACTTCATCCAAAGGTATTTTTGCAAAAGATAAGTGTAAGGGGAAACCCCAAATATGTTTTTAAGAAACAAAATCGATCATGATTCTCCACAATATTAAGTGAACATGTATATTCGTATTTGTTAGAGTCAAATGCTTGTATTGAGTCATAATGATGTTTTGCAGGATTTTCCAGGAAGTAGGACGAAGTTTTTCCCGAAGTTTTTCGGAAACTTAACATAAGAATTTCTGCAGGTCACTTCTGACGGCGTCAGGAAGAAATTCCTGATAGCGTCACGTGTAAAATTCTGGAAATTTAACTAGTCTTGTTTTTCTAACGGAGTCTTAAAGTTTTTTTTGAATCTTTAGTTTTATAATCTCCAGGAAATCTGCAAACATCATTCCACAAGCATTATATCTTATTATGTTTTCTAGGATTTGTTAGCATATGTAGATTGCCGCCGATTTTATGCGAGGTTGCCTTGTCTATTTTCTCAGGTTTTTACAGGTTATGTATGACAAGAAGATGATTTATATTCTAGAAGGGAAGCTTTGATTGTTTATTTTCTTGGAGGAAGATCTAACTTGGCCACCTTATTATCCATACCTAGCGAATCCGGGGAGTATTTGATTTCATTCGTTTTACTTATTTTACTTTTACATTCTTTACTTGAACATTGGGGACAATGTTCATCCTAAGTGTAAGGGGAGGGTAAAATGATGATACCTTACAGATACACTTTCGCTTGAGTTTGTTTGTTTGATAGTAGATGTGTAATAAAACTATGAGAAATACTTGTTAGTTCAATTTTAGCTCCAAATTTAAATTTTTTTACAACGTTTAGGAGTGAAACTTTAGCCTTAGCAAGCGTCTCATGGATAGGAGATCGTATGACTAGCACAAAACCATACTATTCAGATAAATTTTCCACCCAAATATGTGAGGTTCGCCTTTAGATTTCATAGGAAAAGCATTTACTATTAGTGCTTATGAGTGTACCGGTAGCATTTAGATTCTAGAACTTGCGTTAGTGATACATCCCGAGACAGCTAGTGAGACTACATTCGTGTAGTAGGATTTACTACATGATAAAAGGCATTAGGATCACCCTTGTGTTAAACCCGTATCATAATTACTTGACCACTTAAGTCATATTACTTTGCTATTTTAGTCAACTAATTTTTCCCACACCATTAGCGTTGTACTCATTTTTAGTACACGAAACCCCTAGTACACCTCTCCGAGCCTATCTTTTAGTTTCTAACTTTAAGCATGTTACTTAAAGGAAGAATTTGTTACACCCCACTTAAATATACACCCAAATCGCCTTAGCCTTCCGTGTATGCACTCATCTTTAGAGCATTATTGTTATTTGTTAAACCCTTAGTTAGTTATCTAATTGATTACATGGTTGCTAAGTCGAGTCATATCCTTGTACATATTGTTTTGGGACGATTGGGACTCATGGGTAAAGTACTTATTTTATGGAGTAATGGGGAAGAACATCATTTATTACCCCCATATGTGCATTAATCTTAAAAGTACTCCAAGTGTTTTGATTTTCTTAATTCGAGTCATTAGATTAGTTTATTGTAAAGTATGTAAAGATTCAAGTGTAAGGGGAATTTACATTCCCTATGATGTAATATTTTGGATGGTAGGGTAAGAGTGTTTGCAAAAAAAAAATAATAAAATAGAAAAAGAAAAGAGAAAAAAAAACATACAGACTACCATCCCTTTTCATTCTATGTTTGTTTTATGTTTTTGTTATTTTTCATTTATTAGCTTAAGTCGAGTCTAGTCTTGGCTTAGCAATGCCATATTGTACATGTAATTAACCAAGATTGTTAACTCGCCACCAGTAAAGACTGCCTATATCCAACAAAAATGTGTATTCCATATCCCTACACCTAACGTTACAACCCTTTAAAAAGACCTCTTTGATAGTTTAACCTAGGTGCTTACACCATGTGAAGGAGGTTTGATCCTTTCCCAAGCCTATGGTAATCTATTTTGCTATGACTGGTAGTGAGAGATGTTTTCCATTTCCATATTGTGATATATACTTCATTACACCCGAGAGATGTGAGTATCTAAACACTATTTGTGAGGTGCTAATGTATGACCTCCGTGCTTGTCTTTGGTCTTTAGTGGAATGATTATTTGTTGTAATTACTTTTATATTAGTGTTAAATGACTCTTAACTTGTATTTTAACTAGAATAAAAGCGCATTTGCTTGAGGACAAGCAAATCTCAAGTGTAAGGGTATATGATGAAGCGAAACATGAACCGTTTTTAGGGGGTTATTTAAGCCCGGAATTGAATTTATTTGATCAAATATTGCCCTAAATCGTTCCTTTTGTGATTTTAGGTATTTGGGAGTGAATTCTGGAAAAGGAAGCATTTTGGACGTTTTTGGAGCATAAAAGTGAAGAAAACGCAAAGACTTAATTTTCCATGCTGAGAACAGTACCTGACAGCGTCAAGAAGAAAAATGTGACAGCGTCAGGAGTAAAATCCATGACGACCTAGAGAAAACCCGAAGGCATCAAGAGAAGGGCGTCAAGAGTTAATATTGTGACGGCCTGCATAAGGAGTACACATGACGGCGTCAAACCCATATCTAGGCAGTCCGAGAAATTATTTGGCGGCGAGATGACGGCGTCAGAAATTTGTTCTTGACGCCGTCACCTATCAGAATCTATATATACTTTTCTATTTTTCATTCATTAAGGAGGACTTGTGTGAAGAATTCTAGGGCCGAACCCTAATAACCCTAGGTCGTTTTTTACAGTATTTTCAAGGGTTTTCACCCCTTGAAACCTTTCATGTTCAATTGAGATAAGTCTCCTTTCAATTCTTTCAATATGTCTATGAGTTGTTTGAATATATCTTATGGTTGTCTTGATTTCAATATGCTAGGCTAGATCTTTCATGTGTTTGCTTAGATGTAATTAAACCTAGATGTTGATTATAGGTTGATTGCTTGTTTATAGTTGTAATGGATGAATGATTTCAATGTTAGGCTTAAGAAAACGGGCAGATCTCCATTGTGTAACTTGCTTGAACGTCTTAAGAAACACGAACCGATGTGTACTAGGTTTTTATGATTGTATTTAATGCATGAGCAAATTCTAGTGATCCCATGTTAGGAGCTTCTTAGCCAGCTCGACATAGGAGTGAAGTAGGCGCTTATAGGATTGGGGAAGTAAGTACGCCACCCCATGAATGGTATTAAGGAATACAATCCGTCATCCACGCAAATGTAACAAGTAATTAACCTGTAAAAGATATCTAGGGAGTAGTGAAATCTAAGTAAACACAATTCTCCCATATATTGCTCACACCTCTAGTTAATTTAGTTTATTTCCATTTTTATTATTTTATTTTGATTGCATCTTTAGTGATTGGGTTAGTTGACTAGCAACTAATTCCGCCCAACTCCTTCAAAACCGAGATTTTTAGTTGCTTTTATAAAAACTAAAAAATACAAAAAGAATCATCCCTCATCTCTAGACCTAGTCTTTAGGTTTTCTAATCCTAGCGACACTATTCCTATCTGAACGATCAATCCCCCGGTACTTGTCATTATACGATACTACAACGATCAGGTACACTCCCTGGTGGGGGTTGTAAGCTTCTCGAGATCCCTCGAGAGGTAAAACCTGGTGCAATCCCTACGCATCAAAAATTATGTTTACTTAGATTTTACTACTCCCTAGATATCTTTTATTGGTTGATAGTTTGTTACAGTTGCGTGGATGACGGGTTATATTCCTTAATACCAACCGTGGGGTGGCGTACGTACTTCCCCAACTCTATAAGCTCCTACTTCACTCCTATGTCGAGCCTGCAAAAAGCTCCTAACATGGGATCACTAGAATTCGCACATGCATTAAATACAACCATAAAAACCTAGTACGCATTGGTTCTTGTTTCTTAAGACGTTCATGCAAGTTACCCTATGGAAGTCTGCCAGTTTTCTTAAGCCTAACATTGAAATGATTCGTCCAAAACAACTATAAACAAGCAATCAACCCATAATCAACATCTAGGTTTCACTACATCTAAGCAAACACACAAGAGATCTAGCCTAGCATGTTAAAATTAAGACAAGCGTAAGATATATTCAAACAACACATAGACATATTGAATGAATTGAAAGGGTACTTATCTTAATTGAACATGAAAGGTTTCAAGGGGTGAAAACCCTTGAAAATACTGATAAAATCGTGCTAGGGTTTCTCCAAGTTATCCCTAAAATTGTCCTCCGCTAATGAATGAAAATTACAAAACTATATATAGATTTTCCAATGTGACGGCGTCAAGAAGAGAATTTTGACGCCGTCAACCCGCCGCCCATAATAATATCGGATTGCCTAGATCCAGATCTGACGCCGTCAAGAACAATTTTCCTCTGGGCCGTCACGTGTAAAGGGACCATGACGGCCTATGGTGACGCCGTCATGCCCTAGTGTAAAATCATTTTGGATCGTCATGGACTCTATCCTCTTCACCTCATGTTTTCCTCTTGACGCCGTCATTAAGAACTTGGTGACGCCGTCAGGTACTGTTCCCAGCAAGGAAAATTAAGACTTTGCCGTTTTCTTCACTTTTATGCTCCAAAAACATCCAAAATGCTTCCTTTTCTAGAATTCACTCCAAAAGTACCTAAAATCACAAAAGAAACGATTTAGGGAAATAATTGATCAAATAAATTCAATTCCGGGCTTAAATGACCCCCTAAAAACGGATCATTTTACGCCTCATCACCACCCGTAAAGACCATTTTCCTCTACCCTTCATGGATCAAATGCTTGAGAGATTAGCAAGGAATGAGTACTACTGTTTCCTCGATGGTTTCTCGGGATACTTTCAAATCCCCATTGATCCGCAGGTTCAAGAAAAGACCATTTTCACGTGTCCCTACGGAACTTTTGCCTACAAACGTATGTCATTTGGTTTATGTAATGCATCGGGCACGTTCCAAAGGTGCATGATGTCCAAATTTTCCGACATGATCGGGAAAACTATGGAGGTCTTCATGGATGACTTTTTGGTCATTGGGGATTCGTTCCAATCTTGTCTCTCCCACTTGTAAAATATGCTAAAACGATGTGAAGACACGAACTTGTGTCTCAATTAGGAGAAGAGTCACTTTATGGTCAAAGAGGGCATTGTCCTCGGCCATAAAATTTCAAAGAATGGGATTGAGGTTGACAAAGCCAAAATTGATGTCATTGCAAAATTACTTCATCCCACTACCGTCAAAGGTATTAGGAGCTTTTTGGGTCATGTCGGTTTCTATCGTAGGTTCATTCAAGATTTCTCCAAAATCGCCCGGCCTATGACCTACCTCCTCGAGAAGGATTCTTCTTTTATCTTCTCACCTGAGTGCATTGAAGCTTTTGAAACTTGGAAGAAAAAGCTTACTGAGGCACCTATTCTTGTTGCCCCTGATTGGGACTTACCCTTCGAACTTATGTGTGATGCTAGTGATTATGCAATAGGGGCAGTCTTGGGGCAACGCAAATTAAAACATTTCCAGCCAGTACACTATGCGAGCAAGACAATGACCGATGCTCAAAGTCATTACCCCACCACTGAAAAAGAATTATTAGCAGTGGTGTATGCCTTCGAAAAATTCCGGCCATATTTGATATTGACCAAAAGCATAGTGTATACGGATCACTCGGCTTTGAAGTACCTCTTTGCAAAACAAGATGCAAAGCTGAGACTACTCCGTTGGGTTCTCCTCTTGCAAGAATTTGATATCATTATTCGTGATAAAAAAAGGAGCTAAGAACCTAGCTGCTGATCATCTCTCCCATTTGGAAAACCCCCATCAGGATGTCTTCGAAAACAAGGAAATTAATGAAACCTTCCCTCTTGAGACACTCAATGCGGTTGCCTTTCGTGGAGATTCTATTACCCCATGGTTTGCCGATTTTGCAAACTACCATGCGGGTAACTTTGTTGCGAAAGGGATGTTTAATAAGGCGAAAAATGAACCATTTTTAGGGGGTCATTTAAGCCCGGAATTGAATTTATTTGATCAAATATTGCCCCAAATCGTTCCTTTTGTGATTTTAGGTATTTTTGGAGTGAATTCTGGAAAAGGAAGCATTTTGGACGTTTTTGGAGCATAAAAGTGAAGAAAACGGCAAAGTCTTAATTTTCCTTGCTGGGAACAGTACCTGACTGTGTCAAGAGCATTTTGATGATGCCATCAAGAGTAAATGTGGTGACGATCCAGAAGAAACGTGACGGCGTCACCCAAGGCCGTCATATATTAACTTGTCAAAACTTACGCGCGGAGTAGCTTATATTGTTTTCGTCATAACTTTTGCATACGAACTCGGATTTAGGTGATTCAAAAGCCCACGCAAAGAGGACGAAGAGATCTACAATTTTTTGAAAAAATGGTCATGACTCCGTCATGTGTAACGGTCTGACGCCGTCAAGATGGGCCGACAGAAAATTAGCCTATAAATATAACATCATAACATCACTTTTTTGTAAGCCCTAAACCCTAAGGTCGATTCCTGGGTTTAGGTAGGTGTTTTTCCAACAACTTAGAGGGTTTCAATCACTCCATAAACATCATGTATTAGTTTGATGATTCTATCTCAATTATGTCTTTCATTATTATTGTTGATTGTCCTTCTTTGATTATGTTTTGTTAATTTACCTTGTGTCTACTTATGTTTATGTGAAACTTGTATATAATTGATTAGATCCTATTGATTCCTTGTTGATGTTTGTGTCTATCTTCATCAATTAGGGCGTGACACTTCGATAGATCTAATTGGTTTAGCTTATAATTCTTGATTCCTATTGTCTCTTGTTTGGTTGATTGTATTCGATGTTAGGCTTAAGAAAACTGGCAGATCTCCATTGTGTAACTTGCTTGAACGTCTTAAGAAACATGAACCAATGTGTACTAGGTTTTTATGGTTGTATTTAATGTATGAGCGAATTCTAGCGATCCCATGTTAGGAGCTTCTTAGCCGGCTCGACATAGGAGTGAAGTAGGAGCTTATAGAATTGGGGAAGTAAGTATGCCACCCCATGAATGATATTAAGGAATACAACCCGTCAATTAAAGCAAGGTGTAACAATTCAATAGGTAGAATTGGATAGCTAGCAAGGAGTAACATATCATAGGTAGACATGTTTCACTTATCTTGTAGAACTTTAGTTTAATTTTCTTGCACATTAGTTTAATTAGTAGTTTTTTGGTTAGTTGATTAGCAACTAATTCCGCCCCTCCCTCCAATACCCGAGATTTTTACCTACTTTTCATAAAATATAAAAACATAAAAAGAATTGTCCTTCACCTTTAGACCTAGTTAGATTAATCTCAATCCTGACGACACTATTCCTGAGTTGAACGATCAATCCCCCGGTACTTATCACTATACTATACTACAACGATCAGGTACACTGCCTGGTGGGGGTTGTAAGCTTCTCGAGATCCCTCGAGAGGTAAAGCCTGGTGCAATTCCCACGCATCAAGTTTTTGGCGCCGCAGCATGGGGAATAGTTATTGTTTAGGTTGAAATTTATTTTGATTAGGTCTACTCATTAGATTCCTTTTTAGTGAGATTTTTATTTTCTTTTTATTAGCTTTCTCGTAGTCTATCTTTTCTTTGTGTATTTGTTCATAGAAACCTTTTCATTGACTCTTCCGTTCACCATTATGGAGAATGCGAATCCACCGTACTACCGACCACGAAACCCATTCACTCCTAACGACATCTTGATGTTCAACCAATATCGAAATGAACCTATCTATGATGCATGGTCTCGTTTTAAAATTTTACTCCGAATAGTCCCTCATCATGGTTTCGATCTATGGTACCTAACTCAAATCTTTTACTATAGTGTCCACCCGTATGACCAAAGGTACATTGACGATTTTACCAACGGGGACCTTAGGGAATTAATTGCTGAAGAAGCATGGGATGCCATAGAAGATTGTGCCCAATATTATTATAGAGTAGACAACCCAACAAACAACATCATAAATCAATCAATAACAAGTTTGAAGGAGCAAACATAAAGTTTGTCTGGGGATGATTACTCAGGGATACCCGCGTGGATGTCACCTAAAATCATAGTACAAAACAAACACATAGGTAATCTAGGTACAATGGAGGATGAGGTGGACAATCCATGCCCACAAAGTACCCCACAAGTCCTACCATCATTTGAGGCACATACACCGCCCGTGACTTACCCAGAAGAAGTAGAAGAGACTTTAGGAATCCCAATAGAGGTAGAACCCTTGGACCAAGCACCACTAGAGGATATAGGTTTGAATACTTGTAGTGATAACCTTACTCCTAGTTCTAAGGAATTTCCTAATGTTGATGAACCGGAACCTCAACCTTTACACAACTCTCCATCCTTAGATATACATCTAGGAGACAAAAGAGGAACCGACCCACCCATCAACCAATATTATCCGGGTAGTTTTAGGATGAAGGAAGCCATTCACTCACCCCCTTCACCTCACATGGCATATTTCCACCCTATGGGTGTGTATCGCTACTTTCACCCGCACTTAATCCTAAGTGTAGGGAAAACCTCCCCTATTTCCGTTAAATAAGGGTAGAGTCAGGCTCGTGACTCGAACAAAAACAAACGCTTGTTGGGAGGCAACCCAACCCATGTTTTTAATTGTTTGATGTTTTTATTTTATTTGTTTGTTTGTGTCATATATGCTTAATCATAGTTGTTTAATTTTCATGTCGAATAATTTGTGAAAATACTTTATTTTGTTTTTAACCTCGTCTTAATTGCATATAAAGGTATTTTACAAAAAGATAAGTGTAGGGAAATTTATATTTTGTTAAAAAGAACTAAATTCGAACATGAAAACTTCACAATTCTTGATTAGCATATATTCTATCTTGTTTGTGTGTCAATAATTGTGGATATGTTTTATGTGTTCCTATTTGTAATTCATTCCACAAGTATCCTATCCTTTTGTTGCTTTGTATTGTTTCTATTTCTAAGTCTGGAATTACATCTAGTTGTGATTTTTGTTCGGTTTGATGCTTTGGTTTTTGTGTTTGTTGATTACCGGACAAGAAGATGATTTATATTTCTGGAGGAAAGCTTTCAACGTTCATCTTCTCAGAGGTAGATTTAACCATGTTGTCACATTATCCACACCGAACGAATCAGGGGAGTATTAGTTTCTTTCATTCTTATTTATTTTTGCTTTTACATCTTTTATCTAGAACATTGGGGACAATGTTCGGTTTAAGTGTAGGGAGGGTATATTAGAAACTATTACTCCACTTCGTTTTTGTTTTGTTTGATAGTGAATGTGTAATAAAACCGAGAGAAATATTTGTTAGGGCAATTTTAGCACCAAATTTAAAATTTTTTGCAACATGTAGGAGTGAAACTTTAGTCTTAATAAGCGTCTCATGGATAGGAGTTGTATGACTAGCACAAAAACCATACCACTCAAAACTTTCCACCCCAAATATGTGAGGTTCGCCCTTAGATCTTTAGGAAAAAGCATTCATTTTTGGTGCTTATGAGTGTACCGGTAGTATTTAGATTCTAGAACTTGTGATAGCGATGCATCCCAAGAACGCTAGTGAGACTACATTCATGTAGTTAGGATTTACTACATGATAAGAGGCATTAGGATAACCCTTGTTCTACACGTGTAATATAATTACATTGACTTCATAGGTCAAGTAATTCTCCCACACCTTTGCGTTGTACTCATTTTTAGTACACGATACCCCTAGTACACCCCTCCGAGCCTATCTTTTCGTTTCTAACTTTAAGCATTTTACTTAAAAGAAAATTTTGTTTACAATCCACCCCAAATGTGCAACCAAATTGCCTTAGCCTTCCTTGTATGCACTCCTCTTTAGTGCATTATTGTTAATTGTTTAAACCCTTTGTTAGTTGTCTAATTGATTACATGGTTGCTAAGTCGAGTCATATCTTGTACATATTGTTTTGGGACAATTGGGACTCATGGGTAAAGTACTTGTGTTATGGAGCAATGGGGAAGAACATCATATATCACCCCATATGTGCGTTAATATTTAAAAGTACTCCAAGTGTTTTGATTATCTTGATTCGAGTGATTAGAATAGTTGATTGTAAAGTATGTAAAAGCTCAAGTGTATGAAGGAAGCGAGCTCCCTTTGATGTATTATTTCGAATGGTAGAGTAAAAGTGTATGCAAAAAAAAAAAAAAAAAAAAAAAGAGAAAAACATACGGGCTACCATCCGTTTCTTTTATTTATGTTTAAGTCAAATAGTGTCTTGAAAATCCAAAAAGAGTTGTGGTTAGTTTAAGTTGAGTCGAGTCTTAGTTTAGCAACGCCTCATTGTACATGTAGTTAACTAAGACAATTGACTTGCCACCAGTAAAATATCCGTTTATCCAACAAAACCGTGTCTTCCATATCCCCTACACCTAACGTTATAACCCTTTAAAAAGACCTCTTTGATAGTGTATCCTAGGTGCTTACACCAAGTGGTGGAGGTTTGATCCTTTCCCAAGCCTATGGTAATCTATTTGCTATGACAGGTAGAGAGTGATATTTCTCCATTTCCAATTATGATATATAAATTTACAACACCCGAGTGATGAGAGTATCCAAATACTTAATGTGAGGTGCTAGTGTATAATTTCCGTGCTTGTTTTGACTAAGGTGGAATGCTCATTTGTTGTAATTACTTTTATATTAGTGTTAAATGACCCCTAACTTGTATTTTTATTGGTGGAAAAGCTCATTTGCTTGAAGACAAGCAAATCTCAAGTGTAGGGATATATGATAAGGCGAAAAATGAACCATTTTTAGGGGGTCATTTAAGCCCGAAATTGAATTTATTTGATCAAATATTGCCCTAAATCGTTCCTTTTGTGATTTTAGGTACTTTTGGAGTGAATTCTGGAAAAGGAAGCATTTTGGACGTTTTTGGAGCATAAAAGTGAAGAAAATGGCAAAGTCTTAATTTTCCTTGCTGGGAACAGTACCTGACGGCGTCAAGAGCATTTTGATGACGCCATCAAGAGTAAATGTGGTGACGATCCAGAAGAAACGTGACGGCGTCACCCAAGGCCGTCATGTATAACGGGCTGACGCCGTCAAGATGGGCCGACAGAAAATTAGCCCATAAATATAACATCATAACTTCACTTTTTGTAAGCCCTAAACCCTAAGGTCGATTCCAGGGTTTAGGTAGGTGTTTTTCCAGCAACTTAGAGGGTTTCAATCACTCCATAAACATCATGTACTGGTTTGATGATTCTATCTCAACTATGTCTTTCATTATTATTGTTTATTGTCCTTCTTTGATTATGTTTTGTTAATTTACCTTGTGTCTATTATGTTTATGTGAAACTTGTATATAATTGATTAGATCCTATTAATTCCTTGTTGATGTTTGTGTCTATCTTCATCAATTAGGGCGTGACACTTCGATAGATCTAATTGGTTTAGCTTATAATTCTTGATTCCTATTGTCTCTTGTTTGGTTGATTGTATTCGATGTTAGGCTTAAGAAAACTGGCAGATCTCCATTGTGTAACTTGCTTGAATGTCTTAAGAAACATGAACCGATGTGTACTACGTTTTTATGGTTGTATTTAATGCATGAGCAAATTCTAGTGATCCCATGTTAGGAGCTTCTTAGCCGGCTAGACATAGGAGTGAAGTAGGAGCTTATAGAATTGGGGAAGTAAGTACGCCACCCCATGAATGGTATTAAGGAATACAACCCGTCAATTAAAGCAAGGTGTAACAATTCAATAGGTAGAATTGGATAGCTAGCAAGGAGTAACATATCATAGGTAGACATGCTTCACTTATCTTGTAGAACTTTAGTTTAATTTTCTTGCACATTAGTTTAATTAGTAGTTTTTGGGTTAGTTGATTAGCAACTAATTCCGCCCCTCCCACCAATACCCGATATTTTAACCTGCTTTTCATAAAATATAAAAACATAAAAAGAATCATCCTTCACCTTTAGACCTAGTTAGATTAATTTCAATCCTAACGACACTATTCCTGAGTTGAACAATCAATCCCCCAGTACTTGTCACTATACTATACTACAACGATCAGGTACACTGCCTGGTGGGGGTTGTAACCTTCTCGAGATCCCTCGAGAGGTAAAGCCTGGTGCAATTCCCACGCATCAATGTCGTCCCAACAAAAGAACAAGTTCTTTAAAGATGTGAAACATTACTTCCGGGAAGACCTCTACCTTTTCAAAATCTGTGCGGATCAAGTCGTCCAGCGGTGTGTTTATAGTCAGGAAGCCAATGACATACTCAAGGCTTGCCAGGCTGGACCCACGGGGGGACACCATAATCCTAACTACACCACCAAAACGGTGTTTGATTCCGGATTCTATTGGCCCACGATTTATAAGGATGCCCAAAAATTGGTCAAATCCTGTGATGCTTGTCAACGTCACGGGAATATTTCACAAAAGAATGAAATGCCACAAAATGCAATACAAGTTTGTGAAATCTTTGACGTGTGGGGCATTGATTTTATGGGGCCATTTCCGTCATCTCATGGAAACAAGTACATACTCGTGGCTGTTGACTATTTGTCAAAATGGGTTGAAGCGAAAGCTTTACCCACGAATGATGCCCGAGTTGTTGTAAAATTCTTGAAAGCTCTTTTTGCTCGATTTGGAACTCCACGTGCTATAATTAGCAATCGTGGTACGCATTTTTGCAATGACAAGTTTGATAAAGTCATGCAAAAGTATGGTGTAACTCACCGTCTTTCTACTGCGTATCACCCTCAAACAAGTGGACAAGTAGAAGTTTCAAATCGAGGCATTAAGAGAATCTTGGAAAGAACCGTTGGTGAAAATCGTGCATCGTGGTCGGATAAATTAGATGATGCACTTTGGGCTTTTCGTACAGCTTACAAAACACCCATCGGGTGTACGCCTTACAAGCTTCTGTACGGGAAATCGTGCCATCTACCGATCGAGCTTGAGCATAAAGCCTATTGGGCCCTCAAGCATGCAAATTTTGACCTCAAAACTGCGGGTGATCATCGGAAGTTCAATTGAATGAATTAAATGAACTTCGTGATCAAGCTTACGAGAACTCTTTGATCTACAAGGAAAAGACAAAGAAGATTCATGACTCAAAAATCAAGAACCGCGTTTTTAACGTTGGTGATCGAGTCCTTCTTTTCAACTCTAGACTCAAGATCTTCTCGGGAAAACTAAAAACCCATTGGACTAGTCCATTCACTATCGCAAAGGTTTATTCTTTTGGCACCGTCGAATTATCTCAAAATGACGAACCAAATTTCAAAGTGAATGGGCATCGTTTGAAGCACTAATTTGGAGAGGACATACCATCCATGGTTGTCCCTGATCTCCAAACTTTCCCCAAGAACCAATGAATACGGGGATCGAGTCAAGCTAGTGACTCGATAAACAAAAAAAATAGCAACAACATGGGTTTTCACCCATGTCTCTGACTTCTTTCTACTTTCTAACACCTAAGTGTGGGGAAGTGGCCACCCCCTGCTATTTCCAATGTATATATGTATATATCTTTGGAAAAAAAAAGTGTTTGTATGTATATCTTTACTACTTATAAAGCAAAAATGGTCAAAGGGGAATGTGGAATTGTGAAAAGTTGAACTTTTGGTCAATCCCGATTTTACCCCTGCACATGTCAAATGGAAAAACTTCTTCTATACTCTTTCTATGCATTTATATCATTCAACAAACAAACATACTCCTCCGATTCAAAAACCTGGTACACTTTTAATTATCCAATCAAATCTTCTATCATACTCCTCTGATTCAAAAACCTTTATTAAAAAACATCTATATATAAATCGATTCATACTATAAGAAAAGTTTGATTCAAGAATTCGATTTTTAATTATTCGAGGGATTATGTGGAACGATTGCTAAGGTAAATACGATTATCTATTTGTTTGTTTCCTGACTTTATATTTAATACAATTATTCTATTTCGATTCAAATATATGACATAATTCCATTGATTCTGATTAATAATATTTGTGTTTAATGAGAACCCTAATTTTTTATTTTGGGGAAATCACCTTGATCGATTCAAAATACAATACCCTTTTGATGGTGAGAGTATATTAATAATCGGTGAATTTGATGTTTTCAGTTAATGGTAGAATCGCATTTTGCGGTGTCTAAATTAAGATGCTTTTAGGAAGCGAAGTGGCGGAACTACGATTCAGGTTTGAAAGGGTATAACCTTTATACAATTTTTGAGTTAATTGATGTTTTGTTTTGCTGATTTAGGGGTTAGGTATGATTTAGGGGTTAGGTATAATTGATGTTTTGGTAAGTTGCCTTTTAAAAAAAATTAGGATGTGTTTTGTTGGTTGGTTTATATGGTTTGCGATATATAGTGTTTGCTATTTTGTGGAACAGGTGGAGTGAGAGGTTTGAAAGAAAAGATTGGTTTTCATGGTCTGGATCGTCTTGCGGCTGCGAAAGAAGCTTTAACTGAGAATGTGAGTTCGTCACCGATTTCATATGGTAGAAGTGAGTCACAAAATATTTCTTTGGAGAGTTCGAAGTCAAAAGAGAATGTTAGGGTTACTATTCACTTTCAGCCATTCAGGTGAATTAGTAATTTGTCATAAAGTAGAATGTTAGGAAAATTGCTTGATTTAATTTGATTAAAATGTGTATGTGATCATCGCAAGAAATGGTCCGGATACTTCATCTTGGCTTCTTATTAAAGGCCATGTCTTATGGTTATGCAGCATATTTTCTTATCCTATATTATTTCCTTTCAAGTTTGAACTCTATTTGGATGGTTAACTTACCTAATGGTGTCATGTTCCATGTTCCAGGATCCAAAGAAAAATGGCGCAGAACTTTGAAACTGGGAAACCTGGCTTGCAACGACGGGAAAAGTATGTCGTGATTGCTGAACCATTACCACAATCACACTATGTGGTAAAGTAAAATAAAAGATTCTTCGATCCTTTTTTTAAGTTAACATTATTGTGCATTTTATCTTTATATAATCAAAATTTTTGAAAGGATTTGTTTGTAATGAATAACATAATGTTTTTTGTTTGTGTGAACAGAGATCAGGGCTTGTCGAAGAGCAGATACAAATGACGTAGATGGAAATCAATTGAAGTTTCTGTTGAGAAGATTACTCATGCGTAAATGGCCAAATATTTGAATGCTAAGGTAAGTTAAAATGTTAGACCTATTGTCAGAAATGGGTAACTAAATAGGGATTTTCTGTTTTTTTGCCATTGTGTGTGGGCTTAAGTAAGCCAACCCTACCAATTTCGCACCCTTAACCTGCTCAACTTTTGTGACCATCGTATAGAGCATGAAATACAATCCAGTTATCAGTTTTTTTAGCTTAGTTGTAGTTTTTGAGACGTTTAGTCTGTGATCTTAACCAGTCCTCAAAAAGCGTCTTCCAAACAGTCCCTTTTAGCCAGATCCTGTCCAAACAATCCCTTATATTGGAATGCTATCTAATGTACAATTTATATGCATTATCCTGTGTTGGTAACTAAATGCAAGTACATTGTAGCTGATATTTTTTTGTTTATGTGCAGGTAAATCATCTGTCGATCCAAATAGGACGGTGTAGTTTGTATTCACGCTGATTAAACCTGGAGATTACCAGGATCAAGTCAAACCTGCGGTTCTTTGCCGCCAACGTCATCACCTGTTCTTACACTTTAGGTGATAGATGCTATCGGTACACCTTTACCTCCAATAAATGCTAGAGTACACTGATAGTCCAACAAGGGTGGTGGCCTATTGGAATCTGGTCAGTGATGAGTTTGGATATGACTTTGTTGCTTCTTACACAGCGGTACGTACTTAATTACATACTTTTAGTCCGACCCAAGTTTTTACTAATTTACGTTGAAATAGATGAGCAAATCACAAACATTTTGGATAAATCATGTATGCTTGACATGTGGTTTTATATTGCCAGGGATATAGCTTGAATGGTTACAAATGATTATAGAAAACGGGCCATGATTGATGGCACCTTAAATGAAACAGGTGGAGATGGTGATATACCTCGCTTTCGTATAGGTAATGCTAGACGATGCCACTTCCTGATATGGATATGCAACATAAGGTAATATCAATACCCTTTATCTACTATTAATTGCTACTCGCATCCAATGACGGTTACATATGGAAAGCAGTGTAATGAAATCACTTGAAAGTGCTTCGTAATTTGATAATTTAGTTGATAATGAAGATCAGAGATTAAAATTGTGTCTACAACTTGATGTCGCCCTGTTACTACTTAGAGAGAATAAGAAAAAAAAAAGATATACATATACATGATAAAATGAACTACAACTTTGTACGTGATAAGATAAATCTCCAACCCTATCTGATAACACATGAGGTGATAATACTCAAATAGGAAAAATCAAGTTCTACTAAACCTAATAGCATTTCAGTTTGCTGCACATTAATCATCACCAAGATAAATCCATTTTTCATCAGAAATTCTGAAATACCATGCCACTGACACTGTCAATCTCTTTTGATTTGTGGCAGTTCATGCTAGAAGTGACGACTCTATGCACCTGAATCTGCAGCTATAATTATGAACATTGTTTGTTGTTTCTTGCTACAATGGAGTAAGACGAATAACTGACATCGCTATCTGAATCTACCAAGAGATCATAATATAATAAGGTACTGAGTTGAAGACTTTAAACTGAAGCCAACAACTCCGTATGCGCGCACAAAGGTATCACATTACTACCCTTAAAGATGCTCTATCTGTTACTGTTTGTGCATCGACACATTTTGATTATTTAACGAAAATAAACAATCAGATGTGTTTTCGTGTGTATGTATGTGCGACACTTGAAGATGTGATGAAGTTTGTTTTGTGTGTTTGGCATATTTTGATTCTTAAATGACTCCCATGTAAAAAAGGATACCTATCCGACCCTTAGAATATTAAAAAAAAAAAAAACATAATCATTTTGACCACAACCAAATGCTAGAAATTATAAGAAAGAAGAACAAGACAGCCATTTTCCATGTAAAAAAGGACCCATATCGCATAAGGCACCCCTTAATGCTTTAATCATTGCATAAGGTCTCACCATTTTCCATGTAAAAAAACACCCCTATATAAAATTATATAAACATCTATAAGTTTGTGGTTGCACCCGACTGGTGCCGAAGTGGATTCAGGTATATGGTTGATTTGTGTTCTGTTTTTGGTTCAACCAGATAAAACCAGGTAGTTTATATATACATGGAATGTGCTAGATGTTAGTGAATAGATAGTTCACACTAGGTTTAAGGCGTATTAAATTTGGAAGAACCAGTGTCATATACGCATTAATTTGAATTATAGAAAGCAATAAACTTAGAATGCCGAGTTACGAAATGTCCCGATTTGTATCATAGTGTTATGTACTGATTATCTACCGAATATTAGTCATCTTACATGTATTTCGCTTAAGATTTTTTTTTTTTAAATGTAGGTGAATGATGCCACATAAAATACTGTGGAAGTCAATGCTCAAAATGTTTTATGTAATGCTCTATGCAAGATACTTGCTTCAACTATGGATCAGTCTTCAAACATATTATAATGCTACGGTTGGTATTGCTCTTATGTTTGCAGGGTCTGTATAACCAATATTTTGAAAACCAGGTTCGAAATCGACCCGGTCGAGTCACCGGACACCATGTCAACCGGTTCGACCGCCGGGTCAACCCGGTTTTTAATTTATTAAATTTTTATTTTTTTTGGCCGGGTCAACCCGGGTCTTTATTAAAATTTTTTGAGAAAACGAAATCCGGCCGGGTTTCAAGAACCGGGTTGACTCGGGTCACTCAAAACCCGATGGGTCTAACCGGTTAACCCAGTTTTAGAAACCCGGGTTTTTTTTACCCATTTTTTTGACCGGAACCGGTCGAACCGGTTAACCCGGCTGGATCGACCCGGGTTTCAAAACACAGTGTATAACTGTGACATTTTTAAAGCTTCTTATGTTATTTTATTTATTTTTTTTGTAAAAAGTGACTGATTGTTGTAAGAACACAAAACAATATGCTTCTATTTGAGTTTATTGTATTATTCAACTTTATAACTATGAGTTTGTTATTAAACTTTGAGGGAATTGGATATTTTTGGACATAATCAAGTAAATTGGTTCTGGAAATATTTCCATGTCCGAAAAAAGGTTAGATGGTATTCATTGACTTGAACTTATTATCGGTATCTTCCGGACTTTCCTGATTGTGAAATGTTCTCCTTTGAGTCATTAATTAGTCTAGATTAGATGACTCTATATGAAATTAACTATACATGTTATTTAGTGGTGACCGGAGGTTTGGACCAATATTTTGCTGGTAATATTATTTTTAAGAGTTGTATGAAGTGTCAACATGGAATTTACGAAGCATGTTGTGTGACCATGAGCTCAATCGTTATGTATTAGACGGCCCATAGGTTGAATCATGTTTTAGCAATTGACAACTTAATGATGTTTATGCGTGGGAATCGCAACAGGCTTTACCTCTCGAGGGATCTCGAGAAGCTTACAACCCCCACCAGGCAGTGTACCTGATCGTTGTGGTATAGTATAGTGAAAAGTATCGGGGGATTGATCGTTCAGCTTAGGAATAGTTCGCTAGGATTAGAAAGCCTAAATACTAGTTCTAAAGGTGAGGGATGATTATTTTTGTATTTTTATATTTTTTAGAAAGCAAATTAAAATCTCGGATTTTGGAAGAGTGGGCGGAATTAGTTGCTATTCAACTAACCCAATACTAAGATGCAATCAAAATAAAATAACAAAAAATGAAAATAAACTAATTAAACTAAAGTTGTGAGCAGTAATTGGAGAAAATGTGTTTACTTAGATTTCACTACTCCCTAGATATCTTTTACACGTTAATTACTTGTTATAATTGCATGGATGACGGATCGTATTCCTTAATACCATTCATGGGGTGGCATACATAACTCCCCAATTCTATGAGCTCTTATCTCCTCCTACACCATGCCCAGCACAACTATAGGGATTGTAAACAGTGGCTCATGCATTAAATACAACCAATAAAGACATAGTACGCCTCGGTTCATGTTTCTTAAGACGTTCAAGCATGTTACCATTTGGAGATCTGCCAGTTTTCTTAAGCCTAACATATAAATCATTCATCCAAAACAAGAATAAACAAGTAATCAACACATAATCAATATCTAGGTTTCATTAGATCTAAGCAAACACAAAAGAGATCTAGCCTAGCATGATAGAATTAAGACAAGAACAAGATATAGACAACCAACACATAGACATATTGATTGAATTAGAAGAACACTTATCTTGATTAATCATGCAAGGTATCAAGGGGTTGGAACCCTTGAAAAACCTGTAAAGTTACACCAAAATCGTCTTTAGGGTTTCTCCCAAAACTCCTCTCAAAACTTCTCTCCTTTTTTGTGAAAAACTAGAAAACTATATATAGGAAAATAGGGATGACGGCGTCAAGAACAAAGGTGTGACGCCATCATCTCGCCGCCAAATACTTCCTCGGACGGCCTTGATCTACTTCTGACGCCGTCAAGGCCTAGGCCGTCACACAAATTACTCTTGACGCCCTGTGTGTGACGCCGTCATCAACTACGGATTTTAATTCTTGGGGTTTTGACGTCGTCAGGAAAACTCTTGATGCCTTCATGAACTCTCGGATTTTATTATTGAGGTTTGACGCCGTCAGGAAATTACTCTTGACGCCGTCACCTACTGTTCCCAGCATAGAAAATTGAGACTTTGCCGTTTTCTTCACTTTTATGCTTCAAAAACGTCCAAAATGGCTTCTTTTCCAGAATTCACTCTCCAAGTACCTAAAATCATGAAAGGAACGATTTAGGGCAATATTTGATCAAATAAATTCGGATTCGGGCTTAAATGACCCCCTAAAAACGGATCATTTTTCGCCTCATCATATACCCTTACACTTGAGATTTGCTTGTCCTCAAGCAAATGCGCTTTTATTCTACTCAAAAGACAAGTTAGGGGTCATTTAACACTAATATAAAAGTAATTACAACAAATAATCGTTCCACTAAAGACCAATGACAAGCACGGAGGTCATACACAAGCACCTCACAAATAGTGTTTAGATACTCACATCTCTCGGGTGTAATAAAGTGTAAATTACAATATGGAAACAGAAGATATCTCTCACTACCTGTCATAGCAAAATAGATTACCATAGGCTTGGGAAAGGATCAAACCTCCACCACATGGCGTAAGCACCTAGGATAAACTATCAAAGAGGTCTTTTAAAGGGTTGTAACGTTAGGTATAGGGATATGAATTACACGGTCTTGTTGGATAAAGGAAGTTTTACTGGTGGCGAGTTAACAATCTTGGTTAATTACATGTACAATATGGCGTTGCTAAGCCAAGACTAGACTCGACTTAAGCTAATAAATGAAATATAACAAAAACATAAAATGAACATAGAATAAAAAGGGATGGTAGTCCGTATGTTTTTTTTTTTTTTTTCTCTTTTTCTTTTTCTATTTTTTTTTTTTTTCTTTTTCTTGTTTTTTCGATTTTTTTTTTTTTTTTTTTTTTTTTTTTTTTTGCATACACTCTTACCCTACCATCCAAAATAATACATCATAGGGGATGAGAATTCCCCTTACACTTGAATCTTTACATACTTTACATTAAACTAATCTAATGACTCGAATTAAGAAAATCAAAACACTTGGAGCACTTTTAAGATTAACGTACATATGGGGGTAATAAATGATGTTCTTCCCCATTACTCCATAAAATAAGTACTTACCCATGAGTCCCAATCGTCCCAAAACAATATGTACAAGGATATGACTCGACTTAGCAACCATGTGATCAATTAGAAAGTTAACTTAGGGTTTAACAAATAACAATAATGCGCTAAAAATGAGCGCATACACGAAAGGCTAAGGCGATTTGGTTGTACATTTAAGTGGGGTGTAACAAATTCTTCCTTTAAGTAAAATGCTTAAAGTTAGAAACGAAAAGATAGGCTCGGAGGGGTGTACTAGAGGTTTCGTGTACTAAAAATGAGTACAACGCTAAGGGTGTGGGAAAAATTCGTTGACTTAACTAGCCAAGTAATATGACTTAAATGGTCAAGTAATCATAATACGGGTTTAACACAAGGGTGATCCTAATGCCTCTTATCATGTAGTAAATCCTACTACACGAATGTAGTCTCACTGGCGGTCTCGGAATGCATCACTAACGCAAGTTCTAGAATCTAAATGCTACCGGTACACTCATAAGCACTAATAGTGAATGCTTTTCCTATCAAATCTAAAGGCGAACCTCACATATTTGGGTGGAAAATTTTTCTGAATATACGGTTATGTGCTAGTCATACAATCTCCTATCCATGAGACGCTTGCTATGGCTAAAGTTTCACTCCTAAATGTTGTAAAAAAATTTAAATTTGGCGCTAAAATTGCACTAACAAGTATTTCTCATAGTTTTATTACACATCTACTATCAAACAAAACAAACTCAAGCGAAAGTGCATATGTAAGGTATCATCTTTTTACCCTCCCCTTACACTTAAGATGAACATTGTCCCCAATGTTCAAGTAAAGAATGTAAAAGTGAAAAAGTAAAGAGAATGAAATCAAATACTCCCCTGATTCGCTCGGTATGGATTATAGGTTGGCCAGATTAGATCTTCCTCCAAGAAAATGAACAATCAACGCTTCCCTTCCAGAATATAAATCATCTCCTTGTCGAACATAACCTGTAAATCCTGACAAAAATAGACAAGACAACCTCGCGTAAAATCGGCGGCATCCTATATAAGTTACTAAATCCTAGAAAACAAAGTAAGATATAATGCTTGTGGAATGAAGTTTGCAGATTTCCTGGAGATTATAAAACTTAATAATTCACAAAAAACCATAAGACTCCGTTAGAAAAACAAA
Source organism: Artemisia argyi (assembly GCA_030686995.1). Classification (NCBI taxonomy): domain Eukaryota; kingdom Viridiplantae; phylum Streptophyta; class Magnoliopsida; order Asterales; family Asteraceae; genus Artemisia; species Artemisia argyi. Next base: position 89,088,529 of record CM060701.1, on the reverse strand, counting down.
ACCGGTAAAATTTCCAGGTTTTAACTCCTAACGCCGTCAAGAGTAATCCTCTGACGCCGTCAGAATGGACCTGCAGAAATTCTTATGTTAAGTTTCCGGAAAATTTCTGGAAAAACTTGGTCCTACTTCCTGGAAAATCCTGCAAAACTTCATCATGACTCAATACAAGCATTTGACTCTAACAAATACGAATATACATGTTCATTTAATATTGTGGAGAATCATGATCGGTTTGTTTCTTAAAAACATATTTGGGGTTTCCCCTTACACTTATCTTTTGCAAAAATACTTCTAGGTGGAGTTAGTACTAGGCTAAACAACAAAGTAAAGTATTTCCATGTTTTAATTGAGAAACATGATCTACCAACAATAAAAACTAAACATGCATACGGAAGCAAATAACAATCAAACAAATAAAATCACACAAAACATGGGTTGCCTCCCAAGAAGCGCTTTTCTTTATTTACGAGTCTTGTAGCTAGACTCAAGGTCATGGGTTACTACGTGATTTCATCATCAAACGTCACATCCTCCTCACTAATCATTTCATTGTTATTTTCTTGGTAGTGTTTTACACGTTGTATGTTAACCGTGAATTCCCTACCTTCATCATCTATTAACACTACCGCTCCAAATTTAGAAGAGTTCTTTACCGTGAACGGTCCATACCATCTAGACTTAAGTTTTCCCGGAAATAATCTTAACCGAGAATTGTATAATAGGACCTTGTCCCCCTTTGAAAATTCTTTGGGTTTCTTAATTCTCTGGTCATGCCATCTTTTAGCTCTTTCTTTATATGTGATGGAGGATTTGTAGGCTTCTAGTCTAAGCTCATCAAGCTCGTGTAATTGCAAAAACCTATTATTTCCAGCAGTTGTGTAATCTAAGTTGCATGCCTTAAGCGCCCAATAAGCCTTGTGTTCTAATTCTACTGGTAAGTGACATGCCTTGCCATACACCATGCGGAATGGCGTTGTTCCAATAGGTGTTTTGTAGGCAGTTCGGAATGCCCATAAGGCTTCGTCGAGTTTAAATGACCAGTCCTTTCTGTTTTGACTAACCGTTTTTTCAAGTATTCTTTTAATAGCTCTATTGGTGTTTTCGACTTGGCCATTGGTCTGTGGATGATAGGCGGTGGAGAATCGATGGGGTACTCCATACCTCTTCATGACCTTTTCCATTTGTGCATTGCAGAAATGTGTTCCCCTATCACTGATGAGAGCTTTCGGAATCCCGAATCTTGCGAAAAGCTTTTTCAGGAAATGAATAACTACTCTTGCATCATTGGTCCTAAGGGCTTGTGCCTCAACCCATTTTGAAACATAGTCAATGGCGACTAAGATGTACTCGTTTCCCCCTGAGGATGGAAAGGGTCCCATGAAGTCAATCCCCCAAACATCGAATACCTCACAAACTTGTATAAAGTTCTGAGGTGCTTCATCCCTATGTGATATATTTCTGGCTCGTTGACATGCATCACACGCCTGCACCATTTCTTTTACATCACGGAAAATTGTGGGCCAATAGAATCCCGCATCGAGAATCTTTCGGGCGGTAACGTTTATCCAATGATGCCCGCCCGAGGGACCAGAGTGACATTCCCTCATAATCTTAACTGCCTCATTTTCCAAAACACAACGCCTTATAATGTGGTCAGGACACCTTCGGAATAAAAAGGGTTCATCCCAGAAGTAGTATTTTAGCTGGGAAAAGAACCTCTTCCTCTCGTACTTAGTCAGGTGTTCTGGAACAAGTCTACATCTACTTGCGAAGTAATTAGCAAAGTCGGCGTACCATGGCTCCGAATCAATCATTGACATTAGTTGTTCGTCAGGAAACGAATCCCTAATCTCACTTCTATCGTGCTTATCCAAGGGGTTTTCAAGACGAGATAGATGATCTGCGGCCAGATTCTCTGCCCCCCCTCTTATCGCGAATCTCAACATCGAATTCTTGTAACAACAAGATCCACCGAATTAGTCGTGGCTTGGCATCCTACTTCGTAAACAGATATCGAAGAGCTGAGTGATCAGTGAAGACGACTGTCTTTGAAAGGACAAGATATTGTCGGAATTTATCGAATGCAAATACTACGGCTAATAATTCTTTTTCAGTGGTGGAGTAGTTCTCTTGAGCGAGATTCATGGTTTTGCTAGCGTAGTAAATAGGTTGGAAAAGTTTGTCACGTCGTTGACCTAATACAGCCCCGACAGCGAAATCGCTAGCGTCACACATGATTTCAAATGGTAACTCCCAGTTGGGTGTGATCATGATTGGAGCTTGCGTGAGTTCCCTTTTTAAGAGATCGAAAGCATCTTTGCATTCTTGGGAAAAATCGAACGGAGCATCCTTGTAACAATTCACATTTTCAGGTTAATTACTATTCCCGGGAAAATTACTATTCACTTTTACTATTCATATTTACTATTCATTTTTCCCGAAACTTTCCCGAAAGTTGATTTTTATTTGATATTCTCGAGTGATAAATCATTTTCGTGAAAGTTATTAAGGAATTACACGACATTACACGTTTTAGGGTAAAACGTCATTCAGAAATTCTACGCACAATGAAATTTGACCCCGTCAGGTGACCCCACATCAGAAAAATATTTGACACACTCATGATTTATTTGAGAATAAATCATGACTGTGAAAAACATGACCAAAAATAAACCTCGGCCGTGAAAAACTGGAATTTTCAGTTTTAAGCGTTTTTACTCAGCCGTAACCTTAGCCTATACCTGCACCGCATTTCTAAGACGATTTGAGTTTTCAACTTATTAGAAAAGGTCAACATATTTTTCCCTCCTCCATTGACCAAAAATCATCCCTTGATTTTATAAGTCATTCCTTGATTTTTAGGCTTACGGTTTGATGTTTAAAAGACATTTAATACCAACCGACACTAGACTGAGCCCAGTCTAGACATTATAAGTCATTTTAAATCATTTATAACCTATTAGAAAAGTAATATTTTACTTTTCTCAATTTTACGCAATATTCGTACATTTTACGTATTACGCGTTTTAGACCCGTGTTTCCAGTTTTAGCAGGGTTTTACCACCCAAATGGAACCTACCACTCATTTTATATTTTATTATGGAACATATGGACATGTTTATCAATACTTTCAAGTTCCATAATTTTACGACACCCGGTTTTACGTTTTGAGGCTTAATCATTTACGATTGGCATTTCCCGGAGTCAAAACTAACCAAGTATCTTGGATAATATCCTCAAAAGTCCACCCTTGTTCCCCAAGTATATGAACCGACCTAGGAGGGGGGGAGTCATCCCATAGGTGGCTTCATCTCATGAAATTACCCTTAGATCATTAGTTAATTACAACTTGGTCACCAAGTTTAGGAAACTTCCTAGTTAACTTCCTAACCTCCTCATGAGCATATAAATACCCTTTCCCCCTCTCTTGTTGTACGCCACACTCACACACACCAACACCATCTCCTTTGCTTGATCTTCTTCCAATTCTATGCAAGAATCAAGTGCAACATCAACCTTGAAACTATAGTTTGGTTTTGATTCATCAAACACTTCCAAACTACATAAACTTCGGTGATTTCTCTTGAGTTTGAATCCACTCAAGTCACCTCAACTTTCATCATCTCTCTTTCAATATTACAAGAGTAGAAAGATTGCATGAAGAGAAGTGGGTTGAAGCAAGTCTATCAAAGTCCTATCCTTACATGTTAACTTCCTTTCTTGTTTGAAAGCCAAAAGTTGTAAGCCAAACCCTAGCTTGCTTCTTGTTAAATAATCATATTCATGTTATTTACATATTATTTGTGCTATATTATGTCTTGTATTCATGTCCATGATGTATAAAAATGAGCAAAACAAGTTGTTGTAATTGATTGACAAGATAAGTTACTAAAACAAGTAAACTAGTGACTTTCTTGGTAAGACCTGATCAAAATGGTAAAAATATGATGTTGGATCATTACATATTACAGTAGAGGACTTAACAAGGAAACCATAGCAATTTGAACAACCTAAAACGAGTATACGAGTCAAAAGTTACGCCCATTTGAAGTTACCAAAGATTTCCGGCAAAACTGCCTAAACCACACTGTTTTGCATTCTGTGATTTTGAAAGTCCCCCTTCTGGTCCGATTCATCAAAAAGTTAAAACACGAAAGTTGTCCAGAACGCCGTTTTCGTTCAGGTTAAATAGAAGCTCAAGACCTAAAAACGCTTTCCGAGTGATAAAATTCTTCAAATTCTAAACAGCCCATTTTTAGGCGAAAGTCACTAGATTATGGTTATACTTTAAAAGGAACAAGAGGTCTTATGACCTATAATCAAGACCACCACCATGGCTAGAGCCAAGGTTGTGTCTCATGACCTTGGAACAAGGACCAAAGGTCATGGCTAGGCCATGACGAAATAACCATGTAAGCTTACTTAGGCGTAAACATGAAACAAGGAATTAGGCGATAACATGAACAAGCAATTTGGATCTACTTCACTTAAAAAGGAACCATGAGATATTACAAAGAGAAAATGGTCATACAAGACTTATGAAACTACCCCTAATAACAATCTTCATGTACTAATAAACTTTCCTAAGTTTATCCAAATATCGGACATGTAACTTTTCGGATCAAAACTTATATCTATATATTTTATCAACTACTACAATAGTAGGGAGCCTCATGTGAGGAGTTCATTATGTAAGCCGTCGAGATGAGTTGTGGATTTACGAGTTAAAGTGTCCTGGCTCCTCGAACGCTTACTAACATGACTTCTGAATTATGTCGGCCCGAACGGTAGTAAACGATATACAAAACATACATGTTTCATGAATCTTTTCGTTCAAAGACTTACACTATACATCATACCACATCATGGACTAAGTGCAAGATATATATATTGGCATGTTTACGTTTCCTTAGACATTATTCCAAACCTAAGTTACAACAATTATTCTAGGTTGCTCGTAGAAGTTCTTACGACATATCCATCATTCTCATTATACATCATCCAACTCAAGGTGAGTTCGTAGCCCCACTTTCTATTGTTTAACTATTTTACAAACCCATGGGGGGAATACATGCTATTATTTTTCTACTCGAACACAATGCTTTCTACTGTATGCTACCCGACTATGTTTTATTGTCACTAAGTAACGATTGCCATGTTCGAAGTCCCTATATCATGAACCATTAGTCACTACCTTTAGTGAGCGCGAATATTGTGAATAGATCTATTGGGATTGACGGATCCCATTTGTGTTGAACAATGATGAGTTCACACAAATGCACTATATTTGAGATTTAGCGATATAATGGCAAAAGTACCTTGATAGGGCTTCTATAATGCCAATTTTGTTGGTTCGATGTTAATGTTTTGGTTGCATGAGCTTAGTGAAATAAATAACGATTTTGTTTTCTAACTATGAGTGTGAGTCTATAGCTCACACTACGACATATTGTGTTCAAACGATTTAACAAACTCTACGAATTCCACTCAACCTTTGTGTTGACCTCTCAAGCATGTATTTCAGGTTCATGACGATCAAGGATGGCACGGAAGGACACGGATGTTCAAGAGGGCTATAAATTTTATTATCATTCAAAACTCAATTAATGTAATTTGTAAACATGGAACCATCTGGGACCTCATTTTGTAATCTCTGATATTTATACAATTTGAATGATAAATCTTTTAAAACGACTCAATTGGAGTTCGTTTTCTATTATTGTGACTATTGTGCCGTCAAGTAACACCCAGTTCGAATTCCGCTGCAACCATGAATTGGGGGTGTTACAGATTGGTACCAGAGCCATGGTTATAGAGAAACGGGTCTAATTGAGACCTAAACTATAACCACACTACAAGCAAAAACATTTTATAGCCTTCCGATCTTCGTGTCTTCCATCCTCCAGACGATTATGGACTTATTAAGCATTTTATGCTACATGAACATATATGTATATTCATATATACACACTAGGCATTTTACACTACACGAACAAATACTAGTATATTTATATATACATTCGAGTTATTTTCAATCATTTTATCTAAACATATCTACACATGCCTATTCTATGGCATTTCGACACAACCACATTCTCCCAACCATATTCCTACTCCAACATTTTATATCCAAGACATTGTAACTAATTACAATGGTCTTTTCTATTTCCCGGACATTGTATGACACAATGGTCTTAATCATTTCTCAAATGTTTTGAGTCACACGATGGTCTAATCTACTTCCGAGACATTGTGATTTGTGCAATGGCCTCTGGAATTATTCCACCACCTCATCAACATCATTTCATATGATATCAAAAACCCATCACAATCTATCGATTTCCAAACAAGAAATATGAGATTTCTAAAGGATAAACTAATCCATCACCTACAAAAGCTGAAGTTTCTCTACATTCATCAAAGTTTTCTTCTGAAACCTTTATTGTTAAAAGCTCGTGATCCTGGCCAAGTATGGACTGTTACTTAAAACTTCCTTTCCACACACATACCTACCCGTACTATCTTCTATGCGATGGAATGTGAAAACATAGGTTACAAGTCTTGTATGGGCGGGACTTGCAACTGAAGGGTTTGACATTGCCTTTGTTTAGTGGACAGTTTCCCGAAAGCAACGGACATATCACAAGTATACCTAATTTAGGTATTTGAAAATTTTATCAAACCTCGGCTAAATATAGACTAGTCACCTATATTTAACCTAGGGACAGTGGAATCTAGTCTGACTAACTATATTCGACTTAAAATTTTCAAATGAAATGACACTTTTCCCAGTTTAACACCAAGTTGGTTTCCTCACAACGTTTAAGCATCTTTTCTAAATTAGCAAGACAGCGGTCGAAGGAGTTTCCGAAGACTGAAAAGTCATCCATGAACACTTCCATGTTGTCTTCCATGAGTTCGTGAAAGATTGCGGTCATGCAACGTTGGAAAGTGGCGGGGGCATTACATAGCCCAAAAGGCATCCTTTTGTAAGCAAATGTTCCATAGGGGCAAGTAAACGTGGTCTTTTCTTGGTCCTCGGGTGCTATGGGGATTTGAAAATATCCAGAGAATCCATCCAAGAAGCAATAGTACTCGTGTCCAGATAATCTCTCTAACATCTGATCAATGAATGGTAAGGGAAAGTGATCTTTCCTCGTGGCATCATTGAGCTTTCGATAGTCGATGCATACCCGCCATCCAGTGACAGTTCTCTAGGGCACCATCTCACCCATATCATTCTTTACTACAGTCATTCCACCCTTTTTAGGTACAACCTGCACAGGACTGACCCATGGGCTATCCGAGATCGGGTAAATCAGTCCTGCATCCAAAAGTTTGATAACTTCTTTCTTTACTACTTCCTTAATGTTAGGGTTCACTCGCCTCTGGGGTTGCACAGTAGGTTTATAATCTTCCTCCATAAGAATCTTATGTGTGCAAAAAGTTGAGTCAATCCCCTTAATGTCGGCCACACTCCATGCGAGTACCCCCTTGTATTTTTTTAGGACCTCTAAGAGTTTAACTTTTTGTTCATGTTCCAAGGAAGAGTTTATGATTACCGGGAGTTGGTCCTCCCCCTGAAGGAAGGCATACTCCAAATGGTTAGGAAGCTCTTTAAGATCAACGTTAGGAGGTTCGATAATAGAAGGTTTGAGCTTGTTTTCGGGCTTTCGGAGCTCGAGATGCTCCGTTGCCTCTTGTCTGGGGTAGAAGGAGACTGCATTAACATCCTCCGTCTTTTCCACCCCTAGCAAAGGCAGAAAATCGTCCCGTAGCCAGCCTTCATCGATTTGTTCATCGACGCAACTATCAATGACATCTGTGAGTTCATCTACTTCCCCGATAAAGTAGAGCCGGTTGGCTGCTTCGAGGGAGAGGTCCATAGAATCCTTAATGTCGAAGGTTGTGCTATCGTCTCCCACTCGTAAGGTCAATTTGCCATCGTAGACATCGATGACTGCACGAGCGGTAGCAAGAAATGGTCTACCTAAGATGATAGGTACCAAGTCATCCTCCTCCATATCCAGGATTACGAAGTCGACCGGGAATTTGAATTTCCCAACTTTGACTAGCACATTCTCGCATATCCCTACGGGGTACTTGACTGATCTATCGGCTAGTTGGATGTTCATACGGGTAGACTTCAATCCAGAATATCCTAGTTTACGAAACATAGAGTGAGGCATGAGATTGATACTCGCTCCCAAATCGGCAAGAGCATTCTTGATTGATAGAGGTCCTATGGAGCAAGGCAATGTGAAGCTGCCGGGATCGTCTACCTTCTTTGGTAGCCCTTGATGGGTTACCACTGAGCATTCTTCCCCCAGGGTCACAAGACCCTCGAGTTTCTTCCTGTTAGCGAGCAGCTTTTTGAAGTATGTGCTATACTTTGGCATGTGATAGCAAGCATCAAGGAGAGGTATGGTGACAACTGAGTCTTTTAGGTATGACAAGAACCTCTTGTTATCATTCTCAGTTTTCTGGTTCCTTAACCGAGATGGGAATGGAATTCTCACAGGTGGGTTAGGAAGGGCCGATGGGGAAGGGGTCGTCACGGGCGGTTGGTCTGGGGTGATAATGCCGACATCCTCCTCCTCCTCCCCAGGTTTGTCTGGATCGAGGGTGATGGGGGACGAGTTTGGGTAAGGAGGGTCTTTGGTTGTCGTTCCAGCTCGTGTGATTATCGCGAGCATGGGGTCTTTTTTTCTCACTAATAGCGTTTGGAGATTATCTAGGGCCGAGTTAAGCTTGTTGAAAAATTCTCCAATACCCTCCTGCTGCTCGTCGAAAAGCTCATTAAGCCCTTTCATTTGCAAGTCTTTTTCTTGAGTGAAGTGACCAAGGTCATCTTCGAAATTGCTCCTGATTTTGAATTCAGGGCCTTCCTCCCCTTCTCTTCTCTTTACCAGATTTCCCCGAAGGGTGTAATCGTCATTTTGGTAAAAAGGCAAAAGGGAGGGACCAACATAAATGTCCCCTCCTGACAAGCACGCATGTTCAGTTGTGGCTGCTCCTCCGCATTCTTCTACCTCATGCGGGCCTCCACAGTAATCGCAGATCAAGTAAGGATTCGATAGCTGTTTAGGTAACTGCGATCCAGCTATGTATTCCACTCTTTTGTGAATTTTGCTCAACCAATCCGAGGTGATCACAGAAATGCTGACAGTCGACTCAGGTTCATCCCAAGTGTCATCCTGGTCTTGAGCATATTCTTCAATCCTATCCCATCCTTCCTCGGCACTTAGATTGGCCAATCTTCCTTTCCTAGATTGGTTAATTCCGTTTCGGTCATTAGAGGAGATATTTTCGTAGAAGATTTGGACCAAGAGCCAAAGCTCAATTCCATGATGGGGAACTTGTCTTATTGAATCTTTGAATCTAGTCCACGATTTATAGAAGGGTTCGTCCTTCTCCTTCCGGAAACGGAGGATCCTATCTCTAAGCGCTGAGGTTTTTCCAGGTGGAAAAAACTTCTCATAGAACTTGGATATGAGTTGCTCCCATGTGAAGATAGATTCAGAAGGGAGTTTGTCATACCATTCTTGGGCTTTTTCATATAAGGTGAAAGGAAAGAATCGCAATCGGGATGTGTCTCTAGTAGCCCCATCCGTATGGAGGGTGTCTACTATTTTTAGGAAGTCCTTGATGTGTTGGATTGGATTTTCCTCATCAAGTCCGCTGAATTTACACACACTTTTGACAAGCCAAACATCGGGTGCATGTAGGACCTCACTGGTGTGTTCGTTCGGGTAGACAATGGCATTTGAAAAGCCACGACGAGTTGGGGAAGAGTAGTCCTTGAGACGCTTAGGAGGGGGTATTATAGGGGTACTCATCTCGTTGTGGGAGCTAGGGGTTGTGATGTGATTTTCTGAATTTTTCTCATAAAGAGGTGCATCAAAGTCGATAGCAATGCTGGATGGTTCAGGAGTTGAGTGAGTTCGTCTTAACCTACACATTTCTCTTTCGGGTTCTGCATAAGGCAAGACAAGGTCTCTAGTGGTACTACGACTCCTAGTGATCCTAAGGTTGGAGAATTCGTTGGTTGCCACGATGGCGGACGGTGAAGAGTTACGAACAAAAGCACGAAGAAATAAGATAGACTAAAGAAGACCTAAAAATAAAAATAAAATCTTACTAGAAAGGAATCTAGTAAGTAGACCTAATAAAAAGAAATTCTAACCTAGACAATAACTATTCCTCGGGCTGTGGCGCCAAAAACTTGATGCGTGGGAATCGCAACAGGCTTTACCTCTCAAGGGATCTCGAGAAGCTTACAACCCCCACCAGGCAGTATACCTGATCGTTGTAGTATAGTATAGTGACAAGTACCAGGGGATTGATCGTTCAGCTTAGGAATAGTGTCGCTAGGATTAGAAAGCCTAAATACTAGTTCTAAAGGTGAGGGATGATTATTTTTGTATTTTTATATTTTTTAGAAAGCAAATTAAAATCTCGGGTTTTAGAAGAGTGGGCAGAATTAGTTGCTATTCAACTAACCCAATACTAAGATGCAATCAAAATAAAATAACAAAAAATGAAAATAAACTAATTAAACTAAAGTTATGAGCAGTAATTGGAGAAAATGTGTTTACTTAGATTTCACTACTCCCTAGATATCTTTTACACGTTAATTACTTGTTATAATTGCATGGATGACGGATCGTATTCCTTAATACCATTCATGGGGTGGCATACATAACTCCCCAATTCTATGAGCTCTTATCTCCTCCTACACCATGCCCAGCACAACTATAGGGATTGTAAACAGTGGCTCATGCATTAAATACAACCAATAAAGACCTAGTACGCCTCGGTTCATGTTTCTTAAGACGTTCAAGCATGTTACCATTTGGAGATCTGCCAGTTTTCTTAAGCCTAACATATAAATCATTCATCCAAAACAAGAATAAACAAGTAATCAACACATAATCAATATCTAGATTTCATTAGATCTAAGCAAACACAAAAGAGATCTAGCCTAGCATGATAGAATTAAGACAAGAACAAGATATAGACAACCAACACATAGACATATTGATTGAATTAGAAGAACACTTATCTTGATTAATCATGCAAGGTATCAAGGGGTTGGAACCCTTGAAAAACCTGAAAAGTTACACCAAAATCGTCTTTAGGGTTTCTCCCAAAACTCCTCTCAAAACTTCTCTCCTTTTTTGTGAAAAACTAGAAAACTATATATAGGAAAATAGGGATGACGGCGTCAAGAACAAAGGTGTGACGCCGTCATCTCGCCGCCAAATACTTCCTCGGACGGCCTTGATCTACTTCTGACGCCGTCAAGGCCTAGGCCGTCACACAAATTACTCTTGACGCCCTGTGTGTGACGCCGTCATCAACTACGGATTTTAATTCTTGGGGTTTTGACGCCGTCAGGAAAACTCTTGACGCCTTCATGAACTCTTGGATTTTATTATTGAGGTTTGACGCCGTCAGGAAATTACTCTTGACGCCGTCACCTACTGTTCCCAGCATGGAAAATTGAGACTTTGCCGTTTTCTTCACTTTTATGCTCCAAAAATGTCCAAAATGGCTTCTTTTCCAGAATTCACTCTCCAAGTACCTAAAATCACGAAAGGAACGATTTAGGGCAATATTTGATCAAATAAATTCGGATTCGGGCTTAAATGACCCCCTAAAAACGGATCATTTTTCGCCTCATCAGATGTATAACCGAATGCCTATAAACAAAATATAACAATGATACGTAGTTTGGTTTCGACCAAAGTCCAAATATCTTAAGTGTTGTTTCACCAAGTGGTTAGTTATCATGTAGTACAACTGTTTGCAATTACATTCTTATCGATTCACGTTCTATTTTGAACGCTACACAAAACACTCACCACAATATCACAAATCGTTAATTGTCTGCCGCTAGGAATTCCGTTGCTATGCACGGGTACTCGCCTAGTATAGATAAAGTGAAAAATGATATTTCCACAGTTAGCTTATAATATTAGCTTTTTACGATTCAAAGAGTCGGCATAATAGCCGGGACTTTGAATATTGAGGACAATATTCAATTCTAAGTTTGGGGGAAAAATTCTAGTGTATTTTATCACGTTATACCTTCTAGTACCCCCGTTTTTGGCAAAAATTTAAAAAAAAAAAATTCACTTTATTTCAAAAATTTTATGGTTATCAGTCCACCATGTCTAAACCACAAACAGATTGGCAAATCCAGGAGTAAACAGCTCTTGGTAAAGATAACTCAAATTCGTTGATGGCTGACAATTTGCCGAAAATTGTATGGAATTCAACTCTCCATATCTTAAAAAGTAAAAGAGTTGGCTAGCCCGCAAGGTTATGGCTTGTGGTAAAGGCAGTGGAAAACCATTATTGGTAATCAACTCACCAAGATGATGTTTGTATTCCATCAAGAGTTGGCTAGTCCAGAAGCAAACGGCTTCTGGTAAAGACAAATCAAATCCGTTTAAAGCTTATGGTTTGCTCAAAATCATATGGTCATCAGTGTACAATGGTTCTTACTTGAATTGAAACATTTGGCTACTCCAGAAGTAATGGCTTTTGGTAAAGAGATTCAAATCCATTAAGTTTTCTCAAAAGATTGCTAGGGACTAGCAATAGTTTAGTGTGGGGGATTGATGAGTGTTTAAATACTCATCAGTTTTATCGTATCTGAACTGCCAAAACATCCAAAAACACTCAGAAATGCATCAAAATACAGAAAATATTCCAAAGATTGTGTTTTATATGTTTCAAGTGCAAAATGTTTAAAAACAGATGAAAAACGAACAAAGTTTGCATAATTGGCAGTTTCAGTCCCTCAACTTCCAAAAATTGTCAAAACTAGTCCCTGAACATTTGTTTTGAAAGAAAAGTCAACCCAAGGCATTTAAAAGTCAAATATTATCAAAAAACGATCATTGGGTAAAAAGTTTGAGAAATTACACATTTGGTCCCTGAAGTTTAATAATTGGCAGAAAAGGTCCCTGAAGGTGTGAAAATGGAAATTATCAATGTTGGTCCTTGGGAATTCAGAAAGTGTCATAATTGGTCCTTGGTGGTAAAATCTGAAGAATTTGCAGTTTGGCTCTTAACTTTCAAAAGTTGTCATATTTGGTCCCTGGGAATTTCAATATTCACCAATAGTCCTTGGATAACTCAGAATTGGCAAAATAAACCCTTGTGATAACTTTGTAATGTTGGAAAATCACTTCCTTAACTTTTGGTAAATTACAAGATTGGTCCTTGTGATATCCTAGTTACAAAACCAAACGGACCAAGTGTTATTCTATTACCCAACTAAAACCAACACCCTCATCAGCCCACTCCAATCACCCAACCCATCCACCAAAGCCCACCTCACTTTTGAATATTATAACTGGTCAACCCTGACCCTTTGACCACCACCCCTTCCACCTCACAACCCACTCATCTGCTACCAGCCAAACACCCCATCATTACCCCTAACCTGCCTCACTCACTACAACACTCCTCCAATCCCCCAGCTAATCAAACCAAACACAACACTCCAAATAATCCTCCCTGGCACAAGTTATCTGAGAAAAACGCTAAAATGAATTTTGGCGCCAAAATTATTAAATGGCCAAGATAAAAAATGGGTCATCCTATGGTCCTTGTTAATGCTAGGAAAAGACAAATGGGTCCTCAAAACCCTAATTGAATGATATAAATGGAGATGGTAGCTGTGAAGAGAGGAGTTACTTTTAGTTTTATATTTTTTATGTCATTTTTATCAGCTATCTTAATTCTAGTATAATTTTCAGCTTACAAGTAATGTTTTAAGTCTTTCCAGTGTAACTTGAACTCATTCCAATGATCAATTGTAGTTTTTTAGTTTCAATTCAGTTAATGCTTGTTTTTACCTTCAGATTCCCATGATCTTCTTAAAATGTTGTTTAAAGAAGTTCTTAATGACTAATAAGATCACTTAGGATCATAATATAGCTCTGTAAGCTATTAGAAGTAATAAAAGCATTGTCACTTAGAACAGCAAAAAGACTTAAAATTCAAGAAAGAATTCCACTAAAAAAAAAGAGATAGAAAGAAGAAGATTGCTGGAGCACTGTAAGTAAGGAATGGCAGTGGTATTAGTACTCCATGGGGAGTGATAGGATTGTGATAATGGTCCTTTGGTTCTTGGTTAAGCTGGAATGCAGTTTGTAAGCTTTTTGTACCATTTCTACTTTTCATTATAAAAGTTCTTCTGTTTGTGATTTACTTGCTTATTTAGTGATTATATGATGTTTATTAATGTAGTTAGGCATGATTATAGTCAGTTTGTAGTTTAGAAAGTATTTGGGTAATAGTTACCTAGTCACAGTCAAAATAGCATCACTTTGATTCCTGAGTGTAGAGGTGGCAAAACGGGCGGACCGGGCGGGCACGGGCTACGGGCTAAACGGTCTACGGGCTAAACGGACTATAGGCTAAACGGGCACGGGCGCGGGCCAAACGGGCGCATGTTATACGAATCGTCTTAAAAAAGACCTAAAACAACAAAAAAAAATTCCTCAAACGTAACACCTCATTTATACTTAAGTAACTAAATATATTATATTCATAAGTTTTTTATTAAAAACAATTTAATGCGAGAGAAAAACATGTGCCCATTTTGCCCATTTAATTTCTAAATGGGTAATATATGCCCATTTCAAAAAAAATAGGGGGACCAAATGTACCCAAATCTTTTAAAAATTTACCCATTTAGCCCATTTATTTGATTTTGGACTCAAATTGCCACCTCTACCTGAGTGTATGATGTTACTGTTGATAATATCATGTCTAAATAAGCTTAATTTGTCATATTATGACATTGTGAACTAGATTTCTGGATTAAAACAGTGGAAGTCTTTGAAAAACTCATTACTAGGGTCATAAAGGGATGTTTGGATCAAGTGTTTTGGCTGAGAAATACCCTGACTTCTGTAGTATACTTGGTCTTGGTACATCTCAGTAGGGTAATTTAGTCCACTAAAGTCATATAATTCATCAATTGTTCATTAAAAAGTCAAATCTTAGGTTTGTCTAAATAACTAGTTCACTGAGTAGAGTTGTGGTTACAAAATCTTGCTTCTTAGGCCATAATTATTCAGTTGAGCAGGATTAAAGCTCACAAAAGTCAAAGTGGTACAAGTATTCAAAAGTCAAAAATAGCATAACCTTTAAGAAACTCATTTTTAGTGAGATTTTTCCTGATTTTTGTTGGTAGAATCAAGTCTTGGAATTTTCAGATATTGAAGTATCCCACCTAAACTACACAAGCACACAATCAGCTAATTTTTTTTGGATTTTTATCTGGGGTTATCTAATTGGTTAAAACAGCCTGCAGGGGAAGCAACCACCCCTGTCCACCAGTTGACCAAATGTTCATTTGGACTACACCTTGTTGATTAATTGATCCCAGAGCATGAAATGGGGTGTTTTGGGAAGCCTGCTAGGGGTATTTGTTTGGTCTATACTTGGCTTGGCACCATTAGCTTATTCCTTAGCTTATTTGGTACCTTAGATTTGCCCTTGACCATTTCCTTTTCTGTTTGCATCAGAACACCACCAAGCTTGTAATTTCTTTGACAATAATTGATTCAGTGGTGTTTTATAATTGTTTTTAGTTATCATAAGTTTCTTGAGTTTGCATTTGCTTGTGTTTACCTTGGCTTGAGCTTGAGGGCTTATTTGATCACACTAATCTTTGTTCACTCACTGGCACAATAGTGAGCTTCAAGCTACCTTCACAAGTCCCCCATAAGTTCATTAGTGCATCCCCTGGCCTAATTCTTAGCTTATTTTAAAGCTCACCAGGTCAGCCCCTCAGACCAACGATCATTTTGTACCCTTGAAGTGGGGCCCACAATAGGCTGTAAGTGCCACATTTTGACTGAGGTCTATGGGTATAGTGGATTAGCTTATTTGATCTCATCAACTGATTCAGTGAGTTTTGATTGTTGTTTTGGCCTATTCTGAGTACACTTAGTTGGCTTCCATCCTAATTTGTCCTTAGTTCTATCCTTGCAGCTTATTTGATAGCTTATTTAAGCTTATCCTAACTAATTGAGCCAAAACCTCAATTATTAAGCTTATTTGAGAGCACATAGCTTATTGTTAAGCTCCAACCAAAGTCCCTTCATAAAAAGTTCTTCATTTAAGTTATAAAAGTAGTTTGTAAAAGAAAAATTAAGAAAAACCAAAAATACAAAAAGTGATAGCTTATATTTAAGCCCTTTGACTTATTTTTCTGCTTATTTAAAAGCAATTCCTAATTTTAAATTTTTCTTAGGCTTCTTATAACATGTAGTAATTTTAGGAATTTTTTCAGATTTTTCTTTTGTCATTTAGTATTTTTTATAATTTAGTTTATTTTAAATTAATTAAATAATTAGATTTTAATTATTAATAATTAATTAAAAAGTAGGAAAATTAGATTTTCTGTTTTAAAATTAGTTTTATAATATTTTAGATTTTTCTAAATTTAACTTTCATTTTTCTAGTTAAATTTCATAATTAATTATAAATTAGTATAATTTAGTTAATTAAAAAGTAATTAATAATTAGTAATTAATTAATAGTAATTAATTAAATAGTTGTAAAAATAATTTTAATTTTCCAAAAATTTTCTTATATCATTAGGATTGTAAAAATATAATTTTCGTATTCGTAGGACTTTATTTGCTCACGTTTCACTTTTTATTTTGCGCGTTCGCGTTTATTTTAAATTCAAACGCGCGTTTTTAGTTTTAACTCACGTTTTTAGGTTATATGATCATCAGTAATTGTTAATATAGTGTTTCTAAGTTATTTTCAATCATAATCTTGTAGTGTAATCATAATAATCAAATTCCTTATCCTTCTGTTAAATCACCCGATCACTTAAAACGTTTTCAAATACAATTGCACACCTCGCTGGAACATAACGACCCGGGGATTCACTGTACTCCTTGGTTAGTTGGTCTGAGACGTTTGACTTGGTTGACCATTCACCTAGTTAATTTATTTGACCGTTCAGGACCAATCATTCTCGTTCTAATTCTACTTTTCCACCTTATTTTTTTATTTTCTGTACAAAAGGGACTTTGACAACTCAAGTGGGGGGACGGGAGTAGAATTATTTACTTGAACTTTGTTTTGCCCTTAATTTTCTAGTTTATTTTGAAAAATTATGCCACTTCTAAAACTTTTGACATGTTTTTCCAAATCTAACTAGAATGGACCTTAGCCGAGCACATTAACCCTTAATACCATGGTGAGGATTAGCCTATTTCAGTTTCACCCTGTTTTACCCTAAATCCACCAAAAATATGAGTGTGCCGGTAGTTTGTAAACTTTAGAACTTGGCTTTTACATCATTTTGAAACTGTGCACGAGTAGTGTATTGTGATTTCTTAATACATTTGGAAGAAACTTTTTAAGAAGGCAATATTTTAGGATTATCACCCAAATAACCTTTATTTGTGTGTTTATCGATTAGTCACATCGACTATTCGACCCCCATGTTAAACCCCTTTGTTGCACTCACCTTTAGTGCAAGATACCCCTAGATACACCCTTTTGAACCTATCATTTCGTTTCTTACCCATATTATTGTTTCGATACACCTATACACCTTAGCCTACCGTGTAGTCTTTGTTTATGATTGGGAAGTTGCAACTTGTTCTAATTTGAGGTCCAAGTCAAGAGTTACAAGAATCACACCTACGTTGAAAACTCATCATTGAAGATCATGAGAAAACCCACTATTGTACATGTATTGTTCATCCCAAGTGGGGGGATATGTTATGTTATTGAAAAAAAAATTGTGAATTTCCGTATGTAGATATGTTAACTTTGGTGCACCCTTGTATAGCACCGTAATAAGAGCTTTGAAAGATTTAGCATCAAATAGGCCACTTCGGTTATATTTGAAGAATGAAGCTGTTGGTTTCTTAATCACCAACATGAAGACCAAGTGTGGTGCCCATCATGACGTCCTCTAATGGCACACACTTGTTACATGATCTAATTCTCACATTTTGAAACTTGGACTTTGGATGAATGGCAAGTGGTAGCAACTCGGTTATAGGCTAAGACTATTTGTTTTCTTTTTCATTTTACACCATTATTGTGCATCTCATGTCTTATCTTACCCTTTAGTTGTGAATCATGCTTAGGTGAGAGATTTGAGCAGTCATTGGTGTCTTGCCCGGCGTTCCGGTCATGTACCATTGCCTATGTCGCCCCTGCCGTAGTATGTTAGTAACAACGCTACACTCAAATACCCTTATATGTGTTCACCCAATATTGCCTTTAAGAATTGTTTTGACCTTAGCTCTAGTGGTAGAGATTTGTGTAACTGCGAAGGCAATGATAGAATACATTCTATAACTGTGCATTGAGTGATCACCCCAAAATTAACACTTAGATTAGGAGAGAGATGTGAGTGTTTGTTCCAATTTTGTGAGGTGTTCGGCTTTGATAAATTCTAGCATAGGGAGTTTTTAATTCATATTCTCCAGTTTCTTGGGGGATATCTTTTTGAAAATCATTCTTATAAGGTCTACTTGAGGGCAAGTAGAGTTCAAGTGGGGGGATATTTGATAACATCAAATTTACCCCCAATCTAAGTGTTAATTTCCCCCTCAAAAAGTTCATCTTTTCTACTTTTATGAAGAATATATACTGTTATTTCTTCCTATTTTGGTTTCAAGGTAAAGATGAGTAAAAGAACGAACTTACACAGAAATGGAAGGACTTTGGAGCAAATACGTGGAAACTATGGATTCTGCACTAACTACGGCGTAGAGGTTCATCTACCTACGCCGTAGCAAGGCTTCACGTAGACTACGCCATAGAAGCTCTCCTACCTACGGCGTAATGAAGAATTTATGAAGACTATGGCGTAGCCTAACAACAGGCTAAGGCGTAGAAGTCCACTAAAGAACACTACGGAGTAGGAAACTTTCCAAGCTACGACGTAGGATCAAATTTGAGGCAGTAAAGAACTAACGAGGCCAAGGAAGAAGCTACGGCGTAGGCACCTTATCTACTACGCCGTAGGATGCTTATCATCAAGACTTTACGCCCGCAACACTTGATCAAGTTATGGCGTAACACAATTTGCAAAGGTTACGACGTAGCAACTCTAATATGCTACGCCGTAACATAGTCGGGGCTTATAAATACCAACCCTAATTTCGATTTTTTCATATCACTTCCCATCTCTTCACCACAGCAACGTTGGGAAAAACTTAGGAAAGAGGGAGAACGAAGTTTTATCCACATCCAAGTCATTTCCAAAGTTGGAATCACACACCAATCATAAGTGTTTTAATTCCTTTACTTTGTATTCGATTCATGCTTAGATTTGTATTAACTCAACATTGTTTTACTGCAATTATGAACATGAGTGGCTAAACACCTTTTGGTGTTAGCCTAGTTATGAAATTGTTATGTTATTGATTTAGTTTTCCACGTATCTATTATCTATTGTTTGTTTACTTTCATGGCGAGGCTTGGGACACTCTAGTTCCCATAGTGATTAGCGTTGATTGTTCTCTAGATACTTGCGGAATTAACCCTAGGAAGCAAGTCTCTAGAGATGTGACTTGGTGATAGCAATATCACCGTACACGTGCGAATTAACCCTAGGACCACCTACCAATGCTAGACACTTAATGGAGATAGAGGGGTGTAAGATCTGACCATGCCGCATTCATTAGCCTTGTCCAGGTTAGTAGAGGCACTTAATGACTCTTATGTCTTCGTACTGATGAACTCAAGGATTTACAATAGCTTTGGATAGGACAAGGTATAAGATAGATCTAGGGAAATTTGACCATCTGACCCGAAATGAATATTGAATCCCCGAACGATATGATAGGATGCACCTATAGGAAAACTAGTCATGATCATAACAAGAGTAGTAATTAGATTAACACTACTTCTCTTCAATGATTTCCTTCTATTTACCTTATTGTCTTGTTATTACTTTTAATTAGTTTAATTAATCTTTCAACTCAAAACCCCCTTTTAAATGTGACACGAACTTAGATAATTTTGCACCTTAGCTCTTGGGATGACCTCGGCTTTACCATTTGACTATACCACACACGACCGGATACACTGTCCGTTAGTGCGTAAAAGGTAGACCTTAGGTAAATGAGACTTTATAAATATTAAAACCTGGTCCGTAAAACCTGCATCACTACCCTCACCGACATTTGATCCCTAAAGGTTCTGATACTTGGGATTGCACCCTCGCAACAGGTTTTACCTCTCAAGGGATCTTGAGAAGCATGCAATCCCCGCCAGGCAGTGTACCTGATCATTGTAGTATAGTATAGTGACAAGTACCGGGGGATTGATCGTTCAACTCAGGAATAGTGTTCGCTAGGATTAGAAAGCCTACTAAACTAAGTCTAAAGGTGAGGGATGATTCTTTTTGTATTTTTTTATATTTTATAAAAGCAAGTAAAATCTCGGGTTTTGAAGGAGTGGGCGGAATTAGTTGCAAGTCAACTAACCCAATTAACTACAGATGCAATCAAAATAAAATAAAAATAAATTAAATAAACTAATGTAATTATGTGGTTGAAACAATAATGAGAAAAGATGTGTTTACTTAGATTTTATTACTCCCTAGATATCTATTACCGGTTGATTAGCTTGTTACAATTGCATGGATGACGGGTTATATTCCTTAAGACTAGTCGTAGGGCCGTGTACAATATTACCTAACTCTATAAGTTCCAACTTCACTCCTATGTCGAGCCGACTAAAAGCTCCTAACATGGGATCACTAGAATTCACTTATGCATTAAATACAACCAAAAATTGTAGTACACCTCCGATCATGTTTCTTAAGACGTTCATGCAAGTTACCAATGGAAGTCTGCCAGTTTTCTTAAGGCTAACATCGAATACAATCATCCAAAACAATTATAAACAAACCATCAACCAATAATCAACATCTAGGTTTCACTACATCTAAGCAAACACAATAAAAACCTAGCCTAGCATGTTAAAAGAAAGACAAGCATAAGATAGAATCACGCAACACATAGACATATCGTATGATTATTGGAAAACTTATCTTCAATTAAGCATGGATGAAACAAGGGTTGAAAACCTTATTTTTACAGAAAAATTGTCTAGGGTTAAAACTCTCCAAAAGTTTTCCTAATGTTCCACACTTTACAATGAAAAATTGGAAAAATATATATAGATAATACATCCTGATGGCGTCACGTTGTAGTTTCTGACGCCTTCAACTCGCTGCCAAATTAAGGATCATATTACCTATATCCAATCTTGACGCCGTCAAGAAGGATTTAAGCTCTGGGTCGTCACATACATTTTGATCCTGACGACCTTGGTGACGCCGTCAGGTCAATTGCACTAAAAATGTTCTGGGCCGTCATGTGTATTTTCCACTTCCACCTCTTTTGCCAAGCTTGACGCCGTCATGTGTGAAGTCTTGACGTCGTCAGGTACTGTTCCCAACAAGGATTTTGACACTTTGCCATTTTCTTGACTTTTATGCTCCAAAAACGTCCAAAATCCTTCCTTTTCCAGATTTCTTCTCAAAAGTACCTAAAATGACAAAAGGAACGATTTAGGGCAGTAATTGATCAAATAATCTCGAATTCGGGCTTAAATGACCCCTTAAAAGCGGTACAATTTTCGCCTTATCAAATACCCTTACACTTGAGATTTGCTTGTCCTCAAGCAAATGCGCTTTTATTCTACTCAAAAGACAAGTTAGGGGTCATTTAACACTAATATAAAAGTAATTACAACAAATAATCGTTCCACTAAAGACCAATGACAAGCACGGAGGTCATACACAAGCACCTCACAAATAGTGTTTAGATACTCACATCTCTCGGGTGTAATAAAGTGTAAATTACAATATGGAAACGGAAGATATCTCTCACTACCTGTCATAGCAAAATAGATTACCATAGGCTTGGGAAAGGATCAAACCTCCACCACATGGCGTAAGCACCTAGGATAAACTATCAAAGAGGTCTTTTAAAGGGTTGTAACGTTAGGTTTAGAGATATGGGAAACACGGTTTTGTTGGATAAAGGCAATATTTACTGGTGGCAAGTTAATCATCTTGGTTAATTACATGTACAATATGGCGTTGCTAAGCCAAGACTCGACTCGACTTAAGCTAATCAAAATCTAAAAAACTATGAAACAAACATAAAATGAAACGGGATGGTAGTCCGTATGTTTTTCTCTTTCTTTTTCTTTTTTTTTCTTTTTTTTTATTTTTTTGCATACACTCTTGCCCTACCATCCAAAATAATACATCATAGGGAATTTGCATTCCCCTTACACTTGAATTTTTACATACTTTACAATAAACAACTCTTATGACTCGAATCAAGATAATCAAAACACTTGGAGTAATTTTTAAATATTAACGCACATATGGGGGTAATAAATTGATGTCTTCCCCATTACTCCATATTACTATTAGATAATTAACTAAGGGTTTAAACATGTAACAATAATGCACTAAAGATGAGTGCATACAAAGAAGGCTAAGGCGATTTGGTTGCAGATTTGGGTGGATTGTAAACAAATTCTTCCTTTAAGTAAGATGCTTAAAGATAGAAACGAAAAGATAGGCTCGGAGGGGTGTACTAAGGGTATCGTGTACTGAAAATGAGTACAACGCTAAGGTGTGGGAAAATTCATTGACTTCGCTAGTCATGTAATTATGATACGGGTTTAACACAAGGGTGATCCTAATGCCTCTTATCATGTAGTAAATCCTAACCACACGAATGTAGTCTCACTAGCGGTCTCGGGATGCATCACTAACGCAAGTTCAAGAATCTAAATACTACCGGTACACTCATAAGCACTAATAATGAATGCTTTTCCTATCAAATCTAAAGGCGAACCTCACATATTTGGGTGGAAAATTTTTTAGGTGGTACGGTTTTGTGCTAGTCATACAACTCCTATCCATGAGACTCT
This sequence comes from Artemisia argyi, assembly GCA_030686995.1. Taxonomy (NCBI): domain Eukaryota; kingdom Viridiplantae; phylum Streptophyta; class Magnoliopsida; order Asterales; family Asteraceae; genus Artemisia; species Artemisia argyi. Next base: position 89,065,552 of record CM060701.1, on the reverse strand, counting down.
TGTTAAGGCTAAAGCTTCACTCCTAAATGTTGTAAAAAATTTAAAATTTGGCGCTAAAATTACCCTAGCAAGTATTGCTCTTAGTTTTATTACACACCTACCATCAAACAGAGAAACTCAAGTGCAATTGTATCCTATAAGGTATCATCATTTTCCATCCCCTTACACTTAGGATCATCATTTTTCAGCGGATTAGCTTTGCAATCCAAAACGGGCTGGCGGCGCAGCTTGTTGCCCATTTGCCTTCAATTACTTTATGTTAAATTGGAAATTTAAAACTGAAAAAAATAAATAAATAAAATAAAATAAAAAAAGTTCAATTAAATGATGCAAAAGTAAAGCAGCTAAAAGAATGAAAACAAATACTCCCCTGATTCCTTCGGTGTGGATAGTGTGTCAACAAGGTTAGATCTTCCTCCAAGAAAATGAACTTTGAAAGCTTCCCTCCAGAAATATAAATCATCTTCTTGTCATATATAACATGTTAAACCTGAGAAAACAATCAAGGCAAACCTCGCGTAAAATCGGCGGCAATCTATATATACTAAAAAATCCTAGAAAACAAATTAAGATATAATGCTTGTGGAATGAATGTTTGCAGATTTCCTGGAGTTTATAAAACTAAATAATCAACAAAAACTTCAAGACTCCGGTTTAACAAAACTCGCAAAAATTTTCATAATTTTAGTACCTGACGCCGTCAGGTTGTAACTCCTGACGCCATCAGGATGATCCTGGAAAAATCTTATGTTAAGTTTCCGGAAAATTTCTTGAAAAACTTATGCCTTATTTCCTGGAAAATTCTGCAAAACATCATCATAACTCGATACAAGCATTTGACTCTAACAAATACTAATATACATGCTCATTTAATATTGTAGTGGATCATGCTTATTTTCGTTCTTATAAACAAATTTGGATTTCCCTTACACTTAGCTTTTGCAAAATACCTTTATATGTATTAAGACGAAGTTAAAAACAAAATAAAGCATTTTCACAATTTACTTTGAAACATGATTTACCAACAATAAAAATAAAACACGCATATGGAAACAAATAAAAACACACAAAACATGGGTTGCCTCCCAAGGAGCGCTTTTCCTTATTTACGAGTCTTTTAGCTAGACTTAAGATCACGGGCTATTACATGACCTTGTCTCTTGAGATGACGTATCCTATATAAGTATGATCCTCGCTATCGGGGTGGTGGTGTTTCAATCGTTTGACACTTGCAGTCACCTCCCCTCCTCTTTTACTGCACAAGGTAGCTATCCCATCTTGGCGTAGGCTTTCAATTGTGAATGATCCATACCACCAGGGACTTGGCTCGTCGGGAGGTACTTTTATCTTTGAATGCCTTAAGAGTACCAAGTCTCCTTCTACAAATGGTACATGATTCTCCATCGGTTGACTGCATTCAAACTTGACATGAACTTTATCGCTGCTTTTGCTTCTCTCAGGCTCAGTTTCTTTATAGCTTTTGATTCCCGTTTCCCATGCGAGGATTTTTTTCTCGAACATGATTATGCGAAGTGTCAATGTTGTTTTTAAGCTTTCTTTACATCAGGCTTTCTTGCACACATCGTGGGGTCATAGGAAGGCTAATCTTCCTTTTCCCTGACTTAAGTTCAATTTCCATTTTTTCATACCTAATGACAGCTCTTGTTGTGGTGAGGAATGGTGCTCCAAGGATTATTGGCATGCACCCACCTCCTTTATCATCGATGATCATGAAATCGATGGGATACATGAAACCTGCTACATTGACCAGTACGTCCTCTAAAATTCCCAAACGGTATACATAAGAGTGACCAGCGAAGGATAGCCTAACACGGGTGGTAGCCAGCATTTCCGTAGTGAGTTGGGTTTAAATAGTTAGAGGCATTAGGTTTACTTCCGATCCTTGATCGGCGAAACCATCCAGATATTGTAACTTTCCAATGTTGGCTGGTATCTCAAAGTTTCTATAAGCCATCTGCTTTGTAGCCACTTTTTGTATAAGTAGCTTCTCAAATACCGGCCCCCCAAGTAATGTATCATACTCATCTTTCCCCTATTTCTCTCTTTTGGAAACCGATTTGGAGGATTGGTTACGCCCGTCACCCTTTATTCAATTTGTTATGGTATTCTCATTTATATCATGTTTTAGGTAGTACCCTAATGATTAGGATTTTGGTGGTTCCTCAACGGTTTGTACAATAGGGGTTTCCTTCTCTTCATTACCCTCGTGGACAATTGCGATAGAGTTAACAAATTGGGTAGTGGGGGTAACGCTTTACTTCCTTAATAACATCATTTCCGGTGTTTTTTTGGTTTGAGTATTCCTCTACTAAGCTCATCATCTCCGTCATTTTCTTTTGCATCTCCTCCTTTTGTTTATAAACAGCCTCCTCGAATTTAGCAAGCCGCTTAGAATGGGTTTCCATGTACTCTCTCACTCGAGTTTCGAATTCCGGGCTGAGGTTTTGAGAAGGCGAATAAGGTCGAGCATATTTTGACAGGTTTCGACATTCTCTCTAAGAGGTGACTCAGGAAATGGTGTTGGATTCATATTTGAGATACAATTGAATGTTGCCCGTCTGGGACTTAAAGGTCTCCTTTGTTTTTCCGTGAGGTAATCCATTTTTCTCTCAAGTTCGCAAAGGAGTTCTTCGAAGATTTGAGTGGTTTCCCCAGGTGTCGAGATTGCGTTGATAGCCGAGTTTATAACATGTGTAACTTCCCATAACTCACGATTGTCGAAGGCAAGTTCATCAATAATTTCCCAAGATTCCCCGGCGTCTTTATCACGCAACCTGCCTCCAGCGGCTCTATCAATGGTGCATCTGGTGTGAATGTCGACATGGTCATAGAAGATTTGAACTAATAGTCAAAGATCTATGCCATGATGAGGGACTTTTTGGAGTAAATCTTTGAAACGAGTCCATGCTTCATAGAAAGTTTCACCTTGACGTTGTTGGAACATCAAGATGTCATTTCTAAGCTTGGTAGTTCTCCCCGGTGGGAAAAATTGAGCAAGGAAACGAGAAGTGAGATCATCCTAAAAGGTGATGGATCCCGCGGGTAAACGTTCAAGCCATTGACTAGCTTGGTCACGTAGAGAGAATTGGAATAGACGTAATCGGGTCGTCTCTCTAGTTACAACATCAAGGTCTATGGAATCTATGATTTTTAGGAAATCCTAGAGATGTTGATTAGGATCTTCAGAACGAAGTCCATGGAATGCACATCCACTTTCCACCAACCGGATGGTGTCAGATCGCAAGGGAGACACATTGGCTCCTTGAGTGAGCTCAATGGTGTTCCGATAGCCTTGGTGGCTAGGACGGGAATACTCTCCTAAAGTTCGGGGTCTAGGAGGTTGGTTTGGTTGTGGTGGGTTGATAGGTTCAAAGATATTACCACCTTCCATGATGTCAGATGATAATGGTTACGAACAAAGGAACAAAGAAATGAGATAGACTAAAGAAAACCTAAAAATAAAAATAAAAATCTTACTAGAAAGGAATCTAGAAAGTAGACCTAATAAAAAGAAATTCTAACCTAGACAATAACTATTCCCCGGGCTACGGCGCCTAAAACTTGATACGCGGGATTGCGCCCTCGCAACAGGTTTTACCTCTCAAGGGATCTTGAGAAGCTTGCAATCCCCGCCAGGTAGTGTACCTGATCGTTGTAGTATAGTATAGTGACAAGTACCGGGGGATTGATCATTCAACTCCAGAATAGTGTTCGCTAGGATTAGAAAGACTACTAAACTAGGTCTACAGGTGAGGGATGATTCTTTTTGTATTTTATATATTTTATGAAAGCAAGTAAAATCTCGGGTTTTGAAGGAGTGGGCAGAATTAGTTGCTAGTCAACTAACCCAAATAACTAAAGATGCAATCAAAATAAAATAAAAATAAATGAAAATAAACTAATGTAATTATGTGGTGGAAACAATAATAAAAAAAGACGTGTTTACTTAGATTTCATTACTCCCTAGATATCTTTTACCGGTTGATTAGCTTGTTACAATTGCATGGATGACGGGTTATATTCCTTAATACTAGTCGTAAGGCCGTGTACAATATTCCCTAACTTTATAAGCTCCTACTTCACTCCTATGTCGAGCCGACTAAAAGCTCTTAACATGGGATCACTAGAATTCTCTTATGCATTAAATACAACCAATAATCGTAGTACACCTCTGATCATGTTTCTTAAGACGTTCAAGCAAGTTACCAATGGAAGTCTGCCAGTTTTCTTAAGCCTAACATCTAATACAATCATCCACAACAATTATAAACAAACCATCAACCAATAATCAACATCTAGGTTTCACTACATCTAAGCAAACACAATAAAAACCTAGCCTAGCATGTTAAAAGAAAGACAAGCATAAGATAGAATCGCACAACACATAGACATATCATATGATTATTGGAAAACTAATCCTCAATTAAGCATGGATGGAACAAGGGTTGAAACCCTTATTTTTACAGAAAATTTGTCTAGGGTTTAAGCTCTCCAAAAGTTCTCCTAATGTTCCACACTTTACAATGAAAAATTGGAAAAATATATGTAGATAATACATCCTGACGGCGTCACGTTGTAGTTTCTGACGCCGTTAACTCGCCGCCAAATTAAGGATCGTATTGCCTAGATCCAATCTTGACGCCGTCAAGAAGGAATTAAGCTCTGGGCCGTCACATCCATTTTGACCCTGACGGCCTTAGTGATGCCGTCAGGTCAATTGCACTAAAAATGTTCTGGTCCGTCATGTGTATTTTCCACTTCCACCTCTTTTGCCAAGCTTGACGCCGTCATGTGTGAAGTCTTGACGTCGTCAGGTACTCTTCCCAGCAAGAATTTTGAGACTTTGCCGTTTTCTTCACTTTTATGCTCCAAAAAGGTCCAAAATGCTTCCTTTTCTAGATTTCTTCTCAAAAGTACCTAAAATGACAAAAGGGACGATTTAGGGCAGTAATTGATCAAATAATCATGAATTCGGGCTCAAATGACCCCTTAAAAGTGGTACACTTTTCGCCTTATCAGGTTCTTTATACCCAAAGGATCAATGTTACTTAGGAAACCCACTTATCCTTTATCGAACTTACATAGTAGTTAACCTATCATATTTAGGAAACCACCCTATACCTCAAAAAATCTTCCTACCTCATCTTGGAAAATATGAGGTTGGAAGAGATTCCCATAGGACACACTTAGAACACTAGGAAGATTAGGTTTAGAATATCCTGAATAGTTTAGGTGAACTCTTTAATGACCCTTTTATTGAAGATAGAAAAAGGTCATAGCGATAACCAGGTAGTAACCAATAGGATTAATGCCCTAGAAAAGATAATAGAAGATAACCAGCCACTTACCCACTTAATTATAGGAAATCCTCGCAACTTTAGGTATTAGGTAATCTTAGGAGAAAACATCAACTAGTACACTTTAGTTGCCTGATAAGCTTTAGGTTATAATTCCATCTTAGGATATGTACTATATAAAATGGTACTAACTAGGATGCATATAAGATAAGTTATGACACTTTGCCCTAGTTATAAACCCCTTAAGTACTTTCATGGATAGAAACCTTGTTAGGATACTTTAGAATACCCTGAACCCTAGGAAATTACCCATCCTTAAGGAATATAACAAGTTAGGTACTTGTTATGATCTACTCGAGGTTTTAGTATACCCTATGAGTAATACTACCAGTTATGTATTACTCATAACCCTTAAGAATTTAGATTAGGTAGTTTCGACACCTTAGAACCCAACACCTCATAAGATAGAAGAATATTCCTTAGGAATATTATTCTTGAACTTTAGGCATTATAAGGTTAAACCTAGGACATTACCCTTTAGGTAGTTAGTAAGTGTTGATAAAATGGGCTCTGACAAATAAATCCACTCTGTATAATCACCCTTTCCAATAAAAACTCCCTTCCTTTTTCATGCCCGGCAATTTTCCCAAAACCTTCATCTTTCCTAATCACATATGGCATAAATAGTGAAACTTGTTAAACTTCTCATTATGAAAAGTTATTTATGACCCTATGCGATTATGATTTTATTCCTTAATTCATGACATTGTATGTCATGAGTTACAACTCCTCCCATACACTATCTTTCTACACTTAAACCCTTAAATCCCTTAAATCACTTTTCCCCTATCATTTCCCCCAATGATGAAAATCTTCGTTCTACATCATAACAATCTGTATTCTTTCTGAATTTAGTAAACTACCCTTTCTCCGTCTCTAATCCCCATTCCTCTGAAACTTCTTAGATTCCCCTAGTTAGAGAGCCTTCCCCTAACTACTCCTTTATGCAAGTATATAATAGTATTATGTATAAGCATACTTCTACCCTTCCCTCTTTACTTCCTACTCCCCTAGATCACCATGATTCCCGAAGTAGTTTCCCCTCTTAGAAAACCCGTAGGATCCCTATATTGAGGTTAGGAATAATTTTAGGGCGCCCTTAGGAAAACCTAGGATTAGAAATAGGATACTTTGAATCACCAAAATAGGTTATCTCTAAGAAACCCTTGAGGAAATAGAAAATAAGATTAGGAACCTTTAGAGTTGAATTAGGTTAGAAACCGAACTAGAACCCCGATAGGTAGAAACTAGAAAAGACATCCCTATAAGATAGGATTTAATTTAAGATAAGAATTATACTTGGTAACAAGGATATTAGAATTATATTAGAAACCTTTAGGATACAATATAGGAAACTTAGGAATAACAAAGGATTAGATTAGTACATCACCAACCTAGAACATTAAAACCTTTAGTACCTAGTCTAGTAACAGGGGTAGAACACTTATGAAGTATTAGACCCTTATTAGGATTTTCCAAACACTATCCTCAAAGTCATGTAGAATAAGGATTTAGAAACCCCTAGGAATATTACACCTTTAGGATATCCCGAGCCTACCCTAAGTTTATAGACTCAAACTTAGAATTCATGGTCACTAGTTATAACTAGGAATAAGACATTCGAGGATTTTAGTCTACCTATACTTAGTTTCTTAGGAATTGACACTCCTTAGGTTGCACATTAGAATCCCACTCGAAAGATACTATGGACATAAGATAGAAAACTTAGGTGAAAAGACTAAACCTAGAACTTTACCTAGAAATAGTGACAAACCCCTAGTTATAGAATCACCTATCACGTCTAGCCCTTCTTCCCTTTTAGAATCACCTTCACTAATTAGGTCAAAAATATCACCTTCAGATTTTAGGGCTATCTTTAAAAAACTAAATAATTGTTTAAGAATTATACCTAGACCTTTAGGAGGGAAACAAACATCGAGGGAATCTAGTAAATCTAATCCTCATTAGGATACCATAATTCCAGGTATCATACTCCTCCATCTTTCCTCACTCTACTGTTTAATCCTATACTCCCGTCTTTTCCCACTCTACCTATTCCTAATCTTCCATTTTAATCCCACACTTTCGTTATCCCCTACTCCTCCGTATTTTCCTATTTCATCCCTTGCTTTCCTTTCTTCCTTTTTACTAATTCCTATAAAATCCATCCTTCCATTTCCCCCTATCCTTTCGTTTCATTCCTCCGTCATTTTTCACTCTATTTTACCCTACTCTAAACTACCTCCCTACCTCATCCTACAATGTTCTAAGAGTTAGAACTTGTACTTCTCATCATTTCACAAAGTTCTATTAGTTAGAACTTGTAAGAATATCTAAGTCGGAGTTTTTGTAATCCTCATTATGACTGACTTATGATATAATCCTTCTAATCTTGTGTTATCTTGCAAAGCCATAACTCAGGGTGCCATCCAGCAACTAGTTGCTAACAGTAGTACTGCAGTACTAGAAACCCGAGTTACTAACATGGCTAATGCTGACAACCCAAGTCTAACCAGTGAACCCATAACCTACAGGTTTAATTAAACATTGTACACTCCACCATGTTTTCCTAACTTCATGGGTTAATCTCATCAAGTCTCCCAAACTCTAAGTCAAAACACTTGTCCACTGTCCCAAAACACTCATGTACCACATTTCCCTAAGTGTGGTAAACTCCCTTCAATTTTTTCGCCAATACTACTTAAGGATGATTTATAATCATCTTATTAAAATGAAAGAGTACTATTTCATTTTAATAAGAAAGTTATAAATCAATTGACCATGAATTTATAAGCTCTTACTTACAAGAATTGGGACACCTCTACTTGTAAGTAATGGAATATAAACAAATGAGTCTGAGTATTTGGCATGCGTACAAACACTTCCTAATCCGTTTGTATGAAACAATTCCTTTCCTCCGTCTATATCATCTTTTCCTTCAAATCGTAAACTCGTTCTTCTCTCTCCACCTTTAATCTTAATTTAAACAAAATCTTAGGAGGAGATTTTCTCTAAGGGGGTAAGACTGTAACAACCCATAAAATTTCATCAACATCATTTCCACCACAAGGTGATTTCACAGGTAAATTTTAACTTTTCATTACATGCATGACTCTTTAAACCTGCTCATGTATCCACATATGCCCAACACCACTATGTTTACACTATGTAAACACCCCAGTATGTCAAGTCTAGGTTCTAAGCATCATTACACTAAGTAATATATCACTCTAGTATGCTATATATATTAGAAACCCTAACAAAACCCTAATTGAACCCTATGTGTTTACGGTTATCTTTAGAACCCTAGTTGCTTATCTAAACTAATTTGAAAGTGTTCAAGGCTTAGGTATAAGTTACATTAGCAAGTTTAGGATATATATTAGACTCCTTAGACTTTAGTACAACCCCCTATAACTTAGGTACAAGTCCCTTAAGCACAAAACCCTAACTAGGTCATAACTTCCCGGAATTAGGTCTAAACTATCCCAAAACTTCAGCATAGGCTACCACCACTTAGTATAAGCTTCTTAAGACCTAGGATTAGTCATTAGGCACTTATAGGACCCTAACCTAGGCACTAAACCCTAGGTTAAACCCTATCTCTCACTAAGCCAAATTAGGTCATTTAGGTCCTCAAAACTAGGTCAAATCTTTAGTATAAGCTATCACCACCTAGAAAATGATCCCTAAACCTTAATACTAGTCGTTAATCACTTTTAGGACCCTAATCTAGGAACTGAACCCTAGGTAAAACCCTAACTTATAACTAAACAAAACTAGGTCAAAAACTAAACTAAAACTAGTAAACAACTAAAACAAAGCTACGAACGTAGCACCACTACCCCTAGCACACACCCTAGCTGCTTATAAACCTCCTTAAGCAACCTAGCAGCCAACCATACACACCCCAAGCAGCTTACACGTCGCCTTCTAAGCTACTTGTTCTAAACCATCTATACGGCTAAATATCTACCACAAACCACCCCTACACCGCCTCTCCAGCCCCCTACCTACTCCCTAGGCTTCCTTAGTCATCCCCCACCACCTTTGATCACCTCCTCACATTGACTTGGCCACCACTCCAAGTTTACTTAACATATAGGGTTATCGAGCCCTATAAATACCTCACTACACCCTTTCATTTCAAATCACACCTCCTATTCTTTTCACCTCAAACTCTCTAGTCCTAAGAGTAGTAATAGAAGTCTAGTAACCTTAAAAGTTGAGTACGATAGGTCTAAAACCTTGTCGAGTTCCATTTCAACCTAAAAAACCCTAAAACCCTAGTTGTACCCTCGTTAACCCTACCCCGACCAAGTAAGCCTTAAAACTTAATTCTAATAGTCTTTGTACTGACCTAGGATAGATATAGGATGCCTTAGAATCTTTAGAAACCTACGATAGAGCCTTGACCATTTTAATTTAGAATTTTACATTTTAAAACCCTAATCTTGCATTATTATGTGTTTATGTGCTAAATTGCTTTATTATGTGCTATAATCTGATTTAGAAGACTTATTTAAGTACATATTAGTTTAACATAAGCTAGGAAACTTATTTGTTTCATAAAGATATGGTTTACTTGAATTGAGGACTAGTTTTGCAATAGTTTTCATGCATAGGGGTATACATGGTAACTTTCTGAAAATACTAAGTTTAGGGACTGTTTTTGACATTTCTTAGAAGTAATAAGTATAAGGACCCTTTTTGCAAAGTTCTAAAACCATAGGAAAGTAAGTAAAATAAGTTAAAACTTAAAAGGAATAGTTTTGCAAATATAGTTAAGTTAGGGGTATAAAGGGTAAATATTGAAAGTTAGTATAGTTTAAGGACTATTTCTGTCATTACTTAAAAATAGATAAGTATAGGGTCTAGTTGTGTGAAAGATAGAAAGTTATATGCTTAATTGTTATAAGTTTAGGGTAGAAAGTGTAAATATATAAACTTGAAGGGTATAAACGGACTATTTTCATAATAAGTATAAAAACCTATTTTTGAGTTAGAAACATAACACAATACTAGGGAGCTTCATGTGAGGAGTACCATGTCGATATTTCATTTTGACGAGTTTGCTGGGTTTATGAATTAAAGTGCCCTGGCTCCTCAAACAATTATTGCATGTACTTCTGGATTATGATGGCCCGAACAGTGTTATGCTATAACTAAAACTTAATAACAACATACTCAATAATAGGGAGCTTCATGTGAGGAGTATTAACTTCTGAATTATGATGGCCCGAACGGTATTTTGTTGATAACATAATACAATAGTAGGGAGCTTCATGTGAGGAGTCATATACTTCTGAATTGTGATGGCTCGAACGGTGTTATGTTATATCTATAAACCTTAAGAGTAATTACTTAAAAAACTATACAAAGACTTGACATACATACACACACACACCAAACCCTACCCCCAGGATACGTGAGTCAGCAGTCAAATCCTTGAGTCACTTTTCACATCAATCATAAGATCCTAAAGCCCAGGTGAGTTTTCGTAGCCTCACATCTTTTTAAACTTTCACTCTAAATGCTTTAGAAACTCTGTGAGGGGGATGGATGCTACTTGCTTTACTTTAAACCGAATACATGTCTTTTCATTGATTATTGCACGAGTAAACTATCTGCCACCACTATACACAACAAAATTCATGAATCTAATCATTTGGGATATTTTACCGACACGAACGCAGATATAATTGATAGATCTATTGGAGTTTAACAACTCCCGTTGGTACTACATCTTTCTGGATAGTACCAATAAGTATTATATTTGAATCCACTAAAGGAATAACTTTGGCAAGTTATCCTTCTCATCCCCTCATGTTGGGTCTAAAGCCCATATGACCCGGATTGTTAAGGTGTGGTTCATGAGCTTTGTGCAATAACACACCTTTCTTCAGTATTGTACTAATCATACAATACTGATAGATTCAACTGTTTAAATACGGTTTCTACTACTCTACATGGGTGTATAACAACGTAGCCCATGCTTTACTAAACTTGTATTCACATCACTACTTAAACCTATGACTCTCACTCAACACCTAGTGTTGACTTTTTAAGGATGTATCCTAAGTAGATAGCCGTTACGAAGCTATGGCAGGAAGCGGCACTGAAATCGGAGGACTTTCAATCTTGTTATCATTCAAACACTATTTTACACTTAGATTCACGGGACCTCATCTTAATAAAACTCTGATATTTTAATGAATGATAACTTATTTATAAAAATGTATCTTTTCGAGTAGTTTTCTATTATTGTGACTATGATACCATGGAGTAATACCCCAACCCTAATTCTGTTGCGATCCATGAAAATGGGGGTGTTACACATGAGCCCAATCCATAACTAATATAAGTTATACGAATACATATACATTCACAATCACTTTGGCTCATTTATACACGAATCTTACAAACAACACATGAAATAAAATGCGCAACCTCATTGTATACCATCAAAAGAATCAAGATCAACAAATACTTGGATAAAATACGTACGTATGAACAGTAAACTAAAGGCAAAGCTATACGAGGTCACAACATATTCCAGATGTACCCAAATTTGGTCATACTATGTAAAACGCATTTCCATTGATTCCATTGAGCTCTAAACACTCTCAAATGAATTCCTAAACGTTTCTAAGTGACTCACCACTCACCAAACTCACAAACGTGCCCTATGTTGTTCCAATAATATCACGTCTACAACTAATCTAAAAGTATAATGTGGGTGTGAGCACTATAGATAGAAGAGAGAGAAGGATAAAAAAAAGTTTTTCATAGCTTGAATAGAGAACACACACTTCATAACCCATGAGGTCGGGGGTATCTATACCCAATGTTTAGCCAAGCCTTCATCGCAGATATACAAGTTTCACGATGGTAAACTTGTGTCGCATACAACTAATATTACACAACGTACCCTATACTATGATAAAGTATAAATAGAAGTCCCTAACAAATGATTTACACTTTTCGTGTTCAAACAATCTCCCCCTAAGGGTAGATCATTCGGGTCTTCTATTTATGGATATTCGGTTGGGCCAGCTTCGACATCTGATTCTTTGTTACATTCTTCTCCGTGATGCACGAAGCGTGAGCCTTTCCCTTATCACTTTTACAACTCTAGTCAAAAAATGATAATTGCTTGCAGTCATCTCAATCTGCAGCCTCTCCACACATCTCTTAATTCGCTCAAGTTTCTTCAGTATCTTGATTAAGGTACCTGAGGAGAACTTAGCTACTTCAACGACTCTGAATAATCTTTTCTGCTTCTTATCAGTCTTGTAAACAACACAAAGTCCAACTCCGGGTCTAGTGAAGTAGGTCCAGCACTTGATAGTTTGAATACCGACCAAAGCTAACATTGGATGAGTCAGGTTGACTTTCCTTTGATAGCTTTCGATCCCCATCTGGAAGTCTTCAATGTGAACTACTACAACATAAGCTTTCATGAAAATTAGGACAGATTCGATCACGTCTTGATCGATGGTTTTCTTGTTGTAGCAGTCTCTTCTTCTTTTCAGAATATCTTCAAGATCATGAGGATGAAGATTCAAATAGTCTGATTCGCTGAAGCGGTAATGTTGATTGTCGGTTCGAACTACGTGATAATCAACATAACCATGTGAATGCTGATACTTGGAGTTAACTTCAACATATCTAAGGATTCTGGAACTTTAGTAGACTTCATCACGAGGTTTCCTTTTGAGTTGCCTTAGTCGGTAGAAGCCCTTTGATCTTTCATTAACATTAATAATCCCTATGAATGCATCGAAGTTGTAGTCCTCACGATCAACTTCTTCTTCAGAGAATATATCCAGAAATCTTTCTTCTTCCAGAAATGGTTCCGGTATTTACTCATATGTTGCAACTTCCTTTGTATATGGTACGTATTCTTTTGGACCGTTCAGCATATATTTGAGATCGTCATTGAAGTACGGAACTAAGGGTGCGAAGTTAGATCTTGGAACCCTGGGAATCTGTTTCCACAACGGAGAGCATTCTCTTCTTTCTCTTACAAATGTTGAAGAGGAAGACACGCCAAGAGCTTTTGAGACCTTTTGATCTACAAGTTTGGTATTGAAATCTTTGTTACTTTTGAACTTGTATATTAAGGAGTCATATATGCTATTAACTCTTTGATCCATTGTGTCGTCTTCCTGAATGTTGATTCCAAACCTTTCATGCAGATCTGAGAACATGCAGTCAAGCTTTTCGGCTATAGGATCTCTAATTTGTTCTTCAGTTTTATCGGATCCCTCAGCACTTCATCAAACACATCGTCTTCTTCTACATCAGGCACATCGAATCCACCGATCTCTGGAGGTATTTCACCTTCCATGTAAGTCATATCATTCCAGTCATCCTTGTCACCACCTGCTTCTTCTTGTTGAGTATCAATCTCAACTTCAACATCTTCAACATTCACTTCTTCTGGATTACCAGTTTGTTGTTGTGAGCTTGATTTTTGTTGTTGTTGTTGAGATGATGTTTGTTTTTGGGATGAGAACATTGTAGTGGTTGTTGTTCTTTGTCTTTTAGTGCTTTTCTCCTCCTCGGGATTGTCTGAGTCTGGATCATCCTAATTGCGCTTCCTTGATTGTGCATGACATTGACTTTCCAACTCCGTAACTTTTGAGGACAATTTTTTAATAAGGTTGATTACCTCATAGTTCAACTTTGAAGGATTTCAGGTATAATGGGGTGATCACATTCAAATTTAGAGATGCGGAATTGATGATTGCATTCACCAATTCTAATATGTTCAACTGTTGGCACAAGTTCTTCATTAGTTGGTATTTGTACAGCTGGAGCATCTTCTTGAGTGTGTTGTGGTTGATCATGAGTTTGTTCTTGAGCCATTGTGATGAATGATTGTGAAATGACATAAAAGATGTAAGTATCTTGATAAAGTTTACAATATTTATAAATTTTTTTTCACTTTGTCTATTTTTATATGCTCTGGCATTTATTTTTCGAGCATATTTCATTTTATTTTTCTTTTCTTATTCTTTCTTACTTTTGTTGCATAAGTGCATGCTCTTTTCTTTTTACATGCGATTTTAATTCTCTCTTTATGTTTTTATTTTCCTCACCAAAAGTTTGTTTTAGAGTGATACTTTTTCAAAAGATATTTAAGGTAACAATAAAACGTTGTTTTATAATGCTCATGCTTTAAAATATACGTTTATCATACCATTATGAAGTTTTTGGAAAATGTATCATCTTGATTTCAAACTAAGTAATGTAGTTAAACTAGAATACTTGTTTTTGGAAATAAAAACTTTCAAGAAAATTTGTTTGCATGAGCGTGAGATTTCTTAACAAATGACGATAATTTAAACTCTCTATTATGTTGCCTAGTTAAAGGAGTCCATTATCGGCTTTTAGGTGATAACTATTCCTAGTAACTATCTTGAAAATGAGAAGTTTCAAGTAAAGTCAGATTGTAATACGTTTCAAAAGAGCTTTTGTTGCATAAGTGTGAGATTTCTCTAAACATATCTAGCCCTTGGATACTCTATTACGTTGCGTAGCTAAAGGGATGCATTATCAGTTTTTAGGTGATAACCACCTTGAAGATGAGATACCCTTAGTTTAGATAGTGTTGATTCGTCTCAAAACCATTTGAATCAAAACAAATATGAGTGAAAAATTTGTTAAGTGATTGCATGAATTGGTTTAAAATTAAATTCATGGCATTGGCAATCACTAACATTTTGTAAACATATCCGTCAAATCAGTCATGTACACAAAGTATTCATAAAAATTGCAATCATAGAAAAGTCTAAGTATAGTATTTAAACATAGGCATCACATATTCTGGTAAGGCAATAATAGTGATACAATCCTAGTCTAATTAACAAAAAAAACTAGGGTTAATTACCCAGATCGACCAAATTTTTTCCTATTTCCCCTATATAGACGGCTCGACCTTCTTTTACAAATAAAAATGGCGCGACTCCTTCTCTTAACCAGAGTTAGTCATTCTCCACTCGACCTCCTTTCATCCTCACGACCTCCTCACCAACACCTCCTCACCAGACCACTATTTTACCCCAAATCAAATAGGGTCTATTATCCTCTAATAATCAGATCATTTCTAATTTGATTTGCAACAACTGGAATTGGAATTAAAATCCATCAAACTGGCAGAAGTAAATCAGAGATATCAAGCTTTTCAGAACTCAGAAGCTTAATTACAACAACAACAAGAGGTAATACAATAAGATTTGTTTAATGTTAAATTGTTGGTTATATATAATGATTATGTTTATTGTTTCAAATAAGTTCATAAGCTCATTTGTTTATGACTTATGGATTATTAACTTGAGCTTATGAGATTAAATTAGATATAAGCTCAAGTGAATAAGCTCAAAAGCCACTAAAAGTGAGCTTATGAGCTTAAACAGATACCCCCTTAATACAATAGTCTTCCTTCCTTTGTTGGCATTTGAAGTTGCAATTCTGTCGACAATGTCATCTTAGAAATTTGTTGGTAACTATCTGGCATTTGAAGATTGTCTTACTTTTTAATTGTTCTTCAGGAGGAAGTGCCAATTGTGAATTTTGCCACGACGGGCATTGTGCGTTGTAGAAGATGCCGTACATATGTAAACCCATATGTGACTTTTACTGATGATGGCAGAAAGTGGAAATGCAATATATGTGCTTTGCTCAATGATGGTAATTGCTTTAAACCCATTCTTGCTTTCCTCAAATGGAATGTGTCAGCTTTAGCAAAACTCCCGTAACAATATATCACCTCATAGAGTTTCTTTTTGTTAACTTTTGTATAGTGACTATGACCCTGTTTTGCGAAACATGAAATGTTGGTTTCTGCAATATTTCACATTTGAGAGTTTTTAGTCTTAGAACTGATAATATAAAAGCACATCCACATTGATGTGAGTTTCTATGAAGCATGAATACACGTACCCGTGTTTTATTCTTAAACTCAATAACTATTATCACCTACCTCATGCCTTCTCTTGCACTCATTTTTAGATTTATATTCATGATTTTGGAGATCATGCAGCAAGAAATTTTACAGACATGCTAATCAACCTCTGATAACATACAGTGCAAGGTGATTATTACGCTCAGTTGGACGCCACTGGAAAAAGAGTTGATTTAGACCAACGTCCCGAGCTTACTAAAGGTTGCGTGGAATTTGCTGCTCCTGCTGAATACATGGTGCGGCCACCGGTGCCACCACTATACTTTTTTCTGATTGATGTATCAATATATTTAGTTAAAAGTGGAGTGCTTGAGGTACCTTTCTCGTACAGAAACTAATTCCTAAGTCTTTGAATCAGTATGTTTACTTTGGGTCTGTTTTACTATATTGTTATTAGGTCTCACCTCTACTTGTTGTTAAACTTGGTTTCATTTTGATGTGGCTATTTATCTATTTAATAAACTTTCGCTTCATCAGTTATTTCTCATTTTGGTTTTAGGTGATTGCAGAGACAATCAAATCTTGTTTGGATAAATTACCGGGCAGCACCAGAACACAGATAGGATTCATTACTTTTGACAGCACAATTCACTTTTACAATATGAAGGTAGTGATTAATTTTCCATATTGAACTAGTATATTGCTTACCAGTAGTTAACTATTTTTATCTTATGTGGTATTTTCAGTCGTCTTTGACACAACCTCAAATGATGGTGGTCTCTGATCTCGATGATATATTTGTTCCGTTGCCGGATGATCTTTTGGTCAACTTGTCAGAATCTAGAACTGTGGTCGATGCATTTTTAGATAGTTTGCATTCAATGTTTCAAGATAACGTGAATGTGGAATCTGCTTTTGGGCCAGCTCTAAAAGCAGCTTTCATGGTTATGGTTAGTTTATTCAGCTTTACTCCACTTGCTAAAAAACCCTAATCTGTGGCATCATATGGACCATCACACGCTTGTGTGATGCAGTGTTTCTTATGATGTTGGTAATTGTGATCTGCATTAATAATTAGCACATGTGGTGTTGTGATAATGAGCTCAAGTCTTTTTAATGCATAGAACCTCCTAAAATTTGCTATTCTCAGATTCGAGTTATTATTGTAATGCATTATTTATCTTAGTAATCATAATTAACAAATTAAGTTATTTGTTTTTCTAAAAGTACGGACAAAAAAGTCTTTGCGGATCAACAAAGCGTGACCTGGACCGGTTTTTTCCCTTACAAAAAAAGACCCCGTTTAAACGTGTTAACCAGCCCGCTTGACCACCCGTCCATCCTGCCACCTTTAATATATATAGTTGGATATAACCAAGCCAGTGCTACTAGTGAGGAATGCACAGTTGCATGGGGTATGTATATCATTCTATTGTAGTCACCTTATTATTAAATTTTATTAACTAGCTGTATGCATGAGCTACATTATCAGGACTTTATTATACATAGTGATAACATATAAGGAAAACGAAGCTCTAGTAGTTTCCGTTTGTCAAGTTCTGCTTGTTTCCCGTGATGTATATACTTGGGTTATATGCAATACGGCCTTTTTTACATGGAATTACTAGCTAATGATTTGCTAAGTTGAATAGGATATGTGTTATTGACCTTGTGAGAAATCATGATATGAGTTTAACTGTTCCGCTAAATGTTTAGCTCTTATAAGCTTCACTTCTTTATCCTCTTCTAGCCTGTGAACGTTAGGTGAGTAAAATATTTGAACCAGCATTGTTAGGAAATCCGTGGTAGCAAAGATTACCTATAATGTTGTGCACATGTCGTGAGTGTTGTTTGAATCTCTTTAGTTCAGTAGCCAAGGCTATTTAATATGTGCAGAACAATTTTAATAAACTCATCCACTATAAAACCTTTCTGCAATTTGCTCAAGTTTAGTTCTTGCTTGTCGTTACTTACGTATTCTATTGCATTATAGAGACTGAAAAGTTAACATCACAGATGAAATACATAGACTGATAAACATATATTGCTCTAAGTGAAAAACTGTACATCTTTAATAAGATTTCAATAAGTTGGTAACTAGTACTTCTAGATTGCTTAAGGAATGGATACCCTTCGGCTTAATTTTTTACATGTGTGCCCACTTACATAGTCTCTCCTAGGCCGTCTGACCATGCTTGCTATTATCCACATAGCCAACAAAATTTATTCAACTGAGCATTGTGTTCAATTTGGAATTAGGATTAAAGATGTAATTATTTAAGCAGAGATGGATTCAAAATTTTGCTGTAGAAGTTTTCACATTTGGAGTGATAGTATAATAAGATTGCAATTAGGTATAGCCGACACGTTATTCCTGCATTTAGTTTTTGGAACATCTTTCTATAGAAGTTTTTACATAGTTCAGCTACCTAAATGATTATTTTGGGTTGTTATAACTGTGATTGCTGACATCTTTCTATATGTTTTACACTCGTACGTACTTTGAAGAAAGTTCAGTATATAACTGTAGGTTAAAAGAGTGTGTAACGGCTTCATGTTTCTGTTATCTCTGAAATCTTGTTAACACATATGCAATTCAGTTTCAAATAGGAATCTCGATTGTGTAACACAGTATAAGTACAAAATGAAAGCAGTACATAAGCAAGCTTAAATACTGCCAAACGATGCCTGAGTTTGTATGAACTATAGTAAATAATCTTGTGGTTATGTCATCGAGTTGTGCTTGTAAGATAGATAATTACTACGTAGCTGTTTATATAGGAGAATGTGTAAGGTATGTTCATGTGGGCTTTTTTTTGGGCTATGGTTAGTATGTTAGGACCTGGAATTGAAGGGCTCCATTTATGACTTTACCAAGTTTATCTTTTTCTTTTTATTATATTTAGGGCCCAAATTACAATTCGTCTGTCACAACCTGTCTCACATGGATAGAAAGAGGTTAAGTGTAAGAGTTTATAATAACTCACCTCAAATGGACAGGGGGTGAGTAGATCATATACACAAGCCTAAAGTTGTGGGGTACAAGTAACATTCACTATGTTTTTAAGTTGAGATTCAGTCATTATTGGGTTTAACATTCACTATGTACGTATAATGTACATGTGGTTCGTTTGCAAGAAATTTTGTAGGACTTGTGCATCCACCACGATGCGCATTCTTATCTTAAATCCCTAAGTTGGCTTGATTTGCAAAGGTTTGGGATCTATATATAGTTTCACTGACCTAATTTCTGTGTTACATGAGATCAAAAGATCTCGAATATTATTACGTGCAATCTGTAATTTCAACTCTATCCAAAGACAATATCAGTACCTTGGTGTTCAAGCTGATTGTTTATTCATGTAATTTGTCTTTGATTGGGAATTGGGAAATATACTAGATTTATTTTGAGTGTGTAACTGTCTCGTGGTTAAAACAGATAATATTTAAAGGTTTGTTCATTGAAATTTGATTGTTGGTTATCTCCCTATTATAAATATTGAATCCTTTGAATAAAGATATCCATCAGATGGAAAACTTGGCATAAGCAAAGATATAACTTGAGTATCTCCATTGTCTTTAGCTTTACACGGTCAAGCCACGCGTCTACATAATACAAACCATTCTATAGAATGTATTGTAATCATTGTATTTCCGTTTGATAACTTGTTTTATTTGTCTTCCTTGTATGCAACACCAGTTTTATGAATATCCCAAACTGACAGTGTTCAGCTAACTTTTCTTACAACTAATGCTACAGAATTACAGATCCACTGTGCATTTCACAGTTGTACCGACGGCTCTTGGAACAGCACTGGATATTAACTTGAGCAATGCATCTCTCGTTTTCATCATGGTTAGTCATCATTCTGTCTTCACTTCAATCTGATATTATGTACAAACTTTATTTAGATTTTCTTTTATTTTGAAGTGTAAATCTGCTGGTCCTATACTTCTCCTAATATCTGCTTTTGCATTGAGGCAATGTTGTGTATGAAACTTTAATGATAATGCATTCAATATTGACCTCTGACGAGATAAATTATTTGTTGTGTAGGTTGGAGTCTCCAAGTTTTAAACTCAGGAATTATGCTAATTATATCAGCTGGAGTCCTATTAACAGGTATGCTGCTTTTAGGCAAATAAATGATTAACTACTAATGGTGTATTTAAGTTAAGAAAATATTATTCGTATGACAAGTTACATATTTAAAATGATATAATTATTCATTTCACTATTGATTAGTCATGGCAATTTCAATCCTCTTACTTATAAATGGGTCGACTTGGGTTTTGATTATCTCCAACGGGTTGAATACAAATTGTACTAAAGTTATTTCTTTTTCCAGGTGAGGACTTTGACCAGAGGATCATGGAATACTTCATCAACTGGATCAAGAAGAAGCACGGAGAGGACATAAGCAAGGACAACGGAGCTCTTGGAAGCTAAGGAGGGAAGCTGAACATGCCAAGAGGGCATTGAGTAGCCAACATCAAGTCCGTGTTGAAATTGAATCTCTTTGACGATATAGATTTGTCCGAGCCATTGACCCGAGCCCGTTTTGAGGAATTGTTCTATATAAATGTAGGTTATGATTCTTTGTGGGTCCTGATATTTCAATAATAATTATGGCAAGGTTATGACTGGTTTAAGATTATTGGTCTAAATTTCTATGTAAACTTTTTGTAGTTGTAAGACCCTGTTTGTGGATTGGATGCTAATGAACAAGTACTTGTGTGTGTGTAAGTCTAAGATCAAATCAATATTAGAAATAAAGTATCTTCATATTTAAGCTTATAAGTGCTGGTTTGATTGCACTTCATGTTTATTTACACAAAATATGGTTAGAACTTGAGACCTTTAGTAGTTTTAGTGATAGCTTTTGTCAAAACTTAACAGCCCCTGGTAGTTAACTTGCAAGTTTATTAAGTTTGTGAATATACAAAATTTTGTAGATTTGCTCAACACAACACAACACACACACACATACACGGAAAAAAAAGTGCTCAATACTAAATATCTACATTCCTGAAATTATTGGTCGAAGCTACAACCACGGAGCGCAGACATAAGCTAAACCTGTAGAAGCATGCAATGCTTCCTAGTTCCTAGTCATCTAACAGATGCTTGCATGAAGCAGAAAATATTCTTTTTATAATTTAGAACATCACACAATGGCATTACATTTACTAAGTTCGACTTACATCACAAATGGTCTTCATACAAGTGTGAAACAACAAAGATGAAAGTATTTGAAAAAAAACGTTCACTCAAAATACCGGAAGAAACTACCATCGCATCAAAAGATTTGACACTCCATTAGCCTCCGTGGTCAAAATTTTATAAAATACAGACAACAAGTTTGGAGGACATGTGCTCCGGCAACAGTTAATGCGCTACAAGCTTCACCCCTGTAAAAATAGTTATAACTTATAAGCATTCTGAGGAGTCAGTATCCAGTATAATGCTTACTTATACAATATAGATACGCATGTTAAGCAACTTTTGGCACATACAAGCCATTTATCACATTTTAGTTTTAGGTATTAAACAAGCAGATGTGAATTAAATGCACCGGTTCATATCTCCATGGCAAAACTTGTAATGATCAATCATGAGTTTCTAGCATGTATTCTCTTTACTTTATCAATACATACCACAAGACAATAGATAATCATGTTAATTTTTCATATAGATGTAGTGCATTTACTCCGAGTAGCATTCTCATTTATTTATTGGCACATTGCAGGTAGGGGTGTCATAAAGACCCGAACCTGACTCGAACCCAAATAAGACTATTTCGGGTCGGGTTACTCGGGTTCAATGTCTTATTTGGGTTAGTCGGGTCAACCCAACTAACCCGAATACCAAATAGGTTCGGGTATCGGGTTGAAAATACTTTGCTTATTCGGGTTCGGGTAAGCCCAAGTAAGCTTTTTTTTCATGTAACTTTGCATTTGTTCAATTAAAATCCTGTACTAAGCCTAGTTCCCATCACAATTTTAGAGTCGACATATTATCACATATTTAAATTTTAATAATGAACTACTAAAAGTCAAATCATAAAGAGGTTTGGATACGTACAATATGATTGCGTGACTTGTCATTAACCCATCTCGGCTCAACAATTTGATCCCCGCTTGACTCACCTACCTCATTCGACTCACCAATCTCAGTAGCAAACATCAGAAAAAATAAACATTCTCAATCTTTGTTTGTAAACATCATCTTCTGTAAATAGGTTCTCAAACACCATCAAGCTACAAAGAGTTAGAAATCTAAAATAAGAAAACAAGAATAACATTCAATCATTAATAGAATGGCTGTCAAGTGCTGGCATGACATGTATCATGAAAGAAACATAAATGACTTTAAAAAAATTGATTAAGATACAAATCCTAACACAGACATACATATACCAATCGAAACACAATCCATAGGTCTCATTTATCTCAACTTATCAACAAAATAAAACCTATCAACAATGCTTGTGAAAATTATTGTAACAGCTAACAACACAATTCAAAGCTAGCTGCGTATACGTAAAAAGACTAACAAAATTAGAGTGATTCTCCTAGTATAACAACACAAGTCATGCCATACCAAAAAACACTTAAAAATAAACTTCAAAATCTCTAAACAACGCATAAATGCAACTTCAAATAGTCATAGGCAACTACCAATCACATATTTCAGAGATAAATATCCAAAAAATCAGATTACGTGGTACATTTATCCAATTTATGTAAACTATGCGCTACTAAACTTTATTAGACCAAGATATAAAAATGTCTATAAACAAAAACATGTTATTGTAAATTAAGCATTTAATGAGAATATATACACGAGACTACCTTGTGGTGAGCATCAATTATTCAATTGTATCAGAAAGCATGTTCTAAGCTCATATAGATTCGGGTTTACATGAACCCTAATTTCTAAAAATCACCCAAACACGAAATTGATCAACAAACACCTCAAATTGATGAGTAAATTGAATTTATAGCATATTAAAGTACCCCATTTTTTGATATATGACATAAAATCGGATTATGAATCGGTCTATTGTCAGTGAGTGGTGAGGATGTGGCTGACGACTTTGGGTGGTGACTAGCAAGGATCGATTACGGTCAGACGAATTTGGTTTGATTTGAAGACCAAAAGAGATAATGTAAGATGAGATTGAAGAGATAAGTCTGAGATCTGAGGTTGATAATAATAGTTGGATGGAGGGACTTTTTGATTTTTGGGGAAAACATAAGGGCGGGACAACTGAAAATGTGGGGTAATTTTTTTTTCAGGATCTTATTACTACTACTCATTATATCTTTTACAAAACCTACTAATATAAAACTAGGATGGAAATGAGTTGAGTCGCTTGTCAAAAATTCAAGATTGGATCAGTAAAAAAGTTGAACGAGTTGAGCCTAAACGAGCTCGAGTTCGAGTCTAAGTTGCGACTTATTATTAATCGAGCTCGAGCCCGAGCTTTACATACAAAGCTCAATTGGGCTCGCGAGCCTAAACAACGCTAGGATATTTTAAGCATTAAACATATATAAAACGTTATGCATTTGTATTATATGCGGCTTATTAACGAGCTCAATAACAAGCTTATTAACGAGCTCAAAATAGATCTATTACGAGCCAAGCTTTAATTTTTTTTTTAAATCGTATAAACCGTGTAACATTGATCAGCTGGAAGTTGATCAGTATAGTCGACTTTAGGAATCGGTCCAAAAGGTAAAACCCTTCCTTGGAACCAATCGACTAGAGAGGGAGGAGGGGAGAGGATTTTAGGGATTGTGTGAGAATTATAATAATGGCTTAGGAAGCCTTTAGATTTATAGGCTCCTAAGAACATTCTATAATACTTGTAGGATAAGCGGTGGTGGTGGTGGTGGCGGTGGGTGTTAGTGGTGGTGGCGGTGGTAGGTGGAGGTGGTGGGTAATGGGTGGTGGAGGTGGTAGTGGTGGTGGTAGGTGGAGGTGGTGGGTGGTGGAGGTGGCGGTGGCGATGGGTGGTGGTGGCAACGGCGGTGGTGGAGGCGGTGGGTGGTGGCGATGGTGGTGGGTGGTGATGGGTGGAGGTAGTGGAGGTGGGTGGTGGTGGGTGGTGATGAGGACTAACGATGCAAATATTTCAACTCAATGAGGACTAATGATGCAAATATTTTAACTCTATAGTCAATGAGGATTAACGATGCAAATATTTTAACTCAATGAGGACTAACGATGCAAATAATTTAACTCTACAGTCAATGAGGACTAACGATGCAAATATTTTAACTCAATGAGGACTAACGATGCAACTATTTTAAATCTTGTTAGGATATAAGGAAAATCATTTGCATCGTTAGTCCATAGTAACTGATATTACTAACTGAGGGATGTATTTGTGCCAACTTTACTAACGGTGGATGGTTTTGTTCCAAAAAAAAAGAAAAAAGGATGTAAAGCGGGCTTTTAACAAATCATAGGGATGTATTTTGGACTTTTCTCTAATTTAAAAGAACGAATTGAACATGAACGATAACAATGAGATATAAACATACATATTAGTATTTGTTTGAGTCAAATGCTTGTATCGAGTCATAATGAATGTTTTGTAGGAATTCCATGAATTAAAACATAGGTTAACATCTCATGATGTCAATATCATCCGTATAACATCTCATGTATGTCAATATCATCTCGACTCATCCGTTTAACGTCTCATGTATGTCAATGTCATCCGTTTAACATCTCATTTATGTCAATAGTATATGTTTAACATCTCATGTATGTCAATATCATCCCGACTCATTCGTTTAACGTCTCATGAATGTCAGTATCATCCGTTTAATATCTCATTTATGTCAATATTATATGTTTAACATCTCATGTTTGTCAATATCATATCGACTCATTCGTTTAACGTCTCATGAATGTCAGTATCATCCGTTCGATATCTCATTTATGTCAATATTATATGTTTAACATCTCATATATTTCAATATCATATCGACTCATCCGTTTAAAATCTAATGTATGTCAATGTCATCCGTTTAACATCTCATGTATGTCAATATCATCTTGACACATCAGTTTAACATCTCATGTATGTCAATGTCAGCCGTTTAACATCTCATGTATGTTAATATCATCTAGTCTCATCCGTTTAACATCTTATGTATGCCAATATCATCCATATAACATCTTATGCATGTCAATATCATATCGACTCATCAGTTTAACATCTCACGGATGTCAATATCATCCGTTTAATATCACATGTATGTCAATATCATCTCGACTCATCCGTTTAACATCTCATGTATGTCAATGTCATCCGCTTAACATCTCATGTATGTCAATATCATCTACTCTCATCTGTTTAACATCTTATGTATGTCAATATCATGCGTATAACATCTCATGTATGTGAATGTCATCTCGACGAATCAGTTTAACATCTCACGGATGTCAATATCATCCGTTTAATATCACATGTATGTCAATATCATCTCGACTCATCCGTTTAACATATTATGTATGTCAATATCATCTGTTTTATGTCACATGTATGTCAATATCATCTTGACTCATCCATTTAACATGTCTTGATTGTCAATATCATCTGTTTAACATCTCATGTATGTCAATATCATCTTGACACATCAATTTAACATCTCATGTATGTCAATGTCATCCGTTTAACATCTCATATATGTTAATATCATATAATCTCATCCGTTTAACATATCATGCATGTAAATATCATCCGTATAACATCTCGTGTAAGTAAATATCATCTTGACTCATCCATTTAATATCTCATGTATTTCAGTATCATCTCGACTCATCAGTTTAAAATATCTTGTATATAAATATCATCCGTTTAACATCTCATGTATGTCAATAACATCTCGACTCATCCGTTTAACATCTCATGTATGTCAATATCATCCGTTTAACATCTCATGTATGTCAATATCATCTCGTCTCATCCGTTTAATATCTCATATATGTCAGTATCATCCGTTTAACATCTCATGTATGTCAATATCATCCCGACTCATTCGTTTAACGTCTCATGAATGTCAGTATCATCCGTTTAATATCTCATTTATGTCAATATTATATGTTTAACATCTCATGTATGTCAATATCATATGGACTCATCCGTTTAACATCTAATGTATGTCAATGTCATCCGTTTAACATCTCATGTATGTCAATATCATCTTGACACATCAGTTTAACATCTCATGTATGTCAATGTCAGTCGTTTAACATGTCATGTATGTTAATATCATCTAGTCTCATCCGTTTAACATCTTATCTATGTCAATATCATCCGTATAACATCTTATGTATGTCAATATCATACCGATTCGTCTGTTTAACATCAAATGTATGTCAATATCATGTCATCTCATCCGTTTAACATCTCATGTATGTCAATAACATCTCAACTCATCCGTTTAACATCTCATGTATGTCAATATCATCTCAACTCATCTGTTTAACATCTCATGTATGTAAATATCATCATTACTCATTCGTTTAACATCTCATGTATGTCAATATCATCTCAACTCATCCGTTTAACATATCATGTATGTCAATATGATCTCTACTCATCCGATTAACATCTCATGTATGTCAATTTCTTCCCGTCTCATCCGTTTAACATCTCATGTATGTCAATATCATGTCATCTTATCCGTTTAACATCCCATGTATGTCAATATCATCTCGTCTCATCCATTTAATATCTCATGTATGTCAATATCATATCGACTTATCTGTTTAACATGTCATGTATGTCAATGTCATGTCGTCTCATCCGTTTAACATCCCATGTATATCAATATCATCTCGTCTCATCCGTTTAATATCTCATGTATGTCAATATCATCTCGTCTCATCCGTTTAACATATCATGTATGTCAATATCATCTTGTCTCACCTATTTCACATCCCATGTATGTTAACATCATATCGACTCATCTGTTTAACATCTCATGTATGTCAATATCATGTCGTATGATCCGTTTAACATCTCATGTATGTCAATAACATCTCATGTATGTCAATATCATCTCAACTCACGCGTTTAACATCTTTTGTATGTCAATATCATATCTACTCATCCATTTAACATCTCATGTATGTCAATATCATCTCAACTCATCCGTTTAACATCTCATGTATGTCAATATCATCTCAAATCATCTGTTTAATATCTCGTGTATACGAATATCATCTTTACTCATCCGCTTAAGATCTAATAGATGTCAATAACATCTATACTCATACGTTTAACATCTCATGTATGTCAATATCATATCGCCTCACCCGTTTATGTCAATATCATCTCGTCTGATTTGTTTAACATCTCATGTATGTCAATATCATCTCAACTCATCCGTTTAACATCTCATGTATGTCAATATCATCTAGACTCATCCGTTGAACATCTCATGTATGTCAATATCATCTCGTCTCATCCGTTTAACATCTTATGTATGTCAATATCATCTTTTCCGATTTGTTTAACATCCCATGAATCTCAATATCATATCGACTCATTTGTTTAACATCTCATGTATTTCAATATCATCTCGTCTCATCCGCTTAATATCTCATGTATGTCAATATCATGTCGTCTCATCCGTTTAACATCTCATGTATGTCAATATCATATAGACTAATCCGTTTAACATCTCATGTATGTCAATATCATCTCTACTCATCCATTTAACATCTCATGTATGTCAATATCATCTCAACTCATCCGTTTAACATCTCATGTATGTCAATATCATCTCTTCTCATCCGATTAACATCTCATGTATGTCAATTTCACCTCGTCTAATCCGTTTAACATCCCATGTATGTCAATATCATGTCGTCTCGTCCGTTTAACATCTCATGTATGTCAATATCATCTCAACTCATCCGTTTAATATCTCTTGTATGTCAATATCATATCTACTCATCCGTTTAACATCTCATGTATGTCAATATCATCTCAACTCATCCGTTTAAGATCTCTTGTATGTCAATATCATCTCTACTCATCCGTTTAACATCTCATGTATGTCAATATCATCACAACTCATCCGTTTAACATCTCATGTATGTCAATATCATCTCTACTCATTCGTTTAACATCTCATGTATGTCAATTTCACCTCGTCTCATCTGTTTAGCATCTCATGTATGTCAATATCATGTCATCTCATCCGTTTAACATCCCATGTTTGTCAATATCATATCGTTGATTTTATATGGAATTAAAGAGAAACGGTTACGTTTTATTTTACAAGCATATTAATTATCGAGATTAATGGAAAAATGTGTTTAATGTGATCGGTGATGATTAAAATTAACGTTTGCGACGTTTGTTATTTTTCGCGATTAAAAGTAAGTAATATTGGGAGAGTTTATTATAATTTACACC
The DNA here is from genome assembly GCA_030686995.1 of Artemisia argyi. Classification (NCBI taxonomy): domain Eukaryota; kingdom Viridiplantae; phylum Streptophyta; class Magnoliopsida; order Asterales; family Asteraceae; genus Artemisia; species Artemisia argyi. The sequence goes on along the minus strand of CM060701.1, from coordinate 89,036,810 downwards.
GCAAGTCCTTATATTGACACCCTTATCGAAAATATGCAAAACGAAAGGACCTAATTGCAATATTTGAAAAATATAACTATCCTAAATCCTAACTTTTTTTTTTTGATATATCATTTCCATCTCTTCACACATCTCCCTCCCCTCTCTTCTCCATAGCAGCCACCGGCTGCCACCACGCCACCACCTCCACCGCCGATCACTGAGCAACACCACCACCTCCAACGTGACCCTCTCACTCTCCACTTCCTATTGCTATAGTACACGCGCCATCAGTCCACACCACCATCTTGTTGTCTTATCGTTACCGCTACCACAACCTTACCATCATCATTTTCGTACCCCAAACCTTGTAGATCTTTTGAGATACGGTAAGGAAACGTGGATTTGACTCGTTCTCGAGTCAAACTCGTGATATATTTTAGATTTTGGGATGAAAACTAACGAGTTTTAATGTTTTGGCTAATAAACATGTGATTATAAATAAAGTTTGGTATCCACCTTGTGTCGTGTTGTGTTGTTGTGTGTCGAGTCGAGTAACCGTGAGCATAAGCTCACGGTATTACTGTGTTTGTGATTTGTTTTAATGGTTTCTTGATGTCTCTTGATTCTTGTTGATATTAATATTATTCTTGCTATAATATTGCTGTGATGACTGTGGACAATGGAACAAGAGGGTCTGTTTGTTTTTGGTCGGCTGTGACTGGGAAGGAGCTAGGCCGAGACCCTCATGGTCTCGGCAAATCAGGGGATATTGATTTTATTGTTGGGATTGTTGTTTTGCTGTGGACTGCCGTAGGACAAACCGAGACCACTAGGGTCTCGGCCAGGATTGTTGAAGCTATTGTTGTTATTGGAGTTGTTGTTATTATGGTTTTGGCGTAGTTGTTATTGATGTTGAAGTTGATATGTGGTTAATATGGCGAAATTAGTTGTTGACGGAGATAGGTTAGACGTGAGCCGTAGACGGTCACGGTTTGTTGAAGTTTTGATGGCTATTGTTGAGATGTTTGGGGCGAAAATTTGATTGACGTTAAACTTATTATATATGACTTGTGAACTTGTGCAAAGTCGGGGTTACTTTGACTCCCTAGTCTTAGTTGACTCCGACAAAGCCGAAACATGAATATTGGATGAATTTTGGATTATTGACATTTGAGATAACATAGCTAATAGAGTTTCTTGAGCTTTGACATATTAAAATTTGACATTTTAAAATTTTAGAAATAAGTGAAAGAGTAAAGCTTTTAAAATTTAAAATATTTGTAAAGTTTAATAAATTTGAAATTGAAATATTTTAAAAGTGTGAAGCTTGAAATATTTTGAAAATTTTGAACTCTTAGTTTAGTAGTTTAAGATATTGAAAATTTTGATCTTTTAATTGAGATATTTTGAAAGTTTCAAAGTTTGAAATATTTTTGAAAGTTTCAAAAGTTTGAAATATTATGAAATTGTAAAATTATAAAAATGGCAAAAGGGAAAAAATAATTTTAAAATGTTTTGAAATTGTTCAAATGTTTTTTTATCTTTTTTTATTTGAATTTTTTGTTGATATTTAGAGTTTTAAACATTAAACAAGGACTGTATACCTTTAAAAAAAACAAAAAAACAAAACAAGGACTGTATGACTTAGGCTCCTTGGATGATCTGTCTGGCAAAGTGAGTGGGACCAATGGTATATATTAATGTTTTTTTCTAATTGAGGCCCACTAAAATCTGTTAGAGTGTCTGGAAGCCAAAGGCATTAAAATGGCCACTCCTCCCCATTTAGACCTTCTTACAGACATGACCCACACTGGACCCACCTCAACTTATAAGCATCTGAGTCTGGGAAAAAAAAATAAACGCACCCTTACTGACAAAGTGGCAAAGAAGACACCACTATGGCACTAATGCACTATATTAGTATTTGGACATTAGAGGATTAGACATATCTTACTAGATATAGTTGTTAACCATGAAATATACATAAAGAAAAAACCAATTATCTAAATAATCTTTTCGGTCGTGACACACTTGATTTACTTGATCCACTTTAAACACGACCCATTTAACAGAAGAAAAAAAAAGTGCACCAGGCCTAAAAACAAAGTACCACCATGCCAAAAAACAAAGTACTACCAACATGGCTAAAATCAAACACTTTCTCTCTTTATTGACAATAAAGGTAACCTAACTCTACCAATTGAGTTTTTTTCAACATTTTGTCAAAAAGTAGGGAGGAAAAAGTACTTTACATTAATTAAAGAATACATAGATTTCGGCCCTTCCACACACAAAATTTGCTCCATGCAGAAGTCAAAGAGAGTTTGGTCAAGAGAGTTTGTCATATATTGAATATTTTAGAACATAAAAAGTGAGTCGCGTGGATAAGACGATAAGTGTAGCCTACTTAAAAAAAAGTGAGTTTTGAGTTTTGGGTCGCATTTTAAGTTTTCTTTTGTGTGTCGCGTGTTAAACTTGGTCGCGATTTTACTTTGTGTTGTCTTAGGGTAACTTTTTAGTATGGTAAATGAATTCCTATCGCATTATAAATGTGTCGCCTCATCCGTTTAACATCTCATGTATGTCAATATCATCCGTTTAATGTCACATGTATGTCAACATCATCTCGACTCATCCATTTTACATCTCATGATTGTCAATATCATCTGTTTAACATCTCATGTATGTCAATATCATCTTGACACATCAGTTTAACATCTCATGTATGTCAATGTCATCCGTTTAACATCTCATGTATGTTAATATAATCTAGTCTCATCTGTTTAACATCTCATGTATGTCAATATCATCTCTACTCATCCATTTTAATATCTCATGCATGTCAATATCATCTCGTCTAATCCGTTTAAAATCTCATGTATGTCAATATCATATCAATTTATCCGTCTAACATCTCATGTATGTCAATATAATCTATATTTATCCGTTTAACATATCATGTATGTCAATATCATCTCGACTCATCTCTTTAACATCTCATTTATGTCGTTTAACATCTCATGTATGTCAATAACATCTCGTCTCATCCGTATAACATCTCGTGTATGTCAATGTCATCTCGACTCAACCGTTTAGCATCTCATGTATGTCAATATCATCTCTACTCATCCGTTTAACATCTCATGTATGTCAATATCATCTCCACTCATCCGTTTAACATCTCATGCATGTCAGTATCATCTCAACTCTTCCGTTTAACATCACATGTATGTCAATATCATATCTACTCATCCGTTTAACATATCATGTATGTCAATATCATGTAGTCTCATCCGTTTAACATCTCATGCATGTCAATATCATCTCGACTCATCCGTTTAACATCTCATGTATATCAATATCATCTCGAGTCATCCGTTTAACATCTCATGTTTGTCAATATCATATTAAATCATCCGTTTAACATCTCATGTATGTCAATATCATCTCGTCCCATCCGGTTAACATCTCATGTATGTCAATATCATATTGTCTCATCCGTTTAACATCTCATGTATGTCAATATCATCTCAACCAATCCTTTAACCATCTCATGTATGTCAATATCATGTCGTCTCACCCGTTTAACATCTCATGTATATCAATATCATCTCTACTCATCCGTTTAACATCTCATGCATGTCAATATCATCTCGTCTAATCCGTTTAAAATCTCATGTATGTCAATATCACATCAATTTATCCGTTTAACATCTCATGTATGTCAATATAATCTGTATTTATCCGTTTAACATCTCATGTATGTCAATATCATCTCTACTCATCCGTTTAACATCTCATGTATGTCAATATCATCTTGTCTCATCCGTTTAACATCCCATGTATGTCAATATCATCTCGACTTATATGTTTAACATCTCATGTATGTCAATATCATCTTGACTCATCCATTTAACATCTCGTTTATGTCTATATCAAATCGGCAACATCTAATATATGTTATATTATCTCGACTCATCCGTTTAACATGTAATGTATGTCAATATCTTCTCGTCTCATCTGTTTAATATCTCATGTACGTCAATATCATCTCGTCTCATCCGTTTAACATCTCATGAATGTCAATGTCATCTCGACTCATCCGTTTAATATCTCATGTATGTCAATGTCATCTCGACTCATCCATTTAACATCTCATGTAAGTCAAATCATCTCGACTCATCCGTTTAACATCTCATGCATGTCAACATAATCTCGACCCATCCATTTAACATCACATACATGTCAACACCTGACTCAGTTGAAAGGATACTTGGTTACCCATTGAATCACACTTAAACAGATGGGCTTAGCTTTGGATACACAGTTTGGGATATCACTTGTCTATTTTAAAGTCTTTGTTCCCTGATGGAATACCTTTGCTTTGTTTCTATAGTACGATTAAAGGAAGTGGTGAGAGAACTCGGATTATATTGGGAAGTTGGTTCGGATAGCAACCTTAGAAAAACTATCAAGTAGTAAGCTTGAGAGTCTAATCGACAAGTTTGGAATAAGTATAGCGATTGCAACATAAATCAAGAGTTATGTAAGTTTGGACTTTTCAATATTTGGACATCTCATGTATGTCAATATCATATTGACTCATTCGTTTAACATCTCATCTCATGTATAATGATATCATATCGACTCATTCGTTTAATACCTCATGTATATACATAGCATCTCGACTCATTTGTTTAACATTTATATATATGTATATATATTCAAATCATTTATAACTAATTTAAATCATTTATATTTAATTTAAATAATTTTTTAATCATTTATAATTAATCTACATAAATTTTTAATAATTTATAAGTAACTTAAATTATTTATAAATAATTTAAAACTATTTTTAAGTTATTTATAATTAATTTACACTAATTTTTTTTCTTAAAACAAATATTTTCGTGAAAAATTTGTTTGCCCCGCCAAATATTTTAGTGAAAAATTTGTTTGCCCCGCAAAAGGTAAAAAACAAAAATCACAAAAACTGTATCTCATTCTAACTCATCACTCTCATCTCATCTTTATCCTGCTCCCAAACACACACACAGTCATACACACAAAACTCATCTCATTCTCATATCATCTTCATCCTCCCAACTGAAACCACCACACACACCACAGTTTGTTTTTTTGATTCATCCTTAGCCGGCCACAAATCAACACACACGCACCACTGTTTTTTCTTTTTTTGTATAATTATAATAAAGGTATTTTTTTTTTTAATTTAAATTTTGGTTTTTGTAGTTTTTGTTCAATTATGATTTGGGCCAATTCGAGATTTTAATTTTGGTACATTTGTGTTTGTTTATGTTTGTGTAAGACACTAGTGCTGCCGCTGTCGGAGCACTGCTCACCGCCGCTGCTACCATCGACTACCACAGCCATCCCCACCACAACACAAATTAAAGGTGTCTTCATGTTTTAATTTTTTAGTTTTAGTTTGTTTATTTAGTTATTTATGTGTTTAATCAGTGTATTCGTAAGGATGTGGTTAATTGGTTATATTGATGTTTGTTGAACTGTAAAATAGATGATATGGGCAAATGTTGATTATATGTGGTTGTGATATGATACAAATTACTGAAATCAAAACTTTGTAGAGTATATAATTAAGTCAGAGTCAAGGTAGGCGAGTTTGAAAATATCGAGTGAAGTCACAGCGAGTTTGAAATTATAGACTCGACTCAATTCGAAAAACTTTTGTGATATGTATGGACTAGTATTGGTGTACTTTTACAAAGTGAATATTATGTATGTAAATGATTCTCAATTTCTTACTGATTTTGGGTGTTTTATGTATGTTAATTGCTGCAAATAGGTCGTCTCATTACTTTCTGAATTGTGCGTTTTTTCGTGTATGTTAACTGCCTGCAAATAGGTCTCTTTGTTGTTGAATTTGGGCTGTTATTGTGTATGTTAATGGCTGCAAACACGTCTCTTTACTTACTAAATTTTGGGTGTTTTTGTGTATGTTAAGGTCTGGAAACATGCCTATTTACTTGCTGAATTTTGTGTCTTTTTGTGTATGTTAATGGCTGCAAGCATGTAGTGACCGCAATATCAAAGCAACTAGCCTTTGATTATAAGAGAAACTTTATGTGTTGTATGCTAAGTAGTACTCATGAATCATGATATTTCTTTAAGAGTTATATCTGAATTTATCTAAACATTTGGTTTACTTGTTCATTTCTTTCTATATAATTAAGTACCTGGTATTCTTGCTAGCTTGATAGCTAAAATAGGTATCTTTACTGAACTTTGACACTACTAGAGCCAAGTAGCCAATATGATATTGGTATGCAAAACCTTTGAGAATGAGAATGTCAATACTGGGTACAATGGGTTGAAATGAATCAAAATGGTTGTAATTACGTATTACATGTATATTTCTTGGAGGGTTGGTTTGTTTTTCGTTGTAGTATGAGCATCAGATTATGCGTTAAAATAAGTTATACCGCTCTTGATTGTTTTGACATGTATCGTTAGCTATGGAATAGTAACCAACTGGTGAAATATATGTTGTTGATATTGAGCTAGTGTGGCTTCTTTTTCTATTTTATTTGCTAACTGTTCTTAATTATATCATTGATATACTTGATGAATTTATGATTTTCAAAGGGATGGTTATTATTAGGTTGCTTGTTAACTTATTGATGGCGCTTATTTGTAAACAGGTTGTAGAAGTGTCTACCTCCAAGACCGGCAAGCATGGTCATGCTAAGTGTCGCTTTGTTGCTATCGACATCTTCAATGGCAAGAAGCTTGAAGATATTGTTCAATCTTCCCACAATTGTGATGTATGTAGTCACTTTTTCTATAAGCTACTTTGTTTTTGCTTGATGTATGTAGTTACTTCACAGATATATTGTACTTGGCTATTTATATTGTTCTGACATTCCAGGTTTTGTTGACTTGATAGGAATAAGCAAGCCGCTGAAAAATGTTAGCAGCAGTTCCTGCTCAGAACAATTGGACACGATCATTAGCTTGAGCCAAGTCAATTCACAACTTTTGTTTTCGCTGGATGAATATATTGTTGGTATTGATTCTTTCTCCTTTTTTGGAATACTGAATCATGCTATATTATTTTAGGTATGAATAGGCAAGTACCACCAAACAATGTGGATCCACACGGCAACTCTTATTCAATACACTATTTTTCTAACTACGTTAACTCTTATTCAAGTTCCATTTTTTATAAATATTTTGTTTTAAGTTCTTAATAATGATTGCTAATTCAGTTCGAGTCTTATGAAATTGGTTATTCAAGTTGCTTATAGGACGTAGATTAGTGATTGGTCATTTGTGCTTTATATGAAGTTTGTGATGATATGCCTATCAAGTGTTTGATAATATGCCTAACAAGCGTATGTTGTTTTGCTTAAATTTATCTAGTATTTGTTTTAACTAGTTTTGAGATGTTTTTTTGAGGCTACTAGTGTCATTTGCATTTTTATTTTTTTATGTTGTTGCTGATTGAATGTATGGTATGCATATTTATGACGATTTGTGATTATGGTTATATAAATGACATACTTAAGTGATTGATAGATATTGTATAGTACAAATACTTGTTCAAATAGTTTTTGTTGATAGGATTTTGAACACAAAAACTCTTATGGAGTAGTGTCTTTGTGACTTATTGATAGCAAGTTGGAGTGTACGATGCAAGTTGGAGTGTACGATGTAAGTAGTGACTAAAATATATTTAAAGCACCATTTTATAGACCAATTCCAACTGCCCTTCACAATAAAATCAGCAATTGTAGCTGCATCATTTAGTCTTGCTTGATACACATCTCTTTTCTGCTGCCAGTGGTTTCGTTTTGTTATTTGAATTCATTATTGGAACAACACAGCTTAATAATAATTGATAACACTCAGAAGCAGAAGAGTTGCAGCAAAATGTGCAAAACTTTGGAACTTCGGTAGATGGCATGTAGATTACGGAGGAAGACATATGTACTTAATAAAAAAAACTTTTTACCTGATGCTGTGAGAGTTAACCCACACAACAATTTTCCAAAGAATGAAAAATTTACACCGTTAGTCTCTCTCTTTATGCACCAGTCATTTGGATATTTGCTCTATATCTTGCTTAATACTTTACTGTGTCAATGGCATTTCATGTCATCCCAAAGACACCCGTTGATTAGTGTTATAACACCCGTAAAATGATTCATATTAGAGTAAATCCTGAGTATTTATCAGAAAAATATGCAATCCAAACACCCTCTTAATGTATAGTTGCATCTTTGATCATAGCATTTTCAGTAAAATCGTGTCATTGGAGTATACTCTGTGAGCTCATTTATTTTTAACTAGTACCGTATAAATAATGCCTCCAAATCTTAAGTATTGGTGTACGTTACTATGTTACTGTCATCTTATAGTTGTTTAACTATTAGTGTATGTTATAGCTGTTTAACTATTGGTGTACGCTACTGTGTCACAGTCATTAGTTCTAAATGAAGAGCATCGTCTCTTGTGCCAGGCCTAATTTAGATACATCAAGTTTGGTGGTTTTGGCTCTCATTTCATGTGTTTAGTGTTCCAGATAGACAAAGTAGGAAGAAATGTGCCTAGATAGAAATAAAAACAATTTGAACCACCATCAGGAACCATATGAATGTGCACATGTCTAACTTAGACATACTCCTTTGGCGTGCGAGTATTATATGCAACTAGCTCTCGATAGAACCTTTAAATTGGACGTAACAAGATCAATGCCATTCGTTTAGCGCATATAAACTTTTGTTTTTTATTGGTGACTTTGGCGACTTGTAGAATACACGTTTGTTGTGTTAGAAAAAAAAATTGCCACCTCTACGGGAAAAAAATAAATCCTTCATTATGACATCAACTAATATAATGCATCTGTTTACTTTCCATGTTGTGAAACTGCATAAAAAGTGACACTGAATATTGTTTAATCGAATCAATGAAGCGACTAAAATATCATTCAATGGTGTCGGATTTTTAATATAAGAATATGCCAAGTTAGAACGGAAGTGTTGGAATACTTGGTGGATAACTTTGGACCTGTTCAACCTGTTCCAAACTTTATATTTTAAGTGTTTGATATTGTCCTTAAACAACATGTACAACCTGAATTAACTCACTTTCATATAAATGTTCCATGTCAACTTATTACCTTAAAAGTTAAAACTGACAATTTTATGCAACAGTGAGGATGGGGACTGGTTGTTGTTACCAACGCTGCTGGTACCAGTCAAGGTGATACAAGCACATTTTGTTGACCGGCCTATAGCAAACATTGAAGTAAAAAATTTCACTCTTTTGTCCTGACCCGAATACCTTTTGGGGCTTATGAGTTTTATGAAATATGTCCACATTTTTTTGGGTCAGCATGCGACCTTCTCAGATGTATATAATGTAGAAAAGGGGGTGGTCTATTCGTGTACATTTGTTTGCTAGTTTTTTTTGTTTTGTTTTTTTTTGTTTTGTTTTTTTTTTTGTTTTTTTTTTGTTTTTTGTTTTTTTTTGTTTTTTGTGCATTATGCGAGTAACTGTAGAGATACATAGGTTAACGGTATATATAGATTGGCGAGGTTGAAAGATGTTAGAACTAAGATTCTTGGTACACCGTAGACCTTTTTATTCTTTAGGTGATCAATTTTTACGGGTGATCAAATAAAAAGGTCTACAGTACCAAAAAGGAGTAATATTTATACGGAGTAATATTTACTACCAAAAATAATAAAAAGGTCTACGGTGTAATATTTACTACCAAAAAGGATAGTGGTTGCCTAGAATGAATAATATGGTCATTTCTATTTATTTATCACAAGTGTGCCATATTGGTGAATATTTTTAATAATATCTAACGTGTATACAACATTATAATTGTGCAATGTTCTATTTGATATTTGAGATACACAGGGAATCTGAGATGAGGGAAGTGAGTGAAAAGATGAACGCAAGGGTTGGGTTGTTTAGCATCTTGTCTCTTGGTGTTTGCATTGTAGCTGCGGTTTTGCAGGTGTTGTATTTAAAATGATTTTTCCACAAGAAGAAGCTTCTCTGAAAAATATATGCTTAGATTGTATTCTAACAAGTGATCCTCTTGTACTGTGAAATATAGTGTATTGTGACAATATTAATCTTTTTGTTTGGAATGACACAATATATATACAGAGCGATATACAGATCGATAAAATGTACATACAAAACAAAAATATATACAGAACGATAACACACAATAGCAAGTGGCTGATATGGTATTTATTTCTCAGAATGGTAAATAATTCCCTCTTCAACACATGAAAAGCTTATATTCAATTTGAAAAATAAGATGTAGTGTACATGTTATTTAGTCGAACAAAAAAATAAAAAATAAAAGTGGCCCTAAGTCGCACAAATTTTTAGCCTTCAGTCGGGTAAATTATTCAAAATTATAAAGGGTAGTGTACACTTTATATTAGTCGAGCAAAAAAAATTAGTCGCCCTAAGTCGCACAAAGTTTTAGCCTTCACTCAAGCAAAATTATTCAAAGTTATAAGGGGGTAGTGTACCTAAGTCGCACAAACTTTTAGCCTTCAGTCGGTCAAATTATTCAAAATTATAAGGGGTAGTGTACACTTTATATTAGACGAGCAAAATAAATTAAAGTCGCCTTAAGTCGCACAAATTTTTAGCCTTCTCTCGAGCAAAATTATTCAAAGTTTTTCGAAAAATCGCTTATAATGATAGTTTCATTGTATTGACTAGTAATGAACTTATAGGACTTATGGAATATAAGAAGTCAGTTATATTCAGCTGCAGAGTTTTTCGAGGACTCGTATCACAAAAATGGCAATGATCAATTGTAAGTACTAGTTAAATCCGAATATCTTTGTTGGTTTTGAGTCGTTGTTTGCTAAGGTTGCTACTTTTTGCTGTTGTTGTGCCTAGATTGTTTGAAAGCTTAAAAGATTATGTGTCAAAAGCTGTCATTAGCACCATTGACATTTGGGCTATGTGACATCAAAAGTCGACACTTTCTTGGATGAAAATATTGATGAAGCATTTGAAACAAATCTTCGAGTTTTATGCATCCAACAGGTTATGCAAGAATAAATAGTAGATCACAAATACATTACTACCTTAAGGACCTAATCAGGCAATCCCATAAACCCCTAAAACTTATATAAAAGCTACCCATAAGCTCAACAAATAAGCCCAAAATAAGTTGGGAAAATAAGCCAATCCAAACACCCCTTAACAAAACAACAAAATTAAAACACCATATTGTTGCTTAAATAATAAAAAGGAAAGAAAAAAGAAAAAAAAGAAAAAAGAAAACCTTACAATAGAATCGTAACCGCACAAATCAGATGTCAGGCGCAAGAACCCAACGAACCACCATGCCAAAATTAGCGAAACCACCAGAGAGAGTGAAATAACTCATGGTCTCATTAGTTAATTTTATTGTTGGTTTCGTACTTTCGTAAGTTGCTAACGTATTTACGATGTCATGTTAGTCGAGCAAAAAAATAAAAACGGCCTTAAGTCGCACAAATTTTTACCCTTCAGTCGAGCAAATTATTCAAAATTATAAGGGGTAGTGTACACTTTATATTAGTCGAGCAAACAAAAATGAAAGTCACCATAAATCATACAAATATTTAGCCTTCACTCAAGCAAAATTCTTCAAATTTATAAGGGATAGTGTACACTTTATTCAAGTCGACCAAAAAACATGAATGTGACACTAAGTCGCACAAATTTTTAGCCTTGGGTCGCACAAATTCCTTAAATGCAGTTTCTTGAATAACGTTGATTAGATATATGTGACACTATAAAAGTATAAAAACTGATGTAACACACTTGTACTTGAAATTCCCTGCTCTAACAAATTAGATAGGAACCAAACCTTTGGTAATAATCATTCGTTGTGTTGGAAGAATGGCAAAATAACTCGCTGATTATAAAGGCAAACCAGATGATTCTCTTCTCAGGTTATGTCTGCATCCGAACCAACATACATTTTGGTCCGAATCCATGCTAAGAGCTAAAGGCAGTCCCGATGAAGTCAAATTTCCTTGCTGCAACTTTTTACATCACAAGTAGCTGGTTTTAGGTAGAAATGGCATAGACACTCTTCATTTAATTCATATGAACATACATTGTTTTGACAGATATATCAATTGAAATCCAAAGTACTTGATTTGTAAAATAATTGCAACTAATAACACCATGGGAAACTTGAGTATTTCTAGCGAAAATGAAGATGGGATAGTAGTAATTTCTTACAAGATGTATGATTCGATAATTACCAAGTATATATATATAGCGAAAATGAAGATGGGATAGTAGTAATTTCTTACAAGATGTATGATTCGATAATTACCAAGTATATATATATATATATATATATATATATATATATATATATATATATATATATATATATATATATAGAGAGAGAGAGAGAGAGAGAGAGAGAGAGAGAGAGAAGGTAATATCTCCGAGGATTGCACGGGTAAATATGAATCCCCGGGTCGTTTTCCCAACGAAGGTTGAATTTGAGCTCGTTGTATCGATGTCGTGAATCGTGAAGTGAATGTGAAGGGGGGTTTATGGGGAACCCTAAACTAAACTACAAGTAATGTAAAAACAAATAAAAGTGCAAAAATAAGAAAACACGTAAGCCTAACACGTAATTAAAACTAAAAACGTAAATTAAACATAAATTAAACGTAAACGCGCGAAATAAAAAGTGAATTTGAAGCTAGACTAATCCTACGGGTATGAAAATGATTTTCCTAAGTCCTAAATGACAAAAGTAAATTTTGGGAAAAAGAATATTTTTTTTTGACTTTTTAGTTAATTATTATTAAGTAAAAACTATTTTTACTAATTAAAAAGTACTAAAAATACAAATAAAAGTGAAATTAAGTGAGAAAAATACAAATCTAATTTTGAAAAATCTAAAATATCCTAAAACTAATTTTAAAACTGAAAATATATTTTTTTGGCTTTTTATTTAATTATTATGAATTAAAAACTATTTTTAAATATTTAATATATATTAAAAATGCAATTAAATATGAAATTAACCTAGAAAAATGAAATTTTACTTTTGAAAATTCTAAAATAACTAAAAACTATTTTTAAAACAGAAAACTAATTTTTTTGGATTTTTATTTAATTTTTATGAATTAAAAATGATATAAAGACTTAAAAACTAATATTAAATAATAAAAGTACTAAATAAGCTTAGAAAAATCTGAAAATTTTATGGAAAATCTAAAATATTATATTAAGCCTTGGTAAAATATAAAAAGTTAGATAAGCCCACTAATAAGCTGAATTGGGCAAATAAGCAGTTTAAATAAGCACTTAAAATAAGCACTTCTGCACCAAATTGCACCAAAAGCTTAGGGAAGGTGTAATAGACAAAAAAAAAAAAAAAAACTTGATTCAACTCAAAAAACTCAAATAAGCCCTGGCCGTAAGCCAAATTGAGTACTTACGCAGTTTGAGTTATAAGGCTTAAGTGACCTACTTGCAGCTGAATTTTAAGCCACCTAATAACCTTTTAAGTGAGACCTAAATGGGGCAAAAGCAAGCTTATACTACTGGGTACCAAAAAAAACAAAAATCCCTAAATTTTAAACCCAATTGGATGCCTAAAAAGTCCCTAGATCAGCAGCTCTTAAGGCAGTTTTTAACTTAAAGTTTGACATTTTTATGCAATTCTAAGTTTGCCTAAACTGAGATTCTAATGCTTAATACTGAACCTATATGTTATGTTTAACTAATTTAACACTTATCTAACCTAAGTTTAACAGATTTCCTACCTATTCCTAAGAATGCACTAGCAGAATCATAAACATGAACTTAAAAATGAGTTTACAAGCTAAGTTTGACTTTTTGCTTTTTACCTATGGTTTTTATGCTAGGACTAACTTATATATGCCTAAGGTGACCTACTAATGCAGAAGTAACATCTAGAAAACACCAAGACCACAGTAGACTAACCTAATCCAAACACCCCTTAACTTTTTTTTGACTACAATAATTTATTAAGTTTTACCTTTCTAATCACCAAGAATAGTATATTATCTATAAATGAGCCTATGTGACTGATAAGAACAAACAACTAACAAGTAGAACACCAAGAAGCAGATTTGCAGGTAAACTTATATAGAGACAGTAGGAACATTCATTTATACTAGAACAAGTAAAAACACAACAATGTAATACAAAACGAACCAACTACTGTACACAGTTACTAATAACACCGGACAAAAGAATCTACCCCACGAGCCAAAGTGTCAATTGGCGTGGTGCCTAAAAACACTTAAACATCTTTCTTAATAGTCCATTCTGTAAACGGACTGTATATGGTCCTAAACACCCCATCCGCAATTGCAGCCACGTTCAGTAAGATAATAGTCATTGGTGGAATCATCAGCATAGTAAAACGGAACTCATGCAGCTCAGCAAACTCATCTTCACCATCATCAGCTGCAGCTGGCTTCGATGTTAAGGTGAAGTTGATCTCAACCCCTGCAATCACCTTTAGCAGATCTTGGATCACTGCAACTAGATGCACACTAGCCCACCAATCAACCAAAACTGCTCTTTTCTCCACCAGTCATGAAGGTTGATTTTCGATCATCTGATCTCCAGTAAGGCCAGATGCTAAGTGTAACCGTAATGGCTAGAAAGAGGATCAGAAACGACACATTTAGAAATTGAACAATGAATTTCCCTAAAAGGAGGGACAGATCCGGGAGAACACAGTAGGCCAATAAGAAAATGGATGTGAACCGATACATCCCGACATTGAAATAGGCGATCCTTTGTAGAAACTTCATTCTTATGCCGGCAAAAAGAGCATTATTCCTCGAGAAAAAGATCTCCACCGACCCAGTAGCCCATCTGAGGATCTGAATCAGCCTATCAGTTAAATTTATCAGAGCAGTGCCACGGAAAGCGTCCCGTTTTGTGGCACAATACACGGATCTCCAACCGCTGTTATGCATTCGGTAACCAGTAACATCTTCTGTTATCGAACTGTAGATCCACCCAACAAGTTTACCCCATTCTATTTTATCTTCATAGAAACAAGTAACAACCTTAATCGCTTCCTCAATAGCTGCTCGATCTATAGGCTCTCGTTGAACAGCAAGTGAACCTGATGGTCTTTCGTGACTGAACTTTCCACGTAACTCGTGAATCAACCGTCCTCCAAATTCAATCACTGCAATCGAGTCGATCAAGTAGGTCCGAACCTTTCTGGAATCAAGGCCTGTTTCAATTCATCGTCTTTGGTGTTTTGATCATTTACTATAGGCAAGATCATCTCAGTATCCTTTTCAGTTTTGTTCTTTCTCAATCTTTTCAGTGAAAACTTGATATTTTTCCCACCGAACCAGCCGTGGTGCTCAGTGGCTCGAGGGGGACTAAACCCGTAAAGAGCAATTCTTCTGAAGATACATCCGGTCCCCACATACATAGGACCCTGTAGTCCATCTAAAGCTCTCATACTGACATAAAAAAACACCGTATTATGATTAACATACCCGTCACTTGGGTGAATCCCTTCAAACCTTTGCTGAAACTGAACATAACAGATCTTGTCACCACCCCTATCGAGCATAAAACACATCCATTCTCTTAATGCCAACGAGTTATAAATGTAATGATCACAGTCAAGATTTAGTATAAACGGTCCGTTTGACATTATAGCACATGCTCGAACCAATGCATTCATAACTCCTACCTTTTTGTCATGATCGAACCCTGGACGTTTCTCACGGGATACGTAAACTAGCGTTGGTAGACGGGTGTCAACGTTTCTGGTATCGATCAGATCCTCGGGATCTTCTTCTGTTTTGTAAGTACATTCTGGATCTGGTGGAACTAACATCAACTGAATGATACCCGCGTGGTCACCTCTCATGTGATCTTCCTCACCTGAAAACCATGTCCCGTGCCATGTGTTCCCATCCGACATCCAAGTCGCTTTTGGAACTTTGACTGAATCAGTTACACTTCCCGCATTTTCCATCTATTTCTTTTTAGCCAATATTTCTTCTCATGCATTACACGCATCTGATCTTCTTCTAATCGACTCAGGCAATGCGTTGATCCTCACTTTATACTCATCATACTCCCGTTTCACCTTCCTTCTTTCCCTTACAAAATCTACTTTATGTTTATTCTTCAACGGGTCCCCTTTCTGTGAAAAATACGCCTCAAGATTTCTAGGTTCGATATCGTGCTTCCTGCAAAAAGGAACCCATGTTTTTGCAAAGCTAGCAGCTTCTGCTAAAGCTTTAAATGTAACCAATGACCCACCATCATCTGATAAATAACACGCGACCTTATCAACAGGATAATTAACAGCTAGGATTGAGAGAATGGTGTTGGCTGTTACTAAAGGGGGTTCTTTTTCTGCATCAGCTGTTGAAACAAAGATGTCGATTTCTGATAGTCCTTTCGGGTTGTTTACTGTTGGCTCAAACCATTCTTTAAGGACAGTGAGATCAGTAAACCGAGTGACTGGACATAGCTTAGGAAGCTGGTCCATGAGCCATGAAAATGTGAACCATACTCACAGTGACTGACATTAGCCATAGCCAGATAGCGTCCATGTTGGGATGTAAGATCCTCCATGTTAGAAATAAACCAAGAGGTGCAAGCCTCAGAACAATCAGTAACCTGCACATTGCACAAATTACCAATTAACAATAAATATCTTAAAAGCGTACATGTGCTAAATGAGGGGGTCGACATGCTTAGTAGCAGATCAAAATGGATTACTTTTGATATTGGTTGTCTGTTACAGGATGTACCAAAACACAAATTTTATAAAACCATTGTCAAATACAATTATAAAACCTATATAATTAATGAGTTAAAGATTTTATGCATCAGTGTGTGTGCTAAATGAGCGACTTGACAAGTTTAGTAACGGGCCAAAATGGATAAAATTTGGTATTAGTTGACGAGTTGGGTTGTACCAAAACACAAACTTCCTTAAACTAATGTCAAATTTAGTTACAAAACCTATATAATTTAGGGCTGATACCCCAAACAACCCAAAAAAATCAACATTCCCGCTGTATAGACTGCCCGACTTTTTTACCGATTGAAGATGAAGGGACAAAAAAAGAATTTTTACCCAACTCAAAAACTTTGACCAGCACTAAAAATTTACGCATTCTAACCCATTACCAAACATGCTCATTTTCTAACTTTTGAAAAAACAATAACAAGAATTAGATCATTACCAGCCTTCTCTTCTTCACGTTTCTTGGCAGCTTCTGCCCTCTGTTGTCTGATAAGAGCCAAACGCTATGCAAATACAATTTGTAAATAGAAGTTCAGATTCAAAGCTATCTTGAAACGGATAAGGAAGACATAAAGGAAAGAAAGAAAAAAAAACATGCGATTGTTGTAGGCATTATTATGCAACATTATTAGTAACATCTCCATTACATAATAAATGCAGTTTATGGAATGCTGGCTTGCTTATGAATCAAAAACTATTCTTTCAGTACGACTAGTGGTTCTTATCAGCGGAAAAGGTGTTTGACTGGAGATTGCAAAAGGTGGGAAGATTTCAAACATCATGGATGATAAAAATTACTTCCATTAAAAGACGAGATTGCGATGATCCAAGAAGACACAAACTATAAACTGAAGAATGTCAAAATTGTCATAGGATTCATACTACCAATTTTATTAAGATAACTCAATACTATTTGTGTTAACTATCTTACATTATACCACTCCCCAAAGGTAAGACAAAAAGTAAAAGTTTAATACGAATGTTAAACACATACATGGTAGGCCAAATATCAAATTTGCACTCCTTGGCCTCAATTTTAATTTAGCATGTCCTACAAGATTTAATTTCTTCACTGGAATAGGCATATTATCTTTACCAAAGGTGTTTTGAGCTTATGACACTTAGTTATAAAATGTGAGGGATGGAGAAATACATATACAACAAGATGAATTAACTGATCAGGTGTTCAAAAAAGTAATCTACCACATAATAACTGCATTACAAAGCTATCAAGATAATTTTACTAATTTATCAATCGGCATAATCAAACAATTTCAATGATGTTGCTCTCAGAATTTCCTTTTAAGCATGATGAAGGGTATGATGGATATTCACTTATAGTCAATATGAGAATTCATTTTGGTAAAAGAAATGTGTATAAGCAAAAATGGAACAATTTGACAGTCACCAGTCTACCACGACTGATAACAGAAGCTCACCTCCCTGCTCCTGGAGTTTCATATACCTTTCGTGAGCCCTTTGTTTCTCAATTTCCTCTCTGCAGGGAGACACAAGATTTAGATATACAATGTGTGCTTCCTCATTTTATATGAGCCTTCACGTGGAGCTTAGATAATATAGTTAACTTGAACCAGACTTTTCATGAGTAGTAACAGTAACATTACTCAATTTGTGAAGACGGGTAACAGGTCAATGCAATTATTCAAGACAGTAGATCAATAAACGGGTTGAAAGTCGCTTAAAGTGTAATCAGATGCTTAGAGTCTCCTAATATACTATCTTAGAAACTAGACTATTACACTGATTATGTAAAAGTATTCGCAATCACATTAAGTACATCAAATACTTTAGATATACAATGTGTGCTTCCTCATTTTATATGAGCCTTCACATGGAGCTTAGATAATATAGTTAACTTGAACCAGACTTTTCATGAGTAGTAACAGTAACATTACTCAATTTGTGAAGATGGGTAATAGGTCAATGCAATTATTCAAGACAGTATGTCAATAAACGGGTTGAAAGTCGCTTAAAGTGTAATCAAATGCTTAAGAGTCTCCTAATATACCATCTTAGAAACTAGACTATTACAGTACTGATTATGTAAATGTATTCGTAATCACATTAAGTACATCAAATACTTTTTAATTTCATATAGTAAGAGTGAAATACATTTACTGCATTCCAAAAGAAGCACACCTAAATGACCAAGTCTGGAGAAAACTCATTTTATATAATATTCAGTAGTTATGAGTTTCATCAAATATATATATAAAAAAAAAAAGACACAACTGAAGGAAGAGTTTACAAACCTCTCACGCCTTGATAGTTCAGAAATTTTATCCAGCTGAAAAAGCAAGAGCAATTAGTAGTCGTTCAAAATAACGAACGAGAACGAAAAAAAATTCAGTCACGTTTATCTATGCATTTACGACTTACATCAGCGTCCCTTGCTTTCAACTTCATGGCATCGAAGCCACAAGCAAGAAAGTCTTGCAATGGCAGCCTGACTTACAAACTGAGTCCTACACACCACACTAAGTTCTGCTAAGAAGTGCTTACGTGCCAAACCTGAGTCGAAGCTCTCTGTGTAACCCTCAAGATCAGACTCTGCTACAAAGAAAACGGCTGCATCATCAAATGGTTCGAATTTCGAGGGTTTTTAACTCTGTCATGATAGCAGTAGTCTTGAACAGCTAGCCATTGGGAAGAAGCTAAGCGTACCCTTGGTCGTATGGATTTCACATAGCCGTACGAAGCACCAGGTGTCATCTGCTTGTACTTCACCTGTTTTTATATGGTATACCGTGGTGCATCTAGCATTCACCGCCGCTGGCAGGACAGTCCAAATACTGACTTGGAGAATGAAACATCAGGAGAAATATCAACCGACTTAGATCAAATAAGCAGTTTATCCTTCCTTGTCTTACCATGTCTGCTAAGTAGAAGAGCTACCTGTTTCACCACAAAAAGAACAAAGCATTAATAGCGTTTTCACAATGGTCTATAATAAAGCCCCCAAATTTACTCTGTATATAAGGTACATGCAAATGTACTCGATCTCCACAACCATTTGGTCATATTATTAGTCGAATCATACAAAAGTAACGTGTTAGCAAGTTAGCACTAGCGAACATGATGATGATTGTGGTTATGAGAAGATTATATAGATTTAATGCATGCAATCTACTGATAAGTTGTGTGTCTACCTCTTTATTATAGCATATTACTGCACTCACCAAAGGAGTTTGTCCTGCTCTATCAATAGCATCAATATCTGCACCTTCCTCGATCAAAAGTTTACACAACTCAAACTTTCCTGTACTGCCGCATGGTGCAGGGGAGTGCAGCCAACCTGTATTGGTAGAACACAAAACAGTTGGCAGCCAAAAAGAAAAGATGAATAATGAGGTTTTTTAAGTCAAAAACGTTAGATAACAGTATTAAGTTACAAACCTTGTCCTTCAAATTCACCTTTGCACCATTCGAAAGCAGAATTTCAGCAACTTTCACCCAACCCTTGCTGGCAGCATAGTGAAGAGCAGTGCGGCCACCTTCATTTTTCAAATTTACATCAGCCCCTGTTCATCAAATTAATAAATTTAACAAACAATAGATTCTCATTGTGTACCAATTTAAAGAACATTTAACTGATAACTCAAAAGTTAAATACGCCAGGAAAGAAAGCAAGGAACGTTGACAAAAGCTAAATATCTGTGATGGCTTTAATCACAACATATGTCAACAAACAACAGAGCACAAATAAGGATATTCAGATGCAAAAACTACAGCAATGACTTCCACATAAAATAACTCGTTCTTTTTACAAGACACAAACAACTGACTACATATAGATTTGCAGCTGATAGACCCTTTATTATCTTCCTAAATAGCTAAACAGATATTAAACCCAATAAAAGACAATACGCAATTGGAAAACAAGTCAAAATAACATCCATTGAAAATATATATTCCTCCATTATTGTGAACAATTAAATAATCAGCGTGAACAATTAATGACTTTCATTTAACTAGTAAATAATAGGTGTAAAGAGTATAAAGACTTGTCCCTTTTAACCCATCTACCGATTTTTCCTTCACAATAAGACAGCTACACCTTCCAATATCCACAGGCAAAGGTCTACACAACAAAGACCTAGTGAAAGAGTTGATTTAATGTTAAATGGCCAGCCAGGTTCTCTACTTCATTTGTTTGGTCAAGTTGAAATTGCCTCTCTTAGAGCCGATTATACACATTAAGCTGTTTGGATTAGCTCATTTTTTTTAGCTTATTTATTTGATTTAGGAAAAGCTCATAAACCCAGTTTTTTTGGCTTATCACCTTAAGCTTAGTGCATAAGCAACTTAGTCCATTAGTGCAACTTGATGATAAGCTTATAAGCCGTTGAAAATGGGCTTATAAACTTTTCCTAAATCAAATAAGCCCATAAGCCCAAAATATAAGCTGATCCAAACACCCCGGTTACTAGCATATAATTCTAACGTTTAACAAGTAAACATATTAAAATCATCAAGAACCTCTAAACAAGTACTTACTGATCATTACAAGATACACATCATTTATGTATAAGTACTGGACGAAATTTCCGATGGTTAATTATGAAAATCAACAAATTACCTTTCCTTCAGTTCCTGCAACATGAATGATCTTCATCTTTGAAATCGACTGCTCCAACTCTAATGTGAGTAGCATGTTATATGGGTTAGTAATAGCCAACATAACACACGAAATTTCATATCTTTACCCGTTTAACCCGCTTGAAAAACAGTATAACAAAAATCAACTAATTTCTAGACAAATGGAATGAAAGTGTCATCTTTAGTAAAAAACGGGTCCGAAGGGTGGTGAAAGCTTCTCCTCAAAAGGAAACTTCATAGGAGCGCACGAATGCCACAACACATTGCTCTCGAATTGACGTTGTGAGGTCTTCATGAAGATCAACATGCTGTCATCAACGATACATTTAACAAAAATGATACTTCGGGTCATTTTATCTATAAATTCAAGCATCTGATTATTACAAATTCCAGCCGCAAAAATTACATCCAAACACTATTTTTAGTTCCCATCTTATTACAACTGAGTATCTGATTCTTATATATTAGATTGAATACCATGAAACATATAGCAACTTTTCTCACAAACGTGACTAAAACGCTAAAAACCAAACAAACTCGATGGACAAAAACAATTAGTCAATTTGTGATATATCATAAGAGAGAGTAACTAGGTGGACAACAATCAAGGAGATATATTCCCTAGATTCCTTGGTATACACAAGTAATAACGACTTAAAACAAGGCTAGATAAAGTGAATCATTTCCCATCCAGGTCAATATACACTACTTGCCTCTCCTAAAAGTCGCCTGTGGACCAGATGCAACATGAATTCAAGAGGTGCGGAGTTCTAACAAAGTGAGCTTATGAGCTTAGGGGATGTTTATCTTAGCTTATTTGATGGGCTTATGACTATGAGCAAACTGAAAATCAAATAAGTTCATAAGCTCATTTGTTTATGACTTATGGATTACTCACTTGAGCTTATGAGATTAAATTAGATATAAGCTCAAGTGAATAAGCTCAAAAGCCACTAAGGAACGTAAGTGCTTATCAACGTGAGTTTTGATAATGTGTATGGGAAGTTGGAATGAAATATTCATATACACACCAGACGGCGCGACTTTCATAAAAATTGTCCGAACAATTTAAACCAGTGCACATGTGACTCTAAAGCCCAGGAAACCTATAATTGTCCGAACAAGATAAATACTTAAAAACAAAAGGGCGTGCAAAACATATAGGCCTACATTTGAGTAGAATAGATGTATGCAAATGCATTAAGTTTGTATTATGAAAAATGAGCCACTGATATTGGACTGACAATCTGGTTAAAATCTGCATATGAGATAACAATTAGCAGATATCATGATACTAACAAGTCATACTTTTAAAGCCTCAATAAATCGAATTGCTAACTAACTTATTTTAAATGATCCGAACTTCTTTTTTGCAATATACGACTCAAACAAATACTTGGTATCCAAAAACGGCCCTACACTAACGCCCATATGATAAGAATATCAATAAGAAGCTGTAAAAAGGATAAAAATGATGATACATGAGATAATTCTTTCACCTTACCTTGAGTTTGCGTATGGTCTACTAAACCCCCCAAACCTGAACGACATCGAAACCCCGGAAAATAATCAAATCTCTGAACCCAGCAATCCAACTATTCCCATTACCATTTCAATCACAAATTGTGTATTAGCCCCCCCTGCTCTCAATCAGTCAAGTAACTAACCTGCAAAAACTCAAACGGGTCATACTCGTTACCAATAAACAAGTGTAATTGAGAAGGAAATAATAATAACTAACCTGACTTGAATTTATTAGCAGCTACATTGGGTTTAGTAAATGGGAATCCTCTCTTACGAATATCCATTCAATCAATTGAATTTGGTTTATCAAAGGCTGATGATTAAGTAGGACTGAAAGTTCATAGAGTTATTAGGGCTAAGACTATGGTGGAGAAGAAGAAGATGGCAGAAAAAAATAGATGTGCTATACGGATACTGATGGATTATAGAGAGGCGTGTGTTAACTCAGTCGATGGAAAAAATAAGTGGAGGGAAAAAATAGTGTGAGTCGAGCGAAAACATAAGTCGAGAGGTGTGTTTTTTCATTTGAGTGTTGTGTTTTTTAGAGTTAACTCTAGTTAACATGTATGGTTAACAAGAAGTCGCACGAAATTTTTTTATGCAAATCCTACCGCAAATAGTGCGGCAAGATCTTAAGGGAGGTGAGCAAAAAAAAAAAGTTGCTCAGGTCTGTATTTGGAAATTTTTTTCCAAAATTCAAATTTGGTCTATATAGCGGAAAAAAAAAATCTCGTGGTCTCTTTAAGTAATTGACCCAACTAGGGTTAATTACCCAGATCGACCAAATTTTTTCCTATTTCCCTCTTTAAGTAATTGGCCAAAAAAACTAAGCATATGCAATATTCTATGTCTCAAAGGTTTTCATTTCATTTTAAAATGAGAAAAAAATTGTATTTCATTTTTCAATCACCTCGGCTTTTCTTAAAATTATTAAGAACAAATTGTGAATTAATTTGAGAAATAATATTTGATCAATGTTTGTTGCTTAGTCAACATTTATTAAAATGTTTGAAAAACTTTATATTAGTATAAGATTTATAAAAGTGTTGCAAAGATTTTAAAAAATTTGGGCAGAGTAACATTTAGTTTAAGTGGGTGAAAAAGCTTCGCTATACATGGTATTGCGGTTTTGGTATGGCGGGCAAATGGTCAATGAAAGTCAACTTCGCATTGAAGGTGAGACACGTATCGCGGATCAAACTAGATGTGATGGTAAGCCATTGCATAAAGTTTCAGATCCAAAATGTTCGTATTGAAAACTGTGATGGCAAGCCATCACATGACATTTAGAAAGGCTTGTATCGCGGAGCTTTTATCCGCAATGCGAAGAAAAGTTTTCATAGCAGTTAAAACTCTTGGATTATTTAAATAATATTAAGTGCACATTTTGCCTCTTTCCTAAAGTCTCGGATCGCACCCAATACGATGTCGCATTGAGAATTGTTCATGTTCTTCCCAAAATCCGCCCATTTTAACCAAATCAAACTGTTCAAAAGCCCATTTTCTTTAAAATTATTGATCAAACCTATCTATCTCAGTCATCTAACCACAAAGTTTTGACACTAACACACCACAATTGAATGTCAATAGTGAAACATACGTATTCTTAGTGTCTAAACCCTAACATCCCAATTGGGTATGAAATAGTTAAAATTAAGGGTAGATAATCAAGATGTATATGTAAAACATCATTTTAAACTGATTTGAATGCTTACTTTTTGCAAGAAATGGTGTGAATAGGCAATAAAATCAGTGATATAAGAGTTCTTGTGGATGAGAGTGAATGTGTGTTTGTTTAGGAGAGAGAAAATGCGAGTGATTGGTAAAGTATGTGTGTGTTTTTCTCGCATCACATATGTGGGTTTGTTGACCCGTGTTATTCCGTTTTGACCCCTTTTAGTTTTGAACTCAGGTCTGCGAGATTTTTTGGACTAGGGGAGGGTTCAAATCAGGTTTTTGAGTATTTTAACAAAACTCCCCCTTGACATTAGCCCTTTTTACACTTAACACTTTTGACTTTTATTCTTAAATAATTGAACGTTTGTGTTATATCAATTTTTTTTTTGGTTCAAATAATTGAACGTTTGTGTTATATCAATTTTTTTTTTTGATTTTAAAAATAAAATCAATCACTCCCCCTCGAAGTGATGGTATTTTAACATTTACAACAACTTTTTATCATGTTTTTCATTTTTTTAACAACCTTTTAGCAACACTTGTTTGCAACTTATTCATGATTTCAAAAACAAACTTCTAAATTTCTCCCCCTCAAACATAGCTTAATATTTTTTAAACTATTTTTGATCTATTTGATGAGGTGAAGCATTGTTTTTGAAAGTTTTATTCTTACTCGAGCTATTCTTAAGATTTGATTATCATGAGCAAAATTTTTTATAAAAAGGTTTTTAGAAAAATCTTTTTGTAAACTCTTGTATAGATTTTGCTCATAATAATAAGAAGATTTCTCTCCTTTTCTTAAGGCTTGACGCACTGAGACGTACGTTCAGGGTCCTTTCTTTTATTACAGGTGTTGATCTGTGATGTGATCAACAGCCATTATGTTTGAATAATTACTGTTTTGAGTTACCAGATGTACGTGTGATAACTGCTACATTGTTGACTTCTTTGAACTTTGGAGTTTCCTCGTCATGATCATCACGAATACTTGCCATTCCTAACCGTTGTCGGAGGTATTCAAATCTCTCGGGAGGCAAAGATTTTGTGAAGAAGTCGGCAATTTGGTAGTCAGTTTTCACAAACTACAATTCCACTGT
Organism: Artemisia argyi; assembly: GCA_030686995.1. Lineage (NCBI taxonomy): Eukaryota > Viridiplantae > Streptophyta > Magnoliopsida > Asterales > Asteraceae > Artemisia > Artemisia argyi. The sequence goes on along the minus strand of CM060701.1, from coordinate 89,011,088 downwards.
CCGTTTTTCTACATGCTCCTTGATAAAGTGATATCTGACTGCGATGTGCTTCGTTCTTGAATGCAGTACTGAGTTACAAGAGATGGCAATGACACTTTGCGAATCACAATAAATTGGGATTTTGTCGTAAAAGAAACCATAGTCCGTCAATTGTGTTTTCATCCATAATACTTGGGCACAACATCTAGAGAGGGAAATATATTCAGCTTCAGCAGTGGAAAGTGCAGTATGATTTTGTTTCTTTGAAGACCAGCTGATTAATTTCTCCCCCACGAATTGAGCAGATCCAGAAGTACTTTTGCAATCAATTTGACACCCTGCATAATTTGCATCTAAATAGGCAGTAAGTTCAAAACCGGTGTCTTTTGGATACACAAGGCCCATGTTAGTTGTTCCTTTTAGGTACCAAAAGATCTGTTTGACAGCAGTGAGGTGTTTTTCCGTTGGCCTGGATTGGTAACGGGCACACATGCAGACGTCAAATTGAATATCTGGCCTACTAGATGTGAGATACATAAGTGAATCAATCATACTACGGTATTTTGTAGGATCAACTAGTTTTCCTGATTTATCTTCATCTAGTTTATGTCTGTGAAGCATAGGAGTACTTATGGAGTCAGATTTATCCATTCCAAACTTCTTCAACATTTCCATGGTGTATTTGTGCTGATGGTTAAAAATACCACTAGGAGTTTGTTTGATTTATAGACCCAAGAAGAATTTAAGTTCCCCCATCATGCTCATCTTAAATTTCTGTCGCATGATATTTTCAAATATTTTTGAAATACTTAGGATTCGTAGATCAAAAAATAATATCACCATCGTAAATTTGGACAAGCATGATATCATCACCTTTACGCCTTATAAATAAATTTGGATTGATTGAACCTTTGACGAATTTTTTCTTGAGGAGATATTTTGATAGAACTTTGTACCATGCACGAGGTGCTTGCTTGAGTTCGTAGACGGCCTTGTTAAGAACATATACATCATTCGGGTGATCTAGATCAACGAAGCCTTCTGGTTGGTTTACATACACCTCTTCTTGTAACTCCCCATATAAAAAGACCATTTTCACGTCCATTTGATAGACGGTGAAGGATTTGTCAGCTGCATAAGCCAAAAATAAGTGTATTGCTTCGATCCGAGCAGCCGGTGCAAAAGATTCATCGAAATCAATTCCTTCCTCTTGATTGTAACCTTTGGCAACCAGACGAGCCTTGTTCCAGATTACATCTCCATCTTCATTAAGTTTGTTCTTTAAGATCCATATCAAAGCAATTATAAGTTTTCCAAGAGGACGTGGAACCCTTCGCCAAATGCCATTCCGTGTAAATTGATTGATTTCTTCTTGCATTGCAACGATCCAGTCTGGTTATACAAGTGCTGCTTTGACATTGGCGAGTTCTATTCGACTTAGGAAAAAATTGTTGAAATAGAAATCAGCTGTGGAACTTTATGTTTGAATAAGTTGAGAAGGATGTCCAATTATTTGGTGTAAGGGTGATCATGAGTCCAGCTTCTTTTGTGCAGAAGTGGTTGGTAATTTTGTTGCATGTTTGAAGGATTGATGTTTTGCGGCTCTGAAGGTTCACCGACCACATGTTCTGGAGTCGCAAATGGATTAATGAATGTTTCTTCTTCAAACGAGGCATTGGTAATTATCTATTCATCAACATTTATGTGGGAGGTTGGAGTGACATTGTTTGGTGAACGTTCTATTTGAATGTGAGTGGATGGAAGAGTATCTGGTACGGGATCAGTAGTGTCATAAATTGTTGTTGATGAACCGGATAATGGAGATGGTATGTCTTCTTGATTGTTTACTTTGATAATCGGAGTTTCAGTGGATAATGTTGAAACTTTCATCTTGTTTCCACCACATGATTCATCGTAGAAGTTTTCAAACAGTCCGTCTAACACTTCCTTTGGAATACGGTTAAGTTTTGGTGTTGATGATGTGAGGTTAGGTGCGAGTCCTGAACCGTGTTGTTCAGAAGCCATAGCCGTTGGCACGGGTTCTGAACATACATGATCAGAAGCCATTTCTTTTACTTCATCGAAATGAACATGGATTGTTTTCTTGTATAAGCTTTGTTCTGCGATTATAATCTCGATAAGCACTTGATTGTGTGGAATATCCTAGGAAAGTTCCGACATCCTCTTTTCCTTTGAGCTTTCCATTATCTTCTTGATCATTGAGTGGGTAGCATCTACAACCAAAGGTGCAGAGATATTTTACATCGGGTTTTCGTTTGTGAAGGATATGATATAGTGTTTTCTTGAATCGTTTATTAATGATAGATCGGTTTTGTGTGAAACAAGCGGTTGATATGGCTTCAGACCAAAGGTTTAATGGTAGGTTTGCGAAGGATAGCATTGTTCTAGCGGCTTCAACTAAGTTACAGTTTCGTCTTTCAACTACACCATTTTGTTGAGGAGTGTAAGCCACGCATCTCTGATGAGTAATACCAATCGAATCGAAGAAATTCTGAAGAATCTGATTATTGAACTTCGTTCCATTATCTGTTCTAATAAATCGGACTTGAGCTTGTAAACCAACTTGAATTCTTTTGATGAGCGTGATGATGACACTTGGAGTTTCGTCTTTAGAAGAAAGAAAATGAATTCAAGTGTATTGTGAGTAGTCATCCACAATAACCAAAGTATAATTCTTCCTATTTCTGCTGACGACGCGCATGAGACCACACAAATCCATGTGTAATAAATGCAAAGGAGCAACGGAACTAGGTTCTGGTTTGGATTTGAGTGTTGCACATGTCATTTTACTCAATTCGCAAGCAGAACAAAGATGGTCTTTCTTGAAAGATAGTTTTGGTAAACCTCTGACTAAATTATGTTGAGCAAGGTCATTGATCGTCCTGAAGTTCAAATGAGAGAAGCGACGATGCCATAGCCAAGCTTGTGATGATGTTGCTTTGGTAAGCAGACAAATCAGTTTTGGTGATGTTATTTAATTAAGTGCAATTTGGTATAGATTTGAATCCCGGGAGCCTTTGAGAATATCAACGCCTTCAAGGGTACGGACAATACACGAGCATTTTCGAAACGCCACCTCTAAACCGTTATCACAGAATTGACCAATACTAAACAAGTTTTGACCCAGTCCTTCGACAAAGTAGACACGTTAAATTGTGACCTTATCATGAAGGAGATCTCCATAACCGGTGATTTTAGTTACGTGATCATTCCCAAAATGCACTATACCCAAGAATTTGGCCATGAAGTTCTTTAGCAGTGCCCTGTTCCAAGTCGAGGTACCAGAGGCACACTTGGACAAGCTGCACATCAAAGCAAGACACAGAAAATTGGGAATCCACTGATAAAGTGGTTCCACGTAGTTAGACATTAAAGAATGCACACCTAACGGATAAAATATAGAAACAGGAGACATAGTAGGTGATTCTTGCTTCTTAACTGGTTGCCATCTATACCCTACGTGTTTAAACACTCTTCTAGTATGAACCAACTTAAAGCATGATCTAGGGTTTAAGTCATAGTGATCTAGATTCTTGATCTTAGGAATCATTAGCTTTTGTTGTTGATGCTTAGTGTTTCTTGGCTTCGATGTATTAGTCTTAGTGGTCTTAACATTCATGTTCACACAATTCATATTAGCATGCACACATTTATCAGAAACCAAATTAAGAGGAATAGAATTGTAACAAGCATTCATGCTATTAGAAGCAACAAATCCATGCATTTTAAATTTATTACATTCATCCATTCGATTAGAGCGTTTTTTATTGAAAGCATTAAAATATCTAGGTTTGTCTACACCTTGAGGCTGAGAGGCTCTAGTCTTCCAAGCATTACTCTTAAGTGGTCTCTCCTTGCTACAAGTAGTTTCTAAATCTGGACCAAAAAGTAAATCTTTGTTAGAACATTTTGAAGATAGATCATGTTGAACTAATTTTTGTTTCTTACGGTTCTTAGACACGTGATTCCTTGACTCTTTGGGATTCTTTCCTACTAGGGGAGGTGTCAAAGAACACATTGGTACATCTAGAGGTGTATCCTTGCTAAGCAATCCTTGCATCCTAGCTTTTTCTAATTCTTTCTTATAAAGCATATCATTTGTAGCATAATGTTCACACTTAGAAGTAGAAGCAACATTGTACATACCAGGAGCAATTACTTTAGGATTAATTAAAACCTGTTTTTGTTTTGGCTCAAGAACATGAGTTTGTTGCCTTGAAGATGCCAAAAATGTTGGTTGAATTGAAAAGTATGAAAAATTTGCATTCTCCAACTGGCGTTTTGAAGCAAACTCGTTATTCGTTATTTTTGTCAAATCAAGCACTTTAGATTTGAGTTCCTCATTCTCTTTTAAGAATAGTTTCAAAGAATTTTCGTAGGAAAGCTCGTCATACTAATTTTCTTCAATCTTTCGTTGCCAACTTGATTCGAATATTAACGAGTATTTTTCAATTTTGGCAAACGAGTTTTCAAAATTTTCATTTTGATAAGACAATTTCTCGTTCAACTCAACAATCTTTTGCAAACACTGTTTTAGACTCTCTTTTAAAACAAGGTTTTCCATTTCAAGTGACGTTTTTCGATTTTCTAAAGTCGCAATTTTCTCCTAATTTAGTGCAAATGCTGGTTTGATTGATTCAAATTGATTTTGAAAATATTCCTTTTGAATGTTCGAGTTTAAGCAAATAAGATCGTATTCATCTTCAAGAGATGTTACATATTTCAAATCATTTTGCATTTCAGTCATCAATGTCTCTTCAAAGACTTTAAGTTTATCGTTAATACTTTTCACGAGAGGCTTGATAAATAGTTTTATATGTTTCTTAACTTCCCTTGAGACATCTATTTCGTAGGAATTTGATCTCACAAGTTCATCAGTTGAGAATTCTTGCTTCTCACGAATAGTTCTTAGCGATAGACTTATTCGATTTCTGAGATGATAAAAGTTTTTCTTGCTAAACTCTCATAATTGCTTGAGTTCTATGGATTGACCGTAGGTACTTCCACATGTTTCATAGCATTTTTTGGTTTTCGTTCCAGAACATTTTCTTTATTAATCACACCATAATCAGCACTAAAATAAGAGAAATTGGTTTTCTTTTGTTTGACCATTAAACGTTTTTGGTTTTCCTCATTTGAGATGTCATTTGGAACAAACATGTAATCTTTGAATGTGGCACGTCTCATATAGTCAGAATTATACAAACTTGGTGCTTTACGTCTGACCATTTCAAGATAAGAAGGGTTAGAAAATCCAAGTCCCGGTCGAAGATCCAAGATTGAATCTGTTTTGGGAAGTAACATGTGCATAGTTTGAGGAGTCTGTCTGGTAGTACGAATTTTCAATTCAGCTTTAGTTAATCGTTGAAGACAATTACCTTTTTCTTCTTTATGTTTAGAAACTTCATTTTCAAGCTTCTTTTTGGTTTTTTCAAAACTTGTGATATTTCTTTTAAAAGAAAAAATCTCATTTTGTAAATCTTGAATTTGTCGTTTTAGCACTAAAGGTCGTTCAGACTTCTCTTTGTACAACATGTCCTTGATTTTCTTTTCTAACGAAGCACTTTTATTTTGTTCATGTTTTATCAAGTTAGCATAATTTGTAATCTGAGTTTCAATAGTGGCATAGTTTTGTAGCATATCAACATGATTATTATTGGTACTATTAGCAGATAATGTAGGGGTAGCATTTGTAGATGTTACACTACTTGTGCTAACTTGAGTTATCATGCTAGTGGTACTAATGTGACCAAGTATAAATTCATCAAGATCATCATTATCAGAGTCATTAAAGATGTGTACCTTCTTTCGAAGAGTGTCACCATCTTCAGCATCTGTGTCATTGCTAGGATTCGAATCACCATCATGAGTTTCAAATACATCCACCTTTTCCATTGAGGCCACGTACACCATGTTTGTTTCTAGCAGTTATCCTTCATCATCATTATTCATCATGAAATCATTTTCTTCAGCATTGAGAACTTTACCCTTTTCTTCCATGTCAGCCAACAACATCTTCTGTCTGTAGTATGTTCTGTTACGCACTTTTCCATTTAGACAATTCTTAGCAAAATGACCTTGTTGACAACAACCAAAACACTTTGGTTCCTTGATACGTGTGGATTGCAATGCAAAAGTTTTATTTCTCAAGGGATCTTTAGAAGCTTACAATCCCCGCCAGGAAAGTGTACCTGACTGATGCAGTATAGTGTAGTGGTAAGTACCGCGGGATTGATCGTTCTCCAAAGGGAATAGTGTTTGTTAGGATTGAAAATGATCTAAACTAGGTCTAGGGGTGAGGGATGATTCTTTTTGTATTTTTATATTTTTTTAGAAAGCAAGTAAAATTCTCGGGTTTTGGAAGAGTGGGCGGAATTAGTTGCTAGTCAACTAACCCAAATACTACAAATGCAAATAAAAATAAAATAACTAAAAATAAATGTGAGAGACTTCTAATATGGAGACAAACGTGTTTACTTAGGTTTCACTACTCCCTAGTTATCTTTTACTGATTGATAGGTTTGTTACAATTGCGTGGATGTCGTGTTGTATTCCTTAATACCATTCGTAGGGCTGTGTACGATCTTCCCCAACTCTATAAGCTCTTATCTCCTCCTAAGAAGACACGTTAAGCGCCCAATCCTAGGGATTATAAACAGTGGCTCAAGCATTAAATACACCCAAATAGCTATAGTACACATCCGATTCATGTTTCTTAAGACGTTCAAGCATGTTACCATATAGGAGATTGGCCAGTTTTCTTAAGCCTAACACCGATAAACATCCACCCACAACAATTAATAACAAACCATTCAATAACTAATCAATAACTAGGTTTCATTAGGCCTAAGCAAACACAAACAAACCTAGCCTACCACGTTATAAGAAAGACAAGCGTAAGATAAAATCAAACAACACATAGACATATTGAATGATTGATAGATTACATATCTTCAATTAATCATGGAAGAAAAAGAGGCTTTGAAACCTCAAAATAGCTGCAAAAGTCGACTAGGGTTCGTACCCTAAGTTCCTACCACAAGTCCCCTCTCAATGAATGAAAAATAGAAGAGTATATATAGATTTTACAACTTGACGGAGTCACCTTTTGGGTTGTGACACCATCATCCCACCGTGTTAGAGTTCCTTGATGGCCTAGATCCACTCTTGACACCGTCTGGTTGAAAAGTGTTTAAGGCCGTCTCTCTTTGTAATAACAAGTGACGCCCTTTGTGAAATATAACGTGACACCGTCACAGGCGTCACGTGTAAATGCCTCAAAATCTTTCTGGCCCGTCAAGTGCAAAGTAAATATCCACCTCTTTATCAACATGTGACGTCGTCAGGTACTGTTCTAGCTTGAATTCTTGACTTTGTTGTTTTCTTCACTTTTATGCTCCAAAAACGTCCAAAATGCTTCCTTTTCCAGAATTCCTCTCAAAAGTACCTAAAATGACAAAAGAAACAATTTAAGGCAATATTTGATCATATAATCACAATTTAAAGCTTAAATGACCCCTTAAAAGCGTAACACTTTTCGTCTCACCAAATACCCTTACACTTGAGATTTGCTTGTCCTTAAGCAAATGGGCTTTTATTCTAATCAAAATAAAAGCTAGGGGTCATTTAACATTAATATAAAAGTAATTACAACAAATGATCGTTCCACCTTAATCAAAATAAGCATGGAAATCATACACTAGCACCTCACAAATAGTGTTTGGATACTCTCAACTCTCGGGTGTTATAAACCTATATATAACTAATGGAAATGGAAAAATATCACTCACTACCTATCATAGCAAATAGATTACCACAGGCTTGGGAAAGGATCAAAAACCTCCTCCACTAGGCGTAAGCACCTAAGATAAACTCTCAAAGAGGGCTTTGCAAGGGTTATAATGTTAAGTGTAGGGATATGGAAAACACGGTTTGTTGGATAAAGGATATTTTGTTGGTGGCAAGTTAATCATCTACGTCAATCACATGTACAATGTGGCGTTGCTAAGCCAAGACTCGACTCGACTTAAGCTAATCATAAACATAAACATAAATAAAAGAAACAGGATGGTAGTCCGTATGTTTTTCTCTTTTCTTTTTTTTCAATTTTTTTTTTCTTTTTCTTGATTTTTTTGAATTTTTTTTTATACACTCTTACCGTACCATCCAAAATAATACATTAAAGGGGCCTTGGTTCTCCCCTTACACTTGAACTTTTACATACTTTACATGTAACTATTATAATGACTCGAATTAAGATAATCAAAACACTTGGAGTACTTTCAAAATATTTGCACACATATAGGGGTAATAATTGACGTTCTTCCCCATTACTCCATATCATTAGTACTTTACCCATAAGTTCCAATCGTCCCAAAATAGTATTGCCAGGAATTATATTAGAGTTGATAAGACAAAAGATTGAAAGATGAGGGACTTATGGAGACAAAGAAGAAAACTACAAAGATATGAAGATACGGCAGATATTCATTATATGTTAGATGATTTACTAAATATTCTATAGTTATCTCTTTGTAACCCTAGTATCTCTATTATATATAGAGATACAGGGAATTAGGTTTTACATTCGTGTGAAACAATGTAAACCTCCAGGAAAAGTATGTGTACAGGTGTTTTATGGGAAAACACCTAGGGTATTTTTTTTAGCCTCAAGGATCGATATGATTCCTATTAGGATGTAACCGTGCTACACTTGATCACGTAGCATTGGGGCTGTTGGTGTATGTTAGAGTAGAGATGCTGACGAGAAACCTTGTAGCAATAATAAAGATGTTTTGTTTATTCCGCTGCGTACATGTTCTTTATCTTTGTTATTGTGTAATCCCTAGATGAGGTCTAAGCAACCTCAAGCTAAAATGATCTTAACATGTGGTATCAGAGCCAAGGGGCTCATGATCGTGGGATTAAACAAGGATTGGTTTGTCAAAAAATATGAAGAAAATTCGTAACTCGTTCGTATCTTTAAAACTCACTGCTGGGCTGTTTTCTAACACTGATTTCTCCTTCGTTAACCGTTGGATCGGGCTGAAATGTTTACTGGAGGTTCTCAACATATCAAGGAAGAGTTCCACTAGAGGGATCTTCGATTGAAGATCTCAGTAAAAAGATAAAAATTGTTGTAGTCTGCAGCAGAAACACTTTTTGTAAGTCAAATCTTTAAGGTTTTTGTGATTATCAACTTCAGAAATTCGTGTTTACTTGTTATAATTCATCATGGACATTGGATATAAATTTTTTGGTATCTATGATTCATGGAAGAAACATGTTTTGAAGAAGGAATACATTCTAAGTTTTTTGTTGGTGTAGTGTTTTTGATGTATATAGATGCAAGGGAGATTAGGGTTTTCATTCTTAAACTATTTTTCTTTGGAAACCCTAATTAATACTCATCACTAAAGGGAGATTAGGGTTTTCATTCTTAAACTATTTTTCTTTGGAAACCCTAATTAATACTCATCACTAAGGTTAAATCATTAACCCTAGTAGGATCACCGACTTCAATGTGAAAAGAGCAGACTTGGTCTACTGGTGTTGGTGCGGTTCACTTTTATTTGTTTAGGGTTTTCCTGAAGCAGTAAGTAATTATTTTCTTTATTCTAAGAAGGAATAAGGTTACTGATGGTTGTGCGTCTACTGGTGATGTTACTGAGGTGAATGGATTTACTAGTAAATTTTTTTCTTATTGGGTTAGATGTACTTACTCTTGGTTCGATTAATGCTACTGATAAATAAGGGTAAATTTGATACTAAGGTTACTAGTTGGATTAAAGTTCTATGCATCTGGTGTGCATATTTGTCACAACCCACAATTTCAGGTCATTTTTCCAAACTTCGACATTCTACTATTCACAAATTACTATTCATCGATCACTATTCATCGTTTTACTATTCATCGTTTTTGAGGTCAATTTGACGTTCCGAGACACATTCAGAAATTTTACTATTCACTTGACACTATTCATTTCCGAGAGGAAACCACTATTCACGTGCATTACTCATGTCATCGTAAATTTAGTTTACGAGTGTTCAAATTCGTGTAACCGTATTGGTTCAGGAGCGAATTCATGCATTATTATCAGAGACATTTCATACGGACTAGAAATAGTCTGCACATCATCATTAGGGCACTTGCATGCTATTCCACTCGTAGGATAAGTAAATTAATACTTTTGGTACAATTAACGATTTACGTACGTTTATTTTAAGTAAACGCTAATACGCGAACTATAAATGTGTCTAACATGTCCGACACTCCCGACTATTATCCCAATATATTTTTATACTCATTTTTATAATATAAAAATTATAATATTAATTTACCCGGTATTTTGGAAATTTATTTATTACGTATCGTACGTCTAACTTAACAACGCCGGTTTTCACCAAAATTAAACAATAATCACCCAAACTCTCCGTACTTGTACCCGACATATTTTTACAATTTTTACGACTTTATTACGTCCCGAATAACTTCGATAAAATTTATTTCTAACAAACTCGGTACCCGATTAAACTTAAAACTAACATTACAACATAATACTACTAACTTTTTCTAATTAAACCCAAGACAACCCCCCCCCCCCCTTTCCCTCCTTTTTGGACCGGCCAACCCCCCCCCCCCCCCCCCCCCCCCCCCCCTTGGTCCTAAATATCTAAACCTCACCAACCAAATTTATTACAACCTAACAATTGTCCCCTAAGTATATAATAAACTTTTTTTCATCCATTATTATCACAACTCATTTTTACTAGCACAAGCAAACTTTTCTCTCATTTTCTCTTATGGCATAATCGACCTAGGTGATCCAACGAGCAAGAACAACAAATTTTACAAGATCTAGGTATAAACTTGTTCATATAGTCATCCTTGTTGGGGTTTTGAAATAAAAACTCAAGGATTAGTAGGTTTTTATCATCCAAACTCCCTAAACCTTCAAGTAAGTTAACAAACTCATTTTTATGATTTTTACAAGTTATTACTATGTTTATATATTTTTCTTGCAAGAACTCATGCATATAATGGTTTATACCACTCTATTTTGTACATACTTAACTTTGAGCCCTAGAAATGGACACATGAGAAACCCTTGTTAGACCTAGTGGATTGATGATGTTTAAGGACCCATGACACCCTAAGAAGGTGTATGGTAGGATTAGACTAGTTTTGTGGTGATTGAAAGTGGCTTGATTGAGGTTAGAACTAGTTTGGAGACTTGAAAATGGTTTTTGAAACTACATATTGACCTACTGTCCCTATTTTCATTTCGTGGGAAAATCAGTAGATGGTGGCTAAGTTTTGACCAAAGATTTAGAAAATACATTCAAAAACGAAACTTTAGGCGAAAGAACGGATTAAAACGAGCTTATAACGAAGGAGATATGATTTTTGCAAATTTAACGACGAAAACTATTTTTATAAAAACTGCTTGCTGTTTGGCAGATTTCAACGGGTAAAAAGAGGTGTTAAACGTAACCTAAAGGAGCCGAATTATCAAAAATATATTAGTATATACAAAAACGAATCCGTGGACATAAAGAACAAGGAAAACGAGCTTAAAACGACTAAGTTATACCCATTCTAACATTGTCAAACTATATATATATATATATATATATATATATATATATATATATATATATATATATATATATATATATATATATATATATATATGGACACAAATAAAAATAATAACTTGCGCTCTAAATGGTATATTTTCTAGAAATGTTGCTAACGACTATTTTCTTATCAAATGAATACGTATGACCCAAGAGAATATTTATACGACTTAACGACGTTATTTCAAGGTTTTCGATACAAGGAATTTAACGCTAACATTTTTCATACGAGATAATACGACAAGTTATATACTTCTATAAATGGACCTATTTTTCCTAAGTATGGAAACTATTTTACTATGACGATAACTAGTATTTCCAAATTACGAGTGGTATAGGTATCATGTGCATGTGCATTCATTACATTACGGCTTGATCTTAATTAGATCACGATTATTCATTTAGGTTGTGGCTAGTGTTCGCGCCTCATTGTCCCGACTACTTTTACATCCTTGTACCTTCGTTGTACCATCATTTCGAGGTGAGTCTTCATAGCCCCGTTTTTAGTACTTATTTGATTTTAAATCCCACGGGGGAGAATACATTGCACAATTATTTTTGTACATGCCCAAGTATTAAATTTCGTACATTGCTTAAGTTGCCTTATTACCACGTCTTGACAAGTCCCCTTTATTATCATGGACCGTTAATTTTAGTACTAAGCGAGAGTGAGTGGATAGATCTATCGAGGGTGACGCCTCCATTCGTGTTTGGGTTGCTCCAACGGGACGAATGCATTTCATGTCTTAACGAATTGAGTGTCTGGTAAACACTCTGGTGGGGCATTACAAAGTCTAGCTTCGGTGCCATGAGCTTAAGAGACAATGTAGCTTTTTGACATTTTGTCACTTTACTTTATACTTGTGGGCTTATGTACTTACGACTTTCTTATAAACCTATGATTATTCACCAACTTTATGTTGACCGTTTTCGCAATGTATTTCTCAGGTAACTAAGGCATATTCTCATGGCATGCATGGAGTCATTTTGTGTAACATGGATGACGCGGCTCATTCGGACTTTCTTGCACTTATGTTCAAATGTCGTTTGATTGTATTAAACTTGTTTCCGTAAACTTTTAGAACTTTTGGGACCTATGTCTTTATAACTCTGAATATTTTGAATGAATCAAACGACGGATTTTTTTTAAAACGACACTTTAGGTTGTTCAATATATCCTGGTTGTGTGCTATGATCCGTTACACCCTCAGGTATTCCATTCCGCTGCCATTCAGGTATTTTGGGGGTGTGACAGATTGGTACCAGAGCTAAGGTTATAGCGAACTAGGATGCATCATGGACCCTAGACTATAACCACACCATCATAGCATATCATCATTTCATCATGAGTGCATATTTACTTATTTTGGTGATTCCATTTTTACGAGTTATTTATTTTTTTATTTCACCTTGATTATCACAGAGTCATGTCTTCGAATCCAAACACTGTCATACTTTACACTATATCAGACTCTGATGATGAGGGCTCTGTGTCCTCCACTGCTGTTTCACCATTTGTTTCTCCTACACCTGAGTTGCCACTCTTGGCATCAGATGATGACACCGAACCTTTCGAGGAGGAGGAGACGGATCCTACTCCCCATGTCCATCCTACTGTACCCACTGACATACCATCATTTACTACTACTACTTCTTCCGAACCGAGACTTATGTTTCCTAGGAGTAAGACCATTCAGGTTGCTAGGAAGAGGGTTCGCCCAGCTACATCTACTTATAGGAGTCTCCCTAGTCCTACTGTGCCTACACCACCACCACCAGCCATACCCACTACTACTCCTGTACCTACCTCACTCTTGCCGCTCAGGAAGCGTGCAAGGCTTACCACCCCAGATTCACCCACTACCGAGACTACTGACCTTTCACCACCACCAATATACCAGATAGGTGAGAGTTCGAGAGCGGCTGCAGCTAGGGATCCTACAGCCGTTACACTAGAGGATCAGTTTGAGGCTCAGCAGGAGCAAGTTGATAGGTTGGGGTATAGAGTTGATGAGATTATTACCACTCGACTTGAGGCTGTCGAGGAGCAGGTTGAGGATTTGATTCAGGGCAGAGTTGGTATTGATGTGTCTTACCATGGACTCGAGGCACGACAGTTGAGTCACCAGGAGCAGATTGATTTACTTAGAGATGAGCTACCTGAGATTCGAGATAGAGCTCAGGCGACACAGGAGACTCAGTGGGAGCAGGTAGACCAGTTGGCATTGATCCGAGAGAGGTTAGTTGTATTGGAGCGCAGAGATGCTTCTTTTCAGTTACGAGTCCAGCATCTTGAGGAGATCGTGGTTGCGATGGATCGTGAGATTCGCCGCTTGAGGGGAGATCCTGGACCATCTAGAGCACCTGGAGGAGCCTAGACGTAGACTGGTATTATATTAGCTTTTATTATTTTCCTAGTCCCGGGATGTGGGACATAGTTCAAGAACTTGTAGTCTTTTGGTTGTTGTACAAACAAATATATCAAGTGCGACTCTACTATGTTGGAAATGTTGTGCTATATATGATATCGGTCCATGTAGGCCGAAATTTTCATGTATTATATTCATGTGTTGTGATTATATTATGATGTTTCGTGGTTGCTCTTTATTGTTGTCATATCTAGACAGATTATGGTTGTATCTATACATGTCGTGGTTGTATTGATACAGGTTGTGGTTGTATATATACTTGTCGTGGTGATATCTAGACAGATTGTGGTTGTATTCGTACATGTCGTGGTTGTATTTATACTTGTTGTGGTTGTATATATATATACATGTTGTGGGTGTACATCTTTGGTTCGAGGACTATTTCTATTATGATTTTTCTCATGGTTATTTCCATTGTGATTTATCAGAAATATGGCACCAAGGAAAAGTAAGACTGCACCAGAAACACCCGCTATGACTCAAGCCGCTATCCGCAAGTTGGTCAGGGATAGTATTGCAGAAGCTCTGGAGATTGAGAGAGCTGAGGTTGCTGCTAGGGCTGCTGAGACTGCTTCTAATACAGGAACAGTTGAACCAACCGCTGCTAAGAGGGAATGTACATGGAAAGATTTCAAGATTAGTGATCCTATCAAGTTTAAGGGCACTGAAGGAGCGGTTGCTTTGATCCGCTGGTTTGAAAAGACTGAGAATGTATTTCTCATGTGCGGATGCCCGGACGTCAGCAAGGTAAAATTTGCTACAGGTATGCTTCTTGATGAGGCTATGTCTTGGTGGAATTCGTATGCTCAGCCGATTGGTATGGAGAATGCTTACAAGCTCACTTGGGAGGAATTCAAGAAACTGATGTCTAAGAAGTTTTGCCCTCGTACTGAGATACAGAAATTGGAAACAAAATTCTATGGGCTTGTGACTAAAGGTGATGACATCGAGACCTATTTCAGAAGGTTTCAGGAATTGGCTGCACTATGTCCAACTATGGTTCCCGACGATGAGAAAAAGATGGAAAACTTTGTTGGTGGATTGCCTGAAAGTCTTCGAGGAGATGTGATTTCTTTTGATCCTCAATCAATGGAAGAGGCTATTCGTATAACTCAGAAACTCATGGTCCAAGTGGTAAAAGGAAAATCTGCTGTCAACAACAACTATCGTTCAAACAACAACAACTACACCAACACTCGAAACAACAACAACTATAACAACAATCGAAACCGTAACTATCCCAATAACCGAAACAACAATCCAAACAATAACAACAACAACAAGAGAAGGTTTGACTACAACCAAGGTGGAAATGCTATTCAGCCGCCACCTAAGAGGCAAGAAGTGGCAAAGGCCTATGCTGCAGGACCGACTGAAAGGAAAGGATATGAGGGTAATTTACCCAAGTGTGAAAGGTGTCAGAAGCATCATAACCCAGGACGTTGCCCAAATACATGTGGTAACTGCAAGAAGGTTGGTCATCACATCAAAGATTGCAAATCTCCAACCTTGGGTGACAATCGGAAGCCACCTGTAACATGTTTTGGCTGTGGAGAAATTGGACACTTTAGGGGTGAGTGCCCACAGAAGAAGAATCAAGGAACTGGAAATCAAGATGGAAGGGCTCGAGGAAGAGCTTATGTTATGGGAGGAGATGATGTCAAAGAGGACCCGAATGTTGTTGCGGGTACGTTCCTCGTTAATAATCGTTATGCATCCCTTTTATTTGATTCAGGAGCGGATAGAAGTTTTGTTTCTATTGCATTTGCACCTTTACTTAACATAGAACCAACCCCATTAGACACTTCCTATATCGTTGAATTAGCCGATGGGTCTTTAGTTAACACCAACACCATTGTTCGTGGCTGCACTATAAATTTCCTAAACCACCCATTCAATATAGACCTTATGCCCGTAGAACTTGGAAGTTTCGACGTTGTCATCGGTATGGATTGGTTATCTCGGCATCGATCAAGGATTATTTGCGATGAGAAAGTTGTTCACCTTCCTTATAACGGTGAAACTTTAGTTGTTCGTGGAGAACGAAGTGGAACTAGACTCAGTATCATATCATGCATTAAAACCGAGAAGTACATAAAGAAGGGTTGTTATGCATTCTTGGCTCACATCACGGAGAAGAAGTCGGATGAGAAACGACTTGAGGATGTGCCAATTGTTAAGGAATTTCCAGAAGTTTTTCCAGAAGAATTGCCAGGACTTCCGCCTACACGCCAAGTCGAGTTTCAAATCGAATTAGTGCCAGGAGCTGCACCAATTGCGCGAGCACCGTATAGACTTGCACCTTCAGAGATGCAAGAATTGTCGAATCAACTACAAGAACTTTTGGACAAAGGATTCATTAGACCGAGTTCCTCGCCTTGGGGAGTGCCGGTTTTGTTTGTGAAGAAGAAGGACGGAACTTTCAGAATGTGCATCGACTATCGTAAGCTGAACAAGGTAACGGTGAAGAACCGTTATCCACTTCCTAGAATCGACGACTTGTTCGACCAGTTACAAGGTTCTAGTTTTTATTCCAAGATTGATTTAAGATCCGGGTACCATCAACTTAAAGTTCGGGAAGAGGATATCCCGAAGACGGCATTTAGAACACGCTATGGTCATTATGAGTTTCAAGTGATGCCTTTTGGATTAACCAACGCACCCGCGGTATTTATGGATCTCATGAATAGGGTGTGCAAACCGTATCTTGATAAGTTTGTGATCGTATTCATTGACGATATCTTGATTTATTCCAAGAGTAAGGAAGATCACGAAGAACACCTCAGAACAATCCTGGAACTACTCAAGAAGGAGCAATTGTATGCCAAATTTTCTAAGTGTGATTTTTGGATGCGAAGAGTTCAATTTCTTGGCCATGTTATTGATAGCCAAGGTTTACAAGTCGACCCGGCAAAGATCGAGGCAGTTAAGGATTGGGCTACGCCCAAGTCTCCTACGGAAATTCGTCAATTTCTAGGACTTGCCGGATATTACAGAAGATTTATCGAAGGGTTTTCTAAGATAGCGAAGTCGTTGACAAAGCTGACACAAAAGAATGAAAAGTACGAGTGGGGAGAAAAACAAGAGTCCGCATTTCAATTATTGAAACAAAAGCTTTGTAGCGCATCGATTTTGTCACTACCTGAAGGTATTGAGAACTTTGTGGTATATTGCGATGCTTCGCATCAAGGACTTGGAGCTGTGCTAATGCAAAACGAGAAGGTGATAGCTTATGCATCTAGACAGCTTAAAATACACGAGAAGAATTACACTACGCACGACTTGGAGTTGGGTGCGGTAGTTTTTGCACTCAAGATTTGGAGACACTACCTTTATGGTACTAAGTGCGTAATTTTTACCGACCACAAGAGCTTACAGCATATACTCGATCAGAAGGAACTTAATATGAGACAACGTCGTTGGCTAGAATTGTTGAGTGATTACGATTGTGAAATCTGATATCATCCAGGAAAAGCAAATGTTGTAGCAGATGCACGTAGCCGAAAAGAACGACTCAAACCTTTGAGAGTTAGGTCATTGGGAATGACTATCATTTCGCCATTACCATCAAAAATTCTAGAAGCTCAGATTGAGGCTCTCAAAGAAGAAAATCGACCACACGAGAAAATTTATGGTATGCCAGAAAGCGAAAATGGCTTTGTAAAGAGATCAGATGGAGTGTTATACTTCAAGGACCGAAGTTGGATACCACTCTATGGTGGAGTGCGAGAATTGATTATGCATGAATCACACAAGTCGAAGTACTCTATTCATCCAGGTTCTGATAAGATGTATCAGGATCTCAAAAAGCTTTATTGGTGGCCGAACATGAAGGCAGAAATAGCTACGTATGTCAGCAAATGTCTTACTTGTGCTAAAGTGCCGAGTACCAGAAACCGTCAGGGTTACTTCAACAACCAGAAATTCCACAATGGAAGTGGGAACGTATTGCTATGGACTTTGTCACTAAACTTCCAAAGACGTCAGGAGGTTTCGATGCTATTTGGGTAATTGTTGATCGTCTTACCAAATCAGCACATTTCATACCCATTAGAGAGACTTATTCTATGGAACAACTTGCTAGACTTTATGTCAAGGAAATAGTCTCAAGACACGGTGCACCAGTTTCCATCATTTCCGACAGAGATAGTCGTTTTACTTCAAATTTTTGGCGATCATTACAAGATTCTTTTGGATCTAAGTTAGACATGAGCACTGCTTACCATCCTCAGACCGATGGTCAGAGCGAGAGAACTATTCAGACACTTGAGGACATGCTGCGAGCATGTGTGATTGACTTTGGAAATGGTTGGGCTAACCATTTGCCGTTGATCGAGTTTTCCTATAACAACAGCTACCATTCGAGCATTAAGGCTGCACCATTCGAGGCACTTTATGGTCGTAAGTGTCGATCTCCAGTTTGTTGGGCCGAAGTCGGTGAAGTACAATGTACTGGCCCGGAGATGGTACAAGAAACAACAGAAAAGATAATTCAGATTCGAGAGAGACTCGAAACTGCTAGAAGTCGACAGAAAAGCTACGCAGATGTTCGACGCAAACCATTGGAATTTCAGGTCGGAGACAAAGTCATGTTGAAAGTCTCGCCTTGGAAGGGCGTGATACGATTTGGAAAACGCGGGAAATTGAACCCGAGATACATTGGGCCATTCAAGATCCTGGAGAGGATTGGTCCGGTTGCTTACAAACTTGAACTTCCGTCAGAACTTAGCAACGTACACAACACGTTTCATGTTTCGAACCTCAAGAAATGTCTTTCGGACGAGTCTGCCATTATACCATTAGAAGAAATACAACTCGATGACAAGCTTAACTTTGTGGAAGAACCAGTTGAAATAATGGATCGCGAGATCAAACAGTTGAAACAAAGTCGAATTCCGATCGTGAAGGTTCGCTGGAATTCTCGAAGAGGACCCGAGTTTACGTGGGAACGAGAAGACCAAATGCGACGCAAGTATCCACAACTTTTCACCGAGCCTATTACCGAGACCAACACTAACTGAATTCAGGGACTGAATTCCTTTTTGGATGGGCGACTGTCACAACCCACAATTTCAGGTCATTTTTCCAAACTTCGACATTCTACTATTCACAAATTACTATTCATCGATCACTATTCATCGTTTTACTATTCATCGTTTTTGAGGTCAATTTGACATTCCGAGACACATTCAGAAATTTTACTATTCACTTGACACTATTCATTCCCGAGAGGAAACCACTATTCACGTGCATTACTCATGTCATCGTAAATTTAGTTTACGAGTGTTCAAATTCGCGTAACCGTATTGGTTCAGGAGCGAATTCATGCATTATTATCAGGGACATTTCATACGGACTAGAAATAGTCTGCACATCATCATTAGGGCACTTGCATGCTATTCCACTCGTAGGATAAGTAAATTAATACTTTTGGTACAATTAACGATTTACGTACGTTTATTTTAAGTAAACGCTAATACGCGAACTATAAATGTGTCTAACATGTCCGACACTCCCGACTATTATCCCAATATATTTTTATACTCATTTTTATAATATAAAAATTATAATATTAATTTACCCGGTATTTTGGAAATTTATTTATTACGTATCGTACGTCTAACTTAACAACGACGGTTTTCACCAAAATTAAACAATAATCACCCAAACTCTCCGTACTTGTACCCGACATATTTTTACAATTTTTACGACTTTATTACGTCCCGAATAACTTCGATAAAATTTATTTCTAACAAACCCGGTACCCGATTAAACTTAAAACTAACATTACAACATAATACTACTAACTTTTTCTAATTAAACCCAAGACAACCCCCCCCCCCCTTTCCCTCCTTTTTGGACCGGCCACCCCCCCCCCCCCCCCCCCCTTGGTCCTAAATATCTAAACCTCACCAACCAAATTTATTACAACCTAACAATTGTCCCCTAAGTATATAATAAACTTTTTTTCATCCATTATTATCACAACTCATTTTTACTAGCACAAGCAAACTTTTCTCTCATTTTCTCTTATGGCATAATCGACCTAGGTGATCCAAGGAGCAAGAACAACAAATTTTACAAGATCTAGGTATAAACTTGTTCATATAGTCATCCTTGTTGGGGTTTTGAAATAAAAACTCAAGGATTAGTAGGTTTTTATCATCCAAACTCCCTAAACCTTCAAGTAAGTTAACAAACTCATTTTTATGATTTTTACAAGTTATTACTATGTTTATATATTTTTCTTGCAAGAACTCATGCATATATTGGTTTATACCACTCTATTTTGTACATACTTAACTTTGAGCCCTAGAAATGGACACATGAGAAACCCTTGTTAGACCTAGTGGATTGATGATGTTTAAGGACCCATGACACCCTAAGAAGGCGTATGGTAGGATTAGACTAGTTTTGTGGTGATTGAAAGTGGCTTGATTGAGGTTAGAACTAGTTTGGAGACTTGAAAATGGTTTTTGAAACTACATATTGACCTACTGTCCCTATTTTCATTTCGTAGGAAAATCAGTAGATGGTGGCTAAGTTTTGACCAAAGATTTAGAAAATACATTCAAAAACGAAACTTTAGGCGAAAGAACGGATTAAAACGAGCTTATAACGAAGGAGATATGATTTTTGCAAATTTAACGACGAAAACTATTTTTATAAAAACTGCTTGCTGTTTGGCAGATTTCAACGGGTAAAAAGAGGTGTTAAACGTAACCTAAAGGAGCCGAATTATCAAAAATATATTAGTATATACAAAAACGAATCCGTGGACATAAAGAACAAGGAAAACGAGCTTAAAACGACCAAGTTATACCCATTCTAACATTGTCAAACTATATATATATATATATATATATATATATATATATATATATATATATATATATATATATATATATATATATATATATATATATATATATATATATATGGACACAAATAAAAATAATAACTTGCGCACTAAATGGTATATTTTCTAAAAATGTTGCTAACGACTATTTTCTTATCAAATGAATACGTATGACCCAAGAGAATATTTATACGACTTAACGACGTTATTTCAAGGTTTTCGATACAAGGAATTTAACGCTAACATTTTTCATACGAGATAATACGACAAGTTATATACTTCTATAAATGGACCTATTTTTCCTAAGTATGGAAACTATTTTACTATGACGATAACTAGTATTTCCAAATTACGAGTGGTATAGGTATCATGTGCATGTGCATTCATTACATTACGGCTTGATCTTAATTAGATCACGATTATTCATTTAGGTTGCGGCTAGTGTTCGCGCCTCATTGTCCCGACTACTTTTACATCCTTGTACCTTCGTTGTACCATCATTTCGAGGCGAGTCTTCATAGCCCCGTTTTTAGTACTTATTTGATTTTAAATCCCACGGGGGAGAATACATTGCACAATTATTTTTGTACATGCCCAAGTATTAAATTCCGTACATTGCTTAAGTTGCCTTATTACCACGTCTTGACAAGTCCCCTTTATTATCATGGACCGTTAATTTTAGTACTAAGCGAGAGTGAGTGGATAGATCTATCGAGGGTGACGCCTCCATTCGTGTTTGGGTTGCTCCAACGGGACGAATGCATTTCATGTCTTAACGAATTGAGTGTCTGGTAAACACTCTGGTGGGGCATTACAAAGTCTAGCTTCGGTGCCATGAGCTTAAGAGACAATGTAGCTTTTTGACATTTTGTCACTTTACTTTATACTTGTGGGCTTATGTACTTACGACTTTCTTATAAACCTATGATTATTCACCAACTTTATGTTGACCGTTTTCGCAATGTATTTCTCAGGTAACTAAGGCATATTCTCATGGCATGCATGGAGTCATTTTGTGTAACATGGATGACGCGGCTCATTCGGACTTTCTTGCACTTATGTTCAAATGTCGTTTGATTGTATTAAACTTGTTTCCGTAAACTTTTAGAACTTTTGGGACCTATGTCTTTATAACTCTGAATATTTTGAATGAATCAAACGACGGATTTTTTTAAAACGACACTTTAGGTCGTTCAATATATCCTGGTTGTGTGCTATGATCCGTTACACCCTCAGGTATTCCATTCCGCTGCCATTCAGGTATTTTGGGGGTGTGACAATATTATTGTTGAGCTACTGCACTTCATGGAAGAGAGATGGATATTGATCATAAATGTTATTGGAGAAGCAGGTATCGAAACCCTAATGCAAAGAGCAGGTACTGTTGTAGGTTTTCATGAATAAAAGTTGCTGGTTGATTTGATGATAGTTAATAGTGCTCCTTCAATTGATACTTCGAATAGTGTTCTTGGATAGTGATTGGTTATTAAAATAATCTCCTTAATATCATGGGTTGGTGGTCAGCTATATTGTTTATCGTATTTTGCAAATGTTTGTAAAATGATAATACTACTTTATTGGACCAATCGTGGGTCGGCAACAATTTATTCACTTTGGATTGTCGACAAAGCAAATGATGTTCAGTACTTGTTACAAGATAAAGGTTTGATGGCGCTATTATTGGTTCATATCTTGTACTGATTGATCCCTACCTCGTATTGATTGGTTATTATCTTTTTTATCAAACCGTCGTGAAAGTTCTATTGCTTGTTACAAATTTCCACTGCTAATATATGTTAAACGTTTCCACTGCTCATATAATTTGTTTCCACTAGTCACATATGTTACCACTGCTGCAAGCGATTAGTGTCGCTCGATATATAGTTTAAGCTACTCGTTGCTATTCGGTTACTGGTACGAAGTTGGTTTCTACTGTGTGTAAGAGTACTAGTATAACAAGCAATTTGATACGTTTTGACAGTTGGTAAAGACAATGTTGATCAGTTGCTTCAAGTAGTTTCATAGAATGATTATTATGGTTACATGGCAAAATTATGGGCAAAGATGAAGCATGCTACTGTTGTCGGTAACCTATGCTTTGTGGTTTATGATAATCTTGATATGTTTTAAAGAATAAGTGGTGAAGTCGTATGTCAAGATGATTGAAGATGTGGCTGGGAATACTAGTACAGGATGTAAAATGTTTTTGAAAAGTGAGTTTTAGATGATCAAAGTGAACAACCTGTTATTATTGTTTGTTACTCAAATGAAAATTTATGGATTTGGTTCTTGGTTGGATAAAGACACACACGTGAAGACATTTGGTTTTTGATTTAGAAGGATTTCAGTTCACACACATAGAGAAAAAAATTTTGGTTTATTGGTTCTTAATGGTTTAATGGCTCATTCTTATTGCTCAATTGATTACAAAGAAAAGTTTTTATCACCTATTTGACGTTGAAGTGGAATTTTTCGAGATTGTGTTCTTATTACAACTATGAATTGACAAACACTTGAAGGAGTTACGTTATTGTGCTCAGTGATTATTGTCAAGGGATTGCGGTCTCCTTATACATTGTTTTGGGTATACGTTCGAAGTTATATTTAAGACATAAGTTTGGGATATTCAACTTCAGCATCAAGTTGGTAATACTAAGTTTTCTTCATTAGTAATTATTACATATAGCGTACATTCTTCAAATGGTTAACATATGGGTTTCAGGGGAAGCTTAATGTTAAATGTTTAACCATTTATATGCTACATCGAGGTGAAGGTTTTTACAACTACTAATTGTTATTACTACTGCTGATTTTTTATTTCTATTGTTACAAGTCCATTTATAGTGCAGAAAACTTAATGGTGGGTGATTTGAGACATTGGAAAGATGGATTGGTCGAGTAATAATGATTTGTGTTTTTGAAGATCAAGGTTGCTTACTTTTTTCCCCTAATTGATGATGTCAAAAAAGGGAAGAATAGCTTGAGGATTGCAGCTTGAAG
The DNA here is from genome assembly GCA_030686995.1 of Artemisia argyi. Classification (NCBI taxonomy): domain Eukaryota; kingdom Viridiplantae; phylum Streptophyta; class Magnoliopsida; order Asterales; family Asteraceae; genus Artemisia; species Artemisia argyi. Next base: position 88,987,160 of record CM060701.1, on the reverse strand, counting down.
ATCCTTGATGATATGCATGGTTTAAGGGGAAGACGACATCTTTCATACACTTGGTTTTGTCATATCAACTAGCGGAAGATTGTTAGGAATTATATTAGAGTTGACAAGACAAAAGATTGAAAGATGAGGGACTTATGGAGACAAAGAGGAAAACTACAAAGATATGAAGATACAGAAGATATTCATTATATGTTAGATGATTTACGAAATATTCTATAGTTATCTCTTTGTAACCCTAGTATCTCTATTTTATAAAGAGATACAGGGAATTAGGTTTCACAATCGTGTGCCACAATGTAAACCTCCAGGAAAAGTGTGTGTACAGGTGTTTTATGGGAAAACACCTAGGGTAGTTTGTTTAGCCCCAAGGATCGATATGATTCATGTTAGGATGTAACCGTGCTACACTTGATCACGTAGGCTACTGGTGTATGTTAGAGTAGAGATTATGACAAGAAACCTTATAGCAATAATAAATATGTTTTGTTTATTCCACTGCGTACATGTTCTTTATCTTTATTATTGTGTAATCCCTAGATGAGGTCTAAACAACCTCGAGCTAAAACGATCTTAACAAATATGTACAAGATATGACTCGACTTAGCAACCATGTAATCGATTAGACAATTAACTAAGGGTTTAAACAAATGTTGTAACAATAATGCACTAAAGATGAGTGCATACAAGGAAGGCTAAGGCGATTTGGGTGTACATTTGGGGGTGGATTGTAAACAAATTCTATCTTTAAGTAAGATGCTTAAAGTTAGAAATGAAAAAGATAGGATCTGAGGGGTGTACTACGGGTATCGTGTATTAAAAATGAGTACATCACAAAGGTGTGGGAGAATTACTTTACCAAGAAGTCAACATAAAGATATAAACACAGGTGTAAAAACATGGGTTATCCTAAGTCCTCTAATCATGTAGTAAATCTAACTACATGAATGTAGTCTCACTTGTGATCTCGGAATGAATCACTAACGCAAGTTCTAGAATCTAAATACTGCCGGTACACTCATAAGCACTAAGGCTTTTCCTAACAAATCTAGGGGTGAACCACACATATTTGGGGTGGAAATTTTTTTTAGTGGTAAGGTTTTTGTGCTAGTCATATAACTCCTACCCATGAGACGCTTATTGAGAATAAAGTTTCACTCCTATATGTTGAAAAAATTTTTAAATTTGGTTCTAACGTTGCTCTAACAAATATTTCTCTCATTTTTATTACACATCAACTATTAAACAAACAAAAATCAAGTGAAGTTGTATTCTCTAAGGTATCTTCATTTACACCCCCCCTTACACTTAAGCCGAACATTCTCCCTAACGTTCAATTAAGAGATGTAAAAGTAAAGGAAATGAAAGAATGAAACAAATACTCCCCTGATTCGTTCGGTGTGGAAGATGCGGTAACATGGTTAAATCCTCCTCCAAGAGAATGTAACAACTTCAAGATTAAAGCACTGCCAAAACCTTGAAACTTGATGCCAAAAAACTTGACCATCCATATACATCTTCTTGTCCAATATAACCTGTTAAACCTGACAAAACAAACAAGAAAATCTAGCATAAAATCTGCGGTAAAATCTACATAAAATAAAATCCTAAAAAGCAAATAAAGATATAATGCTTGTGGAATGAATGTTTGCAGATTCCTGGAGTTTATAAGTTAAAGATTTATCAAAACTTTACAATTCCGGCAGAAAAACAAAACTGCAAAAATTTTCAGAAAATTTGTACCTGACGTCGACAGGTTTTAATTTCTGACGCCGTCAGAATTGATCTGACAGAAATTTTATGTTTAGTTTCCGGAAAATTTCTAGAAAAACCTATGCCTTAATTCCTAGAATTCTTGCAAAATATCATTAGACTCAATACAAGCATTTGACTCAAACAAGTACTAATATGTATGTTTATATCTCATTGTTATCGTTCATGTTCAATGCGTTCTTTGAAAACAAATTTGGATTTCCCTTATACTTATATTTTGCAAAATACCTTTATATGTAATTAAAACGAAGTTAAAAACAAAATAAAGCATTTTCACAATTTTAATTAAAACATGAATCATGAACAATAGAATAAGAACACACATACGGAAGCAAATCCCTAATTATATATAAAACCCTAAATATATACTTTAAGCCCTTTACATAAGCTATAATCTAGATTAGGTAACTTAAATAAGTTAATATTAGTTAAACATAAGCTAGGAAACTTAGTTGTTACATAAAAATATAGTTTACATGCATTTAGGACTAGTTTTGCAAAACTTTACATGCATAAGGGTATATATTGTAAATTCCTGAAACTATAAAGTCTACGGACTATTTTTGACATTTCCTATAAGTTATAAGTGTAAGGACTCATTTTGAAAAGTAATAAAACTTTAGGATAGAAATTAAAACAAGTTACAAACTAAAAAGGACTAGTTATGAAAATATTATAAAGTTAAGGGTCTAAGTGGTAACTACATAAAACTTATAAGTCCAAGGGTTATTTATGTCATTTTCTAAAAATGTAGAAGTATAGGGACTAATTGTGTCAAGTATAAATAGTTATAAATATAAATAATATAAGTATTATATGTTTAGGGTAGAAAATGTAAATAAACTATAAGGGTATTAAGTGAAAATATTATATAAATATAAAACCTAATTAAAGTTAGAAGCATAACACAATAGTAGGGAGCTTCATGTGAGGAGTACCACGTGGATATTTCATTTTGACAAGTTTGCTGGGTTTACGAATTAAAGTACCCTGGCTCCTCAAATAATTATTGCATGTACTTCTGGATTATGATGGCCCGAACGGCGTTATGATGATAACTAAACTTAATAACAGTATAACTCAATAGTAGGGAGCTTCACATGAGGAGTATTAACTTCTAAATTGTGATGCCCCGAACGGTATTATGTTGATTACATAATACAATAGTAGGGAGCTTCATGTGAGGAGTCATATACTTCTGGATTGTGACGGCCCGAACGGTGTTATATAATATCTAAAACATTAGTGAACCTAAGAATGATAACTTAAGAAACTAAAACAAGATAACTAAAGCTTGACACACATCCGAACCTACAACACACTAGGATACGTGATTAAATCAGTCTAGTTCACGAGTCACTTTTTGCATCAATTAGATTTCCTTAAGCCCAGGTGAGTTCATAGCCTCATACTTTTTTAAAAAACCTTCATTCTAAATGCTTTACAAACCCTGTGAGGGGGATGCATGCTACTTGATTTACTTAAAACCGAATACAAGTCTTTTTCTTTGGTTGTTGCACGAGTAAACTAACTGCCACCACTACATAACCAAAATAAATGAATCTAATCGTTTGGGATATTTTACCCACGCGAACGCGAATAAAGTTGATAGATCTATTGGAGTTTGACAACTCCCGTTTGTATTAACATCTTTCTGAATGGTACCAATAAGTACGATATTTGAACCCACTGAAGGATTAACTTTGGCAAGTTATCCTTTCCATCCCCTCTTGGTTGGGTCTGCAGCCTCGATGACCCGGATTGTTAACGTGTGGTTCATGAACTTAGTGGAACATACCCCACTCATGATAATTGTGCATGCATCATAATTATCACACACACACACACACTACATTTTTCCAGATGGGTGTAAAAACGGAACCTAGGGAACTTGTATTCACTAACACTTATACCTATGACTCTCACTCAACACCTAGTGTTGACTTTTAAGCATGTATTCTAGGTATATCACTTCTACGGAGATATGGCAAAAGGAGGCACTGAACTCGGAGGACTTTCAAACCGGTTATCATTCAAACATAACCTAACACCTAGACATTGGGACCTCATCAAAAGTGAAAGTAAATCTTTTACTAATAAATCTCTGATAATTAAATGAAGGATAACTAAATTTCTAAAAACGTCTCTTTTCGAGTCGTTTTCTATTACTATAATTGTAATTCTATGAAGTAATGCCCCAAACACTTAATCCGCTGCGATCAGTGAAAATGAGGGTGTTATACTTCTCCCGTTACACTTGAACTTTTACATAAATCAAAATAAAGACTCAAATTAAGATAATTGAAACATTAGGAGTACTTTAAAACATTAACGCACATATGGGTAATAAATGATGTTCTTCCCCATTACTCAATAACACTAGTACTTTACCCATAAGTCCCAATCATCCCAAAACAATATGTACAAGATATGACTCGATTTAGCAACCATGTAACCAATTAGACAATTAACAAAGGGTTTAAACAAATAACAATAATGCACTAAATATGAGTGCATACAAGGTAAGCTAAGGCGATTTGGGTGTACATTTGGGGGTGGATTGTAAACAAATTCTTCCTTTAAGTAAAATGCTTAAAGTTAGAAACGAAAAAGGAGAGGATCTGAGGGTTGTACTAGGGATATCGTGTACTAAAAATGAGTACATCGCGAAGGTGTTGGAGAATCACTTGACCAATGAAGTAAATGTAATTATAAAAAGAAATAGGCTTAAAAAAAGGGTTATCCTAATGCCTCTTATCATGTAGTAAATCCTAACTACACGAATGTAGTCTCACTTATGGTCTCGGGATGCATCGCTAACGCAAGTTCTAGAATTTAAATACTACTGGTACACTCACAAGCACTAATAATGAATGCTTTTCCTAACAAATCTAGGGGCGAACCTCACATGTTTGGGGTAGAAATTTTTTTGAGTGGTACGGTTTTTGTGCTAGTCATATAACTCCTATCCATGGACGCTTATTAAAACTAAACTTCACTCCTAAATGTTGCAAAAAAATTTAAATTTGGTGCTAAAATTGCCCTAACAAGTATTTCTCTTAGTTTTATTACACATTTACTATTAAACAAAACAAAAAATCAAGTGCAAGTGTAGTTTCTAAGGTATCCTCATTTGCCCCCTTACACTTAAGTTGAAAATTGTCCCCAATGTTCTTAAAAAGTAATAAAATAAAGTTAAATGAAAATGAATGAAACAAATACTCCCCTAATTAGCTCGGTGTGAATGTTGTGGTAACAAGGTTAAGTCCTCCTCCAAGAAAATGAGCATGCAAAGCTTCACTTCTGAAACATAATCATCTTCTTGTCCAATATAACCTATTAAACAACCAAGAAAACAAACACAAAAACCAAAGCATCAAACCGAACAAAGGAAAATCGCAACTAGATGTAATTCCAGACTTAGAAATAAAAAACAACACAATTAAAGGAGAGGATACTTGTGGAATGAATTACAAATAGGAACTCATAAAACATATCCACAAGTATTAACACACAAACAAGATAGAATATATGCTAATCATGAACTGTGAATTTTTTATGTTCGAATTTTGTTCTTTTTAACAAAATATAAACTTCCCTACACTTATCTTTTTGTAAAATACCTTTATATGCAATTAAGACGAGGTTAAACAAAATAAAGCATTTTAACAAATTATTCAGAACATGAAAATTTAACAATTATGATTCAGCATATATGACACAAACAAACAAATAAAATAGAAACATCAAACAATTAAAAACATGGGTTGCTTCCCAAGAAGCACTTGTTTTTGTTCGAGTAACTTGGTTGACTCTACTCTTATTTAACGAAAATAAGGGAGGTTTTCCCTACATTTACGATTAAGTTCGGGTGAAAGTAGCGATACATACACTTAGGGTGGAAATATGCCACGTAAGGTGAAGGGGGTGAGTGAATGGCTTCCTTCATCCTAAAACTACCCGAATAATATTGGTTTATGGGTGGGTAGGTTCCTCCTTTGTCTCCTAGATGTAAATCTAAGGATGGAAAGTTGTGTAAAGATTGAGGTTCCGGTTCAACAACACTAGGAAATTCCCTAGAACTAAGAGTAAAGTAATCACTACAAGTATTTAAACCTACATCCTCTAGTGGTGCTTGGTACAAGGGTTCTACCTCCATCGGAATTCCTATGTTCCTTATACTTCTTCCAGGAATGTCACGGGCGGTGTGTGTGCCACAAATGTAGGTAGGACTTTTGAGGTACTTTGTGGGCTTGGATTATCCACCTCATCCTCCATTGTATCTAGATTACCTATGTGTTCATGTTATACTATGGTGTTACATGACATCCACTTAGGTATCCCAACATATTCATCCCCAAAAAAACTTGATTCATGATCCTTCAAACTTGTTATCAATTGATTCGTAATAACGTATGTTGGGTTGTCTACTCTATAATAATATTGGGCCCAATCCTCTATGGCTTCCCATGCTTCTTCAGCATATAATTCCTTAAAGTCCCTATCGGCCACATAGTTAATGTCCCTTTGGGCATGTTGGACGATACGATGGTAAAATATTTGAATTAGGGACCATAAATCGAAGTTATGATGAGGGACTTTTTGGATTAAATATTTAAAAAGAGTCCATGCATCATAGATAGGTTCATCTTTATGTTGTTTAAACATCCAGATGTCATATGGAGTGGCTGAATTTCGTGGTTGGTTGTACGGTGGATTCGCATTCTCCATAATGGTGAACGGAAGAGTCAATGGAAAGGTTTTTATGAACAAAGACACAAAGAAAAGATACACTATGAGAAAGCTAATAAAAAGAAAATAAAAAATCTCAATAGATAGGAATCTAATGAGTAGACCTAATCAAAATAAAGATCAACCTAAACAATAACTATTCCCCGGCAGCGGCGCCAAAAACTTAATGCATGGTTTGGCAACCTTGCAAAAGTTTTTACTTCTCAAGGGATCTTGAGAAGCTTGGAATCCCCACCAGGCAGTGTACCTGACCGATGTAGTATAGTGAGTGGCATGTACCAGGGGATTGATTGTTCTCTAGGGGAATAGTATAGTTAGGATTGAAGACTACATATACTAGGTCTAAAGATGAAGGGTGATTCTTTTTGTATTTTTATATTTTTATGAAAGCATGTAAAATATCTCGGGTATTGGAAGAGTGGGCAGAATTAGTTGCTAGTAAACTAACCCAAAATAACTACTAATGCAAACAAAATTAAATAACAAGAAAAGTAAAAGTGGTGAACTTCTTATGATGGGAAAATGTGTTTACTTAGATTTCAATACTCCCTAGCTATCTCTTATTAGTTAATTGGTTTGTTATAATTGTTTGGATGAAGGGTTGCTTTCCTTAATACCTGTCGTAGGGGCGTGTACGTCCTTCCCCAACTCTATAAGCTTTTATCTCTTCATATGACGACACATTTAGTATCATATCATGGCCGTATGCATTAAAAACAACCAATAACATCGGTGTACATAGCCGAATACGTTTCTCAAGACATTCAAGCGAGTTACCATATAGGAGTTCGACCAGTTTTCTCGAGCCTAACACGAAATCAATCACCCAATACAATCAAACAAACCAATCAATCAATAATTAATAGCTAGGTTTCATTAGATCTAAGCAAACACTAAAAAAACCTACGTTAGCATGTTAAAAGAAAGACAAGCATGAAAGATAATCAAACAACACATAGACATATTGAATGATTAAAAGATTACCTTATCTTTAATTGAACATGGATGAAAGAAGGGTATGAAACCCTTACAATAGCTGTAAAATTCGGCTAGGGTTTGTTGCACAAAAGTTCCACACTAATGAATGAAAAATCCAAAACTATATATAGATATACAAGGGTGACGGTGTCAGCTTTTGGATCTTGATGCCGTCAAGTCGCCGTGATTAGGGTTTCTTGACACCCGATTAATCTTCCTGATGATGTCTCTTGTTGTTGTCTTCTGTGCCATCTCTCTTTGTGGTAATACGTGACAGCCTACTCGAAATATAACGTGACGCCGTCACGTTATAATCATCAAATTCTTCTCTGGTGCATCAAGTGCAAATAGTTATCCTCCTCATTATTCATCAAATGATGGTGTCACCTTGTGACATCTGATGCCGTCAGGTACTGTTTCCAGCATGGTTTCTTGACTTTGTCGTTTTTTTCCACTTTTAACTCCAAAAACGTCCAAAATGCTCCATTTTCTAAAACTCTCGTCCAAAGTACCTAAAATGACAAAAGGAACGATATGAGGTAATATTTGACTATAATGTCACGATTTAGGGCTTAAATGACCCCCTAAAAGCATAACGAATATTTCCTTATCAGACAGCAGGCATCCTTAAGACTTTCATTACTGAGGTAGAAAACCTTGTTGATAGGAATCTTAAAATCATCAGATGTGATAATGGGACATAGTTTAAGAATAGAGTGATGGATGATTTCTAGAACGTCAAAGGTATTAAAAGAGAGTATATTGTTCCTAGAACTCCTCAGCAAAATGGGGTTACTAAAGGAGAAAAAGGACTTTGATAGAAGCTGCTAGAACCATGTTGGCTGACTTAAAAGTTCCTATGAATTTTTGGGCTGAAGCAGTTAGCACTGCTTGTTATGTATAAGGTTTTAGTGGCACAGTCAAAGAACAAGACACCTTATGATCTTTTCAGGGGTAGAACACCTACCTTAGAGTTTATGAGACCATTTAGATGTCATGTTACCATTTTAAATACTATAGACCATTTAGGAAAGTTTGATGGAAAAGCTGATGAGGGTTATTTTTTTGGATACTCTATGGTTATTAAAGCGTTTAGAGTATACAATTTAAGGACCAAACATATTGAGGAAAACTTGCATGTAAACTTTTTAGAGAATGAAGCTAATATTGCAGGTACAGGTCCAAGTTGGATGTTTGAAATGGATTCTTTGACCCAATCTATGAACTATGTACCAGTTGCTGTAGGTACAAACACTAATGATTTTGCAGGGTCAGAAGAATATGTTGATATAGATGAATCAACCATGGAGAATGAAGCTAATCAAGATCATGTTTTGATGCCTATTTGGGGTGCTGATCATTCTTCAAAGACTAATGGTTCACAATCTTCTATTGAAGGAAGAAAAGAAGGTGATGCTGCTGAAAAGAATTCAGATGATCAGGATGTTCAGAATAAGGATGTTCCTTAAAGCAGTACAATTGGAGTTAGTACTGCTGATGCAAATGTTAGTACTGGTGGATCAAGTTTGAATTCTCAGGATCCAACAGCTACTCCTACAACTCAAAATGATCCTTTTGATGTGTTTGGAGGAGGACTTCACAATATGCCTATCACATATGAGGTTCCTCTTATTCCTCATGGAATAATCAACAAGGATCATCCTCTTGATATTATCATTGGTAACATCAATACACATGTGAGAACAAGAAAGCAGCTACAAGAACTAGACCATCATGGCTTTGTTAGTTAAATTTACAACTCCAAATACCATGAATACAAGAATGAGTGTCTCTTTATGTGCTTTCTGTCACAAATTGAACCTGAAAATGTGTTCAAGGCATTAGAAGACTCAACCTGGGTAGAAGCAATGCAAGAAGAACTGCTTCAATTTAAAATTCAGAAAGTTTGGGTGCTTTGTGGTTCACCGAATGGCATGAAGGTTATTGGAACCAAATGGGTGTTTAGAAATAAAAGAGATGAAAGAGGGATAGTAATCAGGAACAAGGCAAGGCTTGTAGTACAGGGGTACAAACAGGAGGAAGGCAAGAATAGAGGCAATAAGACTATTTCTAGCTTATGCTTGTTATATGGGCTTTACTGTATACCAAATAGATGTGAAAAGTGCATTTCTTTATGGTCAAATTGAAGAAGAAGAAGTGTATGTTGCACAACCTCCAGGTTTTGAAGATCCAAGTCATCCAAACGAAGTGTACAAGGTAGTAAAAGATCTTTATGGTTTACATCAAGCTCCAAGGAAGTGGTATGAAACCCTAGCTGCTTATCTTTTGAATAATGGGTTTCATAGAGGCAAGATTGATCAGACTTTGTTCATTAAGAAAGACAAGGATGATATCTTGTTGGTTCAAGTATATGTTGATGATACCTCTTTGGCTTTACAAAGCAAGAGAGGTGCAAAGAATTTGAGAAGCTGATGAAAGAAGAGTTTCAGATGAGTTCTATGGGTGAACTTACATTCTTTTTGGGACTTCAAGTACAGCAAAGACCATATAGAATCTTTATTAGTCAAGACAAATATGTGGCTGATATTTTGAGGAAGTTTCAATTTGCTGATGCAAAAATAGATTGCACTCTTGCAGATAAACATACAACATTGATGTTGAAGGATGTTAGTGGTGAAGCTGTTGATGTTCACACTTATATATCTATGATAGGGTCTTTGATGTATCTTACTTCATCAAGACCAAACATCATGTTTGCAGTGTGTGCTTGTGCAAGGTTTCAGGTTACTCCTAAGATATCTCACTTGACTACTATGAAGAGAATTTTTAGATATCTTAAAGGTCATCCTAAGTTAGGATTATGGTATCCAAGAGAATCCCCTATGGAATTAGTATCCTACTCAGACAGTGATTATGCTGGAGCAAGTCTGGATAGAAAATCAAAAACTGGTGGATGTTAGTTTCTTGGATCCAGGTTGATCTCATGGCAATGCAAAAAGCAAACAATGGTGGCTACTTCAACAACTAAAGTAGAGTATGTGGCTGTTGCTAGTTGTTGTGCTCAAGTATTATAGCTTCAAAACCAATTGCTTGATTATGGGTACAATTTCATGAACACCATTATATATATATTGATAATAACAGTACAATGTGCATAATTAAAAAACCAGTTCGACATTCTAAAACAAAACATATTGAAATTAGACATCATTTTATCAGGGATTGTAATGAGAAAAAGTTAGTTTAGGTTGTCAAAATTCATACTGATGACAACTATGTTGACTTATTAACTAAAGGTTTTGATGTGGGGAGGTTTCAATACTTGGTTACAGGTATTGGAATGCTTAATCCATAAAACTCTGATGTCTAAGTGTTATTTTCAAAATAATGAGGATTTGTACTAGTTTAATGATCAATAAAATGCTTTTTAAAAGTTTGTACTATTGAAAATATTTTTGTTACTGCTTATGTTGAGATGTTAGTCAATGCTCATAAATGTCAAAGAAAACATACTTTGTTTTGTATTTTCTTGGTTTTGGACTAACATTCACAAGAAACATAAGCATTATGAATGGCATTAAGTTAGAGTTTGTTAAGTTTGCAATGTGTGATTCTTCACACATAACAAATGGTAATCAGTTCACCATGTCTCATCCACCTAAGAACTGACAAGTCCAGAGAAAATGGCTCCTGGTAAAGACTACTCAAATCCATTCATGGTTGATAGTTTATCAAAAACTATATGGTTATCAACTCACCATATTCTTAAGATGAAGAGTTGGCTAGCCCAAAGCAAACGGCTCTTGGTAAAGACAAGTTAAATCCGTTTATAGTTGATAGTTTACTCAAAACTATATATGAGCAATCATGTTTTTATGACAAATTTTTATATTGCTCTTTGAAAATTTTTAGAAAAAGTTTGTCCAGCTGAGTTATAGTTTTTCCTGTTAATGTTAAACTTAAAATTGTTGACTCAGTAAACGATTTTTGGACAGTATAATTGGGAAAATCTTTTGTTTCTATACTTTTAGCGTTTTTCTTGTAAGAATATATTGTTTCTAAATTTATATTTTCAGAGACAATTCTTTCTTGAGCAACAATTCATAAACCCTAATAGTATAAGTATATCATCTCAATTCTCTTTTTAATCATATTCAATCTCTCTTTTATTCACAACCAAATTGTTCTTAACAATCATGGTTAACTTGGTTTCTGAAGGCTCAGGAGTAAAACCTAGTCTACCTAGGGATGAAACTCAGATAATGTCCAATGATGCACCTCTCACAGCAGGTTACACAACTAGAAGTGTTAAGGACATTATGCAACTATATGAATTGATGGATCTTTATGTTACTTTATCTTCCAAAGTTTCAGATTTGGAAGTTGATCTCAAGAAAACAAAGATGCTTTGTACAGAGTTGCAAGATCAAGTTAAGCAGTTGCAAGTCAAGGAGGAAGATCAAATTGATTCTTCTTCTTCCTCAGATTCAGATGATTTTTATGTGGCTTTGAGGAATTCTTCCAATTAGGGGAGGAAAATAGAGTCATAGAGGAATATGGGGTCAAAGATTCAGGGGAGGAAAATGCAATGTGTTCTTAAAGATTTTGAAGAAGATGGAGTAGGTTTTTCTGATGATCAAGAAAGCACTTATGGTTTTTACAAAGAAAAGGTTGATGAAAAAGAAAGAATAGAGATGGAGAAGAATGAAGTTAATAAGAATGTTGAACCACAAGAAGAAGCTATGTATATCAATGTGTTTCCAGCAAGAATTGTGTATTGGAAAATTAGCAGAGATGAGTTTGGTAAAGCTTGGAAGATAATTAGAGCTTATGGAAAGTCTTAATATTACAAGAACATTGAACCATTGGTGAAGTCTTGTGATAAAGAAGATTTAGATACATTACGGAAGCTGGTTCAACTGAAACTCAAAGAAGTCAAGAAAGCTGATGTAAAAGAACAAGAACTTTGGGTGAAGCTTAAAAGGTTATATGATCAAGATCCTACAGATGTGTATTGGAACTTTCCAAGTCAAGATCAAACTATCTCATGGAAATTTTATAACTCATGCAATGGTCACCATTTATCAACTAAAGGTGGAGTGATTTATTTATGCTTGCAGAGTTGCAGTATCCACTGTGTAAAGAAGTGCTGATTAGAATGATGTTTACAAAGCTTCAATATGAAGAAGAAACTGAAGCTTTTTAAAATCTCATTCTAAGTGTAAGTGGTCAAGTGCTAACTTAGAAATGTGATGAATTCAACAGTGAAAATCAAAGCAAGAAGAGAAAAAGGCGTTAAGTGTTTGAAAGAATTCCCTTTAATTCTAATCACTAAAGTATAATCAAAGAAACTTGTGAACTTGCAGAGGAATCACAAGTTTAAGGGTGGATTGTTGGGAATTATACTTAACAGTTGGAACTGTCAAGCTTAAAGAAGAAACTGTTGGAAGTTTACACTAGCAGTACAACCTTAGTTTATACTGCTAAGCACAAAAAGTTAGTACTGATTATGAGATTATGATGAAAAGTGAAGACGCGTACAAGATAATTATAGAATGGTGATAAGGCAAAAAAATGAGCCGTTTTTAGAGGGTCATTTAAGCCAGGAATTGAATTTATTTGATCAAATATTACCCTAAATCGTTCTTTTTATGATTTTAGGTACTTTGGGAGTGAATTCTGGAAAAGGAAGCATTTTGGACGTTTTTGGATCATAAAAGTGAAGAAAACGGCAAAGTCTTAATTTTCCTTGCTGGGAACAGTACCTAACGGCGTCAAGAGGCTTTTTATGATGGCGTCAAGAGTAAATGTGGTGACGGTCCAGAAGAAACGTGATGGCGTCACCCTAGGCCGTCACGTGTTAACTTGTCAAAACTTGCGCGCGGAGTAGCTGATATTGTTTTGGTCATAACTTTTGCATACGAACTCGGATTTAGGTGATTCAAAAGCCCACGCGAAGAGGAAGAAGAGAACTACAATTTAGTGAAAAAAAAATTGTTCTTGATGCCGTCATGGTTTGTATGACACCGTCAAGATCGGGCTGGGCAGATTGCAGCCTATAAATATAACATCATAACTTCATTATTTTTAAGCCCTAAACCCTAAGGTCGATTCCTGGGTTTAGGTAGGTGTTTTTCCAGCAACTTAGAGGGTTTCAATCACTCCATAAACATCTTGTAATGGTTTGTTGATTCTATCTTAATTATGTTTTCCATTATCATTGTTGTTTGCTCTTCTTTGATGATGATTTGCTAATTCACCTTGTGTCTACTTATGATTGTGTGAAACTTGTATATAATTGATTAGATCTTATTGATTCCTTGTTGATGTTTGTGTCTATCTTCATCAATTAGGGTGTGACACTTCGATAGATCTAATTGGTTTAGCTTATAATTCTTGTTTCCTATTCTCTCTTGTTTAATTGAATGAATTCGATGTTAGGCTTAAGAAAACTGGCAGACTTCCATAAGGTAACATGCTTGAACGTCTTAAGAAACATGAACCAATGCATACTAGGTTATTATGGTTGTATTTAATGCATGAGCGAATTCTAATGATCCCATGTTAGGAGCTTCTTGCAGGCTCAACATAGGAGTGAAGTAGGAGCTTATAGAGTTGGGGAAGTACGTACGCCACCCCATGAATGGTATTAAGGAATATAACCCGTCAATTAAAACAAGGTGTGACAATTCAATAGGTAGAATTAGATAGCTAGCAAGGAGTAACATATCATGGGTAGACATGCTTCACTTATCTTGTAGAACCTTAGTTTATTTTTCTTGCACATTAGTTTGATTAGTAGCTTTTGGATTAGTTGATTAGCAGCTAATTCCGCCCTTTCTTCCAATACCCGAGAATTTTACTTGCTTTTCATAAAATATAAAAACACAAAAAGAATCATCCTTCACCTTTAGACCTAGTTAGACTAATTTTCAATCCTAACGACACTATTCCTGAGTTGAACGATCAATCCACCGGTACTTGTCACTATACTATACTACAACGATCAGGTACACTGCCTGGTGGGGGTTGTAAGCTTCTCGAGATCCCTCGAGAGGTAAAGCCTGCTGCAATTCCCACGCATCAAATGGATTACATGAATATTTTATATGTTTAGAATGATACTGTAACAACCCATAAAATCTCATTTCTATCATTCCCATTACAAATACCTATAGTAGGTATTTCACAGGCAATTTTTTGCTTTTTATATGCATTCATTACTTGAATGACTCTCTAGACCTGCTCACGTATCTACACAAGCCAAATAACTCAACACTCACATCCTATAAACCCCTTGTATGTCAAGAATAAGATCACAACAACAAAATAATAAGTAACCTACTAATCTAACACACTAAATAAACCTTAATTAAACCCTAATTAGGTCTATGTGCTTACTGAACTCTATATGCTTAACTAAACTGGTTTGAAAGTGTCCAAGGCTTAAGTATGAGTTACCTTAGGAATATTAGGATACATTAGGACCCTTAGGAACTAGTACAACCCCTTAGAGCTTAGGTACAAGTCCCCTAAGAACAAAACCATAACTAGGTCATAACTCCTTACAATTAGGTCTAAACTATCCCAAAACTTCACCATAAGTCACCACCACTTAGTATAAGCCTCTTAGGACCTAGGATTAGTTATTAGACACTCATATGACACTAATCTAGGTACTAAACCCCAGGACAAACCCTAATCTCCCACTAAACACAAATAGGTCATTTAGGTCACAAAACTAGGTAAAACCTTTCCAAATCTTTCCCATATGCTACCATCACTTAGGATTAGTCACTAAACACTCTTAGGAACCCAAACTAGGCACTAAACCTAAGGTAAAATCCTAAACTCTCACTAAATAAAACTATGTCTAAACTTAACCTAAACTAGTAAAACCTAAACATAAGCACCCCAAACACCTCAACCTAGCACCCTAGCACCTCTCCCTAACTAAGCTAGCACCCTAGCACCTCACAAGCACCCACACAAGTAGGTGCATCACTTACTTGTCACCACCATGCCCAAACCGCCTCCCTCGACCTCACACCACCACAACCGGCCTACATCAGCCCCCTAGCTACCTCCTAGCTCTTCCTTGTCACCTCTAGACCTTCCACAACCCCCCTTTAGCCTTGCTTACTCAACACCCCCTCCTCCTCGATACATATACACCTATTTTAACCCTTATCGCCTCTTCACACTCTATAAATGCCCCCTCCTCCCTCCATTCTTCCTCACACCATTCCTCTTCTTTACCTCATACATACTCAATAGTACTAAGTCCCTAGAAGTCGAGTATAGAAGCTTGGGTAGTGTCGAGTTGTGGTTTTGGCCGAGAGATCCCCTAGAAACCCTAAAACCCTCGTTAACCTTTCCTTAGTCACGTAAGCTTTCTAATCTAGTTTTTTTAGCTTTATTTTAGTCTTAGGATAGTATTAGGATGCCTTAGATCCCCTAGGAACCCTTGCCTAAGCCTTGAACCATTTCATTTACTAGTTTTCTTTTTGAAACCCTAATTATAGACTAAACCCTAAATACATGCTATTATCCCTTTTCATATGCCCTAAGCTAATTTAGATAACTTAAATAAGCTAATAGTAGTTACACATAAGCTAGGAAACTTAGTTGTTACATAAAAATATAGTTTACATGCATTGAGGACTAGTTTTGCAAAACTTTACATGCATAAGGGTATATATTGTAAATTCCTAAAACTATAAAGTCTAGGGACTGTTTTTCACATTTCCTAGAAGTTATAAGTGTTAGGGTTCATTTTGCAAAGTATTAAAAACCATAGGATAGTAACTAAATAAGTAATAAACTAAAAAGGACTAGTTATGCAAATATTATAAAGTTAAGGGTCTAAATGGTACATATAGAAAACTTATGAGTCCAAGGGTTAATTATGTCATTTTCTAAAAATATGGAAGTCTAGGGACTAATTGTGTCAAGTATAAATAATTATAAGTATAAATAATATAAGTATTATAAATTTAGGGTTGAAAGTGTAAATATACAAATTATAAGGGTATAAAGTGAAAATATATATAAATATAAAACCTAATTAAAGTTAGAAGCATAACACAATAGTAGGGAGCTTCATGTGAGGAGTACCATGTGGATATTTCGTTTTGACGAGTTTACTGGGTTTACGAATTAAAAGTACCCTGGCTCCTCAAACGATTATTGCATGTACTTCTTGATTATGATGGCCCGAACGGTAATACGGTTATAACTTAACTTAATAACAATATAGCTCAATAGTAGGGAGCTTCACGTGAGGAGTATTAACTTCTAAATTATGTTGGCCCGAACAGTATTATGTTAATAACATAATACAATAGTAGGGAGCTTCATGTTAGGAGTCATATACTTCTAGATTGTGATGGCCCGAACACTGTTATATTATATCTAAAACATTAACGAATCTAAGAATAATAACTTAAGAAACCTAAACAAGATAACTAAAGCTTGACATACATCCAAACCTACAACACACTAGGATACGTTAGTAAGGCAGTCTAGTTCCTGAGTCAATTTTTGCATCAATTAGATTTCCCTAAGCCCAGGTAAGTTCATAGCCTCATACTCTCTCTAAAACTTTCACTCTAAATGATTTACAAACCCTGCGAGGGGGATACATGCTACTTGTTTTACCTAAAACCGAATACAAGTCTTTTTCTTTGGTTGTTGCACGAGTAAACTAACTGCCACCACTACATAACCAAAAATTCTTGAATCTAATCATTTGGGATATTTTACCCACGCGAACGCGTTTATAGTTGATAGATCTATTGGAGTTTGACATTTTCGTTGGTATTAACATCTCAATGGATGGTAACAATAAGTACTATATTTGAACCCACTGAAGGATTAACTTTGGCAAGTTATCCTTCCCATCCCCTCATGGTTGGGGCTGCAGCCCCCATGACACGGATTGTTAACGTATGGTTCATGAGCTTAGTGCAACATACCCCACTCATGATAATTGTGCATGCATCACAATTATCACACACACACTACATTTTTCCACATGGGTGTAACAACGGAACCAAGGGAACTTGTATTCACTAACACTTAAACCTATGACTCTCACTCAACACCTAGTGTTGACTTTTAAGAATGTATTCTAGGTATATCACTTCTACGGAGATATGGCGGAAGGAGGCATTGAACTCGGAGGACTTTCAAACCGGTTATAATTCAAACATAACGGAACACCTAGAATTTGGGACCTCACCAAGAGTATAAGTATATCCTTTACTAATAAAAAACTGATAAATAAATGAATGATAACTAAATTTCTAAAACGTCTCTTTTCAAGTCGTTTTCTATCTCTATAACTGTGATTCTATGAAGTAATACCCCAAATACTTAATCCGCTGCGATCAGTGAAAAATGAGGGTGTTACAGATTGGCATCAGAGCTTCAGTTGTAGAGAACAAGGTCAAAACCTAAACTAAAACTATTTTTTCTAAATCCCGAGAAAGTCCTCAGTACCTATGCCATCCTCCGTAACTATACGTGCTAAGGTTAGTATAATAATTGCCTGCTTAACTGCTAAATGATTTACAGTATTTTTTCTATTATATAGTTATGTCTTCCCTCTCCAAATGTTCTAGATTATTCCCCTGAACCCTATATTCCCAATCACTTAGAAGACTCTAGGAATAGTTTATGTTGGGAATTATACTAACAGTTACCACGGCTAAGAGAAGATGTTACAACTGCAGAAGATTGTACTTGCAGTGGAAACTCATTACCACTGCAAGGACATATATTACCACTGCTTATTAGATAACTGTTAGGAAACGTGTTTAGATAAATATAGAATAGATCTTGTGTATATCTTATTTTATTAGCTTTATACTTATCTTGTAGAAGAGGACTCCTTGTGCTATAAAAGGAGATCCTAGGTTAAAGGTTTGATATACGTTTCTAGAGCTTCAAGGTGTAACCCTAGTGATATCAAGATCACTCGTATTATTATCATTAATAATATTGGAGCTAATAGTTTGTTTACATACATTGTTCTTATTCATATACAACTGTCTTACTCACAATCAAACTTCTAAGTGTTACTAAGTAGATTCCGCATACTTAGTGATATAACTCAAAGTATCAATCTAACACAAGTTCAAGGTGTTTAGATCCATCAAGTGGTATCAGAGACAGGCTTTGATACTTTGATTTAGAAGACTCTAGTTCACTCAGAAGAATCAATGGAGACAGAAACCAGTAACTCAAACATTGCTGCTAAGCTTCCAAAGCTTAAGTTGAATGACTTTGAGATGTGGAGGCTGATGATCGAACAATTCTTTATGGTCTAAGACTACACACTTTGGGAGATCATTATGGTTGGAAATTCTTTCAAACCAAGTTCTACTTTAGAGATGGTTGGTCGCAAGGAAGTAATTAAGGCCAACACTGGACTTGTTACTAATGATGAAAGACTTCAGCTGAAGAATGATCTGAAGGCCAGAGGTTTGTTGCTGATGACACTTCCCAGAGACCAAGTTCTAGCATTCAGCAAGTAGAAGACTGCAAAGACTCTTTTTGATGAGATCTGTGAAGTTTTTGGTGGTAATGATTCCACCAAGAAGACTCAAAAGACCTTGCTGAAGCAGACTTATGAAAACTTTGGTTCAACAAGTAATGAATCTCTTGATAGCATCTTCACAAGGCTACAAAAGATTGTTACTCAACTCACTGTTTTTGGGATTGAGGTGGAAAGGGAAGACCTTAATCTAAAGTTCTTAATAAGCTTACCCTCTGAGTTCGGAACCAATGTTGCTGTGTGGGAAGATAAGCCAGAATTGGAGACCATGAAACTTAATGATTTGTACAATAACTTCAAGGTTATTGAACAAAGATTGAAGAAAGCTGGCAAAATAAGCTCAAGTTCAGGAAGTGTAGCACTCATATCATCATCTCTTGATGATAGTTCAGATGAAGAAAGTGATAGTGATGATGACAGTGCTAACATTGTTGTTTCCACTGGTAGTGGAAGTGTTTCCACTGGTAGCTCAAAGAGACAGATTGCAGGACTTAGTGATACTACTTTTTATGCCTTTATATCAAGTCAAGTGGGTGGATCAATTCTCAATCATGAGGATTTGGATCAAATTGATGAGGATGATATGGAGGAGATGGACATTAAATGGCAAGTAGCTTTACTAAGCTTAAGGACAAAGAAGTTTTGGAAGAAGACTGGAAGAAAGATCAACATCAGTGGCAATGAAACAGTAGGTTTTGACAAAAAGAAGGTTGAATGCTATAATTGTCACAAGAAGGGGCATTTTGCCAGGGAGTGCAGGAAGCCAAGGAAATCTGACAACAGGTCAACTTGGTATAAGCAGGACAAGAAGAAGGAACCTACTACTGATGAGCCAAAGGGGCTATTGGCCATTGATGGAGTGAGCTTTGATTGGAGCTTTATGACCAAGGATGAGGAAGATGATTCAGAATCTGCAATGGTTGCTACTGAGCTTGCACTAATGGCTTTTTCTGACTCTGAGGTACAAATTGATAATGCTTGTTCTAAATCTTGTAAGGCCTTAAAAGAGTATGAGAAAATTAAAGCACAATTTAATGAACAATGCCTAGAGTTAACTCATACTAATTATAACTTAGCAAATCATAAAAGAGGCCTAGGTGTTTTAGAAACTCAATTAGAGCATTATAGGGCAAATGAATCTAAGTTCAATGATGATATTGCAATATTAAGAAGAGCCTTAGATTATCAGGTTGCTGTTAATAAGGTTCTTAGAGAAGAACTAGAAAAGGTTAAGATGGCTAGTGAGAATATAATGATAACTAAGCAAACACTGGATCATCAATCCAAGTGTATTGACAAAATTTGGGAAGCCCAAGTTGTGAGCAAAGCCAAATCAGGAATTGGATACAAAACAGTTCTACCACCTCTAAGAAGTGTTCCATCACCTCCTGGCATTGACTTAGCTCACACAGGATTAGAGGAATTCCAAGAACCACCTATGACCTATGGACCAAAGTTTTTTAAACTAGTTGAAATTGAAAAGGTTCAGGTTGAGGTTGATATATTTGATAGTGCTAGTGACTCATCTCCTAAAGATGAAAATTTAAATGTTGAGTCTAAACCTAGTGTTCCTGAGAATGTTAAAGTGGAGGTTAAAAGAAGTATTCCTGATGTAGTCAAAGAGAAGCCTAGGTCACAATCTAATTTCACTAGGCCCACTACTAGATATGCAGAGATGTACAGAAGTATGTCACCAACTCCTAGGGGTAATATGAGGAGTTGGAATCATGTTAAATCTAGGCAATTTGGTAGTGATTTTGTGTTCAATAACAAACCCTGTCATATATGTGGTAGCTTTGACCATTTGTCTTATAGTTGTACCTACCACTTGAGAAGAAGGGAAGTGTTTGGGAATACTAGGGTGAATGGACAAAATGCTAATAACTTAACTCACCCAAATCCACTTAGCAAGATGATTCCCAGGTCTGTTTTGCTTCATTCTGGCATTAAACCACTTTCCACTGCTAGACCAGCAGTTGCCACTGTCAGAAATAAAAACAGAGTTTACCCTAAGCCCCCTGTTACTACTTTTTGTTAAATCTACTCAAACAGGGAAAAAGACCAATTTTGAAAAGAAAGTTAACAATAATCAGAAGTGGGTACCCAAAGTTTCAAAACAAGTAGTTTCCACTGCTAAGCCAGGAGTTACGACTGCAAGGCCAAAGGTTACCACTGGTGGGTCTGTTAACAAGAAAAGGGTAAATATGGGAAATGCTATTAAGGCCTCTGCACGTTGGGAATGGAAACCAAAAGGAACCATCACCTCAAACAATCCCAATGGTGTATCAATGACCTTTGATAGATATAATTATATTGATACACGAGGCAGATCCAAGTCATTTGTGGCTTGGGTCCCCAAAAGGAACTAATTCCTTTATTTTGTGTACAAGGACATTCAAAGATTACAAATGATCAAGGATACTCAGACAGTGGATGTTCCAGGCACATGACTGGCAATAAGTCCTATCTTTCAGACTTTCAACCTTATGATGGACAATTTGTCAGCTTTGGAGGAGGAATTAGTGGCAAAGTTTCTGGCAAAGGAACAATTAAGGCTGGAAACATTGATTTTGAAGATGTGCAGTATGTGAAAGAACTCAAGTACAACCTTTTTAGTGTGTCACATATGTGTGACAAGAAGCATAGAGTTCTATTCATAGAAGATGAATGCTATATCTTATCTAAGGATTATAAGCTTCCTGATGAAAGTGACATTTTGCTTAAAATCCCTAGAAAAGGTAATCTGTATAGCATTGACATGAAGAACATAGTGGCTAATAATGATGTTACTTGCTTGCTTGCTAAAGCCACTTTGGATGAATCAATGCTTTGGCATAGAAGACTTGGTCATGTCAACATTAAGACCATCAACAAGATTGTGAAAGATGGACTTGTCAGAGGTCTACCAGAGAAAAGATTTGAAAATGACCAAACTTGTGTTGCATGTCTCAAAGGAAAGCAACACAGAGCTTCATGCAAGACCAAAGCATTCAATTCTATTGATCATCCACTCTTTATGCTGCATATGGACTTGTTTGGTCCCACTTCTGTGAGCAGCATAAATCTGAAGAAGTATTGTCTTGTTGTGACTGATGATTTTAGTAGATTCACATGGGTTTTCTTTTTACAAACCAAGGATGAAACCACTGGCATCCTTAAGACATTCATTACTGAAGTTGAAAATCAATATGAAAAGAAAATCAAGATCATCAGGTGTGACAATGGGACAGAGTTCAAAAATAAAGTTATGGATGATTTCTGCAGAGACAAAGGTATTAAAAGAGAATTTAGTGTTGCAAGAACTCCTCAACAAAATGGAGTTGCAGAAAGAAGAAACAGAACACTAATTGAGGCTGCTAGAACCATGTTAGCTGATTCAAAGCTTCCAGTGACTTTTTGGGTTGAAGCAGTTAACACTGCTTGTTACATTCAAAACAGGGTTTTAGTAGTCAAAACAAAGAACAAGACACCTTATGAGTTGTTCAGAGGAAGGCCTCCTACTTTGGAATTTATGAGGCCATTTGGGTGTCATGTTACTATTCTCAATACCATTGATTATCTGGGTAAATTTGAAGAAAAGTTTGATGAAGGCTTCTTTGTTCGATACTCTATGGTTAGCAAGGCTTTTAGAGTATATAACTTAAGAACAAAGAAGATTGAAGAGAACTTGCATGTTCAGTTTCTTGAAAATAAAGCAAACATGGCAAGTTCAGGACCAGATTGGCAATTTGATCTTGAAACATTATCAAATACAATGAATTATGTTCCTCTCACTTCAAGCACTGGAGACAAAGATCTTGAAGATTCAGAAGAATTCATTGATGAAGATGAAGCTTGTAAAGATGATGAAGATCAAATTGTTATGCCACTTTGGGACTTTGTTGATAATTCTGAAAAGACAAGCGATGCAGATGGTGTGAATTTTGATGTAAATAAAGATATTCCTACTAGCAGTGGTAACTCCATTCCCACTGCTACACCAGAAGTTTCCACTGTCAGCCCAAATGTGGAACATACTTATCAGGAATCACCAAGTGATGATGTAGAGATCTCAAACATGCCTACAACGATATTCCTAGCATATCACAGTCTTCAATTCACAAAGTGCATCCTCTTGATAATGTTATTGGTGAACTTCAATCAGGTGTGAAGACTAGAAGACAGACAAAGAAAGATGATATTCATGGGTTCATAAGTGAAGTGTATGAGTCCAAGAAACATAGTAAGAAGAATGAGTGTTTGTTTTTCTGTTTTCTCTCACAGGTGGAGCCTAAGAATGTGTATATGGCTCTAGGAGAATCTAGCTGGGTTGAAGCTATGCAAGAAGAGTTGCTGTAGTTTAAACTTCAAAAGGTTTGCGTTCTTTGTGACTTGCTTGATGGTATGAAGGTCATTGGTACTAAAGGGGTTTTCAGAAACAAGAAAGATGAAAGAGGCATTGTAATCAGGAACAAATCCAGATTGGTTGCTCAAGGATACACTCAAGAGGAGGGTATTGATTATGAAGAAGTGTTTGCTCCTGCTGCAAGAATTGAGGCTATAAGATTGTTTTTAGCTTATGCAACATTTATGGGCTTTACAGTCTATCAAATGGATGTTGAGAGTGCCTTTATGTATGGTACTATTGATGAGGAGGTATATGTCTCTCAACCTCCAGGCTTTGAAGATCCTCAACACCCAAATAAAGTATATAAAGTGGTTAAGGCTCTTTATGGCTTACATCAGGCTCCAAGGAAGTGGTATGAAACCTTAGCGACTTATTTATTGAATAATGGGTTTCATAGAGGCAAGATTGACCAAACTTTGTTCATCAAGAAAGACAAGGGTGATATTCTACTTGTGCAAGTATATGTTGATGATATTATCTTTGGGTCTACTAAACAAGAGATGTGCAAAGAATTTGAGAAGCTGATGAAGGATGAATTTCAAATGAGTTCTATGGGAGAACATACATTCTTTTTGGGGCTGCAAGTACAACAGAGTAAGGAAGGCATATTTATCAGTCAAGACAAATATGTGGCTGAGATTATTAAGAAGTTCAAGTTTACTGATGCAAAATCTTCAAATACCCCTGCTGACAAGACCACTCACCTATTGTTGAAGAATGCTAGTGGTGCTAATGTTGATGTCCACACTTACAGATCTATGATTGGTTCTTTGATGTATCTTACTTCATCAAGGCCAGAAATTATGTTTGCTGTATGTGCTTGTGCAAGATTTCAAGTGACTCCAAAGACATCACATATGACAGCAGTGGAAAATATTTTTAGGTACTTGAAGACTTATCCTAATCTAGGATTATGGTATCCAAGACTCTCCAATGGAATTGATCACATACTCAGATAGTGACTATATTGGTACAAGTTTGGATAGAAGATCAACAACTGGAGGATGTGAATTTCTTGGATGTAGATTCATGTCATGGCAGTGCAAGAAGCAAACTATGGTTGCTACTTCAACCACTGAAGCAGAATATGTTGCAGCTGCTAGTTGTTGTGCTCAGATCCTTTGGCTTCAGAATCAATTATTGGATTATGGGTACAATTTCATGAACACCATTATCTATATAGACAATAGTAGTACCATATGCATTATTAAAAATCCTGTGCAACACACTAAAACTAAACATATTGAAATTAGACATCACTTTATTAGAGATTGTTTTGAGAAAAAGCTTATTAATGTTGTCAAAATCCATATTGATGACAATTATGCTGATTTAATAACAAAAGGGCTTGATGTGGGTAGGTTTCAATACTTGGTAACAGGTATTGGAATGCTAAATCCATAAATCCTTGATGTCTAATACTTTTCAGTGTTGCAGGATAGTTTTTAGGTACTAGTATTGTTTGTATTGTATGTATGGTTTTCTACTAATTTGTATGCAGAGTTATCAAGAGCACAGTGGAAATAATCATACAACAGTGGAAAGTTTGGTGATAAAAGCAAGAAGAAAGAAGCACTTTTATTGATCATAAGAAGAGTACATTATAACCATCAAGAAAACATTGTCACCAAAACAGAAAACCATCACACAAGACATGAACCTACAACCTAACACCTACTCCATAGGTTTCTTTCCTTTTCCTTCATACTGATGCTTGCCCTTGGAAGTCTTCTTTCTCTTTTCATTAAAATAAAGTTGTTTCCTTGGACCAGCAAGTCCCAGAACTTGCTTGGGAGGCCTTGGTGCTTGAGTAGGCTTTTCAACAGCTGGCCACTTCATGTTGTTTATAGCAGTTGTCAATGCTGTGGTGAGGGCCTTTGGAAGCTCTTTGGAAAGATCAAAGGTTGGATCATTATCATCATCAGAGGAAGAACTAGAATAGAACTCCAAAGATGGAGCAGGAGAAGCTTCAGTCTTTTTGGTTGGCTTGTTGGAAGCTGTGAAAGTGGTTGCACTTGGTGGGAAGTAATCACTCCATCCTGTTAAAAGATCCTCTGAGTTTGAACAATAATTGATTTCCTCATCTGAAGAGTCATCAGAAGAGATGTAGATTAAAGGAAACCAACTCATGATGATGCTTAGGGTTTGTGTTATTGAAGTTGTTTGTTGATGAAGAGATAAAAGTTTTGAGCCCCCTTTTATAAGCAAAGTCAACGTCGAATTCTAATTAATGAAGAATATTTACTCTTACCTGTTTTGGTAGGTTGGAGGAGTAAATTTGGTTATTATCGGGTTGACTTTTGGAAGATATTTTTGTGAATAGTAACTTGGTTAAAAAGTTACTTTGGGTTAATAATTATGGGTTAAGTTGAAAGTTACTTTGGTTTGCAGCATACAACCTATATTATTGGAGTCATTGGAGTAATAAGGTGTGTATCATAGACACACAACAAATGGTTATTGATTCACCATGTCTAATCCACATCAGAATCAACTAGTCCAGAGCAAACGGCTACTAGTAAAGACTTATAAAATCCGTTTATGGTTGATAGTTTACCAAAAACTAGGTTATCAACTCACCATACATCCAAGTGATCAAGAGTTGGCTAGTCCATAGCAAACGGCTCATGGTAAAGACATATCAAATCCGTTGATAGCTGGTAGTTTGCTAAAAACTATGATAAGAGCAGCAAATTTTAATGTTTTATTTACCACTGCTCTTTGATATGTTGTGAAAATTTTACCACTGCTAGTTCATTAGTTACCACTGCAAGAGAAATTTTTCCACTGCTGAACTAGCCGTTACAACTGTTGTGTCAGAAATCCATTTTTTACTAGCCATTGTAAAAATAACCGTCTTTCCTTATTAATAGGGTAAAATCTTTTGTGCATTATCCACTTTCTTATTATAAATTATTATTTTTCCAAAGATAATTCTTTCTAAAGATAATTCACATTGCGCAACCTCCTCAAACCCTATTAGTATAAATTGATCATCATACGGCTTGCTTTTTATCTTGATTACTAACACTTTTTTTCTCTTTTTCACAAACATCATGGCGATTCTAAAATTTGTCGAGGAGCACAACCAAGTGGCCTACTTACAAAAGTTAAATGAGAAGAGTGGCCCTGTTTTTCATCAGATTGTGGATTTTCTAAACACAACTCATATAAGGTATGCCTTAACTATTAATCCCACAATCTATGTCTCTCATATCAAACAGTTCTGGAACACTGTGGAGTCCATAACTCTTGAACAGGGAGATACACAAGAATCTGTGGATGCTCTAAGAGCCACAGTTGATGGGGTAACTATTGATGTTACTGATTCATCCTTGTGGAGAATTCTCCAATTGGATGATCTCATTGGTATCATCACATTACCTAATTCAGAAATTTTCACTAATATTGCTTTAATGGGGTATGATACATCTGAACAAAAAGTTACTTTCAGAAAAGGATGTTTTTGTCCCCATTGGAGATTTTTAATTCATACTCTTTTACATTGTCTAAGTCCTAAGAAAACATCTTATGAACAATTTGCATCAACCATGGCTTATCCTTTGGTTTGTTTGGCAACTGATAGGACTTTCAATTTTTCAAAGTTTATTTTTAATAATATGAAAGGCAATGTAAAGAGTCAATATAAATTTTTGATGTATCCAAGGTTTGTGCAAGCAGTGTTAAATGAGTTTCACCTGCACCCTCACAATAGAATTTATGAACCTTCCACTCTTAAGCCAAAAGTTTTTCAAAATATGTGTAAGGCTTCAGATCTTTGGAATGGGGAGGTTCATCCACTTTTACCTCAAATGCTTGCTAAAATTGCTCAAGTACAGGGTGAAGATGCAACCATCCCTGTTGTATCCCATAACACACTCAATATTGTTGTTCCACCAATTCACCATACCCCTGCTGTTACTCACACTTATTAGAGAAGGTCTAAACAGCCAACTTCTCTCATCTCAAGATTGCATGTTGCTGAACCCTTTGGTTTAGGAACAAGCAGTGGTGGTTTAAGGCTTCATCCTAGTCTAACTAGGGAAGATCCTGAATCAATGCCTCATGATTCACCTCTCCCAACAGGTTACACAGTTGGAAGTGATGAAGGCAGTGTGCAACTACCTGAATTGATGGAAATTTGTACCAAGTTAGTCAAGCAGGTTCAAGCTCTGGAGAAAGATCTGGCACAGACCAAAGAACAACATGCCACAGAGCTGAATCAATTGAAGGCTGAAATTCAAAGATTGCATAATGAAGTTGAGAATCTCAAGAAGAAAAGATCTAAAGTTGTGTTATCTTCATCATCTTCACCTCAGGATGAGTTTTCTGCAAGTTCTACTAAAGTTTTGGGAGATTCTTCCAAACAGGGGAAGAAATCAGATGCAGAGCTTAAGGGGAGGAGTAAAAATTTTGAAAAAGAATTTGCTGAGCTCACTGATTCTAATAATGCTCAAGCAAAAGATGATGTAGCTGAGACTGAGGGGAGGAAATTGGATTTTGAAGATATGGATGTTGATGCTGGTTTTAATTTTGATGATTTAGTTGGAACTGCTCAACCAATTTCCACTGAAGCAGAACAAGTTCCCACTGATCAACCAATTACCACTGCAAGTGAACAAGTTCCCACTACTACTCAAGAAATTACCACTGCAAAGGAAGAAGCTGCCAGAATAAGATCAGTCAAAGGAAAAGCTATTATGACTGGTTCAGAACAAGAGCTTACAAGAAAGATTTCTAAGAAAGAACAAGCTCAAATTAATTTTGATGCAAGATTGGCAGAGCAATAGCAAGCAGCAGAGATTGAAAGAAAAAGAAAGCTAGAGGAAGATGAAGTTGCTAATTTTATGGAAGCAAAGAGGTTGGATAAACTTGAAGCTGTTATGGCAGAACCAATTTCAAGTGTCTCACCAACTGTCATACATGAGAAACCTCCATTATTCACTTATGTGCCTACAGAAGAAGAGATTGACTATTTGATTAACAATGATCAAATAATCAGAAAGAAGGCCATTGAACTTATTGAAAATACAACCTTGAATGAAGACCAAAAGTCTGCTCAACTTAAAGATTTCATTTTAATGAAGAATCAACAGGCTCTTGATGAAATCATTGGGGATGCTCGAAAAGGTCAAAAGAAGCCAAGAAAGCTTACAAAGGCACAGATCATTGCTGAGATGAAGACTTTTTGTTGCCATGTTGGTAATATGAAGATGGGTCAATTCAAAGGAATGTCAGATGATCAAATTGAAGGTATTTACTACAGAATCAAAAGACAAGATAGTAAATTCATTCCAATGGATCAAGAACCTATTGTTATAAAGACAAAAAGGTCTGGAGTGAGTCTTGAATCAAAAGATGCAAAGAAGTTGAAGACTCAAGAATCATCTCAAGCAGAAGAGGGTCCTAGCAAGTTGACAGAAGAGCAAGTTATAAACATGTTGTTCATAGAGACTGATGTACTTAATATTGAACCTCTACAAGCAAAATATCCAGTTATTGGTTGTGAAATCTTTTCTGATAGTTTTGGTGTAGCTTGGAAGATCATCAGAACTGGAAGTGTCACAAGCATGTGCAGAGATTTTGAAGATATTGTTAGATCTTGTGATAGAGAAGACTTGGATACTTTGTGGAGGATTGTTCAAGATCAGTTCAAGAAGGATGAACTTGTTGATGTCAAGGCTAAGGAGTTATGGGTTCACTTCAGAAGATTATATGAACCTGACCCAAGTGATAGATATTGGAGATTTGAAGCTCATGATCAAAGAATCTTGTGGAAATTCTATGATTCAAGTTTTGTGCATCATGTTTCTACTCAAGATGGAGTTGATGTCTTTATGCTGGCTGAGAAAGAATATCCATTGAGAGCTGGAGTATTGGATGTGATGAGAACAATTAAGCTTAGGTGCTGGGAAAGAACTGAAGTCATAGATGATTTGCTACAAAGGATTTATGATCAAAGTGTGAGAGCTGATAAAGAGTTAAGAAGAAAAAGATAAGTGTTTGGAAGAATTCCCATATCCTCATGTTTACTGAATACTTGGAGAAACTTATTGATTTATGTATTAATCATAAGTTAGGGGAGGATTGTTGGGAATTATACTAACAGTTACCACGGCTAAGAGAAGATGTTACAACTGCAGAAGATTGTACTTGCAGTGGAAACTCATTACCACTGCAAGGACATATATTACCACTGCTTATTAGATAACCGTTAGGAAACGTGTTTAGATAAATATAGAATAGATCTTGTGTATATCGTATTCTATTAGCTTTATACTTATCTTGTAGAAGAGGACTCCTTGTGCTATAAAAGGAGATCCTAGGTTAAAGGTTTGATATACGTTTCTAGAGCTTCAAGGTGTAACCCTAGTGATATCAAGATCACTCGTATTATTATCATTAATAATATTGGAGCTAATAGTTTGTTTACATACATTGTTCTTATTCATATACAACTGTCTTACTCACAATCAAACTTCTAAGTGTTACTAAGTAGATTCCGCATACTTAGTGATATAACTCAAAGTATCAATCTAACACAAGTTCAAGGTGTTTAGATCCATCAGTTTAGATACACCTTCACCCTTAGGATATATACCTTCCTTAGATAACCCTCATTTAAAACACTTAAGAGATTTCTTTACTAAGGCATCACCTATTCCTCCCCTAAACCCTGTTATACACCCACCATTCCCCATATCTAGATTAGAACCCCATGGTTTCTTTCTCTCTAGAGAACCATGTATACCTAGAAACCCTATCCCTACCTATACCCCTAGATATGACCCTAGGCAACCCTACACCTTAGGACCTACCCCTTACTTAGTAAACCCTCCCATTTCATCTTGGAAAGATGAATTTAGAGAAAACCCCTCTAGTACAACTTTAGAAAATGAGGAAAATCAATTAAAGGAAATTTTAAATAATTTAGATGAAATTTTCCTTGACCTTCTTGAGAAGATAGAAAAAGGTCATGATAATAACTTAGGTAATCAACCTGACTATAGTAGTTTAAGAAATACCTTACAAGAAAACCGTTTTAAACTAGCTAAAATACAAAAAAACCAAATGAAACACTACCATAAAATAGCTTTTGCCCGCTTTAGGATTTGTACTTTAGAAAAGATAATAGATGATGATGAAGAAAATCATCAATCAAACCTAGAAAACACAAACTCTTGGAATTAGGAAAACCTTAGAAACCCCTTAGTAATATGCCTTTCATACCTTAGAATAATTAGCGCCTATAGGACATGTAAGATAGGAAATCAATAAAATAAGTTAGGTTTTAGAAACTACCTAGTACCCCTCAATTAGGATAAATTAGATAAACTAGATTTAGGTATACCCCTCCCACATTACCTTAGGTCATCCCTAACACAACAGTAACCCCTTACAAAAATAGATATAACCCATAGAACATGACAAGTTAGGTACTTGTTATAACCTATCCTAAACGTTTACCCCTAGGAATTTAGGAAAACTTACCCGATGCCTTAGATACATAAAATCTCTAAACTGTTTTAAACTCCCCTCATACTTCATCCTTCTCTAAAACCCAATTACTTTCAAACACTTTCCCTTATCAATGGTGAGAATTCTTATTCTACACTATAGAGACCTGAATTCTTTCTCCTCTGATCTCTAAACCGTCACTACTTCCTTAGCATTCTCAAGCTATTTCCTTCCTAGTTAGAGATACTACCCCTAACTATCCCATATGCAAATATATGATAGTCAGAAGCATATTCCTATCATTTTTCCTCTTTATTTCCTTAGATTACTATGATTTTTCAAAGTTAGTTTTCCCCATCCCCTTAGAAAAACCCAAACCATATTCAGGATTCCCATACTTGAGGTTAGAAATAACATTAGGATATCCCTAGAAAATATAATCTTAAGTATAGAATACCTTAGATCACTAAGATAGGCTATTTAAGAAACCCTTGAGGAAATAGAAAAATAAGACTAGGAATCTTTAAGGTTTTATAGGTTAGAAACCAAAATCCCTACCCCAATAAAAAAAATAGGAAGACATCCTTATAAGATAGGATTTAGCCTAGAAATTCATTAGAACTAGAACCTAGATTAGATATAAGGAATATTAGGAAAAACATAGGATTAAATAGTAAAACCTCTACCATAAACCATTAAACCCCTAGTTTAGGATAAACACATTAGTAAAGCTTCTACCATATAGTAATAAGTAGTTTTACGATACAAATTGCCTCAACCTAGTCCCTTAGGATACCCACATATATATTTGAGGATTTTAGATTACATCTTAGGATTTGATATTTCTTAGAATACACATTAGGAAATTCCACTTAGGAGATACTATGGATACTACCCTAGCTGGTTTCAAGTACCTAGGAATAGTAATACTTATAATAATAGTAATAATGGTAGTAATAGACAACTTAAAACAAAATAGATAACCCGAAACTATGCCTAAGAATAAGGATACACCTAGTAAACCCTTAGGAAAGAAAACATCTAGACCTACAACCTCTTTAGAACCCTCTACTTCAATAGAACCAAACACATCACCCTTAGAAGTTAGGATTAGTTAGCAAAAACTAGAAGAACCTTAGGGGGGAAAACAAACTTCGGAAAGGAATCTAGTTAATCTAAAAACTCCATTAGGATACTATCTTTCAGGTATCCTATACTCTTACTCTTCCGTTTAATCCTATTCTTCCATTTTCTCTCCTTCTACCATTTAGATCCCGTTTAAAGCTCCTTCTCCAGCCTTTTTCTCACTATTCCATTTAAAATCTCATTTTTCCACCTTTTTCCCCACTCTTCTATTTAAATCCTACTCTTCCATTTTCCCCACTCTACCATTTAATCTTATACCCACCCTTTCATCCTTTCATTATTTCCCATTTCTTCATACCCTTTTTATTTCACCCCTTTCCTCCTTTATTCTTTTTCACTCTTTCCTATAAAAATCCCTCATTTAATTTCCTTCCATCCTTTTTATCCCGCCGTCATTTTACACTCTATTTTCTTCTCTCTATATTCTCTCCCTACCTCATCCCACAACGTTCTAAAAGTAGGACTTGTATTTCTTGTCACATCGCAAGATTATATTAGTTAGAACTTGTAAGAATATCTATATCGAACTGTAATCCTCATTATGTTCGACTATGATATTAAATCTCGCTTTTCAAGAGTTGCAAAAATAAGATCTTCAACGCCCGTCATTCTAGTCATAACATGGGAATTTACCATGTGGCAAGTTGCTAAACAGGAAGACTGTAGAACTTGTCTCTATTATGACTAGAACTTGTCTCTATCATGACTAGAACTTGCCTCTATCATGACTAGAACTTGTCTCTATCGTAACTAGAATTTACCTCTACCAAAGCTAGAACTTGTCTTCCCCATGACTAGAACTAGTCTTCATCATGGTTGAAACTTGTCTCTAAAATATTTCCCGTACCACATTTCCTTAAGTGTGGTAAACTCTCTTCATTTTCTGCCGATACTACTTAAGGATGATTTATAATGACTATCCTATTAAAATGAACTAGGACGCTCCTTCATTTTAATGAGAAAGTTAAAAATCAAATGGATTGTGAATTTATAAGCCCTTGTTTACAAATATTGGGACGCCTTTATTTTTAAGTAATGAGATATAAATGAATAAGCCTAAGTATCTGGAATTTGTACAAGCATTTCCTACTTTGCTTGTGCAAACCTCCCCTTCTATTCATACCATTCTTCTTTGGTATTAGAAATTCTTCCCTACAATTCTCTTCTTCTTCTTATCTTTCCCGACTTATTCTTTCCCCTACTCCTACAATTATCTAAATCTCGGGATGAGATTTCTTCTAAGGGGGTAAGACTGTAACAACCAACAAAATCTCATTTCTATCATTCCCATTACAAATACCTATAGTAGGTATTTCACCGGTAAATTTTTGCTTTTTATATGCATTCATTACTTGCATGACTCTCTAGACCTGCTCACGTATCTACAAAAGCAAAATAACTCAACACACACATCCCATAAACCCCTGGTATGTCAAGCATAAGATCACAACAACACCATAATAAGTAATCTACCAATCTAACACACTAAATAGATCACAAAACCCTAATAAACCTTAATTAAACCCTAATTAGGTCTATGTGCTTACTAAACCCTATATGCTTAACTAAAGTGGTTTAAAGTGTCCAAAGCTTAAGTATGAGTTACCTTAGGACTAGTAGGATACATTAGGACCCTTAGGCACTAGTACAACCCCTTAGAGCTTAGGTACAAGTCCCTTAAGCACAAAACCATAATTAGGTCATAACTTCCTAGAATTAGGTCTAAACTATCCTAAAACTTCACCATAAGTCACCACCACTTAGTATAAACCTCTTAGGACCTAGGTTTAGTTATTAGACACTCATAGGACACTAATCTAGGCACTAAACCCCAGGAAAAACCCTAATCTCCCACTAAACACAAATAGGTCATTTAGGTCACAAAACTAGGTAAAACCTTTCCAAATCTTTCCCATAAGCTACCATCACTTAGGATTAGTCACTAAACACTCTTAGGAACCTAACCTAGGCACTAAACCTTAGGTAAAACCCTAAATACTCAATAAGTAAAACTAGGTCTAAACTTAACTTAAACTAGTAAAACCTAAACATAAGCACCTCAAACACCTTAACCTAGCACCCTAGCACCTCTCCCTAACTAAGCTAGAACCCTAGCACCTAACAAGCACCCACACAAGTAGGTGCATCACCTACTTGTCACCACCTTGCCCAAACAGCCTCCTTCGGCCTCCCACCACCACAACCTGCCTACCTCAGCCCCCTAGCTATCACCTAGATCTTCCTTGTCACCTCTAGACCTGCCACAACCCCCCTCTAGCCTTGCTTACTCAACCCCCCCTTCCTCGACACCTATACACCCGTTTTCACCCTTATCGCCTCTACGCACCCTATAAATACCCCCTCCTCCCTCCATTCATCCTCACACCTTTCCTCTACTTTACCTCACACATACTCAGTAGTAATAAGTCCATAGAAGTCGAATATAGAAGCTTGGGTAGTGTCGAATTGTGGTTTTGGCCGAGAGATCCCCTAGAAACCCTAAAACCCTCATGAACCTTTCCTTAGTCACGTAAGCTTTCTAATCTAGTTTCTTTAGATTTAGTTTAGTCTTAGGATAGTATTAGGATGCCTTAGATCCCTTAGGAACCCTTGCCTAAGCCTTGAAACATTTCATTTACTAATTACAGGCTCAACTGCCAGCAATTGAAAGAAAGTTGCGAACAGACAAAATGAGGATGTTTGACACTCACTCTCGCTTGGCAATATAATTAACGATTCATGATAATAAAGGGGACTTAACTTGGTAGTAAGGCAACTTAAGCAATGTAAGGAATTTAATACTTGGGCATGTACAAAAATAATTGATGCAATGTATTCTCCCCCGTGGGATTTGAAATCAAATAAGTAATTGAAAACGGGGCTATGAAAACTCACCTGAAGTGATGATACTATGACGTGAAATGATAGGGACAACAAGGCGCGAACACTAGCCGCAACCTAAATGAATGAATATGATCTACTTTAGATCATGAAATGATGTAGTGAACGTTCATGCACATGATACCTATACCACTCGTAACTTGAAAATACTTGTTATTGTCAAAGTAAGGTATTTTCCATACTTAGGAAAAATAAGTCCAACTAGACTTATAAAAACTTGTTGTAATATATCGTATATAAAATGTTAGTGTTTAACTCATCGCCTTGAAAACCTTAAAATGACATATAATAGTCGTGTAGATAAACTTTGGGTCATACGTATTTCATAGGTTAAGAATATAGCTCTTTAACAATATTTCTAGAAAATATAGTATTTAGTACGTAGTTTATTATTTCCAATTGTAGCTGCCAAAATAATATAGTTTTGTCGATTTTGAAACGTGTAAATCTTTGTCGTTCTAAGTTCATTTTCCTCGTTCTTTATATCCACGGATTCGCCTTAACATGTATTAATATATTTTTGATAGTTCGGCTACTCTAGGTTACGCCTAACGCCTCTCTTTGTCCGTCGAAATCGTCCAACAGCACGCTAAATTTTCAGAAAATAGTTTTCGTCGTTAAACTTGCAAAAATCATATCTCCTTCGTTATAAACTCGTTTTAATCCGTTCTTTCCCCAAAAGTTTCATTTTTGAAATTATTTTCTAAATCTTTGGTCAAAAATTACCCACCATCTACTGATTTTCCCACGTTTTCAAAATAAGGACAGTAGGTATATATATAGTTTCAAAAATCAATTATAGGGTTTCAAACTAGTTTCAACTTCAACCAAATCACTTTCAATCACCACAAATCTAGTATAATGTTACCATACACCTTCTTAGGGTGTCATGGGTTCCTAAACATCATAAATCAAGTGGATCTAACAAGGATCTACCTATTATCCATTTCTAGGACTTAAAAGATATAAAAGTTTAAATAGAGTGGTATAAACTAGCATATGCATGTAGATCTTGTATAAAAATCAAATGAACATTGAAATAACTTGGTAAAATTATAAAAATGAGTTTGTCAAACTTACTTGAAAGATTAGGGAGTTTTTGATGAAAAATACTTAATTATCCTTGAGGTTTTTATTTCAAAACCTTAACTAGGATACTACTAGGACTTGTAAAATTACTTGATCTTGGAAAAATCTTGGTTTCTTCTTTGTCTTGTTGTTGTGGCCGGTTCAAGAAAGGAGAGAAAGAGAGAAAATATATTCTTGTTGAATCTTGTGAAATGAGAAAAAATATCAAAGTCTAAGTTATGTATTAATGTTAGACAACAAGAACATGTAATAAATGGAGCTAGTAGAATTTGTCAAAGGGTGTAAGAGATTTGGTGATGGGGGGCGGCAAATCATGGAGGGTAGGAAGAAAATGGAAGATTTGGTGTATTATTGTATAAGTTCAGTTAGATATTTTGGTTTTAGGGGATACCGGGTACCGAGTTAACTAGAAATAAATTTTAACGGAGTTAATCGGGATATAATAAAGTCATAAAAATTGTAGAAATATGCTGGGTATAAATATTTAGTGTTTGGATAATTATTGTTTAATTTCTACGAAAACCGTCGTAATTATAGTAAACTTACGATACGAAATAAATAAATTTCCAAAATACCGGGTAAATTAATAATATAATTTATATATTATTAAAATGAATATAAAAATATATTGGGATCATAGTCGGGAGTGTCGGACATGTTAGTCACATTATTGGTCGCGTGTTAACGTTTATTTAAAAATAAACATACGTAAAAAGTCAATTATACGAAAAATATTAATTTAAATATCCTACGAGTGGAATACTATGAAAATGCTATAATGATGATATGTAAGCTATATCTAGACCGTATGAAGTGTTCCTACTGATGATTTCATAAATTCGCAGCTAAACCTGACTGGTTACGCGAATGTAAATATTGACGATGCATGAATTCGCAGCTTAACCTGACCGGTTACGCGAATTTAAATATCCGTAAACTAAATTTACGATGAAATGAATAAAGTACATGAATAGTGTTTTCTCTCCGGAAATGAATAGTGTCATGTGAATAGTGAATTTTCTGAACGCTTCTCGGAATCTCAAACTGACACAAAAAATGATGAATAGTAAAATGATGAATAGTGATCAGTGAATAGTAACTGATGAATAGTAACTTCCGAGATGAATAATGAAATTTCGACATCTGAACAAGGACCTGAAATTACGAATTGTGACACAGCAGGAGCTGGGTTACCAGCAGGAACTGTTTTACCAGATGGAACTGGTTTACTAGCAAGAACTGGCTTATCAGCAGAAACTGGTTTGCCAGCAGGTTTACTTCTGCTAGTTGTCACATGTGGAACTAATGGTGGAATGTCATTAACATTATTCCACATAGGTCTAGGTCTCTGTTGGTCAGTACACCTACCCATCCTTCTCTTATGAAAATCGCAATCCTTTATAAGATGATAAGCACTACCACAAACAAAACATGTTTTCTTCTTTAACGATTTGTTCAAACCAGAAGAATTCTTATTACAAGCAAACTTATCATAACCAAAATTAAAAGCATAATTGTTTTTCACATAATTAAAAGAATTGTCTTTCACAGAATGAAAAGATAAATCAACAAAAGAAGCTGTCTTTGAATGTCAGCAGCAAATCTTGGAGAGAAGTCAGCAGACTTGTGTGAAGACTTGGGTGAGGTCTTGGGTGATTCAGACTTGTCACTTGAATCACAACTGGCAAAGTCATTAGTCTCTGAGGTCTTGTCACTGAAAGAACAAGAGACAAAGTCATTATTTTCACTGCCAGTGTCAGGTAAGTCACTTGACTTCTTCCCATATGACATATGTGATTCATCAAAGTCTGTATGAAGGGAGGGAGGCTTAAATGTTCCTGTTATGGGTGGAGAAAGAGAATGCATCTCTCCTTCTTTAATATACTTGACAGGAATTTGAAAATTTTCCTCAGGAGTAGGGTCAAAAATGCTTTGTTGAGTAGGTACATAAACTTCATTTGGCCCTATAAAATCTCCATACCCCAACCCTCTTCTTGACTTAACAGACTGACAACTATCAACCAATTTGTCCAAATGCTTAGTTGCTTTTTGCCATTCCATATGCCTAGCCACTTCATTATCTAACCTAGTTTTCAAATCCTGTTTCTCTAGGTTAACTTTAGCATTTTCCTTTTCAAAAATCTTTAATAGATTAGTGGTGTTTTCTAAATCTCTTTCTAAGACCCTAATCTTCTCCTCATAAGCTAACTGATTTTGTTGGTACCAAACCTTTTTTTGTTCTTGTTAGAATTAATAGTACGTTTTATTAGGCCGGTATTAGATTAGTTTAGTTAGGCCCATTTAGATATTAGGTTTTCTATGTTCTTTATAAGTTCTGCTGTAATCTTTTTCATAATAATCAAATCAATACAATGTAGTCTTTTGGTTCGTTATTTCTTTCCCCCCAACTCTGTTTACATGGTATCAGAGAGAGGGTTTTGTTCCAATTAGGGTTCCGAGTTTTTGTTTTGAAGAAGGTGCCTTGAGATAGTTTTGAGAGCAACCTATCTGAATCCGTTCTCCAGATCCGTTCCATTCTCCTGGTAATTCCACCAGAATCACGGTGATTTCTGGTCTGATTTGTGAAGCTTTTTATTTTGATTTTGTAGAGGTTTGTTGGTTCTGACATTTGGTTTTGTTTTATGGCTGATATTGGTTCTGGTTGGCAGTATTATTGTGATTCCAATTAGGTTTTGGTCATTAGTTTACTGATTTTATTATTCAAGTTTATAATAAAGTTCAGTCCCTATTTAGATTTTAGTTACTTCACGGGTTTGAATTGATTTCCTGAATTCACAATTAGTTATGATGAAGCTAATTTTGAGGTTGATATTGTTGCTGATTTTGGGTTATGTTTTGGTTCTACGAGATGGCTTTTATTTGCTTAGTTATTGGGTTATGAGTTTTTGAGGTGTCTTAGTTTGATCCACATGAGATCAACTTAGATCATGAGGTGTTCGGTCCTCGGTGAGACCATTTGATTTTGGTTATGCTCTTTTGGATTTTTTGGACTTAGAGTTGAGTCTTAGTTAGTCGAGACTAGTTGGTTGCTTCGTTTGGGATATTGTGATTAGCTGAGACCTGTTCTCAACAAGTTGCTTCGTTTCCTGAATTTGTTGGTTACTTGAGACCTGAGCATCTGTTTTGGTTGCTTCATATTTCGGTTAAGTTGAGACTTGAACATCTGTTCCGATTGCTTCGTATTTTAGTTAAGTTGAGATCTCAAATTGGGTTGCTTCGTCATTGGGATTTTTGGGTTAGTAGAGACGTATTGAGGTTGCTTCATTTCTTCATTTAAGTTGAGACATGTTCCAACATTGTTGGTTCAAGTTGCTTCGTTCTTCATTTGGTTTGAAACCTGTTTCGAGTTTCAGCTTGCTTCGCCTTTTGATTAGATTCGGTTAGCTTTCCGTTGAAGATTTGGATTATTGCTTCGAGGAAGACTTTTGCTTATTATTTTTGGGTTTTAGATTTTTTGTAACAAGCTGAGCATATGCTCCAGCTTGACGGGGGATGTTAGAATTAATAGTACGTTTTATTAGGCCCGTATTAGATTAGTTTAGTTAGGCCCATTTAGATATTAGGTTTTCTATATTCTTTATATGTTCCGCTTTAATCTCTTTCATAATAATCAAATCAATACAATGTAGTCTTTTGGTTCATTATTTCTTTCCCCCCAACTCTGTTTACAGTTCTAAAGTTTTAACGGCACCTTTATAGGCTTGAACTTGAATATAGGAGTCTTTAAATTGAGTTTCTAATTCATCAAATTCTCTCTTAAGGTCAGCATACTTATTATCACAACCAAATATACAATTGTGTACCTGAGATGAGATGCCCATCAAGGCAAATTCTTCACTCTCATCATCTGACTTACAGCTAGCAAGCATACTACATAGCTTGGAAGCACTTCCTTCCACATCTGTAGATCCATGCTCAGTTCAATTAATCATAGAGTCCATAGATACCATGGCTTTGAAATTGCTAGATTCCACCTCCCTCTGCTTGAATGCAGAGTATCTTGTCTTGTCATCAGCTTTCTTCTCAGTGCATTCCCTTGAAAAATGACCCATTTGGCCACATGAGTAGCACTTCACCTTTTTCATATCAAACATAGTTGGATCCATTCCCTTGAAATTGAGCTTATTTTGATAGAAAACATAGCCATCTGCCATTTAAGATCCATCTCCTCCAAATCTAACTTATCAATTTGTTCTAGATCATCAAAGGCTAGCTGTTGTTGGGGCTCATAGTCAGCAACAAAGGAATGGATCACATCTTCCAATACATTACTGGAATTGGAATGTATCTTTGGTCCAGTTGAGATGTAGGAAGATGTTGCTGATGAAGAAGTTGGACTATCAGCATATGAGACCTTGTTATTACCAGTGGTAGTTCTAACAAATGTTTAATTTGTTGGAGTAGGTGAGTATGTTGAATGAACCTTGATGTCAATCTCCAGAGTTTTAAGCTTGTTATAGAGATCATCAAAGGTTAAGAACTCAAGACCACCTCTGGTCTTAAGAGTGATGCAAACCTCAGACCAGGAATGAGGCAAAGCTCTCAAGAACTTGATGTTGCAATCCTCATTATCAGGCTTTGCTTTTAACTAATTCAGCTGACTCAAGATCTTTTGGAACCTATCATATCCCTTGTGTAGGCCTTCTTCTTTTGAAATCTTGAATTCTTGGAACTCTTGCTTGAGCATCGACTTCCTCATCTTTCTGGATTCATCATTGCCCCCAAATCTTGCCTCGATAGACTTCTAGATCTCCTTCGCATCATCCAGATGATGAAAGTCTCCCATGTGATCATTTGAGAGAGACTGAAGCAAGATAGTTCTTGCCTTGGTCTCTCTTTGGACTGCAAGTTGTTCATCAACAGTAGTAGGAGGAAGAATGATAATGTTGCCTTGCTTGTCTCTTCCTATTTTCTTCTTGCTATTTCCATTCTGAATTACATTCCAGAGATTGAAATCAATATTGATGATCCAATTCTCCATCTTCATAGCCTAAATCTCGTATTCATCCTTCTCAAGATAAGGGAACTTGCCATTACCTGCATATACAGTTGTTGAGAACTTGAGATCACTTGTTGTATTGGTAGTGTTGTTGTTGATGTTGATGTTTGTGGTTGAGTGACCTCGGAATCGTCTTCTCCTGCCATAGTTGAATGGTTTGAGGGTTTTAAAGATATGTAAGTGAAACTTCTTTATTAGAGATTCTCTCCAGGCTCTGATACCACTTGTTGGATCAGCTCCTAGATAGATCTTTGAGCCTTAGGAATCGATAGTATGCTAATGTAATCAAAAGCACAACTATATAGAGAATCTCTAGTAAAACTTATGTTTACGCGGAATATAAACACAAGAGTAAAGAAGACAATAAACTAAAACATTTTGATCCTCTATGGATCTATATTAATCACTATAGATTAAACTATGAGTCGTCCATTGTTCATAGCTATGAGTTTCTTTTATACTATAAGAAACCCTAATCTCTCTTACAAGAAAATGTGTAAACCAAAACTATAAAAGATATGCAATATCATGTCCTAATATAAGTTATACATATCCTTCTAATAAACTTCCAATGCTACAGATGAACTATATCCGCAGAAATATATATTCAGCAGGAACCATGTCGTCAGCAGGAACCACTATAGGCACCAGCAGGAACCTGTCAGTAGGAAGATATCAGCAGAAACCACCTTTCACTTCAATTATTCCTAACAATCCTCCCCTAAACTTGAATTTGACTTGGTTAACTTCAAGTTTCCAGATAGATCTTTGAATTTCAGAGCAAGAGGATTGAAACTTCTAACTTTTGCAGCAAAATATTAAGTAACCAGCAGCAACTTCTCTATCAACAGCAATAGGTAACCATCTTTAAAGACAAAGATTCTAGCAGCAATTCCTATGAATCAGCAGCAACTGGAACCAGCAGCAACAAGAATAGATTCGATAAGCCTTTACCAAGTAGCTATTCACTCTCAGGCTAGCTAGTCCTTCGGTGGAATCATGGCATCACCCTGGTGAACTAGAAACCAGTTCAACACTTAGAATGTGAATCATTGGT
Source organism: Artemisia argyi (assembly GCA_030686995.1). Taxonomy (NCBI): domain Eukaryota; kingdom Viridiplantae; phylum Streptophyta; class Magnoliopsida; order Asterales; family Asteraceae; genus Artemisia; species Artemisia argyi. Next base: position 88,945,081 of record CM060701.1, on the reverse strand, counting down.
GTATTGAATTACCCAAATGATTTTTGGCAAACCATCACAGCCATAAACGAATTTGATGTGTCTTTACCAGTAGCTGTTTGCTCAGGACTAGTCAATTATTTGGTTCCCAGAAAGGGCATTAATCCATGGTAAAAAATTAAAAACCATTTTCACTCTCAGCACATGAAGCATAGGTGAGTGAAAAAACCCTACAGTTTTGAGCAAACTATTAAAGCTATCAACGGAATTGAGATGTATTTACCGAAAACCGTTTGCTTTTGGACTAGCCAACTCTTTGATGGAAACATTCAACATCTTGGTGAGTTGATTACCAAAATATGGTTTTCCACTGCCTTTACCACATGCCATATACATGTGGGCTAGCCAACTCTTCACGTATAGAGATATGGCTAGCCAACTCTTATGTGGTGTGTCTTGTGTTGCCAAGTTGTCTGAATTCGTCTCCTTAGGGTTTTCGCGTATATATTTTCGTCTGACTTCTTGGGTTATTTATAGGTTCTGTCTGAGGGTTCGATGCGGCTCATTGAGTAGGTAGATGCGGCGTAACTTGATTCTTTATGCGGCGCATGTCCTTCAGTATCTTGAATCGTATTTAGTGAAGTCTTGATGTGGCGTATCTGGAATAAAACAAGTTAGATCTTCTTCGTTGACCAAAGTTTATATGCGGCGCATGATATAATCTGATGCGGTGCATTCTTCAAAGTCAGGAAATGGTCTTCGAATTGATCAAAGTATAATAGTACGGCGCATCTGTCTTAGAATGATGCGGCGTATCTTCTGGATTTCAGTAGACTTTTCCATCTTGATCATTTTTCTCCATATTTCATCTAAAATCGCCAAGTTTCACCAATTGCTTGTTTTTACCTGAAAATTACTAAAGTAAACAATTAAGCATCGAGTCTCATATAATTATATAAAATATAATAAAACAAGTCAATTATATAGGATAAATGATGACAATATAATGTACTTATTTGATGTCATCAGATGGTAAGGTTAGGTATTCGTTCCCACGATCCTGCCAGAGCCGGAGGGATCTACCCAGGGACAATCCACTAGTTAGTGTAGAAGTCCTTAGGCATGATTAAAAAAAGGAGCAATGTGAGAATAAGGGAAGAGTGCCGACTGAGATGGAGCTAGTACTGGAACAAACCCAACAAGGCACTAGTCATGAAGTTTCGGTAAGCACTGAAGGGGTTGAAGAATGAAAAAGAAATGTTAAGATAAGGGTGAAAAAAAATAAGCCTCCTTACACATTAGGCAGAAACCGGGTCAATACATATGCTGTCAGAATCACGTAGTTGATTGCTGACATTGAAGACAAGTATCATGGACCCAGTGATACGCTGCACAACCCTCCCTAGCCACTCAAGGTCTATCAAAAGATTCTTTTTTCATTCTTACGGACATTCACTCATTACGATCGATTCTCTCACTCCGAGTTAGTTGGTATTGAAAAGGTGGCAGTCTGCTCTGACTTCTAAAACCAAAAATGCACTATTGAGTATAGAGCCATGAGATAATCAATAAATCTCATTAGGACACTAATTAATTACTCACTTGTTTTTCACACTCTTCGGAAATAAGTAAGATCTTAAGAGTCCTACGCATTATCCTCGTGGGATTTCCAGAACATCCGAGTGATACGTAAGTACTCACAATGAAGATGGAAATCCTTCTAGAGCCAACATCAAACAAGCTCTTGGTGGGTGACATGTGAGATCCTTCATGCATCAAACTTGTGACAACTGGAAAACAACGATGGGGTGATTCTTATTTGAATCAAACTTGTTCCAGTAAATGGATTTACGGATACTTTTGGAAAACCGTCGATGTGCTCGACAATTGATTTCAAGCATATCGACTGCGCATAACTTTTCAATGAAAAGTATTTGACTTAAAATTCATATTTCTCATAAAACTTTCTTCGTATTGCAAAAACTCTTTATCTAGCAATAAGCGATTGTTTTTCAAAATTAATTTCTCATTAATCATTGAATCTTAATTCATTGGTTCACTCACTCCGTGTTGTCTACTTTGAGATGCTCCGGTTTGAGAACGGCTAGTACAGTTGCAAAACCCTATCAAGGAAATTCTTTGGAATTCTACCTAATCAGAGGCAGTATTTATACCGATTAACGAGGAACCGTGGTTCTTGCAACCCTATTCAACCAAAGTGAATAAAGACACTTTCGTCTGTTTATTGCTAATTGTTGTTTGCAGGAACTCCCGAAGGTTTCAGCTGATGGCCAATGAGATGTCAATTCATAACCCTATGCTCATACTTCACACTCCAATCAATGCAATCATGATAGAAGAATGACCTAGAACAATACTTCCGCAACTCTGATGCTAAATATCATGATCCCAAAGAGTGTGAGCATGTCAGTCCAATGGTCACTAAATCACATGGAGGCACAAAGGATGATTTTGAGATTTACGGTGGTTGATTGTCTCAAAGAAAGCTCAAAGATCACACAAGTCAAAGGAACTTATGCTCAAAGATCACTACTTGCCGTACAAAGATAGCACTTGAAGAATCAGAAAATACAAGCTAGAGCTAAAGTTTTGTTTATAGAATGCTAAGCTTCAATTTGTTTTTTTTCTAGGGTGACGTCCCTTAGGGAGAGATTGTTAGGATTAAGAAAAAGGATCGGTCACCCCATGTATTTTCATGCTTAGCGTAGCTCTTAGTTTTGTTAGTATTAGATTAGATAGCGTAGAATTAATTTAGTTATAGTTGTATTTGTGGAGTTGGGTCGGGTCTTTACCCACTATCAACTCACTCCACAGCCCAAGTAGGGCGTTTATATTTGTTGTATATATAGCCTCTTCCCACCAAGGGAAAGGGTTGGTTGTTTCATAATTCACACACACAACTAGTGTGTTTCTCTCACTAGAAACTTCCCACACTTTTCTCTCTCTAACTCTAACAATGGCATTCATATTCTTCAGCAATCCAAGACCTCCCGAATCACATAAGAATCAAAACTTGTATCGATCCTACATGTTGGTTACTAAAAAGAATGCTGGTTGTGGATCTTGAAGGTGATTAGCCTGCTGATGTTGTAGCAAGACATGATGATCTGTGGTGCAAGACTTGCAAAACCAACCCACAATTTGTTGTCCCAAGTCAAACCTGAACTACCAAACTAGGAAGAAATCATTTGGGAGAACGTTTTTAGTCTTGCGAGCAACTGGGATCATCTTCTGGCTTGTTGTGCCCATATGCTTTATTGTCTTTTCATTGAACAACGATATAATCTTGCTTATTATGTTGCAAAATGTATAGAAAAAGTCAAGGGTCAGGGAAATAAGGTTTTGCCTTTTGGGATGTTGTTAACTCATCTGTATCGGTGTGTCATGGATACTTATCCACATCTTCAGGGCCATCAGTATGTTTTCTATGATCGAGTCATGAATTTTATGGGTGGGCCAATCGTCGTAGACCTAGAAAGGATATAGGTACAGAACATGGCCGTAAATCCATATCCTCTTCTTCCACCTTCCAACATGGCTCATCCTCTCATCCTAACGACGATGATGAAGATATGAATGATGAAGGTACTTCTCATCAAATTACATGTTTTCCCACTTCTTACCATAATTCTCTTTCTCCTCTTTCACCCTGTATCTATCTTGATCCCACCCCGGAAGAAGAAAATTTGCATGAAATAATGCACTGACAAACACAAATGATGAACCGGAAAGTTCCAATACATGAGGAGAAAAAGGGGCGCACTTAAGTCAATTGGAAAGGCATCCTGAAACTTTGTCAATGGTATTAAGAAGAAGTTTAAGTTAGTTTGATGAAAGGGTTTAACTTTAAAACAATTTAACTAATTAAACTTGGTTGGTTTTGAACTTAGTACTTTTTTATTTTTCTCTATTCGACTTATTAGTATTAGTGGTATTATTTTTAGTTAGTAGTGCTTTTAAACTTATTGGTGGTATTATTATTAGTACGTAACTATTTAGTAGTCGCTAACAGTAACTTTCTTAGCTTTGGGTGATCGGTTCAATTTCATCACCCTTTGGTTTATGATTATAAATATTTCTTGCATGCTTATTATTTTTCCTAGCACCTTGCATGCATGCATAATATTTACTGCTTATTATTGCTAGATTATTTGCAAAATATTATTCCTATTTTTTATCCATATTTAGTAATTCTAGGATAATATTCTTGAGTGACTTGTGGAACTAGGATTTGTAGATCACAGCACCCTAAACATCATTTTTTCCATTATGGTATATTGGATAAAAGAGGTAATGGGAAAATTCTTCTGAAATAGACGACGGCTCCTTAATTATGGGATGCTTTCCTTATTTTTAAGGGAGCCATGGCATACTTCACGAAACCTTCCCTTGTTTGTGATGAATTTCATTATTCCCAGCTTTCTTTTTGACCACTTTTTCTACCATTTTAGCTGACTTTGTCCACTTTGCATAACCCTCCTCTTAAACCTTAGGATACAACATTGTCCCAAATTCAAATTCATATAATAACATACACCAACATTAGTTATAAGAAGCCTTCTTCATGCACCATTTCACTTACACCTTCAATCATCTTCAACCTCACTTCACATTCATCAATGGCCACCTTTATGCTTTTCCAAAAACCTAATAAGAAAACCTAGAATCACCATTATGAAACCAATTTTTATTGATCTCACGAAAGATGATGATGATGTCAAGAAACTACACCTACTAGGATGCCACATTTACCATCTCCACCAAATGCACCTCTAAAAACACCTTCCACTAGGGAAGCATCATTGTCGTAATTCTCCACACCTTCACAAGAAAGGCCAAAATCATCACCCTTTCACTCATCACAACTCATAAATCCATACATAAAGGATCTAATGGACATACCACCACGAGTTTCTAATCCACCACCATCACAAAACAATCAGTCCATTCCTATAGATATCGCTATAGGACTCTCACCAACTAATCCTTTGTATTGTGCTTTCAACTTTCCTCCATCACCACCTCTACCACCATCACCATCATCACCTAACATGGACTATCCAACTCCACTTGACTTAGTTGATATTCATGGTGCTAATTTCGTGTGTTGATTAAACAATCGCAATCTTATCCTTGCTTTGAGGATGAGCTCCATTTCATGTTTTCTTACATTGAACAACACATCACACCACCTTCCGCACCAAACTCTACTTCCTCTATCTGAACATCTAGTATGTTTGGAATGTCAACTTAATAATTCTTTGAACCAACCTTTTGTTTAAGAAGCAAATCTTATAGTCTGTCAAGTCATCTAGAATAGTAGTATGCTTCTTGTTTAGATTACGTTGTTCTTGTATAATCATACTTTTTAGTATGATGTTTATTTATCTTTAATGTATGAGCTCTTTATAAGATGTCTTATGATTATAGTGATCATTTTTATTTGTAGACCTATTTTTCTCTTTTGGCTTATATTGTTAGCCACTTTGTTGTGCTTATTTTTCTTTTGGTTGTGAACTTGGTATCAGTTCGATGTATTGCACTTGTACTCTAACTTATTTTTGCAGCACATCACCATAGCTCGATTCTTTGTTGCCCTCGTCAAGGGGGAGCATACATCAAGGGTGAGCATTTGTATCGTCAAACTTTTATATCCACGTCATCGATACTCTTTTTTCTTCGACAAAAGGGGGAGAAATGGTTAAATGCGTCAACTAAAAACTTGTTAACTATATGTTTACATACAGTGAGTTTATATTTTTTCATTATCAAAAAGGAGGAAATTGTTAATAAAAAAATGTCTAAAAACGTTATTTATATATATTTTTTTTACCTCTCTACGTTTTGATAATAACAAAATGTAAAAACATCCTATGTCAAAACAAACGTAAACAAGTTTCGTAAATTTGCATATCGACGTAAATCACTAAAGGTATGAACAAATTAACATTAAACTTGATTGTTGATTAAAGAATTTTTTGTTATACACTTTACATTTTTATAAATGTGACAAAATATTTTTGCAAAATTTAATTAGACACATTATTTTTGTATATTAAAAAAAATATTAAGAAAATAATTCAAAATCTCTTTTTCCCGTCCAACCTACACCAGATAAACATTTCACCACAAAAAGATAAATAAATAAATAAATAAATAATGGATCTTTTGTTTGGCACTGCTCCCTTAAATAGGGACGATTCCTAGATATATCTAAGAACCGTGGGACCGTCCAGATATAACAGGCAGATTTATGCTACCTACAAATAGTGGCTCATTTTTCATTAAACCTTTTGCACATAATTTTCTTTGTTCATTTCCAGTGTTATTCATCTCCATTTCTTTGATCATTAAGCTTGTTTAAGTTTGTTTAAAGTGATCCAAACATACATCCATCCAAATGCAAGAGAAGAATATGCGTTATCGTCAAGATACAAAGTGATCGGGTAAGTATTTTAGTCCTGAAAATAAGTGAGTGATCTTGTTAGTATTTTAGTCCTGAAAATACGTGTGTGAGTGAGTTTGGTTCTTGCTTGATTAGAATTCGACATTTCGCTTAGTGTCGAAAATTGGTGTAAGCAACGTTGTACGGTTTTCTCCGCCTGAAAGGAGCTTGTGGACATAGTGAAGTGAACTCTTGAGTTGGGTACTCGAGGAGTGATGAGGCGAAAAATGAACCACTTTAGCGGGTCATTTAAGCCCGGAATTGAATTTATTTGATCAAATATTGCCCTAAACCGTTCCTTTTGTGAATTTAGGTACTTTGGGAGTGAATTCTGGAAAAGGAAGCAATTCGGACGTTTTTGGAGCATAAAAGTGAAGAAAATGGCAAAGTCTTAATTTTCCATGCTGAGAACAGAACCTGACGGCGTCAAGAGTAAAAACCATGACGACCCAGTGCAAACCTGACGGCGTCACAACAAGGGCGTCAAGAGTATTTTTGGTGACGGCCTGCACAAGGGGAATACATGACGGCGTCAGACCCAGATCTAGGCAGTCCGAGAAACTATTTAGCGGCGAGATGACGGCGTCAGACATTTGTTCTTGACGCCGTCACCTATCAAACTCTATATATAGTTTTCTATTTTTCATTCATAAAAGATGAGGAACTTGTGTGGAGAAAACTAGGGCCGAACTTTGTAAACCCTAGGTCATATTTTACAGTGTTTTCAAGGGTTTTCACCCCTTGAATCCTTGCATGTTCTATTGAGATAAGTCTTCTCTTAATTCAATCAATATGTCTATGTGTTGGTTGATTATATCTTGTGCTTGTCTTGATTTTAACATGCTAGGCTAGATCTATCTTGTGTTTGCTTGGATCTAATGAAACCTAGATGTTAATTATGTGTTGATTACTTGTTTATGGTTGTATTGGATGAATGATTTCAATGTTAGGCTTAAGAAAACTGGCAGATCTCCATTGTGTGACATGCTTGAACGTCTTAGTAAACATGAACCGATGTGTACTAGGTTTTATTGGTTGTATTTAATGCATGAGTAAATTCTAGTGATCCCATGTTAGGAGCTTCTTAGCCGGCTCGACATAGGAGTGAAGTAGGCCCTCATAGGCAGGGACGGAGCTTGAACAATATTATTGGAGGGGCTAAAATGTTTTCGTAATAATTTTGAGGGGGCCAAACCTATAATTATGATACATTTATACTAATTTTTTAGAAATAATATGCAAAACTACAAAAAATAAAGGCTAGTGGTCCTAAATTTGGGAGGGCCACAACCCCCTCTTGCCCCTACTATCCTTCGTCCATGCTCATAGGATTGGGGAAGTAAGTACGCCACCCCATGAATGGTATTAAGGAATACAATCCATCATCCACGCAACTATAACAAGTAATTAACGTGTAACAGATATCTAGGGAGTAGTGAAATCTAAGTAAACACAATTCTCCCACATATTGCTCACAACTTTAGTATAATTTAGTTTATTTTCATTTCTAGTATTTTAATTTGATTGCATCTTAGTTTTGGGTTAGTTGATTAGCAACTAATTCCGCCAACTCCTTCAAAACCCGAGATTTTTAATTGATTTCATAAAAATATAAAAATACAAAAAGAATCATCCCTCATCTCTTGACCTAGTCTTTAGGTTTTCTAATCCTAGCGACACTATTCCTAGTTGAACGATCAATCCCCCCGTACTTGTCATTATACTATACTACATCGATCAGGTATACTGCCTGGTGGGGGTTGTAAGCTTCTCGAGATCCCTCGAGAGGTAAAGCGTGGTGCAATCCCTACGCATCAAGTTTTTGGCGCCGCAGCCCGAGGAATAGTTATTGTCTAGGTTAGAATCTCTTTTTATTAGGTCTACTTGCTAGATTCCTTTCTAGTAAGATTTTATTTTTATTTTCTAGGTTCTCTTTAGTCTATCTTTTTCTTCGTGCCTTTGTTAGTGAATTAAATTCATTGACTATTCCGTTGACCATTATGGAAAACGCGAATCCACCCCTTTCCCCTAGAGAAGTGGCTGTGTTACGTGAACAAATTGAGAGTGAGATTAGGGAACTTAGGGAGCTTAATAGGTTGATTAAGGTTGAGCTCGACCATGCATTTAGTGACCTAGCGACCGCCTTGTATTCAAATGAGGACCTAGGGCCTAATGATTTTGTGAATGTTGTTGAGGAACTTGAAGAGGGGGAGATTGATCCAAAGTTAGATGATTATTTTAATCTATACCCCACTAAGGAGGAGATTGCGTACTACAATAATCATATTGATAACCCTCGATCTCCTTTTACTAGAATCGAACCTAAGATAAAGAGAGGCGATCCTAAGAATGCTAAGATACCATGTATGATTGGGTATAGACACGTTGACAATGCTTACATTGACTTTAAATCCCCAATCAACATTATGTCCTCAAGTGTTTATAATGATATAGTGAAAACAAGACTTAGACCTAGAAGGGATCCCAAATACCCCGGTGGAGTTTGTAACTTTGTCGGGAGAATTAAAGGTCTACATGTCTTTGTTAGGAATTTCACTTATATCACCGACTTTATGATTGTCGAAGATCTTGCTAATGTTATTGATTGTTGATTATCCAATGTTGTATTTGGTAAACCATTTGTTGAGGAATCCAAGTTAGAATATGATGAGATAGAAGGGATAATCCGATTTGCAAGTAACACCGATAGGATCACTTATAGGATGCTTAATAGAATGAAAGAATTTCGCTTTATACCCCGATTTGACATGGATAACATTGGTGCTTTTGAGGACATCAATGAAGAGGATAAGAAAAAGGGCATGGATTATGTAAGGGAAAAGAGGAGTCTTTTCTACAAAGATTGCTTGACTCTAGGACCAAGGTATAAAGTCGATAAGGAATTTGCCCATAGGATTATAGGAGTGATTGAGAATAAGGTGATTGGTTTCTACAAAGAACATTTACAATCAGAGAGTGAAACCAATGATGAGGTCACGTAGTAACCAATGACCTTGAGTCTAGCTACAAGACTCGTAAATAAAGAAAAGCGCTTCTTGGGAGGCAACCCATGCTTTGTGTGATTTTTATTTTGTTTGTTTGTTATTTGCTTCCGTATGCATGTTTCATTTTTATTGTTGGTAGATCATGTTTCAAAACTAAATAGTGAAATACTTTACTTTGTTGTTTGGCTTAGTCTTAACTTCATCCAAAGGTATTTTTGCAAAAGATAAGTGTAAGGGGAAACCCCAAATATGTTTTTAAGAAACAAAACCGATCATGATTCTCCACAATATTAAATGAACATGTATATTCGTATTTGTTAGAGTCAAATTCTTGTATCGAGTCATAATGATGTTTTGCAGGATTTTCCAGCAAGTAAGACCAAGTTTTTCCAGAAATTTTCCAGAAACTTAACATAAGAATTTCTGCAGGTCACTTCTAACGGCGTCACGAGTTTACTCTTGACGGCGTCACGTGTAAAAATCTGGAAATTTTACCAATTTTGTTTTTCTAACGGAGTCTTAAAGTTTTTGTTGAATTATTAGTTTTATAATCTCCAGGAAATCTGCAAAAATCATTCCGCAAGCATTATATCTTATTTTGTTTTCTAGGATTTATTGGCATATGTAGATTGCCGCCGATTTTATGCGAGGTTGCCTTGTCTGTTTTCTCAAGTTTTACAGGTTATGTATGACAAGAAGATGATTATTATTCTGGAAGGGAAGCTTTGATTGTTCATTTTCTTGGAGGAAGATCTAACCTGGCCACCTTATTATCCATACCGAGCGAATCAGGGGAGTATTTGATTTCATTTGTTTTACTTATTTCACTTTTACATTCTTTACTTGAACATTGGGGACAATGTTCATCCTAAGTGTAAAGGGAGGGTAAAATGAAGATACCTTACAAATACACTTTCGCTTGAGTTTGTTTGTTTAATAGTAGATGTGTAATAAAACTATGAGAAATACTTGTTAGTGCAATTTTAGCGCCACATTGAAAATTTTTTACAACATTTAGGAGTGAAACTTTAACCATAGCAAGCGTCTCAAGGATAGGAGATTATATGACTAGCACAAAACCGTACCATTCAGAAAAATTTTCCGCCCAAATATGTAAAGTTCGCCTTTAGATTTGATAGGAAAAGCATTTACTATTAGTGCTTATGAGTGTACAGGTAGCATTTAGATTCTAGAACTTGCGTTAGTGATGCATCCCGAGACTACTAGTGAGACTACATTCGTGTAGTAGGATTTACTACATGATAAGAGGCATTAGGATCACCCTTGTGTTAAACCCGTATCATAATTACTTGACCATTTAAGTCATATTACTTGGCTAGTTAAGTCAACTAATTTTTCCCACACCTTAGCGTTGTACTCATTTTTAGAACACGAAACCCCTAGTACATCCCTCCGAGCCTATCTTTTCGTTTCTAACTTTAAGTATCTTACTTAAAGGAAGAATTTGTTACACCCCACTTAAATGTACACCCAAATCGCCATAGCCTTCCGTGTATACACTCATCTTTAGTGCATTATTGTTATGTGTTAAACCTTAAGTTAATTATCTAATTGATTACATGGTTGCTAAGTCGAGTCATATCCTTGTACATATTGTTTTGGGACGATTGGGACTCATGGGTAAAGTACTTATTTTATGGAGTAATGGGGAAAACATCATTTATTACCCCCGTATGTGCGTTAATCTTAAAAGTACTACAAGTGCTTTGATTATCTTAATTCGAGTCATTAGAATAGTTTATTTGTAAAGTATGTAAAAATTCAAGTGTAAGGGGAATGTTCATTCCCTATGATGTATTATTTTGGATGGTAGGGTAAGAGTGTATGCAAAAAAAAAAAAAAAAAAAAAAAAAAATCGAAAAAAGAAAAGAAAAAAAAATATATATAGAAAAAGAAAAGAGAAAAAACATACGGACTACCATCCCTTTTCATTCTTTGTTCATTTTATGTTTTTGTTATTTTTCATTTATTAGCTTAAATCGAGTCTAGTCTTGGTTTAGCAACGCCATATTGTACATGTAATTAACCAAGATTGTTAACTCGCCACCAGTAAAGACTGCCTATATCCAACAAAACCGTGTATTCCATATCCCTACACCTAAAGTTACAACCCTTTAAAAGACCTCTTTGATAGTTTACCCTAGGTGCTTACGCCATGTGGTGGAGGTTTGATCCTTTCCCAAGCCTATGGTAATCTATTTTGCTATAACAGGTAGTGAGAGATGTTTTCCATTTCCATAATGTGATATTACTTTATTACACCCGAGAGATGTGAGTATCTAAACACTATTTGTGAGGTGCTAGTATATGGCCTCCGTGCTTGTCTTTGGTCTTTAGTGGAACGATTATTTGTTGTAATTACTTTTATATTAGTGTTAAATGACCCCTAACTTGTATTTTGATTAGAATAAAAGCGCATTTGCTTGAGGACAAGCAAATCTCAAGTGTAAGGGTATATGATGAGGTGAAAAATGAACCACTTTTAGGGGGTCATTTAAGCCCGGAATTGAATTTATTTGATCAAATATTGCCCTAAGTCGTTCCTTTTGTGATTTTAGGTACTTTGGGAGTGAATTCTGGAAAAGGAAGCAATTCGGACGTTTTTGGAGCATAAAAGTGAAGAAAATGGCAAAGTCTTAATTTTCCATGCTGAGAACAGTACCTGCCGGCGTCAAGAGGAAGACCCTGACGGCATCAAGAGTAAAAACCATGACGACCCAGTGCAAACCTGACGGCGTCACAACAAGGGCGTCAAGAGTATTTTTGGTGACGGCCTGCACAAGGGGAATACATGACGGCGTCAGACCCAGATCTAGGCAGTCCGAGAAACTATTTGGCGGCGAGATGACGGCGTCAGACATTTATTTTTGACACCGTCACCTATCAAACTCTATATATAGTTTTCTATTTTTCATTCATAAAAGATGAGGAACTTGTGTGGAGAAAACTAGGGCCGAACTTTGTAAACCCTAGGTCATATTTTACAGTGTTTTCAAGGGTCTTCACCCCTTGAATCCTTGCATGTTCTATTGAGATAAGTTTTCTCTTAATTCAATCAATATGTCTATGTGTTGGTTGATTATATCTTGTGCTTGTCTTGATTTTAACATGCTAGGCTAGATTTATCTTGTGTTTGCTTGTATCTAATGAAACCTAGATGTTAATTATGTGTTGATTACTTGTTTATGGTTGTATTGGATGAATGATTTCAATGTTAGGCTTAAGAAAATTGGCAGATCTCCATTGTGTAACATGCTTGAACGTTTTAGGAAACATGAACCAATGTGTACTAGGTTTTATTGGTTGTATTTAATGCATGAGTAAATTCTAGTGATCCCATGTTAGGAGCTTCTTAGCCGGCTCGACATAGGAGTGAAGTAGGCGCTTATAGGATTGGGAAGGTAAGTACGCCACCCCATGAATGGTATTAAGGAATACAATCCGTCATCCACACAACTATAACAAGTAATTAACGTGTAAAAGATATCTAGGGAGTAGTGAAATCTAAGTAAACACAATTCTCCCACATATTGCTCACAACTTTAGTATAATTTAGTTTATTTTCATTTCTGGTATTTTAATTTGATTGCATCTTAGTTTTGGGTTAGTTGATTAGCAACTAATTTCGCCAACTCCTTCAAAACCTGAGATTTTTATTTGCTTTCATAAAAATATAAAAATACAAAAAGAATCATCCCTCATCTCTAGACCTAGTCTTTAGGTTTTCTAATCCTAGCGACACTATTCCTAGCTGAACGATCAATCCTCCGGTACTTGTCATTATACTATACTACATCGATCAGGTAGACTGCCTGGTGGGGGTTGTAAGCTTCTCGAAATCCCTCGAGAGGTAAAGCCTGGTGCAATCCCTACGCATCAAGGAGTGAAGTGTGGCGAAGAGGAGCTTCGTTATTGAACCATTAAAAATCTTTGTGTTGTGTTGTGATCTTTCTAACTCTTTACTATTGTCTTGCACTTTATATTTCGTCGTTATTATTGCTTGTTATCTTGTGTTTCTTTATATTATATTCATATTATGATTGCTTGATCTCACGTACACTCAGATCTATAAGTTTTTGAAAGTATAATTTTAAAACCCAAAAAATGGTAAAACTATTTAACCCCTTCTAGTTTTTCACAAAATAAAAATAGGACAAATAAATTGCGATGAATGGAGTCTTCATGATGCAAGTTTTCATGTACTCCCTTCGTCCCATATTAAGTGTCCATAACACAAAAGCACAAAGTTTTAGGTGTATTAAATTATTACAATTGATTGTTAACCAAATGACAATTATACCCCCAATTAATATACATGCACAATGTTTTAGGTGTACTAAATATAAATTCTTGCAATTAAAGACAAAGGACAAAATTGGAAATTTCGTTAAGATTCCTTCATTTATTGTAGTGGACACTTAATATGGTACAAATAAAGATACTATTGTGGAATTTAATATGGGACGGATGGAGTATAAAAATAGGATTGAGTTATTCTAACGTTCAAATTGAACATGATAAGTCATGTTGATATTTTAAGAGGAAGGGAAAAATGTGGACCTTTTTAATGTGTCACTTTCATTTAATTAAATTTAAATCTCACTCAAAATAACATTAACATGACCTATCATGCTCAACTTAAACATGAGAGAATCTCTAGTACCATTATAATGTTGTTGTTATTATTTCTAAATGAAATATTAAACTTGAGTTAATAAATGAAAATATTCTAAAAGTACGGTTGGAGGTCAAAAATAATAATAATAATAATAATAATAAGATACATGTTCAATCTTTAATGTAAAAAAGACTTAAGTGTTGATATTCCTAATATATTTTTAGCAAAATATTATTTTTTGTATTATTGTGCGTGCTAAAATATGATAAGATACATGTTCAATTTTTAAAGTAAAAAGTACTTAAGTATCATCTTTTATCATTCCTAGCGGGGTTTTTTAATTGACCCGGCCGAGCCATCGGATCACAGTTCAACCGGTTTAACCAGGTTTTTTGTTCAAAACCGTCTTCCGATCACCCGACCGGTTCACAGTTTAACCGACCGGTCAATTCGTGTTTTAAAACACTATTTGCCACCAAAGACCAGTGTCATCTTTCTTTTTCCCCGATGCATAGAACGGGTATTCGGCTTAGATGAAAACAAAATTGCAAAACTCGGAAACACAGTGGAGTAATATATAGTTAGTAAGAGAAATTATTCCATCAACCACAGACACAACAATTAATTCAGTGAGCTACAACTACCGACGGAAAGAAATCTTCTCTTTAGATATATACGAAGTAGTTAGTAATTGATGTATCAAAAAAGAACATGGTACCGGTGTTGTAAAACTCGGCCTAGGCGGCTGATTAATCGGCGGTAGGTGGGGATTAACTGCCCGATTTATATTAATTGGCCTTATTAATCGGTTTGGTCAAAATCGGTCAATATACCGATTAATCAGATAAAATTCGGTCAAATCGTACAAAAATCAGTAAATCGGATAAATCGGCCAACTAGAGTTAAATTTTCCAAATATTAAAATTGTGGTTTTTATTTCAATATACTTCTCGATTTTTACAAAATTAGTCGACACAGGCATTTAAACACGCATCGATGAGTAATTTAACACAAAATGCGAAGGTATGCTCGTGTTTCTCATTTCAGATAAATGTTAGTGACACTAACTGAATTCAGAAATTGATTTTGGAAAATTAATTGATCTATTTGAACTTTGAAGCATAGAGTATGAGAGGATTACTTGATTTGATCACACACTATGAGGTGTTGAACCTTTGTAATGTGTATATGTGATACTTTGAGTGAATATGATTAAGTATGCGGAATCTACTTAACCACACTTAGAATGTTTATTGAAAATGGAACTGTGATGCTTGTGTTTATTTAACAAAGAACAATGAAAGTATTTACCAAACGATTCAATATTATTCAAAATAATACGAGTGATCTTCACTATCGCTAGGGTTACAAAACCTTGAATCTTGTGTTTTGTTCTAATGTATTGTCTATTGTATTTTGCATCTGCGTCTACACATATATTTAAGACATATCTAAGATCTTCCTTTTATAGTCCAAGGAAAAAGATCTTTTACAATCTTTACGACTTATCTAATCACTAGCTTATGACTTATCTTCATATTGGCTAGTTGAAGACTTATCTTGTCAGTCATTAAGATACAACATGCATCTAGGAATACAACTCACTTGGAGTGTTCAATTTGATGACTACAACAAAGATATTTTCTTGTACACGTATCAGTAGAATAAGTAATACTTATCTACACAGCTGTTGAATGAGTCATAGCAGCAGCAGAATCCATCAGCAGAAACACCTTCAGTAGAAACATTCTTCAGTAGAAACACTCTTGTGTTTATCAGCAGGAACGTACTTTGAGCTTTATTATCAGGAACATACTTGATATATTTCCTTGAGCCTTTATGTTGATTCTTCTGATTATTTAATTCCCAACAATCCTCCCCTAAACATGTGAATTACATTCAAACATGTTTTTCTGAATTAAATGAGGACTTTGTGAAGATCTTTCAAACACTTCATTGTGAGATTGTTGATCTGAACTTTCTTCTCTTTTGTGTGATTGAATGTTTTTCTCTGTAACTCATCTGCTTTCTGTTCTTTGCTCCAATCTTGGACTAAAAGATGGTGCAATATTCAACTTGAAGAATTATAAGAGATAATGATGCTGTGTATCTTGGATGCTTGTTCCAAGAAGTAGAAATCATCTTTCAGTATGTCTTTAGAAGTGATGAACAAACGTAGTGAACTGAAATTGAAACCTTTCATGTTTTGATCTAGATAGAACTTTCTCCTATCAGCTATGTTCTTTATGTCATCATCTTGTATGCACTTATCTTTTCCTTCTTTTTCTTTGGATAATCTTCCTTTTAAAGGGCTTTTGTAACCTCCCCTGAGATTTATTTCTCTCTTGAGCAATTCCCTCCCCTGTTTGGAAGATCTCTCACAATCATATCATATCACAATCATCTGATCTTGCAATTTCCATGTTTTCAGATAATTTGTACATAAAGCCATCAATTCCTTAATAGTTTAAATGATGCCCTCATCACTTCTAGGTGTGTAACCTCCTATGAGTGGTGAATCACTGAGCATTGACTCATAATCCATCATTAGATGATTTTTTTAGCCTCTTTTGAAAAATTCTTTTTAAGAAATATTTGACTTAGCAGTATGAATATGATTTTATGATTAAAAATCATACTGCTTGTAACCATTTTGAGTGGATTAAGTGTGGTAACAGACACTTAATCAAAACTTTGGCTTAAAGCAACCTCTGGTTGTGTGAGAACCAATGTTTTCAGTTATAAATAACTGCCTGTGTACAGATAAACCTATTCAAAAGGCTTTCTTTATAGGGTTTCCAACTCGTCGCATTTGTTACCTCTAACACAAGTGTTAGATTCACTTTTGCTCGCTGTTCTTTCTATCAGATATCCGTAGATTAGTCACATTATACTTGAGAGTATAAAATGATAGAAAGTGAGTTGTATCAGTTATTTACTGATCAACTAAATTATCAATTTAATGTGAAACATCATAATCAGGTTTCAAGAAAGAAGTTTTAAGGAGTTTTGAAGTCCCAAACTCTTTCTATCATTAACCTATTATATCAGCAGCAATGATCAGTAATTTGTTGCTTATAGATTTCACTTGAGATATCCTTTGAGCTCAAACATTCATACCTGAAATTGTTAGTCTAAAACCAAAAGAACAAAGTACAAAGTACTTGTCTCAGATTAGAATTATGCATAGGACTAATTGTATGAATAACTTTAAATTGGTAATAGTAGTTTTTGTAACACCCCCAAAATACCGCAGCGGAAGACTGTGTCATAGGGGTGCTACTTCATAATACAAAGTACAAGTTATAGAAAACGAACTCTAAATGAGACGTTTTGAAAAGTTACCATTCGATTAATGAATTCAAAGTTACAAACATGAGATTCCAAAGTATGATACATAAATGTATACAAAGTTTTGAATGGTAAATGATAAAAGCGTAAGTCTTCAGAATATGCAGCTTGACTCTAAGTTCCATGCACTAGCTATCGCCTTACTAACCTGAGATAAACATGCTAAAGTGTCAACACAATGGTTGGTGAGTTCATAGAGTTTGTCTTAAAATAGTTGAAAAGCCTTAAAGAATATTCACATAGCAAAGGCATTGTGAATCCACTCAGTTACAAGTCCCGCCATAAGAGACTTGTAACCTGTGTGTTCACAACCCACTGCTAACATATAGTATAATAAAGACATGTATAAGTTCATCAAGACAATTAAGCAATTAGTAGTGAGTCTCTACTTCATCTCCGAAGGACTCACTTTTATGAGGTATCCAAACATTTGCAAATGTTAGGATGTATCAAAGACAACTGGGAGTCAATTCCCAAAGACAACTGGGAGCCACTTCCCAAAGACAACTGGGAGTCAATTCCCAAAGACAACTACTAGTCAATAAATAGAATAACGCAGTCATGTATGTAAGCAATCAAGTATAACACAGTCAAGTATAGACGTTTTGAGTATTTGTACAAGTAAACAAGTAGTTGAGCATGTGTCTCCCCCAAAGAGTTAAGACAAATATGAAAAGAGTAGGGGCTATGACTCACCTTAAGTCTATGAAATGAGTAATGAAAGTGGTAGTCGAATCGCGAAAGTCTCTAAGAGCAGCCTATAATAGAACGTTGCGACTTAGGTTTGGAGTAACGTCTAAGAATACGAAGAATTGCCCATATATGTCTTGCATAATGTTCATGATGTAGTACTTAGTATATAGTGTAAGTCGTTGAATATAAGTGGTCTATGAAACATGTATAAGTTGTATATCTCTTACTACCGTTCGGGCCGACATAATTCAGAAGTCATGGAGTAAACGTTCAAGGAGCCAGGACACTTTAACTCGTAAATCCACAACTCGTCTCGACGGCTTACTCAATGAACTCCTCACATGAGGCTCCCTACTATTGTAGTATTTGATAACATATATATATATAAGCTTTTTGATCTTTAATAGTTATATGGTCTTTAGCCGTAGCTTTGCCGTGACCTTGGTCATTGTTACCATGATCTTGAGACTCAACCTTGGCTTTAGCCATGGTTGTGGTCTCGGCTTTAGGTCATTAGACCTCTTGGTCTCATCTAATTATAATGATTATATAGTAACTTTGGTCTAAAAATGGGCTGTTAAGAATTTGAAGAAATTTATCACTCAGAAAGCATTTTCAGGGCTCGAGCTTCTTTATACCTGAACGAAAACGTCGTTCCGGACAACTTTCGTGTTTTAACTTTTTGATGAATCGGACCATAAGTGGGACTTTCAAAATCATAATTTGATCAGAATGCTATTTAGGCAGATTTGCCGTTTTGGTTTCGCTAACTTCAAATGGTCATAACTTTTGACTCGTGTACTCGTTTTGGGTGATTCAAATTGCTATGTTTTCCTTGTTAAGTCCTCTTTAACAGTAAGTAAGTGTCAAATATCAAAGTTATACTATTGTGGTCGTGGTTCTCCATAAAAATCACTAGTTTGCTTGTTTACTTGTCATAAGTTAACATATGTATACCAATACTTGTTTTATCCATTTTTAAACATCATGAACACAATACAAAGACCATATATAGCATGAAAGAAACATAATAAGCATGAAATGATATTGAGCAAGAAAGTGTATAAGGGTTTGCTTACAACTTTTGGCTTTCTAAAGAAAGGAAGTCAAGTATAGAACTAGGACACTAAACCTAAGCTTGTAAACCCTTCACCATAACTCTTGTAACCCTTGCTAGCCTTGATCTAACCCTTGTGAAAACCATTTAACTTCAGCCCTAGTAACCTTGTGTAGCTCCTAATTCAACCATGGAATCACCAAACAAACTTAAGAACTAGGTAGAGAATACTAAGACTTTGAACTTTGTACTGTAACTTGTATATTGAAGATCAAAGGATCATGGTGCTATGAATTAATGGTGTGGCGTTTTTGGTGATGAAGAAAGGAAGGGATTAGCTTGCTATTTATACTATGAATGAGGAGGTTAGGAAGGTGGCTAGGAAACTACATAAACTTGGAGACAAAGTTGTAAATAAAAATGATCCAATGGCTAAAGTCATGAGATGATGCCACAAGTGTGAATGCCCCCCCCCTAGTGGCGGTTTGGAATGGATAAGGAGGGATGACTTGGTCTTGGATGATATTATCCTAGATATAGAGCTAGTTTTGACTCCGTAAGTTGCTAACCGTAAGTTTTTAGGCCACGAAACGTAAAACCGGGTATCCTAAAAATATGAAACTTGAAAGTATGGTCAAACATGTCAATATAGTCCATAATAAAATATAAAATGAGTGGTAGGTTCTATCGGGTGCTAAAACCCTGCTAAAAACTGGAAACACGGGTCTAAAACGCGTAATACGTAAAACGTACGAAAGTTGCGTAAAATTGAGAAAAGTAAAATGTAACTTTTCTAATAGGATAATAATGACTTAAAATGACTTATAATGTCTAGGCTGGGCTCAGTCTAGTGTCGGTTGGTGTTAAATGTCTTTTAGACCTAAAACCGCAAGCCTAAAAATCAAGGAATGACTTATAAAATCAAAGAATGATTTTTGGTCAAAGGAGGAGGGAAAAATATGTTGACTTTTTCTAATAAGTTGAAAACTCAAATTGTCTTAGAAACGCATTTTGTGGTCTAACGGTTAATCGCCCATACGGTTAAGCGTGCTCATGCGAGAGTAGTACAGGCTTGGGTGACCTGCCGGGAATAGTAATTAATCTGAAAATGCGAATTGTTACAGTCTCTACCCCTTCAGGAAACTTCGTCCCGAAGTTTAGTTGATGTTAACTACTTATGGTGTGTCTAAGAGAATTCGGGATCTCTAATATAGTGGTGTTTACTGTGATTCGTCTAAGGTTCTGGTTAAGGAGTTGTATCGGCTACAATTAAGCCCACTTATTTATAACTCATTACTTACATAAAGAAGCGTCCAAATTTATGTAAGTAAGGGATCATAAACTCATGGTTCGGTGATTTACAATTTCTTTATTTAACTGAAGAGGCGTCCCAATCCATTTAAATAAGGAGATTCTAAAACATCCTACTTAAGAATTTCCGACACAAAATCCGCCTTCTGAGGCAGATGGTAAGATAATCCAGTCATCAAATCCCTAAAGCTAAGCAATAATATTATTTAACTCAAATCTTGTGTGTCATCAAACACAAGATTAAGTTAACTAATTAGTTATTACTGAGCTCCATGTTTTTAATGACTCGACGAATCTCTGGGGCTCCTTATAATACTAAAGTCACATCATCTAACAGCGTGGAACTAAGCAAACCTCTAACCAAAAAGCATATGTGTATGTATTGTGTGTAAGGCAAATAAAGAGGAAGGTCCCAACGTATATAGCAGTTATAGTCTAGGCACTAAATGCAACCTAGTTCTCTATAACCAAGGCTCTGGTACCAATCTGTAACACCCCCAAAATACCGCAGCGGAAGACTGTGTCATAGGGGTGCTACTTCATAATACAAAGTACAAGTTATAGAAAACGAACTCTAAATGAGACGTTTTGAAAAGTTACCATTCGATTAATGAATTCAAAGTTACAAACATGAGATTCCAAAGTATGATACATAAATGTATACAAAGTTTTGAATGGTAAATGATAAAAGCGTAAGTCTTCAGAATATGCAGCTTGACTCTAAGTTCCATGCACTAGCTATCGCCTTACTAACCTGAGATAAACATGCTAAAGTGTCAACACAATGGTTGGTGAGTTCATAGAGTTTGTCTTAAAATAGTTGAAAAGCCTTAAAGAATATTCACATAGCAAAGGCATTGTGAATCCACTCAGTTACAAGTCCCGCCATAAGAGACTTGTAACCTGTGTGTTCACAACCCACTGCTAACATATAGTATAATAAAGACATGTATAAGTTCATCAAGACAATTAAGCAATTAGTAGTGAGTCTCTACTTCATCTCCGAAGGACTCACTTTTATGAGGTATCCAAACATTTGCAAATGTTAGGATGTATCAAAGACAACTGGGAGTCAATTCCCAAAGACAACTGGGAGCCACTTCCCAAAGACAACTGGGAGTCAATTCCCAAAGACAACTACTAGTCAATAAATAGAATAACGCAGTCATGTATGTAAGCAATCAAGTATAACACAGTCAAGTATAGACGTTTTGAGTATTTGTACAAGTAAACAAGTAGTTGAGCATGTGTCTCCCCCAAAGAGTTAAGACAAATATGAAAAGAGTAGGGGCTATGACTCACCTTAAGTCTATGAAATGAGTAATGAAAGTGGTAGTCGAATCGCGAAAGTCTCTAAGAGCAGCCTATAATAGAACGTTGCGACTTAGGTTTGGAGTAACGTCTAAGAATACGAAGAATTGCCCATATATGTCTTGCATAATGTTCATGATGTAGTACTTAGTATATAGTGTAAGTCGTTGAATATAAGTGGTCTATGAAACATGTATAAGTTGTATATCTCTTACTACCGTTCGGGCCGACATAATTCAGAAGTCATGGAGTAAACGTTCAAGGAGCCAGGACACTTTAACTCGTAAATCCACAACTCGTCTCGACGGCTTACTCAATGAACTCCTCACATGAGGCTCCCTACTATTGTAGTATTTGATAACATATATATATATAAGCTTTTTGATCTTTAATAGTTATATGGTCTTTAGCCGTAGCTTTGCCGTGACCTTGGTCATTGTTACCATGATCTTGAGACTCAACCTTGGCTTTAGCCATGGTTGTGGTCTCGGCTTTAGGTCATTAGACCTCTTGGTCTCATCTAATTATAATGATTATATAGTAACTTTGGTCTAAAAATGGGCTGTTAAGAATTTGAAGAAATTTATCACTCAGAAAGCATTTTCAGGGCTCGAGCTTCTTTATACCTGAACGAAAACGTCGTTCCGGACAACTTTCGTGTTTTAACTTTTTGATGAATCGGACCATAAGTGGGACTTTCAAAATCATAATTTGATCAGAATGCTATTTAGGCAGATTTGCCGTTTTGGTTTCGCTAACTTCAAATGGTCATAACTTTTGACTCGTGTACTCGTTTTGGGTGATTCAAATTGCTATGTTTTCCTTGTTAAGTCCTCTTTAACAGTAAGTAAGTGTCAAATATCAAAGTTATACTATTGTGGTCGTGGTTCTCCATAAAAATCACTAGTTTGCTTGTTTACTTGTCATAAGTTAACATATGTATACCAATACTTGTTTTATCCATTTTTAAACATCATGAACACAATACAAAGACCATATATAGCATGAAAGAAACATAATAAGCATGAAATGATATTGAGCAAGAAAGTGTATAAGGGTTTGCTTACAACTTTTGGCTTTCTAAAGAAAGGAAGTCAAGTATAGAACTAGGACACTAAACCTAAGCTTGTAAACCCTTCACCATAACTCTTGTAACCCTTGCTAGCCTTGATCTAACCCTTGTGAAAACCATTTAACTTCAGCCCTAGTAACCTTGTGTAGCTCCTAATTCAACCATGGAATCACCAAACAAACTTAAGAACTAGGTAGAGAATACTAAGACTTTGAACTTTGTAGTGTAACTTGTATATTGAAGATCAAAGGATCATGGTGCTATGAATTAATGGTGTGGCATTTTTGGTGATGAAGAAAGGAAGGGATTAGCTTGCTATTTATACTATGAATGAGGAGGTTAGGAAGGTGGCTAGGAAACTACATAAACTTGGAGACAAAGTTGTAAATAAAAATGATCCAATGGCTAAAGTCATGAGATGATGCCACAAGTGTGAATGCCCCCCCCCCTAGTGGCGGTTTGGAATGGATAAGGAGGGATGACTTGGTCTTGGATGATATTATCCTAGATATAGAGCTAGTTTTGACTCCGTAAGTTGCTAACCGTAAGTTTTTAGGCCACGAAACGTAAAACCGGGTATCCTAAAAATATGAAACTTGAAAGTATGGTCAAACATGTCAATATAGTCCATAATAAAATATAAAATGAGTGGTAGGTTCTATCGGGTGCTAAAACCCTGCTAAAAACTGGAAACACGGGTCTAAAACGCGTAATACGTAAAACGTACGAAAGTTGCGTAAAATTGAGAAAAGTAAAATGTAACTTTTCTAATAGGATAATAATGACTTAAAATGACTTATAATGTCTAGGCTGGGCTCAGTCTAGTGTCGGTTGGTGTTAAATGTCTTTTAGACCTAAAACCGCAAGCCTAAAAATCAAGGAATGACTTATAAAATCAAAGAATGATTTTTGGTCAAAGGAGGAGGGAAAAATATGTTGACTTTTTCTAATAAGTTGAAAACTCAAATTGTCTTAGAAACGCATTTTGTGGTCTAACGGTTAATCGCCCATACGGTTAAGCGTGCTCATGCGAGAGTAGTACAGGCTTGGGTGACCTGCCGGGAATAGTAATTAATCTGAAAATGCGAATTGTTACAGTTTTAGATGACATAGTTAGAAACATTATCAAAAAGGTTATGTACAAAAACACATTATAGTGAAAAATTTAAAGATTAAGCATTCCAATACTTGCTACCAAGTACTGAAATCTTCCAACATCAAAAGCTTTTGTAAGAAGATCTGCAAAGTTTTGTTCTGAAGCAATTTTCATTACCTGAATTAACCTCTTTTCATTGCAATCTCTAATAAAATGATGTCTTATTTCAATGTGTTTTGTTTTAGAATGTTGCACTGGATTTTTAATAATGCAAATTGTACCACTATTATCAATATGAATAATGGTATGTAAGAAATTGTACCCATAGTCAAGAAGTTGGTTTTGAAGCCATAGGACTTGACTACAACAATTTGCAGCAGCTACATATTCAGCTTCAGTTGTTGAAGTAGCCATCATTATCTGCTTCTTACACTGCCATGAGATAAGTCTACACCCAATGAATTGACATCCTCCAGTTGTTGACTTTCTGTCTAAGCTAGCACCAGCATAATCACTATCTGAGTATGCTACCAAGTCAAAAGATGACTCCTTAGAATACCATAGACCCAACCTAGGTTGACCCTTGAGATATCTAAAAATTCTCTTGACTGCTTTTAAATGAGAAACCTTAGGAGTTACTTGATATCTTGCACAAGCACAAACAGAGAACATGATATCAGGTCTTGATGATGTGAGATACATCAATGAACCTATCATAGATCTGTATGTGTGTACATCCACATTAATTCCTTCTACATCTTTAAGAAGTGGCTTCTCAGGGTCCATTGGTGTGCTTGCTATTTTGGAATCAGCAAATTGAAACTTTCTAAGAATCTTTGCAACATATTTGTCTTGACTAATAAAGATTCCTTCTCTTGATTGTTTAACCTGCAGACCCAAAAAGAATGTAAGTTCCCCCATGGAACTCATCTGAAACTAATTGCGCATAAGCTTCTCAAATTCCGAACACATCTCTTTCCTTGTAGATCCAAAGATGATATCATCCATATATACTTGAACTAGCAAAAGATCCTTCTTATGCTTCTTGGTGAAAAGTGTCTGATCTATCTTGCCTCTTTGAAATCCATTTGAAATTAAGTAGGAAGCTAGTGTTTCATACCAAGCTCTTGGTGCTTGATGTAGGCCATATAGAGCTTTAACAACCTTGTACACTTTGTCTGGATGATCAGGATCAATAAAACCAGGAGGTTGTATGACATACACCTCCTCTTCAATAGTACCATATAAGAAAGCACTCTTGACATCCATTTGATAAACTGTGAATCCCATAAATGAAGCATAAGCCAAAAAGAGTCTAATGGCTTCAATCCTTGCTACTGGAGTAAAAACTTCTTCATAGTCTATCCCTTCTTCGTGTGTGTACGCTTGAGCTACTAATCTAGCTTTATTTCTTATCATTATGCCCCTTTCATCCCTTTTATTCCTAAAAACCTATCTAGTGCCAATTACCCTTACACCACTTGGTAAATCAACTAGCACCCATACCATTTGAATCTTAAACTGAAGAAGCTCCTCTTGCATAGCCTCCAACCAGCTTGAATTCTCTAGGGCTTTATTAATATTCTTTAGTTCATCTTGTGAGAGAAAACATACAAATAAGCAAGAGTTTGAAAACGCATGCTGTTTTGAAGCATAAAGGGCATCAAGAAGCCTTTGTTGATCTGAAGACATCAATTGTTGTCTTGTCTTTACTCCTGATTGTGCATCTCCAATTACATTGTCCAGGGAGTGGACTTTGTGAATCCTTGAGTGTGGAGTAGAAAGAACTTGATAATCAGGTGGAAGGTTGTTAAAATCCACCTCATTTTCTAAGAGATTTGCTTGTGTTTCTTCTGATGGTCCATCAGCAGAAACATTTTGCTCATCAGCGGGAACGATTTGCTTATTAGTAGAAACAACAGTGTTACTTCTGACTTGAAACTCTTGTTCCTCAGTTCTATCTTCCTTGCATTAATCTTCAACATCTTCTTTAGATTTACCAGAAGAAGATTTACCATTTATTGAAGTTGAATCCACACTTGAATTTGTCCCTATTGGCATCATCACATAATCTTGATTTGTCTCATTCTCTAATCCTTCTTCATTTGTTGCATCAGCAGTTTGTGAACCTAAAAATTCATTAGTTTCTGCAACAAAAGGCATATAATTCATTGATTTGGATAGAGATTCAAGATCAAATAGCCATTTGGGACCTTGACCTTCTACATTGGATTTATTTTCTAAAAATTCCACATGCAGATTTTCTTCTACTCTTCTAGTTCTTATGTTGTATACTCTAAATGCTTTGCTATTGATAGAGTATCCAACTAAGAATCCTTCATCTGATTTACCATCAAACTTTCCAAGATGGTCTAAGGTGTTTAGAATTGTCACATGACATCCAAAAGGTCTAAGAAATCCTATTACAGGAGTTCTACCTCTAAAAAGTTCATATGTTGTCTTATTGTGAGGTTTTACAACTAAAACTCTATTTTGAACATAGCAAGCAGTGTTGACTGCTTCTGCCCAAAAAGTTATAGGCAACTTAGAGTCAGCTAACATAGTTCTAGCAGCTTCTATTAGTGTTCTATTTTTCCTTTCAGCAACTCCATTCTGTTGTGGAGTTCTTGCAACACTAAATTCTCTTTTAATACCTTTTTCTTTGCAGAAATCATCCATAACTCTATTCTTAAATTTTGTCCCATTATCACATCTAATGACTTTTACTCTTTTGCTTACTAGCTTTTCTATCTCTGTAATGAAGGTCTTAAGGATGCTAGAAGTCTCATCCTTAGTACCTAAAAAGAATACCCATGTAAATCTACTAAAGTCATCAGTAATAACTAGACAATATCTTTTATGCAACAACCTTCTAACATTTTTAGGACCAAATAATTCCATATGTAGCATAAACAATGATTGATTGATAGAGTTAAAAATTTTGGGCTTACAAGTGGCTTTATGTTGTTTTCCTTTGAGACAAGCAATGCATGTTTGATCATTTTCAAATCATTTTTGAGGTAAACCTCTTACCAAACCATCTTTGACAATCTTATTTATGGTTTTGAAATTAATATGACCAAGCCTCCTATGCCATTTCATAGATTCATCCAATGTGGCCTTAGCAATAAGACAAGTAAGAGACTCTTTTGGAACAATCTTCTTCATATCAACACTGTACATGTTGCATTTTCTTGGAATTCTAAGAAGTGCTTGACTTTCATCAGGCATCTTAAAATCAGAAGAAAATACAAGACATTCAGTCTCAGTAAAGAGAACTTTGTTCTTTTTGTCACACATTTATGAGACACTAAAAATATTATACTTAAGCTCTTGCACATAGTACACATCTTCAAAATCTAATTTACCGGTTTTAATAGTTCCTTTACTAGTAATTCTTCCTCCAATTCCTTCTCCAAAGGTAACATAGCCTCCATCTACTGATTGAAAATTTGAGAGATAAGACTTGTTGCCTGTCATGTGCCTTGAACATCCACTATCTGAGAATCCTTGATCTTCAGCATCTGCTGATGAATGTCCCTACACAAAAATAAAGGAATTAGTTTTGTTTTGGGATCCAAACCATTTCTGACTTGGATCCACCTCTTGCATCAATGAAATGTAATCTTTTGGGAATAGTTGATGCAACATTGGATTTAAGAATCCAACATGCTGAGGCCTTAACAGCATTTGCCATGCTTCCCTTACAGTGATATGAACTGTTTTGCTATTAGCAGAAACTGATGGCTTTGCAGTTGTATCCTTTGGTTTCCAAACTTGTTTTTGGACTACTGCCTTTGTTAAAATGGGTCTTTTAACAACATTTAATGCATATTTGAAAGTTGTTTTAGCACTTTTAACTGTTGTTTTTGGGTAAACAATAAGATATGGTCTATTAGCAGAAATCATTTTCCTATCAGCAGGAATTGAAACTGTTTTGGGTTTTGTTGTAGTAAAGTTAGAGTGACTTTTAGGTGTTTGCCTTTTTAGATTCACCCTATTGTTTGTATACCCAGATACCCATTTATTACAGAAAGTTGCAAGATGGTCAAAACTACCACATGTGAAACAAGCTTTGTTATCTCTTTATTGGATAGACTTGAGGCTATACCAATTCCTTTGGTTTCCTCTAGGCTTGTTTACGGTTCTATATTGTTCACAATATCTTACTGGTTGCCTAACATGTTTAACATTGTTTTTAGGCTTTTCAGTATTATGTTTGACTATCTTAGGAACACTTGTTCTAGCTTTCTTAACCACTTCAGGTTTAGACATAACCTGTATAACCTTTTTATCATCAGATGTTAAGTCCTCAATGATTGGACCATCTGACTTTCTACATGAACATACCTTGTCCTTAGGAAGTGAAGTGTTACTCAAACTTTCACTCTCTTTCAAAGGTTTATTAACAACTACATTAGTTTTTGGTTGAACTCCATATTTTAATTCAGGTAGTTGAAATTCAGGTAATCCTGTGTGTTCTAGGTCAATTCCTGGGGGAGCAGGAATACCTCTATATGGTGGAGGAACAGATTTGTATCCAACACCAGACTTAGCTTTATTAATTACTTGACATTCAATTAAGTTGGTCACACCCTTAGATGCATAATCTAGTGTTTCTACACTTATTTGAATGTTTTCTTTTGCCTTACTAAGCTTATCTACTTCAGCTTTCAAGTTACCAATGTCAACATCTTTAAACACTATTTCTCTTTCAAGAAGAATTTTGACATCAGTAAAGGTAGATTCATTTGTTTGAAAATGTATGACTTGTTCCTCTAGAATAGCTAAACCTCTTTTATGATTAGTTAAGTTATGAGCTGTATTAATTAGCTCTGTCCTTTGATTCTCATAACGTTTGGTTAAGATTTCTAAACTTTTAAGAGCAGAACAATTATTTGAACAAACTTGATCAGATTGTACCTCTATAGAGAAAGCCATAAGAGCTGTCTGAGGAGAAGCTTCTTCTTCATCAGCTGTAAAGCTCCAATCAAATCCTAATCCATCAATGGCTACCATAGCCTTTGGATTGGTTGATTCCCCTGTTTTGGATTTGCTTCCAAAACCTCTATTCTTGCTATCTTGCTGCCTTGGCCTTCTACATTCTCTTGAGAAGTGCCCCAACATATGACAGTTATAGCATTCTATCTTTGACTTGTCAAAACCAGCAGTATCATTGTTACTGATGGTGAGTTTCTTCCCCGTGCTCTGATAAAATTTCTTAGCCCTCATGCTAAGAAGAGAAATTTGCCATTTTAGGTCCATCTCTTCTAAATCATCATCATTGATTTCTAGAAGATCTTCATGAGTGAGCATGGACCCATCATTCTGACTTGTGAAAAAGGCACAACAAGCCTTTTCATTCAATATACCAAAAGTACTGCTTGATGAACTAGCAGCACCAATTCCATTATCAACCTTTTCATCTTTAACTGGGTTTGAGATACTAGGATATGACATAAAAGCCATGTTCCCAGTATATGAACTAGAGACACCAGTTTTCTTTACTTCTTGTTCCACTATTTTAAAGTTGCTATATAAATCTACAAGATCCATAGTGTCTATGTCTGGTTTATTCTTCCAGACAACAACATGTATAGCCCACTCTTCAGGTAAGCTTCTCAGAAATTTTGAGTTTAAATCTTCTTGAGGTATGTCAACCCCAAGAACAACAAGTTGGCTCACAATTTTCTGTAGCCTTGTGATGAGGCGAAAAATGAACCGTTTTTAGGAGGTCATTTAAGTCCGGAATTGAATTTATTTGATCAAATATTGCACTAAGTCGTTCCTTTTGTGCTTTTAGATACTTTGGGAGTCAATTCTGGAAAAGGAAACATTTTGGACGTTTTTGGAGCATAAAAGTGAAGAAAACGGCAAGGACTTAATTTTCCATGCTGAGAACAGTACCTGACGGCGTCAACTAGGAAATTGTGACGGCGTCAGGAGTAAAATCCATGACGACCCAGAGAAAACCTGAAGGCGTCAAGAGAAGGGCATCAAGAGTAATCTTTGTGACGGCCTGCAAAAGGAGTACACGTGACAGCGTCAAACCCAGATCTAGGCAGTCCGAGAATTTATTTGGCGGCGAGATGACCGCGTCAGACATTTTCTCCTGACGTTGTCACCTCACAAAATCTATATATACTTTTCTATTTTTCATTCATTAGGAGAGGAACTTGTGTGGAGAATACTAAGGTCGAACCTAATAAACCCTAGGTCGTTTGTAACAGTATTTTCAAGGGTTTTCACCCCTTGAAACCTTTCATGTTCAATTAAGATAAGTCCTCTTTCAATTCATTCAATATGTCTATGTGTTGTTTGAATATATCTTATGCTTGTCTTGATTTCAACATGCTAGGCTAGATCTTTCATATGTTTGCTTAGATGTAATGAAACCTAGATGTTAATTATAGGTTGATTGCTTGTTTATAGTTATATTGGATGAATGATTTCAATGTTAGGCTTAAGAAAACTGGCAGATCTCCATTGTGTAACTTGCTTGAATGTCTTAAGAAACATGAACCGATGTGTACTAGGTTTTAATGGTTGTATTTAATGCATGAGCAAATTCTAGTGATCCCATGTTAGGAGCTTCTTAGCCGGCTCGACATAGGAGTGAAGTAGGCGCTTATAGGATTGGGGAAGTAAGTACGCCACCCCATGAATGGTATTAAGGAATACAATCCGTCATCCACGCAACTGTAACAAGTAATTAACTTGTAAAAGATATATCTAGGGAGTAGTGAAACCTAAGTAAACATAATTCTCCCATATATTGCTCACACCTCTATCTTAATTTAGTTTATTTTCATTTTTAGTATTTTATTTTGATTGCATTTTAGTAATTGGGTTAGTTGACAAGCACCTAATTCCGCCCAACTCCTTCAAAACCGAGATTTTAATTGCTTTTATAAAAATAAAAAAATACAAAAAGAATCATCCCTCATCTCTAGACCTAGTCTTTAGGTTTTCTAATCCTAGCGACACTATTCCTAGCTGAACGATCAATCCCCCGGTACTTGTCACTATACTATACTACAACGATAAGGTACACTGCCTGGTGGGGGTTGTAAGCTTCTCGAGATCCCTCGATAGGTAAAGCGTGGTGCAATCCCTACGCATCAAGTTTTTGGTGCCGCAGCCCGGGGAATAGTTATTGTTTAGGTTGAAATTTATTTTGATTAGGTCTACTCATTAGATTCCTTTTTAGTAAGATTTTTATTTTTTTTATTAGCTTTCTCGTAGTCTATCTTTTCTTTGTGTATTTGTTCGTAGAAACCTTTCCATTGACTCTTCCGTTCACCATTATGGAGTACACGAATCCACCATACTACCGACCACGAAATCCATTCTACCCTAATGACATCTTGATGTTCAAACAATATCAAGATGAACCCATATATGATGCATGGACTCATTTTAAAATTTTACTCCGAACAGTCCCTCATCATAGTTTCGCTTTAGCATCCCTAACCCAAACCTTTTACTATCGTGTCAACCGATGTGACCAAATGTGCATTGAGGATTTTACCAATGGGGACTTTAGGGAATTAAATGCTGAAGAAGCATGGGATGCCATAGAAGATTGTGCCCAATATTATTATAGAGTAGACAACCCAACAAATGTTAGTGCAAGTCAATTGACCACAAATTTCAAGGATAATGAAACAAGTTTGTTTGGGGATGGGGGTAGAGTTGAGCCACCTAGCTGCATGTCATGGTTAGGTACTACCATGATACGGGATGAACACATAGGTGATCTTGACACCATAAGCCCGCTAAATACCCCACAAGTTCTACCATCATTTGAGGCACTCACACCGCCCGTGACTTACCCGGAAGAAGTAGAAGAGACTTTAGGAATCCCAATTGAGGTAGAACCCTTGGACCAAGCACCACTAGAGGATATAGGTTTGAACACTTGTAGTGATAAACTTACTCCTAGTTCTAGGGAATTTCCTAATGTTGATGAACCGGAACCTCAACCTTTACACAACTTTCCATCCTTAG
Source organism: Artemisia argyi (assembly GCA_030686995.1). Lineage (NCBI taxonomy): Eukaryota > Viridiplantae > Streptophyta > Magnoliopsida > Asterales > Asteraceae > Artemisia > Artemisia argyi. The sequence continues at coordinate 88,913,112 of CM060701.1, read as the reverse complement.
ATATACATCTAGGAGACAAAAGAGGAACCGACCCACCCATCAACCAATATTATCCGGGTAGTTTTAGGATGAAGGAAGCCATTCACTCACCCCCTTCACCTCACGTGGCATATTTCCACCCTAAGGGTGTGTATTGCTACTTCCACCCACACTTAATCCTAAGTGTAGGGAAAACCTCCCCTATTTCCGTTAAATAAGGGTAGAGTCAGGCTCGTGACTCGAACAAAAAAAAGCGCTTCTTGGGAGGCAACCCATGCTTTGTGTGGTTTTTATTTTTGTTTGTTTGTTATTTGCTTCCGTATGCATGCTTTATTTTTATTGTTGGTAGATCATGTTTCAAAACTAAAATAATGAAAATACTTTATTTTGTTGTTTGGCCTAGTCTTAACTTCATCCAATGGTATTTTGCAAAAGAAAAGTGTAAGGGGAAACCCCAAATATGTTTTTTAAGAAACAAACTCGATCATGATTCTCCACAATATTAAGTGAACATGTATATTCGTATTTGTTAGAGTCAAATGCTTGTATCGAGTCATAATGATGTTTTGCAGGATTTTCCAGGAAGTAGGACGAAGTTTTTCCAGAAATTTTCCGGAAACTTAACATAAGAATTTCTGCAGGTCACTTCTGACGGCGTCACGAGTTTACTCTTGACGGCGTCACGTTTAAAATTCTGGAAATTTCACCAGTTTTGTTTTTCTAACGGAGTCTTAAAGTTTTTGTTGAATCATTAGTTTTATAATCTCCAGGAAATCTGCAAACATCATTCCACAAGCATTATATCTTATTTTGTTTTCTAGGATTTGTTAGCATATATAGATTGCCGCCGATTTTATGCGAGGTTGCCTTGTCTGTTTTCTTAGGTTTTACAGGTTATGTATGAAAAGAAGATGATTTATATTCTATAAGGGAAGCTTTGATTGTTCATTTTCTTGGAGGAAGATCTAACCTGGCCACCTTATTATCTATACCAAGCGAATTCGGGGAGTATTTGATTTCATTCTTTTTACTTATTTCACTTTTACATTCTTTACTTGAACATTGGGGACAATGTTCATCCTAAGTGTAAGGGGAGGGTAAAATGATGATACCTTACAGATACACTTTCGCTTGAGTTTGTTTGTTTGATAGTAGATGTGTAATAAAACTATGAAAAATACTTGTTAGTGCAATTTTAGCGCCAAATTTAAATTTTTTTACAACATTTAGGAGTGAAACTTTAGCCATAGCAAGCGTCTCATGGATAGGAGATTGTATGACTAGCACAAAATCGTACTATTCAGAAAAATTTTCCACCCAAATATGTGAGGTTCGCCTTTAGATTTGATAGGAAAAGCATTTACTATTAGTGCTTATGAGTGTACCGGTAGCATTTAGATTCTAGAACTTGCGTTAGTGATGCATCTCGAGACCGCTAGTGAGACTACATTCGTGTGGTAGGATTTACTACATGATAAGAGGCATTAGGATCACCCTTGTGTTAAACCCGTATCATAATTACTTGACCATTTAAGTCATATTACTTGGCTAGTTAAGTCAACTAATTTTTCCCACACCTTAGCGTTGTACTCATTTTTAGTACACGAAACCCCTAGTACACCCCTCCGAGCCTATCTTTTCATTTCTAACTTTAAGCATATTACATAAAGGAAGAATTTGTTACACCCCACTTAAATGTACACCCAAATCGCCTTAGCCTTCCTTGTATGCACTCATCTTTAGTGCCTTATTGTTATTTGTTAAACCCTTAGTTAATTATCTAATTGATTACATGGTTGCTAAGTCGAGTCATATCCTTGTACATATTGTTTTTGTAACCTCCCGTAATTTTCCCATACGATTAGTAGATATAAAAAAAAAAAAAAATTGAATAAAAGGATGTTACGTTATTTAAATACCATTTTTACGGGGAACAAAATTTTTTTATTTATTTATTATGCATGACATATTATATGAACCACTATGACATTTATGATTGACCATTTACCTAGGAACGATGCTTACACACAACCTCGATAATCTATAAATATCGCGAATAATATAATAAATTTAAAACGTTTATATTTTATAAATATACGTTTCGTATATTTACCGTACAATATTTATATATTTCCGGAGCCTACGAAAATTCCCGAGATTGCTCACTAATATTTTTGAACCTCGACACGATACTTTGAACAAGCGCACCTCTAACTATTATATTTATAAATCACAAGTACATGTTTGCTTTAGCTCAGTTGATTATAACTTTTACACGCGACATATCCTTTTTATTTCACAACTCTAGTATCCATGCTTCTAAGAACTATGAAAGACAATTATTATCAACTTTTGAATATAATTACTATACTAGAATATTGATCAAGTTAAGGCACCTTACACGATTCATCTCAAATTAACACAAATAGTAATAATACTTCGTATAAATTCTAATAAACCACCCCAATTCTTTGCGATTTCAACATATAACACCTACGTATTATTGCTCCTCTCGTTCCACCTAGAAAACCAAGTGCAAACTCTTACACCACCTCCATGCAAGCATTCTATCCCTGCTCCTTATCACCTTCCCGTTCGAGTATATAAAGACTCCATGCAATTCGACCAAACACACACACTTAAAATATCAAACAACTTGGATACTTAACTAGCCTTGTATACCTTCATGTACTCACACTATACGTACACAATCACTCTCATTTTCCCAAACTATAAACGAAACACATCAAACCTTTCACGTAAACCCTAATTACAACCAAACGGACCCTTAATTATTTTTAATTTTTCTTCTTTGTTTTCTGCTGGGCCGAAACAAAAACGCAAGCCCACCAGGCCAAAGCCCAAGCGCACCCTTGATATTTTGTTTCTCTCTTTTGTTTCCCAGTCGCGACCAGCCAACAAGACACCCTCGCTACTCAAAATCTCGACACACAACACCAACATATTTCTACCTAAATCGAATCACCACCTAGCAAGGACTTAGAAATGACAAACCTCGTTCATTACCTCACCCTTTTGATCACTCAAATCTGGCCAAAGTGAAACCCCCAACTCGTATGAACAAGATTAGTAAAAACGTGTCACAAATTTCCTTAGCACCTCCCATGCTCCCCAATCGCTGGAAACCATCTATAAACGATATAGCAGCTGTCAGGAGTGTCAGAGAATGTCAGAAGAAGGTCTTACACATTCTCTTGTTGTTCTAACTTGATTGGATACTAGTAGAGGTGCCACACATAGTTTTAAGCCAACACACAACATCACGTTACCCATTGTTTGCTATCACACACCAAACACTGCCTACATATACTCTCCATACAACCTCAGTTGATAACACACACCCAAACGAACCCAATAACAAAATATAAGTCGAGGCATACCATGAAACGGGATAGAAAGTTGGCAAGAAGTTCGAAGGGCTAGATACAAGTTCAAGGAGCGTCATCACTCATCCTACATCCTTACTTGGCCACAAGTCGATCCAAAATCTCCATTTACACTTGTTCGAACCACACTCTAAGTTTTACGCCCCTTTTGAAGTGAAGTAAGTCTACACGACACCTAATTCATGTTTTCATTTCAATAACTTTCTATTTTTGGCACTTTACTTTGATCCGTTATCTCGTTAAATAAAAACGTAATATATGCTTTTTATTCGACATCCTAAACGTTTAATATACTAGCAATCAAATGGCATAAAGTTTTGAACTTAAAAATAACATTTACTTAATAAATATCACACGTTTTAAAAGTCATTGGACCTATACGAATTTAATAAAAAGACTTAGAATATTTTTAACAAGGGAAACTGTTTTCAGAATCGATTTTAGTCACTTACTTAGCCTCGTTAATTCCAAATCGCGACACATAACATATCGATTTTAAAACTTGATCTCATTGTCAACATGGCTAGCAAACAGGACACGTAAAAGAATAAATCTAATAAGCTCATAGGAGTCGATTTCAAAAGCCAAAGTGATCGAGCTTTAGACTGGATTTTCAAATAAAAATAAGTTAACTTTTGGGCCTAGTAAGCCCGTTAAGCTGTTTTTAAGCTTTTTTGATAAGCTGACCATTTAAGCACTTTTGTAATGTTTTTGTAACATAAAAATGAACCCAAGACCAGGCCCAAACCCCTCGTAAGCCCTTTGGATCACGAAACCTTAATGGGCCTTAAAGTTAAGCTCGTTAAGCCCATTTGTAAAAATAAGCACTTTTTGAGAAAATAAGCTTTTGAAATAAACTTATCTGATTATTCTGAGCTTATAGAAAAAGTGAAAATGTTAAGTTTCAAGTTTGGTGAAATTTGGACTAACTTTGCAAAATTTTCATAACCGGGGACTAAAAGTGTAAACTTTGGGTCAAAACTGTAATTTCTAATTTTCTGAGTTTAAAACTGTAAATAATGATAATTGGAGTTGAAAAATGTAAATATTGATATTATTTGGACTTAAAATGAAACGATTGTTAACTACGGACTAACGGTGTAAAATTATATTCGTTAGGGTTAAAAGTGTAACTTTGGTAAAACTTAAAGGATTTTCTGTAATATTATTTTATAAAAATAATATTAATATTTTATATATAAATACACATATTTAGTATAATACTTTTATGAATTTAACTTATATAAATACGATATAAATAATCGCGTAACTATAATTAATATTTAACGATATAACGATACATTATTCTTTTCTTCTAAAATGACATTATAACACATCGTCTACACACTTCAACTTATTCTTAATGATTTTCCATCGCACATCGATCATCGATCATTACACTCACAAGTTATATGTATATATAACTTTGTTCTTGAACTTCAAGCATTTAAACGAACACGAGTTTTAATCACAACTGAATAACTAATATTCGCGATAAAACGAGATTTAGACTATCAACTAAAACATACCATATCTTTTAGGTTGTGTGTGAAGCCGTTTCCTTGCATCGTTGAGACTATGTTACTACCACTACTACTGTACTACTAAGGTGAGTCATAGCCCCTACTCTTACTTGTTTTACAATGATTTATAAACGTTTTTGGGGGAGATACATGCTTAACTACTGTTTTTACTTTTACAAGTATTCATTTACTAAATACATGACTGTATTTCATATAAACTTTACTGGTTTACACACTTTTATATCTCGTAAGGAAATACCTGCTATATACATGATTACAAGCGATTTTCTAATGATATGCTATATTTGATCTCTATTGCCTAAGTACCTATTACCGAAAGTCCCTCGATCATGCGCCTTAATCACTTGTAGGGTGAACGTAAATAATTGTGAATAGATCTATTAGGGATTGACAATCCCCATTTGGTCGCTAGAGGAAAGCCACCAAATGCGCTTTATTTGATTTCATAGGTTACTGGTAAATACCTATCTTGAGGGCCACTGTTTTACATCATTATTATGGATAATTTTGATGCCTGTTAATCGTTGAGTGTCATGAGCTTAGGGCAAGAGAACGGTAATAATATAGCACTGCAATGACTGATGTTAAGGGCGTACGATGTTGTAGCCCTCTATTTTATTAAAACTATGAGATTGTGCTCACTATATAGCAGGAAAAACTATTGATAATTGGCAAACGAACTACTATTTTGGTGTTGACCCGATTAGGTCAAACAAACTATTATTTTGGTGTTGACCCAGTGAAGGGCAAACCAACGGACTATTTTTGAATTATTAAGGAAATCACTCATTTTCTGATTTTGATAAACCAACGATTTAAGCTATGAATATTATGGATTTACTCACACTTTAATTTGATAATCAACTACACTTTTAAAACGGACCACTTTTACAAAATACCACCTTATGCCCTCCGTGCCTACGTGTTTCCAACATCTGGTAGAGACATTACTTTTACATGATTTCTTATATATGTTAACATGTTATGATTATGCTAATGGCTTATATTTACTAATCGGGATTATTACCAATACCATGTCTTCATATCCCCACCCTATTGTCTTGTCATCGGATTTATAGGCTTCCCCTTTTACATCACCTGATCCAATTCACCGAAATAGGAAAATTCGACAACTTCAGCCGTATAAAGCAAATTCTTCTTATATCACTACCAGCTCATGTCATACCACCACAAGAACCAGTTGTGCCACCACCAATTACACCACCTATGCTATCACCATCACCACCTACTATCTTCTACCAATAGATCCATGAACTCCTTACTAGAGCAGAACTATAGGCATATTTGAATGCACATTCCTTGTTCGACGAATGTGACCGGCATTTCGTACCATATAAGCATATCTTCACTAAAAAGTCATTAGGACTGTTTTTTTTTTACCCATGCCATGAACTAGAGCGAGTCCAATCCATCTTCCTTCCCTGAATAGGCTGTGTCCCCTACATTCGCTTCGCCCTCCGCTACTGCGCAAAGATTTTGATCCCCCGTTTAGTAAGTTGTGAAAACACTACCTTATGTTTAGACCTATTGATTCCAGTAAAAAGCCAAATAGAGAGTTTTTGCGTATGCCTGCTTTAAGAATAAGGAAAAGCTTGAAAAGCATACTTGCTTTAAGAACAGAAAGAGGTTCCTTCCGCGGTTCAACCTTACATCCACATAGGAGTTATTTGCGTAGAAAAACCCCAAATAGTCCTCTTAGTATCGAAGCCTTCTTTTAACTTGTCAAGAAACATAAATAAATTGAAAGACTTTAGACCTCCCATCAGAACAAAATCTGAAGTTCAACAACCTTCCCTACGTCTATCCCTTTTATCCGAACCCCTCATTATTAAATATCTGTTACAGACAAACTTTGTGTCTAATTGGGTAAGTTACCCCACAGATTTTCACGGAACAATAGAATGTGAGCAATCATTATTTTCCAAACACAATAGAAATCTTCATTCAGAATGAAATTGTTTCTCAAGTCAAGACAAGGCCACTAGTTTGAGCTACTCAACAATTATGACTGTGAGATACGTTATCACCCAAGAAAAGCTAATGTAGTAGTAGATACGTTAAGCTGGAAAGAAAAAATAAAAAGAAGAAGCTAATGTAGTAGCAGATACGTTAAGCTTGAAAGAACGATTAAAAACCACTCGGGATTAGATTATTAGGAATGACTACCTATTCACCCTTTCATCACACTATACCCTTGTGGGCAGATAGACTTCCCCGACACAAGAATCGAATCGAAACTATTACGACACTTTCAATGACTTTCTTCGTGAACACGTAGAGACTCTTACAGATGAGATTGAGAACTTCGTAATTGGCCAGTTAGCTATGAAGGCTGTATACTCAGTTTTGGGAATCAATGGAGTTTATAGGAGCATTTGTGTGGAGCCAACACTTCAACAGAAATAATGATGGGAACCCTGAGGATTGACGTGGAGAATGTGTATCATAGGCGGGCCTTACAAGAATCCCTAGCTAGGGAAAGAGCAAGAGATCAAACCATCGAAACTATAACCACTGCCATTCAAGAACTCCAAAAACCGTATGTACATGTAATTAACCAAAAAAAAAAAAAAAATCGAAAAAATCAAGAAAAAGAAAAAAAAAAATAGAAAAAAGAAAAGAGAAAAACATACGGACTACCATCCCTTTTCATTTTATGTTTTTGTTATTTTTGATTTATTAGCTTAAGTCGAGTCTAGTCTTGGCTTAGCAACGCCATATTGTACATGTAATTAACCAAGATTGTTAACTCGCCACCAGTAAAGACTGCCTATATCCAACAAAACCGTGTATTCCATATCATTACACCTAACGGTACAACCCTTTAAAAGAACTCTTTGATAGTTTATCCTAGGTGCTTATGCCATGTGGTGGAGGTTTGATCCTTTCCCAAGCCTATGGTAATCTATTTTGCTATGACAGGTAGTGAGAGATGTTTTCCATTTCCATATTGTGATATATACTTTATTACACCCGAGAGATGTGAGTATCTAAACACTATTTGTGAGGTGCTAGTGTATGACCTCCGTGCTTGTCTTTGGTCTTTAGTGGAACGATTAATTGTTGTAATTACTTTTATATTAGTGTTAAATGACCCCTAACTTGTATTTTGACTAGAATAAAAGCGCATTTGCTTGAGGACAAGCAAATCTCAAGTGTAAGGGTATATGATGAGGCAAAAAATAAACCGTTTTTTGGGGGTCATTTAAGCCCGGAATTGAATTTATTTGATCAAATATTTCCCTAAATCGTTCCTTTTGTGATTTTAGGTACTTTGGGAGTGAATTCTGGAAAAGGAAGCATTTTGGACGTTTTTGGAGCATAAAAGTGAAGAAAACGGCAAAGACTTAATTTTCCGTGCTGAGAACAGTACCTGACGGCGTCAAGAAGGAAATTGTGACGGCGTCAGGAGTAAAATCCATGACGACCTAGAGAAAACCTGAAGGCGTCAAGAGAAGGGCGTCAAGAGTAATCTTTGTGACGGCCTGCAAAAGGAGTACACGTGACGGCATCAAACCCAGATCTAGGCAGTCCGGGAATTTATTTGGCGGCGAGATAACGGCGTCAGACATTTGCTCTTGACTCCGTCACCTCACAAAATCTATATATACTTTTCTATTTTTCATTCATTAGGAGAGGAACTTGTGTGGAGAATACTAGGGTCGAACCTAATAAACCCTAGGTCGTTTGTAACAATATTTTCAAGGGTTTTCACCCCTTGAAACCTTTCATGTTCAATTAAGATAAGTCCTCTTTCAATTCATTCAATATGTCTATGTGTTGTTTGAATATATCTTATGCTCGTCTTGATTTCAACAGGCTAGGCTAGATCTTTCATGTGTTTGCTTAGATGTAATGAAACCTAGATGTTAATTATAGGTTGATTGCTTGTTTATAGTTGTATTGGATGAATGATTTCAATGTTAGGCTTAAGAAAACTGGCATATCTCTATTGTGTAACTTGCTTGAACATCTTAAGAAACATGAACCGATGTGTACTAGGTTTTAATGGTTGTATTTAATGCATGAGCAAATTCTAGTGATCTCATGTTAGGAGCTTCTTAGCCGGCTCGACATAGGAGTGAAGTAGGCGCTTATAGGATTGGGGAAGTAAGTACGCCACCCCATGAATGGTATTAAGGAATACAATCCGTCATCCACGCAACTGTAACAAGTAATTAACCTGTAAAAGATATCTAGGGAGTAGTGAAACCTACGTAAACACAATTCTCCCATATATTGCTCACACCTCTATCTTAATTTAGTTTATTTTCATTTTTAGTATTTTATTTTGATTGCATCTTAGTAATTGGGTTAGTTGACTAGCAACTAATTCCGCCCAACTCCTTCAAAACCGAGATTTTAATTGCTTTTATAAAAATAAAAAAATACAAAAAGAATCCTCCCTCATCTCTAGACCTAGTCTTTAGGTTTTCTAATCCTAGCGACACTATTCCTAGTTGAACGATCAATCCCCCGTTACTTGTCACTATACTATACTACAACGATTAGGTACACTGCCTGGTGGGGGTTGTAAGCTTCTCGAGATCCCTCGAGAGGTAAAGCCTGGTGCAATCCCTACTGTAGGACCTTAAATAACACAACTTTATCACACTCAATATAAGCGCAATAAGAAGGAAAGATGGAAAGATGGTGACTTGTATGATATATATGTAATTCGTGTATAGAGAGAGAGAGATGGAAATGAGAGCTTTTATTCAAAGAAAACACACACAAATACACACACAAGCACACCTTACAAATGAGAGGTAAGGTGCCTTTTACAGTTCCATACATAGGCTTTCTATGGGCTTGGGCTTGGGCTTGGGCTTGGACTTGGTTTACATGTTCTAATAAGGCTTACATGATATACTTAATAAGTACCAAGTCCATAGCCCAATATACTTAACTATTACAATACTTGTCGACTCAATAATGATCGTCACTTTTAGTGCTAACATTCTCCCCATAAGGGACGATCATTGAGATCTCCCTTTGATTACATAAATGATCAACACTTCTAATGCTAACAATCTCCCCCTAAGGGACGATCATTGAGATCTCCCTTTGATTACATAAATGATCAACACTTCTAATGTTAACAATCTCCCCGTAAGGGTGATCATTGAGATCTCTCTTTTGTGACCTTGATCTTTGATCTTTGAAGCTTGTTCTCTTTGAACTTTGAGTCTTTGTGTAATAGCTTTGCTAGATTCTTTGTTCCAATCACGCTTTGTGATCTTTGATAAATGTCGTTTGGTTGTTCTTGCCTTTGATCAACGTCTTTACTCTGTTGTCTTTACGTCTTTTCCAACATACTCATACTTTGTTTGGCATTGAATTCTTTGTGAAGTTCTCTTTTCTTTGGCTTTAATCTTTGTTTCTTTAGTTTGTAGATTCTTTGACTTTGACTTAGAAACGTTTTGAACTTTGTTTTGCTTTGATCTTTGAAGAGAGCTTTGCAGGGTATGAGCATGTGGATCTTTGAGTGATGGTAACGGTCTTTCTCCAAGGAACATTCATCAGTACCTGCATAAAACAACTTTAAAACACAACTTTATCACACTCAATATAAGCACAATAAGAAGGAAAGATGGAAAGATGGTGACTTGTATGATATATATGTAATTCGTGTATAGAGAGAGAGAGATGGAAATGAGAGCTTTTATTCAAAGAAAACACACACAAATACACACACAAGCACACACCTCAAATGAGCCTTTGAGGTGTTTAAATAGTTCATAACATGAGATGCCCTATGGGCTTTCTATGGGCTTGGGCTTGGACTTGGTTACATGGTTGGATAACTAGGCTTATGAAACATAGCACATAACATATTAGCTTGCCAAGTCCAAGGCCCAATGACTAAACTATTACTAAACTTAACAAACAACACAAAGTTACAATATGAGAATGACCATCACTTCTATATATATATTTTTAATGCTAACAATCTCCCCCTAAGGGGTGGTCATTCGAATGATGCTCCACGTGAGTGGGTCTTCCGTGTTCTTTGTCTTTAACTTTGTGTGTCGTTGTAGAATAGTCTTTAGTCTTTGTTCCTTCATGCTTTGTGATCTTCGATAACTGAATTTTCATCGTTCTTTGTTCCTTTGTGATGTGGAGTTATCTGCCATTCGTCACTTCTGCGTCTGTGGTGGTTGTTTGCCATTCCAACATGCTCATACATCTTCAGTCTTTGTGATACATGCATTTGTAGTTCTCGTTCTTTCACACAGATCTTTGTCACTTTACTTCTGTAGATTCTTTCACATTGCGTAGAATCTTTCTTTGAACCTTTCTTTGCTTTGATCTTTGTGAGAACTTTCATTTGACTTCAAGATGCATGTATGAGTATGTGGAATCTTTCGCCATGGAGATGAAGTGTCCCTGCATATAAATAGTTAGCAATAAAACATCCGGTACTTACAGATAAGAATTAGAGATCGTCAACAGCATAGTGTGAAGACTCCTTCTAACCCATACCAAGGCCGTTCCCATGTCAGATACTCTCGAGAGAGCTTACAAGACCTACATAGTAGCTCAATGACTGGGTGAGTCGCTGGGGATCACTCCACGACTGTAGACCATTTGAAACCACCACGAACACTAAGCGTAACCCACAAAGAATTACCGAAGTGACCTGCTGTCAGGGCTGCTTGATGTTGACCCTGGCAGGAGTTTCCATTTAATCATTGAGAATCACAAAAGTGAATTCTCTCATAAATGTTCTGGCAGATTGCTAAGATCTGCGTAGGACTCTAAAGTTTACATCTGGTGTCCTTAAAGTTGAACAACCAGTGTAGAAGTATCATGTGTTCCTATGAGATCTTTTTGATGAATCTCGGGGCTCTAGACTCTATAAGTGCACATTTGGTTTCCTATGCGGAGATTAGGGAGAGGTCTCCTGCTTCAATATCAACCATCTCTAAGAGACAGGTCGATAGATTACACCGGTTCCCCGTGAGAATGAAACAAGCTCTTTTAAGAGAACTTGAGTGGTTAAGAAGGTTTAGTGCAGTGCATCACTGGGTCCATGACGTCTTTGTCTTCAATACCAGTGTCACCTTAGTAACAACCAGTAGCATATGAGTTGAACCCGGTGTCTGCCCTAAGGTTGAACATTTGGAGGGCTATTTCTTTTCACCCTTTTTCATAACTTTTCTTTTTAATTCTTCAACCCCTTCTTTCTCCTTTCTCATTTTCTCCTTTTTTCAATCATACCTGAGGACTTCTAATTCTAATCTATTGGATTTGTCCTTGGGTAGATCCCTCCGGCTCTGGCGGATCATAGGGCGGTTTTTCCTAACCTTAGTCACCTTATAACTCCATGACTATCCTATCATTGCCATAAAACCATTCATTTGAAAATCTCTCAAAGTGTTTATGATAATAAAACACATTGTTCTTACCACTTTGAGAGTTTTGCATTTCATTTGAAGGACTCTCCCTTCACATGTGCTCATGAATATTTAAAAATTTGCAGATGCGGGAGGAGTTTGCACTTTTTGAATTGATCCACTTTCAGCGAACATGACCGATTCGAGACACGCTTACATCACTAGTTAGACTAGCTTGAAATTATTACCCGTCCTGGTCAAGTCCAAAGAAAGTCTCTCGATACGGTACATTCTACTCAGACAAGTCCTATTCAAGACACGCTTACATCACTAGTTAGACTAGCTTGAAATTATTACCCGTCCAGGACAAGTCTTTTCGATTACTGACATTTTAAGCTTCGTCAATTCATTGGTACTTACTGAGTCGAGCTCTTTTGAGATTCAGTCACAAACTTTAAACATATTTTGTCTTCTCCCCCTCAAAAATAGCATATCGTGATATTTTTGATATCAACAGATTAAGAAAATGCTTTTGGAGAGAAAGACAGATTCTGCATGAATTTGGAACATTTTTTCTTTTTATACTCCCCCTTAATGATAGCATATTTAAAATAAATTAAGGGTTTTGAGGGAGTTACCTTGAGCACTAATTTTGAGAGATTTTGAGAAATCTTTTGAACAATCTTGAGAAAGTGCTCAAGAATTTTGTTTTGAAAACGAGTTTATGCTTTGAAATCTTTTTCGTTTGTTTAGACTCGAACTTTTTGAAAAAGAGTTCGTCATTGAACGTACGAGTCCTTGATTTGAAAATAATCAGAAGTCATCATTGAAGTCCGGGTTTCGTACTGAAGTATACGAAAGCCATTGTGAAGAAAATTTTGAGAAAACGACATGTTTTAGAAAAACATTAAAAGGAACTCCCGCTCAAGCATCTGTACATGTCCGTATCATTGTTGAATGACATTTCTAGAAACGTACAGAATATTGATTTATACGAGAGACATGTCGTGAGAAGAATATTTTTGGATTTTTTGATTTTATATTGTTTTAGTATTTTTTGAAAATTTTATATTTTTGTATTTTGTTTTTGTTGGTTTTTCAAATTTTGTATTTTGTTTTTTTTCAAAATATTTACAGCGAAGCGATTTTGAAAACATTTTTCAAAAAGATTCGAGAAGACGTTCTAGCTCCTCAGGAGTTAGGCTTCGCATGCCAATTCGTCGAACTAAATAGTTAAACCTTTCTTTTGGAAGGGCTTTAGTAAAAAGATCGGCAAGTTGGTAATCAGTCTTAACGAAAAATAATTCAACAGTACCCTCTTCCACCTGTTCTTTGATGAAATGGTAGCGGACTTTGATATGCTTCGTCTTAGAGTGATGTACGGGATTGCACGAGATGGCTATGGCACTTTTTGAGTCACAATACATAGGTATTCTGTCAAAAGTAAAGCCATAATCTGTGAGCTGTGTCCGCATCCAAAGAACTTGGGCACAACACGCAGATAGAGACACATACTCGGCTTCGGCGGTTGATAGCGCAGTACAATCCTGTTTCTTTGATGACCAGCTTACTAGCTTTTCACCCAAAAATTGTGCTCCACCTGATGTACTCTTTGCTGTAACTTGATCACCAGCATGGTCTGCATCTGAAAATGCTGTTAGATGAAACCCCGAATCCTTCGGATACCAAAGTCCCATGTTAATGGTGCTTCGTAGGTACCGAAAGATCCGTTTAACCTCTTTGAGGTGAAGTTCGGTAGGCTTTGCCTGAAACCGTGCTAATAAACAAACATCAAATTGAATATCAGGTCGGCTAGCGGTTAGGTACATGAGAGAACCGATCATGCTCAGATTTTTTTTCGGATCGATGGGTTTTCCAGACAAATCAGCACCTATTTTTGGTGAAGTGACCATTGGTGTACCAACAAAATCACAATTTTCTATTCCATGTTTTTTCAAAATCTCTATTGTATATTTAGCTTGATTGATAAAAATACCATGAGGGGATTGATGGATTTGTAAACCAAGAAAGAATTTTAGTTCCCCCATCATGGACATTTCAAATTTGCTTTTCATGAGATTTTCAAAATGTTTTGAATGGTTAGGATTGGTTGATCCAAAAATAATGTCGTCCACGTAAATTTGAACGATCAAAATATCATCTTTGAATTTTTTGATAAACAAGGTGTCATCAACCGTTCCTTTTGTCAAATTGTTTTTGAGCAAGAAAGATGATAGTTCGTCATACCACGCTCTTGGAGCTTGTTTTAGACCATAAATTGCTTTCTTAAGCTTGTAGACGTAGTCTGGATGATCTTTGTCGATGAATCCCTCTGACTGACTCACATACACTTCTTCTTTCAGAGTTCCATTTAAGAAAGCAGTCTTAATGTCCATCTGATAGACTGTGATGTTTTTGTGAGCGGCATAGGCTAAGAAAATCCGGACTGCTTCAAGTCTAGCTACAGGCGCGAATGATTCCTCAAAATCTATCCCTTCTTCTTGTGGATAACCTTTAGCCACGAGACGAGCTTTGTTGCGAATAACAGTCATTTCCTCATCCAGTTTGTTCTTCCACAACCACTTGAGATCAAGAACTCGTTTATCAAGTGGTCGTTCAACAAGTTCCCAACTATCATGTAACAGGTATTGAAGAAATTCCTCCTGCATCGCTTCAATCCAAGGGTTTTCTGCCATTGCTTCTCGAATGTTCTTTGGTTCTTTGAGGCTGATTGAGCATACGTAAATTCACAATTCGAGATCGGTGGCAAGTTGTCTCCTTGTCTGAACTGGCTTTGAAGGTTCACCAATAATATGTTCTATTGGATGGTCTTTTGTCCATTGAAACGTAGAAGGGTACCTTGGGTGTAACGAATGTGTGTTAGATGGTTCTTGTAACCTTGAAGAAGATTCAGCAGAGTCTGTTGCAAACGGGTTTTCAAATACTTCTTCTTCTTCTTCTAACGTAACATCGTTTGAATTATTTGTTGGTTCTTCTTGAAACTTTGCGTTTTGGTTTTGCTCATCAACTCTTGGTAGAACAGTTTCATGTACTGGAGTTGCTTGAGTAGATGTAGATGATGTTGATGTAGTTGGTGCTTCAGCTTCGATTGTGGTAGATGCATCCTGTGGTGGTGGTGGTTGATGATTTTGAGCGGGTGCAGCGGAATGTTGTTGAGATGCATTAGTCGAAGTTCCACCATAATATTCATCAAACATTAACTCAAAGAAATTTTCCAGTTCTTGTTCTGAAGGTTTATCCGTGTTTGTTGACTGAGCTCCTTGAGGTACGAGTCCTGAACTGATGTGTCCAGAAGTCTGCTGGTTTGGTGCGGGTCCTAATCCGTTTTGATTAGACGCCATCGGATTAAGCGCGGGTTCTAGAGCGTATCTCTCAGAAGCCATTTGTGAAATCTCGTCAAACTTCACATTCATCGTCTCCATAATCCTTTTTGTTCGTCTATTATACACCCTGAATGCCCTCGAGTTTTCTGAATATCCAATGAAGATTCCAATATCACCCTTAGCTTTTAACTTCCCTAGATCTTCTCTGTCATTCGTCGGATAGCACAAAGCGCCAAACACGTGAAGGTAAGAGATGTCAGGTTTACGGTTGTTTACTAGCTCATATGGCGTTTTATTGAATCTTGGATGGACTAGGGATCGGTTTTGAGTAAAACAAGCAGTGGCTACAGCATCAGCCCATAAGAATAGAGGTGCACTAGAAAAAATGAGCATTGTGCGAGCAGCTTCCACAAGAGTTCGGTTTCTTCTTTCAACTACCCCATTCTGCTGTGGAGTTCTAACAACTGATGTTTGGTGTGTGATTCCAACATCTTCAAGGTAAGTTCTTAACTCCTGGTTTGTAAATTCTGTGCCATTGTCTGTTCTTATAATCCTTACTGGAGCTTGAAGTAGAACTTGAATACGCTTCAGAAAGGTAATGATGATGCCTGGTGCTTCGTCTTTTGATCTCAGAAACTTTACCCAAGTGTATCTTGAATAATCATCAACAATAACGAGAATATACTTCTTCCCATTAATGCTTTCAACTCTCATTGGGCCACATAAGTCCATGTGCAACATATGTAACCTTGCTTCCGAACTAGGTACGGTTTTGGGTTTATATGATGCTCTTTTACTTTTTCCTTGTTCGCATGATGGACATAGGTGTTCCTTGGTGTATTTGAACTTAGGAAGACCGGTGACGATGTTGTCTTTGGCTAACTTGTTGATGGTGTCGAAATTGAGATGGGATAAACGTCTATGCCACAGCCAGGACTTAGTTACGGTTGCCCTTGTCATAAGACAAATTGGTGATGTAGAAGCCATTTGGTTGATGTCGATAGCATACAAGTTTGTACCACGATTACCAGTTAAGAGATCATCACCAACCAAATTTCTAATAAAAACCGTGTTTCTTCTGAAAGCCACTTCTAAATCTGCATCACAAAACTGCCCGACTGAAAACAAGTTGTGTCCCAACCCTTCGACGTAGTAAACTCGAGTGATTAAAAAATTCTCAAACCGAAGATCTCCATAACCCTGAATAGCTGCTACATGATCATTTCCAAAGCGTACAGTTCCCATGAATTTCCAGACAAAATTGATCAGCAGCTTTAAATTCCCGGTCATGTGCTTGGAGCAACCCGAGTCGACGATCCAAAGACATATTTCGATAACCTGCCAAGAACAGAAGAGTTTGTATTTGGAAACCGTTTTGAATTTGGTTCCATGGGGTTAGGAGTAAAAGCAGAATCACACTCATAGACAGTTGCTACTTGTTTAGCTTGAGTTATTTCTAATTTGCCGTCCTTAAGAGTGAACTCTCTACCCGTCGGAATCCACATACAAAACTTAAGATAGTTCCTAGGCATTCGACTAATAGTGGTAGTCCTAAATCGTGCAACTAATCTTTCTATAGATCTGGATCTAGCACTAGGTCTTTTTGGAACATTCTTCTGTTCAGGCGTAACATTCACATTCTTAGAAACACATTCATCATGAACATCATTAATTAAACATTTCTTGCATATTAAACAAACAGAGTCATTACGTGCATTAGAACCAGTACTTTCGACATTACATTCAGATGAATCATGTTTCTTATTAAAAAGTGATAAATTCCTAGGGTGTTCTTCTACTTCTTCAGCTTTATTCTTGCTACTACTCTTAGATGCAGGCGAGACTCTATTGTTCCTTGTATTGCTCCTAGGCTGTAGTCTGCTGCTTCTAGAGGTGCTTTCTAATCCTGTAGAAGGTAAGGCACACACATTAGGATTTATATTGTTGTCCTTTTTAGCATCCCTAGATTCTTTAGAATTAGCCTTTATGCACTTGTCATTTGTCTTAGATGTTGAGGCAGATGCACTAGTGGGACTAATCCTAAAAAGGCCAGGTGCTAACACCTTAGGAGTTTTGACAACCGCTTTTCCTTTATCAACAACCTTAACATTTTCACTTTTCTTGGGCAAGGGTGTTGGAGTGACTGGTTTTGTCAAATCCTTTTTCTCATCGACTTTTGGAGCAAACCTTGAAATTGACATTTTTGGTTTTTGAACCGTGTTAGAAACATTTGGTTTCTCCGAAGTCAATGGTTTTGCAAACTTAGTTTCCTCACCCTTTCCTTTTTGACTTTCAAGTTGAGCCCTCAAAAGATCATTTTGCTCTTTCATTTTCTTTAAGTCACGCTCATACGACAATTTGTCATACTTCCATTCTTCCTTTTTTCGATCAAGTTGTTTAAAATATGACACATTTTCTTTTTCAAGCTTTATGAGAGCATTTTCATATTTTGAAACAATTACGGAGGTCTCAGCTCTTAGTCGTTCATCGTCTTGAACAGAATATGTTTGTAAAATGATGGACCGCAGCAAAGATCTCCCGTGGTAATCCAAGTTGGATTAAATGCATTTCCATATCATCAGCTTTGATCTGCGCCTTGTCTTCATCAGTGTAATCTGCTTCTGTTTGTATACGCACTACTGGTTCAGTAGAAGGTGTGGTATTTGGATTACCTTGAATTTGAAGTTGTCTTGGCTGAAATGGACCATTTTCTATGGATTTGATCATTAGGTGCCCGGTATCCTTTGTTTTGATGTAACGAAGCATACGGCTTGTCCATGGGAGATATCCACCTTTTTCAAGCATTGGAGGTCAGTTTTCCGCACCGGCTGCATGAATGTCTTGCTGAGTTGCCATTGATGAAGTGTAGATGGATAAAGTTTATTCTTGGATCGTTCCAACGAAGTAGGAGTAGAGTTTAGAGTGAGTTGATGCAAGTTTTTATGGTGAAAATTTTGACTGAAAACCTTAAAACCTCAATAACTTCTTCTCGGAGCGTTTTTAGGCCTCGAAACTTCGCCTAAATCAATTTAGCGTGTCGTTCTCCTCTGTCTCACGGTCGTTTTGACAGCTGATTCGTCGAAAACGGAGTTACGGTTCAAAAGTTATGGCCGTTTGAAGTTTGATCGTCAAAAACCTCACTTTTGTCAAAATTCTCAAAACTTTGCTGTGTTCTCGAAACTTTGGGATTTCAAAACTTTGTGATCTCGAAACTTAGGATTGCGAAATTTGGATCTCGAAATTTGTATTCTCGAAGACAGTGTTCTCGAAAATTTAAGTTCTCGAAAATTTTTGAATTTTTCGAAAAATCAATGTTCTCGAAAATTTTGGGATTTTTCGAAAAAACTGTGATTTCGAAAATTTTGCAAAATTTCGAAAACTCAATCTCACAATGAAATTTTGAAATTATACAATTTCGAAATTTAACCCAAAAGTCGAAGTAATTTCTTTCTTATACAAGAGAGAAAATACCGAGTATCCAACGGTGAGCACGAACGGAGCCTTTTCTTGTGATTTCGAAAACTAGTCAAAATGGGATTTCGAAATTAGGTAGTGATTTCGAAATTTGGACAGTTTTTGTATAAGCTTAAAGCACACCCAAACGACTTTTGCAATCCAAGATTCTTGTACTTCTAGGCTAAAAAACACAAAAACTTGAAGAAAGTTCAAAACTTGATGATTTTTATGAAACTTTTTTGTGATCTCGAAAACAAGTACAAAAACCAAATTCGAATTTTTAAGCTAGAAAATTTCAAAAAGATTAAAACTTTCTTGTTAGAGAAGGTTTATAACACTAGTTTGTAATAAAAAAAAGTGTTAAAAACCAAGAAAAACAAGAAAAGTGAGGAACTTTTATAAGAATAACGTGATAAATAGCTTAAAAAACACGAAACAAACAACCCCTCAACCTCCTAAATCATTGTTAGGCGATTGATACCACTTGTAGGACCTTAAATAACACAACTTTATCACACTCAATATAAGCACAATAAGAAGGAAAGATGGAAAGATGGAAAGATGGTGACTTGTATGATATATATGTAATTCGTGTATAGAGAGAGAGAGATGGAAATGAGAGCTTTTATTCAAAGAAAATATACACAAATACACACACAAGCATACTTTACAAATGAGAGGTAAGGTGCCTTTTATAGTTCCATACATAGGCTTTCTATGGGCTTGGACTTGGACTTGGTTTACATGTTCTAATAAGGCTTATATGATATACTTAATAAGTACCAAGTCCATAGCCCAATATACTTAACTATTACAATACTTGTCGACTCAATAATGATCGTCACTTTTAGTGCTAACACCTACGCATCACCTTGTAAACATGTGGTCAAGAGATTCATTAATGGTTGATGAGAAGTTTTCAAACTGTTACTTAAGAAGAGTTTTCTGAGTCTTTTTGGTGGCTTCATTCCCTCCATACCTTGCAACAATCGCCTCAAATAATGACTTGGCATCTTTGAATTTGCTGAAGTTTATAAGTTGATCATTTGGAATGGTCATCATCAGCATACTTCTGCCCTTGAGGTCATTCTTCTTCTTTATTCTTTCATCAGCAGTTGTAGGGATAGTTTGAATAGTTGTTATAGCCTTACCTTCAACTGTTGATGTAGTGGTTGTGGGTTTGAAAGAGTTTCCTTCTTCAATAATTTCCTAGAGAGTGTAATCCTGCACCTGGAAAAATTGTTCTATTCTTAACCTCCACATTTCAAACTCATTCTGTTTGAGAACTGGCAACTTTGCAGCAACATTTGTTTGAATAGATTCTGTGTCCATTTCTTCTTCTTCTTCTTCTTCTTCTTCTAAATCAAAGATATCAACCTGGAAGCTCTGATACCAACTGAGAGGATCACTTGATCTGATCACACACTATGAGGTGTTGGACCTTTGTAATGTGTATATGTGATACTTTAAGTGAATATGATTAAGTATGCGGAATCTACTTAACCACACTTAGAATGTTTATTGGAAATGGAACTGTGATGCTTGTGTTTATTTAACAAAGAACAATGAAAGTATTTCACCAAACGATTCAATATTATTCAAAATAATACGAGTGATCTTCACTATCACTAGGGTTACAAAACCTTGAATCTTGTGTTTTGTTCTAAAGTATTGTCTGTTGTATTTTGCATCTGCGTCTACACATATATTTAAGACATATCTAAGATCTTCCTTTTATAGTCCAAGGAAAAAGATCTTTTACAATCTATATGACTTATCTAATCACTAGCTTATGACTTATCTTCATATTGGCTAGTTGAAGACTTATCTTGTCAGTCATTAAGACACAACATGTATCTAGAAATACAACTCACTTGGAATGTTCAATTTGATGACTACAACAAAGATATTTTCTTGTACACGTATCAGTAGAATAAGTAATACTTATCTACACAGCTGTTGAATGAGTCATAGCAGCAGCAGAATCCATCAGCAGAAACACCTTCAGTAGAAACATTCTTCAGTAGAAACACTCTTGTGTTTATCAGCAGGAACGTACTTTGAGCTTTATTATCAGGAACATATTTGATGTATTTTCTTGAGCCTTTATGCTGATTATTCTGATTATTTAATTCCCAACAGAGTATTTTGAAGAGCTTTGCTTATGTTATATATATTATTTCAAAAATTTATAATTATATATAAAAAAAATCTAACCCGATTAATCATCACCAAACCGATTAATCGCTAGGCGCTACCTTACCGCTTAACTATCACCTAGCGATTTTTCCAACCTTGATTAATACTAGTATTAAATATTAACAAAAATATCAATTTAATTGTTTAAAATAAATAGAAAGATCACTCAATTTAGCCATGTTATTCATTGAAGTATGGTTTGTTTTGCTATTCAATGTCAAATCATGTTTATTGTTTGTCATTTTCCTCTCTTTATACAGAACACCAAATGTGGATATTTTTAAATAAGATGTAGCAGATTGATACAGGTAAGGTGCATCATATCAAAACCATCCATGGAACCTGCCTACTAAGGTTCATGAACCTGACAACCGAAAAAGAATACCAACTTTCCTAGTATCTATAATCCTTTTATTAATAATGCTATTTTGTTTTAATCTGTTAAAATATCCATATAAAACATATGTCTGTGGACCAATCTAAATATTAAATTTTCCACCCATTAAATAGTACTTCAAATGACTTTTATAATGTAAACTACAGTAATTTTCAATAATAAATAACATGCTCTCAACCTTTTTTTTAAGTTTAAAAAAGCAAAATTGTTACTACATCCGTCTCAAATTAATTGTTCATATTTTTTAAAATGGATGTCTCAAAAAAATTGTCCATTTTCCTTTTTTAGGGGCCGTTTGGTTCGTAAAAGGATTTGAAATCGGATTTGGATTCGGTTTA
Source organism: Artemisia argyi (assembly GCA_030686995.1). Classification (NCBI taxonomy): domain Eukaryota; kingdom Viridiplantae; phylum Streptophyta; class Magnoliopsida; order Asterales; family Asteraceae; genus Artemisia; species Artemisia argyi. The sequence continues at coordinate 88,891,087 of CM060701.1, read as the reverse complement.
TAATGAAAGAAAATGAGGTAAGAGAAAAAAATAATATTTTATTAAAAAATTTATTTTAGTAATTGATAAATAATTTATTATAGAGAAAAGAGGATGATTTTGTTTTTTTAATAATTATTTTATGTGTAGATTGTGAGAGAGAATATAGATGTGGGGTCCAATTATTTTCCAAAGTCACCATATATGCCATGAATCAATCTTTGATTCCCGGGCCAAATTTAATTACCAAAAACTTGAACCAAACAATTAATAACATGAATCAATCCATTCTTTGATTGCCACACCCTCATATCAAACGCTCCCTTAGTAAAAACTAGAGAATTTAATGAGGGAATATTCTATTTGAGTGGTTGAGAAATAAAATGATCCTACTTTTATTAAACTTTGTGTTTTTTGTCTCCTGACAATTATTTTGAGACGGAGTGAGTATTACAAATCATGAAAGTGCTAGCAAGAAAGTAGCATACCTATAAATAAATATAAACAAGTTAGCAAGATAGTGGATATATAGTAGCAATTTTTCGCCACCTATGAATAAGGTAGAATTTATGGGGAACAAAGTCTCTTATTGAGTAGCTTTTCTAACTTTCTTAATGATTGAGATCCAAAAGCTATAAATTTTGTAAAAGTTTTAATTCTTATTATAACTTTAATTGAATAACTTGCAAGATTTCAACATGACTGTTATAATTTTATTTAAGTTAGTTATCACAAATACTTTGATAAAAGTTAAATAAAACACAGTATTTACTATTTACAAACAGCATCACACCCCAAGGTTTTGGAGTCTATATAAACCAGATCAGAACCAAAGTCCTATTCCACAAACAAACATACATACATCTCACAAGACTTCAAAACACTAAGGGCATTAAATTCTACTAAAAGAAAATATGCCTTCATCCTCCAAAGTTGCAAATGATTCAGTTACCATAGTCTCCAAATGCACAGTTTTCCCTGAAAAAAACTCCACAATCAAATCCTTGAAACTCTCGGTGTCAGATCTCCCTATGCTATCTTGTCAATACATACAAAAAGGTGTCTTGCTTTCACAACCTCCCTTACGTCCAAACCATCTAATTTCGCTCTTAAAACTCTCTCTTTCGAAAACTCTCTCTCACTTCCCCGCGCTTTGTGGGCGTCTTTCAACAGACGTCCATGGCCACGTCCACATCCTTTGCGATGATTCTGGTGTTGAGTTCATTCATTCCACCGCTACCCACTTCCAATTGAATCAAATTTTAACCCCAAATTGTGATGTTCATCCTTGTTTCAAGACGTTCTTTGCGTTTGATAAGACATTAAGTTATGCTGGTCACCACCAACCAATCGCGGCTGTCCAAGTTACTGAGCTTGGTGATGGGGTGTTTATTGGGTGTACTGTCAATCACGCTGTGGTTGATGGAACTTCTTTTTGGAACTTTTTTAATACTTTTGCAGAGATATCTAAAGGAGTCACAAAAGTAACGAATCCACCAAATTTTATTCGGGAAAATGTTTTTATTTCGCCAGTGGTTCTTCCCCTTCCTGCTGGAGGCCCGAACGCGACATTTTCTGGAGATGAGCCGTTGAGAGAGAGGATCATTCATTTCAGCCGAGACGCAATTTTGAAAATGAAATTTAGAGCTAATAATCCGTTATGGAAACTACAAAATACGAATCTAAACGACGCAGATATGCACGGAAAGACAAGCAACGACTTTAACAAAAAAGTTAATGACGTCTTAAAACCCAAAAGTGAAATATCTTCCTTCCAGTCACTTTCCGCTCAACTTTGGCGTGCGGTCACACGCGCACGTAAATTTCCTGACACAAAAACGACAACGTTTCGAATGGCAGTAAATTGTAGACACAGGCTAGAACCGAAGGTGGACCCACTTTATTTTGGTAACTTGATCCAGAGCATCCCGACAGTTGCTTCAGTTGGGGACCTACTATCACATGATTTATCATGGGCGGCCAATCAGCTACACCAAAATGTCGTGGCGCATGATAACGCTACTGTGCGCCGGGGTGTCAAAGATTGGGAAAGTAATCCAAAGTTGTTTCCTTTAGGTAATTTTGATGGTGCTATGATTACAATGGGAAGCTCTCCAAGATTTCCTATGTACAATAATGATTTCGGGTGGGGCCGGCCGATGGCGGTTCGGAGCGGTAAGGCTAATAAATTCGATGGTAAGATTTCGGCTTTTCCGGGACAACAAGGCGATGGAAGTGTTGACCTTGAGGTCGTTTTGGCTCCTGAAACCATGGCTTGTCTTGAGCGAGACCAAGAATTTATGCAATATGTATCGTAAATGTAATCACTTTGTCAATTATGTGTTAGCGTTTTGTTCCTGATTGATTTTTCTAGCAAATTATTCTATAAATATTTTCGAATAATAATACTAGTATCATAATTGAGTGATTCAATCTAAAAATGGTCTGTTATTAAACACTTTGATGGGTTATTAGGCTATGTTTGGCAAAAGTAGCCGTGAGCAGTAGCAGTGAGCTGTGAGCAGTAGTCACAGCTCACTGCTCACCGCTCACAGCTTCATAAAAAAACATTTGAAAAAATGAGTTTTCTTAAAAAATAGTAACGCTCACAGCTCTCATGCCAAACGAACGCTAATAATAAAAAAGCTCATTTCTCACCGCTCATCGCCCCAAAAAGTTACAAAAAGCTTTGCGCCAAACATAGCCCTCATGGTTTTTCGATTTTTCATTTTTTTTCTATTTTTTTTCTTTTATAAATATTTATATAATAAAAATTATAAAAATTATAAAAATGAAAGTATATAATAAAAAAATATAAAATTTAATACGTCAAAAATATTTTGATAAAAATAGGAAAAAAATTGAAAAACAAAACTTTGTTCTACTGTAAATAAAAGTAAGCCAAAGGAGAGAGAATGTATAAAGTGAGCTAAGGAGTCTTCTTCATAGTAACAACCTTTTATTATATATGCATGAATAATATTTTTTTTTTAATAAATTTTGTAAAATGATCATTAATGCATTTTAAAGAACACAAGTGTTAATACATCATGTACTTGTATTAAATTATCTTGCACAATATTTTAATACCTCATTTATTATTTATTTTGAATTTGGATTTTTTTTTATGCAAAAAGACACAAACCAATCGATAGAATTGGAAGTGTTAAAATTAACGGGCTACAAAGTTCGAAAAATATGATTTAATTGTAAGAGAGCCATTGAGAACCAATCAAGACACCTTTTAAAAGTTTCATAAAAATCAACCACATAAACAATATAATTTTTTTCTTTAAAATTTGGACGAAATTAACAAAGACAAATGATGCAAAGATGTAAAGTGTTAATTGAAAAATATATGTTTTAATTAATACATATTACACATACTTATACTACATATAATGCATAAATGACATTTTCTCTAATAAATATTGCAAGACGCTCACTAATGCATTTTTAAGCAATACAAGTGTTAATTCATAATGTACAAACTAAATATGCTTGTATTAAACTATCTTTCATCACATTCTAATACCTCATTTATGATTTATTTCGAATTTGTCTATTTTTTTTTAAAAAAAAACACAAACCAATCGATATAATTAAAAATGTTAAAATTAACGAGCTACAGAGTAGAAAAAAATATGATTTAATCATAAGACTGCCATCGAAAACCAATCAAGACACCTTATAAAAATTTTGGAAAAATCAACCACAGAAACAATGTACAGTGTTTTCTTTAAAATTTAGACGAAATTATTAAAGGCAAATGATGTAAAGGTATAAAGTGTTAAGTTACAAATATATGTTTTAATACATATTACACATAGCTAAGTGATGTAAAGGTGTAAAAGTAAAAAGGTGCTATCTAAAACCAATCAAGACACATTTTCAAATTTTTTGGAAAAAAAAATGTTAATACAAATATCGCCTAAAAACGTTATTTATATTTTACGATCTTTGCTAAGTTTTGTTAACGACAAAATGTAAACTTTAGTTTCTAAGTAAAACAAAATCTTGGTTTTAAAGACTTGCATAACTAGACATTTTGCTAATTTCACATTTCATAAAACACAACACTTTTTATTTCTTAAAATAGAAATGTCACATCACATTTATGGCAAGTTTTGTCAATATACATTTATGGAAAGAAATTGTGTTTGACTAACCATATGTTTGCTTGCAAGATTTGTATTTGACTAGGTATAATGAGATATGACATTGTTTGGTTTGCAAGATTTATTGCAAAACCAACTGCAAGCCCGGCGGAACCCTGGGGGTACACGAGCGGAACCCATCTGAGGGTTCCGCCGTATCCGCCAGGCCTGCAGAAGGTTTTGCTATAAATACTAAGCCATAAGTTTGATTTTTGGCTTATCACTCTACATCATATTTTCACACATTCATTCATTCTTTCATCTAACACTTTAACATCTCATATGTGAAGTTTCTTTTTGTAGCAAAGAGATTCACGAGTTCATAAAAAGTTACAAGTATTCAACACAACGTTGCAAGACTTGTTAGCTTAGCATTGTGTAGACTTGTGTAGTTTACACTTCATTTGATTGTGTATTTTCAGTACTGATCGGTTAGTATTTTATTCCTCAAAATACAAAGTGTGACGGGAGTTGTTGTACCCTTGTAAAAGAACTAACGGGAGTGGTTGTACCTTTGTAAAAGAACTCGACATCTAGCTTAGTGTCGGTAAACGTGTATAAGCGACGTGTAAGGTTTTCTCCGCCGGTGAAAGGAGCTTGTTGACTAGTGAAAGAAACTCTCGAGTTGGATACTCGAGTCGTGGACGTAGGGCAAGGAAAAAGAGTCCTTGTAGCCAAACCACGATAAATACTCGTGTTGTGGTTTGATCGTTTCTTTCATTTACTTGCATGTTATATATTGTGTTTGTGTATATATATCTTTGATCAAACGGAAAGTTTCAAAGCTAATTAAACAAGTTAAAAAGATTTTAAACGGTAAACTATTCAACCCCCCTTCTAGTTTTCCACAATTGGCATCAAGAGTTACGTTACTCAAGCTTTTAAAATATATTGTGTTTTAAAACTTGAAACGATCCATAGATTTTGAAAATTATAAAGAAGGGCAATCTATGCAAAGACCACCACTTTTTGAAGCAAGTGGTTTTATATATTGGAAAAACCGTTTTGAAACTTACGTGAAATCTAAAGATATAGATTTGTGGTATATAATCATTGATGGTGATAATATAGCTTCTAATACTAAAGATGATGATCAAAAGAAATTGATTGCTAAAAATAATGAAGCTAAAATGATGCTTTACAATGCTTTACCTAAGAAAGAATATGAAATAGTCTTTATGTGTAAAACCGACAAAGATATTTGGCAATCTTTAATAGTCACTCATCAAGGAAACTCACAAGTCAAGGATAACAAAATTGATCTTCTTGTTCAACAATATGAACAATTTTTTATTCCCGAGGATGAGATTATTGATAATGCATTTGCTAGGTTTAACACTATTATTACTTCACTTAAAGCACTTGATTAATCTTTTTGTAATAAGAATTTTGTCAGGAAATTTCTTAGAGCACTCCATTCGAAATGAAGAGCAAAAGTGACGGCAATTGAAGAATCCAAGGATCTTTCAAGCATGTCACTTGACGAGCTAATTGGAAACATCAAAGTCCATGAAATGGTAATGGAAAAAGATTCGGAACTAGTTAGAGGCAAGAAAGAAAAAGTTAAGTCCATTGCCTTGAAAGCTAGAGTCCAATCAAGTGATGATGAAGAATCTACTTCGGATAGTGATGATGAGGAATATGCTATGGCCGTTAGAGACTTCAAGAAGTTCTTTCGTAGAAGAGGGAAGTTTGTACGGCAACCAAAAGATGACAAGAAAACTTTCCGAAAAGATCGTGATGATAGGAAAGGAAAGGTTGAAAGGAAATTCTATAGGTGTGGAGACACAAGTCATCTAGTAGGAGAATGTCCAAAACCACCCAAAAGTAAATCTCAACAAGCTTTTGTGGGTGGTGCTTGGAGTGACTATGAAGGAGATGACGATGAGCCAAAGAATGATGATATTGCTCTTATGGCTCACGACTCAAATGAGGTACTCTCCGACTCATCTTACTCCTCTATTGATGATGACACCTTACAAAAAGAATATAACAAACTTTGTGAATTAAGCTTAAAAATCATAAACAAAAATAAGTTTTTGAAAACTAAAAAGGAGTTTTTAGAAAATGAAGTTTATGAGTTAAAAGAAAAAGCTAAGAGATTAGAAAAGAGTAAAGGTATTGACACATCTTGCAAATCATGTGAAGAGCTTAAACTCGAAGTTGAAAAACTTAAAATTACTCAAAATGATCTAATAAAACAAACCACAAAGTTTAAGAAGTTCGATAGGAGCATTTCTTGTGCGGATGAAATTATGAAACTTCAAAAGTCACCCTTTGATAAAACAGGACTAGGGTTCATGAAAATAGAAACTTCAAAGGGTCAAACGAAACAAGAAAAGAATGCACAAGAAACTAACAAAACTGCTACAGCAGCCCATGGAACAGACGAAACCTAATCCAGGGTTCCGCCCGTTGGACCCGAAGGTTCCGCCAGGTCTGCTGCAGCAGTAACACCATCCACATCGGATCGTTCAAAATTTGTTAAAGTTACATATAAAAATGGAACAAAACCTGCTTTAAAACTGGAGTAGGACGTAGTAAAAATGAATTTAGAGCTAAGACTACTCAACCAAGACCTAAGACTCCAATTCCCAAACGCCCCTTTCCAAAGAGCAACTTCAACACTCGACCAAACTACCAACATGTTTGGAACCAAAACACTCCTGGACATTACCAAACTCCAAATTACATGTCATGGAACCCTTATGTTCTATTTTCATACTTGGAACAAGTTAATGGTATGCTTAACCAAAATGGACCCATGAGAAATTGGGGACCAAATGTTTGAGTGTTTTTTGTAAAATAGGTGTGCCTCAAAGTTTGTTTGGAACCGGATGAATGGATTAAAGATAGCGGTTGTTCAAGGCACATGACGGGTAACAAAAGCCTCTTCACTACATATCACAAATGTGATGGAGGTAATGTTACGTTTGGTAGTAAAGTTAAGAGCAAAATCATCGAAAAAGGTACAATCTCTCATGACTCCCTTTTTATAGATGATGTAGCTCATGTTGATAACTTAGGTTTTAATCTTCTTCGTATTAGTCAACTTTGTCGTAATAAGTATAATGTCATTTTTAGTGAAAACGGAAGTAAAATACTTAAAGATGGTATAACCATAGCCAAAGGTGTTCTTAAGAACAACGTATACGTCATGAAGATGGATCCAACATCTAGAGACAAACTTTGTCTTACCTCATTAGATGAATCTTCAACTTTATGGCATAGATGTTTAGGACACGCTAACATGAGACTAATTCAAAACCTCTCCTCCAAAGACTTAGTTCGAAACCTACCTAAGTTGAAATATGACCAACACTTTTGTGATGCTTGCAAAGTCGGTAAACAAGTCCATAGTAGCCATAAGGCTAAAAACTTGGTTTCTACATCTAGGTGTCTAGAACTTTTGCATATGGATTTATTTGGTCCATCCGCTATACAAAGTTATGGAGGTAACTTCTACACTTTGGTCATAGTTGATGATTACTCAAGATATACTTGAACAAAATTTTTGAAAAGTAAAAATGAAGCTTTTGATAAATTTGAGATTCTAAGTAAGAAAATTCAAAATCAAGTAGGGTATATATTGTGTCTATTAGAACGGATCACGGTCGTGAATTTGATAATGAATTTCAATTCGGAAACTTTTGTGATATTAATGGTATTACTCATAACTTTTCGGCTCCACGTACCCCTCAATCTAATGGTGTAGTAGAACGTAAAAACCGGACATTGCAAGAGACGAGTAGAACAATGCTTAATGAACAAAACATTCCACAAAAATTTTGCTGTAATGCCGTTGACACATCAACGTACATTTTAAATCGATTCTGAATTAGACCATTTTTGAGTAAAACTCCTTATGAACTATATAAAGGTAAAAATCCTACATTAGGATACTTTAGAGTGTTTGGGAGTAAATGTTTCATTCTTAACACCAAGGATTATATCACCAAATTTGACCCAAAGTCTTATGAAGGTGTATTTCTTGGATATTCACAAAATAGTAAAGCTTACATTGTTTTGAACAAAGAAACCTTAAGAGTCGAGGAATCGTTGAACGTAACATTTGACGAGAGTCCACCTCCCTTTAACACATCACCTTTGGTAGATGATGACTTAGTTGAAAGCCAAGCAATAGAAAGTCAAGAGATTTTAGGTAATAACAAGGAAGATGAACTATTAAACAAAGAACTTGTCAATGTCAAAGAATCTAAAAGTCATCCATTAGATGGTGTCATAGGCAACATTAACGAAAGAACACTAAGATCAAAAGTTCAAAATGAAAGCAACTACTTATGTTTCGTGTCAACCATTGAACCGAAAAACATTAATGAAGCCATTAAAGATGAGTCTTGGGTAATTGCAATGCAAGAAGAGTTAAACCAATTTGTTAGGAATGATGTGTGGACATTAGTTCCTCAACCAAAGAGTCAAACTATAATTGGAACAAAATGGGTCTTTCGTAATAAAATGGATGAAAATGGAATTGTGTCTAGAAACAAAGCTAGGCTAGTTGCACAAGGATACAGCCAACAAGAAGGCATTGACTACGATGAAACTTTTGCTCCGGTTGCTAGGCTCGAGTCAATTAGAATCTTACTTGCATATGCATGTGCACACAATTTTAAACTCCTTCAAATGGACGTCAAAAGTGCATTTCTAAACGGAGTCATAAATGAAGAAGTGTATGCTGCTCAACCACCGGGCTTCATCGATTTTGAAAACCAAATCATGTTTACAAACTTAAAAAGGCTCTTTACGGACTTAAGCAAGCTCCAAAAGCATGGTATGATCGACTTAAAACCTTCCTAGTTGACCATAAGTATACCATGGGCTTAGTTGATAATACTCTCTTCACTAAGAAGAAAGATTCACATATTATCATAGTCCAAATCTATGTTGATGACATTATATTCGGATCAACTTGTCAAGAATTATGTGTGGATTTCTCAAAAATCATGCATGATGAGTTTGAAATGAGTATGATGGGAGAACTCAACTTTTTCCTAGGACTCCAAACTAAACAACTAGAAAATGGTATCTTCTTTAACCAATCTAAATATATTAAGGACATGCTTAAGAAATTTGGATTAGAAGATTCGACACCAATCAAAACTCCCATGTCCACGGAAACTTAACTCACCAAGGATGAGGAAAGTGAATCCGTAGATAGCACTAAATATAGAGGTATGATTGGTAGTCTACTTTACCTAACGGCTAGTAGACCCGACATTATGTTTAGTGTTTGTCTATGTGCTCGTTTTCAAGAAGATCCTAAGACTACTCATCTCGAAGCCGTTAAAAGGATTTTTAGGTATATTAAGGGCACTACACATTTAGGTTTATGGTATCCCAAAGGAACGGGAATAGACACCATAGTGTATGCCGACTCGGATCATGCCGGTGACTATGTTGATAGAAAAAGTACAACTGGTATTTGTACTTTTATTGGACATTGTCTCACCTCATGGTTCTCTAAGAAGCAAACGGCTCTTGCTATCTCAACAACGGAAGCCGAGTACGTTTCGGCCGGAAAGGCATGTCAACAAGCTCTTTGGATGAAGCAAGCTCTTGTCGACTACAGAATTCAACTTAACGACATCACAATTCTTTGTGACAACAAAGGCGCCATTGATCTTAGCAAAAACCCGGTTCAACATGCTCGTACCAAACATATTGAAATCCATCATCATTTCCTTCGTGACAACGTTCAAAAAGGAAATATCTCAATTGAGAAAGTTTCTTCCGAAGACAACATAGCCGACATTCTCACAAAACCCCTTAAACGTGAACCTTTTAACCTTCTTAGGCTAGGCTTAGGACTCATGGAACCTACGTTGTAGTTCTGGACATTAGAAAAAAATCACAAAAATCAAAACAAATCCATAACTCTTTGTCTCAGCAGGGTCGGCGGAACCCTCAGACACAACGGACGGAACCCATTTCAAGGGTCCGCCGTATCCGCCGACCTGCAGAACCATTTTTTTGTTTATATTAAACCAAACACCCATTATTTCATACCACCACTTCCAAACTGTTACTATTCACTTTACCATTCATCCATACCTACGATTTCTTGGTCTTCTTTTCACTCACATTGCAAATCAATCATCATTGTAAGTATTCTAAACTTGATTACAATCCTGATCTGAGTCTAGGAATTCTATTTTTTTTGCACAAAAACAAAAACTTGGGGTTATGCATTAATTTGAGAAAATCATGCATGAAATTAGGTGTTTAACAATACTAATCATGTTCCCCATAGTTAGGAATTGCATTCTTACTAAGTGTAAACATGTTTGCTAAAACACCCCATGTCAAATTTTTCCAAAAATTTCTCACAAATAGGACAAATATTTTTTCGTCTCACATTGAGAATACAAAATCAAAACGTTTTGTTTAAAACATCACTTGCATAATGTCTCTTGAATGCTAAAGTGAATACATAACCAATATGTATTTTCGGGTACATTCAAACGAAGCTACATTGAACTAGGAGCGCTTGGGTTATCTTTTCTTTTATAACAAAACTTGCATTATAAAACGTTTTTGAAGCATCAAAATGAGTCAAGATAACCGCACCTCCACATTGTTTTCATATAGGCACACACTAGAACAACCACATTACAATAGTCATTTACTTAGACTAAAATGTGAAATTTTGTTTTTCTAGGAATCATCATGTCTCCTCTAACCCACTACGACCACAAGGACACCATTAAGTACCTACCCAAACACCACAAAACCAAAGGCCTTACCCAAAATCAAATCAATGTTTTCAAAGCCTTAGAAAAACGTTATGTCCATGAGGGTAGAACCATTGACCCGTCCTTCCTAGAAGGCACAAACCTCTACACCGAATTTGCCACAATCAACTTTGAGTATCTTTTGGAAATCGACGAGCCTATTTGTCCTAAGTTCATTCTAGAATTCTATGCATCCGTCACTCTCTCCATGGATGAGTATGGTCGCATGTCTATCAACTTTAGGGCTAGTGATCATTAATACTCCTTCACTCTTGAGGAGTTTGCTCAAATCCTAGGTGTCCCAAATCGTGGTACTTGCATCTACTCCGACTTGCACTCCCTCTCAACTCTTGACACCCTCCCTGACCGCATCCATCCTTATGATACCCCTCTTGTGTCAAAAGATGTACTTCGTGACCACCTTTTTGTTAGGACAACCAACACTAGGAGAACCCGTTCGGGAAATGAGGTCGAAAAGGACCCATATGGAATGGAAATGAATGAACTCAAGCCCCAATTCAAGAAATGGGAGGAAGTCCTTAGAGCAAATGTCATTAGCACCATAGGAAACCGAGATCACATAAATCTTTGTCTTTGATACATGCTCTACTCCTTGTCCGTTAGGCAACCTTTCAACCTTGCCTACTACATGGCCAAGAGAATGGCCGACATTCCCGTGCATGGCACAACGGCTATGCCGTATGGAATGCTCTTGACCTGTCTCGTTAGGTTCATCTCTCCCATTCCACCAACTCTAAATGGTCTTCGTCTTGACTACTCTCTCATTCCACACACCTTTGTTCCACTTAGTGATAAGAGAGTATACAAAGCCCAAGGAAAACGTCCTCATCCTCCTACCTCCTCATCATCTTCCTCAATGAGTGAAAATGACTCTTTGCCCAACTCTAGGCTCCCACCTCTCGAATACCTATCCCAACTTCTGGATATTCCAAATGAGCCGGCGGAGTTCAAGCAAACAAAGGGGATGTTTAAGAATCTTGGAAGATTCCTTGGAAAGCTCAAGAACAAGATTGACCGTCAATGAGTGCGGGTGTGTAGGAGTGTTTGGCACAAGGTGCTATTTGAACAATTTGGTCGTTTAAAGAATGTTTGATTTGTGTGTTGGTACAATGTGTGATACTATTTGGAACATGTATTAACTAACAATGATGTATGTAGACAACTTTTGGCAACTTGTCAAATTTTCATGTTTATGAAATTTTCACTAAGTATAGTGAAATTCTCGACCCCCGGGTCAAAGTCCTATGGTATGTGTGTTTACATGTCCAATTTTTGCATTACCTAACCAGAAATGCATTATCTTTTTGATTTTAGGAGTTTTTGAAAAATTTGAAAATCATCTCGCGGGTCAAAATCGCGGACTGCCAACTTTTTTAGGCCTGGCGGATCTGGCGGCACCCTAGATTGGGTTCCGCCAGTGCATTTTCTGGGCAACCCAGAAATGGCCCAACGGACCGGACGGAACCCTCACACGGGTTCCGCCTGTGTATCCTGAAGGTTCCGCCAGATTTCCGGCAATTTTTTTTTTTTTTAGTTTTCAAGATTTCAACATCCAATCAACAAAATACAATCCTTTTAGATAGAAACCAATTTCCTGCAATTTTTTTAGCACAATGGGGTACTTCTCATTCCTTATAACTCAAACAAAACCATTTCCCGCCAAATTTCAAAAATAGCCATAACCACCCCAAGGAACCTTCACACATAAAGGAAGGAACCCTTCTAAAGGTTCCTTGAAATCCCTGAGATATATCCTTCAACAAATTTACCAAAACCACTAAGAATTTAGTGCAAATCTTGTCTTCTCATTTCACCATTTTCATTGGATTGACTTCCATGATATGACAACCCACAATTAGTTTTCCAAATCATTAGGAACCTCCATTTTTGTATGGCCTAACATCAAATCCAAACACTCCTTCCCACACTCCTTCATCACTATAAATTAAACCATCCTAAACACTATCAAATCACACCTTCTTCATCACAATTTCTGATCTTTTAACCATTTTAACCATGACTAAGTCAACAATCACCTCTCAACCATCACGACCCATCTAGAAAACCGCCTAGATAAGTGTCAAACCACTTTGGTCTAACCAATCCATCAACCTAAGCTCCTCATCCTCGGATGAATTCACCTCACCCATAAAAAATGAACATTTTTTAAACCTTGCATCTCCATCTCCATCACCCAATGAACCCAATGAGATCACTCCACCACCAACTAAATCACCCATTGACCCAACTCCACCAAGTGCTCCAACCCAACCATCCAAAACTCCATCACCATCACCATTACCCAAACTTGAACCTATGGAGTCTCCTCCAACATCACCACACCCTTTTGTCCAAGATCTCAATGATCTTCCACCAAGACCTACACAACTACCACCTTTTGCAAATGAAACACCAAGGTCAATTCTTGACCAAAATGAGCATTTTAACCACACCCAACCACCACAACAAGTGTACCATCAACCCAAACCATTGTTGTTTCACCCTATCTACCATGACATACATGGTCCTCTTTATGGAGAACCAAATTTTGAAAACCATGATCACCCAACTCCACCACATTCTCAAGCCCAAACATTTGAGTCTTTCTTTCCTTCCTATGAGGAAATCTAAAGCATGGTCGAGAATCACCTCCATCAAGCAATGGAATTTCAAACCACCTTGCTTGACTCTATACCAAACCCATCCTCCACCCAAGAACCAAAAACCAACCCACCCTCAAACCAAGAAACCAAAACCAACCCATTTCCACCCACTCATCCCCATGTTTGCTCACATTGTGAGCAAATGGGTGAAAGCATCAAAATGTTGCTTCACCAATTCCAAGATGAAACCCGTTTTGCATTCCAACACGTCATAGAACGTTTGGATGCTCTTTCCCACCCAAACAAATCCTAGACAACCTTTGGAGGCCTTTTGCCCCATTTAGGAAAGTAGGATTTGATTTTCTTTTATTTTCTTGGTTATTTTTAGTTTTTCTTTTAGAAGTAGAAGAATCTTTCCCATTTCTTGTCTTTGACTTTTAAAAGTCAAATTTTACATGGAATGATATTTCTTTCTACTTACTTACTTGCATTGTTGGTTGATCATTTTTGTGTTGTCATTGTGGTTGCAATGCGTGTGGTAACTACAAGCTTGACTATATATATCACCAACTAACCATTTTTTTTGTAGGATCAAAATCCATGTTTCCCATCTTGGCACTCCTTTTAGGGGGAGTAACAACCAAGGGGGATCACGTGCATTATTCCGCTTCGCTACTCTACTTTTTGTTTCGATAAAAAGGGGGAGAGATATATTAAACCTTTAAAACTTAATATGATTTTCATCACTTAAGTAAAACAAGTTTAATATAATTTTTTTTAAGTCTTAAACACTAAGATTTTGTGAGTTACTTAAAAACAAAGTTTATGTTTTGTCATCAACAAAAAGGGGGGAGATTGTTAATACAAATATCGCCTAAAAACGTTATTTATATTTTACGATCTTTGCTAAGTTTTGTTAACGACAAAATGTAAACTTTAGTTTCTAAGTAAAACATAATCTTAGTTTTAAAGACTTGCATAACTAGACATTTTGCTACATTTCACATTTCATAAAACACAACACTTTTTATTTCTTAAAATAGAAATGTCACATCACATTTATGGCAAGTTTTATCAATATACATTTATGGAAAGAAAGTGTGTTTTACTAACCATATGTTTGCTTGCAAGTTTTGTGTTTGACTAGGTATAATGAGATGTGACATTGTTTGGTTTGCAAGATTTATTGCAAAACCAACTGCAAGCCCGGCGGAACCCATCTGAGGGTTCCGCCATATCCGCCAGGCCTGCAGAAGGTTTTGCTATAAATACTAAGCCACAAGCTTGATTTTTGGCTTATCACTCTACATCATATTTTCACACATTCATTCATTCTTTCATCTAACACTTTAACATCTCATATGTGATGTTTCTTTTTGTAGCAAAGAGATTCACGAGTTCATAAAAAGTTACAAGTATTCAACACAATGTTGCAAGACTTGTTAGCTTAGCATTGTGTAGACTTGTGTAGTTTACACTTCATTTGATTGTGTATTTTCAGTAGTGATCGGTTAGTATTTTATTCCTCAAAATACAAAGTGTGACGGGAGTTGTTGTACCCTTGTAAAAGAACTAACGGAAGTGGTTGTACCCTTGTAAAAGAACTTGACATCTAGCTTAGTGTCGGTAAACGTGTATAAGCGACGTGTAAGGTTTTCTCCGCCGATGAAAGGAGCTTGTTGACTGGTGAAAGAAACTCTCGAGTTGGATACTCGGGGCGTGGACGTAGGGCAAGGAAAAAGAGTCCTTGTAGCCGAACCACGATAAATACTCGTGTTGTGGTTTGATCGTTTCTTACATTTACTTGCATGTTATATATTGTGTTTGTGTATATATATCTTTGATCAAACGGAAAGTTTCAAAGCTAATTAAACAAGTTAAAAAGATTTTAAACGGTAAACTATTCAACCCCCTTCTAGTTTTTCACAAAAAAGAATAGAAAAACAAAAAATAAATGTAATAAATGTTTTCAATAAAAATTGAGATGAATTTATTAAAATAAAAAATGATGTAAAGGTGTAAAGTGTTAAGTGAAAAATATATATTTTAATAATTGTTACACATATGTATACTACATATACTTACATATATTGCATGAATGACATTTTTTCTTATATATTTTTTAAGACAGTCATTAATGTAGTTTTAAGAAGCGGTGACAATTCTCGACACGACACAATAAATGAAACGAACCCAATACGAAGTTAAACAGGCCGGTTTGGGTAAAAAACATGGCAACCCATCTAACCGTTTAATTAAAAAGTTAAATAGTTCAAATATTCGACGTTCAGTTCACTTAAGGTTTTCAAAAACTGAATTATGAAAAAGGGCTTCGGCATATGAACAGTAATCACTACATTTATAATAAAAAATGTTTATGAAACTATTTTCACAAAAAAGAAAAAAAAATTGCAATTCGTTCATCAGAAAAAACTAATATCTCCGATGCATGCAATAGTATTGTATACAGACGCTCTGCCTCAAACGCATGGGTTGAAACCTTCGTTGTTATTGTTTGATGAATAGTAACAATTCAAAGAATTGTTAATATTTAGAATGAAACATATGTCGTAATGTTTAGATTACACCAGCTAATGTGCTAACAACTAATGTGTAAGCAAAACTTTTTTCTTTTCTCTTTTTTATGTCACTAGTAGAGTAACCGTATATAGCGGCAGTGGGTATCATGTGATTAAAGTTTAGACACCAACAAAATAACAATGATGAGATAATTAACTTGAGAAAAACAAGAAAAAATGATCCCGGTCCGGACTGATTAATCTGTTTTTACCGGTTTTCACGATCCTCTCAGGTTTATTTAGGATGGTTTTTATTGGCCAGCTGAACCGGTGGTAACTCCGATTCTTGGTTAAACCGGTTGAACCCGTTGGTTCGGTCCGGTTTTTAAAATTATACGTGCCATCAACTTGTTTACACATAAATTGTATGAAGCTTTGTGTGTTTTTATTAGTTTGTATAATATCTATACTACTTATAAAGCATGTAAGACCCTCTTTGCTATTTAATTTTTAAGATTTTCTTATATAGATTTTAAGTAAATACAAGCCATAAAACACAAAGCACAAGTATGTAAAGCACAATGATTTTAAGGTCAACAATATTTCTTACATACATACAATTAATACACCTCATCACTAATTAATACAAGTCATAAAACACAAAGCACAAGTATGTAAAGCACAATTAAATCTTTTGTTCCACAGCACAGCAACCCAAATCATGAAACCTGAATCTTTTAAATAGACGCATGCTTTTCCCTCACATCTGTCCTACCCATCTTCGACTAATCAACATACAAACTATAACATCAACTAACCTAAATGATCTCACACTCACTCCCCAACTCTCACTCTTAACACATGCAATAGACTAAACATAAAGAAGAACAAAAAAATATCCCAATATTCTCTTTAAAAACCCACAAGGTCTGTTCTTAAAACAAAAGGTATAAGAGAGATCTTCATCGATCTGTGAGAATCAAAGTCTATTTTTAAATATCCGATGAAGAAAGAACAAAACTATTCTGTTTCATTCATTCTCTCTTTTGGTTAAAAAAAATAAAAAATAATAAAATTAAAAATAAAATAAAATAAATCTAATCAAACCTTACCTAGAGAGGTGGATTTTGAAGAAGAGTTAAAAGTAAGGAAAGAGGTTAAAGGATCTTGAAGATGAAACCTTTAAGCCATTGTAGTTCAAATACCATAAGGAAAGAGATTGATTTATTCTTCGGTTTTAGGAAGCTAGAAGAGTTAAATGTAAGGGACAAATTTTGTTTGGTTGCGTTTTGCTAAAAGGAGAGGTAAAGTGTAGATGGTGGTCCGTTCAAAAAAAAGAAAAGAAAAAAAAAGTGTAGATGGTGGCTGTGCAAGTGTGTGAAAAGGAGGGAGATCCTCTAAAGTTGTGTTATACAACTTTAGTAAAGTTAGACAATTGTGAGCCATTGGATTTGATTCATTGGCTTAAATTAAAAGAAGTTCTTTTGATTTGAGTCATTGGATCAAATCCAATGGCTCACAATTGTCTAATTTTACTAAAGTTATCTTCTTAACTTTAGAGGATCTCCCTTCGTGTGGAAACGTGATATTAGGGATTACTAGAACTTAGGTTAGCCTTTATATATAAAGATTAGTTTTAGTATTAGTGGATTGCTGTTGGATTTTTTGTTCGTGGGCCGTTAAGTCTAAAAAATATAATATACTTTGTTGTATTTGGACCCATATTATTATAATTATTATTACATGTTCAATACATAACTTCGTATATTGCATTTTAGTTAAGTGATGAGAGCAGAAAAAAAGTTTTGTAAAAAGCTTGCATTATTTATATCTATAGGCGTGTTTGTTAAAAGTAGCGGTTATAGCTCTTTGATCATCGCTCTTTTGCCAAACAATTACTAAAAATTAAAATGCTTATTGCTCACCGCTCCAAAAAGCTCCATACTGCTCCGCATCAAACATACCCATAATACCTTATAATGTAGATTAGCATGTCTCTCTTATTAAATTTTTAAGATTTTTAAAGTAAATTTTTAGCATTACAAGTAAGAAAACACTATTTACAACTATTTAAATCATAAATACATTTATTCGACACATACAATTAATACATTATTTAAATCACTCACTAAAAAATACAATCATTTTACCATATGGTACAATCTAATCAAGCTACTAATCATATAGTGTTAAAATCCAATAACCCAAAACACTTAAATACCAGCTTTAAAAAAGCCCATGCAACTTAAAAACCAGCATGTACAACAATGACTTAAATGACCAGCATGTACAACTTAAATGACTAGCATGGTTAAATTTACTCAAATATAAAATTCACACTATATATAAAGTTGTTGTAACGAAAAACATAAAATTAAAAGACATTAATCGCCACAAATTGTATTACAGGGTACCCACCGTCGCATCGCGTGGGTACCCTGTTATGTATAATCACATGTATTGGTCATTGTAAGGGTGTTTTAAAATTTTAACACATTTAATTTTTCAAATGTAACTTCAGTTTTCATTAATATATATATATATTAAATTGAATCAAAGACGATGTCGTTTCGATGCCACTCCTTCACTTTTTGGGCTTCCCGCACTTTCTATGGCCTGCTATCTAGGGCCCGATCCAGTGGCATCTTTGTTTATACAAACCTGAAACCTCTAAAATCCTCCACACACATCACTGCGTTTCTTTTTTCTTATTCTTATCAAGACCTCTAGATTCTAAGATGTGGTGTCATAGGAATCAATAATGGTAGAGGCTGTTGATTTTGGTGGTCATACACCACATCTCCAAGTCTGTTTTGTGCGGTATTGAGGCTTCGTCATATAAAGTGAAGTCGGGTTGTAAGTTTTTGATTTTTACATGTAAGTTTCCTTCTGATTGATTCATGTGTTTTTAATTATGGGTTTTGATTTTAGGTTAGTAAATTGATTGCAAGGACTTTTTATAGAGATATAACTTGTTCCGGTATGCTTTGTTGTAGGCAAATCTACACAAATCTAAAACAACACACATATCTTATACAAATCTACCATATTCCAGATTATTATCATACCATGGGTCCGGTAACTTTGTTGCCGACATCTGCGGCGTCCGACAATGGTGTTGGGTGTGTGACCATGGTGTGTTTTTCAACAAAGATTGCCTAATTGTTGTTGGTGTCAAATTTAAATCTTGAGTTTCACTTATTCACAAGGAAAATTTGGTTTGCCTTATTTTGATACCTATTTGCAGATTTTTAATACCCGTTACAAATTATACATGTATAGAAATTGAATTCTGAAATTAAACATGGATAGATACTTAGTAATTTTGTTTGGTTTAATGTTTATGTCTTTTTTGTAGCTATTGTATCAAGGCAAATGTCATTGGATTTGCGTATTCTCTGTTACAAGGATGTGATTTAGTGTGTTATTTGGCTACCGGTAGTCATGGTAATAGACAGCATTATCTTTGGCATTACTTTCATTTTGTTGTGCATTAAGAAAGTTTTTGATATTGTTCTTTATTGTTGCCGCAAATGCATAAAACCGGTTGTATTTTGCACTGACTGTACTTCATTCGACGTTGGTAGGACCTCCAAAGACTTTAGCTTCCCTGTATGGCCTAGGATCTCAAACCACACTGTTCTCAATGACACCGGCTTCGACCTCGAAAAAGGTACTAGGCACACTTTCAAATTTGAGTTGTAAGGAATTACAATTTTCAAAATGATGCTTTTGTAGATACTACTACTAAACAACGTGTAGCTATATGTAAGTAAATATGTCTTTAGATGAATTGTCCTTGGATATTGATCCGTGTTAGGTGCCCATATTGATGTTACACAAGCAAAGAATGAGATAGATATAAGGATTGGTTGATTACAAGAACAATAGTTTCATTAAGATATCAAAATAACCAACAAATGTTATGTTTACATAAGCCTTGTATTTATAGGAGGGAAGCCAGGGCAACATTCCCTAGTCCCTTTCAAGCTACTAACGTGGGCTTTGTAAGCCTTATGGGCTTTTACATGTTGCCCATTAACTTAAACATAAACATAAATATTACTAAAGCAACCTAGTACAAAATGTAATGACCGAGACTTGACTAAATACTAAAGTATGTTCCCAACAATCTCCCCCTAAGGGTCGGTCATCACGGTTGCTGGACGTCTTCATCTTTGTCTTTGACTTGTGACATGTATAACTTTTGACGTCTTCAAAAAATGTTGTAAAATGAATGTACCTTGCTCTAAGTCTTTGTTCTTTGGTGATAATGTAGTGATTTTATTATGAAGTTGTCTGCCGTTTGTCACTTCTGTGTCTGTGGTGGTTGTCCGCCATTCCAACATGCTCATACATCTTTGGACTTTGTCTTTCAAGTGCACGAAGTTCCATTTCATTCATATTGATCTTAGTCTTTAAACTTTAGAGATTCTTCTTATTGGTGTAGAATATGTCTTTGAACTTTGTGGTGCTTAGATCTTTGGGGGAGCTTTCTTTGACTTCAAGATGTATGCATGAGCATGCTGGAATCTAACATCATGGAGGTGATTTGTACCTGCAGGTAAACAGTTAGCGATAATCAACCGGTACTTACAGATAAGGAATTAGAGCTCGTCAACAGCATAGTGTGAAGACTCCTTCTAATCCTTATCAAGGTCGTTCCCATATCAGATACTCCCGAAGGAGCTTACGAAACCTACTAAGTAGCTCAATGACTGGGTGAGTCGCTGGGGATCACTCCACGACTGTAGACCGCTATGGAACCACCGCGAACACTAAGCGTAACCCGTGGAGGATTACCAAAGTGACCTGCTATCAGGGCTGTTTCGTGTTGACCCTGGCAGGAATTTCCGTTCAATCATTGAGAAGTACTTATGTAATTCTCTCATAAACGTTCTCGGTAGATTGCTAAGATCTGCGAAGGACTCGATAATTTACAGTTGGTGTCCATTGACGTAGAACACCAGTTGTAGAAATACTAAGTATTCCTAAGAGATCTTTGATGTATCTCATGGCTCTAGACTCGATAAGTGCACACTTAGGTTTCCTATGCGGAGACTAGGGAGGGGTCTCCTGCTTCAATATCAACCATCTCTAAGAGATAAGTCAACAGATTACACTGGTTCCCCGTGAGAATGAAACAAGTTCTTTTAAGAGAACTTGAGTGGTTAAGAAGGTTTAGTGCATTGCATCACTGGGTCCATGACGACTTTATCTTCATTACCGGTGTTGCCTTAGCAACAACCAGTAGCATACGAGTTGAACCCGGTGTCTGCCCTAAGGTTGAACATATGGAGGGCTATTTCTTTTCACCCTTTTCTTTACTTTTCTATTTAATTCTTCAACTCCTTCGTTCCCTTTCATTCTTTTCTCCTTTTTTTGTATCATACCTAAGGACTTCTAATTCTAACTATGGGTGATGTCTGTTGATATAAATAATTGACTAAAAACATTATTCATATCTTCCGATATCTCTATGTTTTGATAATCACAAAACTTAAACTAATCAAATCCAAAGATCATGACGTAAACACGTATTTAGTAATAAATAATCACTTTCACCAACAAATCACTTAAGGTATGAATAAACAAAGTGTTTAGTGCTATGTATGATCAAAGGGGTATTTAATTAACTAATACAAAGTTTATTTAATTATATAATCTTATTATATATTTTTGAAAAACACTTTTGGTAATAAGGAAAAATGTTTTAATCATACTAAATATATGATTTCAAATATTTAACCAAAATCAGTTAGTTTTTCACCAAATAAACTTTCCCCACTAAAAGACAAGTTTTCTGGCCGTTACAGTTGGGCGGCCCCCTTAATTATAAGGGGCGGCCCCCTTAATTTTAAGGGGGCCGGCCATGCTTTAAGGGGGCCGGCCACGCTCCTCTGTCAGAACTTGTTGCCTATAAATACCACCTTAAACCTGGATTTTTTCCCCACCTTTTTGCACAGAAACTTTCTGTTCTAGATCTCTATTTCAATCCTAAAAAATCCTTTGATCATTTCATTTCATAAGCCTTTGTTTCCAAGTGATCCAAAGCCTCATTCTTTCAAGTGCAAAGAGAAGAATACTTCTATTAGAAGTATTACAACTTAGTATCATCTTGCTATCTAAGTTGTTTGTTTACATTTCCTTGTACATCTTTCATACTTTGGTGAATAAGGTGTATGTATTAGTTAACTAGATTTAGTTGAAGAATCTAGAATTGTTGTAAGTGTGAAGTGTGACTTGAAGTGAAGAAGAAGGGTTAGATAGTAGTGGTGATAGGAGATTGTAGCAATAGGAGCTTGTAGTGAAGAAATTAAGGATCTCTAGTGGAGTAGACTAGAAGACATTTGTAGATTGAAGTTGTGAAGACATTAGTGGCTTGAAGGTGTCAAGACATTAGTGCATTGAAGGTGTGAAGACATTAGTGGCTTGAAGGTGTCAAGACATTAGTGCATTGAAGGTGTGAAGACATTAGTGGCTTGAAGGTGTCAAGACACTAGTGCATTGAAGTTGCAAAGATATTAGTGACTTGAAGGTGTCAAGACATTAGTACTTTGAAGGTGTGAAGAGAATAGAAGATCGGTGTATAGAAGATTGGTGTGTAGAAGATTGGTGTGAAGAAAATAGTAGATTGGTGTGAAGATTGGTGTGTAGTTTGGTGTGTAGATTGGTGTGTAGATTGGTGTGAAGATTGGTGTGTAAATTGGTGTGTATATTGGTGTGTACGGTTTTCTCCGCCATAAAGGAGGTCTTTGATCTAGTGAAGAAAACTCTCGAGTAGGTGACTCGGGGAGTGGAGTAGGGCAAGGAAGGTGTCCTTGTAGCCGAACCACTATAAATCCTTTGTGTCTCGGTTTGATCTTTCCATCCCTCACTCTTTGATTTATTACTTACTTGCATTTCATACATAGTCATAATTGATAGTATTGTGCATATGTTGATTTCACATAAAGATCAAACTAAAATCCATTCATAAAACTAATCTTACAAAAAACAACCTAGTACATAAAATTATATCTATACACTACTACTACACATATATATATGCTTACATAAAATATACGAAATTGTATATTCTTTCCAAACATTATACATAAGCATTGTATATATAAAACCTTTAATAAATCTTGTATTTGTACTTTTGTAGTTAAGTGTTTTGAAATTGTACATTATACATAAGTAATATTTATACAAAATCATAAATTAACTAGTATATATATTTATGTATTAAAGTGATTTGAAGGTTTCATCTTAGAAACTATCTTTTATAAAATAAGCAAAACGAAAAAGACGTAAAACTATTCAACCCCCCCTTCTAGTTTTCCACAATTGGTACCAGAGCCACGTCTAACAAGATTTTTAAAATATACTGTATTTTAAAACCTGTAACGATCTATGGAATTCGAAAAATATCTAGAAGGAGAATTTACGCAAAAACCACCATTATTTGAAAATGATCATTTTCTTGAATGGAAAAATAAATTTGAAAATTATGTGAAATCAATAGATCTTGATCTTTGGCATATTATTTCAATTGGTGATCTTAAACTAACCAAAATGGATTTTGAAAATCAACATAATAATCTTCAAATAAAAATTGATAAAAATACTAAAGCTAAATTACTTATTTTCAAAACTCTACCAAATGTTGAATATGAAAGATTATTTCCTTGTAAAACGGCAAATGATATTTGGAAATGCCTTTTAAAGTTTCACCAAGAGAAATGTAAAACCAAAGATGATAAACTTGATATTGCACATGAAATTGTTACTCTAGAAAGTTTAATAGATAAATATTTAGTTGAAATAAACACATGTACTACTAGTTCAAATGTGATCATTGAAGGTACCAATAATGAAGAACACATGTGTCAAATCCGAAGAAAGCATGTTAATAAATCATGGTGCAACAAGGACGATAAAGACGATGTAAATACGGAATACGTGAACATCCTAACAAATGTTAATACAAATAGTGATGACAAGGATTACATGCTCCAAGATCCAAGCAATGCTACAAACAAAACATGGAGCGACATGAAGAATGGAGTTGATCACCGTATAGCGAGTGAAGAGTGTACAAGTACAAATAAGGTACAATTCAAAACCAAACATTTTTGCTATGATCAATTTACATTAGAATTTTCAAAAATGGAAAATAGCTTCAAACACTTTTGCAACATTGACTCAAAAATTATTTTTAAAAATGAATTTTCAACATCCGCTGAAAATAACTTTGAAAAAGAAATAATTTTAGAAGACAAAATGTCTAGACTTGAAAGTAATATTGTAATTGATCTTGAATGTAAAAATTGTCAAGACTATAAACATGAAATTAAAATGGAAAAGGAAAAAGCTAAAATATTAGCAAAATTCGAAAATAGTTCTAAATCTTTAAAATATCTACTTAACATTCAAAAGTCATTTTATGATAAAACCGGATTAGGATATACGGCAGATGAGTATTTGACAAATACATCAAAACAAATAAAATTTGTTAAACCTAATGGAAAAATTTAGAACTATTATTATTTACATCCATTGATTATTTCTCTAGTCAAGAAAGTTATTGTTTGTTTGCTAAAACAAACAAATAATGAATTCTTGTACTTCTCGACGACATTCTCTTCATATGCATTTAAGTGCATTGGATGTTCGCTACTAATCAAATCGGACCCATGAGAATCTGGGTACCAAGCTCTCTGTCATGTGTAGGTAATTAACGATCAAAGGAACTACCACTTTTTAGATCGCTCTATTCGCTTTCTTTCATTTGATGACCATTGTCTTTATGGTGTGTTCGTTACTACCTCATGACGAAGGATTCTTGTTCTACCATTCTTAATCTGCACGACTTGTGATGATTGGGGCGACCGATAGTGTTTCTATGATCAAGTCTCCTTGATCCTTTTCGCATTAGGATATTACTTCGCTTCTTCAACTTGCTTTGGGGAAAACCTTCCTGACGTTTTATATTGCTCTCATGATCACTCTTAAAGAAGAGTTGGACCTGAGGTAAGTTTTCTTTTCAAAAACTCGCCTACATTACATTAAGATAAAGTATGCTTCAATTAGTATATTAATATGATTTAATTTATAAGTTGCTATGCTTTTAGATCATGAATACCAATATATGCATACATGACATTAGGATAATTAACTCTCTTGTTGCTATGTCTATTATCATTTGTCTTAGTTTTCATCTATATTGATAATCTTCTATGATTTAAAGTAGAATGCTTGCCATTTATGCTATATGATCTTACTAGTTGCATTAATAGATGTGTTATAATTAAGACTTGCTAGTAACTCAATATTACAATGTGTCTTGTATACATGCATACATTCATATGCCTATATTGTATTCATTGATGATTTTCTTTGTCCCTTCCTATCTCATTGCATTTAGATGTTTAATGTCTACCATATCTCTTTCATATCTTTAGTTGCCAATTAGAGATTTTTATATGTGACAATGGGCTTAATCGATTCTCTTGAAGTGTATCTTTCACTTGAAATTTCTTGATTGTCAAAATCAAAACATCATATTTAAAAAAAAAAAAAAAAAAAAAAAAAAAAAGAAAAAAAAAAAACTTCTTTCTTTGAATTAAAACCTTTCGAATATCTATTTTATGCTTTTTCAAACAACATGCTTAATCATAAGCTATCATAACATTATTTTGATCTTTATCAAGATAGAAACATTTTTCTTTTTAAAACAAAACAAATTTTGTTTTATTGGGATACTAACTTGAATGTATCTCAAAACATTAAGCTAAGTATTAGTGAATCAAGTAAACTTCATATTTGGTAATCTTCGATAGGTAAATTTAGGAACTCGATTTATTCTAAAAAGGAGAATGACTACTGGAGAATCTATTGACTAGAAATTCAATTTAACCTAACGGTTGAATTGCTTCTATGTGAGAAGTTGGGTGTGTGTAACCCGTAAAAACGGTCGTGTTTAGCCTGAATTGAGCACCACTAGTAATAGTCTCATACTCATTCTCCAACTTGATTAAATTGCACTTCCTATATATACCTAACGCTAATTTATTTATATGAACTTTGCTTCTCATTAGACTCTTTCATTCTCAGATTTATGGGATTAAGTGAAAACTTACTTTCAAACATTGTTGAATAAAACTAAAAACATTTTGTTTAAAACATTGTTATTATCTTCTCATATATGTCATACACTTATGTGAAATTGACATCTACAATTTAATCAAATCATTTCATGAGAATCATGGTTTGCCCATATGGATCTTGTTTGTAACAAGTCTTGAAGTTCATATAATCATATCTTCCCACGTGTTTATCATAAGCAATCTTCAATTTGTTTGCACTAAGCCTACTTACCATTATCTTTATATAGTTGCATGCTTAACTAGTTTGCTTTATTGCTTCCTTAGTTACCATACTTAATTGAAATATTAGAAAATAACATGATTATGAGGAATTTGTTGTTCACTTTTATTATTTCCCTACATTCATGAATAGTATGCTCTATATTGCCTCAAGAGTTGGACTTACTTGAATCCAAATCCAAAAACACAACCTTTTTGAAAATTTTCTGCCAAAAACCCATTTCTGGCATTCTGGGAATCACCAGATGGGCGGCCCCCTTAAATCATAAGGGCGGCCCCCTTAAATTTAAGGGGACCGGCCTCCATTTAAGGGGACCGGCCATCTGATGGTCGGGGATACTGTTTTCTTTATCACTTTTTGACCCATTTCAGCCTATACTTCCCAAAATTCACAAACATATTTTGTCCCATGTTATCCCTCAAAATTTACCTTCCTAAACCACATCTCTCATACACTATAAATACCCTCTTCCCATCATTAATGCCATCACACTCAAACATGTCATCTCCCAACAACCAAAAACCAAAGATTTCAAGAACCGCAAGGATCTCCGTCAAACCTGTTTGGAGGAGGAAACTTGATTCTTGTCATAACTCTTGTGATGTTGTTTCAAGTCAACCAACAACTCAACCTCAAACCCACTCAAATGAGTCATCCCACAACCTATCTTCCACTAATACCCTCATTAATGCTTCCTCTTTTGATGAGCATGCTCAATCCCAAAACAACAATCCAAATATCTCAATCAACACTTCACATATTGCTCATTCAACAAAGACATCATCCACTCATGAAGAAACTCTTCCACCCATATCATGTTTTCATGATTACCCAAGTTCAAACATATCTCCACCACCTAGAGTACCACCACCACTTCCTACAACCTCACATGCTACTCCAATGTTGCATGTGCAAACCTTCACCCAAGACAACTATCATGCTCCACCACCATCACCTTCCTCCGAACACTTGAAGTTCGTTGAGGAGCTAAAAGAGGCACATGAGCTTAGTGCTCTTTTAGCTTTACATCTTGCTCAACGCAATTTGGATCCACCACAATCAAGCTCACCATCATCACCACATAACAAAAACCAACTTGAGAAGCATGTTAACAATTGCCCTTGTTGCATCTTCCTTCAACAACAAACCATTGCTTTGAATGAGCACTTCACTTGGATTGAGTATCTTCTTACTAGATCTCAACAAACCCCATCACTTGAACAACATCACAACCCTCAACCAACAAACTCCACCTCAAATCCACCACCTCCAAGCTCTACAAACTCACCAACACTCATGGAACCAAGAGTTTACCTCCACTAAACCACCAAGCATTTGATATGCTTATGTTTTCTCATTTTCAAATAAAACTCCTCAACCATTTTGGGATTCAAGAAAGTTTGATGACACTCCTTGTTGGCACTATAGGATGTTCTATGTTATTTAGAATTCTATTTGTATTGCCTTTGTAACAATGATTATGGGTTGACATAATCATTTCTCTATTATTAAATGGTTTAATATATGTTTCTTATTACCTTGTGCCATGATTATTACTTGCTAATATTATGCTATATGTATTTGCTTGTGCCATGCTTGTGCTTCTAATATTTTTCTTGCAAGTATTACTTTCTCGAAACCTTGGTGCCCTCAAACGAGGGGGAGCATACATCAAGGGGGAGTTTTCTACCCGTTTAAACTTCTCTAACGAAGCTTATTCGGCCTAACCTTTTTGATTCTACAAAAAGGGGGAGAAGTGAATGTAAACTTACTAAATACTTGTCTAAATATTAATTTTTGGATTTAATAAGTTTAGGTTTTGTAATCATCAAAAAGGGGGAGATTGTTGATATAAATAATTGACTAAAAACATTATTCATATCTTCCGATATCTCTATGTTTTGATAATCACAAAACTTAAACTAATCAAATCCAAAGATCATGACGTAAACACGTATTTAGTAATAAATAATCACTTTCACCAACAAATCACTTAAGGTATGAATAAACAAAGTGTTTAGTGCTATGTATGATCAAAGGGGTATTTAATTAACTAATACAAAGTTTATTTAATTATATAATCTTATTATATATTTTTGAAAAACACTTTTGGTAATAAGGAAAAATGTTTTAATCATACTAAATATATGATTTCAAATATTTAACCAAAATCAGTTAGTTTTTCACCAAATAAACTTTCCCCACTAAAAGACAAGTTTTCTGGCCGTTACAGTTGGGCGGCCCCCTTAATTATAAGGGGCGGCCCCCTTAATTTTAAGGGGGCCGGCCATGCTTTAAGGGGGCCGGCCACGCTCCTCTGTCAGAACTTGTTGCCTATAAATACCACCTTAAACCTGGATTTTTTCCCCACCTTTTTGCACAGAAACTTTCTGTTCTAGATCTCTATTTCAATCCTAAAAAATCCTTTGATCATTTCATTTCATAAGCCTTTGTTTCCAAGTGATCCAAAGCCTCATTCTTTCAAGTGCAAAGAGAAGAATACTTCTATTAGAAGTATTACAACTTAGTATCATCTTGCTATCTAAGTTGTTTGTTTACATTTCCTTGTACATCTTTCATACTTTGGTGAATAAGGTGTATGTATTAGTTAACTAGATTTAGTTGAAGAATCTAGAATTGTTGTAAGTGTGAAGTGTGACTTGAAGTGAAGAAGAAGGGTTAGATAGTAGTGGTGATAGGAGATTGTAGCAATAGGAGCTTGTAGTGAAGAAATTAAGGATCTCTAGTGGAGTAGACTAGAAGACATTTGTAGATTGAAGTTGTGAAGACATTAGTGGCTTGAAGGTGTCAAGACATTAGTGCATTGAAGGTGTGAAGACATTAGTGGCTTGAAGGTGTCAAGACATTAGTGCATTGAAGGTGTGAAGACATTAGTGGCTTGAAGGTGTCAAGACACTAGTGCATTGAAGTTGCAAAGATATTAGTGACTTGAAGGTGTCAAGACATTAGTACTTTGAAGGTGTGAAGAGAATAGAAGATCGGTGTATAGAAGATTGGTGTGTAGAAGATTGGTGTGAAGAAAATAGTAGATTGGTGTGAAGATTGGTGTGTAGTTTGGTGTGTAGATTGGTGTGTAGATTGGTGTGAAGATTGGTGTGTAAATTGGTGTGTATATTGGTGTGTACGGTTTTCTCCGCCATAAAGGAGGTCTTTGATCTAGTGAAGAAAACTCTCGAGTAGGTGACTCGGGGAGTGGAGTAGGGCAAGGAAGGTGTCCTTGTAGCCGAACCACTATAAATCCTTTGTGTCTCGGTTTGATCTTTCCATCCCTCACTCTTTGATTTATTACTTACTTGCATTTCATACATAGTCATAATTGATAGTATTGTGCATATGTTGATTTCACATAAAGATCAAACTAAAATCCATTCATAAAACTAATCTTACAAAAAACAACCTAGTACATAAAATTATATCTATACACTACTACTACACATATATATGCTTACATAAAATATACGAAATTGTATATTCTTTCCTAACATTATACATAAGCATTGTATATATAAAACCTTTAATAAATCTTGTATTTGTACTTTTGTAGTTAAGTGTTTTGAAATTGTACATTATACATAAGTAATATTTATACAAAATCATAAATTAACTAGTATATATATTTATGTATTAAAGTGATTTGAAGGTTTCATCTTAGAAACTATCTTTTATAAAATAAGCAAAACGAAAAAGACGTAAAACTATTCAACCCCCCCTTCTAGTTTTCCACAATGTCCTTGGGTAGATCCCTCCGGCTCTGGCGGATCATAGGAAGGTTTTTCCTATCTTAATCAACTTATAACTCCTTGATTAACCGACAGTAGCCAGGAAACCTTTGATTGAAAATCTCTCAAAGTGTTTGTGATAATCAAATATTTTGGTTAACACTTTAAGAGTTTTGTGTTCACTTTTGAAGGGCTCCCCCTTCACATGTGCTCACAAGTAATTAATAAATTTGCACATGCGGGAGGAGCAAACATATTTTGAATTGATCCACTTTCAGTGAACAAGACCGATTCGAGACACGTTTACATCACTAGTTATACTAGCTTGAAGTTATTACCCGGCTTGGTCAAGTCCACAGAAAGTTTCTCGAAACGGTACATTTCTACTTAGACAAATCCTTTTCGAGACACGCTTACGTGGTTAGTTAGAGAGTTCCATTGTTAGCTTTTAGGTGACAACTAGCTCTAATAACTAACTTGATGTCATTACCCGTCGAGGATAACTCTTTTCGAGATTACTAACTTTCATGTTTCGTCAATTCCTGGGTCAATTCTGAGTCTAGCTCGCACAAGATACAAATTTTAGCTTTTTGACCACTTATATTTTCATCACTTTTACATTTTCTCCCCCTCAAAAATAGCATATGAAATGATGTTTTTCATAATCATTTTAGATTAAAATATGCCTTTTTGAGTCTTATGGGGAGATTCACCAACAACTTTTCACTATTTTAGAACAAATTAGTTTTGTTTGACAAGTACTCCCCCTCAACAAGTGATTAGGTCTTATTGAGGTGAAATACTTGTCCTTTTGAGCAGAATTATGAAAATCATAAAACATTTGATTAATTCTACTCAAAATTAAGAAGCCTTCGCTCCTTATATTAGGATTGAGGCACTGATGCGTACCTCAGGGTCCTTTCTTTACAAGTTCGGGTTGTACACTGTAATGTTTGCACAAACCATAATGAATATTTAGTATTGACAAATCAAATCAAGAGCTTACAAACTTCTACCATTCGGGTCTCTGAAACGTCAACACTGGAAATCCTGGTCTGCCTCCCACATAGCTTTCAAATCTCCTAATCTGATCCCTACGCTTTAACCGGTTCTCAATCCTTGTGATGAATCTACGAGCTTTTTTGGCCTCATCGGTATTCCACCTTTTGGATTTGTACAGTGCAACGTCATCTAGTCGGTCTTTGATTCCATCTCTGACAAACTTAAGTGTTTTGTCACAGAACTTGTGGATTTCATCATAAGCCATGAAGCAGTTACGTCGGTTGACACTGCGATAGGTGAAACCAAATGCTGGATGCTTGATCAAGGTGTATTGAGATTCGTGTTGAAGGTTGGGGACATTGTAAAGGTTAGGTTTAGTGAGATTCAGCTTCTTCTGGTAACTTTCCACTCCCAGTTGAAGATCTTCTACTCGCTCTTTGATGACAATGTGTCGCATGAAAATGAGTAGAGCACTGATGAAGGCAAGCTGCATATCCTTAGGTAGGTTGCAAAGCTTTCCTTGGACTTTGAGCAGATACATATCTTCGATGTCATTGAGGAGTAGTCGTGGAAAGTCTGACTCAGAAATCACGTACTCTTGTTCTTCGAGTCTTTTGAGCACGATCTTGTCGAGAAAGGAGTACCCAAAGTGAGTGACTGTCGAGATAAACTGAATGGAGACAATCTACAAATCACTCATCACATTTCCCATAGTTTGATTAAGTCTGCTGCTTCGATAATACTGTGCCTGGTTTTCTGGCCAATGGTGAATCCCGTAGAGTGCGTTCCGGTCATAGGCAACAACTTTGTCCACGAATAGGTCTGAAGCTTCTTCTTCAATGGCGTTGTTGAGGTATCGAGCGACAGGGATTGAGAAGGTGAGTGATGTGGCGTACTTCATTTCAATCTTGCTACCGTGTTGTAAAAATTCCAAGTCATTGTTGAAGAAGAATTTGTAGGGAATTCTTTCTTGCTTAGGCTTTCCAACCAGGGGTAGAGGTTTGGTCCAGTCGGTGTAGTAAGGCCCTTTGTTCTTTGAGTAGTAATCAATGTTGGACTCGGGGTTTAGCCAGTCAATGTCGTTTGACATTTCTCGGGCAATGTTTTCCAGATGATGTTCGAGTTCAACAGAGTTGGCAGAGCGGTCTTTCAAGAGGTTGAATGCAGCATTCTTTACCCTTCTTAGCTCTTTCTTGCCCATTTCCTTTAAACCGTAGTCCCTTTGCAGAAGTTGTGCATATTCCATGGTTCGGCCATCTTGTGGTGACTGGTTTTCTGCAAGAGGTGGTTGAGCTTTAACCATTTCATCAAACCAAGAGTACTCAGCTGTTTTGTCTTCGTCCAGCCAGTTGAGAATATTTTTGGGTTTCTTAGGTTTGGTGCTTTTCGAAGAGGTGTCCGGTTTGTGCTGATGATGTTTTCTTTTCCTTTCTTTCTTCTTTGTTGATGAAGGTTCTGGTATTTCGTCTGGCAGAGGGAAATCATCTCTGCCGGTATACTCAAAGTGATCTTGGGCTTTTGGACCTGATCCTAATGCCTTAGGTTGTTGAGTAGATGTTGTGGTAGTAGGAGGTATGACAGGTTGTTTGTGTTGAGATGAGGGTCCTTCGGCTTGCTTTTGCTTCTTAGCCTGCGAGTTAGGATCTTTGTCTTCATCATCTCTTTGACGTTTCAATTTATCGGCCTCAGTGCTGCATGATTCTTTGGACATCTTGGCTCGTAAGGCTTCCCATACTTTAATATCTTCATGTGTCATGGTGGTTTTACTTGCCAATATGTTGAAGAGCTGAGCCTCTAATTCATTCACTGTCATTCTTGTTGTGGTAAAGGGGTTTTGTCAGCTCGAAGAGTGAAAGAAGTAGTTCTGATCACTTTCTTGACAGCTTGTTCAGCAATCTTTGTAAGTTCATCCTTCATTGGCTTCAGCAATTCTTTCAATTCTGTAACTAAGTGTTGTTCCATGTACTGATTTGCTTGAGCAGCCAATGTAGCTTCCATATCTTCTTGTACATCTTTAGCTAAGAAGGTGTCCACTTTTTCATGCATTTCCTGAACAGTTGTCATTTGCTTTGTCAATTCAGCAACCTGACTTGCTAGTGATTCAACTTGATTTTCTAACTTGCTTTTCTTCTTTTCACGAACTCTCTTTACTGCCCTTTTAATCAACTTTGATCCAGCTGAGGCTTCAATTCTTGATTGTTTCTTGATTGATTCGTCATGTGTTGGTTGTGATGCTGGAGGTGATGATTGTGAAGATTCAATGTGGGTGGAGGTGTCCTTATCATCTCCTTTTGGTGATTCGGGTTTATCCTTGGGCTCTTTTTTCTTTTCTGTAACTTTAGCTAGCCCTTAATCTCTGCTCTTCAGCCAATTTGTCAGCTTCTGCCTTTAGCCTTAATTCTTCTGTTAATTTGGCTTCTTCTTCTTTTCTTTTCTTTGTTTCTTCTTGAAGCCTTAATTCTTCGGCCAGTTTAGCTGCCTCTTCAGCTTTCCTGCTTTCTTCCATTCGTATTGCTTCTTCCAGTTTGGCTTGTTCTATTTCCTCAAGCCTTGCCTCTTCAGCTTCTTGTTTTCTTTTGAGCTCTTCCTCTTGAGCCTTTTCTCTTGTCTCCATTTCTTCCAAAGTCATTAGGTGTGGAAAATCAGTATCCATATGGTCCTCCTCATCATCGTCTCCCCTTTCTGAAGCATTTTGCATCTCTATGTCTTCAGGTGTTACTATGGGAGATTCGTAGATGATCATATCAGCAGTGGTACCCGTTTCCTGAGTTTGGTCAATTGGATTGGATTCAGGAATACTGCTAGATCCTCCTACCTCAGGAATGCTGCTTGATCCGCCAGCCTCGCTTGTTTTAGTAAACGGAGGAGGTGGAGGTTGATCAGCTTGGAAGGAGTCGATTTTTCTGTGGAGGAGTCCTAACTTAAGAGCTCTTTCATTTTCTTCTTCCACAGACAAACCAAGGTTTGTGTGAGCCTCTTCTTGTTTTTCTTGTTCTGTAGTCATAGGTTCATTCAACTTTTCTCCCCTTAGCCTTTCTTCTTCCAACTTAGCATCTGCTTCAGTTAAAGGTCTTTGGATGAATGTTGTTTGTTTTTCTACTTCTTCAACAAATTCATCGATGCTTCTGTCCCAATCTTCTATGGTCATGTCCAGATCTTCAAGATCGTCATCCTGTTTGTTATAAGCTTCCCTGTAAACTGGACCACTATCGGATTCGGTTTCTGATTCAGATGGTTTTGGAGAAGATGGTGGTGTGGGTTCAGGAACTGGTTCAGGAATAGGTTTCTCGACTGGTATTCTGATCTTAAAAGTTCTCTTGTGAGGCTTTTTAGTAGATTTGGTAGAGCTTTCGGAACTGCCAGACTTGTACCTTTCTTTCCCTTTTTTTGCATAAACGAAGGTAGAGGGACTTCGTCTAAGAACCCTACTTTCTCTTCCTTGAGAGCTTGAACGTAATACTTGTAGTTCTTGCATTTCATTACTTTATCATTCAAGAGACATTCGGGAAGTATCATTCCTTGCTTACGTGTACTGGTATCAAGTCTCTTAATCTGCTTGAGAGTAGACTCATTTCTGAATGTGTGCTTATCATCATCATCCAGTCTTTGGGAATGTCGTCATAATCACGAAGGAAGCTTTCAATGAGTAGGTTGGTGAAGCGAACAAATGGAATCTTTGAAGACTTGTGTTGTATGTGCCACACAATATCTTCCCAGATAATACTAGCAAAGTCCACCCGTTTGACATTTTCCATAGCCAAGAAAAGTTTGAGATGTTGGAGTCTGGGGTGTTCGTGACCAGTATCTCTGCCTGATAAGGACTTGGCAATTAGGATGTACAAAGTTCTCCATGGTTGTGGAAGAAATATTGTGTTGACCTTTGAGTGTCTAGTCACCACCTCTTCTGACTCATTGTATCTAATATCCTGTAACCATGCAATTAACTCTTCTTCATTAGGAACTGGGTGGTACTCTTCATCTGGACCAAGTTCGGGCAAACCAAGAATGCCACGAAGAGTATCTTTGTCCACAGTGACTTGTCTCTTATGAAGCATACATGTAAAAGATTCTTCGCCAAGGTCCAGTTGAATTATATGCCAAAACTGGTGAATGTAGAAGCAAGCTACTAATGCTGATTTGGTGAGCAGGATTTTGTACGGGTGATAGACTAAAGCATCCACAGCTACAATGCAAGAGGATTCATTGCATGTGATTTTGTTGACGTTGAACCTTAAGTTGTTCTTTCCAATCTCTCTGGAGTAATCTTCGGGAAAAGTTTCTTCCCATGTGAGCTTTGGTTCAGGTTCTGGTTCTGGTGGAATGTTTGCTTGTTGGGCCATCTGAATTAATCATACACAAACATAGACATTGCAATAATATAATTTGTTAGCTCATTAATTAATTCATTTGTTTATGCATGATTGGATTGATCAGTGGGTGTTTGTGTTCAAAATGTTCTAATATGATAAACTTGTATATAAGATGTTAAAACTTAATAGAATTTGATTACAATCAATGCACAATATGTGTTAACACATACAAGAGTTTATACATTTGAAAAATTACAACACTTAGACAAATTTCAAGGAATCAGCCAATGTTACGCGTAAGATTTGGAAATCCTATGCATAACATTTCTTATGCGTAGTGAGTTATATTATGCGTAATATCAGAATCTACGCTTAACTTATATCTTACGCGTAAGATCAAACTTTTGCGTAGGCCAATTCTTATGCGAGAAATACATCTTTTGCGTAAGATTTGAGCTTATGCAAAGGTTTGATCCTTATGCGTAAGTTATAACTTATGCGTAAGTTTTGACTTATGCGTAAGATAATCACTTAAGCGTAAGAAAAAACTTATGCGTAAGAAAAACTCTTTTGCCTAAACATTGTCTTATCCAAGACAAGTTTTTCAAACGGGTCGAATCTTACGCGTAAGATTTCATCTTACGCGTAAGATGAATCATCTTTTGCGTAGGAATGCATCTGATTGAAAATCACCTTCAAATTTTAAGTTTCTTTGATTCCTGAAAGATTTAAACACCACCACTGATCAATACATTATCCAAATACATCCCAAAAGCTTTGAATCACAATATTTATGCGTAGACATGCACAAAACTAATCTTTTGCATAAGAACGCAAGAACAGCAATTCATAAATCACAAAAACTTGATTCTGGGTATGAAAAGAAGTTGGGCGAGTGTTTAATACATGTTAAGGAACCTATTAACCAATTTATAACACATTTCATCCACACAAGCCCAAAATCAAAGTTGCTAGTGTCGTTTGACCTAAACTCATCAATTCAATCTCTAAACATGTTTCTGGAACAATTAATGCACTAAGATATGACCATAAACACTAATAAACATCATCCTAAGCAATTAATTGAACCAATTCATCATAGATAAAAATTACCTAATTTATACAATGAACCCTAATTTAGAGTTATGAACGATTAGTGTTTCTGGGCTTGATTAGAATTCATAAACATGTTTAGTGATGTCCTAGGAACAAATCCCACTAACCAATTCACACACTAACACCCTTAATCATTAGTTCTAATTTTACGCAAACCCTAAAAGCCATTTTAATGATTATTGAAAAACTAGCCGTTGGATCTAGATGAAATTAAGAATCAATGTTAAGAAACATGATCAAAACACTTTGGCACTTACAGATTTGAAGAACAATGTATGGATCAACAGGTTGAATGTGAATCGTTGATAAAGTTTGGTGAGAGTAGTAAATGTTAATTCAGATTTTTTGCAGGTGGGAGTAAATGTGAAGGTTAAATTGTGTTTTGACTAAGATTAATTTGAGTTTCAGAATTTGACAATATTAGCCCCTTAACCTTAGTGTCCTTCTCAAGCATAATATCCAACTAACTCACATTTAACAATAGTAAGCTACACCATGTATTAAAAAGAACAATTTTGGATAACTCTGCTCCCCCTTGACCTTAGACCGATGTCCTTAAAAATTTGTTTCAATAGTCAAGGAGAGTAACCCGAAAAAACCTTTTAAAGCAACACATTTAATTTAATAAATCTAAAATATTTTTGGTAAAAATGCAAGTACTAAGTAAAACTATAGAAAATTTTAAAATTACCATAACTCCCCCTTAACACTTGTTTTTGAAATATTTTTAGAAATTTGTAAAAAATTAAAGTGTTTAAAAGAGAGGTTGGTACTTGCATTTTTTTTAAGTGAAAAAAATAGAAAAGATAAAATCTTTTTGTGTTTTTGTTGATTTTATATTTTTGTATTTTGTTTTTGGAAAAAATATTTACAGAGATAGTTTTGATGTTTGACGATCATTTGTGTTGTAAAAACTTTTCCAGATCTTCTGGAGTCAAACATCGCATACCAATTTGGTGGACTAGATCAGTAAACCTTGTTGGAGGTAATGCTTTAGTGAGTAATTTTGCCAACTGGTATTCAGTTCCAACAAAATATAATTCAGTTGTACCCTTTTCGACAGGCTCCTTGATGAAATGATAGCGGAGATCAATGTGTTTAGATTTGCAGTGATGAACGGTGTTGCAGGAAATGGCAATGGCACTTTTGGAGTCACAGTAGATCAGAATCTTATTGAATAGGTAGCCATAGTCCTTAAGTTGTGATCTCAATCAAATGACTTGAGCACAACAAGCAGACATAGCTATATATTCAGATTCTATTGACGACAGTGATGTGCAGTCCTGCTTCTTAGATTGCCAAGACACAAGTTTATCTCCGAGAAACTGTAATCCACCAGATGTACTTTTGCGTGTGTCTAAGCATCCTGCATGGTCATCGTCTGAAAAAGCAATTAGTTCAAAACCAAAATCCTTCAGATACCAGATCCCCAAGTTAATGGTTCCCTTTATGTATCGAAGGATTCTTTTAGCCTCATTGAGGTGCCTTTCAGTTGGTTTGGACTAATAATGAGAACATATGTAGACAGCAAATACTATATCAGGTCTACTAGCTGTGAGATACATGAGTGACCCAATAATACTTCGGTATTTGGTAGGGTCAACAGGAGTCCCATGTAAATCAGCATCTAGTTTTGTGGCAAAGGCCATTGGTGTATTATAAGTATCACAACTCATCATTCCATGTTTCTTTAAAATTTCCAAAGCATATTTGGACTGATTTAAAAAAATTCCACGGGGTGATTGATGAACTTGTAGTCCTAAAAAGAACGAAAGTTCACCCATCATGGACATTTCAAAATTTTCTTTCATTAAATTTGCAAAATTATTTGAGTAACTTCTATTTGTTGAAGCAAAAATAATGTCATCGACATATATTTGAACAATTATTAAGTCCACCCCGTATGTTTTTGTAAATAATGTTGGATCCACTGAACCTTTAGAAAATTTATTGGCCAGCAAGAAAGCAGATAATTTGTCATACCACACCCTTGGGGCTTGCTTGAGTCCGTAAAGAGCCTTTTTGAGTCGATAAACGTGATTGGGATGCTCAGGATCAACGAAGCCTTCTGGTTGGCTGACATAGACCACTTCACGGAGTTCACCATTCAGAAATGCCGTTTTCACATCCATTTGATAAACCACCATGTTCCTATGAGCAGCATATGCCAGAAAGATCCGAACAGCTTCAAGTCTAGCAACTGGAGCAAAAGATTCCTCAAAATCAATTCCTTCTTCTTGGAAGTATCCTTTAGCTACCAAGCATGATTTGTTACGTATGACAGTGCCCTCTTCATAGATTCATTTTAGCCCAATAACAAAGACTCCGTCAGGTCTTTCAACTAATTCCCAGACTTTTAATCTTTTGAATTGCTGAAATTCCTCTTGCATAGATTCAATCCAGTTGTCATAAGTCATTGCTTCTTTAATGTTCTTAGGTTCTTCTTGACAAACTGTGAGTGCATATATACAAGTTTCACCATCTGTGTGAAGCCGTTGTCTCGTCATGATTGGTGCATCTGGATGGCCAATAATTTGAACTAAGGGATGATCTCGAGTCCATTTGTGTGTCGAAGGGTGTAGTTGATAGGTATCTCGCATGTTAGCAGGATCCAAATTGCGTGTGGATGACTCAGCTACTTCAGGAAATGTTGGAGTCGGTGCAAACGGGTTAAAGAACGCACTTGGATCATACTCTGCGGGTTGTGGAACGGATTGTGCTGTAGGATCTTCAGCTGATTGCCGTGAGTTGGAAGCGGTTTGTTTTGCTGTTATGGGAGATGCAATTGGAGGACAGTCTTTCTCAACAGTTGTTGTTGTTTGTTGAGGTGAGTCAGGTACTTGAATATTATCAGGTTGTGCACCGGAAATTGGTGAGACCTCAGGAGAACGGTATACAATTGTATCATCAAACAGTGGAGCAAACAGGGTTTCCAATTCTTTGCTGTGGAGAGGCAATGGTTCAGCAGAAGAGTCCAGAAAGTTAAGACGGTTGTGTTCGGGTCCTAAGTTGTTTTGCTCAGAAGCCATTTGTGTGAGTTCATCAAAATTAGCATGAATAGTTTCTTGAATTTCTCTTGTACGACGATTCCATATCCGAAAGCCTTTGGAATTTTCACAATATCCTACGAACACTCCGATGTCAGCCTTTGCTTTAAGTTTACCTAAATCATCACGATCATTTTTCGGATAACAAAGTGCTCCAAATACATGAATGTAATCGATGTTTGGTTTTATTTTGTGAACAAGTTGATAAGGTGTTTTGCGATGGCGTTTTGTGATCATACAACGGTTTTGGGTGTAACATGCAGTTGAAACAGCTTCCGACCATAAGTAATATGGTAATTGAGCATTAATCAACATAGTTCTTGCAGCTTCCACTAACGTCCTGTTGCGTCTTTCAACAACTCCATTCTGTTCTGAGCTTTTTGCAATAGATGTTTGATGTTCAATTCCCACTTTCTCAAAATATGACCGAAGAGTCTGATTCTTAAATTCTGTACCATTGTCAGTTCTGACCATTCTAACCGTTTTGCGTAACTGAACTTGAATTTTAGTTAGAAAGGTGATGATCATTGAAGGAGCTTGATCTTTACTGCGTAGAAAATAAACCCAAGTCTATCTGGAGTAATCATCCACAATTACAAGTATGTAGCGTTTACCGTTGATACTTTGAACATGCATCGGACCACACAAATCCATATGAAGCAATTGTAAAACATGATTCGTATTGTGCTCGGTTTTAGAAGGAAAATGAGCGCGAGTACTTTTTCCTTGTTCACAGGCCGGACATAAGTGATCTTTGGTAAAACGGAATCTTGCAAAACCATCAACAAGTTTATGACGAGCAAGTTTAGTCATAGTTTTGAAATTCAAGTGCGAAAGACTTTTATGCCATAACCAAGATTTAGTTGATTCTGCTTTGGAGAGAAGACATATCGGAGATGTTGCAATCATGTCAGACATCGATATAGTATAAAGATTTAAACCATGTAAGCCGGACATTAGATCATTTCCTTGTAAGTTACGAACGAAACAAGTTTTCTCACGAAATGCTACTTCTAAATCCCCATCACAAAATTGACCGACTGAAAAGAGGTTGTGACCTAGGCCTTCCACATAATAAACACGACTGATTTCAATGTTCCTACTGACATAGTCACCGTATCCCATGATTAAAGCGTAATGATCATTCCCGAATCTGACAGTTCCGATAAACTTTGAAACAAAGTTGACTAATAGCTTGAGATTGCCTGTCATATGTCGGGTGCATCCGCTATCAACAATCCAGAGAACAATCTGCACCACCTGCATCACAAGAAGACGACGAGGATGGAACAGAAGTAAGGGTGGAACCCAAAGAAAGTGCGGGTTCCTGTTGGTTAGAAGCACACGTATTCAATAATTTAGGAATCCATTTATATTCTGGTTTATATTGTAACCAACGTTGTCAATTCCAACTAGTTCTCGCTTTCTTTTTGGTCAACTTACTAGTTTTGGGCTTGTTCCTAGATTTGTTCTTTTTAATTATGGGGGTAACTACACCATCATTAGAAGCTGTAGATGGCGGTTTTCCTAATATTGACTTAGAGGCAATAGTTGGCCTAGAAGGAATGCCTGTCCTACGTTTCTTATGATGATTTAAGAGAGAATTAGCTACACATTTTGCGTGATCACCAGATGATACACTTTTACGACAAAACACACAAAATGCATTAATATTCAAAACATTCAAAGGTTCATCATTTGTTACATTGAGATTTTGATTACAATTTACCAGATTAGAATCTAAATCAGATGCAACATGAGTTTTATTCGAATTCCTAAGTTGATCTTCTACTTCTTGAGCTTCTAGTGTTCCTCTTTTACGTTGCAAGATCCTATTCTTCTTGTTACTTTTTCGCTTGGGTCTGCTAACGCTATTAGTAGAGACTAGTCCTATGGAAGTGGAAGGGTCAACATTAGTGTTTTGAACATCATTTGCCTTATTAGTTTTGTCTACTTGGTACAATTCTGGTACTATCACAGTGGTGTCAACAAACTTTCCTTTTTGAAGTAGCTTAATTTTCTCTTTCAATTCAATGACGATGTGATTTTTATCCTGAATATCAGACTCAAGTAAACCATTGCAATAATGAATGTGATCACGTTTTTGTTTCCACTCGACGTTTTCAATTTGTAAATCCGCAATTTCTTTTTCATATTGAAGACATTTATTTTTGAACGATTCATTGTTTTTTCAAATATGACAAGTTTTTGAAACATTATGACTTTGAAGTTGTAATTCCAGTTCAAGACTTTGAGCTTGACACCATTCAAGCCTTTGTTTGAGTTGACAAATTTCTTTTGAAAATTGTTTTCTCACATCATCATTGTTTTGTCTCATTTTATCATTTTCTTGTTTTAATGCCTCAATTTCGGTGTTCAGCAAATCATTATCAGCACAGTAATCTTCCACAAGCATAGAAGTACCAGATTTATAGAGATCATTCATAATAATAGACAAAATATCAGCATTGAGAACTTCTTCCAAGAGTCGATCGGCATCATTTTTCAAAACTCTGTTTCTTTGCTTTTGAACCAAAATTGCATTTTCATTTGATTTGAAAACGTTTATCATTGATTTGACTTCTTTTTGAAGATGTTGTTCCCAACTTGTAGCACAATGATGGAGGTGTTGAACGATTGGCAACATTTTTTTTTGAAAAATATCTCTCTTTTCTCGCTCGTAAGCGGATTGAAAAGTTTCAATTTTTATTTCTGAATTACGTTCAATTGTTTCCTCCAAAATTTCGATGTCTTCCATAAAAGTTTTGAAATAATTTAAAACAAGACAACTTTTTGGTAAAGGTGTAACTTCACCAGAAGATGGTAAAGGACCATTTACTTGTGCCACAGTTTGGACATGAGCCGCATTAGAAGATGAAACATATGACTCAGTGACAAACCAAGATTTCTCAGGTATTTCCTTTTGAGGAACAAAAGTTTTAGAAATGTGAGGAGTTTTTGAATAATCATATGGTTTCCAATATTCAACTTGACTCATTTTTGATCGACTCTCTTCTTCAAGTTCTTCCTCTTCCTCAGTATCATAAACAATAGTACGCACAATCATGTCATCACGCATACATTCCATACTGTAAATTTTAGGATTTTGTTTGAATCCTTTGTGAAGAAACATTGATTTGTAATCACCAAGTGCAAAACCTTTATCGGGTCTCGGTTTTAAAGTAAATTTCTGAATTGATGTGACAGAGCCCCCGGTTTTGTAAACAACATTACGAAACTCTTTGAGTTGTTTTTGAAGATCAACAATCTCACCGATTAAATTATCTATATATTTCCTTTTTCGTATTTTATGTTCACAAAAATCCTTTTTGCAAATTGAAAACTCTGTTTCTGTTTTTGAAAGTTCTTTTTGAAGTTGTTCAACCTTTTTTTGAAGTTGTTCAACCTGTTTTTTGAAGTTCACACTTGTCACTTTCAAGTTTTGAAACCAACTTTCCATTTGACTCAATTAAATCTTGCATTTTGTGTTGAAGATCTTGTTCTTTATTATAATATTCTTGAAAAGCCTTTTCAAAACTTTTTTCATGTTTAACCTTGTGTTCTAGATTTTAAAGTTGTATTTTATAACACTCAATGTCTCTTGTAAGTGACTTATTTGTTTCTTTTAAAGCTTTATTTTTCTCATTGCATTTCAATATTTGCAATTGTTGAGCGTTTAGTTGTTTAGACAACAATATAAGGTCAGGGTTTGGAT
This sequence comes from Artemisia argyi, assembly GCA_030686995.1. Classification (NCBI taxonomy): domain Eukaryota; kingdom Viridiplantae; phylum Streptophyta; class Magnoliopsida; order Asterales; family Asteraceae; genus Artemisia; species Artemisia argyi. Next base: position 88,847,752 of record CM060701.1, on the reverse strand, counting down.
CAAACAATGGTTCATGTTGTTCTACAGAATCATGTTTATCATTCTCAATAGGATCATCAAATGAAACAACTGTGTCATCATCAAATGTAACAACGGTGTTCATTTGTTCATCTTCTTGAAAAGATAAAGATGAGTCAGATGGAACAACTTGCACCTTATCTGATTCAGAAGCAGAGGGTGATGCTATTTCATGTATTAGGCACGTATTAAGGTCATGTACCTGAGACAAGCCATCAATGTCATACACCGGGCCTGAATCATTCATATGAAGTTCCTGCATGTTGGCCATAAGCATCACAGCTGCATTTGCTTCCAGATCTTCCATGTCATCATCGTTGTACGCATTTGCCATGAAGCTGTTCTCCTGCTCAGTGAAATGTCCTTCCTTTTCATCTTTGAGAGCCATGAGTAATGCCTGCTTGTGAAACTTACTGCCCTGAGTTCTCGGTTTTGGACATGCTGTTGCAATATGACCTTTCTCATTGCAGTTGTAGCACCATACTGCATTCCCAGAGTTAGAGTTCCCATTTGCAACACTTTCATTCCTTTTCTGAGTAACACCAGAGTTGTTTCTGAACACTCCATTGTTGTTGAACCTTTGTTCATTTCTAGAATTTCCCAAATAACCACCTGATCGCCCATAATTTCGATTCTGTATCTCAACCCTCCCATCTTGAATGACAGCTTGATTCCTAGTGTTTGATGAAGAGCGAAGATGGTTGTTTGTCTTGTTTGAGAATTTGCTGAAGGCACGAGCAATGAGAGCAAGTCCTTGATTCAACGTATTGAAGTCATCATCTTCATCGTCATTAGAGTTAGAGTAGTACATTAACTCACTGTTTTCATAAGGAACAAGTTGGTTAGATTGCTGAGAAGAATCATATGGGATCATCTGATTTGGAGTTATAGGTTGTGGGTAGCTAAAGTAATTATGTTCTTGAACATAAGCATGATTTGACATTGGAGGTGGAGTATACTGAGATTGAGCTACGAGTGCCAAAGAATTTGGTGTTGGTGGTGGTAAGTATCCTCCTCGAAGAGCACGATATTTCTCCACTTCAGGTTCATGGTGTTTCAGAAAATCATACAACAATCCATACGGTGCATCATGAAGATTTTTGGTTTGACGAACGAATGTCACATACTTTTGCCAATCCGGACCAAGACTACCAATGAATTTGGAGTTCACTGAGATCCTCGGTACTATAATTTTGTGTCGTTCTAAATAATTTACCACATTAGTGAAACGATGATAATAGGATTCAAGCGACTCCCCTGGTTCAATTGAGATGTTAGTGTATTCCATGTAGAGTTTGGATTCCATATCATCTTTGTTCAATTGAGTGCCTTCCATTAGGAGATGAACATGTTCCCACATAGCTTTAGCCGTTTTTTGAGCATCAACACTTCGATAAATTGGATTAGGTATTCCTTGAAGTATGTAGGCCATGGCATATTCATCAGCTTCACGATGTAGTTTCTGCTCTTCAGTTAGTTGAGATTCTGGAAGGGGTTTCTCTACTGGAGCCCGAGGAGGATCAGCAGATGGATCTCCACTTTCAAGTCTAGTTGGCCACTCAAATTGTCCTTCAAGTATCACTTGTTTCAAGAATTTCCCATGGGGTTTCTTAAGTTCAAGGAATCTTAAGAATCGACTTGACCACTGAACATAGTTCCCAGGTGTTAGCATTTGAGGTTTTCAAGTGATCCTGCCTCATGTCTGGATTGTTGAGTCGTAATAACTTCACACATTCTATCAAACCAGTGAGGTTGTTTGGACGAATACTGAGTGGGTTGTTGTGACATTGGATATGGTTGTTGTTGAGGAATGATTTGATGTTGTTGCATCATGAGATATTGTTGTTTTGGCTGAAACAGTTGTTGCTGAAAGTGTGATTGTGATGGTTGTTGATACGATTGTTGTTGATGGTATTGCTGTGGCTGATACTGCTGATGTTGCTATTGCTGAGGATGAGAGAAGTAGTAATGTGGTGGTTGAGACATCTTAGAACACTTGTGTAATGTTGGATCTTGTAGAAGATTGAAATGTATGTTCCTTTGGTTAAGATCAAGAAGCCTTTGGCAAAGATGAGAATCTTACGCGTAACACAAGACTTATGCGTAGACTTAAAAGTTATGCGTAAAGGTTGATTTTATGCATAAACAGTGAGTTTATGCGTAAGATTTTCCTTTACGCATAAGTTTAAGCTTATGCGTAAGAGTTTAAGCGTAAGGTTCAAAGACCAAACAAATCTTTCAAACTTGTCCAAGCTTGAAAGATATCCGTAGTCGAAGTATTCCACTAACTTATCCAAGCTAGGGAAGTACTGAGTCACCATAGCACGAAGAGAAGACCGTTGATGAAGCTTAATAGTAAATCTGTAACTTACGCGTAAGAATAAATCTTATGCGTAAGAATCCAAGTTCTGTGTAAACTGGCAACTTTTGCGTAAGATCTGAATCTTAAGCGTAGAAATGGATCTTAGGCGTAGAAAAGGGGTTTTTCACCAAAACTTAAGCGTAGACTTCAAACTTATGCATAGAAATGGGGTTTTTGGCAACTTATGCGTAGACTGACCAAATAGTACTGTTGACAGCTATAAAGTTGTACTATACTAAAATCTTACGCGTAGAGTGACCAGAAACTTGTAAAAATCACTACTTTTTGAAGAAAAATGCTTAGAAATAAGGTTCTATTGATCAAATAACTTCCCCCAACACTTAGAAAACACTAAATATGAAAGATTTAACTACCAAAAACTAGTTTTCTAATATCAAAGAAGCTACAAAACTCAATAAACTAGGAGAAAAAGTACTAAAATCTTTAAAAGATCAAAACTTTATGCAAAATCTAAGCTTCTAATCACTATATCAACCTTGAAACTTGTCCAAGCTTCAAGATTTGAGTGAAAGAAACAAAGAAAAAGCAAAAATATAAAGAAAAAACACCCTAAAACCCACGTTAACACCAAGAACAACACTTCAATCTCTGTTAGGCGAATGATACCACTTGTTAGGTGCCTATATTGAAGTTACACAAGTAAAGAATGAGATAGATATAAGGATTGGTTGATTACAAGAATTATGAAAAGTGAAAGAACAATAGTTTCATTAAGATATCAAAATAACAAACAAATGTTATGTTTACATAAGCCTTGTATTTATAGGAGGGAAGCTAGGGCAACATTCCCTAGTCCCTTTCAAGCTACTAACGTGGGCTTTGTAAGCCTTATGGGCTTTTACATGTTGCCCATTAACTTAAACATAAACATAAATATTACTAAAGTAACCTAGTACAAAATGTAATGACCGAGACTTGACTAAATACTAAAGTATGTTCCCAATAATCCGGATGTGCTAACGCTTATAATGTTGTGTCTACACCCATAACATAAAAACCTTTACTTAAACGACTCCCTACAACGTTTGTCCTTAACAAATACATGACACAAGCCATGTGCTTTCAGAATGGCTTTCATGAGGACTTCATGTTTTAACTATTACAAGAACCTTTTTGGGACCGAGTGTGTGGGAAATTTGGCATGCGCATAAATTTGATAAAGAACAGGTAATACTTTTCTTTTGAAAATGGTTGTCTGGTATAGGGTGTTGCCATTTAAGACAGTGCGTGGCTACAATTTTTGTATAAGTTTTTAATTTTGAAGAATTAAGGTTTTAGATTAACTAAGATGCACTTTTTTTACACAGACTTCGTGTAAGCGGTTCACAAACAGTAAGGTACATAATACTTGCCAATAAAGAATCGTCAAACTTTTGTTCTTTATTCTTAAATAAGTTTAATAAACTGAAACTTCTCGCTTACATTGATGTTGCTGGGATGTTCTTCTTGATGCAGGTTACTTTTATTTTCTATGAAAAGAGGCTCCAAAGGACTTACTAATAACATTTGATGCATGTTACTTTTATTTTCTATGAAAAGAGGCTCCAAAGGACTTATTGGTAACATCGACTTTTTCATACCGTTTATTTCCTTTCCTTCCATATCCGTGAGCACTAAATATATACTGTAAACTATTTCAGTTCCGTTACACTTTGAATGCAGGTATATGTCTGATGTTGGCTTGACATGATGGACCTAGCAAAGAAGGAGGCAACAAAAGGGCGTTTTTCTGCATTATTCTAGTGCAAGGTATCAAGTAGTTATACCCTTATCTCCTATCTGTATGACGAATATAATTGAATATTTGCAACTGTCATACACTTCCGGAGCATTGCAGGAAGCTAATGACATGTAATTTGATTCTACAGGACTGTTGCACAAGCAAGTGGTATGCTTAATTAAACTTTACGTGATTATATTGTATGCATTATTGTTGAAGAAGTTCGAGGAGAAAACTCAAACAAATACTTTGGGTTCATCAGGTATCTGCAATTATTCGGAACTGTTGTTTTGAAGCTAATAATCAGCTACAACATTTGCTCGAGATTTTCTTCCTTGTTCTACTTCTACGAGTTGCTGAAAACAATGTACCGAGGTTTTTGGTTTTATTACTTTTATGTGTTGTGACGTCAATTCAAAAGAATATAGCAATTAGTGTATGACATAGTTGTTCGGACATGTTATTAGAGTTAAAGGCATAAACGTTGTGTGTTAAAGGTAGATTAAATTTAAATACATTGTTACTCTTACTGCCCGATATTTCAATAACTATACAACCGGCCCACTTTCTACTTAAAAAGAAAAATACCATGCAATGATCAACGACGTTAAACGACGGCCCACCGCAACAGGGTAGACCGGTGCCCATCTCATTATTAGTAAATGTGTACATTATAAAGTACTATAGATAAACCTTCTCCCTTGTATTTTCCGTGAAAGCCTAACAAAATCAGTCCAAGAAAATATTGTTAAGCGTGTAAGCAAAGATTGCTAATAGCCTAATATGATCGAATATGTGATTCTCGTAACTAAAAATGCATAAACCACTAATAGATGAATACATAACATCCCATGTTTCAAAACACTAAGAACGGCAACAATATCTAGCATTCTACCACCCCTTCCCAGAACCAAATCAATATATCACAATTGCAGTTGCACCTGAAAACACTAAAAAAAACAAAGAGAAACAAACAAGTAGATCATTACAATCAATATTATACAAGTTTCTAATCACTGATGGCGAATCTATGGATTAGCCGCTGCAGTTATCTTTCTGTACGTTTCTGTTGGAAGAAAAAACTTTGCTAGCCAATGCAATGGTTTTAGTAGTTGTGCTCTTTTCCTTCTCCAAAACCAAATAGCAGCATTATATTGTTGGTTTCTAATCACTCGTGTGGCTGCCCTCCAATCATATTTCTCCATCTCCACTCGAGCAGACTGCCCTATTTTTTCTCGTAAACCTTTGTCGTCTAATAATGGGACTAGTTTGTTTAAGCAGTCATCAAGATCTCCTGGAGTGAAGAGGTACCCAGTTTTTCCTTCTTGTTCAGGAGGGATAATATCAGGTACACCACCAGCACGGGCACCCACCACGGGCAGTCCTGATGACATGGCTTCAAGGACTACTTGCCCGAGTGTTTCAGATTCTGAAGGCATTAAGAATACGTCTCCACTAGCGTATGCTTGGGATAACTCTTCACCTTGTAACATTCCCGTGAACACTGCTGGCATGCCCTCAAATAGTTTTTCAAGATCTCCCCTGCCAAACACACATCTTTCTTTGTCAAACTTTAAATAACAGCTTTTGATCTGGCATTCTAGTAAAATGGGGAGGACTGGAAGTGTTGCGTAAGTAGATCATAGTTAGCTTTAATTGGCAATAAACAAATTAAGCATCAAAAATGATTACAACAATAATCTAGACTTACAAAGGAGAACTGTCTAGAAAGTTATATGCATGATCAGTGATATCCTGTGGAGAAACTTTGAGGCTTCTACTCATTTGACCCGTTGGCCAAAAAAATAATAACAAATCATAAGCACATGGGTATTTGTTTTTTAGATAAAAACAGCTTCAGAAGTTATACATATAGGATAACAGGTTACCTAACGGTTTATCTATACAGATATAAATTTTTCTAGGCGTCTATATGAGTATCTTAATGACAAACATTTAGACCCTCAATTAAATATAGGGACAGGTCAACAAAACGATTAGAGTCGCCATGTTCAAGAAAAGTTTAGATTAAACCACTAAGTTTATTTTGTAGCTTTTTTTTTACAAGTTAATGATGAAAGATAACAAAAAATCAACCAATTCATAAGAATTGCTACTACTGCTGAAATTTGTATGGATGGCTAAAAACCGACGATGTTTAAAAGTTTATGCGATTACCTGTATGGACCATCTCCAACGAAAGCGATCCTTGCCTGTGGGATCTTTTCCATGACACTGCTCAAATAGTACATCAATGAACATATCAGATATCCGTATTGTTTCTTTAAGGAAATCTAAAATGTCAAAACTACCTCTTTTACCTATTAATATTACATACGGTAGTTATTATATAAGATTCTTTATGTTGCGTGGCTGAAAGATATGTTGATACGCGCAGGGACGGATGCATGTACAAGGTATGGGGGGTCGGCGCCCCCCCCCCCCCCCCCCCCCCCCCCCACTAAAATCTAACATTTAACACTCTAAAGCCTTATAAATCCTTCATCTCTAAGTAAAAATACTCGATTTATCATTACGGTTATAGTTTTTTCTTACGCATTTTGTTGCTATTGTCAATAAAAAAAAAATTGCCCCCAACATCCAATTTTCCTGGTCCGTCACTGGATACGCGGTTGATTTATTTATGTGTACATGTTAACATGTGTGTATACTTACATATCTAAAGCCAAAATCAATATAATACACAAGTGATAGGGTTACTCATACATCAAGTAGATTATTATATAAATTAATATTTTGTGTCATCGTGTTTTATTAAGGTTCAGGTTTGTCTTTCCTTTTTAACTGTCTATCATTTAAATACGTAAATTTTCCCTTTTCGTGGTTAAACCAAAGACCATAATTGACTATGTCATTCTCATATTCCTGTCAAACTCAGTCAATGTGCGGTCAATTCTGCATAGGATTCCAAAAGAATTGCATGGCAATGGATTTGGTATTGAAATATGTGATACGTGGATAAATAGTTTCCTAAGAACACACGTTAATTTAGACGTTGCTAAATGAAGCATTAGATAATGTATAAATAAAGTAGAGCGTACCTTTTAAGGAAATCTAAATTTTTCTCGACTCCAATTCGGCCAACATGTACAATTAATGGTCGATCAGGTTCACCGTTGCTGTTTAAAATAGAAATTAAAGATAATCAGAAAGCAACAATATAGGCACGTTGTTAAGAGTTATTCGATCCTTGAAGGATTTAATGACTTTCCAACCATCATACTTGGCATTTTGTTTCGAATAACCAGTGGTGGAAAATGGGCGGGAAAGAATACGGGTCAAAACGGGTAATTTCTTACACAGGCTAAACCCTTGATAAATATATATATCCCGTCTTTTCATTGTTGAATTATTCAAGTAAATAGTGTTTTTAGTGAATTATCTGAAAAATGATGTTTGGTTTTTCATGCAAATCAAAGGCAGTTTAACTAGTAAAAGAAGAAGCGTACGATAGTCTAACTCGCATTTCTTGAGAATGGAATTTTGGATGGAAGCTATCCGAATCGACACCCTTATTCCATAGACGGATTGTGTTAGCTGAAAAGAAAATAATAAAATGCTGTGTTACACTCGTTGACCAACTAACAATGACACTTTCTATACTAAGCTTTGAAAATTGAAATGCCAACTTTTTCACACAGTTTGGCTCTTGCTACCAGCAACAGTCACTTTGCATCATGGGACAGTTAAAAACCATTAGTTTTTTTTTTAAAGGGCCAGTGTTGTAAATATCGCTCGGCGGTCGACCACCGCCAAGCGCCAAGACCGATATGGCGGCGATATATCAGTGATATATCGGAGACCATAAATTATAAAGAAATTTATGTATATTTTTGAAATACAACATAAATTATAAAGGAATATGAAAAAAAACCCTAAATCTAGGGTAGATCTGAAGTAAATATGAAAAAAAAAACCCTAGATCTGAAGTTAAACGGCGTTGACCGGCGTGAATCTGAAAAAAAAAAAACCCAGATCTGGCGTTGACCGACCGCCGCCAAGGCCGATTTTTGACCGATTTTGACCGCCAAGCTCCGATTTTGACCGATTTTGACCAAAACGCCAAGTTAGACCGATATGGGAAATATCGTGGCGGTGGACCACCGCCAAGCGCCATGGCGCCGCCATATCGGCCGCCATGGCCGATTTTTACAACACTGTAAAGGGCTAATTCTAAAAAAGCATTTTAGTTGTCAAAATTTCAACTTTAAAGTAGCAAACTAAAAAAAATACTTTTTTGAACACTAATGTTGACATTTTTATCTTCATGTGAGTAATAAAGAATAAAAAAAATTCTGTGATGACCAGTTTACCCTTGAATTTTTGAAAATTGCATCCACCATCCCTAGGGTAAATTACATAAATGGTCCCCGTGGTTTAGCGAAATTTGCATCCATAGTCCTTATTTTTTTGGATCTGTTACGTTTTTATACATTTTAGTGCGTTTTTATACGTTTTCACCTCTTTTTTTCTCTTTTGATTTTTTTTTTGTCACAAGTGAATTTTTTTATCAAAAAAAATTCAAATTTTTTATTCACATGTCATGAAAAAAAATATATTTTAGAACAAAAAAAAAAAAAAAAAAAAAAAAAAAAAAAAAAAAAATTGAAAAAAACATTCAGAAAAAAAAAATCGAAAAAAAAATTGGAAAAAAATTTTTGAAAAAAAAATAGGGACGGTGGACGCAATTTTCTCCAAACGACAGGACCATTTATGTAATTTAGCCTAGGGACGGTAGATGCAATTACTGCAAACCCACAGGGACCATATATGTAATTTGGAAGGGTAAAATGGTCATACTACTTAAAAAAAGACAAAAGTGTCAACATTAGTGTTCATAAGAGGTTTTTTTTTTTTTTTTTACTTCGCTACGCAGAACTATCATTTTTGACTATGGTGCTTTTTTAGAGAATTAGCCCTTTTTTAAAGGACTGCCAGTTACGACATCTAAATCCATTGGGAGGTGTCAGGTGGTTTAAGTATTTAAAAATTCCTAGTTGAACATTTTAGTGTGTGTTCTGACCTTGGCTAGCCCTAGAATAGGGCCAGGTCCTAACCAGGACTTTTGGTAGGTAATCTGCGGGGTAAGGCCTATAACTGGAACTGGGCTTTTTGGGACATGATTCCTAGAGTTTGGCACACTTGTACATTTTTATTTAAGGTAAATGAGGGATTCAGCTCTAGCAAATCAATGATTTCAACAGAACATAAAATTACCTGCTGCTACTTTGTACTGTTGAAGATCCTTTGCAATAGCAGCTGATGGCACCAATGTAAGATCAGCAGCACGGTGAAGAAATTCTGACCCAAAAAAAAAAAAAAAAAAAACATCATTTTCTTCTTACCTCCTAAAAAAGAACATAAAGAACCCCAAATAAGAAAAGATAAGAGCACGAAGGAAGAATCATCGCATACTTATAACTAACCACATCGGCTGCACCAGCCAGCTAAAGGTGTATCTTGGAATATAACTGCATTAATCCAACACCATATGCAACTTGATGAACCAAATCATTTAATAATAGTTAATTAGAAACAAATATATATGTGGATGTGTGTGTATATATCACAATTTGGCTCAAAATGTTTCACTTACACAGGCACATGTGTATGATACGACATCACAATGGGGACAGACAACATCTTTGCAATCGCAAGTGCCCCAAAAACCTAATATTTAACCAAAATAATGTTTAATAAAGTGAAAGCAAGCTTCAATTTCTAAGAAATATCCCCACACACTTTTATTTCTAACAAGTATACACATTCGTACCATAATACCAGGGGATGATGCATGGATGATGTCTGGTTTGAATTGTTTAACTTCGTTGATGATTCTAGGGCTGAGGGCAAGGGAAAGCGGCACCTGCTGATACCATGGGAAAGGGAAGCTGCACATACATTAAAAAACTAACAGTAGGTATCATACGTGATAACATTATATTTAACATCCACAATCAGTTTTTTTTATTTTTTTTATTTTTTTATTTTATTTTATTTTTTTCAAGCAACCAACCTTCGCGAACCAACCAATTTTGCTCCATGAAATTCTTCAGGCACCCCTTCATGAGTGGTTACAACCATCACCTACAACAAAATGCCACTCCTAAGCCTTGGAAGCTATATAATACTATTAAATAAGGCCGTACTAATAAAAATAACTAAAATTAGCCCACATCCATATAATGTGAAAAAAGAGTACCTCATCGCCCATCTCACGCAAATATTTAATGAAGTTCTGGAAGCGGTTCTTGTATCCAGACACATATCTGTAATGAGTAGGATCATATAGTATTAGTTGAAACTCAGTCTTGATCAAAATATTGTAATGCTGGCCTTTATTATGAATAATTGTATGACTCATTACAGAAACCGGAAGCAGCCTCTCTACGACTCTACCATAGGTAGGGGTAAGGCTCTCAACCTCCCCCATACACAGTGGAAGACGGTATTGGGACCCATAACCCGTGGAAGACGGTATTGGGAGCTACTTTAGTTTACTTCTTTTTTATTACAGAAACCAGCCGTGTAGCAAAAATTTTCTTGTTTAACGTAAACTGTTTGTTAGAAGAGGTTGATGCTAAGTATGGACAAATAAATCTATGTAAGTATCAATCTGTAAAGATATTGCCCCTCGCATACCTGGCAAGACACCGATTGAGACAAATCCATATAACAAGAACAAAGTACAAGAGACATCATACATACTATAATATAGAACATCTATATAACTAACCTAACTTATTCTTAACTTATAATCAAAATATCTTGTCACCTAACTTATAATCAAATCAAACATCATCACATTCAGCAGTTGACTTTCTACCAAATAAAATCTGACACCGTTTTGACACAACTTCCTTACATCAATCTACCAAATATCATATCAAAGATATAGTAAGTACAATTGCTAATAATCATTAAGTCAAAAAAGATACTTACGCAAAAGGAGAAGGCTCAACAAAGAGAACAATACGCCTGGGCTTAGTTATAATCTCAGATTCAACTTGCAAAGGAGGACTCTCTTCTTCTTCAATCGTCATTGTTTAGTTGCTGGGAAACCAAAAACAATATAAAAAATTAAGCAGAATGAAGATGGATATATATAAGGAAAGAATGTGTTGGTTTTATGATTTGGTGGTGACTTGTAAGCTAGTAGAAAGTTGAGGGGTTTTTAAATTTCGGGGGAAAGAATATTAATTAGACAAGGAATCAAATTATTATGGATATTCCGATTGGATGAAGGAAACCGGGAATAATATGAAGCATATGCTTATTTTTCATATGTTGATTGATTTAACAAAATGTAACTATCTGCATTGAAAGATAGATGAGTAAATAGAACATGTCTTGGTGGGGACCACCTGGTTTATATGCCAGATATGTTTATGAATGTATTGTACTAGTAGGACCCAAACATGCTCAACCTCATGTTTAATCGACACCTCTTTTGCTAAAATAAAAAATTAAAAAAATAAAAATAGAAATAAAAATCTACCTACCTCTTGGAGCACGAGGACTCATAACGCAGCTTGGGCGTTATTGCCTAGCTGGCAAGCCAACAACGAAGTTATCAGCATTTCACCACTTCCTCCTCTCAAACGTTGCTCTAACATTGTAACGCAAGTTATGGTATTAACAGGCGTTGTAACGCAAGGAACAAAAGAAAAAAAATACAAACACCCTCTTGCATTAATATAGCCGTTGGCAAGGATGAAAAAGAAAAAAAAAAAAAAAAAATTGAAAGTTACCGTTTGTATTAACAATGGTTGTATTTTTCAAAATTAAAGTTTTTTCAAACCCTTATAAATACAACTATTATACTTATGCTATTCACACAAAAAAAAAAAAAAAAAAAAAAAAAAAAAAAAAAAAAAAAAATGGCTTGCAACAAACTCCCTCATACCGTCAAAGAAATTCAAGAATACGTTAGGAAACAGGCCGAGATAGACGACACGGCTCGACAACAGGCTATTGTCGAACTTATTAACAAGTTTGAGCACGCAAAGGCACTCAAACAACAACTGAGAATACAATACCATGAGTGCAATCACATTTCTGACGACAGAAAGTTTGTGATTAACGATTTTTTGTATGCTGAATTTCGCAAAGATCATGTCGTTGTTGAGAAATTGATGGGCTGTGTGAATCAGATACATGCCCAAAAAACAAACAAGATTCGCTAGAGTTATGAAGAAAATGTGGAAGCTGCTATGGTTGAGCAACAACGACAAAAAGGTGCATCAAGTTCATCTGCACCAAAAGTTGTTGATGATAGTGGCTGGAACTCTGACAAAGAGCGTGAGCTGAGCAGGATGGAAGCTGAGTTAGAAGCAGAGAGGTTGGCTAGCTTTGATCCGTACGACGACGGTTACCGCTCCGATAACTCTCAGACTTGGGATCACCCGGACTACAACTGAAGCTAGGTTTATGTGATGTTTTAATTTAGTATCGTTTTTAATTTATGTGATGCTTTAAGCTAGGATTATGTAATGTTTTAGTATTTATGTTAAATAAATTCATTTCCTAAAACAAACATTACAATACGATACGAGAAACAATACATACAACATAAGTAACAAATACGATACGAGAAACAAGACATACAACATAAGTAACAAATATGATACGAGAAACAAGACATTACATTTCGGTCCATCTGGGGTTGTTTCTCAAAACCTCCCACACGTGAACATACTTGAAGCGATTCCCACCATAGCGATCTTTAAAAGTTCGCATTCCATTCGTGAGACATCGTCCCCGGTTGTTAGCCGCAAGTGTTTGTAAATACCATTGAATACAATACATTCACTGTTGAGTCTGCCCCATTTACTCGACACCATATCTTTGTTTCGATTGGGACCGTTAGAAAGATTGTTGAAAATGATAACAACCTGGTTCCAAAAAGAGTATGCATCGTATTGGTAAGGATCTTCATGAACTGCAACCCAAGCTTGAGCTAGCACGGTTTCTTCTTCTACTGACCAATGATTACTCATTTCGAATTGTTTGAAGTTTGAAAAAAAAAACTTGTAAATTGGTATGCTATTTATAGCCGTTTAAAACAATAGGAGCGGGATAAATATTTAAAATTCAAATTCAAATAGGAGCGGGATAATATTTAAAATTCAAATTCAAATATGAGCGAAATATATATTTAATAATATAGTGTTTGAATGTTTAATTAATGAAATTGTTGAGGGTGGAATTTGTAAATTTGTAAAAAGTGGTGTTATTTGGTGTTATGATTTCCTGGTGTTTTTTGGTGTTATGTTATTTGGTGCTAAGATGATGTGGCTGTGACGTGGCATGGTGTTATTTCTTAACACATGTTATGACTCCCCATACTCTTAGGCAGTTTAATGGTAATTATTACTGGAGGTGGCCAACCGGCTGGTTCCAAACTGGTTCCGGTTCCTAGTCAAGGTCAATAAATTGGTTCCGGTTTAAACTAGTTCGGTTCTTATAGGATTTGGGTACAAAAAACCAGGACCGGTAGAACCAGTTCTGGATCGGTTTTTGGGAAGCTGGTCGAACCTGTTCCAAAAAAACCGATGCTAAATCTTAACAGTGGGCATAAACAAGGCTCGATTCCGGGTTTTTTATTTTTTTATTTATTTTTTATTTTTTTTTCGTGTTTTCTACACAATAAAATTAATAAACTTCAACTTTAATTTAATAAACTCATAAACGTCACACATAAAGTACTTGAATCCCAAATTTAATACATTTTTAACTATTTATTCATCATCGTCTAAGTCTTCAACTTCATGTTCAACATCGGTCCTGGCGGCGTTTGTAGCTTCATCGAAAGCGACTTCTTCTTCGGAAAGATTGATTAGATAACCCTCTTCCACCTTGTAACCCTCTTGTAATTGTTTTTCGTATTCCATCGGTTCTTCAAGTATTGCGACGTGTTGTATACGTTCGTTCCCATCTAAATAATCATTCAAGCAAATACACATCTCCGAAGATAAAAGTGTGGGTCTTGTTCTTCTTACCGATAATACCCTTCCACTAGTAGAAAAAACGGATTCCGAAGCAACGGTAGAAGCTTGTACGCTTAGTAAATCCTGGGCCATTGTGGCTAGAACGAGAAATTGAGATTGCCTTTGTTTCCACCGATTCAAAACATCAAAATTCTTGAACTGGGTGACGTACAAACACAATGTGTGTGTGTTTATATATATATATATATATATATATATATATATATATATATATATATATATAATATTAGAATATCTCCAAAGGTTGCGAAGGAAATATGCAAATCGAGTCGTTTTCCCAACGAAGGATGAATTTGAGCTCGTTGGTTCGGATCCTGTTTAACCAGTTTTACCCAAGCCCTAATTCTAGTCCTAAATGATATGTTTACCTAGAAAACCTAAAAGCCCTAATTCTAGACCTCAATTGCTCACTTAAAATCACCCTAGATCAGATCCTGTTTAACCAGTTTTACCCAAGCTTTGACTTTTTGATTGTTGACCAACTTTGACCAAAGTGAACTTTTAATGCCTGATTCTAGTCCTAAATGATATGTTTAGTTAATTTAAGAGTGGATAAACCTAAATGTACCTTATATCTATCAAAATGCAAGGACTCAAATTACCATTAACATATACGCTAACTGTATGGAGAATAGTAAGTGGATTTTGAATTTCTACTATTTTACCTACTGTTTTTATGCTTGAACTAGCCTACTAATGCATAAAGAACTCTAATTATGCAGAGAACACAATATACAAACACAAAGAACACACAGATCAAGCTAAAACCAAACAGCCCTTAAACCTTATGTTTACTATACAACTATGAATTTTGAGCTTTAACCTACTGATTTTAAACTAAAAACACATCACCTAAACATTTTTAGAGCTACAGGAACAACAATCAAACATGAAGAACAACTAGATCATGCAGAAGCGGTTTTCACTAAACTAGAGCAGGAGGAATGTAGGTTTAAGCTAAAAGGCATAATAGCTGGAAAGAAGCAATCAAACAACTACAATAAGCAATAGTAAACACAAATAAGCTGAGATCTACAATACATAAGCTAAAACAAGGGAAAATGCAGAAAACTAAACTAGGAGACTTACTTGGAATAAGATGCAATTGGAAATGACAACCAGCTAATGAGATAAGCTCATCTAAGCTATGGCAGAGCTTAATGGGCTTATCAAGGGGAGGTTTGAGCTTATACAAGCTTATATCTCCCTACTTTATTCTATATATTTTTTTAAGTATTTTTATGTTTTTTTTTTCTTTTATTTTTTTTTTTTTTTTTTTTTGCAAAATGAGATATAAGCCGAAATTTAACTTGCAAAAGCTTATAATAAACTTAAAAGAGCTTAAATATCATAAACTTAAAAGAGCTTAAATATCATAAACCTAAGAACTTTTAAAAGGAATTAAGCTAAAAATGAAAATTGCATAAAACGGATTACTGAGAAAACAAGTTACTTTTATTAAAAACTTAAGATTACAAGAGAAGCAGGATTACATTTGACTAAAAGCAGAAACTAAACCATAAACTTGACCCTAATTTCTACACGATACAACCATGGAGCAGGCCCCTATTTATAGCCAATGTAAGCTAGGGTTTTCATCAATGGAAAGTCCTAGAAGCCTCATCTTGATCCTTGGATCCTTTCCCACCTAGAAACTTCTTGATTCCTCCATCTTTATCCATTCGATCCCTTCCAGGCTCTTCTATCCAATCAGACTGCTCAAATTGTACACGTGGGAGAGATGTGACGTGTTCACTGACACTCTGGCAGAAGTTTTTAGAGAATACGAGGTTTATTTCAAGGTTAATTTGGTAGGGTAAGTTTGGGACAAAGAGTGAACAGTGGTAAGGTTAAAAAGGCGGGTAAGGGTTAGTATTTGACCGGGTAATTATTGCTAGGTTGACCTGGGTTTGCGTCGGGTAAAAGGAGGTAGTGGGTTATCTGGTGGGTGTTGGACTTTTGGTTTGTTTTTGGGTTGAGTTTATTTTGGGTTGTTTTGTTTATTTAATGGGTTAAGTAGTATCGCTTGATCCGGTTATAATCACAAGGACTATTTTTGTAATTACTGATTTTTAGGGACCAGATCTGCCAACTCTCATAATCACTATCCAGGGGCCTTTCTTGATATCTTTGAAAACTTGGAGGACTTGAATTGGTATTTCTTCAATATTCTTCTTTAGGGACCATTTTTACCACTTCTTGAAACTTTAGGGACCACTTGTGCAAACTTGATCAAATTTAATCAAAGGGTCTCTTATGTCATTTCTTCAAACTTTAAGGACTTTATTTGACTTCTTGAGCTTCTTTTGACTATTTAGCACTCCCAGTTCTGGTCTTTGACTATTTCCACATCTCGTGCTCGTTTTTGGTAATTATGGCTTGGTTTTTGTCCTTTTCTCATATTTTGTTACCTGCATACATAAAAGCATAAAAACACATATATTTGGCAATTATTAGTTAGTTTTTGGTCTTTTTTGTCTTAATTTGGTCAATAAAAGGTATGTGTTTTCCAGAACTCTTCAGATGTGATAGTATTTAACCAATCGGTTCCAATATATCTCCCATATTCGTTGCTCGGTAAATTCTCACTCCTAGCCCATTTACCGCTTTCTTATGTTAAATTTGAAAATAAGTCCAAATCTGGATCCATGATATTCGAACTTGATGCAAACATTGAAGACAAACTTGTTCCCACATTTGTTGTACCATATTTTTCAAAATAAACATCAAATAAACGTTTAAAATTATTTTTCAAATTGTCTTGTGCTTTTGATACATAAAAAAAGGTCTATTTGAACCAAATTCAAATCGTTAGTAATCTTATCGATAAGATATTCTACCCCGCTAATGTTAAAACATGGGCTTAATGCGGTGGCACAAGTAATTACTGGTGGAATTTTTTGAAAATATTTTCTAAGTTTTTCTTTCATCGGTACAACCATAGTTGCAAAAAGTGGACCATCAAATTCGTATGATCCTAAATTTCTACACATCCTAAAAAGTTGGTTGAGGACCAAATGACTCGAGGGATAATAAACACCCGATAACAAAGTTGTTGCCGTTTAAAAACTTTGAGTAATTCCGTTATTTTTTTTTTTAATAATATCCCAATTTTCAACCGAAAATGGTACCATATCCCGACGCCTAGAGCAAAGTTCATCATGAAAATGTTGTAGCGTTAATTTTTGGCGTAAACCACAAACAAACATGTTATAAGTCGAATTCCATCTTGCAGGAACGTCCCAATTAAGAGATAAAAAAGGGAATTCGAATCATGACACAATTTTATATACTCAATATATGTTTTGCTTCCCGATTGAAATATCTCGTAACATTTTTCTAAAAGCTTCTCTTAAATGATACATTTGCTCGGTTGCTAGTCCGCTTTGCACAACCATGTAAATGATGTGTGCAACACATCATCTATGATAAAAAAAAATGCCATCAAGAGTTGGTCACTATTTTAGTATTAGCCTTCCAACCGATTTTGTATTATTAGAAGCGTTATCAAATGATATTGAAAAAACATTATTTTTTCTATTTTAAACATTTTCATAACATGTCGCAACATCATACTTAAATTGGCACCAGTGTGCGGATATTCAAAGTTTTCAAAACCAATAGTACGTTTCATCATGTGCCAAGTATCGGGATCAACCGCATGTGTGGTAACACATATGTACGAACCGGGCAAACCATGACCCGCCGACCAAACATCGGTTGTTAAGTTTACTCTAGTTTTTAAATTGTCAAAACCAAGTATTAGTTCCATTTTAACCTTTATCCAAGATTTAATACTATCACGTTTAAGAGTTTGACGACTTACATGATTATATCTTGGTTGAAGGCGCTTTTGAATCAACCTCGTTAACCAAGGGTTTTCGAAGTGTTTGAACGGAAAACCCTCTTGAATAACAAAGTGTGCTAAATCTTGACAAAGTGCCATCTCGTCATATACAAAAATACTCCCATCTAGTCCCATAGTAGTTTGTTCCGATTCCAAAATGCCTTTTGTTGCTTTACAATGTTCTTTCGTGTGCTTCCTCAATGACGTGTTCCCATTGGATTTCATCATAGTGTTACAAGCTTTACAATGAGCCTTTGTTGAACCATCCGAATACTTAATCATGTCGAAATGACACCAAACATCTTGGCTTCGGCTTGTTGGTACAACCCTAACAATATTCGGTTCATTTGTAGAACCAACATCAGCGGTATTTGATGATGTGTTTTGAGAAGCTTGGTTTCTAGACATTGTGAGCATTTTTTATCATGTTTGTGAGCGGTTTTTGACTGATTTGAGTCTATTTGAATGTTGTGACTAACCCAAACTCAACCTTGGTATTATAGGGATGTTAGAAGGCTTAAATGGTGCAAAATGGAGGATTGTACCATTTAAAAACGGTAAAAAAAAAGTCTCCAACGGCTAGAAAATTGCCCACTGTCTCGTTTTTGCGTCCAACGGCTAAAAACCGGTTTGTAACTGATTTTTCCAAACTGGTTTGGAAAAACCAGTTTCTGGTATTAAATGTCGAAACCGGTTAGGAACCGCCTTAAGAACCGAACTGATTTGGGCAAAAACCGGGTTTGACTGATTTCGGATTCGGATTTTTTTGGTTCCGGTTTCGATTTTTTTGGCCACCTCTAATTATTACTATCACCTTCACGTCAGCATCACATCATCATTCAGTACATCACCATTATCACCACCTTTCACCTTTTATGGTCATCACTTTTATTACCACCAAACTCATTTTCTTTAACAAAATTAATTAAACACTAACTTAAATATGATATATTCCACTTCTCCTTGATCGCATGCTTCATCTGCATCATCTTTAATCTACTCAAGTGATCATTAGTGCTTATATAGTAGAGTCCGTCTTTTATTTTTCTCGAATAGCCATTTGTTGCTTTTTTCAAGCATCTTTTGTTGCACTTCCATCTCCTTTTGCTGCATTTCCATCTCCAACCTTTTGATCTCCAAAAGGGTTGCGTGGTCTTCTTTCTTAATTGATTAGTTTGACTTGCATATTCAGTGACCATCAACCTAGCCAATGCTTTGTCATTGCTAGCTGCTGATGATGCCGATAGAATGGATGATGTCACCGCTTTCTTCTTCGTTCTGTCCGTGCCCATTGGTCGTTGAACTTTATGCACCTCCTCTTCCTCCTCGTCTCCAGCCTCCACATTGAGATTAAAACTACCATCTCTTGACTGCGTTATGTTGAACGAACTACTCCCCGATGACTTATACTCTTTATTTCGCTCTTTAAATCAGGGAAGTTCCACCTCCTTCCATGTTGTTGCAACTTTTCCTATTTCGCTCTGTAAAAGGTACTCCATACTCAACATGATATTCATTAAGTGCCTTTTAAATGTAATCCCCGTCTCCGGCTTGACTTTGTGGCGCCCTTCGAATGACATTATCGTGTACTCCAAAAATTGAGCCACTTTTGGATGCATATTCTTCCATTTTCCGTTTAACGGGTCATACGTTCGAACACTTGTTACTTTCATTGCTTGCTCAATGTAACCCAGACCTCCGTCCAAAGCCCTCTATCCTTTCTTCTATACCAATGATACTATCTTCGGATATACAAACATTGCCTTCAGGGATCCATGGTATGCACCGGTTACCTTCATCGTCATTTTTAAACATCTTTATTTGACAGCTTCTTCTTTGGGGCATAGACGTCTTCGATGTGGGAGTAACACCAACGATATTAGGCATAGACGGAGAAAACTGAGGTTTATACATCCCAAAATCCTTAACATTAAATGAATGAATGGGAGATATAGGTGGAGGTGGTGATAAAGAATCGCCAATATTTTGTTGTGAAGAACCGCCAATATTTGATGGGTCATACTTTTGTGGGTTTTGGTATTATGGCTGTTAGCCTCGTTTTTTTATAAAGATAATGTCACACAAGTGAATTGGACTAGATTAGTAACAAGTAGTATCCGCAGGGACTACTATTGTACGTTAGGCAAACTTATAATGTAATGAGCCTATAAATACCCCTCATGACTCTCCATGAGGGGTGTGAAAAATTGTGTAACTTTCATTCTTATTAATAAAACCTCTTTCTTCACCCTCTCTCTGCTTTATTTCTCTAGAACATTCATCATGTATATCATCCTTAATCACCAACCTAGACCTCCCAAACCACATAAATCATGTATATTAACGGTCCTACAATTGGCATCAGAGCTACGGTGTTTACTTTATTGAATTTTGTGGTTCGAATATTGTGTTTGAAGCTGTTTTTTATACATTTTTTTTCGGATCTGGAAATTTTTTTCCCATTCTTTATTGATAACAGTTTCTTCACAAGGTATTTGTATCTTTTTGGTCAAAAGTCTTATGCTTTCACGGTTTTACTTAAACAGATTATTATAACTGTTTTTGTATAAATCATTTCTATAAATTTTTTTCCATTATCGTGAAAAACAGTGATCAAAAGTGGTCAGATTCATGGTCCAAATGGTGTCAAAAAGGGTGGTCTGAATATTGGACAGAAAAGTTGGTCAGGAAAGGACGTCGGAAAAACTGTCAAATAGTCAAAACCCTCTTTTTACGCATAACTCTTCAGATCTGTTACACATTACTTGGAAAGTAATGCGTAAGGTATTACTTAGGCGTAAAACCCTGATCTTACGCATAAGACTTAATCTTACGCGTAAGGACAAACTTTACGCATAAGGTTGTTTATGCAAAAGGATGTTTACGCATAAGGGTGTTTAAGGCTGTTTACGCAAAAGGTACTTTACGCAAAAGGCTGTTTACGCACAAGGCTACCAACTGGTTATGCATAATCTTATGCGTAAAGTGTCCAAGATGAGAAAAAGATGAAGATGAAGATTAACCAAGACCACATGACTTCTAAATACCAAGACTCAAAGACTTCAGCCTTGTACATCATTAGTCAACAAGCTTTAAACAAAAAAGAAAAAAGACCAGATCCATACACACACTACACCGGATCCATTATCATAGGTCAACAACAATCAAACCAATAACTATTTTAATCCCATTTCCTTCAAAACTCAGTCATATAACTTATTCCCATCTCCAATCTATGGCGAAACACAAAGACTAAAACGAAAACAAATAATTAATGATCTTAGACTCGTTCCACTTTTCTTGTAATCTTTCACAAATTTTTTTAGTGGAACAGGCATCATCATCGATCAATTTCTATTGAAGCCTACACTTCATATCAATATTCGAAACTTCATATAAAAAGAAATCTAACATAATGATGTTAACTTCTCTTTCATGTTTCGACTCAAGACACTCAAGACAAGACAAAAAGAAACAATAAAAACATGTTGAACCTACCGTGACCCTTCAAAGGATCTTGAAGGTTTGAAGGATGGTTTCTTGATTCTCCTTGAGTAGTAAATGATGACCAAGGTCAAGGAATGGTGAATGAGCTCGTGCTTGTGACGGTTGATTAATTGATGATTCGAGTTGTTGATGTTGATGAACTACTTGCTATTGGATGAATTAAAAATGAAGATGTGATGGAATCAGTTAGCTTCTTTTGATTGATGAAACTGAGATTGAGATGAGTTTTGGTTGGAAGAGTAGGTTAGGTGAGAGGATATTATACATGGGGGCGGATATAATTGTGATGTGTGAGTTTAGGGTTATACATTTGAGAATAATTAAGGTAAGAGTTATAATTGGTTTGTTACGATGTGGTGATTGGATCGGATATTATCATTTGAACCATGGATCAGGTATTGCGTTTGCTTTGGGTTAGACTTACTGAACCTACATTTATGATATTTGAATGGATTGGGCAGATGTGTATTAATGGACTGAATAATTAGACAACAAAAGTTGTTATCCGAAATTAATTATTTAGATACAACATGTTTGATAATTTAGTAAAAGAGTGGTATTTTGGATTCATAAATTCACGGGGATACACATTGTAATCTCTCGTAATTTTCCCTATGAATAGTAAAAGTTAATCAAAGACTAATATATCATTACGTTAATTAATAACGTTTTTACCAATAACAAATTTTTTCTTTTATCAAATATGCTATGTTACTCGAAATCACTACGATATTTATAATCCCTTTTTCCTCGGAACGATGCTCACACATGTACCACTATAGTCTAAAAATCGCGAGAATGTTAAACTTTTACCACATACGAACTTATGTAACGTATTATAACAAAACGCGTTCGACAACGTCCGGACTCACATAAACGTCTCACTAAATATTTACTAAACCTTTCACTAATCATAATTAATATTTTTACTAATCCTAATTACACCTAACCGGACCCTTAATTATACACTAAGCCCAACATTAATTTTTTTGGCCTGTTACTATTCACAGCCCACACTTTTCAAGCCCATCTTCCCTTTTTGTTTTCGTAACACTCGACTAGACCAAGCCAGAAATGAGTCTCGTACGCCCAAATCATACACACGACCTACACATATTTTTCCACATTCTCGTTCCTCCCCTAGCCAACTTTGAGTGTGTCGATTTTTAGCTTCCCATGTCGAGTTTAACTACATTTTTACTAGGCAAAACGTTTGGACCAAAAACGATTTCATACAATTTTAAATATACCAAAATCAAACCGTTTTGAACCACGCTTGTTTCTATGAGGTCCTAAAACCATTTCTAACTCAAACTAATGTGTAAATATTACATTCTATCAATCATCACCGAGCCTAGCCAAAGTTACAAATCGTTTACAAAACAAAAGAGTGGTCGACATACATTTTCAAACACAAGGAGGTACTTCCTCTTTTCATGCACACACACATGTATATTTTATACTCTTAGGCAAGGCACTAGCTTATTTTTAAAACAAACTCACAAGTACCATTCCATTTTTATAATCAAATCCCACATTTTCTTTTGAACTAGATAGCATGTCGACAAGCTAGAAACAAAAACCATGAGTAACATGTTACCCCTTACAAGCAAGACTTTTTGAATACACGTAAACATCCCATCTCATTAAATTTTAGTCACTAGGATACTCAAGATTTCATACTTAAACGCCATGCATGCATGCTTTCGTTTTCCACTTTCATGCAAATCAAAACTCACAAAAATACTAAGTCTTTAGTCTAGTTCTTGGGTCGAATTGCTTGGGTAGGATTTCAAAGCAATCGGGTGGTGTTTAGGAAGAACATATCGTTGTTTGTGAACCTTGGTCGAGCCAACACTCACGCTACACTCTCGTACTACCCTCCCCTTGTCTCTACGTCTCGTTTTACCCCACCATTTTGGTGTAGTAAGTCTCATACGACTCTTTTCAATCTTTATCTAAACGTACATTTTTATTATTTTCGTATACAACACAAACACTTGCACCTTATTACTCGTAAACTAAATAAACAACACCTACGTATTATACCTTCGTCTATATATTTCCCACCTTGACAATCAAGTTATATAAAGATTTGAACCTTAAAAGTTACGTACAAACTATTTTTGGATACCTTTCTAACGTATAACAACAAGTCGTGAAAATCCTCAAAAATAATCTAAGTCTTTTTACTATAAAATTCGTTCCATGCTACCCATGAAACGAACGTATATCTTTAAATCCAACGTAACGAGCATACTATTTTATTACACAAACTAGTAGACCACCTGATAAGTTATCATTTTCATATAGAACATTTATAATAATACTCACGTCTCGACATAGTAAATAACGCAAAGCAAATCGACTTGAAACTATTTTTGCAAACAAATAAATAACGATTGGGCCTTAAAGCCCAATCAGTCGAAAATAAGCAAAACGTATAAGCTGTCTTAATAAGCTGGTTAGTAACGTTTTTAATATCCTAATATAAGCCCAAAACCAAGCCCAAAACTTTCGTAAGCCCATTGGATTTAAAATGCTTAACGGGCCTAGTATTTCGTTTAAAAAGCCCATTAAGCTATAATTAAGCTTTTTCGACAAATAAGCAGTTTTGAAAAGTTCATTAAGCTATTTTTTGACTTATTTAAGAAATAAAAACACTAAGTGTCGAATTTGGTGAATTTTGGACTAAATTTGCAAATTTTATAAATTTCTGGTTAAAAGTGTCAAGTTTACAAAGTTGAGGTAAAAACTGTCATTTCACAAACTTGAGGATGAAAAACTGATTTTATAAACTTCTGGATGAAAAGTGTAAAAATTATAAAGTTTTGGACGTAAAACGTAAATATATTTAACTTTGGACTAATGGTGTAACGCTAACGCCGTTAGGGTAATGATGTGTGCTTTTTCACACATTCTTTTTAGACCAAAATCAGACAAAATACACCAAATACTAACCAAATATGCCAAGAGAATGTGTGTTTTTGTATTTGTGTATGTACAGGTACGGATATGTAAAAAATGAACAAAAACAATGCCAAAACCGACAAAAACGAACACGAGATTGGAAAAAGTTCAAAAGCCGGAGCCGGGGAAGCAAAATGATAAAGAAAAACTACAAAAGAAGTCTTCAAAGAATCATAAAGTTGCAAGATTGGTCCCTGGTGAAAGATTTGAAGAAGTGGCAATTTCGGTCCCTGCATTTTCAGATAATTACAAAAATGATCCCTTGGAAGAAAAGTTCAAAAGTGGTCCTTGATGATTCAGAAACTTACAACATAAGCCCTTGAGATGAACTTTGAAAGATTTACAGATTCAGTCCCTGGGATTTTTAGTATTACAAAATTGGTCCTTAAACTAATATTACTACTAATATAACACTACACTGGATCCAATAATACTAGCCTAGCCCAAACACCAACATAGCCCAACACCTTTTTACTTCCACCCAAGCCCAAAATTATACCCGGTTAAACCATTTACCATGATCTGGTCAACCCATATTAATATAAAAAATGAAAATCCCCAAATATAACTCACCCCGCCCTTTTACCCACAAACCCAGGATTTTTACTGTTCACCATAAGAACCCTAACTCCTCACACCCATTATTACCCTCAATTACCATGATTGGGTAATAATTACCCAATCATACGTCCTTCTAGAAGCTGACAGCTGGTGTCAGGAGAATGTTATGACACGTGGACCAATAAACGAGCATACGCAGGATCACCAAATCAAAGGCACATGATCCAAGGGTGTGGATTAAATAAGGAATGATATGAGATAATCAAACGGCTGTGGAGGGACTCAAACAAACACAAGGGGCACACGGATCAGTGACATGGCAACCTTGGCTCTTCTCTCAGCTCAGATATAAATACTCCCCTCACACTCACAATGAAGGTTGTTAGATGTTAGGTTAGATTAGGAGTAGGAGTATGTAGTTAATTCAGTTTGTTTCAAATTGTGTTTTCAGTTTCTTAGTTTGTACTCAACTTTAGTTTTTAATAAAATTCAAGTTTCAAGTAATTCATTTTCAATTTATTTTCAGTATTTAATTACCTTAATTCTGATTTTATTTTGCAAAAGCTTATTCTAGTCTAAAAAATTAGTTGGTAGTGAACTCTTATTTTGATATGAAGTGGTAAATTGGTCTTGGTCAACAACTTATTTCAATAAGCTACAGCTTATTTAGAGTTAAAAGGCAGCCAATAGGATCATTTGGCCTGTCTTAAAGACAGGCTGTGTGGGATGCACCTCTCTGTTTGGCTGAGAGGTGTTTGTAAGTTTTCTCTTTTCATTTTTATCTTTGAATTATTCTTCCTGATTATATAGTTGTGTTCTGTTTAAGTTTACTTGATTATGAAATAATTCTGTTTAGGAATGTTAGTTAAGTGCTTATTAGAGGTTGAGTAGTTGTATTTGCTTATCTTATGTTTCTATCTAGTGGACTGCTTGTTTCTCCTAGTTTTACATTTCTGTGTTACTGTTGTTAAACTCTGCATTTTAGTGTCTACTTAGTCTCAAAATTAGTTAAGTAAGTTAATCTTATCATTAGCTTGGTGGTTTGTGGTTTAGATTTTCAATTGATAGTGAAATCAGACTATTCAGGGGTGTTTGGATCAGGTTTAATCTAAGTGATCTTGATATTTGATTGTTGGTTTCTCTGCATAAGTAGTTTCCCTTAGGTTGAGTTAACTTAGTTTCATCTTTTAACGAGTAGGTCTAAAGTAAGAAAGTCAAACATAGTCTATAGATCTCTTATCTGCGAGTGTTATTGAATCATTGAATCTGTCATTCTTAGTTCTGTTAGCGATTGTGATTGTTTAAGTGTAGGGATAGTTTAGATAGCTTTATTTAACACCTCGTGATAGATCTGAACTATGGAATCTCATCTTAGTCAACATGTTAGTTCAAACTAAATGGTGAAATTTTCGAATCAGCTTTAAACTAGCCTCACATCAGATCTCATTACGGTACTTAAACAGTTTTCAAAATTGATAAAAATAGTTTTTCTGTATTCATTGATAGCTTATCTTCATTTCTCAATTAAGTCTTTGAATTTTGAAACACATTTGGTAGCCTAAACATTGACTTGAACATGATCTATTAGGCCGGTTTCTACCCTGCACCATCAGTTTCAATTGAGCTTCAAGGGATCATTTAAGTTAGCTATATAGCCTTAGAGTAAGAATTTTTGCTGTTTCTGAGCTCTCAGTAGTATAAGTTAGCAATTGCCCCCCTTAGGTTTCTTTCATTAGCTTATTTAGTGCCTAGAAATAAGCTGCGAGTCGTGTTGTTCTAGCATAGTATCTGTTTTTAATTTTAGTCCAGCTTGTGAGATTTAGTGATTCTATTCTGAGTATTGTTGCTTATTCAAGTTCATTTGTGCTTATAATTGCTTGTTTAACGGTTTTGGACCTATTGCTTATTCTGTTTTGTTCATTGCTTATTCGAACTATAGCTTATTGTACCTGTTTGTCCTATTTCTGAGTGCTGAGTGTTCTTGTGGTCTAAATTCTATTCCATTAAGCATATTTGGGTCATATAAGTACTTGGTAAAAGTTTGGTCAACCTGGTCAAAGGAGTGCTTATAAATAAGCACTCCAAATAAGCAGTTTTTAGCTTATAAGCACTTTACTTGCTTATTTTAATTTCAAAATTTTTTCTCAAGCTCATTTTAATATTTTAGATTTTCTGTATTTTTTTCAAGTTTTTCTGAGTCAATTTACTATTTTTCTTATTTTATTTTCATTTTTATTCAATTTTAAATACATTTTAATTACCAAAAATTCCAAAAAAATCAGAAAAAGCCAAGAAAAATCCAAAAATATTTTTAAAATTTATTTTCATATATTATAGAATTTTAGAAATTTAATTTGCATTTTCCCATTTATTTTGAATTTAACTTGAATTTTTATTACTTTTTAATTAGATTAAATAGATTTTAATTACCAAAAATTACACAAAAAGCCAAAAAAATTAGTTTTTAGTTACTATTTAGTTATTTTATAATTTTAAAAATTTATTTTCATTTTTCTCACCTTATTTGCATTTTCTTTTAATTTTTAATTGGTTAAATAGTTTTTAATTCATAAAAAATAAATAAAAAGTCAAAAAAATATTTTTCTTTTTCTCAAAATTTTCTCTCATCATTTTTAACTTTTAAAAATTATTTTCAGGTCCGTAGGAGTAGTGTAGCTCAAAATTTACGTTTTATTTCGTACGTTGATGTTTATTTTACGTTTTAGTTTACGGTTTTCGATTTTACGTTACGTTTTAAGTTTGTTTATTTGATTTATGTGCTTAGTTGGTTATTTGTGCTTCATTTACTATTTTATTAGTGTAATCCCATCAAAATCACTTTTTACCAATTTCACGACACGTTTCACGATTCGAGAATTCGAAATTCCATTCATCCTTCACACGGACTACGACCTCGGGTTATCCGTATTTCTTTGCGGATCTCTTGAGTAATACTTATACTATATATATAACTTGATTTTCACGAATCAGGTAAAAAGTGTAAAAATTTGGAAAAGACAAGGGTCATATACTATAATTAACGTTTTTATTTTTACTTTTCATTTTACGATTTCACATCACGACGTTACATTTTATTTCAAACTATTATTATTATTATTAAACTTTACGTTATATACCACTAAGGTGAGTTCATATATTATTTAGGTCGTGTGTGGAGCCGTTCCCTTATTGCAAACTGAGTATCGATATTTTTACCACTATACCACTAAGGTGAGTTCATAGCCCACTTTTATAAAACTGTTTTCTTGGGGAGATACATGCTATAAAAACTGAACACAAGTATTTTTCTTATGCTATGCCTGATATTGTTATTGCTTAAGTACCTTATTGCCAAAAGTCCCTCATATCATGAACCTTAGTCACTCGTAGGGTGAACATAAATAATTGTGGATAGATATATTAGGGATTGACAATCCCCGTTTGGGCGCTGGAGAAAGCTACCAAACGCATTTTATTTGAAATCTAATAGGTTACTGGCAAGAATCTATCCCGAGGGCCATTGTTACTATTATCCATCATTTTTGATGAGATCTGTTAATCGGATGAGTGTCATGAGCTTAATGCAATAATAAATGATTTTAACTTATAATTGTAATTCGATGCAATTATCACTTATAGCTTGTGTTCAACTACTAAACTTAAACCTATGAATATCACTCAACTTTTGTTGACTTTTAGCATGTTTATCTCAGGAAATTAATGCGAAGGAGCTCAAGGTACGGAGAGGGCACTAAACCCCTACATGGGTGTTAAATAAAATGTTTTGTCAATCGCTTTTAATAATTCATATCTTTTATGATATGTTAAAACTAATGGAACAACTTTGTACTTGAATACTTGCTTTTAATGAATGATAAACATAACTTTAAAAACGTCTCTTTTGAGTTGTTTTCTATGACGTTGACTTCGATCCTCTAAGTAATACCCCACAAAGTCTTCCGCTGCTCTAGTTGAAATTTAGGGGGTGTTACACACATTTCACGGCTAGCATTGATATTTTATCAAAATGATCATAGGGTTTTTGTACGGTGTCATTGATTTAAAGTTGGAGTGACATTTAACGGTACTTATTTATTTTTGAGATACGTTGTAGGTCTCAAGTTAACCTGTCTGGGCATTTTTCATTGTGATTAAGACTTGACAATCTAGTTATAACTGATGCAAGGAGTTACGTTGTAGTGCTCACAGTGTATAGCTATCAATTTAAGGAGTTACGTTGTAGTACTCAGTGTCACACGAAGTTTTGGATTGCTCAAGAGGTGAATATTTCGGTTCTTAATCAAGGGTAGTACAAGCATTAAGTCACTAGGGGTGTTTAATTCATTTTTCAAGTTGGTCATATCGGGTTGTCACCATTTGTGGTCATTACTAGTAGCCGATGAATTAAAAGGAGGTTCATTTAAAGGTTGATTTGAGAGAAGTATTGAGAGTATTTTTTTGACATATTCTCACGGAATTATGCTTACACGACTTTAATATTGCATCAAGTACAAGGTAATTTATGGCATGTACACAACACTATGATGATTCCGATAACTCGTAACCTTCATGAGGGAGAATAACATGCCAAAACAAGTAGTGTCTCGTCTTTAGTAATTTGGTTGATCGAGGGAACTGTGCTTAATTAGGAACCGCTGAGGTACCAAGAATGTGTATATCGGGGCTTATTACCAACTTGGAATGCAAACTTATGTGAGTTATGTTGTTATGTTGCTCCCCGAACGACAACCACGGTGCTTGATAACGCTCAAATTATGCATGTTTTTAGGAGCGTTATTGTGGATTTTGTGCATGTTATTAGGTTATAATTATATGCTTTTGTTACTTAATCATATAAAAGTATGTATGCTAGTTCATTTGTAGACAAGTACAGGAAAATGAAGAAAAAGACGAAGAAATGATAAATAAACGAAGATTTGTGCATGTACTAAGAATTCCCGAAAAATGAAAGTCTCTTGGAGTATATTTGAGAAGATAAAGTCATGAAGTTGTCACTCCAAAGACTCAAGAATAAATCACAAGAAGGAAAATGAGAAAAGAAATGAAGGAAAGAAGTTCAAACGAAGAATTATTGGAAGACTCATTGTTCTCGACACACCTTCACCATTTTGGCCATATCTTGAGCATACGGACTCCGTTTGACCTCCCGTTTTCAACCACGGAAAGCTAAGATAAAGATATACAACTTTTAAGCTTACGATTTTCTGTGAAAATGCATCCATCCGGACGGATGGAATCCATCTGTTTTGGATGGATCCAAATGTCTCATCCATCCGATCGGCATGGCCTCGTATTCGACCGGATGGATGATTCTGACCTCCCCAAGTCATTTTTAATGCTCAATTAAGGTGTCATTAAGCCTCCAAACATGTACAAATCAATTCTAGATCCTTCCCAAGCATATTCTAGTCCATTCCCAGCTACTTGGTGGCCAAGTTGCTGCATTAATGATCCTAGGCCTTGAGAGGAGTATAAGTAGAGACTTTTGCAAACACAATCATCATCACTTACCAATTATCTCTATCCCAACTTGAGAGAACACCTCTCTTACCACCATTACTCCCTCTCAATACCAAAAATTCGTCCATAAAATCCTAGGCAACTTTGGAGGTCCAAGAAGTCATCATTTGGAGGTCAAAACATCAAGAAGTCATCACCAAAACTTGAGGCATCATTACTTCATCATTTGTTATCTTATTTTAATCATTGTAAGAATTTTAATCATGGTTTCTAATGTACAAAATTCTGAGTTTATGTTCATGTTTGCTATGAGTGGCTAGTGCCTTTGTGCACTTGCTTAGATGATGTTTATTATTTAATGGTTTGCTTATGATTGTAATAACATGTTTTAATTCAATTTCAAGTTAATTCTAAGATCCAATTGTGCTTAAGTTTCATAGTGACATTTGTTGAATCAAGTTTAACTAGTTGCTAATGATTTATAGGTCGAAAGATTAATTTTTATCC
This sequence comes from Artemisia argyi, assembly GCA_030686995.1. Lineage (NCBI taxonomy): Eukaryota > Viridiplantae > Streptophyta > Magnoliopsida > Asterales > Asteraceae > Artemisia > Artemisia argyi. The sequence goes on along the minus strand of CM060701.1, from coordinate 88,816,727 downwards.
AACTAGTTATAATAATTTGTCTATGAATGATTCTTTTCCACCAAAATTATTCTTGGTTAAACAAAGAAACTAAAGTGTGACTGTAATGAGAATACTTTTGTCTATCAAATCGGATTGATTGTAAAACACCTAATTGGTCGAAAGTGTAGTAGTTTGCAATCAATTGTAACCTTTTGTCTATGATCGGTTACCTTTTGTATTGACCATTTCTTAAGAGTATTTGATAAAACAAAAGATTATTTTTGTGTTTAAGATTGTTAACCCAACCTTATGAACCTTGAATTGATCTTGAATTGACTGGTTAAAGTTAATGCTTGTTTTTATAAACTAAGATCTTGGTCAAGGTTTAATATGCAAGAACAATAGATTAGAACACCAACTAATCATCATAACCAACATGTTAAGAAAAGTTATCACAATCATTCTTATCAAGGATAGTAAACTAGTCTAAGCAAGTGTAGTTTTTAATCCTATTGAATTTACAAAATCATCATTTTCGTATTGCTTGTTGCTTATATGGTATTTTGGATCGTGACAACTTATTACCATCTTTTTATTTACTATTTCATAGATTCTTCACAATTGAAAACACCCAAATCTTAGTGAACGACCTCGGCTTACCAACCAAAACTAACTACATACGAAAGGGTCATACTTGCCCGTGTGTTCTTAGCTTTATCTGGTAATTCGTGTTATAAATTTAAAACTAGTAGTCGCGAGACACATCAAGTTTTTGGCTCTGCTGCCAGGTATTTGTTTGTGTTTTGTTTGCTTTAAATATGTGCTTTAATCATTCTCTAGTTGTGCCGCTTTTGCTTTCGAAAAAAAAAGAAAAAAAAGTCCGAGCCATCCAACCGATTGGCTGAACATCCATCCGATCGGCTGAACCAAATTTTTTTTACCAAGCCATCCAACCGATCAGTTTGATATTCAATCGATCGGTTAGACCAAAAACCCAATCCAACCGATCGGTACAAGCCCGTATCCGATTCGGTTAGACAGTTTTCAATCAAAAATTCACAATCCAACCGATCGGCTGGAAGCCTAAGCCAATCGGCTGAACCGTTATGATTAGAAACCATTTTTTTTCAAAACCCATTTTTACCTTTTCATCTTAGTTCGAAACAAGCACCACCCAACCCACCCTTAGGAGTGATTTATTTTTCTTGTGTCCTTGTTATTTTCTTTACATATTTGTTTGTTTGGTCAAATTGTCTTTTTAGATTTTTGAACGTCTTTTAAATAAAAGTTAAGAAAGTTTATTAAAAAGTTTTGTCGTAATTAGTTATATTTTTCTTAAACTTCTAGTAGTTATAATAATAGTAACGATTTTCTTCTCTTAGTTAAGCTTATTTTTGTTTACTTTAATTTAAAAAAAATACAAAAAGTTTTTTCTTAATGTTCGTTTTCATCATGTTTTTATTTTTACTTTTTGTGATATTCTACGAATCGCTCCGGGTTTGTATAAACTCAAACTCATGGGGTAAACAACTTATTAGTCCACTTTCCGAGCTTAAATGTAAAATCAAAAAGAGGATTCGTAAACCCGATAAGACACCAATCTTACCCTGAAAGATCGAATCACCCGAACTTTAACCGAAACCATCGTTCATCAAGGAATTTTTTGTTGCAATCGACATATTCGAAGAGAAAGTCGAAACTCAACCCGATTCCCCAACTATAACCATCGTTGATCTTGATGACCAACCCATGTGGTCAAACACTAGGACCGTTGCACCAACAGCTAGTTCCGCTATTATTCAAAGCCCTTTTCCAAGCAATTTCCATATCAAGGGTACCCACATGCAAATGATTCAGGAGAATCAATTCGATGGGAGAATCCGATCCGATCCTTACCGTCACATAACTGATTTTCTTGAGATTAATAACCTATTCCATTATGGCAAAAATCAAGAGAAAGCAGTTAAATTGAGGACTTTTCCTTTCTTATTGTCCGGAGAACCCAAGATTTGGTTGAAAAAATTAAATGAAGGAACAATTACTACGTGGGAAGAGATGAGAGAAGCTTTTGTTAGCCGATACTTTTGTCCCGCAAAGTTTAAACGCCTCCCAAATGACATTCACAACTTTCACTAACTCGATCACGAAACTCTGATTGACGCTCGGCTTCGTATGAAAGAAGTGCTTCGCACTTGTTGATACGTGGGGATCGCACCCTCGCAACAGGTTTCACCTCTCAAGGGATCTCGAGAAGCCTACAACCCCCACCAGGCAGTGTACCTGATCTTTGTAGTATAGTATAGTGACAAGTACCGGGGGATTGATGGTTCAACTCAGGAATAGTGTCGCTAGGATTAGAAAGCCTATTAAACTAGGTCTAGAGGTGAGGGATGATTCTTTTTGTATTTTTATATTTTATAGAAAGCAAGTAAAAATCTTGGGTTTTGGAAGAGTGGGCGGAATTAGTTGCTAGCCAACTAACCCAATTAACTACTAATGCAATGAAAATAAAATAACAGAAATGAAAATTATACTAATTATACTACTGTAGTGTAAACAATGATGAGGAAAGTTGTGTTTACTTAGATTTCATTACTCCCTAGATATCTTTTACAGGTTGATAGCTTGTTACAATTGCATGGATGACGGGTCATATTCCTTAATACTAGTCGTAGGGCCGTGTACAATATTACCTAACTCTATAGGATCCTACTTCACTCCTATGTCGACCCGTTAGAAGCTCCTAACATGGGATCATTAGAATTCTCCTACGCATTAAATACAACCAAAAATTGTAGTACACCTCCGAACATGTTTCTTAAGACGTTCAAGCAAGTTACCAATGGAAGTCTGCCAGTTTTCTTAAGCCTAACATCGAATACAATCATCCGTAACAACTATAAACAAACAATCAACCCATAATCAACATCTAGGTTTCACTACATCTAAGCAAACACAAAAGAAATCTAGCCTAGCATGTTAAATAGAAGAAAAGCGTAAGATATAATCAAACAACACATAGACATATTGAATGATTTGGAAGAATACTTATCTTTAATTAAACATGAAAGAATCAAGGGGTTGGAACCCTTGAAAAAGCTGTAAAATTCGGCCTAGGGTTTTTCCCTCAAAGTTGCACACTAATGAATGAAATTTGGAAAACTATATATAGATTTTACAGGGTGACGGCGTCATGTGTTAAGTTGTGACGCCGTCAACTCGCCGCCATAATGAAATCGTATTGCCTAGATCTACTAGTGACGCCGTCATGCAGGATTTTCATCTGGGCCGTCACTAATACTTGGACCATGACAGCCTTGGGTGACGCCGTCATCTCCTATGCACAAAAACTCTCTGGATCTTCACGTGTATTTTCCACATCCACCTCTTTTGTAACTCTTGACGCCGTCATGTGGAGAGACTTGACGCCGTCAGGTACTGTTCCAGCAAGGAAAATTGAGACTTTGCCATTTTCTTCACTTTTATGCTCCAAAAACGTCTAAAATGCTTCCTTTTTCAGATTTCTCTCCAAAAGTACCTAAAATGACAAAAGGAACGATTTAGGGCAATATTTGATCAAATAATCACGAATCCGGGTTTAAATGACCCCTTAAAAGCGGTTCACTTTTCGCCTCATCAAATACCCTTACACTTGAGATTTGCTTGTCCTCAAGCAAATACGCTTTTATTCTAATCAAAATACAAGTTAGGGGTCATTTAACACTAATATAAAAGTAATTATAACAAATAATCGTTCCACTAAAACCAAAGACAAGCACGGAGGTCATACACTAGCACCTCACAAATAGTGTTTAGATACTCTCATCTCTCAGGTGTAATAAAGTATATATCACAATATGGAAATGGAAAACATCTCTCACTACCTGTCATAGCAAAATTGATTACCATAGGCTTGGGAAAGGATCAAACCTCCACCACTTGGCGTAAGCACCTAGGATAAACTATCAAAGAGGTCTTTTAAAGGGTTATAACATTAGGTGTAGGGATATGGAATACACGGTTTTGTTAGATAAAGGCAATATTACTGGTGACGAGTTAATCATTTTGGTTAATTACATGTACAATATGGCGTTGCTAAGCCAAGACTAGACTCGACTTAAGCTAATGAATCAAAAATAACAAAAACATAAAATAAACATAGAATGAAACGAGATGGAAGTCCGTATGTTTTTTCTCTTTTCTTTTTCTTCTTTTTTTCTTTGTTTTTTAGATTTTTATTTTTTTTTTATTTTTTTTTTATTTATTTTTTTTTTTTTGCATACACTCTTACCCTACCATACAAAATAATACATCATAGGGAATGTACATTCCCCTTACACTTGAATTTTTACATACTGTAAAATAAACTATTCTAATGACTCGAATCAAGATAATCAAAACACTTGAAGTACTTTTTAAGATTAACACACATATGGGGGTAATATATGATGTTCTTCCCCATTACTCCATAACACAAGTACTTTACCCATGAGTCCCAATCGTCCCAAAACAATATGTACAAGATATGACTCGACTTAGCAACCATGTAATCAATTAGATAATTAACTAAGGGTTTAAACAAATAACAATAATGTACTAAAGATGAGTGCATACACGGAAGGCTAAGGTGATTTGGTTGCACATTTGGGTGGGTTGTAACAAATTCTTCCTTTAAGTAAAATGTTTAAAGTTAGAAACGAAAAGATAGGCTCGTAGGGGTGTACTAGGGGTTTCGTGTACTAAAAGTGAGTACAACGCTAAGGTGTGGGAAAAATTAATTGACTTTACTAGCCAAGTAATATGACTTAAATGGTCAAGTAATTATGATACGGGTTTAACACAAGGGTGATCCTAATGCCTCTTATCATGTAGTAAATCCTACTACACGAATGTAGTCTCACTAGCGGTCTTGGGATGCATCACTAACGCAAGTTCTAGAATCTAAATGCTACCAGTACACTCATAAGCACTAATAATAAATGCTTTTCCTATCAAATCTAAAGGCGAACGTCACATATTTGGGTGGAAAATTTTTTTGAATGGTACGGTTTTGTGCTAGTCATACAACTCCTATCCATGAGACGCTTGCTAAGGCTAAAGATTCACTCCTAAATGTTGTAAAAAATTTTAAATTTGGCGCTAAAATTGCACTAACAAGTATTTCTCTTAGTTTTATTACACACCTACCATCGAACAAACAAACTCAAGTGCAATAGTATCCTATAAGGTATCATCATTTACCCTCCCCTTATACTTAGGATGAACATTGTCCCCAATGTTCAATTAAAGGATGTAAAAGTAAATAAGGTAAAAGAATGAAAACAAATACTCCCCTGATTCGTTCGGTGTGGATAGTGTGTTAACAAGGTTAGATCTTCCTCTAAGAAACTGAACATTCAAAGCTTTCCTTCCAGAAATATAAATCATCTTCTTGTCATATATAACCTGTTAAACCTGAGAAAACAATCAAGGCAACCTCGCGTAAAATCGGCGGCAATCTATATATACTAACAAGTCCTAGAAAGCAATTTAAGATATAATGCTTGTGGAATGAATGTTTGCAGATTTCCTGGAGTTTATAAAACTAAAGAATTAACAAAAACTTTAAGACTCCGTTAGAAAAACAAAACTCGCAAAATTTCCAGAATTTTACACATGACGCCGTCAGAAATGACCTGTAGAACTCTTTAAGTTAAGTTTCCGGAAAATTTCTGGAAAAACTTATGTCCTACTTCCTGGAAAATCCTGCAAAACATCATTATGACTCGATACAAGCATTTGACTCTAACAAATACTAATACACATGTTCATTTAATATTGTGGCGAATCATGATCAATTTCGTTCTTAGAAACAAATTTGGGGTTTCCCCTTACACTTAGCTTTTTCAAAATACCTTTATATGAAGTTAAGACTAGGTTAAACAACAAAATAAAGCATTTTCACAATTTTAGTTTGAAACATGATCTACCAACAATAAAAATAAAGCATGCATACGGAAGCAAATAACAATCAAACAAATAAAAATCACACAAAACATGGGTTGCCTCCCAAGAAGCGCTTTTCTTTATTTACGAGTCTTGTAGCTAGACTCAAGGTCATGGGCTATTACGTGACCTCATCGTTGGTCTCATTCCGTAGGTCATCTCCAATCTTAGTTTTGTATTCCGGACCTAGTTGGAAACATTCCTTGTTGAAACCAAGTATTCTATTCATGACATAATCTACTCCTCTATGTCTATCCTCATCATTCCTATAGTAAATCGCTTGCTTGTGTTCCTTTTCTATGTTTGATAGAAGGCGGTATTGTTCAATCTTATAAGGCATTTGGTAAGCAATCTCATCGTTCTCTTCCTTGAATCTAACTATCCCTAGGGACGGGTCATAACTCATCTTAGAGGCCTCAACAAACGATTTTCCGAACACTACTTGACTTAGGCAACCATCTATTACCGGACGAGTATCCTCTACTATCACAAAATCGGTAACATAAGTGAAGTTTCCTACAAAAACATGTAATCCTTTCACTCTTCCTACAAAGTTGCTCATCCAATTCGTGTTAGGTATCATCCTATACCCAAGTTGCTTCTTCATTACCCAATTATAATAGGTCCTAGTCATGATGTTTATAGGAGACCTAGGATCGATATAAGCTTTCCACACATGCATATGCCCAATGTTACATGGTATGTTGACGTTAGAGGGATCACCTACTTTAATAATGGGTGAACCAAGGACATAAGGTGTCTCGGGATCATCAAATAAATCCTTGTGATATTCCCATTCTTCCTTGGTAGGTAACTTATTAAAGTATTCTTCTATGTTTTCAACTTCCTCTAACTTTTCTCCCTTATTATCCTTAACTTCCTTAATCTCATCCCTAGTCTTGGTTTCTATCCCAACTTCATCCTTGTCACTTCCTCCTATATTCTTATCTATTGGCTTAATGGTGACAACTTGACAAAGTGGACGTGTTTAGATGATGAGGGGTCCTTAATTTGGATTCTGCTACTAGTGTCCCTAGTGTCCTTCCTAGGTGTAGTTAGCACTTGGTTGTTGAGGGCTTTCAACAAGTTGTCAATCTTATTGGTCATCTCCGTTTGTTGTTGATTGAATTCGGTTTCAAACTTAGCTATGCGAGCTTCATTAGATGCCATAAACTTGGACATCAACCCTTCATGATTATTGGTACTACCATAGTTATTAGAAGGATTGTTGTTGAAAGTACGGTTAGAGGGTGTACCGTTTGGCTGGTAACGATTAGGTGGATTGAAAGAATTATTTTGGGGCATGTTTTGGTTTTGTTTCCACCTAAGGTTCGGTTGATTTTTGCAAGAAGGGTTGTAGGAATCACCGTAAGGGTTTGGCTCGGGTTTGAAAGTGTACCACTTATCTCGCGCTTCGTCTGTACGTGAGGATGCGTAATCCGTAAAAGCTTGTCCGGGGAGTTCCACGCAATCACGAGTGTCATGGGGACCACTACATAATTCGCATGAAGAAGTGATTTTGTTCACTTGGCTTGAAGGCTTATGAGCTTCGCAAGATTTCATGAGAAACTTGACTTGGTCCTCAAGTTCCATGATCCAACGGTTGGGAGTGCCAGAATTGTTCGAAGGCAAAGATATTGCCTTGACCGTTTTGTTCAAATCACGGGGATCATTCCAACTTTCTTTGTCATATAGAGCAAGATCTTCTATGAGTTCCCATGATTCTTCCGTACTTAGATCACGTAGCTTGCCACCAGCCGATTGGTCAATGGTTCGCCATGTGGAGAGATCGACATGGTCATAGAAGATTTGGACTTGGAGCCAAAGATCTATGCCATGATGAGGGACTTTTTGGAGTAAGTCCTTGAAATGAGTCCATGCTTCATATAGAGTTTCACCTTGATGTTGTTGGAACATCAAGATATCATTTCTAAGCTTGGTAGTTCTCCCCGGTGGGAAAAGTTGAGCAAGGAAACGAGTGGTGAGATCATCCCATGAGGTGATGGATCCCGTGGGTAAACGTTCAAGCCATTGACTAGCTTGATCACGTAGAGAGAATTGGAATAGGCGTAATCGGGTCGACTCTCTAGTTACAACATCAAGGTATATGGAATCTACGATTTTAAGAAAATCCTTGAGATGTTGGTTAGGATCTTCGGAACGAAGTCCATGGAATGCACATCCGCTTTACACTAACCGGATGGTGTCGGATCGCAAGGGGGACACATTGGCTCCTTGAGTGAGCTTGATGAGTGTGTAAATACTCATCATTTTTATCGTATCTGAACTACTAAAACATCCAAAAACACTCAAATACGCATCAAAATACTGAAAATATTCCAGGATAGTGTTTTATATGTTTCTGATGCAAAATGTTTAAAAACAAATGAAAAATGAACAAAGTTTGCATAATTGGCAGTTTCAGTCCCTCAAGTTTCAAAAATTGACAAAACTAGTCCCTGAAAGTTTTAAATCGAAAGAAAAGTCAACCCAAGGTTTTCTAAAGTCAAAAATTATCAAATTGATCCTTGGGTGAAAAATTTGAGAAAATTACATGTTTGGTCCCTGCAGTTTGAAAAGTGCCAACTTTGGTCCCTAGGATTTTAAATTTTGGAAATTTACAACTTTTGTCCTTTGGTTACTATTATATGGCAGGTTTTGTCCTTGGTTACCATTTTGGAAAATTGTCAAATTAGGTCCTCAAATTTCAGTTAAGTACAAATTTGGCCCTTGTGAATTTCACACTACAAACCAAACGGATCATAAATAATACTACTACTTCCCTTTAATCCAAAACCAATCCATTACCACCGAAAAAAAGCCCATTCCCATCTCACCCTAGCCCAAGCCCACTCCTAATAAAAATAATACCCCGTTTTTATTATTCGGTCAAACCTTCCCAGTCAAAACCACTCAACACCCTTATCTCCACCTTCCGACCTCTTCTGCAAAACCACCACCAATACCACCTCCATGTGACCCCCCCATCATCACCTTCCCTGACAACACTCAACATCCCTAACCCCTATAATACTTCACTCCAAACACTCCACTCCAAATTACCCTTCTGGCATCAAGTATCAAAAGAAAAGGTCAAATTTACATCTTGGCGCCAAAATGAAGCAAAGGTCATGATGAAATATAACCAATCAAAGGTTGATATTTCTGATGGAAAAGCTCAATGGGTCCCACTGAAACCCTAAAGGCTTACTATTAAAGAAAGGAGACTCAGGGAAAGAGAGGAGTAGTATTTAGTTTTAAAAGAATAGTTTGTAGAATAATGTAGTATGATGTGTATTTTCCTATCAAAATTGTAATTCTAGTCTTATTTATGTTTTCGAAGTTCTATCAATGTATTTTAGAAACTCAGTTAATGAAATTTTCAAAGTTCTGTGTTGAATTCAGATTTTGCTTTAGTTTGGTGAGATTGCCAATTTAGTTTAAAAGTTGTGTTTAACTATTTCCTAAGCTCATTATGGTCTGTTATAAGTTTTCACATGCTTAGTAAGGTTTTTAATATGTTTTAGTTAAGAGTTCTCAGGAATATAAAAAAGTAGTTAAATAATTGAAAATTTCAAAAAGAAAGAAGAAGAAGTGGGTGAAGCAGGGAAGTCACCTTGGTTTAGACCTCCATGGGGAGTGAATAGGTTTTGGTGGTGAGTTGTTTTGGATACCATTGGCTGAGCATGGGACCTTTGTAAGGCTTTCTTGCCTAAATTTTAGCAGTTACTATAACTAAGTATTCTTTCTACTTCTTTGAGTTTATTTAATATATTTATCTGCTTATTGTTGCTCATTAAAGCCTATTAGAGTGTTCTTAGTTTATTTGTTATGGTATTGCTGAGATTTTCCATTCAACTGTCATCATTAGCTCACCATTGCATTTAGGTGTTAGCTTAGTATTCTGCTTATCAGAGCCCCATTTTAGCTTGTAGATCTTCCACATAGTTTACATAGGTAGCTTGATTCAGTAAAACACCTTAGGTCATGCATTTGTTTTAGAAAACCTCCAATTCAGTTGTCAAAGGGGGTGTTTGGATTAGCACATTTCACCACTTTTGCTCGTATTTCAGTTGTTAAATTTGGTGTATTTAGTTCACATCAGGTCTCAGTAAATCATATTAGGCATAAAAACAGTTGGTCCTTTGGACCAAAGTCAAAATTAGCTTGTTAATTCACTTTCTCAGTCATTGTTAGAAGTTAAGCCCTAGTGAGCATCAAATCTGTTTCATAGTTATTGCTATAGCTTATTATAGTCTCAATTTAGCATAGTGCATCATTTTCAGTTAAATATAATAGATTAAACTTCAATAAAGTCAACTTAGGTTTACAATTTCAAAAGTCAAAACTTGCATGTCTGTGAATATGGACAGACTTCTAGACCATGCACAGTGTTCAAAATGGATTGAAAATACATGATTCTTGTTGTTTTAAGTTAATTGGTAGCTTATGGATGTATTTCAGCCAACAACTTGGATTTTGAAACTTTTTTATGCATTGAAATGTGAGCTTGAAATTGACTGTGTGAGCACTTACTTACCCTGCACCACAGTTTGATCCTTTTTTCCCAAGCCACAATAAGCTCACTTCTTGAGCTTATTGCCTGTTCTTGTGGATTTGAGAAGCCCACCTTACCAAGTTGTAGTTTCTCATTTTTATTTGCATTTTATTGATTACTAAGTTTGCTTATTTTGTTCCTTTTGAATGCCTGACTCAACTTGCACACTGACTCATCAGTGTGGGTTGAGTGCACTTCATAAGCTCCTTTTGAGCTCATCTGTGAGTGTTAACTTATGTTTTTGGGTTTTTTAGAAATCTCTTATATCCCTCTTGCTAGTTCCAGGCCTGAAATTGGTTTCCAAGCTCAGCTGATAAGCCTGCATGTGGCTTTTTCAAGCTGCAACCACTACTCTCTCAGTGAGTTTAAGCTGGATTCACAAGCTTATTTCTAGCTTGTTAGTGGGTCCCAGTGTATGACCCCTGGCTTTTTGGACAACCCACCAGCTCATCTTGTGAGTTCCAGGCTTTATTTTGGGTTCCAAGCTTATCAAATAAGCTTTAATTGCCCTGCTATTCAGCCCTGTGGACTGCTTGGTTTTTAGCATTTGGATAGTGCTTAATTTCTTGTTTCTGCTTATTCTGAGTGCTTCCTAGGTTATTTTGAGTTGTTTTAAGGTCATTAAAGTTGTTGGAACTGTTTCTGAGCTTTTGGCCACTTTTCTTGCAAAGTGCTTATTTTTAAGTGCTTATTTCCTTGTGCTTTTTACCCATTCTGCTTATTTTAACTTCTTTTTCAGTATATTTTTTTTAAGTTCTTAATTATATTTTAGAATTTTCCTAAAAATTTCAGATTTTTCTTTGCCTTTTTAGTATTTTTAATAAATCAAAAGTAGTTTTAGTAATTAATAAATAGTAATTAATTAATAATAATTAGATAAAAAGTAGGAAAAATATATTTTTAGTTTTAAAATTACTTTTACATTATTTTAGAATTAAATTTTCATTTTTCTAGCTTAATTTCATAATTAGTGTAATTTAAATATTATTTAATTAGTAATTAATTAAATAGTGTAAAAATTATTTTTCTTTTTCTAAAAATTTTCTTTTATCATTAGGATTGTAAAAATATAATTTTCACATTCGTAGGTATTTTATTTCACAAAAACTCGCGTTTTATTTCGTACGACAACGTAAATTTAAATCAAACGAACGCGTTTTTAGTCTTGGCTTACGTTTTTAGTATATCTGATTATCAGTAAATGTTAATATAGTGTTTCTAAGTTATTTTCATTCCTCATCTCGTAGCGTAATCAATCACAACTCACTTATACCCTTTTCCTGTCCAAATTCACCCGATCACAAGCCCGTTTTATAACCATCACACCTCGTCGGGACATAACGACCCGGGGAAACCACTATATTCCGCGGAGCATTGACTCTAGGCTGTTTAACTTGGTTGACCATTCCTTTGGTCAATTTAGGTTGACCGTTTGGAGCCAATCAAATTTTGGCGTCGCTGCCGGGGAGGTCGTGCTCGTTATTCTAAAACGGTTTTGCGTATTAGTGAATCTGGATATACATCCATTGTATATTTACCATCCTTGTGTATATTTTCATAAAAACTGTTCCTGAAAACTTTGTAAAATTAGTTTTCAACGAACACAAAAACACAAAAAGATTTTCTTTCTTACAAAATGTTTTCCAAAAACACCAAAAATATCCATCTTCACCCTCCTACCTTTTTGATTCTTTATCCCTTTACCCTCTATCCTTTTGATTCTACCTTTTTCCACTTGTCCCATAATTGATTCTAATGGCATCTCTCGATGACGATTTCTTTGAACAATGGGCCTTTGAGAGCAAAATTGAAAAATTTATGGCCTTGTCAAAGATATCGAGATGTCGTAGTGATTATGATGGACCTTCGATTCCTATTCCCTCTCCGGTGAGGGAAATGAATCAAGAAACCGAGGTGACAAAGGACCCTGTACTTCCCTCTGACGATGGAAGTGCTAAATACGTCCAACCTACGGTTTTCCAAAAATCTAAGCTCACAATTGGTCCTAAACCGTCAAGAATTGATCCTAACCTTTCACGATTTACGGTTAAAAGTTTGTCAAGCAAACGTACTGAGCTTAGGGCAGTGACTGAAAAGAACGACTTGCCCAATCTTCACGTTTATCAAGAACCAAAACCCGAGACCATAACGGAAGTGGTGGAAATTGCTAGCTCTAAGAGCACACCACTTGTCCCACCTCCAGATTTTGTTCCTTGTGTCGGTTGTGGTGAGCCACTTTTTGGTTTGCCATGTCGTTGGTGTACATGTGTGCAATGTGGTAATGATATTCAAAACGGGAGTTGTTTGTTTTGTGGGTCGAGTAATTCATTTGCTTATGATCCTAATCTGAACTCATTCAACGACTCTTCAAATTTTTCCAATTACCCATCACATTCATACGAGCAAGAATCATATTATCCATACCACAATGATTGTTTGTATCAAAATACACCAAACTTTTCGTGTGAATATTGTGGAGGTCCTCACCAAGGTTTTGATTGTCAAAATAATCAAAATTTTGGTTACGACCAATATCCATACAATTCACCAAACCAGACTCAACAGTTTAGCTGTTGTGAGTACTGTGGTGGCCTACACTACAGTTCTGATTGTCAATCGGGCAACATGCTTGTCTATGAGCAGTTTCCTGATAACAATTATGACTCTAGTACATACGACCCACAGCCACATCAGTCTTACTGTTGTGAATATTGTGGAGGTCCTCACTTTAGCTCGGATTGTCAAACAGGGAATCCATTTCCTTGTAACAATTATGACTATTCATGTCAAGACCCACCTCCACAGTACCCAATTACCCAAGCAACCCCTCAATTCCCGTAAGACCTTTGTGATAAGGTTCTTGAAGCATTTAAAAAATTTAAGGAGGGGTTGGCTACTACATCGTTTCAAGAATCTCGTGAAAAATCAATGGCAGAATTACTTGCTGAAGAACGAGATGCTAGAAACGAAATGAGCATGGAAGAATTACTTGCTGAGCAAAGAGCGGCTAATATACGTGCCAATCTTTGCTATGCTGCTCTATATGATGATGATGATGATGACAGTGATGATGATGAAGATAACATTGTTATTATTCAAAAAGATTCATCAGATTCATCTGTTGTGATTCCTTCCATGGAGAATCAGGGAGAAAATATTGATCAAATGGAACTTGAAAATTCCATAACTGCTAGTACTTCTAAACTCCCTCAGTCTATTGATATCACACCCGAAGTTCACACTCACTCTCTAAGCATGGGGGATGAGCATCTTAGCACTGTTCCTAATAAGGAATCGGACGAATTAATAAAGTCTAGTGTTGAGATCCTTGTCCCAATCCCGAGAGAGTCACAGGGAACTTTTGATCAAGTGTGTGATATTCCTTCCCCTCTTGAGTGTTCAAACGATCATTTTGAGACTTTCTCAGATTTTAATGATGATTGTACATCTCATGGAGACATCGAGTATGTTGAGGCATCAGTTCCACATTCTGATGCTGATCATCTTCTTGAGGAGTTCGCCGATGAACTTACTCACATCAATCCACTTTCATTGGAAACTGGTGATGGTCTGCTTGACTTCAAAGCAGATCTTGGAGAAATTTAAAGTCACCTATATCATGATCCGTCACTCACTTCTGATCCTAACAGTCCAATAGAGAATGTTAATCTCTTTGTTCCTGAAACATTCAACACTACTCTCACCAATCCTCTATTTTAATTTGAATCTGAATTCACTTTGATTTCTGATAATCCACTCTTTGATATTCAGAACGAGGATTGTGATGAGTCTATTCCGGAACATGAGTTCACAAATTCACATCTTGTCATGACTCCTCCGGAGTTTGATAGCTCGGGGGGAGATACTCTCAATTATGAGAATTTGCAAATTCCCACCCACCCTCCCGGGTTGTTTTCGAGCTTAACCTTTGAAATCCAAACTCAGGCTATGGAGCCTGCTCTAGAGGAAGAAGATCAAATCATGCTTTTTATCATGATTTTCTTCCTTTTCTTCACCTATAAGGTGACTTCTCTTCTTCTTCACTCCTTCGGGAGTGAGGACACCATCTTTGATCCCGGCATTTTTCATGTATCATTATCTTGAGCCGGGTATTTATCTCATCGGTGTGGAACTTTCACGTGCTTCATATGTTTGTCCAAACATTTTGAATGAAAGTCCGATTGAGATTGTTTCTTCCACATCATGCTTCCCCAAGGACAAAGGAATTCGGGGTCGAGTCAAGCTAGCAACTCGGTAAACAAAAACAATAGCATTCATATAGGGTTTTCACCCTAAGTGTGGGGGAGTCCCCCATGCTATGGTTACAAATGAAGTGAAAATACAAAATGGTGTTTTCCACGCTTAGCTTGTAATATTGCCCTTTTACGTTCAAAATGTCGGCATAATAGCCGGGACTTTGAATATTGAGGACAATATTCATGCTAAGTGTGGGGGGGGGGGGGGGGTATTCGCTATTCTAGCACATTTTATCACATTTTACTATATAATACCCCCGTTTTAGCCAAAATTTCAAAAATTTTAAAATTTTTTCACTGGTGCTTCAAAAATTTGTGGTAATCAGTCCGCCTTATCTAACCGACAAAAGGGATTGGCTAGTCCAGGAGCAAACGGCTCTTGGTAAAGACATTTCAAATCCATTTATGGCTTGCAATTTGCCCAAAATTGTATGGTTCCTCAACTCCCCATATCCTCAGAAGCAAATGAGTTGGCTAGCCCGCAAGATTATGGCTTGTGGTAAAGGCAGTGGAAAATCCATAATTGGTAATCAGCTCACCAAGATGTTGACTATTCCATCAAGAGCTGGCTAGTCCAGAAGCAAACGGCTTTTGGTAAAGACTAATCAAATCCGTTGACAGCTGGTGGTTTGCTCAAAATCACACGGTTATCAGGTGTGCCACAGTTCTTACACCTGGCTACTCCAAAAGTGATGGATTTTGGTAAAGAGTTTAAAATCCATCAAGTTTTTCTCAAAAGATTGCTAGGGACTAGCAATAGTTTAGTGTGGGGGATTGATGAGTGTGTAAATACTCATCATTTTTATCGTATCTGAACTGCTAAAACATCCAAAAACACTCAAATACGCATCAAAATACTGAAAATATTCCAGGATTGTGTTTTATATGTTTCTGATGCAAAATGTTTAAAAACAAATGAAAAAGAACAAAGTTTGCATAATTGGCAGTTTTAGTCCCTTAAGTTTCAAAAATTGACAAAACTAGTCCCTGAAAGTTTTAAACGAAAGAAAAGTCAACCCAAGGTTTTCTAAAGTAAAAAATTATCAAATTGATCCTTGGGTGAAAAATTTGAGAAAATTACATGTTTGGTCCCTGCAGTTTGAAAAGTGACAACTTTGGTCCCTGAGATTTTAAATTTTGGAAATTTACAACTTTTGTCCTTTGGTTACTATCATATGGCAGGTTTTGTCCTTCGTTACCATTTTGGAAAATTGTCAAATTAGGTCCTCAAATTTCAGTTAAGTACAAATTTGGTCCTTGTGAATTTCACACTACAAACCAAACGGATCATAAATAATACTACTACTTCCCTTTAATCCAAAACCAATCCATTACCACCCAAAAAAAAGCCCATTCCCATCTCACCCTAGCCCAAGCCCACTCCTAATAAAAATAATACCCCGTTTTTATTATTCGGTCAAACCTTCCCAGTCAAAACCACTCAACACCCTTATCTCCACCTTCCCACCTCTTCTGCAAAACCACCACCAATACCACCTCCATGTGACCCCCCCCCCCCCATCATCACCTTCCCTGACAACACTCAACATCCCTAACCCCTATAATACTTCACTCCAAACACTCCACTCCAAATTACCCTTCTGGCATCAAGTATCAAAAGAAAAGGTCAAATTTACATCTTGGCGCCAAAATGAAGCAAAGGTCAGGATGAAATATAACCAATCAATGGTTGATATTTTTGATGGAAAAGCTCAATGGGTCCCACTGAAACCCTAAAGGCTTACTATTAAAGGAAGGAGACTCAGGGAAAGAGAGGAGTAGTTTTTAGTTTTAAAAGAATAGTTTGTAGAATAATGTAGTATGATGTGTATTTTCCTTTCAAAATTGTAATTCTAGTCTTATTTATGTTTTACAAGTTCTATCATTGTATTTTAGAAACTCAGTTAATGAAATTTTCAAAGTTCTGTGTTGAATTCAGATTTTGCTTTAGTTTGGTGATATTGCCAGTTTAGTTTAAAAGTTGTGTTTAACTATTTCCTAAGCTCATTATGGTCTGTTATAAGTTTTCACATGCTCAGTAAGGTTTTTAATATGTTTTAGTTAAGAGTTCTCAGGAATATAAAAAAGTAGTTAAATAATTGAAAATTTCAAAAAGAAAGAAGAAGAAGAGGGTGAAGTAGGGAAGTCACCTTGGTTTAGACCTCCATGGGGAGTGAATAGGATTTGGTGGTGAGTTGTTTTGGATACCATTGGCTGAGCATGGGACCTTTGTAAGGCTTTCTTGCCTAAATTTTAGCAGTTACTATAACTAAGTGTTCTTTCTACTTCTTTGAGTTTATTTAATATATTTATCTGCTTATTGTTGCTCATTAAAGCCTATTAGAGTGTTCTTAGTTTATTTGTTATGGTATTGCTGAGATTTTCCATTCAACTGTCATTATTAGCTCACCATTGCATTTAGGTGTTAGCTTAGTATTCTGCTTATCAGAGCCCCATTTTAGCTTGTAGATCTTCCACATAGTTTACATAGGTAGCTTGATTCAGTAAAACACCTTAGGTCATGCATTTGTTTTAGAAAACCTCCAATTCAGTTGTCAAAGGGGGTGTTTGGATTAGCACATTTCACCACTTTTGCTTGTATTTCAGTTGTTAAATTTGGTGTATTTAGTTCACATCAGGTCTCAGTAAATCATATTAGGCATAAAAACAGTTGGTCCTTTGGACCAAAGTCAAAATTAGCTTGTTAATTCACTTTCTCAGTCATTGTTAGAAGTTAAGCCCTAGTGAGCATCAAATATGTTTTATAGTTATTGCTATAGCTTATTATAGTCTCAATTTAGCATAGTGCATCATTTTCAGTTAATTATAATAGATTAAACTTCAATAAAGTCAACTTAGGTTTACAATTTCAAAAGTCAAAACTTGCATGTCTGTGAATATGGACATACTTCTAGACCATGCACAGTGTTCAAAATGGATTGAAAATACATGATTCTTGTTGTTTTAAGTTAATTGGTAGCTTATGGATGTATTTCAGCCAACAACTTGGATTTTGAAACTTTTTTATGCATTGAAATGTGAGCTTGAAATTGTCTGTGTGAGCACTTGCTTACCCTGCACCACAGTCTGATCCTTTTTTCCCAAGCCACAATAAGCTCACTTCTTGAGCTTATTGCCTATTCTTGTGGATTTGAGAAGCCCACCTTACCAAGTTGTAGTTTCTCATTTTTATTTGCATTTTATTGATTACTAAGTTTGCTTATTTTGTTCCTTTTGATTGCCTGACTCAACTTGCACACTGACTCATCAGTGTGGGTTGAGTGCACTTCATAAGCTCCTTTTGAGCTCATCTGTGAGTGTTAACTTATGTTTTTGGGTTTTTTAGAAATCTCTTATATCCCTCTTGCTAGTTCCAGGCCTGAAATTGGGTTCCAAGCTCAGCTGATAAGCCTGCATGTGGCTTTTTCAAGCTGCAACCACTACTCTCTCAGTGAGTTTAAGCTGGATTCACAAGCTTATTTCTAGCTTGTTAGTGGGTCCCAGTGTATGACCCCTGGCTTTTTGGACAACCCACCAGCTCATCTTGTGAGTTCCAGGCTTTATTTTGGGTTCCAAGCTTATCAGATAAGCTTTAATTGCCCTGCTATTCAGCCCTGTGGACTGCTTGGTTTTTAGCATTTGGATAGTGCTTAATTTCTTGTTTCTGCTTATTCTGAGTGCTTCCTAGGTTATTTTGAGTTGTTTTAAGGTCATTAAAGTTGTTGGAACTGTTTCTGAGCTTTTGGCCACTTTTCTTGCAAAGTGCTTATTTTTAAGTGCTTATTTCCTTGTTCTTTTTACCCATTCTGCTTATTTTAACTTCTTTTTCAGTATATTTTATTTTTTTTAAGTTCTTAATTATATTTTAGAATTTTCCTAAAAATTTTAGATTTTTCTTTGCCTTTTTAGTATTTTTAATAAATCAAAAGTAGTTTTAGTAATTAATAAATAGTAATTAATTAATAATAACTAGATAAAAAGTAGGAAAAATATATTTTTAGTTTTAAAATTACTTTTATATTATTTTAGAATTTTTAGAATTAAATTTTCATTTTTCTAGCTTAATTTCATAATTAGTGTAATTTAAATATTATTTAATTAGTAATTAAATAGTAATTAATTAATAGTAATTAATTAAATAGTGTAAAAATTATTTTTCTTTTTCTAAAAATTTTCTTTTATAATTAGGATTGTAAAAATATAATTTTCACATTCGTAAGTAATTTATTTCACAAAAGCTCGCGTTTTATTTCGTACGACAACGTAAATATAAATCAAACGAACGCGTTTTTAGTCTTCGCTTACGTTTTTAGTATATCTGATTATCAGTAAATGTTAATATAGTGTTTCTAAGTTATTTTCATTCCCCATCTCGTAGCGTAATCAATCACAACTCACTTATACCCTTTTCCTGTCCAAATTCACCCGATCACAAGCCCGTTTTATTACCATCACACCTCGTCGGGACATAACGACCCAGGGAAGCCACTATATTCCGCGGAGCATTGACTCTAGGCTGTTTAACTTGGTTGACCATTCCTTTGGTCAATTTAGGTTGACCGTTTGGAGCCAATCAGAGCTCAATAGTGTTACGATATCCTTGGTGGCTAGGACGGGAATACTCTCCTAAAGTTCGAGGCCTAAGAGGTTGGTTTGCTAGTGGTGGGTTTTGTGGGTGGTTTTGTTGTGGTGGGTTGATGGGTTCAAAGATGTTAACACCTTCCATGATGTCGGATGGTAAAGGTTACGAACAAAGACACGAAGAAATGAGATAGACTAAAGAAAATCTAAAACTAAAAATAAAATCTTACTAGAAAGGAATCTAGCAAGTAGACCTAATAAAAAGAAATCCTAACCTAGACAATAACTATTCCCCGGGCTGCGGCGCCAAAAACTTGATATGTTGGGATCGCACCCTCACAACAGGTTTTACCTCTCAAGGGATCTCGAGAAGCTTACAACCCCCACTAGGCAGTGTACCTGATCGTTGTAGTATAGTATAGTGACAAGCAATGTTCTGAAAGGCTCAAGGTACACTAAGGCGCTAAAGGGGTCAAAGAGCCTCGAGTCGAGGCGAAAACCAAGGCGCGGGATTCATGAATATGAGGGGCACTATACATTTAGGTTTTTTTTATAACATAACTTATGCAGCTTAAACAGCACAAAAATATAAATATTTAATGCATAATGCCACTTAATAGTTATTACATCTAACAAAGGTTGCATTTAAACCCAAAATATTAAGCAAGCAACATAGCAGAATCCATGAACTACCCTAAATTCCTGAATATACATTACAATATACGAGTTTATGACTTATAAAATTTAACAAATTACCATGTATCAAACTATCAACTATCAACAACAAAAAATTTATAGTTGTTTGGTAACACTTAACACTAAAGAAACAACATTTGTATCTGTTAATAAGCAACTATTCTTAGACATTAGATTACAAAAAAAAACATAGTTCTTTGTTGATTGTGTGTTTTAGTTATTTTCTAAAATATTAGGGTTATTAGATACTTTATAACTTAAAGGGATAAATGTATATAACATGTAAGCCCAAAATGTATCTTACTATTAAGAAAAAAATGCCAAAACCCCGTTACATCTTCTAGGCGCACAAATCCCCAAGGCGCTAAAGCGCAAAAATCCCCAAGGCGCTGCGATTTTTACGGGATTCATGCATGTCGTGAGCCTCGATCTAAAAAAATCCCAAAGGCTAGAGCCTCGTGGGATTTAGGGAGTAGGCGCGCCTTAGGCGCAATTTTTAAAACATTGGTGACAAGTACCGGGGATTGATCGTTCAACTCAGGAATAGTGTCGCTAGGATTAGAAAGCCTACTAAACTAGGTCTAGAGGTGAGGGATGATTCTTTTTGTATTTTTATATTTTATAGAAAGCAAGTAAAAATCTCGGGTTTTGGAAGAGTGGGCGGAATTAGTTGCTAGCCAACTAACCCAATTAACTACTAATGCAATGAAAATAAAATAACAGAAATGAAAATATACTAATTATACTAATGTGGTGTAAACAATGATGAGGAAAGTTGTGTTTACTTAGATTTCATTACTCCCTAGATATCTTTTACAGGTTGATTGCTTGTTACAATTGCATGGATGACGGGTCATATTCCTTAATACTAGTCGTAGGGTCGTGTACAATATTCCCTAACTCTATAGGATCCTACTTCACTCCTATGTCGAGCCGTTAGAAGCTCCTAACATGGGATCATTAGAATTCTCCTACGCATTAAATACAACCAAAAATCGTAGTACACCTCCGGTCATATTTCTTAAGATGTTCAAGCAAGTTACCAATGGAAGTCTGCCAGTTTTCTTAAGCCTAACATCGAATACAATCATCCGTAACAACTATAAACAAACAATCAACCCATAATCAACATCTAGGTTTCACTACATCTAAGCAAACACAAAAGAAATCTAGCCTAGCATGTTAAATAGAAGACAAGCGTAAGATATAATCAAACAACACATAGACATATTGAATGATTTGGAAGAATACTTATCTTTAATTAAACATGAAAGAATCAAGGGGTTGGAACCCTTGAAAAAACTGTAAAATTCGGCCTAGGGTTTTTCCCTCAAAGTTGCACACTAATGAATGAAATTTGGAAAACTATATATAGATTTTACAGGGTGACGACGTCATGTGTTAAGATGTGACGCCGTCAACTCGCCGCCATAATGAAATCGTATTGCCTAGATCTACTTGTGACGCCGTCATGTAGGATTTTCTTCTGGGCCGTCACTAATACTTGGACCATGACGGCCTTGGGTGACGCCATCATCTCCTATGCACAAAAACTCTCTAGATCGTCACGTGCATTTTCCACATCCACCTCTTTTGTAACTCTTGACGCTGTCATGTGGAGAGACTTGATGCCGTCAGGTACTGTTCCAGCAAGGAAAATTGAGACTTTGCCATTTTCTTCACTTTTATGCTCCAAAAACGTCCAAAATGCTTCATTTTCCAGATTTCTCTCCAAAAGTACCTGAAATGACAAAAGGAACAATTTAGGTCAATATTTGATCAAATAATCACGAATCTGGGCTTAAATGACCCCTTAAAAGCGGTTCACTTTTTGCCTCATCACTTGTCACGGACACGGTCTAACCAAAGGATCGATCATTTAAGCATTCTATCATGGTTTAGACATTCCAACTCAAGGAATTCTTGATGCCGGAGGAATGTTCCTCTATAAAACTCCAAATGAAGCTTACAAAACCCTTGAGGACAAGGTCCAACTCAAGCTTGATTTCTCAAAAAATTCTCTAATCGTGCCCAAACCAAAAACCGTTGTTTCCGCCGGTGGAATCAACATCAATTCCAATCACGCCATTTTGATGGAGAAACTTGAAACTCTCGCTACAAAAATCGATTCTGAATTCCTTAACATAAGTGGGGAACTAAAGAAGTTATGGGACACTCGTAGAGATGATAAAGATGAGAATGCTTCAGATTACCACACGGATGATAACTCCTGAACATAAGAGGGGAGGTAAAGACGTTATGGGACACTCGTAGAGATGATAAAGATGAGAATACTTCAGATTACCACACGGATGATAACATGATAATGATTGAACCTAATGAAGCAAGATATCAAGACGGATATCACAACCAAAATCTGGAAAATTCATACTCTTACTCAAGCCAAAATCCGAACCATAACCATCCTCATTTCTGGCCACAAAATGAAACACCACCTTCATCACAATATTTTGGACAAAACAAAGAAACCAAAACCTCACCGGAGGAGATGATGAGAGAATGGATGGAAGCAAATGAGATTCTGAAGAACCAAGTGGTAGAATTGAAACAACAAATAGATCAAGGAAAAAGGAACCACCAAGCCATAATCCAAGATATGGAAAGAAAGTAAAAAATATTGGGTGAGAAGCAAGAAGTCCATCGTACCAAATCATTTCCTCATACAACAGATTCCAATCCAAGACATGAATTTGTCTCAAAACAACCCTCAATCCGAAATGAGCATGATAAGGGTGATGGTGAAGTTATTGAGGAACCTATTACAACCAAGCCAATCCCAATCATTACTAGTTTACCAGCCGTTTCACCTTTTCTTGAGGATTGCACCGTGGACATCCCGTCCACTAAACGCTTAGTGAAAGATAAGATGTTTACAAACGATGAATTGTCATATCATGTTGGTAACAAGGAACTCAATGCAATTGGAGATGTTGAAAAGGAATTCTTGAAAGAAAAAGTGATTAAGAAGCAGGAGAAAGAAGTGTCAAAGGTACCCAATAGGAATGGAGAATTGGAAAGAAAGATAGACGAATGGTCTAAGCCGAAAAACCTAGTTTCTTCAAAACAAAATGGTACGATTAACCCACCTCCTCTACCTCACATTGAGAACGTGAATGATGTATTCACTAGGAGTGGAAAGTCTGGATCGTTCGAAAAATCAAAAAGATTTGCTACCTGTCTTTGCTTTTAATAAAATCGATCAAGAGTTCAAGATAACAAAAAGGGATTATCACATGGTCAAATCAAATGTATCTCCGTCACTTGTGGAGTACATACCAAATATCCCATACCTTCAACGTTTAAAAACTGAAATTCCCCATTTGAATCGTATCGTAAAAGTATCCTAATCCGGGGAAGAGTCTAGCTAGTTACTCAGTAATAAATTAAGCGCTTCTCGGGAGGCAACCCGAGCTTCTTTTTAGTTGTTTGTTTTATTATTTATGTTTTAAATAAACATGTACATCCTTTCTGAAAAATTTCTTTTAAAAACTTGGAAGATCTTAAGTTTGGGGGTGTTACATGCTCATAATGTTTAATCTACTATTGTGTGCAATTTGTTTGTTTGTTTTGTTTTTGTTTGAATAATTGCAGCAGGTGATGAAGGAGGATACTTGGATTTGAAATCGATTGATCTCACAAGCTTATGCTAGAATTTGCTTAGTATTTTATCATATGAAGTTCGATCGTGATTTCTTTGGCCCGGGAAGCTTCGTTTCTCTCAGACTTATTTATTTATTTTCCCTACTTACATGCTTTGAAGTTTATTTTTCACATTGAGTATAATGTATAACTTACGTGTGGGGGGGGGGGGGGAGTAAAATAGTGAATAACGAAACTCATTTTTAACTTTCTGAATTTTTGGGCCAATTTGAAAATAAATTTTGTATACTTGTTTGCCCTTGTGATCTATTTGTTTTCACGTTTTTAGGTTAATATATTAGAATAAATAGATTATCCCACTGGTGAAACCTGTAATTTTTGAAAAATTTGAGATGTGTCCCGATTAATATTGCAATCCATTCTGGGATCGATAACATTTGTTAGCGCATATTATAGCCCTTTCCACTAAATTGTGAGGATTTGAGCCTATTTTATATATAGCATACATCTTTTATGCTTCAATCTTTTTTTTTTTTTTTTTTTTTTGGTAACATGGGTTTCCGACTCGACATTGCGAGCCGACTAATCCCACGGCGACTACCCTTTTGGATAGCCCGGAGTCGGCGCAGGTGAACCTCCGTGGCCACAGGGGGATTAATTTTCTCCCCGTTGGATTCGAACCCTTGACCTGCTCTTTGGAAGGCTGGTATTCTTACCGCTGGGTCACCCCTTGTGGTTTATTTATTCTGCTTCAATCTTTTGCTATGAGTGTGCCGGTGATTTTATTTATTCTAGAACTTGTACTTGTAAATCATTACCAGACCGCAGTAAGATCACATTCGTGTGATATAAGTGTATTCATGTGATAAAGAGGCAACCTTAGGAATAAAACCAAATGGCCATCCGTTTACAAAAATAATTTTTGCTAACCACATCGATTAGTTATCCTCGTATTTGGAACCAATTTGTTAGCGTGCATCTTTAGCGCTAGATACCCTTAGTTATACCCTCTGAGCCATCCTTTTCATTTTTGTTACATCCAGAAAAATACAAAAATATTGTACACTTTAAACCTTAGCCTAACCCCTTGTCAAAGTCTAAACGGTGGGTTTCTAGTTGCTTGGTTGTTGGATTGTTTTTGATGATTAATAGTTAGCCACACTTTGCCATTCGTGTTTGCCATTCCGACAAAGATGAAAGTGGGCAACTTCTTATTTGTATTTTTGTGGTGATGCTTATGCGAAGTGTGGGGCAGATGTGTTATATGAAGGAGAAATGTCGAAAAAAGTGAAAATAAAAAGGAAGAAAAGAAAAAAAAAATAAAAAACAAAAAAATAGAATAAGTCATCGCAACTATAAGGTGACAATTATAGCAAATGTGCTATATTATTATTATGAAGATGAAGGAAGAGGAAGTATGTTTGAGATATCAATTAGCCAATGTGTTAAGAAGTGATATATATGTATTTGGTGATCGATATATAAAGAGAAGAAGATTGTAACTATAATCATTTGCGGGTTTGCGGATTTTTTAGTGACTAGCAACATTGGGACTTAGACTTTACTTTATTTTTCTTTTAAAACCAATTTCGTAATTAATCCCATGCCTTATCCCTACCCTTACCAAATTACTTTATCTATCCGGATATAGTAATGGCTTTGTGAGAATACTAAGTGCATAAATATTGTAATGACAATCCGGTTTTTGAATAATTGAATGACACTCCAGCGATCTAGTGCGTATTTCGGTGACCATCCATTATGAAAATAACACGCCAGCAAGCCAAGGTACAATCTAGTGACCATTCGTTGTTTGGCTAGTCAAAAATTCGCACCAACGATCTACTATGTCTTTATATGAGATATTTGAACATAAGCCTGGTACAACCCTTAAGCCTTACATTACAACCCGAATAAAAGACCTCTTTAGATGTTTACACTTGATGCTTACACCATGTCGGTGGAGTTTTGTTTCTTGTACAAGCCTATGGTAATAAACGTGTTATGACAAAGAAACACGTTCTGGAGGTCGAGGTTGATCGAAATACATGATTATTCTAGAGAGAGAAAGTAGAGAGAGAAAGGTGAAGAACTATGTGTTTATTAAATATGAAATGAAGTGAAACTTTACACACAGTTTCCCACACCCCTCATTGAGAGTCATGAGGGGTATTTATAGGCTCCTAACACTACATGTTTGCCTTCTTAACAATAGTAGCCCTTGTAGTTACTAATCTAGTCCAATTCACTTGTGTGACGTTATCTTTATAAAAAAGCGAGGCTAACAATCTCCCTCCAAGATATCGTCACACGTGAATGGTTACAATGAGACCTATAAATACATAAACAATGTAAATTACAACAATAGTAAACTATGTTGACGTTGTTGAAGCACAGAGTCTCTGTAGTCTAGATACTGAGGCAGACTTGAAGTTCTCTCTTCCGACGATCTCGGCGTATGATCTTTGACACTGACGGCAAAGGTCTTTGTAGCTCTGAACTTCAACAGTAATGGTCTAGTTAGGTTATTACTCCCTCCTAACTAGTGAGCCTTTATTCTTTTTCCTGCTCCCTCCTGAACCGACAACTCTCTTTTCATCTCGCAGCGGATAAAGTAGATTCAAAAGTGTAAACACATGGTTTGTCGTTCGGGGAGCAACACAACAACATAACTCACATAACATTGCATAGAAGGTTGGTAATAAGCTCTGATGTACACATACTTGGTACCTCATGATACTTCTCTGATATTAAGCACAGTTCCCTCGATCAACTAACGTACTGAAGATGAAACACTACTTATTTTGGCATGTTCTTCTCCCTCCTGATGGTTGCGAGTTATCAGAATCATCATAATCTTGTGTACATGCCATACAATTACCTATACTTTACACTTCTAATGCAATTTAGAAGCCATAACAGCTTTTTGGAGCACATTCTGTGAGTATATGTCGCTAAGATATGACTCTCTTTATCTACAATCTCCTCTATTCTCTTCAACCTATAAGCGACCTCTTCAAATTCCAACCAGCTAGTAAATAACCTCTGACTAGAGAAACAACCCAATATAACAAATCTGACAATAAAGTAAACATCTCGTAGATATGTGACTTAATCTTGTACTATGGTGTGACTAAGAACGGTGTAGAGAGTTTGTAAACCATCGAATCTATGTGTACTCTATACTCTTCAACCAACCAACCATCAAGTATAAGACGCACATCACCTCTTGATTATCCACAACTTCGTGTGACACTGAGCACTACAACGTAACTCCTTTAAGTGATAGTTATCTAGGTCTTCGCCCATCCACCCCTTGACCTATGAAAACTAGATAATCCAAGTCTTCGTCACTATCAATACTAGTGAATGCACAAACAAGTATCTTCGAAAGTCATGCATCCATCCACCCCTAGAATTTGAGATAAATAAGTACACATGCCATTGAAATGAACTTCAAACCCAGAAAAGTGATAAAGAATTATCCCCATAATCACAAAATCCGATACTAGCCGTTGTCATTTGATTGTGATTCTTGATCAGGATCGTTTAAGCAATACGTGGTGTGTTTTTGGTGTGTGATATATTGGTATTAGGATAATGAAACAAGAAATTGAATCATGTTCTGTAAAATGTTTACCAATTATATCAAGTGTTTTAGGTGAAGTGGAAATTAGGGTTTAGGATAATAGATCAATGCTTAAGTTACACGATGAGGTTTAGGGTTTTGTTTAAGTGATACACTTTGGTTATTTCCTTACTCAAAATCCCATATCCTTACTCGATATCCTAAGTCAATTTCGGCAGAGTTTCATTTAGGTAAGTCCCAAATGAAGTCCTTACTTGATATACGATAAGGTATAATGGCTAACTCGCCAAATATGATATTGATTACCAATAATCCCTAACTCACAAACTTTCGCTAACTCGCTAAAAAAATTTCTAACTTGATAAAATTTTTTCTAACTCGCTAAATTTTTTTTCTAACTCGCTGAAAAATTTCTAACTCGCTAAAAAGTTTTCTAACTCGCTAAAAAATTTCTAACTCGCTAAAAAAATTTCCTAACTCGCTAAAAAAATTTTCTAACTCACAAAAAATTTCTAACTCGTTAAAAAATTTTCTAACTTGCTAAAAAAATTTTCTAACTCGCTAAAAAATTTTCTAACTCGCTAAAAAATTTCTAACTCGCTAAAAAATTTCTAACTTGATAAAAATTTTTCTAACTCGCTAAAAAATGTTTCTAACTCGCTGAAAAATTTCTAACTCGCTAAAAAGTTTTCTAACTCGCTAAAAAATTTCTAACTCGCTAAAAAAAACTTTCTAACTCGCTAAAAAAAAATTTCTAACTCGATAAAATCGTAATTTTTTCGAGGAAAAACACCAAAAAACACGATTTTACACCCAAAAACACCACGATTCGCCCCCGGTTAGCTCTGATGCCACTTGTTATGACTAAGAAACACGTTCCGGAGGTCGAGGTTGATCGAAATACATGATTATTCTAGAGAGAGAAAGTAGAGAGAGAAAGGTGAAGAACTATGTGTTTATTAAATATGAAATGAAGTGAAACTTTACACACACTTTCCCACACCCCTCATGGAGAGTCATGAGGGGTATTTATAGGCTCCTAACACTACATGTTTGCCTTCTTGACAATAGTAGTCCTTGTAGTTACTAATCTAGTCCAATTCACTTGTGTGACGTTATCTTTATAAAAAAGCGAGGCTAACAAAACGGATCATGACTGAGCAATGAGTGTGATTTATCTTACATATACTTCACTACCTAAATAAATGAGTGATTGAGTGAATTATACTTCGTTCTTTTTTCGTGAGGTGTTTAGAAATGTTAATCAAGCAAGAAAATCTATGGGTATTGTCAAACATCTCGGTTTTTCACTAAAAGCTTAAAAATGATGAATCGTATCTTGTACTTGTGCTTGGTAGATTTGCAGCACATTTTTCTAATCACTTTTTGCACCATGTGAGATCTATTTTTCTTAATATTTGCTTGAGGGCAAGCAAACCCTTAAGTGTGGGGGAGTTTGCGCTCATTTTCGATTGTTATGCTTAAAAAAAAAAACCAAAAATATTTTTTTGATATTTCAAAAAAATTTCAAAAATTTTTAAATTTTTCTTTTTGTTTTTTCGTTTAGGTATGAATTTCAATTTTTCTTTTTCTAGATTTGCTTGAGGGCAAGCAAAGTTTAAGTGTGGGGGATTTGATAACGCTCAAATTATGCATGTTTTTAGGAGCGTTATTGTGGATTTTGTGCATGTTATTTGGTTATAATTATATGATTTTGTTACTTAATCGTATAAAAGTGTGTATGCTAGTTCATTTGTAGCCAAGCACAAAAAAATGAAGAAAAAGACGAAGAAATGATCAATAAACGAAGATTTATGCATGTACAAAGAATTCCCGAAAAATGAAATCTCTTTGAGTATATTCGAGAAGATAAAGTCATGAAGTTGTCACTCCAAAGACTCAAGAATAAAGCAAAAGAAGGAAAATGAGAAAAGAAATGAAGGAAAGAAGTTCAAACGAAGAATTATTTGAAGACTCGTTGTTCTAGATACACCTTCACCATTTTGGCCATATCTTAAGCATACGGACTCCGTTTGACCTCCCGTTTTCGGCCATGGAAAGCTAAGAGAAAGATCTACAACTTTGAAGCTTATGATTTTCTGTGAAAATGCATCTATCCGGACGGATGGAATCCATCCATTTCGGATGGATGCAAATGTCTCATCCATCCGATTGGCATGGCCCCGTATCTGATCGGATGGATGATTCTGACCTCCCCAAGTCATTTTTAATGCTCAATTAAGGTGTCATTAATCCTCCAAACGTGTAAAAACCAATTCTAGATCCTTCCCAAGCATATTCTAGTCCATTCCTAGCTACTTGGTAGCCAAGTTGCTGCATTAATGATCCTAGGCCTTGAGAGGAGTATAAATAGAGACTTTTGCAAACACAATCATCATCACTTACCAATTCTCTCTATCCCAACTTGAGAGGAAATCTCTCTTACCACCATTACTCCATCTCAATACCAAAAATTCGTCCATAAAATCCTAGGAAACTTTGGAGGTCCAAGAAGTCATCATTTGGAGGTCAAAACATCAAGAAGTCATCACCAAAACTTGAGGCATCATTACTTCATCATTTGTTATCTTATTTCAATCATTGTAAGTCTTTTAATCATGGTTTCTAATATTCAAAATTTTGAGTTTATGTTCATGTTTGCTATGAGTGGCTAGTGCCTTTGTGCACTTGCTTAGATGATGTTTATTATTTAATGGTTTGCTTATGATTGTGATAACATGTTTTAATTCAATTTAAAGTTAATTCTAAGATCCAATTGTGCTTAAGTTTCGTAGTGACATTTGTTGAATCAAGTTTAACTAGTTGCTAATGATTTTATATGTCGAAAGATTAATTGTTATCCAACTAGTTATAATCATATGTCTATGAATGATTGTTTTCCACCAAAATTATTCTTGGTTAAACAAATAAACTAAAGTGTGACTGTAATGAGAATACTTTTGTCTATCAAATCGGATTGATTGTAAAATTCCTAATTGGTCGAAAGTGTAGTAGTTTGCAATCAATTGTAACCTTTTGTCTATGATCGGTTACCTTTTATATTGACCATTTCTTAAGAGTATTTGATAAAACAAAAGATTATTTTTGTGTTTAGGATTGTTAACCCAACCTTATGAACCTTGAATTGACCTTGAATTGATTGGTTTAACTTAATGCTTGTTTTTATAAACTTATATCTTGGCCAAGGTTTAATTTGTAAGAACAATAGATTAGAACACCAACTAATCATCATAACCAACATGTTAAGAAAAGTTATCACGATCATGCTTATCAAGGATAGTAAACTAGTCTAAGCAAGTGTAGTTTTTAATCTTATTGAATTTACATAATCATCATTTTCGTATTGCTTGTTGCTTATATGGTATTTGGGATCGTGACAACCTATTACCATCTTTTTATTTACTATTTCATAGATTCTTCACAATAGAAAACACCCAAATCCTAGTGAACGACCTCGGCTTACCAACCAAAACTAACTACATACGAAAGGGTCATACTTGCCCATGTGTTCTTAGCTTTACCTGGTAATTCGTGTTATAAATTTAAAACTAGTAGTCTGATAAGTGTGTAAATACTCATCATTTTTGTCTTATCTGAACTGCAAAAACATTTAAAAACACTCAGAAATACCTCAAAATACAGAAAATATCCCTGCATTGTGTTTTATATGTTTCAGGTTCAAAATGATTGAAAACAAGATGAAAAACGAATAAAGTTTGCATAATTGGCAGTTTCAGTCCCTCAACTTTCAAAACTTGACAAAATCAGTCCCTGAGCATTTATTATGAAAGAAAAATCAACAAAGGTCTTTTGGAAACCACAAGTTGTCATAATTAGTCCTTTGGTGAAAAGTTTCAAAAGTTTACAAGTTTGGTCTCTGTACTTTCAGAAAATGTCAAAAATGGTCCCCGAAATGAAATTATGGGGGAAAAGTTAAAAAGTGTCCACCATGAATCCACAAATGACATTTTTAGTCCTTGGATTACATTTTCAAGAAATTACAGCTTTGGTCCCTCAAGATTGCAAGATTGGCAAGAATGGTCCCAGAGAATTTTTAATTTGAAGAAAAATGATAAAAGTAGCCTTGGGAATTCAAGAGTTGACAAGATTGGTCCTTGGGTAAAGTTTGGAAAGATGGCAGCTTTGGCCCTTCAAAAATTCAGAAAGTTACATCTTTGGTCCTTGTGATTTGTAACTAGTAAACCAACTGGACCCTTGTATTATTTTTAATCCTAATCCAATCCAACACACCACCAACAGCCCACATGAAAACCCCTGGCCCATTTACAAACATAAACCCAATTCCAAACACAACACTAATAAAAATACGCAACCTGGTGTTATTCTTTTGACTAAGTCAAACCTGTCTTCAACCTCTCTTCTAACCACCAGTACAACCCTCACCTCCACGCCTTCCACCTGCTACACGCCACCCGCCCCCTTCCTCAAAAGCTCCATCCTTTCACCTCCTCCAAGAAAGAAGTCACGGGTAACCCTCTGTTGAGGCACCATGATCAAGATCTCTTTATGTTTTAATGATGACAAATATACCATCCAAACACATAAAATAACAAACGTTAGCCAAAATTCCCCGGAGCCCATATCTGCTCCTGGCGCGCTGCCCGCGCGTCAATGCGCGGGTGACGCGCCACGCCACTGTATGGCTTCGGGCAAAATTTGAAAGTCGGCTTTCCCCTTACCCGACAAATGTAGATCTTTCAATTCAGGTATGAATATTTTATGTGCTTAATTGAGAACACTCGAAACAAGTTTTGTGATTAGAGAAATCCAACTTTTAAAGCACCCAGTTACGGGAAAACGCCAACTCATGTTTTCAAACTATCACCTCTAGCCAAGGCTTTTCTAAACTTAAGGAGCTTATATACTTCACGTAATATCACGTGAAAGCATCCATATGCTCATATCCCATGCTTACGTCTTCTCTAATCACCTAACGGGTTTACTCCCTTATTGGTCAAACTAAGTCCAAGGTCTCTTTGCGTAAACGCATCCTTACCCGCACGGGTTATGCTTTACATCAAGGCAAAGCACTTGACTTGTTTGCACCAAGGTGTTAGTTGAGTATGTCGAGTTGTGGAAAGTCACGAGTTATGAAACTATGGATTCTCGACGTTATGTTACTTGAACTTATAAGTAACTTATGAATTTCTCAACTTATAATCTTAATTGTCTAAACATTTTCTTCTTAAATGACAATTTGATTATGTCTTAATCTTTCTTCTTAATCTCATTTTTACAAAAGACAACAAAACCAAATCTCCCAAAATCATTCCCAACATTCTCTTACAATATTCTCTTACACCTCTTACACAACGTGTACCTTTGCCCCTTCACATACCGCTACACAATATCCCCTCAATCTACCAACTTCCCATACAATCTTTATACACACACTTATACACCTTGTGTACAGATACTTGATTTCAAAATACACACATTACTCTCACAACCATCTCTTCTCTACACATACTAGACAACTCATCATATCCCTTCCATATCCAAATCTCTTACACGATCCCTTACAACATCACATCTCTTATATTCCTTACACACTTTACATCGTAACCATCCGTTCCCTTACAACACATCTCAACCATCCATTTCAACACATGAGAATAAATTTGAAATCCAAATATAGGCTCCCTTTGATCCTAGCCATCCATTTCAAATAAACAAATCTCAACCCTTCATTTCAAACCAAAAGAATCTCAACCCTTCATTTCAAACTAAAATCATCTCAACCATCCATCCAACCTCCTCTCTATTCCATCACATGTTTTTAATCTAAACCATTCATTTCAAACCAAAACCATCTCAACCATTCAATCACCCTTTCCCTCCAAGCAAAGCATATTCCTTAGGAATATTCTTTCTAACCCAACCTTACACACTCTTCCCTATGGAGGAATATCCCATGGCCTATTCTCTTCTCTATTATGTCATGTGAGGAATACCATTTCTACCCCTACCAAATTACCCTTTCTACTCTTTTACCCTTGGTATTTGGTTTTCTTATAAACACTTCACAAAGTGATTTTCTATTTGGCTATTTGAGTTGGTAAACCTTAGATTGATTAATTTCAAGGTTTAGTGTGAAGTACCATTGGGGGTTTAGCAAGGATAGATATTTATAAGATCCAACACCCAACACTTGGGAAAAAGTTTACAGACGCCTGGTGCGCTGCCCACGCGTTGACGCGTGGGTGACGTGCCGGCCTCGGTAAAATTTTCCCAAGTTTGGGTCTTGGCCTATAAATACCTCCCTTGCCTCTTGTATTCCTCACACCTTGACATTATTCTTTCTCTCTAAACACTCAAATCTCCCTATCTCTAATCTCTAATCCTGTGTTCTTGATTCTCACTCTAACGTCTTTGAAAGAACACATCTCCTAGCAAGGGAAGAATCACAAGAACCTAATCCACTCTTGGGATTGTGTCGAGGTTCTTCTTATCTATACCCTTTCTACTAGAATCGAGTCTCTAGGTTAGGTTAGGGCTTGGTTGATAAAACAAACTTATATTCATTCATTCAATTGTTTGTAAGGGAAGTCTTGTGTCTTGGTGACCAAGCCTAGATCATTGGGGATCTAGTTAAGGTTTGATACTTCTGGTGGGAAGTCTTGGTAGTGGTCTTGGTGACCCTTAGGTGAAGTCAAATCACGAGATTCTTTAGGGTGGTTTCCGAGGGCGGAATACAGTGGGAGTAACTCCTTAATATCGGTGGAGTGAATTGTAATGGTTTGTAGTCCACCAAAAGGATTATACTAGTGAATAGTATCGTGTTGTGGATTCGCAACTGGACGTACGGATGGTATAAACCCCCAATCCCAAACCAGTATATATCGTGGTGTTCTTACTAGCTTTATATACTTGTGATTATGTTTGTGGTTGTTCCTACTTAGACCACTTGGTTGTCTTCATGGCTTAAAGTTTTTAAACGTTCTAAAAGCCGAAGTAACCATATTCACCCCCCTCTACGGTTCTACAATTGGTATGAGAGCGGAATACTCAAGTTTTTTAGCGTTAAAGCCTTCCCGAGAAGTCGTTTTAAGTCAAAAACTTCTTTCCCAAAAAATCTAAAATCCTAACTAAGATATTTGGTAAAGTAGAGTATAGATCCATGGCTCAAGAGAACTATGTAGAGGGATGTTCTATGCAAAGACCACCTTTGCTATAGACCGATGGGTTTTGTTTTTGGAAAACCCGGTTTGAGACCTATGTTAGGTCCAAAAATCTTGATTTGTGGAAAGTCATCCAAAATGGCAACTTTGAGTTCATGGTGGAAGACTCAGAAACAAAGTTGTTGGTGAAAAAGCCACATTTGGATCTTAATGATGATGAGAGGAGAAAGCTTGTTAAGAATGATGAAGCCAAGATGTTGATCTATAATGCTTTACCTCGAAGGGAGTTCGAGAGGGTTCATGTTTGCAAGACCGCCAAGGAAATTTGGCACTCTCTCATCATCACTCATCAAGGCAACTCTCAAGTGAAAGATTGCAAGATCGACTTACTCATACAACAATATGAGAAGTTTACGGTCTCGGATGAAGAAACCATTGATAATGGTTACACAAGGTTCAATGCTATTATCACTAGCCTCACAGCTCTAGATCCTCTATAACAAGAACCATGTGAGGAAGTTTCTTCGAGCACTTCCAATAAAGTGGAGGCCAAAGGTGACGGCCATAGAAGAAGCCAAGAATTTGGCGGAACTACCTCTTGACGAGCTTATTGGAAACCTCAAGGACTATGAGATGATTCTTGAGAACGACAAGATGAGTACCATAGACAAAAAGGAGAAGGTTAAGTCTTTGGCTCTTAAGGCTAAAGTCACTAGTACTCAAGCTAGTGATGATAGTGATAGTCAAGATGATAGCAATGAAGAAGATGATATGAATGATGAAGAATACAATCTCATGGCTAAGAACTTTCAGAGGTTCTTTAGGAAAGGTGGTAACCTTGGTAGAAGAAACAAGTTTGGAAACCGAGATAATGGTAGAAGGAACAACTTTGGGGGAAACCGAAGTAGTGACAACAAGGTTGGTGAAAGCTCAAGAGGCACCCAAGGATGCTACAATTGCGGAGAGAAGGGTCACTTCATCAATGAATGCCCTAAGCCTAGAGTGAACAAGGCATTCGTTGGAGGTGTGTGAAGACCAACCAACAAATGACGCTACGTGTCTTACGGCTCAAGAAAAATTTGAGGTATCTCTAAACTCTTCTTCTTCTAATAACTTAGATATTATCAATTTGCAAAAGGAGAATGAGGAACTAGTTAAGTTTAATGATGATTTTAGAAAAACTCTTGAAAGAGCCCTTAAAGAAAAACGTCTCCTTGAGTTAGAAAATGTTAAATCTAAAGAAAGGGTTTGTGAACTTGAAAGTAAAGTAAAATACTAGAACATTGCAAAGGGATGATCGAACCTTGTAAAATGTGTGAAGCACTCACACTTGAGGTTAACCCTTTGAATGGAAAAGTGTTGGAACTTCAAAAGGAGTCATTAAGCTTTTCAAAATATAAACAGAGCTCAAATGATTTGGATGACATTTTAAGTCATCAAAAAGTGTCCCAAGATAAGGGAGGTCTTGGATTTTCAAAAATTGTAAAAACCACTCCCATAAGCCTAACAAAACCAATAACATTTGTAAAGGCTAAAGAAAACGAGGCCTCAAAAATCCCCGAGGCTAACGTACTGGATGACGCGTCAACGCGCCATTAGCGCGCCAGGCCTCTGAGGAAAATTGGATCTTTATTAAATAATGTCATTAAACCAATTACTCCTCAAGCTCCTCTTGTAAGTACTCAAGGTAATCAAGCTCCCATTGCAAGAAGAGAAAACCCAAAACCATTTTCTAACTCAAGTTCTCGCAATGGACTTGGATACTCACAACCTCGAGTAAATCATAGACCATTTTTGCCTACACCCAATATGAGATCTTCTACCTCATACAACCAAAGACCATCTTTTCAAAATAACCAAAGAAGAAATTTTTCTAACTATGGTCAAAAGTCTTCTCAATACCAATATAACAATTACCAAAGGAGAGACAACTCCTACTCAAAACAAAACTTTTTTAGACCTCAAGCATATCATAACTATAGACCAAGTTATCAAATTCAAAATGACTATCAAAACAATCCTTGGTCCGCTTTCTCTAAATTTGGTATTGAGAAATTATGTGTCTTGCTTCAAGACCCAAGAATTTTTAACTTGGGCACTTTAAATGCTAACCAAAAATGGGCCCAAGAAACAATGGGTACCAAAGGCATGAGTTGTAATTTTGCTGTAGGTTTGTCTCAAAAGTGATCTACAGCCTGATGAGTAGGTAGTGGATAGTGGTTGCACTAAACACATGACCGGGAATAGAAGATTGTTCACATCATACACGGCGTATAATGGCAATATGTCATTTTTTGAGCGAACTTAACGGCAAAATTTTTGGCAAAGGTAATGTCCTTCATGACTCCATTGAAATTACCAACGTTGAGCATGTTAGAGGTTTAAACTTTAATTTGATTAGTGTGAGTAAATTAAGTGATGATGATTGTGAAGTTAAATTTACTAACCAATAATAGGAATAAAAAGGAAGTGACAACTAATAGAGTTTTAGAGTTGATTCGTTTAGATTTGTATGGTCCATCTCCGATCCAAAGTTATGAAGGAAACTTCTACACTTTAATGATTATTCAAATTACACTTGGATATTATTCTTAGAAAACATGGATGGAGTCTTGAATAAATTCAACATTTTAAGAAAGAAACTTGAAAACCTACTTGATTGTTCAATTTTCTCAATTAACAAATCATAGTAGTGAATTTGATAAAATGCAATTTGGAACCTTTTGTGAACAACATGGAATATCTTATAACTTATCGGGCCCGTTCACTTCTCAATCGCTTGAGATTGTTGAAAGAACACATCGTAAGTTAAGAAAGATGAGTCGTGCAATGCTTGACGAGCAATCCATCCCACAAAAGTTTTGGTGTCATGCCCTAGATACCGCATGTTATATCTTTAATAGAGTTCATATAAGAAAGGTCATTAATAAGACTCCATATGAAATACTTAGAAATAGGAAGCCTTCCTTAGAGTATTTTAGAGTATTTGGTTGCAAAGTATTTATACTTAACACCAAAGAATATCTTACCAAATTCGACCCTAAGTCTTATGAAGGTGTGTTCCTAGGATACTCTCAAACTAGTAATGCATACATAGTGCTTAACAAGGAAACAATGAGGATTGAGGAATCTCTCAATGTAACCTTTGATGAGAGCATGTCCGAACCTAAATCATCTCCTTCGGTAGAAGATGATGTGATCAATGAACCTACAGTTCAAGATCAAGAAAGATCGCCGACATTACAAGTTAATGTTTCGGATGAAGGCAATCCTAAGGAAGTAAGAGAAGCGAGGGGTCACCCTATACAACAAGTCATTGGTGACTTGAATAAAAGGAATCTTAGGTCACAAAACAAACAAGTCTAAGTTTTGGCATGACATTTTTCAAAAATCCAAAATTGCTTTTAGGATAGGTTTGGATGTTCATGGATAACTTGCATATTAGGAGAACAATCTTTAATCCAAAATAAAATGTCTATGGGTTGTTTACAATCCTTTTAGGTGCTATTAGAGCTTATGTGTTTACATGATTAAGGCTTATATGGAGGCATGGATGGAAGCCCAAATAAATGATTGATAATATCCAAGATTCTACATGTCTATACAATGTGCATTGAACAAGAAAATTTGACACAATTTATCTTGCTTAATCTCGATAATATTGATTTTGTCATAACTTCCAAGATTAGATATGATATTCATCACTACTCACACTTGTGTTGAAGATTTTATATCTAGTTCTACTTGTTCACCTTTTGAGATAAATACATGTTGCATGCCTAAATTTAAGTGAATAATGTTTCATTACTTAAAATTTGATGCATGGCTTAACAAATTCTAGTGCATGCATGAGAAATTATGGTAACTAGCATAAGTATCTAGTCCTTCCAATCTCAACTTAATCCTAACTAGAACACTTATTTCTCTTTAAATACCTTTTCCCAACACAATGTGATCTAGGCAAATTAGTACATGACTTTGATGGATTGAACATCTTATCAAGCATCTAAGCACCTTAATCATTGATAACATGACCAACTTTTAAGTGCTAAGAATCCTAACTACCAACCTAACTTATCAATAAAAGGAGTAATCTTACTAGTTATCTTGACATCAAACCTTGCAAAGATCAAATAACACTAGAACACACTCTAAATGGATATGGAAGATGAATATGTTGGTTCATCATACCACTTCAATGATGGAAGGTGTATGATGACAAGAGAAGAGGAAAATAAAGTAGATTGGGAAAACATCAATGGTTCGGAAATTCCAATCGTCAAAGACTTCGTCAAACTATGTCTTGTTGAAGACGACATTTGGCGCAAGATTGAAGAGGATCTTCCAAAACCTCTTGAGAACAATCATAACCGTAGGTGTGGATGTTGCTCCACCCAAGATGTGACCGAGCGGAATGTTCTCTCCATTTATGAGGAAATGAGAGAATTTCATAAATCCATCAACAATGACATGTTGGTGATGACCGCCATCCTTAAGGACATCTCTAGGGTGACTCTACAAGAGAAGGTTGAAGAGTGAAGAGGAGATATCTTGTTGTCTTAATTATGCCCACTTAGGATCTTTCATAAGCATGTTTGAATAATGTATGTTAGGTTCATATATTAGCCTTCTTGTATGACCTACATGGTGTTTCCTTCAATAAAGATGCTTATGTAGTTTATTGTGATTATAGGTGATGTCTTGTTATGTTGAAATTTATAGAACATATTGCATATATCCACAAAAAATAATTCATATAGCATGCTCAACAAATGGTTATTGGAGTCATATGGGACGAATATATATACATATTGTTGTGGACTAACCCTTGATGCAAGTATCCAAATGGTAACCTTACCCATTTTTCGAACTTTCACGAGTGAGGTTTTCTTCTTTATTGCATGTTGTGATTTCTATGTGTAGCTAGGCCACCGCAAAGGTGAGGCTCTTGACACATGGATCCCCACCTTGAAACAAGGGGGAGCAACGATCTAGGGGGAGCTATGTTCAAAGGGGAGCACATTCGGGTGCACATACAAGCTAGCTCATTTATCTCACAGGCCCAACTTCGAAACCTGGCTTGATTGGTAGTCCCACCTTTTTGATTCGACAAAAGGGGGAGAAAGAAAGCAAGAGCGTGAAGATCATTCAAGAAATGTTAAAGGCTTTACCAAATTACAATGGAAAAGGTCAAGACGCAAGCTGTATCAAAGGCGCACTTTGTCTTCGCTAAGTTTTGTAATTTTATTTGCTTTCGGTTTTTATTTGTCATCATCAAAAAGGGGGAGATTGTTGAGGCAACATGATCACGATCTCTTTATGTTTTAATGATGAAAAATAAACCATCGAAACAAATAAAATAACAAACGTTAGCCAAAATTCCCCAGAGCCCATATCTGCTCCTGGCACGCTGCCCGCGTGGGTGACGCGCCAGGCCATTGTATGGCTTCGGGCGAAATTTGAAAGTTGGCTTTCCCCTTACCCGACAAATGTGGATCTTTCAATTCATGTATGGATATGTTAGGTGCTTAACTGAGAACACTCGAAACGAGTTTTGGGATTAGAGAAATCCAACTTTTAAAGTACCCATTTACGGAAAAACGCCAACTCATGTTTTCTAACTATCGCCTCTAGCCAAGGCTTTTCTAAACTTAGGGAAGTTATATACTTCACGTAACATCACATGAAAGCATCCATATGCTCATATCCCGTGCTTACGTCTTCTCTAATCATGTAACGGGTTTACTCCCTTATTGGTCAAACTAAGTCCAAGGTCTCTTTCCGTAAATGCATCCTTACCTTCATGGGTTATGCTTTACATCAAGGAAAAGCACTTCACTTGTTTGCACCAAGGTGTTAGTTGAGTATGTCGAGTCGTGGAAAGTCACGAGTTATGAAACTATGGATTCTCGACGTTATGTTACTTGAACTTATAAGTAACTTATGAATTTCTCAACTTATAATCTTAATTGTCTAAACATTTTCTTCTTAAATGACAATTATATTATGTCTTAATCTTTCTTCTTAATCTCATTTTTACAAAAGACAACAAAACCAAATCTCCCAAAATCATTCCCAACATTCTCTTACAATATTCTCTTACACCTCTTACACAATGTGTACCTTTGCCCCTTCACATACTCCCACACAATATCCCCTTAATCTACCAACTTCACATACAATCTTTATACACACACTTATACACCTTGTGTACACATACTTGATTTCAAAATACACACACTACTCTCACAACCATCTCTTCGCTACGCATACTAGCCAACTCATCATATCCCTTCCATATCCAAATCTCTTACACAATCCCTTACAACATCACATCTCTTATATTCCTTACACACTCTACATCTCAACCATCCATTCCCTTACAACACAATCAACCATCCATATTCAACACATGGGAATAAATTTGAAATCCAAACATAGGCTCCCTTTGATCCTAGCCATCCATTTCAAATAAACAAATCTCAACCCTTCATTTCAAACCAAAATAATCTCAACCCTTCATTTCAAACTAAAATCATCTCAACCATCCATCCAACCTCCTCTCTATTCCATCACATGTTTTTAATCTAAACCATTCATTTCAAACCAAAACCATCTCAACCATTCAATCACCCTTTCCCTCCAAGCAAAGCATATTCCTTAGGAATATTCTTTCTAACCCAACCTCACACACTCTTCCCTATGGAGGAATATCCCATTTATGCCATGTGAGGAATACCATTTCTACCCCTACCAAATTACCCTTTCTACTCTTCTACCCTTGGTATTTTGTTTTCTTATAAACACTTCACAAAATGATTTTCTAACTGGCTAATTGAGTTAGTAAACCTTAGATTGATTAATGTTAAGGTTTAGTGTGAAGTACAATTGGGGGTTTAGCAAGGATAGGTATTTATAAGATCCAACACCCAACACTTGGGAAAAAGTTTACAGATGCCTAGCGTGCTGCCCACGCGTTCATGCGTGGGTGACGCGCTGGCCTCGGTAAATATTTCCCAAGTTTGAGTCTTGGCCTATAAATACCTCCCTTGCCTCTTGTATTCCTCACCCCTTGCCATTATTCATTCTCTCTATGTTCTTTCTCTTTAAACACTCTCAAATCTCTCTATCTCTAATCTTGTGTTCTTGATTCTCACTCTAACATCTTTGAAAGAACACATCTCCTTGCAAGGGAAGAATCACAAGAACCTAATCCACTCTTGTGATTGTGTCGAGGGTCTTCTTATCTATACCCTTTCTACTAGAATCGAGTCTCTAGATTAGGTTAGGGCTTAGTTGATAAAACAAACTTATATTCATTCATTTAATTGTTTGTAAGGGAAGTCTTGTCTCTTGGTGACCAAGCCTAGATCATTGGGTATCTAGTTAAAGTTTGATACTTCCGGTGGGAAGTCTTGGTAGTGGTCTTGGTGTCCCTTAGGTGAAGTCGAATCACGAGATTCTTTAGGGTGGTTTCCGAGGGCGGAATACCATGGGAGTAACTCCTTCTTTGTGAGCATCGATATTGGCGAATATCGGTGGAGTGAATTGTAACGGTTTTTAGTCCACCGAAAGGATTATACTAGCGAATAGTATCATGTCGTGGATTCGCAACTGGACGTACGGATGGTATAAACCCCCCATCTCGAACCAGTATATATCGTGGTGTTCTTACTAGCTTTATATACTTGTGATTGTGTTTGTGGTTGTTCCTACTTAGAACACTTGGTTATCTTCGTGGCTTAATGTTTTTAAACGTTCTAAAAGTCGAAGAAACCGTATTCACCCCCCTCTACGGTTCTACACCCTCCACAAGCTAGCACTCCACTCCAAATGGGCGCCAAAATGGATTTGAAGGGCTGTGATTCTTCAAGACCTATCCTATGGTTGAGATTCATTCAAGGAGGCACAAGTCAGAAAAGCACAAAGCCAATACAAACCCTAGAATTGGTAGTATAAATAGATTATCATGTAAGCCATTCATGGTAGTAGAGTCAAGTTAGGTCTTTAGTCTAGATGTTTAGTGTTTAAGTTTTCTTTATGTACTTTTTATTTTTAATGAATGCAATTTAAGTTTTCTTCCATTCAGTGTTCTAAATTTTGAGATACTTTTTCAATCTGCTTATTTATCATCTGTTTGTGCTTATTTCTGAGTTACCATTTCTTTTTACACATGAGAATAGCTACATTCAACATTAATTGGTAAGTTCTAGTTTAAAAAAAAAGGGTTGCATTCTCCTTTAAAAAGTCTCAACAGTGAACACCATATAGGGGTGTTTGGCATAAGCTTTTA
Source organism: Artemisia argyi (assembly GCA_030686995.1). Lineage (NCBI taxonomy): Eukaryota > Viridiplantae > Streptophyta > Magnoliopsida > Asterales > Asteraceae > Artemisia > Artemisia argyi. Next base: position 88,774,024 of record CM060701.1, on the reverse strand, counting down.
TCTTTTATCTTTAACCACTTTGACCCAAATCCCAGTTTAGTTGAGTCCCATTTTATTGATGTTAATAAGTTTTAAGTTTAATATCTCATTCTCAGTTTGATTTAAAAGATTTTGATTAGTTTTAATATATATATATATATATATATATATTTTTTACTTAAGACTGTTTTTAAAGTATTATAGTCAGCCACTAGTTTAGGTATTTTTAGGCGTTATTTGTACTTCATATTAGTTGCATGTAGGATAACACAAGTTTTAAACATCTAGCCTTTTACTTTTCAGGTCAATCAACCCATTTTTTCTACCCATTTTGCACTGCTGTAGCAGCAGCCTTATTGCCCCCCTTTGATCTTATTTTAGCTTAGCTTAAGTAGGATTCTAGCTTTTATTTTGTGTTTTCATATAGTTAACAGAATAAACTTTGTAGCTTTAAGCTTTTTATTTGATTTTGGGCTTATTTATTAGCTTATTTTGAGCCTCCAAACTGTTGCATTAGGCCTACTTCATCAGCATACATTGTGCCCCATATAGCCTTTGTTGTTCAATTTTAATCTACTCAATCTTGATCCTTTTGCTCTAAATTTTTGCACTTCAGTTGTTCAGTAACTTGTCTTTAAGCTTTTACTTTTCTTGAATTTTATTTAATTTTTATTTACAGCTTATTAGATCTCTAAACTTGGCATTTTTTCCACTATTAGCATTTGCAGCCTTTTTTTTTTTTTTTTTTTTTTTTTTTTTAATTAATTTTTTTTGAATCGGTTGTGTTTAGGTGCTTATTGGTTGATTTTGTTGACATAAATAATGCCTAAAAACATTAACATATTATCAATATCTCTATGTTTTGATTATTACAAAATATAAACTCATTGAACTAAAACTTGTGACATAAACAAGTATTTAATGATTAACATTCTCTTTACATCCAAATCACTTAAGGTATGAATAAACAAAGTGTTTAGTGCAATTTATGATCATAGGGAAATTTAATTAAGTATTACAAAGTCTATTTAATTATATAAACATATTATATACTTTTGAAAAACACTTTTGGTAATAAAGAAAAATGTTTTATTCATACTAAATATATGAATTCAAATTTTTAACCAAAATCAGTTAGTTTTTCACCAAATAAACTTTCCCCACTAAAAAACAAAAAATCTGGTCGTACAGCTGGGTGGCCCCCTTAATTATAAGGGGCAGTCCCCTGGGGCCGGCCATGATTTAAGGGGACTGGCACGCTCCTGTTGTCAGATTTTGTTGCCTATAAATACCACCTTAAATCTGGAATTTTTCTCACCTTTTGCACTCCTAAACTTTCTGTTCTAGATCTCCGTTTCCATTCCCTTAATCCTTTGATCATATATTCTTAAATCTTTGTTTCAAAGTGACCCAAACATTATTCTTTCAAGTGCAAGAGAAGAATACTTCTATTCCTCAAGACAAGATGTATTACAACTTGTTGTGACCTCCACATCTAAGTTGTTAAAGCATCATCATTGTATTTATCTCATTGTGTGATTAGTTGTGAATATTTGTTAGAAGATAGTTAAGTTAGATATAAATATAGTGTGATTGGTTAGTAGTTAGTTGTGAAGAAGAAGAGTTAGGAAGTAGATTGGTGTGAAGGAAATTGATGTGAAGAAGATTGGTGTGTAGAAGATAGGTGTGTAGAAGATAGGTGTGAAGAAGATTGGTGTGAAGAAGATAGGTGTGAAGAAGTGTTGTGATTAAGTAGTGAATAGGTGTGAAGTAGTTGAGTAGAAGGTGTGAATAAGTTGTGACATAGTTGTGGTGTGTAAATTGGTGTGTAAGGTTTTCTCCGCCATAAGGGAGCTTGTTGACATAGTGAAGAAAACTATCGAGTTAGGTGCTCGGGGAGTGGAGTAGGGCAAGGAAGGTGACCTTGTAGCCGAACCACTATAAATCTCTTGTCTCGCGGTTTGATCTTTCCAACTCTCATCTATTTCTTTACTTACATTATTATTGCTTTATCGTACATATTTAGTGTTGTTCATATTGTGCATGACTTGATTTCATATAACATCAAATCTAAATTTTTGAAAACAAAGAAAACTTTCAAACAATCATTTATAACAAATTAAAAAGACGTAAAACTATTCAACCCCCCTTCTAGTTTTCCACAATTGGTATCAAGAGCCACGTCTAGCAAGATTTTTTAAAATATATTGTATTTTAAAACTTGTAACGATCTATGGAATCTTTAAAATATTTAGAAGGGCAATCTATGCAAAGACCACCACTATTTGAAAGTGATGGATTTTTATATTGGAAAAATAGATTCGAAACTTATGTGAAATCAAAAGATCTTGATCTTTGGCATGTCATTACCTCTGGTGATTTCCCCCTATTCAATATAATGTTGAAACTAAAATGGATGAAATTGTATCTTTTGAAAAACAAAATGATAATTTGAAGAAGAAACTAGCAAAAAATAATGAGGCTAAAATGGTTATTTATAATGCGTTACCACGCAAAGAATATGAAAGAATTTTTATGTGTAAAACCGCAAAAGAAATTTGGGACTCTTTACTAATTACTCACCAAGGTAATAGTCAAGTTAAAGATAACAAAATAGATATTCTTGTACAACAATATGAACAATTTACGATTCCGGAAGAGGAATCAATTGATAATGCTTTTGCTAAATTTAACACTATTATCACAAGTTTAAAAGCACTTGATGAGACATTTTCTAGTAAAAATTGTGTTAGGAAATTTCTTAGGGCATTGAATCCGAAATGGCGAGCTAAGGTCACGGCGATTGAAGAATCAAAGAATTTGATGACGTTGTCACTAGATGAACTAATTGGCAACTTGAAGGTCCATGAAGAAATTATAAGAAGAGATTCGGAAATGGTCAAAGTCAAGAAAGAACAAACCAAATCCATTGCTCTAAAAGCCAAAAAGGAACCTAGTGACGACGATGATTCAAGTGACGAGAGTGAAGACGAAGAATATGCAATGGCCGTAAGAGAATTCAAGAAATTCTTCAAGAGACGAGGAAGATTCACTAGATCACAACGAGACGAAAGAAAACCGTTCCAAAGAAATAGAAGTGATAACTACGGGAAAAGAAAGTGCTTTAGATGTGGAAGTCCAAATCATCTCATTGGCGAATGTCTAAAGCCGCTGGGTTATGAAAATTAAGGCGCATTTGTTAGTGGAACATGGAGTGATAGTGACAAAGAAGAAGTGGAAAAACCAAGAGACGAAAAGTGTTTTATGGCAAAAGGAACCAACGAAATATGTTTAGGAATTGACTTGGAGCCTAACGAATGGATCAAGGATAACAGATGTTCGAGGCACATGATGGGGAACCGCAAGCTATTCTCTACATACAAGGCATACAATGGAGGTAATGTTATTTTCGGTAGTGACTTACGTGGAAAAATCATTGGCAAAGGTACGATTTCTCAAGACTCACTTACTATTGAAAATGTAGAGCATGTAGATAATTTAACATATAACTTGCTTAGTATAGGACAAATATGCGATAATAAATGTAGAGTTACCTTTACTGAATAGGATAGCGAAATAGTTAAGAATGGAAAAATTATAGGTAGAGGAATTAGGAAAGGAGGCATATATGTTATGAAACTAGGAAACAAACCTGAGGATAGGATATGCCTAACGACCCTAGACGAAAACTCCACATTGTGGCATAGGAGATTAGGACACGCTAACATGCAACAAATACAATCTTTGGCCTCTAAAGAACTAGTTAGAAACTTGCTTAATCTAAAATATGACAAGCATTTTTGTGATGCATGTAAAATTGGAAAACAAGTTCATGCTAGTCACAAAGCTAAGAATATAGTATCCACTACTAGGTGCCTAGAACTATTACATATGGATCTTTTTGGTCCATCCGCTATGCGGAGCTATGGAGGAAGCAAATATACCTTAGTAATAGTAGATGACTACTCACGATACACGTGGACTAGGTTTTTAGGATGCACAATAGTAGCCATTAGGACGGACCATGGTAGGGAATTTGACAACGAAGTACAATTCGAAAAATATTGTGATTTAAATGGAATATCTCACAATTTCTCCGCTCCTCGTACTCCTCAATCAAATGGCATAGTAGAAAGAAAAAATAGGACACTACAAGAAATGAGTAGAACAATGTTAAATGAACAATCCATCTCACAAAAATTTTGGTGTCACGCTGTAGATACGTCAACATATATTATTAATTGAGTATCAATTAGGAGGATTCTACGAAAAACTCCTTATGAGTTACTAAGAGGTAGAAAATCAAACTTAAGCTACTTTAGGGTATTTGGAAGTAAATGTTACATTCTAAACACTAAGGATTACCTCACTAAGTTTAATCCAAAATCATATGAAGGAATATTTTTAGGATACTCACAAAATAGTAAAGCATATATAATACTTAACAAACACTCCATGAAAGTAGAAGAATTACTAAATGTAACATTTGATGAAACACCACCACCTCCTAAAACTTTACCTTTAGAAGATGATGACTTAGTCGAAGACGAAGCTATTGAGGTTAGTAAAACAAAACCCATAGGAAATGATAATGAAGACATTAACTTAGGAAATAACAAAATTGAAAAAGTTAAAGAATCTAGGTCACATCCACTAGATAACATAATATGACATCTTAACCAAAGAACCCTTAGGTCACAAGCCCAAGATAAAAATAATTTCTTTTATTTCCTCTCAGCAATAGAACCTAAGAATATTAATGAGGCCTTAAAAGATGAAAGTTGGGTTATAGCTATGCAAGAAGAATTAAATCAATTTAAGGCAAATGATGTTTAGGAATTAGTCCCAAATCCAATCAATATGACTATCATAGGAACTAAATGGGTATATAGGAATAAGTTAGATGAAAATGGAATAGTTACTAGGAATAAAGCTAGGTTAGTTGCCCAAGGTTATAATCAACAAGAAGGAATTGATTATGACAAAACTTATGCCCCCGTAGCTAGATTAGAATCTATTAGGATATTACTTGCCTATGCATGCGCCCTAGATTTTAAGTTGTTCCAAATGGACGTGAAAAGTGCATTCCTTAAGGGTTTTATCAATGAGGAGGTATATGTGGCACAACCTCCAGGATTCATTGACTTCGCAAAACCTGATTATGTTTATAAGTTAAAGAAAGCTTTGTATGGACTCAAACAAGCTCCCAAAGCTTGGTATGATCGATTAAAAGCTTTCCTTATTAAACATGATTATTCCATGGGAATGGTAGATAACACTCTTTTCACTAAAAGGAAAGACCCAAATCTCATCATTGTTCAAATATATGTTGATGACATTATATTTGGATCGACTTGTCAAGACATGTGTGATGAATTTGCCAAAATCATGCATGATGAGTTTGAGATGAGTATGATGGGTGAACTTAACTTCTTCCCAGGATTACAAATAAAACAATTAGAAGATGGAATATTCTTTAACCAATCTAAGTACATTAAGGAAATGCTTAAGAAATTTGGCCTAGAAGACTCAAAACCCATGAAAACTCCCATGTCTACGGAAGTAAAACTCACAAAGGATGATGAAGGTGAGTCCATAGATAACACCAAGTATAGAGGAATGATAGGTAGTTTACTATACTTAACGGAAAGTAGACCCGATATCATGTTTAGTGTTTGCCTTTGTGCCCGTTTTCAAGAGGATCCCAAAACCTCTCACCTAGAAGCGGTTAAGCGTATCTTCCGATACATTAAAGGCACTATAAACTTAGGATTATGGTATCCTAAGGGATTCGGCATAGAAACCATCGTCTATCCGGATTCGGATCATGCGAGAGACTACGTAGATAGAAAAAGCACCAGCGATATTTGCACGTTTATGGGATGTTGTCTAACATCTTGGTTTTCGAAGAAGCAAACCACTCTTGCTATTTCTACCACTGAAGCCGAATATGTAAGCGCTGGAAAGGCATGTCAACAAGCACTATGGATGAAACAAGTTCTTATAGACTATGGCATTAGGCTAGAAAACGTTCCCATTATGTGCGATAACAAAGGTGCGATAGATTTAAGTAAAAATCCGGTGCAACACTCTAGGACTAAACATATAGAAATACGCCACCACTTTCTTAGAGATAATGTACAAAAAGGGAACATATCTATAGAAAAAGTTGCATCGGAAGATAACATTGCAAATATATTCACTAAACTCCTTAAGCGTGAATTATCCAATCACTTGCGTTTAGGATTAGGAATGATGGAACAAGTTGACTAAATTCTATTACATTTATAAATTTTTATCTTGCATAAGATTTACTTTTCTTCCACTTCTCCATTTCTGAATCTAGGAATCTATTTCGCACAAAATTAAAGATTAGGAAATATTATTTTCTTTGCATATACTCTTTTGTAAAACCCAATCAATTTTTTTTAAATTATTCTCACATCTAGGAAATTACATGAACATCATTTTCCTTGCATTGTTGACTAATGCTAAAAACTTTTTTCCAAAATCATGCATAAACTCTCACATAAATTGTCAAGGTATATAATCTAATATATATCTTTGACATTCATGATCGAGCAAAAATCGAATCAAGGAGATTTTAGATTGTTTATTAAGAATTTTTTTTGCATTTAGGAGTCGAAACAATCACAACTCCACATTTGTTGCATATAGGCACACACTAGGACAAAATCACTCATAACATTGTCATCTTGTTTCATCACTAGATTTTTGACTCACTAGTTGCCTTTGCCTTTGATCTAAGATAGTTGCCTTAGGATGATTAAGTGCTCTTGCCTTTAGTTGTCTCCTTTAGCTTATCATTTGTTGCTTATTTGCTCTTTTGCTTAAGTGTTTTTGCATGTATGCTATATCTTGATTAGATTAAATGCTATATTGCCTAAAGAAATTGAACTTGCTTGAATCCAAATCTAAAAACACAACCTTTCTGCAAATTTTTTGCCAAAAACTCATTTTTGGAAATCTGGAAACCATCAGATGGGCGGCCCCCTTAATTATGTAAGGCGGCCCCCTTAATTTTAAGGGGACCGCCCCCTAATTAAGGGGACCGACCATCTGATGGACGGGTTACATAATCTTTTCTGCTTTTTAGCCCATTTCAACCTACATTTCCCATTTTTCACGAACATATTTTGTCCTAATCTCCCAAACAAACTTTATCCATCCTTAAACACACAAATATTACACTATAAATATCCCCAATCTTCAACACTTTCCATTCATCCCTTCACGACTTCTCCAAACAAACCAAAACCAAAAGCCTCAAGGATAGCAAGGATGACGGAAAAACCCGTTTGGCGAAGAAAAAGCCCTCGAAACAAATCCATTATAACCAATGAAGTTGGAAATCACTCAACACCTCCAACTACTTACTTCCCAAACTTTACACCAAATTCACAAGGACATTCATTTGATCCTCTTTACAAACCATACAACATTGGCCAAACATCTTCCTTCATGCCAAACCACACATCTCATCCTCCAACCACTTATAATGATCCATACAAGTTTGATCAACCATAAAACTACAATTCCAACCATACAAACCCAATTCATCCATATCAACCCAATGTCTCTCTCCACATTGCCACGGAAAAGCAAAAGTTCCGTGATGAAATAACCCAAATCCATGATCTTAGTGATCTCAATGCTATGCACCTTGCACAACGCAACAAAGGGCAACCTCCATCATCACCCTATAACAATTTCCTACCCCACTCTCTCAACTTGGATCAAGTTACAAACCACACTCACTATTGCCCTTGTTGCATCTTCCTTCAAAAACAAATTCTATACTTGAGTGAAGATATTTCTTGGATTGAATATCTCCTCACTCGTCCTCATCCCATACCACCCTTAACTCGATACAACATCGTAAGATCCACCTCTTCCGCTCCATACCCCACTCCATCTAACAACTAAGCTTTATGCTTATGTTCCCCTTCAAGCAAATAAAACAATCAACCATGGGTTGCAAGCAAGTCCAAGTGCTCTCTTAGGCAATATAGGACTATGTATCTTCTTTTGTTTTATTGTAATCAATATGCTTCAAGCATATTGAATGTTGTAATTCTAATCATTTCCATGATGCTTGAATGAATCTATTTTTATTTGCATAATTGTTGCTTTGCATGTATATGTGTCTTGTACTCTTCACATATTTTTTTGTAGCCAAGATTTCCATAGCTCGTTCCCTTGGTGCTATCAAATGAGGGGGAGCATACATCACGGGGGAGCATTCTACCTGTTTAAACTTCTTCCATGAAGCATACTCGGCTTAACCTTTTTGATTTTACAAAAAGGGGGAGAAGAGAAATGTAATCTCTAAAATACTTGTCTAAAAACAAATTTTAGACCTATTAAGTTTAAGGTTTTGTAATAATCAAAAAGGGGGAGATTGTTGACATAAATAATGCCTAAAAACATTAACATATTATCAATATCTCTATGTTTTGATTATTACAAAATATAAACGCATTGAACTAAAACTTGTGACATAAACAAGTATTTAATGATTAACATTCTCTTTACATCCAAATCACTTAAGGTATGAATAAACAAAGTGTTTAGTGCAATTTATGATCAAATGGAAATTTAATTAAGTATTACAAAGTTTATTTAATTATATAAACATATTATATATTTTTGAAAAACACTTTTGGTAATAAAGAAAAATGTTTTATTCATACTAAATATATGAATTCAAATTTTTAACCAAAATCAGTTAGTTTTTCACCAAATAAACTTTCCCCACTAAAAAACAAAAAATCTGGCCGTTACAGCTGGGCGGCCCCTTAATTATAAGGGGCAGTCCCCTTAATTTTAAGGGGGTTGGCCATGATTTAAGGGGACCGGCACGCTCCTGTTGTCTGATTTTGTTGCCTATAAATACCACCTTAAATCTGGAATTTTTCTCACCTTTTCCACTCCTAAACTTTCTGTTCTAGATCTCCATTTCCATTCCCTTAATCCTTTGATCATATATTCTTAAATCTTTGTTTCAAAGTGATCCAAACATTATTCTTTCAAGTGCAAGAAAAGAATACTTCTATTCCTCAAGACAAGATGTATTACAACTTGTTGTGACCTCCACATCTAAGTTGTTAAAGCATCATCATTGTATTTATGTCATTGTGTGATTAGTTGTGAATATTTGTTAGAAGATAGTTTAGTTAGATATAAATATAGTGTGATTGGTTAGTAGTTAGTTGTGAAGAAGAAGAGTTAGGAACTAGATTGGTGTGAAGGAAATTGATGTGAAAAAGATTGGTGTGTAGAAGATAGGTGTGTAGAAGATAGTTGTGAAGAATATTGGTGTGAAGAAGATAGGTGTGAAGAAGTGTTGTGATTAAGTAGTGAATAGGTGTGAAGTAGTTGTGTAGAAGGTGTGAATAAGTTGTGACGTAGTTGTGGTGTGTAAGGTTTTCTCTGCCATAAGGGAGCTTGTTGACATATTGAAGAAAACTCTCGAGTTATGTGCTCGGGGAGTGGAGTAGGGCAAGGAAGGTGACCTTGTAGCCGAACCACTATAAATCTCTTGTTTCGCGGTTCGATCTTTCCAACTCTCATCTATTTCTTTACTTACATTATTATTGCTTTATCGTACATATTTAGTGTTGTTCGTATTGTGCATGACTTGATTTCATATAGCATCGAATCTAAATTTTTAAAAACAAAGAAAACTTTCAAACAATCTTTTATAACAAATTAAAAAGACGTAAAACTATTCAACCCCCCTTCTAGTTTTCCACAGATTTGGTTTGCTAGTCCCTATTCCCTATAGAGCTTTTTAGGAATCCCCTTATCCCTTTTGCATGTTTCCCCTCCTAGAGTAGCTTTTAGTAGTTTTTTGTTAGCTTGTTTTGAGCCCCCTAGTGGCCCTTAAACTGGTTGTTGCTGCTACGATTCTGACTCAGCTGAGCTTGTTAAAATTTTCTTTTGTTCTTGATTCTTATGATTGATTGCTGTCTTGATCTTGTTGTTATATTTGATTGTTGTTGTTTGCTATGAGTTTGTCCTTGGCTGTTGTTCTTTTTTTTGACCACTTGGCCTAGCTGCTACTCCTTTGAAACTCACTGGTGCACATAAGCTCACCGTCTATTGAGATTTTTTTTACAACTTGCACAAGATGTTCAAAAGTTCTTCAATAAAAAAAAAAACATTTACAAAAGTTGTTCTTTTTGTTGTTTGAATCTGTTGCAAGAAAGAAAACCAAAAAAAAAAAAAAAAAAAAAAAATGAAAGGGGTTTTATAAAAAAGAGGTGTACCAGGTTCGAAACTGGTACCTCTTGGCTCAACTCAGACAACAACACAACACCTCCATTCCATCTCTGCTATTAACTCTTTCTTGTTAGCAACTAGTTAGTTTAATATTCATAGGTTCATTTGTTTACTTATTATTAAGTTAGTTTTCTATTTGCTTAATACTGCTTATCTAGAACTGCTTATGCTTCCCTTAGATTTTTCCTAGATCCTTTTTAGCCTATTAGACTTTCCTAAAAACTTTCAGATTTATTTTTCATAGTTTAGTATTTTTAAACCCTATAATTAGTTTTAATTGTTTTTAATTCATATTAATTAATTAATTTATATATATATATATATATATATATATATATATATATATATATAATTCAAAAAAAATATTTTCCTTTTATTATTAGAACCGTAAAAAAATTAATTTCATCCCCGTAGGACTACTATAGCATTAAATTCACTTTTTATTTGGCGCGTTTACGTTTTTTTAAATTACTTTCACGTTTTTAAATATTAGATTACGTTTTAGGGTTCCTGATGAGTGTGTAAATACTCATCATTTTTACCTATTCTGAGCTGCCAAAACATCTAAAAACACTTAAAAATGCATCAAAATACTGAAAATATCCCAGGAATGTGTTTTATATGTTTCAGATGCAAAATAATCAAAAACAGATGAAAAATAAACAAAGTTTGCATAATTGGCAGTTTCAGTCCCTCATCTTTCAAAAGTTGTCAAAACTAGTCCCTAGCTACTCTAAAAACTTGAAAAAGTCACCAAAGGTCATTTTAAATCACAAAGTTACATATTCAGTCCTTTGGTGCAAAGTTTCACAAAATTACAAGTTTAGTCCCTCAACTTTGAAAATTGACAAAAATGGTCCCTAGGATATTAAAACTTTGAGAAAAACAAATTTTGTCCTTGTACTTCTCATTTATGGCAGGAATGGTCCTTGGTTGCAAAGTTTGGTGAAATTACAGATTTGGTCCCTGAAGTTTGGAAAGTTGACAGGAATGTTCCCTGGACATTCAAAAATGGAAATTATCAACAAAAGTCCTTGTACTATTCATCACCTGGAAAAATTCACCCCATGAAATACTTTGGAAGAATGCCACATCTAGTCCCTCAAATTTCAGAATATTGCATATTTGGTCCTTGTGATACTACACTACCAAACCGGACCCTTAAATATTAAAAACCAAATCCAATCCAAACTAAAAACATACCCAGCCCACCCACCTTATTCCCCTGGCTCAAAATAACCAAAAGCCCACCCAAACCCCCTTTGATATATTCCCAAGGTCAACGATTGACCCTCCCCCGGTCAAATCCTAGTCAAACACACCATCCCTTCCATCCCCCACACCACTTGCACCATCATATCATCACCTCCCCCCTTCCCTGTCAAATCCACCGCCCAAACCACTCATACCACCACTATCACCTAACAAGACAACCATAATAAATGCCCCCTCCAATTGGTATAAATCAGAGCCAATTGCTCTGTTTCTGTTTTGGCGCCAAAACGCGTGGACGGTCAAGATTAAAATTTTATCATCCAATGGCTCAGGTTTATGATGGGATTTGTTCAGAAGACCAAGGGGAACCCTAATCCTCTGCTATAAAAGGAAGAGATTGCAAGGAGAAGACAGAGTCACTTAGCTTAAATTTTATGTCGAATTAATGTAATTTCAAAATCTAGTTGTTAGTTTTATTCCAAGAAGCTTGTAATCTGTTTTAGTATTGTAATTTTAACTTTTCTTAATCAAAATTCCAAGTTTTCAGTTAACAATTCAGTTTTAGTATTTCAATTTGCAATTTCCCTTTTAAGCTTTAATAATGATCTAAACCTAATATTACTGTGTCATAAGCTCACTTAGGTAATATAGATTAATAAGAAAACATAAAAAAAATGAAAAAGGAAAATCAGAAACAAAATACCACAGGGTACCTTTGCATGAGACAGGAAGCTTTTGGAAGTTGCCTGCAATGGAGGGGCAAGATGGACTTTTACCTAGCTTATCTTTGATAAGCTAGGAGCTTGTTGCAGATAAAGAGGCACTAGTAAAAGCTAGTACAAGGTTTTAAGTTCTTATTTCAAATTTCAAGTTTTATAGTGTCAAAGTGTATTTCTGTGTTTTTAGGATTTTAATGCTTCATTGTTGTTGAATTGTGTATATTTATGTTTATTAGTCATAGTTAGACTTGTGGTAATCCATAGAATTTAGTCATTTTAGCTCTAAGTAAGTTTTTCATAATTTGGTCATTTTGAGTAAAATTTGTGATTTGAAGTATATGTGGTTAGAATCTGTGTTTTTGTGTTTAAATATGTTCTTGGAAGTATAAGTTGTTAATCTTAGTTAAGTTTGTGGATCATAGCAGTTTAAATCTTTGAAAATCAACAAGATTAAGTTTTTAAAGCCTGTTTGGCATAACTGAGTTGGTGGAGTTCTAGGGTGATTCTGTGTTCAAAGATTGTTTGTGTATGCTACACTGAGTTGTTATAAGTCATTCAAACCAATAAAACTTGTCTCACTTTGAAAGAAAGTCAAAATCACCATTGATCTTTTCCTTTTTTTATCATCTGTGAAAATTTGTGGACTCATAATCAAGTAACTGGTAGTATTAGTGTTAAAGAAACTTAAATTACTTGGATCTTGGCTTATTACATCATTTTCAGTACTTAGGAGTCAATCAAATCTCACAAAAGTCAAAGTTCTTCAATTAAATGGAAAGTCAAAATTGCATCCTTAAGCAGAAAACCAAAAATTCAAAGATTTTTCCAGAATTTTGTATTGTAAATCAAAGCCTGAGCTTTTCACAACTTAAAGCATACCAGCTCATCTTTCAAAATCCATAATTAGCTTATTTTTGTGATTTTTTCTCTGGCTTGTGCAAACCCTCATTTAGACCTGCAGGGCAAGTACATGCCCTGCACCAGGGTAATTGACCCAACTTCCTTAGCCATTTGTGACTCAACTAGTGGGACCCACCCTTAGCTTATTGGCTTTTTGGAAAGCCAAGAAACCCATTTTGATAGATCAGAGCTTATTTTGAGGTCTTGAGCTTATTTGATAGGGCTGCTAACCCCATTTAGTTTGACTAGTTCCTGAGTGTACACTGAGTCACTCAGTGTGTGACCCCAACTTTCATAGCCTAGCTAGTGCATATTAATAAGCCATAGGTCTAGCTTATTAGCTTATTTTGTAGCCCTCCAGTCCCTTTTCAAGTTTCAAGTCTTGTTTTGGACCCACCTTGGCTTCTGTGGACCCCACAGAGGTTCAAAATCCTTGGGTTTGGCCTGTTTTGGCCTTGTAGTTACTTAAGTGCTTATTTGTTCAAAATAGCTTTTCCAGAGTGGTTATTTGTTCCATTTTGCTTATTTCAAGTTTATAATCATCTGTGTACACCTAGTTTGTCATTTCCTAGCTTTTTCAAACATTGCACAAGTCCTAATAAGCTATAATATCAACTGTTTAGGAAAAGGGGGTGCACATAGCTTATTTTTAAGCTATAACAAAAGTGTCTTTGTAAAAGTTTCTTGTTTTTAGCTTATTTTCATCTGTCAAAAAGAAAAACCAACAAAAAACCAAATTTAAAAATAGTGATAGCTTCTATTTAATAGATTCTATCTTTTTAATTTTTCTTTTTAGCTTATTAATAAGCATTTCATCATTTTCATATTTTTCTTAATTTCCTGTCACCTTAAAGTATTTTCAGTAATTTTCTTAGATTTTTCTATTTTAGTTTAATAATTATTAGAATTAAAAATAATTTAATTAATTAATTAGATAATATTAGTAATTAAATAGTTTTCTTAATTTTTAATTAACAACAATAGTTTTTTATATTTTTCCTAGGTTTCATAAATCATTTAAGACTTTTAGAAAATAGTTTCTTAAATTCTACTATTCATTTTCTAATTTTCTTATCTAATTTAGTTAAATTAGGTTTTAATTAATTAATAAGTAAATAATTAGTAAAATAGTCTAAATATAATTTTTAGAAACTTTTTATAATCTTTTAGGATTCCTGTGATGGTTAATTAATTTTATAAATTTTTCTATAATTTTCTAAGTCATTTTAGTATTTTTAGTAATTTAAAATAGTTTAAATAGTTTAATTAATATAATTAGTATTTAATTAATAGAAAACCCACAAAAAGACAAAAACATTTCTTTTTAATTTTTATACTTTCTTCAAGTTCATTTAGAGGTTTAGAAAATAATTTTGCAAGTTTTTAGTTTAATTTGTAGCCTTTGTCATTTTTAGTTTGATTTAAATTACTTTTTGAATAGTTTTAATTAATTAATTAGTATTTAAATATTAAAATAATCAAATAAATAATTTTCTTTTCATTTTAAATTTTCTTTTTATTTTAAGTTTGAAAAAGTTTCACTTGCACCCCCTGTAGTTGTAAAATTGTTAAACTCCACTTTTCTCTGTCTGTAATCTGATTTCCCATTTGTGTATCTGTGATTATATCTGTATATCTGTTATTGTTTATATTATTTGAAATTGTTCAAATACCAAATAATCAGTAGCATAATCACTTCTCAATCATCTTTGGCTACTGTCCTCAGTGCCACTCTTTCCTAAAAACGTTTTCAAAGCACCATTGCAATCTCGCTGGGACATAATGACCCGAGGAAACACTATACTATCCACGGAGAATTGGCCTAAGCTGTTTTTGACTTATTTGACCTTGGTCAATAATATCTGACTGCTTTTGTACCAATCAGTTCCCCTAGCTTCCTATTATGATTCCCGTAGGATTTTAAGTAGTTTTTAAGTTTTAATTTTCATTCCTTGTTTGAAATTATGTTTTAGTTGCGTTAATTTTATCTTTCGTACGTTATTTGCAATTTATCGTAATTCCATAACACCAAATAATCTCTCATCATCCATACAAGCATTTTAATCTCCAAATCTCACACGATATCACCCATTCACACCTCGTTGGGACACGACCCGGGTAATCACTTGCCCGGTATCACATATATATATATATATATATATATATATATATATATATATATATATATATATATATATATATATATATATATATATATATATATATATTGTAGTCACGAGTTTTTACAAGTCTTCCTTTTCCTAAAGGTTGATTGGTAAATTCCAATCACATCTACATTGTATTTATTTTGATACACGTTTTACACGAATCAAAATTTGGCGCCGCTGCCGGGGAGGTTGTGTTGCGACAATATCGTTACGATTTTAACGATTAGTGACTTGTAGAACCTTCGTCAAGAAGTTATCATTTTCAAAAAAAGTATAAAACACAAAAATATTTTCCTTTTCTTTTGTATATATATTTATCATATAAAATATACAAAAATATTTTTCGTTTTTCTTGTTAAATAAAATAAACATAAAAAACAACCGCCGAAAACCAAGGCAGAACACCTACCAACTGGGGGTGTGAACATTAATAAGTTCCCAAACTAAAGATTCAAAACTTGCCTTTGTATCATTTGCATTTTAGAAAACTTTTAAACGATAAACAAATTTTAAAAGGAGTCGAACTGGTATAGGGCGATACAACGAACTTCGCCCTAGTAAGAGATCCATTCTTCTCTCCCGCTCCTTTGTGCGTTTGTCTTTAAAAGTTAACCTTGCGTTTGTGATTATTGGTTTAAGTTCACAATTGTCTTTTAAGTTGGTCTTGTTTTAATTGAGTTGTTTTTTATAGTGCATGCGCACTCATTCGTCTACGTCAACAAGTCCTTTGCAATCTCTTAACAACATTCCAAGAAGAAGGCGTAATCATCGACGTACCAATCCAATAGTTGAACCCGAGATTCGTACTATTCCTCCAAACATGGCCGATAATCGTACCATGTCCGAGCTTCTCCAAGCACCCACTGAGGGTTATGTAGAGGCCATCGTTGTTCTGGCAATCATTGCCGATAATTTTGAACTCAAGACCGGGTTGCTACAATTAGTAACTTTGAGTCTATACTTCGGTTTTGAGAAGGACGATCCTCATTCTCACATTCGATGGTTTAACAAGATCACATCCACCATCAAACACAAAAATGTCCCTCAAGAAGCTATCAAGCTTCTTCTTTTTCCTTT
The DNA here is from genome assembly GCA_030686995.1 of Artemisia argyi. Classification (NCBI taxonomy): domain Eukaryota; kingdom Viridiplantae; phylum Streptophyta; class Magnoliopsida; order Asterales; family Asteraceae; genus Artemisia; species Artemisia argyi. The sequence continues at coordinate 88,757,661 of CM060701.1, read as the reverse complement.
CTCTCTCGAAGGTACGGCCTAAATTTGGCTTGAAAAACAACCCCCTCGTTCTATTGAGACATGGGAAGACCTCGTGTCGAAATTTGTGAATGAATTCTTTCCCCCGTCTAAAACAACAAGCTTAAAAGAATGAAATCAAAAAGTTTACTCAAAACTTTGATGAGTCTTTTAGCGAGGCATGGGATCGTTTTAAAGATTTACTTCGCAAGTGTCCTCATCATGGTTTTTCCGAATTGCACCAAATTGATACTTTCTACAATGGTTTGAACTAATCCATTCAAGATTCTTTGAACAATGCCGCGGGTGGCAATCTCTTGAATCGGACTCCTAGTGATGCTTTAGCTATAATTGAAATCAAGTCTAAGGTTCGTACTTCACGGAACAAGTCCATTGTTTCCCAAGTGAATGCAACCTCGTCTAGATCATCTCCCGTGAACAATCCTAGCACCGATGCTAAGATTGACAAACTCACGGAAGCTATTCAAGCATTGGTTCTTTCCAAGCAAAAGAAACTATCATCACCACAAACTTCTTCACCCGCTCAAGTCATAGCGGTTGATGATACTTGTGTCACTTGTGGTGGACCTCATGCATATTACAATTGTACTACCACCGATGGTAGCCAATTTGATGTTAAAGCCGTATCCGGGTCTTACGATCAAGGAGGTAACCAATACCGTCCTCAAGTTGACCCGAACTATCGTGCTAGCAGTCAAAATGGTCCACCCGGATTTTCTCAACCCAATAATCCAAATCGATTCAACCATAATCAACAACAAAGAAATCAAAATGTTCAAAATCAATTTCATGCCCCGATTAATCAATTTCCAAATCAAGGGGTGAATTTCAATCAAGGTTTTCAAGCTCCTAATTACCAAGCCCTTAATGTTGCTTCAAGTGAACTTGCTAATTACATCAAAGCAAATGAGGCTAACATGAGGGGAATGCAAAATCAAATCAACACTTTGAAGAATGATTTTCAATCTTCAATGTCGAGACAAGGGAATGAGCTCAAAAATTAACTTCGAAATAAAAATCACAAGATTGAACAATCTCAAAGCAAGATTGAGAACATGTTTGCTAGTCTCATGGGTTAAATGAATCAAGCTTCTACTTCGGTTACTCTCCTGGGAAATACCATTCCCAACCCGAAGGGTGAATTGAAAGCTATTACCGTTCGTAGTGGTAAAGCTTATGATGGACCCTCGATTCCTACTCCCGTGAAGGAAGTGGAGCGAGAAACCAAGGTGATAAAGGACAAGGTGAATTCCTCAAGCCCATGAAGTACCGCACACGTCCAACCTTCGGTCGTCCAAACTTTGATTCCCGAATTTGTTTTTCCAAAGAGCATTCCTAAACCTTCAATTCCATATCCTTCAAGGCTTAATGATCAAAAACTCCGTGATAAAACTAATATCCAAATGAAGAAGTTTCTTGAAATATTTCAAAAACTACACTTCAACATTAGTTTTGCGGATGCTATTCTCTACATGCCGAAATTTGCTTCTACATTCAAGAGTCTCATTAACAATAAGGAAAAATTGCTTGAGCTGGCTGAAACACCTATCAATGCTCAATGCTCAGCCGTCCTTCTCAAAGAGCTTCCAGAGAAACTTGGAGATTCTGGAAAATTTCTCATTCCTTGTTCTTTAAAAGATCAAGAGGTTTACAATGCCCTAGCCGATTCAGGGGCAAGTATAAACCTCATGCCTTTGTCAATTTCTGAACAACTTGGAATGGGAGTACTCAAACCGACTCATATGACCTTAGAGTTAGCTAATCGATCGATTACTCACCCAGTCGGTATAGCTGAAGATGTATTTGTTCGTGTGAATATGTTTATCTTCCCAGCCGACTTTGTGGTAGTTGATTATGAAGCTGACCCGAGAGTCCCTCTAATCCTAGGGAGACCATTTTTGTGTACAGCAAAAGCCCTAGTTGATCATTATGAGAATACTTTGACTTTGAGGATTGATCATGAAAAAATGATTTTTCACACCGATGCTTCCAAGCATAAGAAACATTCGTTTAAAAGCATCGATATCATTGATTTCTCCTCCAATGGTCATTCTTCTGTGTTCCCCAAATCCAAAGAACCTAGTAGTGGCAGTACCACTTCTAATGTTGACTTTCTTCTTGAGGAGTTCGCCGATGAACTCGCTCACATTGATCCACATCCATCGGGAAGTGACGATGATTTCTTTGACTTTGAATCCGATCTCAAAGAAATTGAAAGTCTTTTGTATCATGATCTATCACTCGATTCTTATCCTAACTCCAAGCTTAGTGATTCACAAAGTGATGACGATCTCTTTGACTTTGAAGCCAATCAAAATGAATGGAAAAATCTTTTATATGGCGAATCTTGTGAGAACAATATCTGTGATAATGAGAAACCACCAAAAATGGAAACCGTAATTGATGAACCAACAATTGTTTCTCACGATTTATCTCCTCTCGAGGGTGATTCACTTTCCTCTGCCGAGTCTTCCATCGAGCATCATTTTTTTTGTGAAGACAAAGTGTTCAATCCAGGAATACTCGATGGTGGAAAAACTCATTTTATAATGAAATTGACTCTCGATAAGAATTTTAAGTTACAAACCTCATCCGAGGAACTTTTAATTCTGGAGAAAAGTGATTCCCCTATATTCTATCTTAACGGTGATATTATATTTCTATCGAAGTATGATTTCTTTGATCTTAAGGAAGATCATGGCCCGGGGGGAGACATACTTTATAATGAAAGATTTCTTAATGATGAAATTATCCCAACCCTCCCTCCCGGGATTTTTACAAAACCAAAGAGCTTAAATGTTAACATTCCAATTAATCAAAGCAAGCTCAACTTCAAGGATAAATATCCCAACATCTTTCTTCCTTTCATCACCATGATTGTGATTTCTCTTCTTCTTCACTCCTTCGGGAATGAGGATACTATCTTTGACCCCGGTATCGTGTCTAATAGTTTTCACTATTAGAATACCGCTGGTTATCTCATCGGGGTGGAACTTTCACATACTTCAATGTTTATCCAAACATCTTGAATAAAATTCTGATGGAGATTGTCTCTTCCACATCTTGCTCCCCCATGGACCAATGAATTCGGGGTCAAGTCATGCTAGCGACTCGGTTAACAAAAACAGTAGCATTACATGGGTTTTCACCCATCTCTCTAAGTGTGGGGGAGTTACCCCTGCTGTTGTTTGTAAAAAAAAATGTTGTTCCCACACTTGCCCAAATATAAGCTTTTTACGTTTCAAAGTGTCGGCATAATAGCCGGTACTTTGAATATTGAGGGCAATATTCAATTCTAAGTGTGTGGGGGGGGGGGGGGTAATTCTGGCGAATTTGATCACATTTGTACCTTCGAGTGCCATAATACCCCCGTTTTGGCCAAAAAATGGTTATCAGTCCACCATGTCTAACATAAGGACTGGCTAATCCAAGAGCAAACGGCATTTGGTAAAGATATCTCAAATCCGTTTATGGTTGACAATTTGCCAAAAATTGTATGATGTTCAACTCACCATATCTTTGATAGTGAAGAGTTGGCTAGCCCACAAGGTTATGACTTGTGGTAAAGGCAGTGGAAAACCATAATTGGTAATCAGCTCACCAAGATGCTAATAACTGCATCAAGAGTTGGCTAGTCCAGAAGCAAACGGCTTCTGGTAAAGACAAATCAAATCCGTTGATAGCTGGTGGTTTGCTCAAAATCACATGGTTATCAGTGTACCATAGTTCTTACTTGAACTGAAACATTTGGCTACTCCAGAAGTAATGGCTTTTGGTAAAGAGATTCAAACCCATTAAGTTTTCTCAAAAAGATTGCTCGGGACTAGAAATAGTTTAGTGTGGGGGATTGATGAGTGCTCAAACACTCATCATTTTTGGTCAAATCTGAGCTGCAAAACATTTAAAAACACTCAATAATGCATCAAAATACTAAAAATATTCCAAAATTGAGTTTTATATGTTTCAGATGCAAAATGATTGAAAACAGATGAAAAACGTACAAAGTTTGCATAATTGGCAGTTTCAGTCCCTCGACTTTCAAAAATTGGCAAAAATAGTCCGTGAGCACTTATTTTAAAAGAAAAGTCACCAAAGGTCCTTTTGAAATCATAAGTTGTCATATTTAGTCCTTTGGTGAAAAATTTCAAAAGTTTTGAGAAATTACAAGTTTAGTCCCTGGAGTTTCAAAATTGACAAAATTGGTCCCTGGTGAATTATTTTTGGATAAAAGTCAATTTTGGTCCTTGGAAAATCACAAGTTATCAACATTGGTCCTTGGAATAAAAGTTTGGAGAAATTACAGTTTTGGTCCTCCAAGTTTGTAAAATGGCAGTTATAGTCCCTGAGGGTACAAAAGTGGAAAATTGCAATTTAATCCTTGGGTTATTGGTAATTGGTAGGAATGACCCTTATGAACACTTTGGAAAGTTGTCAAAACCAGCCCTTGCAATTTTTAGTTATTACATAGTTGGTCCTTGTGATTTATAAGTTAATAAACCAAACCAAATCCAAAGCCCACCCAAAATAAACCCCTGATCCACCAACCCCTTGGCCCAAAATCCCCATAAGCCCAAAAACCTTCCTGAAATCTTAAACACGGGGTCAAACCCTTTGACCTTTCCCTCCTTCATCCCCACTCGGTTGCAGGGTTGAGCAGCCAAGTGGGGATGAAGGAGGGAAAGGTCAAAGGGTTTGACCCCATGTTTAATATTTCAGGAAGAGTTTTGGGCTTATGGGGATTTTGGGCTAAGGGGTTGGTGGATCAGGGGTTTATTTTGGGTGGGCTTTGGATTTGGTTTGGTTTATTAACTTATAAATCACAAGGACCAACTATGTAATAATTGAAAATTGCAAGGGTTGGTTTTGACAACTTTCCAAAGTGTTCATAAGGGTCATTCCTGCCAAGTACCAATAACCCAAGGATAAAATTGCAATTTTCCACTTTTGTACCCTCAAGGACTATAATTGCCATTTTACAAACTTGGAGGACCAAAACTGTAATTTCTCCAAACTTTTATTCCAAGGACCAATGTTGATAACTTGTGATTTTCCAAGGACCAAAATTGACTTTTATCCAAAAATAATTCACCAGGGGCCAATTTTGTCAATTTTGAAACTCCAGGGACTAAACTTGTAATTTCTCAAAACTTTTGAAATTTTTCACCAAAGGACTAAATATGACAACTTATGATTTCAAAAGGACCTTTGGTGACTTTTCTTTTAAAATAAGTGCTCAGGGACTATTTTTGCCAAATTTTAAAAGTTGGGGGACTGAAACTGCCAATTATGCAAACTTTGTACGTTTTTCATCTGTTTTCAATCATTTTGCAACTGAAACATATAAAACACAATTTTGGAATATTTTCAGTATTTTGATGCATTATTGAGTGTTTTTTTAAATGTTTTGCAGCTCAGATTTGAACAAAAATAATCAGTGTTTGAGCACTCATCAATCCCCGAAACTAAACTATTGCTAGTCCCTAGCAATCTTTTGAGAAAATTTAATTGATTTGAATCTCTTTACCAAAAGTCATTACTTCTGGAGTAGCCAAATGTTTCAGTTCAAGTAAGAACTATGGTACACTAAAAACCATGTGATTTTGAGCAAACCACCAGCTGTCAACGGATTTGATTTGTCTTTACCAGAAGCCGTTTGCTTCTGGACTAGCCAACTCTTGATGCAGTTATTAGCATCTTGGTGAGCTGATTACCAATTATGGTTTTTCCACTGCCTTTACCACAAACCATAACCTTGCGGGCTAGCCAACTCTTTACTTTTTAGGATATGGTGAGTTGAGTACCATACAATTTTGGGCAAATTGTAAGGCATAAACGGATTTGATATATCTTTACCAAGAGTGTTTGCTCCTTGATTAGACAGTCCTTTTGTGGGTTAGACATGGTGGACTGATAACCTCAATTTTTTTTTAAATAAAGTGAAAAATTTTAAAATTTTGGCCAAAAACGGGGGTAGTAGAAGGTAAAATGTGATCAAATTCGCTAGAATTCCCCCCACACTTAGAATTGAATATTGTCCTCAATATTCAAAGTCCCGGCTATTATGCCAACTCTTTGAACGTAAAAGGGCAACATTACAAGCTAAATGTGGAAACACCATTTTTCACTTTATTTTATTTATTGATATATACATGGTAACAACAGCAGGGGAACTCCCCCACACTTAGGGTGAAAACCCTATATGCATGCAACTGTTTTTGTTTACCGAGTCGCTAGCTTGACTCGACCCCGAATTCATTTGTTCATGGGGAAGTATCATGTGGAAAAGACAATCTCCATCGGACTTTCATTCAAGAGGTTTGGACCAACATTTGAAGCACGTGAAAGTTCACACCGATGAGATAAGTACCCGACTTTAAATAGTATAAACTATAAGTGGTGATGCCGGGGTCAAAGATAATGTCTTCATTCCCGAAGGAGTGAAGAACAGGAGAAGTCACCCGGTAGGTGAAGAAAAGGAAGAAAACCATGATGAAAATCATGATAAGATCTTCTTCCTCGAGATCAGGCTCATTTGCCTGAATTTGGATTTCAACGGTTAAGCTCATTGAGTTTGAAAACATCCCGGGCGGGAGGGTGGGAATTTGTAAATTCTCATGATTGAGTACATCTCCCCCGGGCTATCGTACTCCAGAAGAGTCATGATATGAGTGAGTTCACCGGAGAACTCCTCATGAAGAGAATCATTCACATGGTGTGAATCTGTGAACTCTTGTTCCATTGTGGACTCATCACTATCCTCATTCTGAATACCAAAGATTGGATTATCAGAAATCAAAGTGAATTCAGAGTCAAATTCAAACAAAGGATTGGTGAGAGTAGTTTTGGGGAACAAAGAGATTAACATTCTCTATTGGACTGTTGGGATCAGAAGTGAGTGACGGATCATGATATAAGAGACTTTCAATTTCTCCTAGATCGGCTTCAAAGTCAAAGAGAACATCGTCACTTCCCGTTAGAAGTGGATTGATGTGACTGAGTTCATCAGCGAACTCCTCAAGAAGATGATCAACATCAGAATGTGGAAGTGATGCCTCAACATACTCGATGTCTCCATAAGATGCACAATCTTCGCTACAATCGGAGAAAGTCTCAAATTGATCTTTTGGACACTCAAGAGGGGAAGGTAAATCACACATATGATCAAAAGTTCCCTGTGACTCTCTTGGGATTGGGACAAGGTTCTCAGCACTAGACTTTATGAATTCATCCGATTCCTTTGCAGGAATAGTGCTAACATGCTCATCCCCCATGTTTAGAGAGTGAGTGTGAACTTCGGGTGTGATAGTAGTTGTTTGAGATGGAATGTCAACTGCTGGGATATCAACTGATGAACTTGATGAATCTTTATAGAATTGAAGAATATCAAGTGTATCTTCATCATCACTGTCATCTGGAATAAAACGGAACTGAGAGCTAGATTTGGCTGCTTTTTCTTTTGCAATTGATTCCTTGATAGATTTTTCATGGATTTCTCATATGAATTTTGAATGACAGAACATTGTGGGGATGGGGATTTGTCAAAACCGAAAGGTTGACATTGATAATCATCATGAGGACCCCCACAATATACACAAGAAAAACTGGGAGCATTTTGAAATGCTGTGCTATTCAACTCCTCCTTAAGTTCTTTTAATATTTCAAGAGCCTTTAGACAAAGGTCTTGCTGAATTTCTTAAGGAGTTGTGTGAATCATTTGGTACTGTGGAGGTTGGTCATGATACGAATAGTCGTAATTGTTACAAGGAAATGGATTCCTTGTTTGACAATCCGAGCTTAAGTGAGGGCCTCCACAGTGCTCACAACAAAATGATTGTTGTGGCAAATTTGGTGAATCATTTGGGTATTGTTCATAACCAAAGTTCTGATTATCTCCCGAAAACTGTTCATAGACAAACGTGTTTCCGGCTTGACACTCAAATCCTTGGTCAGGACCTCCACAAAACTCACACAGATATGTCAGTATCTCATGATGTGGTGGCTGGCAGGATGAATCAGATGTGTCATGTTAAGGATAGGGAGCTTGGTTATAGACAGACCCATCTCCTGACTCTACCATGCTACAGCCGGGACAATTCCCACCGTTATGAGGACCACCACACCATTGGCAACCAAAATGGTGTGGATACGACATAGAAAGAATCAAAGGTTTACAGAGGGTGAGGAATGGAGAATCAAAAGGGCAGGAAGGGGAAGAAGGATATTTTTGGTGTTTTTGGAAAACCTTTTATACAAATGATAGAGAAAATCTTTTTGGGTTTTTTTTGTTCGTTGAAAACTGATTTTAAAATGTTTTCAGGAACAGTTTTGTTTTTATATGATAATATACACAAGGATGGTAAATTTACAAAGAAGTGAATTCCAAAATCACTAATCTGTAAAACCGTTTAGAATAACGCGCACAACCTCTCCGGCAGCGGCGCCAAAATTTAATTGGCTCCAAACGGTCAACATAAATTGACCAGGTAAATGGTCAACAAGGTCGAACAGCTTAGGGCCAATGCTCCGTGGAAGTATAGGGGTTTCCCCGGGTCGTTATGTCCCAGCGAGGTGTGATGGTATAAAAACGGGTTTGTGATCGGGTGAATTTGAACAGGAAAGGGTTTGTGATTGATTAAACTAAGGAATATAAGAAGAAATAGCTTAAATAAGCTATATGGATGGTTACGTGAAAGTTAGATACTTAAAAACGTTTAAAATCTAAAAACGCATACGTTTACATTTAAAATAACGTAAACGTACAAAATAAAAAGAAAAAACTGAAATTTTAAAACCCTCAGGGGGTAAAAATGACTTTTTTACAAACCAAAGGATGAAAGAAAATTTTTAGAAAAACAAAATAAATTTTTACACCAATTAATTATTTAATATTACTTAAATACTATTTAATACTAATTATTAACATTTAAATATCTTAAATACAATATAATATTATTTTAATACTAGAAAAGTGAAAATTAAATTTCTAAAATTATAAAATAATTAAAAACAAATTTTAAAATTAAAAATATATCTTTTTTGTTTTTTGTGATTTTTAGATTAATTAATTACTAATTATATTTAATTAAACTAATTAACTAATTTTAAATTACTAATAATACTTAAATGACTTAGAAAATAATAAAACGATTTAGAAATCTAATTAACCATCACAGAAATCGTAAAAAATTATAAAAATTTGGTTTTATGTATTTTTACACTACTTTACTAATTATTATCCTGATTATTAATTAATTACTAACTAAACTAGTTAAATTCTAAAAATTAGACGATGAACAGTAAAAATTCTAGAAAAATTCCAAAAATTATATTATATTATATAAAAGCGAGGAAAAATTTAAAAACTAGGGTGTGCTTAATAAAAACTAATTATGCTATTTAATACTTGAATATTAATTCATAATTACTAAAACTAATATTAAATCTAATAAATACTAAATGACAATATAAAAATTTGGAAAAATTACTAAAATTAATTTAACATAAAAGAAAATTAAGAAAAATATAAAAATTTAAGTTACTTAACAAAAAGCTAATTAATATTAAATAGAAACTATCACTTAATTTTAATTTGGTTTTTTCTGGATTTTCTTTTGGAACACTATTTTATACTTAAAAACAAGTAACTTTTGTGAAAGCAACTTATCTCAAACTTAAAAATAAGCTAAATGGACACAATAAGCTTAACAGTTTGACTTTTATTGACTTTTGCTAGAAAAGAGCCTCTGTGAGGTCTACAGAGGTAAATTTAGGTGCAAACAAGTTTATTAGTCATGAATGATGCTAAAACAAAAAGCTAATGTCCCATAATAAGCCAATAAGAAAGAATAAGCAATTGATTCCTTGGCTTCACAAAGAAAATGGGACAGATTTTGAACTGATCTAGGGGGCCCACAATGGTGAATAAGCTCAAGAGCTTGGTACAAATAGAAAGGTGGGCAACTTATGAGTCCAAAGAGCCAGGGGGTTGTGGGGCCCACTATGGAGCCCTGTGGGACCCACAGAAATGAGACAGATGGGGTGGTTTTGTAGCAGCAGGGGAAACAACCGTCCCTGCAGGTGTTTTTGGGGGCCTGTGGGGCCCACAGATAAAATCACAAAATGAGATGGCAATGGGACTGAATAGATTAGCTGGAGGACTACCATTTTTGAAAAGCTCAAGGCATGAATCAAAACATAAAATTCTAAACAATTCCTTGAAAAAATGGTTTTTCTACTCAAGGTGAAATTTGACTTTTTTGGTTTTCCTTCTTATTTAACTTTCATGAACTTTGGGTGATAATAATTGATGAATTATGTTAGGTTAATCTTAAATGAACCTAAATGAGGCACCCTAAACACATTCTAAGCTAGATTGAAGCTTATGACTACCCCAAATCCTAACAGTTAGTGAAATGGAGAGGATTAAAGCTCAATTTGATTTTTTTACAAATGACCCCTATGTTTTATGGTTTGAATGTTCTATTTCGACCTAAAGTAACATGCATGAACTAAGAACTACCACACAGACTCCCTCTGAATCCAGTCACTCCGCAATTCCAAACACCCCTTAAAGTACTGCTAAATATTAATTTCAAAGCAAATGAAAGATTAAAGGCTAAACACTGATTCCACTGGTTATAATATGATAACACAAGATCATTCAAGCATAAAACATCAACTACACAAGCATAAAGCACATCTTTGTCAAAATTGCAAGTTATACTATGTAAATTCAATTTTTAGCAAAAGACTAATCCAATGAACAAGCAACCAATATTAATCAATATTATCACTAAACAACAAGAAATAAACATGAAAACAGGAAAATCTAAGCATATAATAGACTAGAACAGTAAATTAAAAAAATGAATAAAAAACTTACAAAATGGAAATCAAGTGAGATCAGTGAACCAAGGGTTTAGATTACACCTATTAGCTTCCCAACAAGCTTCTAATACCCAATCAATTCACAATCAAGTCTGATCCAAGCTTCTTCTTCATTATGACTGATTTTTATATTTTTCTTTGATTTTCTTGTTTCTTTTTTTATTTTTGATTTTCTTGTCTTAAACTATCTCTGATGCTTAGAAACCTCTAGGAGGCTTATAAATAAGCTAAGGTGAGCTTATGAGTCCATAAACAACAACTTTCTACAACAATAAGTAACTATGAAATTTTGAGGTAAAAGAATTTCATAAACTTGAAAATACTGAGAACTTTGAAATTAATGATTGGAAAAGATTAATATTACTCTGAGATTACTTAATTCAATACTTGAAAGCTAAATTTTACACTGAAATTTAAGAAATTATCTATTCGACATAAATAAAACTAGGATAAACTACACTACTCTAACTAACTCCCTGTCTTCCTCTTTTTTTCACTTTTATAGACCTTGGTAAGTTTCCACAGCTTTCCCACTTTCTTTCAGAGCCATTGGATGAGTTTAAAGTGATCTTGGCCATTTAACCAATTATGGCACCAAAAGAGTATATCCACTGTTCTTGTTGCTTGGAGGATTTTCAAAGCAATTAATGTACTTTGGAAGTATTGGTGAGGTGGAGGGGACAAGGTGTGGGTTTGGTTGAGGTGGAGGAGGGGGAGATAGAGTGTTGCAGGGTTGAGCAGCCAAGTGGGGATGAAGGAGGGAAAGGTCAAAGGGTTTGACCCCGTGTTTAATATTTCAGGAAGAGTTTTGGGCTTATGGGGATTTTGGGCTAAGGGGTTGGTGGATCAGGGGTTTATTTTGGGTGGGCTTTGGATTTGGTTTGGTTTATTAACTTATAAATCACAAGGACCAACTATGTAATAACTAAAAATTGCAAGGGCTGGTTTTGACAACTTTCCAAAGTGTTCATAAGGGTCATTCCTGCCAAGTACCAATAACCCAAGGATAAAATTGCAATTTTCCACTTTTGTACCCTCAAGGACTATAACTGCCATTTTACAAACTTGGAGGACCAAAACTGTAATTTCTCCAAACTTTTATTCCAAGGACCAATGTTGATAACTTGTGATTTTCCAAGGACCAAAATTGACTTTTATCCAAAAATAATTCACCAGGGACCAATTTTGTCAATTTTGAAACTCCAGGGACTAAACTTGTAATTTCTCAAAACTTTTGAAATTTTTCACCAAAGGACTAAATATGACAACTTATGATTTCAAAAGGACCTTTGGTGACTTTTCTTTTAAAATGAGTGCTCAGGGACTATTTTTGCCAATTTTTGAAAGTTGGGGGACTGAAACTGCCAATTATGCAAACTTTGTACGTTTTTCATCTGTTTTCAATCATTTTGCATCTGAAACATATAAAACACAATTTTGGAATATTTTCAGTATTTTGATGCATTATTGAGTGTTTTTTAAATGTTTTGCAGCTCAGATTTGAACAAAAATGATGAGTGTTTTGAGCACTCATCAATCCCCCACACTAAACTATTGCTAGTCCCTAGCAATCTTTTGAGAAAACTTAATGGATTTGAATCTCTTTACCAAAAGCCGTTACTTCTGGAGTAGCCAAATGTTTCAGTTCAAGTAAGAACTATGGTACATTGATAACCATGTGATTTTGAGCAAACCACCAGCTGTCAACGGATTTGATTTGTCTTTACCAGAAGCCGTTTGCTTCTGGACTAGCCAACTCTTGATGCAGTTATTAGCATCTTGGTGAGCTGATTACCAATTATGGTTTTTCCACTGCCTTTACCACAAGCCATAACCTTGCGGGCTAGCCAACTCTTTACTTTTTAGGATATGGTGAGTTGAGTACCATACAATTTTGGGCAAATTGTAAGCCATAAACGGATTTGATATATCTTTACCAAGAGCCGTTTGCTCCTGGATTTGTCAGTCCTTTTGTTGGTTAGACATGGTTGACTGATAACCACAAATTTTTTTGAAATAAAGTGAAAAATTTTTAAATTTTGGTCAAAAACGGGGGTACTAAAAGGTAAAATGTGATCAAATTCGCTAGAATTACCCCTACACTTAGAATTGAATATTGTCCTTAATATTCAAAGTCCCGGCTATTATGCCGACTCTTTGAACGTAAAAGGGCAACATTACAAGCTAAATGTGGAAACACCATTTTTCACTTTATTTTATTTATTGATATATACATGGTAACAACAGCATGGGCACTCCCCCACACTTAGGGTGAAAACCCTATATGCATGCTACTGTTTTTTTTTACCGAGACGCTAGCTTGACTCGACCCCGAATTCATTTGTTCATGGGGAAGTATTGATGCGTGGGAATTGCACCAGGCTTTACCACTCGAGGGATCTCGAGAAGCTTACAACCCCCACGAGGCAGTGTACCTGATCGTTGTAGTATAGTATAGTGACAAGTACCGGGGGATTGATCGTTCAACTCTGGAATAGTGTCGCTAGGATTAGAAAGCCTAAAAACTAGGTCTATAGATGAGGGATGATTCTTTTTGTATTTTTTATATTTTATGAAAAGCAATTAAAAATCTCGGGTTTTGGAAGAGTGGGCGGAATTAGTTGCTAGTCAACTAACCCAATAACTAAGATGCAATCAAAATAAAATAACAAAAATGAAAATAAAGCTAATTTAACTAGTGGTGTGAACAATCAATGGGAAAATTGTGTTTACTTAGATTTCACTACTCCCTAGATATCTTTTACAGGTTGATAGTTTGTTACAGTTGCGTGGATGACGGGTATATTCCTTAATACCAATCGTGGGGTGGCGTACGTACTTCCCCATCTCTATAAGCTCCTACTTTACTCCTATGTCGAGCCTGCAAGAAGCTCCTAACATGGGATCACTAGAATTCGCTCATGCATTAAATACAACCATAAAAACCTAGTGCGCATTGGTTCATGTTTCTTAAGACGTTCAAGCAAGTTACACTATAGAAGTCTGCCAGTTTTCTTAAGCCTAACATCGAAATCATTCATCCATTACAAGTATAAACAAGCAATCAACCCGTAATCAAAATCTAGGTTTCATTACATTTAAGCAAACATACAAGAGATCTAGCCTAGTATGTTAAAATCAAGACAAGTGTAAGATATATTCAAACAACACTTAGACATATTGAATGAATTTAAAGGATACTTAACTTAATTGAACATGAAAGGTTTCAAGGGGTGAAAACCCTTGAAAATACTGTAAAAGTCGAGCTAGGGTTTATTCAACTCGTCCCTAAAATTGTCCTCCCTTTTAGAATGAAAATTACAAAAACTATATATAGATTTCCTAAGGAGACGGAGTTAAGAAGAAACTTCTGATGCCGTCAACCTGCCGCCAAAAATATAATCGGATTGCCTAGATCCAGATTTGACGCCGTCACATTTCTACTGGACCATCACCATTTTTGCTCTTGACGCCGTCAGGTATTGTTCCCAGCAAGGAAAATTGAGATTTTGCCGTTTTCTTCACTTTTATGCTCCAAAAACGTCCAAAATGCTTCCTTTTCCAGAATTCACTCCAAAAGTACCTAAACTCACAAAAGGAACGATTCAGGGCAATATTTAATCAAATAAATTCAATTTCGGGCTTAAATGACCCCCTAAAAACGGATCATTTTTCGCCTCATCATATACCCTTACACTTGAGATTTTCTTGTCCTCAAGCAAGTGCGCTTTTATTCTAGTCAAAATACAAGTTAGGGGTCATTTAATACTAATATAAAAGTAATTACAACAAATAATCGTTCCACTAAAGACCAAAGACAAGCACGGAGGTCATATACTAGCACCTCACAAATAGTGTTTAGATACTCACATCTCTCGGGTGTAATAAAGTATATATCACAATATGGAAATGGAAAACATCTCTCACTACCTGTCATAGCAAAATAGATTACTATAGGCTTGGGAAAGGGTCAAACCTCCACCACATGGCGTAAGCACCTAGGATAAACTATCAAAGAGGTCTTTTAAAGGGTTATAATGTTAGGTGTAGAGATATGGAATACACGGTTTTGTTGGATATAGGCAATCTTTACTGGTGGCGGGTTAATCATCTTGGTTAATTACATGTACAATATGGCATTGCTAAGCCAAGACTAGACTCGACTTAAGCTAATAAATGAAAAATAACAAAAACATAAAATAAACATAGAATGAAACGGGATGGTAGTCCGTATGTTTTTTCTCTTTTCCTTTTCTATTTTTTTTTCTTTTTCATAATTTTTTCGATTTTTTTTTTTTTTTTTTTTTTTTTTTTTTTTTTTTTTTTTTTTTTGCATACACTCTTACCCTGCCATCCAAAAAAAATACATCATAGGGAATGAACATTCCCCTTACACTTGAATTTTTACATACTTTACAATAAACTAATCTAATGACTCGAATTAAGAAAATCAAAACACTTGGAGTACTTTTAAGATTAACGCACATATGGGTGTAATAATAGATGTTCTTCCCCATTACTTCACAAAATAAGTACTTTACCCATGAGTCCCAATCGTCCCAAAACAATATGTACAAGGATATGACTCGACATAGCAACCATGTAATCAATTAGATAATTAACTAAGGGTTTAAACAAATAACAATAATGCACTAAAGATGAGTGCATAAACGGAAGGCTAAGGCGATTTGGTTGTACATTTAAGTGGGTTGTAACAAATTCTTCCTTTAAGTAAGATGCTTAAAGTTAGAAACGAAAAGATAGGCTCGGAGGGGTGTACTAGGGGTTTCGTGTACTAAAAATGAGTACAACGCTAAGGGTGTGGGAAAAATTAATTGACTTAACTAGCCAAGTAATATGACCTAAATGGTCAAGTAATTATGATACGGATTTAACACAAGGGTGATCCTAATGCCTCTTATCATGTAGTAAATCCTAATACACGAATGTAGTCTCACTAGCGGTGTCGGGATGCATCACTAATGCAAGTTCTAGAGTCTAAATGCTACCGGTACACTCGTAAGCACTAATAGTAAATGCTTTTCCTATCAAATCTAAAGGCGAACCTCACATATTTGGGTGGAAAATTTTTCTGAATAGTACGGTTTTGTGCTAGTCATACAATCTCCTATCCATGAGACGCTTGCTAAGGCTAAAGTTTCACTCCTAAATGTTGTAAAAAAATTAAATTTGGCGCTAAAATTACACTAACAAGTATTTCTGATAGTTTTATTACACACCTACCATCAAACAAACAAACTCAAGTGAAAGTGTATCCTATTAGGTATCATCATTTACCCTCCCCTTACACTTAGGATGAACATTGTCCCCAATATTAAATTAAAGAATGTAAAAGTAAAATAGGTAAAAGAATGAAATCAAATACTCCCCTGATTCGCTCGGTATGGATAGTGTGGTAACAAGGTTATATCTTCCTCCATGAAAATGAACAATCAAAGCTTCCCTTCCAAAAATATAAATCATCTTCTTGTCATATATAACATGTTAAACCTGAGAAAACAAACAAGGCAACCTCGCGTAAAATCGGCGGCAATCTATATATATAAACAAATCCTAGAAAGCAAAGTAAGATATAATGCTTGTGGAATGAATGTTTGCAGATTTCCTGGAGTTTATAGAACTAAAGAATTAACAAAAACTTTAAGACTCCGTTAGAAAAACAAAACTAGCAAAATTTCCAGAATTTTACACATGACGCTGTCAGGAATTTCTTCCGGACGCCGTCAGGAGTGACCTGCAGAAATCTTTACGTTAAGTTTCCAGAAAATTTCTGGAAAACTTATGTCCTACTTCCTGGAAAATCTTGCAAAATATCATTATGACTAGATACAGGCATTTGACTATAACAAATACGAACATACAAGTTCATATAATATTGTGGAGAATCATGATCAATTTTGTTTCTTAAAAACATATTTTGGGTTTCCCCTTACACTTATCTTTTGCGAAATACCTTTGGATGAAGTTAAGACTAAGTCAAACGACAAAATAAAGTATTTTCAACATTTTAGTTTTGAAACATGATCTACCAACAATAAAAATAAAGCATGCATACGGAAACAAATAACAATCAAACAAATAAAAATCACACAAATTGAAAAAGATGAAACCAAAAGCAACCCATAATATTAAAATCCAACATGAGAATTGATGCGTGGGAATCGCAACAGGCTTTACCTCTCGAGGGATCTCGAGAAGCTTACAACCCCCACCAGGCAGTGTACCTGATCGTTGTAGTATAGTATAGTAACAAGTACCGAGGGATTGATCGTTCAGCTTAGGAATAGTGTCGCTAGGATTAGAAAGCCTAAATACTAGTTCTAAAGGTGAGGGATGATTATTTTTGTGTTTTTATATTTTAATGAAAGCAAGTAAAATCTCGGGGTTTGAAGGAATTGGGCGGAATTAGTTGCTATTCAACTAACCCAATACTAAGATGCAATCAAAATAAAATAATAAAAATTAAAATAAACTAATTAAACTAAAGTTGTGAGCAGTAATTGGAGAAAATGTGTTTACTTAGATTTCACTACTCCCTAGATATCTTTTACACGTTAATTACTTGTTATAATTGCATGGATGACGGATCGTATTCCTTAATACCATTCATGGGGTGGCACACATAACTCCCCAATTCTATGAGCTCTTATCTCCTCCTACACCATGCCCAGCACAACTATAGGGATTGTAAACAGTGGCTCATGCATTAAATACAACCAATAAAGACCTAGTGCGCCTCGGTTCATGTTTCTTAAGACGTTCAAGCATGTTACCATTTGGAGATCTGCCAGTTTTCTTAAGCCTAACATATAAATCATTCATCCAAGACAAGAATAAACAGGTAATCAACACATAATCAATATCTAGGTTTCATTAGATCTAAGCAAACACAAAAGAGATCTAGCCTAGCATGATAGAATTAAGACAAGAACATGATATAGACAACCAACACATAGACATATTGATTGAATTAGAAGAACACTTATCTTAATTAATCATGCAAGGTATCAAGGGGTTGGAACCCTTGAAAAACCTGTAAAGTTACACCAAAATCGTACTTAGGGTTTCTCCAAAAACTTCTCTCTTTAAATGTGAAAAATTAGAAAACTATATATAGAAAAATAGGTTTGACGGCGTCAAGAGTAATCTTGTGACGCCGTCACCTCGCCGCCAAAACTCTCCTCGGACTGCCTAGATCCACTTCTGACGCCGTCAAGACTTAAGCACTTCCAGGCCGTCATGACTCTTTTACTCTTGACGCCCTTCCTACGTGTCGTCGTCAAAACTCTTCTGGGTCGTCATGGAAATTTATGAAATTTGCTCTTGACGCCGTCAAGGATTTGCTCTTGACGCCGTCACCTACTGTTCCCAGCTTGGAAAATTAAGACTTTGGCGTTTTCTTCACTTTTATGCTCCAAAAATGTTCAAATTGCTTCCTTTTCCAGATTTCACTCCCAAAGTACCTAAAATCACAAAAGGAACGATTTAGGGCAATATTTGATCAAATAAATTCGGATTCGGGCTTAAATGACCCCCTAAAAGTGGTTCATTTTTCGCCTCATCATATACCCTTACACTTGAGATTTGCTTGTCCTCAAGCAAATGCGCTTTTATTCTACTCAAAAGACAAGTTAGGGGTCATTTAACACTAATATAAAAGTAATTACAACAAATAATCATTCCACTAAAGACCAATAGACAAGAACGGAGGTCATATACAAGCACCTCACAAATAGTGTTTAGATACTCACATCTCTCGGGTGTAATAAAGTGTAAATTACAATATGAAAACGGAAGATATCTCTCACTACCTGTCATAGCAAAATAGATTACCATAGGCTTGGGAAAGGATCAAACCTCCACCACATGGCGTAAGCACCTAGGATAAACTATCAAAGAGGTCTTTTAAAGGGTTGTAACGTTAGGTTTAGGGATATGAAATACACGATTTTGTTGGATAAAGGAAGTTTTTACTGGTGGCGAGTTAACAATCTTGGTTAATTACATGTACAAGATGGCGTTGCTAAGCCAAGACTAGACTCGACTTAAGCTAATAAATGAAAAATAACAAAAACATAAAATAAACATAGAATGAAACAGGATGGTAGTCCGTATGTTTTTCTCTTTTATTTTTTTTTTTATTTTTTATTTTTTTTTTTTTTATTTTTTTTTTTTTTGCATACACTCTTACCCTACCATCCAAAATAATACATCATAGGGGATGAAAATTCCCCTTACACTTGAATCTTTACATACTTTACATTTAACTAATCTAATGACTCGAATTAAGAAAATCAAAACACTTGGAGCACTTTTAAGATTAACGTACATATGGGGGTAATAAATGATGTTCTTCCCCATTATTCCATAAAATAAGTACTTACCCATGAGTCCCAATCGTCCCAAAACAATATGTACAAGGATATGACTCGACTTAGCAACCATGTAATCAATTAGATAGTTAACTTAGGGTTTAACAAATAACAATAATGCACTAAAGATGAGTGCATACACGGAAGGCTAAGGCGATTTAGTTGTACATTTAAGTGGGGTGTAACAAATTCTTCCTTTAAGTAAGATGCTTAAAGTTAGAAACGAAAAGATAGGCTCGGAGAGGTGTACTAGGGGTTTCGTGTACTAAAAATGAGTACAACGCTAAGGGTGTGGGAAAAATTAGTTGACTTAACTAGCCAAGTAATATGACTTAAATGGTCAAGTAATTATAATACGGGTTTAACACAAGGGTGATCCTAATGCCTCTTATCATGTAGTAAATCCTACCACACGAATGTAGTCTCACTAGCGGTCTCGGGATGCATCACTAACGCAAGTTCTAGAATCTAAATGCTACCGGTACACTCATAAGCACTAATAATGAATGCTTTTCCTATCAAATCTAAAGGTGAACCTCACATATTTGGGTGAAAAATTTTTCTGAATATACGGTTATGTGCTAGTCATACAATCTCCTATCCATGAGACGCTTGCTATGGCTAAAGTTTCACTCCTAAATGTTGTAAAAAATTTTAAATTTGGCGCTAAAATTGCACTCACAAGTATTTCTCATAGTTTTATTACACATCTACTATCAAACAAAACAAACTCAAGCGAAAGTGCATATGTAAGGTATCATCTTTTTACCCTCCCCTTACACTTAAGATGAACATTGTCCCCAATGTTCAAGTAAAGAATGTAAAAGTGAAAAAGTAAAGAGAATGAAATCAAATACTCCCCTGATTCGCTCGGTATGGATAATAGGATGGCCAGGTTAAATCTTCCTCCAAGAAAATGAACAATCAAAGCTTCCCTTCCAGAATATGAATCATCTTCTTGTCATACATAACCTGTAAAACCTGACAAAATAGACAAGACAACCTCGCGTAAAATCGGCGGCATTCTATATAAGTTTCTAAATCCTAGAAAACAAGATAAGATATAATGCTTGTGGAATGAAGTTTGCAGATCTCCTGGAGATTATAAAACTTAATAATTCACAAAAACCATAAGACTCCGTTAGAAAAACAAAACCAGTAAAATTTCTAGATTTTTACTCCTGACGCCGTCAAGAGTAAACCCCTGACGCCGTCAGAATGGACCTGTAGAAATTCTTATGTTAAGTTTCCGGAAAATTTCTGGAAAAACTTGGTCCAACTTCCTGGAAAATACTGCAAAACTTCATTATGACTCAATACATGCATTTGACTCTAACAAATACGAATATACATGTTCATTTAATATTGTGGAGAATCATGATCGGTTTGTTTCTTAAAAACATATTTGGGGTTTCCCCTTACACTTATCTTTTGCAAAAATACTTCTAGGTGGAATTAAGACTAGGCCAAAACAACAAAGTAAAGTATTTCCACATTTTAATTTAGAAACATGATCTACCAACAATAAAAATAAAGCATGCATACGGAAGCAAATAACAATCAAACAAATAAAATCACACAAAACATGGGTTGCCTCCCAAGAAGCGCTTTTCTTTATTTACGAGTCTTGTAGCTAGACTCAAGGTCATGGGTTAACGTGTATCGCTTATGCTCACATAACCAAGTGTGAGCCATCTAATAGTCGCCTCATCTTTCTTATAATCACCTCCTAACTCTAAGCACCCGCGATAGTATCTTTTATTCTTTTCATGAGTATACTTAGGTCCTTTTCTCTTATCATTTTCACTTAACATTTCTATAGGCGGATACCTACTACACTTTTCCATGGAGAAGTCCTTGAACCTAGGGTGTGTGCGGGGCATTTGATAAACAAAATCTGCATCCCCATCCGAGAATGTAATTAACCCTTCTAGGAGTTTTTCATCGAGGTTGGTCAACCGTTTGAAAGGTCTTCCAAACACAACTTGGGTCAATTTATCATCAATAAATTCTCCTCTCGAGAGGTAAAGCCTGTTGCGTGGGAATCGCAACAGGCTTTACCTCTCGAGGGATCTCGAGAAGCTTACAACCCCCACCAGGCAGTGTACCTGATCGTTGTAGTATAGTATAGTGACAAGTACCGGGGGATTGATCGTTCAGCTTAGGAATAGTGTTGCTAGGATTAGAAAGCCTAAATACTAGTTCTAAATGTGAGGGATGATTATTTTTGTGTTTTTATATTTTTATGAAAGCAAGTAAAATCTCGGGGTTTGAAGGATTTGGGTGGAATTAGTTGCTATTCACCTAACCCAATACTAAGATGCAATCAAAATAAAATAATAAAAATTAAAATAAACTAATTAAACTAAAGTTGTGAGCAGTAATTGGAGAAAATGTGTTTACTTAGATTTCACTACTCCCTAGATATCTTTTACACGTTAATTACTTGTTATAATTGCATGGATGACGGATCGTATTCCTTAATACCATTCATGGGGTGGCACACATAACTCCCCAATTCTATGAGCTCTTATCTCCTCCTACACCATGCCCAGCACAACTATAGGGATTGTAAACAGTGGCTCATGCATTAAATACAACCAATAAAGACCTAGTGCGCCTCGGTTCATGTTTCTTAAGACATTCAAGCATGTTACCATTTGGAGATCTGCCAGTTTTCTTAAGCCTAACATATAAATCATTCATCCAAGACAAGAATAAACAGGTAATCAACACATAATCAATATCTAGGTTTCATTAGATCTAAGCAAACACAAAAGAGATCTAGCCTAGCATGATAGAATTAAGACAAGAACATGATATCGACAACCAACACATAGACATATTGATTGAATTAGAAGAACACTTATCTTAATTAATCATGCAAGGTATCAAGGGGTTGGAACCCTTGAAAAACCTGTAAAGTTACACCAAAATCGTACTTAGGGTTTCTCCAAAAACTTCTCTCTTTAAATGTGAAAAATTAGAAAACTATATATAGAAAAATAGGTTTGACGGCGTCAAGAGTAATCTTGTGACGCCGTCACCTCGCCGCCAAAACTCTCCTCGGACTGCCTAGATCCACTTCTGACGCCGTCAAGACTTAAGCACTTCCAGGCCGTCATGACTCTTTTACTCTTGACGCCCTTCCTACGTGTCGCCGTCAAAACTCTTCTGGGTCGTCATGGAAATTTATGAAATTTGCTCTTGACGCCGTCAAGGATTTGCTCTTGACGCCGTCACCTACTGTTCCCAGCTTGGAAAATTAAGACTTTGGCGTTTTCTTCACTTTTATGCTCCAAAAACGTCCGAATTACTTCCTTTTCGAGATTTCACTCCCAAAGTACCTAAAATCACAAAAGGAACGATTTAGGGCAATATTTGATCAAATAAATTCGGATTCGGGCTTAAATGACCACCTAAAAGTGGTTCATTTTTCGCCTCATCAAGAATAAAAATAAAAATTATCCAGGGCCAACAGAGGCCATACCCTAAGCTATTACAATCCAAATTGTTTCAAATTACACAACCGTGAATAAATTGTTCAGAAATCATAAACATCAAGACAAATCATTGGGGAGAGGGACCATAACGGTAGTCATAACCAGGAGGGAGGTGGCCGTTGTACCCGTAGGGAGGGTAGTCAGTCTCGCGACCAGGGAATGGGTCAATCTGTAGCGGGGGCTCAATCTGATCACGGGTGGAGAGGTGCTGCATCTGGCGGATGGTGTGATCATACATCCAATCAAAGCGCTGGTCAGTGGTTGTCCGCCATGCGTCCACCTGATCCGTCCAGGCCCCCTGGTGTGCCTGCCAGTCTCCCAGACCCATGTGTCGGTAATAATCTGCAGACCCAACCTCATAATCCCCGTAATGTGGCTGCTGGGGCACTCCCTCATCATCATCATCATCATCCTCAACTGCCGCAGGTCCTCCCGCAATGTACTAGGTATAGGACCCATCTTCTAGCTCCATCACAATGCTCATCTGCTTGAGGGATTTAGCCCTCACCACCCTGCAAGCCCCACAGTCGCTCAGGTACCCCATGATCTAAGGAACAAGTACCCCATAAGATCGAGCCAAACGGGTCACGAACATCCCCCCAAACACCTTGTCGATGTCCCTCTCTCCCACACTAGTCTTCAAATAGCTCGCTACCCAAAATGGGATGTTATAGTATACATCCGCTAAAAACATGGTGTATAGGTAGAACAAATCTGAAGCAGTGACACGATGAGTGGTGCCATGACACCCCGACAAGCTGTAGGTGATACACCTGTGGGCTAACCTGATCATGGGGTCCCTGATTGAGGCCGCTCCAGTAGTGGAGGTGTACACCCCGTTCCCAATACTCGGCCAAAACGTGGCACACCTCAATTCGCTCCTCATCGTCTCCCCATGCAACAACCTCTGCATGAAGCCCTCCTGAACAGCCTCCTCCTGAGTATACATACCTAACCTCCATCCAAACTCAGTAACCGAGCATGATCGAAGCTCTCCCCCCAATCTAAAGTAAATGGTGGTGCCTCCCATATATGTCCTGGCCTCAGCCAAATCAAAGCAAAAAGTCGCAAAGAACTCCCTAACCAACTCACTGTAAACTGTCTCCCTCATCCTGAACAATCTCTCCCATTGAGGACCCGTGAATCCATCAGTTTGGATCCTCCCCAAAAAGTCACCCTCAAGATCTTGGGACCTCAGAAACTCCTAATCGATCACAGCTCCAGCATCGATATGGTGATAAACAAGTTCCGCGTACTTAGTTGTAGCGGCGTCATTATCAAACTCACTCCAACTGTGCACCAAATCCCCATAGTTTACTCGTTGGGACCTAGACGAGCTCCCTCGGTGTTGTCGTGATCGTTTGCTCATTTTCCTGGAAAAAGATAGAGTGGAATGAAAGTGGTTAGAATGAGAGTTTTACGATTTCATGATGTCAGACACATCTGACGCCGTCAGGAGATGAAGCCTGACGCCATCAGATCCAGCAAAAGTTCATCCATGCAATTACGAGGGAAAAATCAATTTTCAAACTCTAAACCCATGACCCAAACACTCCTTTCCGCAATTGACTTATGATTCGAATCAACCACTATCACCTAATGGTAAACTCATGATTACAAAACACCTAAGGAAGTGCATTATGATTCTTAAAGATGGGTCAATTATAGGGTTCCGGATGATGGGGGTTTTCAAAATTGGTAGGTTCTAAGGATAATTAAACGAAAAAGGATGAAGAAAAACTACTTACCACGTGGAGATTTGTCACGGAAGATGACGGTGGAGCACTTGAAAAGGATTTCTCATTATCCTCTTGGTCACATACCAAAGGGGTTGGGACTTAAAATTTTTTTTGATTTTTCTTGGTGTGGATGTTTCCTTAATCTTTTCCTTAATCCTTGATATGAATTTGTCTGCTAAGTCCATAAATGTATTACGAGTGTTTTCCATGCGTGCTTCTAAGTGCCGAATTTGTTTTTCCTGATTATTCATGAAGGTTACCATTATCCCTTCGAACTCCTCTTGTCGTGAACGTTCAGGAGAATTATATTTGTTAATCGCATGCACACGCACATCAGGACTCCTTGCGGTTTCAGCAACAGGCATTTCAGCTCTCATCAAACCCTTAACCTGCTTCTCAATATTTACCAATAACTGTTCTTGGGTAGCTTTCATGTAATCAAGACTTCCCTCTTTTGAAAACATCGGGTCCTCCCATCCTTCTTCTTCGTATTGTGCTAATCCCTCAAGAACTTTCCAGCATTTATCAATGCTAAGTCTATTTAGCCTGCCATTGGCTGCGTAATCTATGGCCCTTCTTGTTTGATAATTAACTTTATCGTAAAAGATTTGAATTTGGAGCCATGGTTCAATGCCATGATGAGGGACTTTTCAGAGCAAGTCTTTGAAAAGAGTCCATGCTTCACAAAAGGTTTCACCTTGACGTTGTTGGAAAATCAAGATATCATTTCTAAGCTTGGTAGTTCTCCCCGGTGGGAAAAATTGAGCAAGGAAACGAGTGGTGAGATCATCCCATGAGGTGATGGATCCAGCGGGTGAACGTTCAAGCCATTGACTAGCTTGATCACGTAGAGAGAATTGGAAAAGGTGTAATCGGGTTGACTCTCTAGTTGTAACATCAAGGTCTATAGAATCTACGATTTTAAGGAAGTCATTGAGATGTTGATTAGGATCTTCGGAACGAAGTCCATGGAATGCACATCTGCTTTGCACCAACCGGATGGTGTCGGATCGCAAGGGGGTCACATTGGCTCCTTGGGCGAGCTCAATAGTGTTTCTATAGCCTTCGTGGCTAGGTCGGGAATACTCTCCTAGGGTTCGGGGCCTAAGAGGTTAGTTTGCTAGTGGTGGGTTTTGTTGTGGTGGGTTGATGGGTTCAAAGATGTTAGCACCTTCCATGATGTCGGATGGTAAAGATTACGAACAAAGACACGAAGAAATAAGATAGACTAAGGAAAACCTAAAAAATAAAAATAAAATCTTAATAGAAAGGATTCTAGCAAGTAGACCTAATAAAAAGAAATTCTAACCTATACAATAACTATTCCCCGGGCTGCGGCGCCAAAAACTTGATGCGTGGGAATTGCACCATGTAACACCCCCAAAATCATCACGTCAGCGGAAGACTTAACATGTCAGCGGAAGACTTAAAATGTCAGCGGAAGACTTTTTGGGTGTTACTTCGAGGATCTTTATCACAATCATAGAACACGACACAAAAGTGACGCTTTAAAGTTTAATTCATTCAAAATACCAAATATTCGAGACATCAAGATGTTTCATAGTTTAAACAACAAGTTTATTTGAAATGTGTCAAAACGTTTATTTAAGCCCATGCCGGGTTACAAGCCCACTCCGTGCCTTCAAGTTCCTTCTCGTTTAGTTACCTGAGATAAACACATGCTAAAAGTGTCAACACAAAGGTTGGTGAGTTCATAGAGTTTATAGTTTAAATCATTAATTAGAAAATGAATGATTTCCTTATCAATTCAAAAATAGTTCGTTGGGTTGCCCTTCACCGGGACAACACCCAAAATAGTAGTTTATAAATCCATTTAACACGAGTTTCGATATTTGGGCCACGTTGTTACATCCATAACATAAACAGTTTACGAGGAACCGTATTTAAACAGTTGAAACTGTATCCGAACAGTTTGTAGGGAACCGTATTTAAACAGTTGAAACTGTATCCAAACAGTTTGCGGGAACCGTATTTAAACAGTTGAAACTGTATCCAAACAGTGTGTGGAGAACCGTATTTAAACAGTTGAAACCGTATTTAAACAGTTTGTTCCATAATTCCAAATATCAATAGTAAAATCGTTAGAAAAGTTGTTACACATGCATCTCTTCCAAAGAGTTTATAAACAGTTAAATGATAGAAAGTGTAGCTATGAACTTATAGTAATATGTAAATAGTTAACGAGTACTTGTAAAAGTATAAAGCAATAGTTAAGCATGTATCTCCCCCAAAAACGTTTATAAATCATTGTAAAACAAGTAAGAGTAGGGGCTATGACTCACCTTAGTAGTACGGTAGACAGAGTATAAGTAATGTCAGAAGTGAAGATGGAATTGACTTCAAGAGATAACCTGAATGATATGGAAGTCCGAGATAAGTTCGACTTATCGAGAATTGTGATTTGACATGACGATGGATGACGTAGTGATTTATGTTCAAAAGGTCAATGTTTGTATCGTTGCTACTTGTGTGGCAAATGCTCAAAGTTATATACTATATAACTTGTCTTTATGTATATGTCTCGTTTATTTTTATATTTCTCGTCACGAATTTATGATATGTATCGAAAGTTGGTGAATGATAAATTATAGTAAATGTCAATTTAATTAAATGAATGGATGAGTTCTAAGAATTAATCATTTCCTGATGTGTATTCAAGTTAACCGATAATAACGTCAAGTTATATAATTTACGTTATATATTCAGAAATATATAGTTATTCGTAATTATTGTCTAAAAATGTAGGTCTCGTTATATGTTACTATGATATAGTCATATAAGGTTAACTTGTCAAGCGTACTTAAGTTTCTATGTAAACCCTTAAGTTATACTAAGGTGACTCTTTTAATGCCAAAATGCTTCTCGTACTTAGTCCAAAATTAAATATGTTTACATACTTATAAAAGTCTTTAAGAAAATGATATATATTTCTAAATTTAAGGGTTGAGAGCGTAAAATATTTATAATAGTTTTTAAACTTATAAAAGTCTTTTAGGAAAATGGTAAGGGTGCAAAGTAGAGGGTCTGAAGCTGTCAATATATAAAAGTTTTGCAAACTAGCAAAAATGGCAAAATTGCCATAGCCCAGTCTCGAACTCGAGACCCCTAACTCACAAGCCAGTGAAATAACCAACTGAGCTGAATGACTCTTTTTACACTTTGTAAGTTAATTGTTTCTTTAAAGCTTTCATTACAATTTTATACTTGTTTTATATATTTCATTGTTTCAGTATATACGAATGGTGTTTGTATTCATGTGCATCTTGCTTCATTTTCTTTAACCAAAACTGAGTTCACCATACGTTAATCATTTAAGCTCAGTTTATTTGTGAGTTTCCTTTTATATGATTTTTAATCTTTTAACACCACACAAGCTTAGCCACACAAAACCACCTTTGGTACAAAATGGTAAATCGAGAGTGTATATGCATGCATGGTGCTTATATATCTTGTGTTTTCTTCTTCCTGAGTCCCATCAACAGACAAGTTGTTCAGGTAATTCACCAATACGTGTTTGATTTACTTGTTAATGACTATTTGTTGTATTGCCACACAAGAGCCAATGACACATGTTTTAAAGCTTCTAACATGGGTTTCAACTTGTAAGGTGAACGGGAGTCACGTATGAAAACTCAGTTCATAAAGGACCAAATAACGTGACTATAAGAATTATACGTATGAAATTGAGCTTGGGAAACTTACTACAACAAAAGTGGTGGTGAGGGTGTAAAGGAAACGGAGTGAACGAGAACCAGGCCAAAACATCACTAACGTCTTCAAGTCTTTTAACCCGTCTAGTAGTAACCGAATGGCTTTAAACTTGTTTAGATGATAACCCTAAACCCTCTTGTTCTTCCTTCTTTCTTTCCTATGCTCGACAACAACAAAAATGGTCTGCTTCTTTTATTTATTTTCGATGGGCAGTAGCAAAGAGAATGGGTTGTTTGTATGTGAGTAAACTGCCAAAGCATGGTTTGCTTCTCTTTCTTCTTACGACAGAAGCAACAAAGGTAATATTTTATGTTTAAGTTTGGTTGAGGGATGTGGGAGAGTGATGATGTATAGCTTGGTTAAGGCTTAGCCATGAACCATGATCAGTTACTAGCTTCCATCACTTTGCTTTCACTTGCACTTGGCTCGACAGAAAAATTATAAGTATGCATGATTGTGAGTTGTGGTGAGGTTGTCGAACACCATGTAACCTTTATATACTAGACTGGAATGTGATAAGTAATAGAGTGTTTGCATGTTTCTGGATTGGAGAGGCTTTGAGGTGGGAGGATGAGGGTGTGAGTGAGCTGTCGAGTTACATGCCACCTCCCTCTATAACCAATCGAGATCAAACAGCAAACATGAGTTAAGGAATGTGTATGGATGGTGTCTAGATATTCCTGACGACTGACACAATGCTTTGTGATGATTGGGGATCAAGGGTGGCTGGTGTAAGAGTTACATATGGGTTCTATTAGGTTGTATTCGAGGCAGTAGCAAGTGAGGAAGGTGGAGGTGTGAACAACGAGCTGTTATCTCATATGTTGGTGGTTCACTTGATCTAGCCTAGTCGACCAAGAGAAGGGAACAAGAAAGAAAAGTGGTTTAGTTTTTCAGGTAGCAATGTACACGAGATTGAGAGACAAATGTCATTCTTGAGTCCTTGAGGTAAAGTTAATCCAGAAGGTGTAATAATATGGTTATGTTGTTAGCCGAAAATGTGAGGAGAACAGGCAAAGTAAATTGTACTAGCGATTGAGATTTAGAAAAGATAATACAAATGAACAAGGGTCCTTGAGATGTGGCCTGGTGGGCTTCGTGGTAAATGGCAGATCAGGAGTAAACGAAAAAGAGATAAAAGGATTAAGAAGTCCGTTTGGTTTGGCAAAGGAATAGCTCTCATGTGTTTATTTGTTTGTGTACTAGAGTCGACATATGCATACATGTAAATGGGGTTGGTTTGTGTTGTTTATTTGTTTGGTTATACGAATGGATTTTTAAGTAACACACAAATTTGTATCAAGTTAAAAGAAAAATGGATTAATCGAGCTGAGCTTTGGTGATATTTAAAGTAGCAAACGTATGTTAAAATGGGAAATAATTATCATTCGTGATTCCTTGTCGTGAGGATAATTGAGTCGTGAAATAATATAAATATGTTGTTAAGAGACTTCGTCAAAGATTTGGCCAAAGTAAACAAGCATAAGCCCGTTATATTTAAATAAAATTTACAAAGTTGGGCTTGAATTAGTTCATGATTTGGAATAACGGGTACGCATGCAAGGGTGATTTAAAGGATGTGAATTTATGTTACAATACCCGTTTCGTAACATAGTTGAATAAAAGCAAAAAATTTAGCCCGTAAAATGGATAGTTGAATGGTGACGATAGATTACTCATGTTACTCGTTTAAAATTAAGAGGGGAAATTTACGGGATGTTATATTACCTACCCGTTAAACGGAATCCCGTCCCGGGATTCTAAGATAAGGTAGCTGTAAAGGTGAGTGGGAAGGGTGAACAAATAGTCATTCCTAACGATCTAATCCCTGAGCGGTTTTAAATTTTCCTTTCGAGCTTAACGTATCTACTACTACATTAGCTTCTTCTTTTTAATTTTTCTTTCTAGCTTAACGTATCTACTACTACATTAGCTTTTTCTTTGATGATAGCAGTTCTCATAGTCATAATTGTTGAGTAGTTCTAACTACTTACGTTGTCTTATGTTCAATTCCTTTTGATTAACTTGACTTAAGAAACAATTTCATTTTGAATGAAGATTTTTATTTTAACATGTTTTGAAGATAACATGGTTCACAATATCTTGTTTCGTGAAAGTTAAAATCTGTAGGGTAACCTACCCGTTAAACTAGTTGCTTGTTAACAGATTTTTAATAATAATAAGATTTTTCAAGTGAAAACTTGTTGAATGAAGAGAAAGTTGTTGAACTTCAGCTTTTGTATAGTTTTAAGTGATAACACGGTATTTGGTTTCAAGCTTTTGTAGATGATGAATCTGTTTGTTTCTTTGCAATTCCATATCTTGTATTTCTATTAGAGGAATTTATAGATTTTGATGGATTTTAGGTAAAGTTGTGAAAGGTTCGGGGATTACTATATCACTCATAGTGCCAGAGAAGTAAGAAAGACTATTGTAATCACATACAATGTCATGAAAAGGTTTCATATATCGCCAGAAGGTAAAGTAAGTGCATGATCGAATAAATGTGGTTGTGCCGTAATGCCTTAGAATTAGCCATACGCAGAAGAAAATTGTGAGTCTTTGGCTGAAGTTTTAGTGTTTTTATGAACTTTTAGTGATCCTTGATTTCATATGCATGCTATTTCAGATATAATTAAGCCACTTATTTATAATTCGTTATTTACATAGAGAAGCGTCCCAAACGATGTAAATAACGAAGTATAAACTTATGGTTCGGCGGTTTACAATTTCTTTATTTCAATAAAAAGGCGTCCCAATCCATTCAAATAAAGACATTGTAAATCATCCTACTTAAGAATTTCTGACTCAACACCCATACTGATCGACAAGGTAATGCGTAGGTTTTTCCGAGAGTACGAAAAGAGTATGACATACGCATCTATAGAGATGAGAGCGAGGTAATTAAGGAGGATTGGTATAGTACTCAAAATAGTTAGGGGAGCATATATATATATAAATATATTAATATACTAGAGTGTAGTTGTAGCATAACTATTTAAAAGTCACATAATAGTCTGGCGGACGGAAATATGAAGACACGGTATTTGTAATAATCCCTATTAGTAAATATAAGTTATTAGCATAATCATAACATGTTAACATATATAAGAAATCATGTAAAAGTAATGTCTCTACCAGATGTTGGAAACGCGTAGGCACGGAGGGCATAAGGTGGTATTTTGTAAAAGTCGTCCGTTTTAAACGTGTAGTTATAGTCCAATGTTCAAAACACTTGGTTCTCTATAACTGTAGCTCTGATGCCAATCTGTAACACCCCCAAAATCATCACGTCAGCGGAAGACTTAACATGTCAGCGGAAGACTTAAAATGTCAGCGGAAGACTTTTTGGGTGTTACTTCGAGGATCTTTATCACAATCATAGAAAACGACACAAAAGTGACGCTTTAAAGTTTAATTCATTCAAAATACCAAATATTCGAGACATCAAGATGTTTCATAGTTTAAACAACAAGTTCATTTGAAATGTTTCAAAACGTTTATTTAAGCCCATGCCGGGTTACAAGCCCACTCCGTGCCTTCAAGTTCCTTCTCGTTTAGTTACCTGAGATAAACACATGCTAAAAGTGTCAACACAAAGGTTGGTGAGTTCATAGAGTTTATAGTTTAAATCATTAATTAGAAAATGAGTGATTTCTGTAACAATTCGCAATTTCAGGTTAACTTTTATTCCCGAAAATTTCACTATTCACTTTTCACTATTCACTTTTTACTATTCACTTTTACTATTCACTTTTACTATACATCTCAAAAATTTTTATTTCATATTCTCGTAAGTTAAACTATTTTAACGATAATCCGAGAATTTGACACTCGTCGGATCATTTCTGCAAAAATCACAAAGCCGTGTCCGAGATTTACTTTTAGGTTTAAACGTCTTTCTAGCATCCCGATATGTCCATAAAATATTATAAACAATAGAAATATGATTTTCTCTCATTTTAGGACAATTCCAAAAGTTTCGGAATTTTACGTTTTTCAGTTCAGCGTTTTACGCGAATTACGCGTTTTAGACCCGTGTTTCCAGTTTTTAGCAGAGTTTTAGCACCCGATAGATCCTACCACTCATTTTATATTTTATTATGGACTATATTGACATGTTTAACCATACTTTCAAATTTCATATTTTTAGGATACCCGGTTTTACGTTTCGTGGCCTAATAACTTACGGTTAGCAATTTACGGGTCCAAAACTAGTCACATAAGTAGGATAATATCATCAAAAGTCCACACCTTGCTCCCCAAGACTTATGAACCGCCACTAGGGGGGGCATTCACACTTGTGGCATCATCTCATGACTTTAGCCATTGGATCATATTTATTTACAACTTTGTCTCCAAGTTTTAGCACTTTCCTAGTAACCTTCCTAACCTCCTCATTCCTAGTATAAATACAAGCTCATTTACTTCCATTCTTCATCACCAAAAACGCCACATCTATTATACCTAGCACCATGATCCTTTGATCTTCAATATACAAGTTACACTACAAAGTTCAAGGCCTTAGTATTCTCTACCTAGTTCTTAAGTTTGTTTGGTGATTCCATGGTTGAATTAAGAGCTACACAAGGTTACTAGGGCTGAAGTTAAATGGTTTTTACAAGGGTTATATCAAGGCTAGCAAGGGTTACAATAGTTATGGTGAAGGGTTTACAAGATTAGGTTTAGTGTCCTAGTTCTATACTTGACTTCCTTTCTTAAGTGAAAGCCAAAAGTTGTAAGAAACCCTTATACACTTTCTTGCTCAATATCATTTTCATGCTTATTATGTTTCTTTAATGCTATATATGGTCTTTGTATTGTGTTCATGATGAATAAAAACTAGTAAAACGAGTATTGGTATACATATGTTAACTTATGACAAGTAAACAAGCAAACTAGTGATTTTTATGGAGAACCACGACCAAAATAGTATAACTTTGATATTTGAAACTTACTTACTGTTAAAGAGGACTTAACAAGGAAAACATAGCAATTTGAATCACCCAAAACGAGTACCCGAGTCAAAAGTTATGGCCATAAGAAGTTAGCGAAACCAAAACGGCAAAACTGCCTAAATAGCATTCTGATCAAATTATGATTTTGAAAGTCCCACTTCTGGTCTGATTCATCAAAAAGTTAAAACACGAAAGTTGTCCAGAACGACGTTTTCGTTCAGGATTAAAGAAGCTCGAGCCCTGAAAATGCTTTCTGAGTGATAATTTTCTTCAAATTCTTAACAGCCCATTTTAGACCAAAGTTACTATATAATCATTATAATTAGATGAGACCAAGAGGTCTAATGACCTAAAGCCAAGTCCACAACCATGGCTAAAGCCAAGGTTGAGTCTCAAGACCATGGTAACAATGACCAAGGTCACGGCAAAGCCACGGCTAAAGACCATATAACTTTTAAAGATCAAAAACTTATATATATGTTATCAAATACTACAATAGTAGGGAGCCTCATGTAAGGAGTTCATTGAGTAAGCTGTCGAGACGAGTTGTGGATTTACGAGTTAAAGTGTCCTGGCTCCTCGAACGTTTACTCCATGACTTCTGAATTATGTCGGCCCGAACGGTAGTAAGAGATGTACAACCTATACATGTTTCATAAACCATTTATATTCAAAGACTTACACTATATACTAAGTACTACATCATGAACATTATGCAAGACATATATTGGAAATTCTTCATATTCTTAGACGTTACTCCAAACCTAAGTCGCAACGTTCTATTATAGGCTGCTCTTAGA
The DNA here is from genome assembly GCA_030686995.1 of Artemisia argyi. NCBI lineage: Eukaryota > Viridiplantae > Streptophyta > Magnoliopsida > Asterales > Asteraceae > Artemisia > Artemisia argyi. The sequence continues at coordinate 88,723,631 of CM060701.1, read as the reverse complement.
GACTGTTACGATTCGACTATCATACTCACTACATAGCTTAAGGTGAGTCATAGCCCCTACTCTTTTCATACTTGTTTTAACTCTTGGGGGGGATACATGCTCAACTACTTGCTTACTTGTACAAATACTCTTAAACATTTATACTTGATTGTGTTATACTTGATTGGCATTATACTTGATTGCGTTATACATACTTGTTACACTATACTTGCTTAATTTAAATACAAGATTCGTATTTACATGCATACATAATACTCTATTCTGTCAGAGAGGTATTGGTAGTACTCATGGGAAGATGCCCCCTACCCTTGTGTCTATACTTGACCTTGGATGACGTAGTACTATTTGGGAAGATGCCCCCGCCCTTGTGTCTATTCTTGACCTTGGGTGAATATAATCTGGTGCATTGTATAAACTAACTTTTAGCAGTGGGTTGTGGACACACAGGTTGCAAGTCTCTTATGGCGGGACATGCAACTGAGTGGATTCTCAATGCCTTTGCTGTGTGAACATTCTTTAAGACTTTTCAACTGTTTTAAGACAAACTCTATGAACTCACCAACCATTGTGTTGACACTTTAGCATGTTTATCTCAGGTTAGTAAGGCGATAGCTAGTGCATGGAACTTAGAGTCAAGCTGCATATTCTGAAGACTTACGCTTTTATCATTTACCATTCAAAACTTTATATACATTTATGTATCATACTTTGGAATCTCAAGTTTGTAACTTTGAATTCATTAATCGAATGGTAACTTTTCAAAACGTCTCATTTAGAGTTCGTTTTCTATAACTTTTACTTTGTATTATGAAGTAGCACCCCAATGACACAGTCTTCCGCTGCGGTATTTTGGGGGTGTTACAATTTCCTTATCAATTCAAAAATAGTTCGTTGGGTTGCCCTTCACCGGGACAACACCCAAAATAGTAGTTTATAAATCCATTTAACACGAGTTTCGATATTTGGGCCACGTTGTTACATCCATAACATAAACAGTTTACGAGGAACCGTATTTAAACAGTTGAAACTGTATCCGAACAGTTTGTAGGGAACCGTATTTAAACAGTTGAAACTGTATCCAAACAGTTTGCGGGGAACCGTATTTAAACAGTTGAAACTGTATCCAAACAGTGTGTGGAGAACCGTATTTAAACAGTTGAAACTGTATTTAAATAGTTTGTTCCATAATTCCAAATATCAATAGTAAAATCGTTAGAAAAGTTGTTACACATGCATCTCTTCCAAAGAGTTTATAAACAGTTAAATGATAGAAAGTGTAGCTATGAACTTATAGTAATATGTAAATAGTTAACGAGTACTTGTAAAAGTATAAAGCAATAGTTAAGCATGTATCTCCCCCAAAAACGTTTATAAATCATTGTAAAACAAGTAAGAGTAGGGGCTATGACTCACCTTAGTAGTACGGTAGACAGAGTATAAGTAATGTCAGAAGTGAAGATGGAATTGACTTCAAGAGATAACCTGAATGATATGGAAGTCCGAGATAAGTTCGACTTATCGAGAATTGTGATTTGACATGACGATGGATGACGTAGTGATTTATGTTCAAAAGGTCAATGTTTGTATCGTTGCTACTTGTGTGGCAAATGCTCAAAGTTATATACTATATAACTTGTCTTTATGTATATGTCTCGTTTATTTTTATATTTCTCGTCACGAATTTATGATATGTATCGAAAGTTGGTGAATGATAAATTATAGTAAATGTCAATTTAATTAAATGAATGGATGAGTTCTAAGAATTAATCATTTCCTGATGTGTATTCAAGTTAACCGATAATAACGTCAAGTTATATAATTTACGTTATATATTCAGAAATATATAGTTATTCGTAATTATTGTCTAAAAATGTAGGTCTCGTTATATGTTACTATGATATAGTCATATAAGGTTAACTTGTCAAGCGTACTTAAGTTTCTATGTAAACCCTTAAGTTATACTAAGGTGACTCTTTTAATGCCAAAATGCTTCTCGTACTTAGTCCAAAATTAAATATGTTTACATACTTATAAAAGTCTTTAAGAAAATGATATATATTTCTAAATTTAAGGGTTGAGAGCGTAAAATATTTATAATAGTTTTTAAACTTATAAAAGTCTTTTAGGAAAATGGTAAGGGTGCAAAGTAGAGGGTCTGAAGCTGTCAATATATAAAAGTTTTGCAAACTAGCAAAAATGGCAAAATTGCCATAGCCCAGTCTCGAACTCGAGACCCCTAACTCACAAGCCAGTGAAATAACCAACTGAGCTGAATGACTCTTTTTACACTTTGTAAGTTAATTGTTTCTTTAAAGCTTTCATTACAATTTTATACTTGTTTTATATATTTCATTGTTTCAGTATATACGAATGGTGTTTGTATTCATGTGCATCTTGCTTCATTTTCTTTAACCAAAACTGAGTTCACCATACGTTAATCATTTAAGCTCAGTTTATTTGTGAGTTTCCTTTTATATGATTTTTAATCTTTTAACACCACACAAGCTTAGCCACACAAAACCACCTTTGGTACAAAATGGTAAATCGAGAGTGTATATGCATGCATGGTGCTTATATATCTTGTGTTTTCTTCTTCCTGAGTCCCATCAACAGACAAGTTGTTCAGGTAATTCACCAATACGTGTTTGATTTACTTGTTAATGACTATTTGTTGTATTGCCACACAAGAGCCAATGACACATGTTTTAAAGCTTCTAACATGGGTTTCAACTTGTAAGGTGAACGGGAGTCACGTATGAAAACTCAGTTCATAAAGGACCAAATAACGTGACTATAAGAATTATACGTATGAAATTGAGCTTGGGAAACTTACTACAACAAAAGTGGTGGTGAGGGTGTAAAGGAAACGGAGTGAACGAGAACCAGGCCAAAACATCACTAACGTCTTCAAGTCTTTTAACCCGTCTAGTAGTAACCGAATGGCTTTAAACTTGTTTAGATGATAACCCTAAACCCTCTTGTTCTTCCTTCTTTCTTTCCTATGCTCGACAACAACAAAAATGGTCTGCTTCTTTTATTTATTTTCGATGGGCAGTAGCAAAGAGAATGGGTTGTTTGTATGTGAGTAAACTGCCAAAGCATGGTTTGCTTCTCTTTCTTCTTACGACAGAAGCAACAAAGGTAATATTTTATGTTTAAGTTTGGTTGAGGGATGTGGGAGAGTGATGATGTATAGCTTGGTTAAGGCTTAGCCATGAACCATGATCAGTTACTAGCTTCCATCACTTTGCTTTCACTTGCACTTGGCTCGACAGAAAAATTATAAGTATGCATGATTGTGAGTTGTGGTGAGGTTGTCGAACACCATGTAACCTTTATATACTAGACTGGAATGTGATAAGTAATAGAGTGTTTGCATGTTTCTGGATTGGAGAGGCTTTGAGGTGGGAGGATGAGGGTGTGAGTGAGCTGTCGAGTTACATGCCACCTCCCTCTATAACCAATCGAGATCAAACAGCAAACATGAGTTAAGGAATGTGTATGGATGGTGTCTAGATATTCCTGACGACTGACACAATGCTTTGTGATGATTGGGGATCAAGGGTGGCTGGTGTAAGAGTTACATATGGGTTCTATTAGGTTGTATTCGAGGCAGTAGCAAGTGAGGAAGGTGGAGGTGTGAACAACGAGCTGTTATCTCATATGTTGGTGGTTCACTTGATCTAGCCTAGTCGACCAAGAGAAGGGAACAAGAAAGAAAAGTGGTTTAGTTTTTCAGGTAGCAATGTACACGAGATTGAGAGACAAATGTCATTCTTGAGTCCTTGAGGTAAAGTTAATCCAGAAGGTGTAATAATATGGTTATGTTGTTAGCCGAAAATGTGAGGAGAACAGGCAAAGTAAACTGTACTAGCGATTGAGATTTAGAAAAGATAATACAAATGAACAAGGGTCCTTGAGATGTGGCCTGGTGGGCTTCGTGGTAAATGGCAGATCAGGAGTAAACGAAAAAGAGATAAAAGGATTAAGAAGTCCGTTTGGTTTGGCAAAGGAATAGCTCTCATGTGTTTATTTGTTTGTGTACTAGAGTCGACATATGCATACATGTAAATGGGGTTGGTTTGTGTTGTTTATTTGTTTGGTTATACGAATGGATTTTTAAGTAACACACAAATTTGTATCAAGTTAAAAGAAAAATGGATTAATCGAGCTAAGCTTTGGTGATATTTAAAGTAGCAAACGTATGTTAAAATGGGAAATAATTATCATTCGTGATTCCTTGTCGTGAGGATAATTGAGTCGTGAAATAATATAAATATGTTGTTAAGAGACTTCGTCAAAGATTTGGCCAAAGTAAACAAGCATAAGCCAGTTATATTTAAATAAAATTTACAAAGTTGGGCTTGAATTAGTTCATGATTTGGAATAACGGGTACGCATGCAAGGGTGATTTAAAGGATGTGAATTTATGTTACAATACCCGTTTCGTAACATAGTTGAATAAAAGCAAAAAATTTAGCCCGTAAAATGGATAGTTGAATGGTGACGATAGATTACTCGTGTTACTCGTTTAAAATTAAGAGGGGAAATTTACGGGATGTTATACACCAGGCTTTACCTCTTGAGTGATCTCGAGAAGCTTACAACCCCCACCAGGCAGTGTACCTGATCGTTGTAGTATAGTATAGTGACAAGTACTAGGGGATTGATCGTTCAACTCAGGAATAGTGTCGCTAGGATTAGAAAGCCTAAAAACTAGGTCTAGAGATGAGGGATGATTCTTTTGTATTTTTTATATTTTATGAAAAGCAATTAAAAATCTCGGGTTTTGGAAGAGTGGGCGGAATTAGTTGCTAGTCAACTAACCCAGTAACTAAGATGCAATCAAAATAAAATAACAAAAATGAAAAAAAAAAAAAAAAAAAAAAAAAAAAAAAAAAAAAAAAAAAAAAAGCTAATTTAACTAGTGGTGTGAACAATCAATGGGAAAATTGTGTTTACTTAGATTTCACTACTCCCTAGATATCTTTTACAGGTTGATAGTTTGTTACAGTTGCATGGATGACGGGTTATATTCCCTAATACCAATCGTGGGGTGGCGTACGTACTTCCCCATCTCTATAAGCTCCTACTTCACTCCTATATCGAGCCTGCAAGAAGCTCCTAACATGGGATCACTAGAATTCAATCTTGCATTAAATACAACCATAAAAACCTAGTACGCATTGGTTCATGTTTCTTAAGATTTTCAAGCAAGTGACACTATGGAAGTCTGCCAGTTTTCTTAAGCCTAACATCGAAATCATTCATCTATTACAACTATAAACAAGCAATCAACCCATAATCAACATCTAGGTTTCATTACATCTAAGCAAACACACAAGAGATCTAGCCTAGCATGTTAAAATCAAGACAAGCGTAAGATATATTCAAACAACACATAGACATATTGAATGAATTGAAAGGATACTTATCTTAATTGAACATGAAAGGTTTCAAGGGGTGAAAACCCTTGAAAATACTGTAAAAGTCAAGCTAGTGTTTATTCAACTCGTCCCTAAGATTGTCCTCCCTTTTAGAATGAAAATTACAAAAACTATATATAGATTTCCTAAGGTGACGGCGTCAAGAAGAAACTTCTGACGCCGTCAACCCGCCGCCAAAAATATAACCGGATTGCCTAGATCCAGATTTGATGTCGTCACATTTCTACTGGACCGTCACCATTTTTGCTCTTGACGCCATCATAAAAATGCTCTTGACGCCGTCAGGTACTGTTCCCAGCAAGGAAAATTGAGACTTTGCCATTTTCTTCACTTTTATGCTCCAAAAATGTCCAAAATGCTTCCTTTTCCAGAATTCACTCCAAAAGTACCTAAAATCACAAAAGGAATGATTTAGGGCAATATTTGATCAAATAAATTCAATTCTGGGCTTAAATGACCCCCTAAAAACGGATCATTTTTTGCCTCATCAAGTATCATGTGGAAAAGACAATCTCCATCGGACTTTCATTTAAATGGTTTGGAACAACATTTGAAGCACGTGAAAGTTCCACACTGATGAGATAAGTACCCGACTTTAAATAGTATAAACTATAAGCGGTGATGCCGGGGTCAAAGATAATGTCTTCATTCCCGAAGGAGTGAAGAACTGGAGAAGTCACCCGGTAGGTGAAGAAAAGGAAGAAAACCATGATGAAAATCATGATAAGATCTTCTTCCTCGAGATCAGGCTCATTTACCTGAATTTGGATTTCAACGGTTAAGCTCATTGGGTTTGAAAACATACCGGGCGGGAGGGTGGGAATTTGTAAATTCTTATGATTGAGTACATCTCCCCCCGGGCTATCATACTCCGGAAGAGTCATGATATGAGTGAGTTCACCGGAGAACTCCTCATGAAGAGAATCATTCACATGGTGTGAATCTGTGAACTCTTGTTCCATTGTGGACTCATCACTATCCTCATTCTGAATACCAAAGATTGGATTATCAGAAATCAAAGTGAATTCAGAGTCGAATTCAAACAAAGGATTGGTGAGAGTAGTTTTGAAAGTTTCGGGAACAAAGAGATTAACATTCTCTATTGGACTGTTGGGATCTGAAGTGAGTGACAGATCATGATATAAGAGACTTTCAATTTCTCTTGGATCGGCTTCAAAGTCAAAGAGAACATCGTCACTTCCCGTTGGAAGTGGATTGATGTGAGTGAGTTCATCGCCGAACTCCTCAAGAAGATGATCAGCATCAGAATGTAGAACTGATGCCTCAACATACTCGATGTCTCCATAAGACGCACAATCTTTGCTACAATCGGAGAAAGTCTCAAATTGATCTTTTGGACACTCAAGAGGAGAAGGTAAATCACACATATGATCAAAAGTTCCCTGTGACTCTCTTGGGATTGGGACAAGGTTCTCAGCACTAGACTTTATGAATTCATCCGATTCCTTTGCAGGAATTGTGCTAAGATGCTCACCCCCATGTTTAGAGAGTGAGTGTGAACTTCGGGTGTGATAGCAGTTGTTTGAGATGGAATGTCAACTGCTGGGATATCAACTGATGAACTTGATGAATCTTTATAGAATTGAAGAATATCAAGTGTATCTTCATCATCACTGTCATCAAGAATAAAACAGAACTGAGAGCTAGATTTGGCTGCTTTTTCTTTTGCAATTGATTCCCTGATAGATTTTTCATAGGCATCTTGGGAATTTATTTTAGCAGCCTGCTCTTCAGCTAGCAATTCTTCCATGGATTTCTCATGTGAATTTTGATTGACAAAACATTGTGGGGATGGGGATTTGTCAAAACCGAAAGGTTGACATTGATAATCATCATGAGGACCCCCACAATATACACAAGAAAAACTGGGAGCATTTTGAAATGCTGTTCTATTCAACTCCTCCTTAAGTTCTTTTAATATTTCAAGAGCCTTTAGGCAAAGGTCTTGCTGAATTTCTTGAGGAGTTGTGTGAATCATTTGGTACTGTGGAGGTTGGTAATGATACGAATATCGTAATTGTTAGAAGGAAATGGATTCTTTGTTTAACAATCCGAGCTAAAGTAAGGACTTCCACAGTGCTCACAACAAAATGATTTTTGTGGCAGATTTGGTGAATGATATGGGTATTGGTCATAACCAAAGTTCTGATTGTCTCCCGAAAACTGTTCATAGACAAACGTGTTTCCGGCTTGACACTCAAATCCTTGGTGAGGACCTCCACAAAACTCAAACAGATATGTCAGTATCTCATGATGTGGTGGCTGGTAGGATGAATCAGATGTGTCATGGTAAGGATAGGGAGTTTGGTTATAGACAGACCCATCTCCTGACTCTACCATGCTACAGTTGGGACAATTCCCACCATTATGAGGACCACCACACCATTGGTAACCAAAATGGTGTAGATACGACATAGAAAGAATCAAAGGTTTACAGAGGGTGAGGAATGGAGAATCAAAAGGGTAGGAAGGTGAAGAATGATATTTTTGGTGTTTTTGGAAAACATTTTATACAAATGATAGAGAAAATCTTTTTGGGTTTTTTGTGTTCGTTGAAAACTGATTTTAAAATGTTTTCGGGAACAGTTTTGTTTTTATATGATAATATACACAAGGATGGTAAATTTACAAAGAACTGAATTCCAAAATCACTAATCTGCAAAACCGTTTAGAATAACCTGCACAACCTCCCTGGCAGCGGCGCCAAAATTTGATTGGCTCCAAACGGTCAACCTAAATTGACCAGGTAAATGATCAACAAGGTCGAACAGCGTAGGGCCAATGCTCCGTGGAAGTATAGGGGTTTCCCCGGGTCGTTATGTCCCAGCGAGGTGTGATGGTACAAAAACGGGTTTGTGATCGGGTGAATTTGAATAGGAAAGGGTTTGTGATTGATTAAACTAAGGAATATAAGAAGAAATAGCTTAAATAAGCTATATGGATGGTTACGTGAAAGTTAGATACTTAAAAACGTTTAAAATCTAAAAACGCGTACGTTTACATTTAAAATAATGTAAACGTACAAAATAAAAAGTGAAAACTGAAATCTGAAAACCCTCAGGGGGTAAAAATGACTTTTTTACAAACCTAAGTATGAAAGAAAATTTTTAGAAAACAAAATAAAATTTTACACTAATTAATTATTTAATATTACTTAAATACTATTTAATACTAATTATTAACATTTAAATATCTTAAATACAATATAATATTATTTTAATACTAGAAAAAAATTAAATTTCAAAAATTATAAAATAATTAAAAACTAATTTTAAAATTAAAGATATATCTTTTTGTTTTTTTTGTGATTTTTACATTAATTAATTACTAATTATATTTAATTAAACTAATTAACTAATTTTAAATTACTAATAATACTTAAATGACTTAGAAAATTATAGAAAGATTTGTAAATCTAATTAACCATCACAGGAATCCTAAAAAATTATAAAAAGTTGGTTTTATGTATTTTTACACTACTTTACTAATTATTATCCTGATTATTAATTAATTACTAATTAAACTAATTAGATTCTAAAAATTAGAAGATGAACAGTAAAAATTCTAGAAATATTCCTAAAATTATATTATATTATATAAAAGCTATGAAAAATATAAAAACTAGGGTGTGCTTAATAAAAACTAATTATGCTATTTAATACTTGAATATTAATTCATAATTACTAAAACTAATATTAAATCTAATAAATACTAAATGACAATATAAAAATTTGGAAAAATTACTAAAATTACTTTTAACATAAAATAAAATTAAGAAAAATTTAAAAATGCAAGTTACTTAAAAAAAAGCTAAAAAGGAAAATTAAAAAGATAATTAATATTAAATAGAAACTATAAATTAATTTTAAATTGGTTTTTCTGGATTTTCTTTTGGAACACTATTTTATACTTAAAAACAAGTAACTTTTGTGAAAACAACTTATCTCGAACTTAAAAATAAGCAAAATGGACACAATAAGCTTAACAGTTTGACTTTTGTTGACTTTTGCTAGAAATGAGCCTCTGTGGGGTTCACAGAGGTAAATTTAGGTGCAAACAAGTTTATTAGTCAGGAATGATGCTAAAACAAAAAGCTAATGTCCCAGAATAAGGCAATAAGCAAGAATAAGCTATTGATTCCTTGGCTTCACAAAGAAAATGAGACAGATTTGGAACTGATCTAGGGGGCCCATAAGGGTCAATAAGCTCAAGAGCTTGGTACAAATAGAAAGGTGGGCAGCTTATGAGTCCAAAGAGCCAGGGGGATTGTGGGGCCCACTGTGGAGCCCGATGGGACCCACAGAATTGAGAAAGATGGGGTAGTGTTGCAGTAGCAGGGGAAACAGCCCTCCCTGCAGGTGTGTTTGGGGGCCTGTGGGGCCCATAGAAAAATCACAAAAATGAGATGGCAATGGGACTCAATAGATTAGCTGGAGGAATACCATTTATGAAAAGCTCAAGGCTTGAATCAAAACATAAAATTCTAAACAATTCATTGAAAAAATGGTTTTTCTGCTCAAGGTGAAATTTGACTTTTTTTTGTTTTCCTTCTTATTTGACTTTCATGAACTTTGGGTGATAATAATTGATGAATTATGTTATGTTAATCTTAAATGAACCTAAATGAGGCACCCTAAACACATTCTAAGCTAGATTGAAGCTTATGACTCCCCCAAATCCTAACAGTTAATGAAATGGAGAGGATTAAAGCTCAATTTATTTTTTTACAAGTGACCCCTATGTTTTATGGTTTGAATTTTCTATTCAGACCTAAAGTAACATGCATGAACTAAGAACTACCACACAGACTCCCTCTGAATCCAGTCACTCAGCAATTCCAAACACCCCTAAAAGTACTGCTAAATATTAATGTCAAAGCAAATGAAAGATTAAAGGCTAAACACTGATTCCACTGGTTATAATATGATAACACAAGATCATTCAAGCATAAAACATCAACTACACAAGCATAAAGCACATCTTTGTCAAAATTGCAAGTTATACTATGTAAATTCAATTTTTAGCAAAAGACAAATCCAATGAACAAGCAACCAATATTAATCAATATTATCACTAAACAACAACAAATAAGCATGAAAACAGGAAAATCAAAGCATATAACAGACTAGAACAGTAAATAAAAAAAATGAATAAAAAACTTACAAAATGGAAATCAAGTGAGATCAGTGAACCAAGGGTTTAGATTACACCTATTAGCTTCCCAACAAGCTTCTAATACCCAATCAATTCACAATCAAGTCTGATCCAAGCTTCTTCTTCATTATGACTGATTTTATATTTTTCTTTGATTTTCTTGTTTCTTTTTCTATTTTTGATTTTCTTGTCTTAAACTATCTCTGATGCTTAGAAACCTCTAGGAAGCTTATAAATAAGCTAAGGTGAGCTTATGAGTCCATAAACAACAACTTTCAACAACAATAAGTAACTATGAAATTTTGAGGTAAAAAAATTTCATAAACTAGAAAATACTGAGAACTTTGAAATTAATGATTGGAAAAGATTAATATTACACTGAGATTACTTAATTCAATACTTGAAAGCTAAATTTTACACTGAAATTTAAGAAATTATCTATTCGACATAAATAAAACTAGGATAAACTACACTACTCTAACTAACTCCCTGTCTTCCTCTTTTTTTTCACTTTTATAGACCTTGGTAAGTTTCCACAGCTTTCTCACTTTCTTTCAGAGCCATTGGATGAGTTTAAAGTGATCTTGGCCATTAAACCAATTTTGGCGCCAAAAGAGTATAACCACTGTTCTTGTTGCTTGGAGGATTTTCAAAGCAATTAATGTACTTTGGAAGTATTGGTGAGGTGGAGGGGACAAGGTGCGGGTTTGGCTGAGGTGGAGGAGGGGGGAGATAGAGTGTTGCAGGGTTGAGCAGCCAAGTGGGGATGAAGGAGGGAAAGGTCAAAGGGTTTGACCCCGTGTTTAATATTTAAGGAAGGGTTTTGGGCTTATGGGGATTTTGGGCCAAGGGGTTGGTGGATCAGGGGTTTATTTTGGGTGGGCTTTGGATTTGGTTTGGTTTATTAACTTATAAATCACAAGGACCAACTATGTAATAACTGAAAATTGCAAGGGCTGGTTTTGACAACTTTCCAAAGTGTTCATAAGGGTCATTCCTGCCAAGTACCAATAACCCAAGGATAAAATTGCAATTTTCCACTTTTGTACCCTCAGGGACTATAACTGCCATTTTACAAACTTGGAGGACCAAAACTGTAATTTCTCCAAACTTTTATTCCAACTACCAATGTTGATAAGTTGTGATTTTCCAAGGACCAAAATTGACTTTTATCCAAAAATAATTCACCAGGGACCAATTTTGTCAATTTTGAAACTCCAGGGACTAAACATGTAATTTCTAAAAACTTTTGAAATTTTTCACCAAAGGACTAAATATGACAACTTATGATTTCAAAAGGACCTTTTGTGACTTTTCTTTTAAAATAAGTGCTCAGGGACTATTTCTGCCAATTTTTGAAAGTTAGGGGACTGAAACTGCCAATTATGTAAACTTTGTACGTTTTTCATCTGTTTTCAATCATTTTGCATCTGAAACATATAAAACATGTAGGACCGTAGAACAACCTAAATCACTATTGAATCAAGCTTAAACCTAGAGAGAGAAAGTAAGTAGAGAGACAGAGTGGATGGGAACTCTAGTGTGTGGAATATTAACCTTGATATTACTAATAGAATCACTAAGAGAACCAACCTCTCAAATGAGGTTTACAAGAGTATTTATACATGAAGTCTAGGGCATCATCTATCTTATACATTATTACACTAATGGCCCTTAGACTTTCACAAAACATAAGTACTACACATAAACTTCATCATAATGATATTCTAAAGCAACCCATAACTATACATTAATGACCGACACTTTTTATAAATAAAATACGATGCTAACAATCTCCCCCTAAGTGTTGGTCATTGAAGGTTGCGCGACGTCATCATCTTTGTCTTCATACTTTAACATTCATAGCTCTTGACGTCTTTAAGAATCATTAGATGAGTCATAGTACTTTGTACATTGTTCTTTGTTCATCGATGTTGATATGATCCAATGATGTCATCTGCCTTTCGTCACTTCTGTGTTTGTGGTGGTTGTCTGCCATTCCAACATGCTCATACGTCTTAAGTCTTTGTGATACATGCATTTGTTATTTCCGTTCTTTCACTTTGATCTTTGTCACTTTACTTTGTAGATTCTTCTTTTTGGCGTAGAATCTTTCTTTGACTGTTGCTATCCTTTGATCTTTGTGAGAACTTTCCTTTGACTTTGTGATGCATGTATGAGCATGTGGAATCTTTCGCCATGGAGATGATGTATATCTGCAGGTAAACAGTTAGCAATAAATCAACCGGTACTTACAGATAAGGAATTAGAGATCGTCAACAGCATAATGTGAAGACTCCTTCTAACCCTTACCATGGCCGTTCCCATATCAGATACTCCCGAAAGAGCTTACGAGACCTACTAAGTAGCTCAATGACTGGGTGAGTCGCTGGGGATCACTCCACGACTGTAGACCGTTTGAAACCACCGTGAACACTAAGCGTAACCCATAAAGAATTACCGAAGTGACCTGCTGTCAGGGCTGCTTGATGTTGACCCTGGCAGGAATTTCCGTTCAATCATTGAGAATATACATAAGTAAATCCTCTCATAAACGTTCTGGCAGATTGCTAAGATCTGCGTAGGACTCTAAAGTTTACATCTGGTGTCCTTAATGATGAACAACCAGTGTAGAAATATCATGTGTTCCTATGAGATCTTTTGATGAATCTCGGGGCTCTAGACTCGATAAGTGCACATTTGGTTTCCTATGTGGAGATTAGGGAGAGGTCTCCTGCTTCAATATCAACCATCTCTAAGAGACAGGTCGATAGATTATGCCGGTTCCCCGTGAGAGTGAAACAAGCTCTTTTAAGAGAACTTGAGTGGCTAGAAGGTTTAGTGCAGTGCGTCACTGGGTCCATGACGTCTTTATCTTCAATACCAGTGTCACCTTAGTAACAACCAGTAGCATATGAATTGAACCCGGTGTCTGCCCTAAGGTTGAACATATGGAGGGCTATTTCTTTTCACCCTTTTTTATAACTGTTCTTTTTAATTCTTCAACCCCTTCTTTCTCCTTTCTCATTTTCTCCTTTTTTTCAATCATACCTAAGGACTTCTAATTCTAATCTATTGGAATTGTCCTTGGGTAGATCCCTCCGGCTCTGGCGGATCATAGGACGGTTTATCCTAACCTTAGTCACCTTATAACTTCATGACTATCCTATTGTTGCCATCAAACCATTGATTGAAAATCTCTCAAAGTGTTTATGAATATAAACACATTTTTGTTGACACTTTGAAAGTTTTTGTTTCTTATGAAGGACTCCCCCTTCACATATGCTCATGGATTTTTTAAGAAATTTGCACATGCGTGAGGAGTTTGCACTTTTTGAATTGATCCACTTTCAGTGAACATGACCGATTCGAGACACGCTTACATCACTAGTTAGACTAGCTTGAAGTTATTACCCGTCCTGGTCAAGTCCAAAGAAAGTCTCTCGATACGGTACATTCTACTCAGACAAGTCCTATTCGAGACACGCTTACATCACTAGTTAGACTAGCTTGAAATTATTACCCGTCTAGGACAAGTCTTTTCGATTACTGACATTTTAAGCTTCATCAATTCATTGGTACATTCTGACTCTAGCTCTTTTGAGATTCAGTCACAAGCTTTAAACATCTTTGATCACATTTTAATCATGTCTTCTCCCCCTCAAAAATAGCATATCGTGATATTTTTGATATCAACTGATTAAGAAGAAGCTTTTGGAGAGAAAGACAGATTTCATTTTGCATGAATTCGGAACAATTTTGTTTTTGTACTCCCCCTTAATGATAGCACATTTGAAAATCAATTAAGGGTTTAGAGGGAGTTATCTTGAGCACTCATTTGAAAGATTTTGAAAAATCTTTTGATGAATCTTGAAAAAGTGCTCAAGATTACTATTTTGAAAACGAGTTTTTGTTTGAAGTCTTTTTCGTTTTTTTTTTAGACTTGAACTTTTTGAAAAAGATTTCGTCCTTGAAAATACGAGTCCTTGATTTGAAAACAATCAGAAGTCATCATTTAAGTCCGGGTTTCGTACTGAAGTATACGAAAGCCATTGTGAAGAAACTTTTGAGAAACAACATGTTTTAGAAAAACATTAAAAAGAACTCCCGCTCAAGCATCTGTACATGTCCGTATCATTGTTGAATGACATTTCTAGAAACGTACAGAATATTGATTTATACGAGAGACATGTCGTGAGAAGAATATTTTTGGATTTTTTGATTTTATATTGTTTATGTATTTTGAAATTTTATATTTTTGTATTTTGTTTTTGTTGGTTTTTCAAATTTTGTATTTTGTTTTTTTCAAAAATATTTACAGCGAAGCGATTTTGAAAACTTTTTCAAGAAGATTCGAGAAGACGTTCTAGCTCCTCAGGAGTTAGGCTTCGCATGCCAATTCGTCGAACTAAATAGTCAAACCTTTCTTTTGGAAGGGCTTTAGTAAATAGATCGGCGAGTTGGTAATCAGTATTAACGAAAAATAATTCAACAGTACCTTTCTTCCACGTGTTCTTTGATGAAATGGTAGCGGACTTTGATATGCTTCGTCTTAGAGTGATGTACGGGATTGCACGAGATGGCTATGGCACTTTTTGAGTCACAATACATAGGTATTCTGTCAAAAGTAAAGCCATAATCTGTGAGCTATGTCCGCATCCAAAGAACTTGGGCACAACACGCAGATAGAGACACATACTCGGCTTCGGCGGTTGATAGCGCAGTACAATCCTGTTTCTTTGACGACCAGCTTACTAGTTTTTCACCCAAAAATTGTGCTCCACCTGATGTACTTTTTGCTGTAACTTGATCTCCTGCATGGTCGGCATCTGAAAAGGCTGTTAGATTAAACCCCGAATCCTTCGGATACCAAAGTCCCATGTTAATGGTTCTTCGTAGGTACCGAAAGATCCTTTTAACCTCTTTGAGGTGAAGTTCGGTAGGCTTTGCCTGAAACCGTGCTAACAAACAAATAGCAAATTGAATATCGGGTCGACTAGCAGTTAGGTACATGAGAGAACCGATCATGCTCCGATATTTCTTCGGATCGATGGGTTTCCCAAACAAATCAGCAAGTATTTTTGGTGAAGTGACCATTGGAGTACCAACAGAATCACAGTTTTCCATACCATGTTTTTTCAAAATCTCTATAGTATATTTAGCTTGATTGATAAAAATACCACGAGGGGATTGATGTATTTGTAAACCAAGAAAGAATTTTAGTTCCCCCATCATGGACATTTCAAATTTGCTTTTCATGAGATTTTCAAAATGTTTTGAATGATTCGGATTAGTGGACCCAAAGATAATGTCGTCCACGTAAATCTGAACAATCAAAATGTCATCTTTGAATTTTTTGATAAACAAGGTGTCATCAACTGTTCCTTTGGTGAAATTGTTATTGAGCAAGAAAGATGAGAGTTCGTCGTACCACGCTCTTGGAGCTTGTTTTAAACCATAAATGGCCTTTTTAAGCTTGTAGACGTAGTCTGGATGATCTTTGTCGATGAATCCCTCTGGCTGACTCACATACACTTCTTCTTTCAGAGTTCCATTCAAGAAAGCTGTCTTAATGTCCATCTGATTGACTGTGATGTTTTTGTGAGCTGCATAGGCTAAGAAAATCCGGACTGCTTCAAGTCTAGCTACAGGCGCGAATGATTCTTCGAAATCTATCCCTTCTTCTTGTGGATATCCTTTAGCCACGAGACGAGCTTTGTTACGAATTACAGTCATTTCCTCATCCAGTTTGTTCTTCCACAACCACTTGAGATCAAGAACTCTTTTATCAAGTGGTCGTTCAACAAGTTCCCAACTATTATGTAACAGGTATTGAAGAAATTCCTCCTGCATCGCTTCAATCCAAGGGTTTTCTGCCATTGCTTCCCGAATGTTCTTTGGTTCTTTGAGGCTTATTGAGCAAATGTAAATGCACAATTCGAGATCGGTGGCAAGTTGTCTCCTTGTCTGAACTGGCTTTGAAGGTTCACCAATAACATTTTCTAACGGATGGTCTTTTGTTCATTGAAACGTAGAAGGGTACCTTTGGTTGAACGAATGTGTGTTAGATGGTTCTTGTAACCTTGAAGAAGATTCAGCAGAGTCTGATGCAAACGGGTTTTCAAATGCTTCTTCTTCTTCTAACGCAACATCGTTTGAATTAGTTGTGGGTTCTTCTTGACAATTTGTGTATTGGTTTTGCTCATCAACTCTTGGTAGAACAGATTCAATAACTGGAGTTGCTTTAGTAGATGTTGATGATGTTGAGGTCGTTGGTGCTTCAGCTTCAACTGTTGTAGATGCATCTTGTGATGGTGGTGGTGGTTGATGGTTTTGAGCGGGTGCAGCGGAATGTTGTTGAGATGCATTTGTCGAAGTTCCACCATAATATTCATCAAACATTAACTTGAAGAAATTTTCTAGTTCTTGTTCTGAAGGTTTGTCCGTGTTTGTTGAATGAGCTCCATTAGGCACGAGTCCTGGACTGATGTGTCCAGAAGTCTGACTGTTTGGTGCGGGACCTAATCTGGTTTGATTAGAAGCCATTGGATTAAGCGCGGGTTCTAGAGCGTATCTCTCAGAAGCCATTTGTGAAATCTCGTCAAACTTCACATTCATCGTCTCCATAATCCTTTTCGTTCTTCTATTATACACCCTGAATGCCCTCAAGTTTTCTGAATATCCAATGAAGATTCCAATATCACCCTTAGCTTTCAACTTTCCTAGATCTTCTCTGTCGTTCGTCGGATAGCACAAAGCGCCAAACACGTGAAGGTAAGAGATGTCAGGTTTCCGGTTATTCACAAGCTCATATGGGGTTTTATTGAATCTTGGATGGATTAGGGATCGGTTTTGAGTAAAACAAGCAGTGGCTACAGCATCAGCCCATAAGAATAGAGGTGCACTAGAAAAGATCAGCATTGTGCGAGCAGCTTCCACAAGAGTTCGGTTTCTTCTTTCAACTACCCCATTCTGCTGTGGAGTTCTAACGACTGATGTTTGGTGAGTGATTCCAACATCTTCAAAATAGGATCTTAACTCCTGATTAGTGAATTATGTGCCATTATCTGTTCTTACAATCCTTACTGGAGCTTGAAGTAGAACTTGGATACGCTTCAGAAAGGTGATGATGGTACCTGGTGCTTCGTCTTTTGATCTCAAAAACTTTACCCAAGTATATCTTGAATAATCATCAACAATAACAAGAATATACTTCTTCCCATTAATGCTTTCAATTCTCATTGGGCCACATAAGTCCATGTGCAACAAATGTAACCTTGCTTCCGAACTAGGTACGGTTTTAGATTTATATGATGCTCTTTTGCTTTTTCCTTGTTCGCATGATGGACATAGATGATCCTTGGTGTATTTGAACTTAGGAAGACCGTTGACGATGTTGTCTTTGTCTAACTTGTTGATGGTGTCGAAATTGAGATGGGATAAACGTCTATGCCACAGCCAGGACTTAGTTTCGGTTGCCCTTGTCATGAGACAAATTCGTGATGTAGAAGCCATTTGGTTGATGTCGATAGCATACAAGTTTGTACCACGATTACCAGTTAAGAGATCATCACCAACCAAATTTCTGATAAAAACCGTGTTTCTCCTGAATGCAACTTCTAAATCTGCATCACAAAACTGCCCAACTGAAAACAAGTTGTGTCCCAACCCTTCGACGTAGTAAACTCGAGTGATCAAAAAATTCCCAAACTGAAGATCTCCAAAACCCAGGATAGCTGCTACATGATCATTTCCAAAGGGTACAGTTCCCATGAATTTCCAGATGAAATTGATCAGCAGCTTTAAATTCCCGGTCATGTGCTTGGAGCAACCCGAGTCGACGATCCAAAGACATATTTCGATAACCTGCCAATAACAGAAGAGTTTGTATTTGGAAACCGATTTGAATTTGGTTCCATGGTGTTAGGGGTACAAGTAAAATCACACTCATAGACAGTTGCTACTTGTTTAGCTTGAACTATTTCTAATTTGCCATCCTTGAGTATAAATTCTCTACCCGTTGGAATCCAAACACAATGCTTAAGATAGTTCCTAGGCGTGCGACTATTAGTGGTGTTCCTAATTCTTTTAATTAGGTTTCCAACAAATCTAGATTTTGCACTAGGACCTTTCGAAACGCTCTTCTGTTCAGGCGTAACATTCTCATTCTTAGAAACACATTCATCATGAACATCATTAATTAGACTTTTCTTGCATATTAAACAAACAGTGTCATTACATGCATTAGAACCAGTACTCTCGACATTACATTCAGATGAAATATGTCTCTTATTAGAAAGCGATAAATTCCTAGGGTGTTCTTCTACTTCTTCAACTTTATTCTTGCAACTACTCTTAGAGACAGGCGAGACTCTATTGTTCCTTGTATTGCTCCTAGGCTGTAGTCTGCTGCTCCTAGAGGTGCTGTCTAATCCTGTAGAAGTTGAGGCACACGCATTAGGATTTATATTGTTGTCCTTTTTAGCAACACTAGAATCTTTAGAATTATCCTTTTTGCCCTCATAAGTCTTAGATGTGGAGGCAGACGCATTAGTGGGACTAATCCTAAAAAGGCCAGGTGCTAGAACTTTTGGTGTTTCGACAATCGCTTTTCCTTTATCAATAATCTTTTCATTTTCAATTTTCTTGGGCAAGGGTGTTGGAGTGACTGGTTTTGTCAAATCCTTTTTCTCATCGACTTTTGGAGCAAACCGTGAAATAGACATTTTTGGTTTTTGAACCATATTTGGAACATTTGGTTTCTCCGAAGTCGATGGTTTTGCAAACTTAGTTTCCTCACCCTTCCTTTTTTGACTTTTAAGCTGAGCCCTCAAAAGATCATTTTGCTCTTTCATGTTCTTGAAAGCACGCTCATACGACAGTTTGTCATACTTGCATTCTTCCTTTTTTCGATCAAGTTGTTTAAAACATGACACATTTTCTTTTTCAAGCTTTATAAGAGCATTTTCATATTTGGAAACAATTTCAGAGGTCTCAGCTCTCAGTCTTTCATCGTCTTGAACATAGTATGTTTGTAAAATGATGGACATAATGTCAGTGGTCATAATAGCTTCGAAGAGAGAATCATTTAGGTTTTCCAAAACATTCATGTTTTCACGAGTATCATTAGCTTCGTTTACCAGGGATTTGTGGTCCTTGACAAAGTCGGCCGTTTCTTTTAAGAAAGCTTTTTCAAAATGTATTACCCTCGCACTGATGTTATTCAGTGGGATAGTAATTTCGTTTTCAAAAACTTTTTTCTGCTCAATATGAAAACTGGAATGCCAGTTGTTAATATCGATTGTAGTTTTAGAAGCAACAATGTTTTGAAGTTCTTGAATTCTCTTTTTAACGTCATCCAGAATGTTTCTAGCCTCACTTGTATTAAAAGTGTTGTTAGAAGACATTTGTTCCATTTTTGAAAGAGATTTTGAAACAATTACTTTCTTAGAAAACATTTTTGAGAATGGTCGTTTTATGGAAAACACAGATGGTTCTTTTTGTGGAACAAAAGTAATTCCTGAAAGTTTGTTCAATTTGTTGTAATCAATGGGTTTCAAATCCTTTTGTTTCATTTTAGAAATGCTCTCTTCGACATGTTCTATCGTTTGCACAGAATCCCGAATGACGGGAGGATCATGTTTAATGTAAATAACATTACCATTATACAAAATATTCTGTTCTTGCTGAGCTTTCTTGAGATTACTGGGGGTGTTGTTACCAAGAGCCACTTTATGTTTAGTATGGTAAATCGGATTAGTTTGATTTGAAATCATTTTCATTGTTTGACTTGACTGACCCGACTTAACCACTAATTCTTCTAAATGTTCAATCATGTGTTCTGACTCTACGATTTCGGCCAAAAGTTTGTCTTTTTTCTTTGCAAAGTCCTTTTTCAACTCATCCTTTTCTTTTTCAAGATTGGTATAAGCTGTTTTTTGTTTAGAAAGTTGGTTTTGTAAATCAGAAATTTCCGCGTTTAAAGCTTTTATCTTCTTGAAAGAATTAACATCAAGTGTGTCAAACTTGAGTTGCAATTGTTTTTCCCTCGAAACGGAATTTTGATAACCAGTTTCTAATTCAGACAATCTTTTGTTATGAAACTCAAAAGCTTTAGCGTTTTCCTTGTAACTCTCAAGCTCAGCTGTCAATTTTACATTCGCGGCCTTAACATCGCGATTGACCTTTTTCACTTTTTCGATTTCAATACCACAGTTATTTAATAATGATTCAAATAAAGCACGTGTTTCCTCATCATTCACAGCATGCTGTGAAACGAAGCCTTCATTATGATTCACATCTGGAGTCGCTGAAGGAGTATTGCTACTACTTGGCGTGTCCAGGAATGTATCATAAGTGGATGCTTGCTTCTCAAAATGTTGTTCCTCATGAGGAGACATATTAAATATATCATTATTGTGACATGGGTTGAAATTTGATACCTCAGAGACTGCATTGATGTCATAGACCGGAGGTGTGTCAGAATCTGTATCATACTTTGCCTCCTGAAGATTCGCCATGAATATGCAGTTCGCATCGATATCCTCTCTATCTTCCATGTCATCCATAAGAGCCATAAAATCATTCTCCTCTGCGTTCAACTGAAATCCTGCCTCTGCCTTTTGTGCCAACATCACTGCTTTCTGCAAGTATGCTAGATCTTTCTTGTTTGGCTTAGTAGGACAGTTCCTTGCCATATGACCTACACCCTGACAGTTGAAACACTTTACCGGATTACCCTGATTCACATTTCCCAAATTCCCAACAACTGGAGCTGCAACATTTCTATTCTGATTACCCATTGCCTGATTACCAACATTCTGACCCCTCTAATTTCTAACAAACTGACCCAACTGATTCCCTGCATACTGATTCCCTGCAAACTGACATGCATTCTGCATATTCTGATATCCCTGTTGATTCCCATAAACTCCAACCACTTGGCCTTCATTGCCCATATTGAAACTCGGCTGAGCAAACTGCTTGTTGCGAGTGTTCGATGAGATCCTTTGGTTGTTGTTTGTTGGTGTAGAATAACGTCCTTGGAATGCCTTTGACAGAAAAGCAAACGCTTGGGACAATGCTGCAGTAGCTTCATCATTGTCAGTGAATTCCAGTTCTTGGAATTGTGGGTGTTGCTGTTGTGGAATAACTTGTTGTTGTTGTGGGTAGAACTGTTGTTGGTAGACCGGTGTTGGTTGTAGAATGCATGATGGTTGCATGTAGTTGTGAGTGGAAGATGATGATGGTTGTTGAGTGTTCACTGGTAATGGTGTTGGTGTATTAGCAATTAATGCGAGAGGATCATGATTCTTAGCCAATCTTTCTTTCCTTACTTCATTAGCCTCAGCTTGGTTTTGCTTCAAAAAGTCATAGAGTTGATCATAATTCACCTTGTGTAAATCCTTTGTTTGATTGACAATTGTAACATAACGACCCCATTCTTCTGGAAGGTTATTGATGAATTTGATGTTTGTTGCAATTGGTCGAGGTGTCAACTTGTTTCTGATTAACTCATTCATCAAAGTGCAAAACCTGGTGTAGTATGATTCAATTTGTTCACCTTTGGTGGATGTGAAATTCTCCCATTCAGTAAGAAGTTTGTTCTCAACGTCTTGTTGTCCAATCTCTGTTCCATGGCATATCCTTCTAACACGTTCCCACATATCATGAGCAGTTTCACAGCTGTCGACCGCAGCAAAGATCTCCCGTGGTAATCCAAGTTGGATTAAATGCATTGCCATATCATCGGCTTTGATCTGCGCCTTGTCTTCATCTGTGTAATCTACTTCTGTTTGTACACGCATGAATGGTTGAGTAGGAGGTGTTTCATTTGGATTACCTTCAATTTGAACTTGTCTTGGCTGAAATGGACCTTTTTCTATGGATTTGATTTTGCCATTATCTTTAGTTTTGATGTAACGAAGCATGCGGCTTGTCCATGGAAGATATCCACCTTTTTCAAGCATTGGAGGTCGGTTTTCGGCACCGGCAGCATGAATGTCTTGTTGAGTTGCCATGATTTGAATTCAAAGTGAAACGTTGTTCTGAGGATCTTTTGAAAGATAACAAAGGTTGTTGTTGAAGATTAGATGTTTTGGTGAAGATGAAAGTTTGTTCTCGGTTGATCTGATTGATTTCGTAATTTCCCGCCAAAAATTGAGTATGAAAATTTTCCTCGCCCAAATATGAAAATCACTAAGAAATACAATTCTAAGGTTACCAGAAAAATTTGAGATTTGAAAATTTTTTCGCCAAATTTTACCGAAATTTTTTGAATTTTGGCCAAAAAATTTGAATTTCAGGCCAAAATTTTCAACCTTGTACCAAAATTAAAATCTCGCGTAAAAATTGAACGTTAAGTCTCGTGTGAAAAAAAAAAAAAAAATATATATATATATATATATATATATATATATATATATATATATATATATATATATATATATATATATATATATATATATATATATATATATATATATATATATATATATTTTGGTCTAACTCGATGAGGCTCTAACTCGCAGGAAATTTTCAAACTCGGTAAGTCTTGGATCCTAACTCGGTATATCTTACAAATCCCAAACTCGGTAAGCCCAGATAGTGGTCCAAACTCGATAAGTTAAGCAATTCCCCTAACTCGGTATGTCTATTTGTCTTCTAACTCGATAAGTGCATGTAGTGTTCCTAACTCGATAAGTTAGGTAGGGTTCTTAACTCGATAAGTTCTTAGGGTTTCTAACTCGATATGTATCCTAACTCGATAGAGGTACTTGAGTTGGGCAGAGTTTCCCCTTAGTTAGAGTCACAATACGCCTAACTCGATAAACGATTAGGAATTGAAAGGCTAACTCGCCAAGATATCAAACTCGATAAGTGAAACTTAACACCTAACTCGATAGTAGTAACCCTAACTCGATAGATTTTTAGCACCTAACTCGATAGACCTTAAGACTTAACTCGATAGAACTTAAGACTTACCCCTAACTCGATAAAAAGTCACCCTAACTCGAAAACTTTTTTCACCTAACTCGAAAACAAACTGATGAACAGTAACGAAATTCTTAAAAAACCGATTTTTCACCCACAAAATGATCTAAAACAACCTAAAATTATCCCTAGGCGATTGATACCACTTGTAGGACCGTAGAACAACCTAAATCACTATTGAATCAAGCTTAAACCTAGAGAGAGAAAGTAAGTAGAGAGAGAGAGTGGATGGGAACTCTAGTGTGTGGAATATTAACCTTGATATTACTAATAGAATCACTAAGAGAACCAACCTCTCAAATGAGGTTTACAAGAGTATTTATACATGAAGTCTAGGGCATCATCTATCTTATACATTATTACACTAATAGCCCTTAGACTTTCACAAAACATAAGTACTACACATAAACTTCATCATAATGATATTCTAAAGCAACCCATAACTATACGTTAATGACCGACACTTTTTATAAATAAAATACGATGCTAACAAAACACAATTTTGGAATATTTTCAGTATTTTGATGCATTATTGAGTGTTTTTTAAATGTTTTGCAGCTCAGATTTGACCAAAAATGATGAGTGTTTGAGTACTCATCAATCCCCCACACTAATGCTAGTCCCGAGCAATCTTTTGAGAAAACTTAATGGCAGTAGAGTCAAATTAGGTCTTTAGTCTAGATGTTTAGTGTTTAAGTTTTCTTTGTGTACTTTTTATTTTTAATGAATGCAATTTAAGTTTTCTTCCATTCAGTGTTCTAAATTTTAAGATACTTTTTCAAACTGCTTATTTATCATCTGTTTGTGCTTATTTCTGAGTTACCATTTCGTTTTACACATGAGAATAGCTAGATTCAACATTAATTGGTAAGTTCTAGTTTAAAAAAAAGGGTTGCATTCTCTTTTAAAAAGTCTCAACAGTGAACACCATATTGGGGTGTTTGGCATAAGCTTTAATCTTTTATCTTTAACCACTTTGACCCAAATCCCAGTTTAGTTGAGTCCCATTTTATTGGTGTTAATAAGTTTTAAGTTTAATATCTCATTCTCAGTTTGATTTAAAATATTTTAATTAGTTTTCATATATATATTTTTTTACTTAAGACTGTTTTTAAAGTAGTATAGTCAGCCACTAGTTTAGGTATTTTTAGGCGTTATTTGTACTTCATATTAGTTGCATGTAGGATAACACAAGTTTTAAGCATCTAGCCTTTTACTTTTCAGGTCAATCAACCCATTTTGCACTGCTGTAGCAGCAGCCTTATTGCCCCCCTTTGATCTTATTTTTAGCTTAGCTTAAGTAGGATTCTAGCTTTTATTTTGTGTTTTCATATAGTTAGCAGAATAAACTTTGTAGCTTTAAGCTTTTTATTGGATTTTGGGCTTATTTATTAGCTTATTTTGAGCTTCCAAATTGTTGCATTAGGCCTGCTTCATCAGCATACATTGTGCCCTAAATAGCCTTTGTTTTTCAATTTTAATCTACTCTATCTTGGTCCTTTTGCTCTCAATTTTTGCACTTCAGTAGTTCAGTAGCTTGTCTTTAAGCTTTTACTTTTCTTGACTTTTATTTAATTTTTATTTACAGCTTATTAGGTCTCTAAACTTGGCATTTTGTCCACTATTAGCATTTGCAGCCTAGGTTTTTTTTCATTTTTTTTTGAATCGGTTGTGTTTAGGTGCTTATTGGTTGATTTGGTTTGCTAGTCCCTATTCCCTATAGAGCCTTTTATGAATCCCCTTATCCCTTTTGCATGTTTCCCCCCTAGAGTAGCTTTTAGTAGTTTTTTGTTAGCTTGTTTTGGGCCCCCTAGTGGCCTTTAAACTGGTTGTTGCTGCTACGATTCTGACTCAGCTGAGCTTGTTAAATTTTTCTTTTGTTCTTGATTCTTATGATTGATTGCTGTTTTGATCTTGTTGTTATATTTGATTGTTTTGTTTGCTATGAGTTTGTCCTTGGTTGTTGTTCGTTTTTTGACCACTTGGCCTAGCTGCTACTCCTTTGAGACTCACTGGTGCACATAAGCTCACCATCTATTGAGATTTTTTACAGCTTGCACAAGCTGTTCAAAAGTTCTTCAATAAAAAAAAACCATTTACAAAAGTTGTTCTTTTTACAGCTTGCACAAGTAGTACCCGCAGGGACTACTATTGTACGTTAGGCAAACTTATAATGTAATGAGCCTATAAATACCCCTCATGACTCTCCATTAGGGGTGTGGAAAATTGTGTAACTTTCATTCTTATTAATAAAACCTTTTTCTTCAACCTCTCTCTACTTTATCTCTCTAGAACTTTCATCATGTATACCATCCTTAATCACCAACCTAGACCTCCCGAACCACATAAATCATGTATATTATCGGTCCTACAATGGTCGATACCTATTTTTTATGGAGTGATAAATGATGGGTTTTGGTATTATTGGTTTTCGTAAACAAACGATCGGGCTCGAAAGTTTACTGGTAGAGTATGACCGAGAAGGAAATTTGAATTGTATGTTTGGACGTTTGTTGTCGATGTTTTGGGATTTTAGTTTTGGAGTGTTTTATTGTGACATTTTGAAGAAGACGATAATGAGAGTAAGTATAAAATGAGAGTAAATATAAAGATAGAATGAAAAGTTATGTATAAAAATGATGGGGATTGGGGTATTTATAGGTAAACAAAATGGTAAAGTTTCAAAAAAAATCTAAAGGGTGGCCGTTTAGGAGTGGGCCCAAAAAGAAGAGCCATTATTTTTCTTCCCTATGTTCGTGAGAGCTGAGAACCATCACTTCTTTCTCTCTTTTTTGCTTACGTCACGCATGAGAAAGGGTGTTGATCCCAGTTGAGCAAACGATCTTATAAAAGTTGACTTAGATTGAAACTTAAGCAATAACACGGAATATTAAAGCTTAACTTAAGAAGACCGATTAATAAACTTTCAACACTTCAATATATTAGCAATATACGAGCATTCAACAATGCTAGGGTTTACAACCTTGAAGTGAATTGACTTAACAATGAATACGTAACTATTCTAACCCTAGGAACCTCCATTTATCGACCAAGGAGTCCTAGTAGGTTTACAATAACTTTCTACACAAGATAATATCTTTTTCCATATATATCTAACTGACTCTAATGCATATCCACTAAGCAGTAGATTACAATTACACTAGCAGCGGATACTTTATCACTTCGAGCAGCAAAGTCAGCTAGCAGCAGTTTGTTTACACTAGTAGCAGAGTCCAGGTTCAGCAGCAGTTTGACACTTAGAGAAATTATTAGAAGCAGAATCTTAGAACCCAACAATCCTCCCCTAAACTTGATATTTACTCTAATCATCAAGTTTCTTCAAAGCATACAGAAACACCAGGAGGGTGCTTCCAAACATACTACTTCTTCTCAGATGACTGTTGACTAATGATCTTCTTAAACTTTAATAAAAATTAAAAGCTTGATCATCAGTATCATAAGCCTGTTGTAGTTTAAGCAGCTTATTCACCATTGGATAAACAATCTCCAAGCTAGATGCCAATGGATAATCCTTTTCAACCAGCATATAAATAGTGTCTGCTCTAATATCCAAAACATAAACCCCTGAACTTTGAAAAAGCATCCATTCTCTGACTTTGTATCTTTTAATCTATGTCCATTCTGAATCCTCCATAGAGGTTCAAACATAAGTTTCAAAGCTCTCCAAATAACATATTCAGACTTAGCTTCTTGATCACCATGTGTTTTCACTCCAAAATTTGTAGCACCAAATTTTTCTTTGAACAACCTCTACAAGGTACACATATCCTCTCTATCAAAGTTGTACAGCATTTGTTGAAACCTAAGAAAACTTTGAGTCTTCCCATCAGATCTCTTGACACCATGAAATGTTCTAATTGTACTTTCATATCCTGTAGAGACTTGAATAATAGGATATTTGATTCCCACTGGTTGAGCATCAACTATCTTAGGTTCAGTCCTTTTTGTAACCTTAGTAAGAACCTGCATTTGTTGCTTTAAATGCTCATGAGGAATATGTTCATCATCATGTTCATCATTCTTAACACCTTCATATTCAGAAATGCTTTGTTTTGTTACCTTACTCTTCTTTCTAGCAAAGGTTTTGTGTATGACACCCTTTCTTTTAACACTCTAACTAGGAGAAGTTATATTCTTTGCAACATCAGGCTATTCAATAGTCTTAGCCTCTTTCATTTACTCTGCTTCACTAACTTTCTCAAATACCACTCTTTTATTCATATGAGAAATGTGTTCTTCATCTCTTTTAGAACCAATAGGAAAGAAGGTATTTATTTCCTTTTTAGCTTGTTGATACAAATTGAAAACTTCGTGATCTGTTTTGTGCTTCAATTGTACCAGTTTCCAACCCTTCATGTTTTTTAGATATCTCTCATGCTCTTTCCTCTGTTGTAGTGGAGTTGGTCCTCTGAGAATTTTCTTTTTCTTTCTGATAGCAGCAGCTTCCTTATTTTTCTTTGATGTAAATTCTTTCATCCAAGTCATGGCATCAAATTCAGGAACTTCTTGTTCTTCAATTTTTACTAACTTGGACAATTCAATATCAGCATCTATCCTTATTTTTTCTTCCTCCCATTCCTCATACCTTTTCTTATCCTCAGCTTCCTTTTCAGCTTTTTGTCTTTGTTGTTCAAGCAGTTGTTGTTCAAGCATGTCCTCCTTTTCTTGTTCCTCCATTGCAACAGCTGAATCATGCTCAATCTGCTTCTCTTTAGGTCAATGCACAAAAGGAATTCGTGTGACGTCAATTTCTTCATCATCTGAGTCTAGCATAGGTTCTTTAACAACCTTGCCTTTTCCCTTGTTAGCAGTAGAAGATGATGAAATTGAAATTATTTTTCTCTTTGGAGCAGCAGGTTCTCTTATCACTACTCCTTTCACAGGTGGTTTTGGTAATTGGGATGTTATGGTTGATTTTGATTGTTGTGATTGTGGTTGACTTAGTTTTTATGGTTGTTGTGATGGTTGAGGTTGTGATTCAGATTGAACTTTTGATGTTTTCTTGCTAAGCAAAACCATAGTCTCAGCAGCAGCTTTGTCACCAGAACCAGTTATAAAACCCTGTGCATTAGTAGAATTGACTTTCTCACTAGCAGCAGGATCAACAGCAGTCTCTTGAGCAGCAAAATTCTGAGCAGCATTTCCACTGGCAACAGGATGAAATTCTTGAGCAATAGTGTCTTGAGCAACAGATTCTTTAGCAGTATAATTCTTAGTCTTGTCAGTAGAATCCACATTCTTGACACTAGCAACATCTTGAACAGTAGAATTTGGAACTTTAGCAACAGAATCACTTAAACCTTTTAAAGTTTGACCCATCAACCTTGTAGCCTTTACTAATTTTTCAGGCTCCAAAGTCTTAAGCTTTTCCACCACACTCTCTTGAACACAAACCAACTCCTCTATCACTGCTTTATTACCTTGTTTATCAGTAACAACAAATCCATCTATATCTTGAGGACTTTCAATCTCCATTCCTTCACTCATAACAACATCTTTTAGAACCTCCCCTGAAACCTTACCTGTGTCTAATTCAGTATCCAACCCAGCAGCATCATCATTAACCACATTAGCCTCCCCTGAACCCATTGTCTCATTCCTCCCCTGTTTGGAAGCATCCTCTTCCAAATAAGTAGAATGTTCAGGAGAACTAACTACCTGAGATGTGCCCACTTTCTTTAATCGTTTAAAGGAGGTTGAAGATCTTGATTTCCTTAAAGTTTTTACCTTCTTCTGCAGCTTGGTAATCTTCTTAGCTTGAGCAGCAGACAGAGTTTGAAGATCAAGTACCTTACCCTCCAAAGTGTCACATTTGAGTTCCAAGTTGGTACATTTAACCATCAGTGTCTTTAAAAGTTTCATACTAGCCTCATCACATCGACCTGTGTTACCTGGTCCGAGAGGTGAATCATTGACATTGTCATTTTGTACATTGTCATCCATCAATTCATTTGTTACAAATCTTTCCTCATCACTTTGACCTGTGTTACCTGGTCCGAGAGGTAAATCTTGGGACTTAAACTCAGTATCTAACCTAGTTTGATCATCTGAGCCCCCTGTATTTTCCATGTGGCTAGGGTTACCATCATTGGATTTAGATTCATCAGAACCTTCCTCACTAGATGTTGCCTTGGTTTGGGTCTTACTTATGTTATCACTGCCCTGCTCTGGTTCTAAGCTAGTAGCAGTAGTGATAGCCCTTGCCAACATGTCCTCTCCATAACCTAGGACAGCCTCATCTGGTACACACATCCTAACACTAGCTTGAGGTAGCTCAGTGTTCTTTTTAGCTTTCCTACGGGTATAGAGTATTTTCGGTTGTATGGAGGAAGCTGCAAAATTGGGTGTGGGATGGGAATCAGTTTGTGTGCCTTACCCTTCACCCTGAGTATTTTGCACAAGTTGCACCATGTATGGTAAAAGTGATGTATGTATGCCTGAAAAACCTTTTCCATTATTAAGCAAGAATGTAAACATTTTAGGAACCAATTTTGGTGATTCATAAGTGGCTTTGTGTGTTCTTACTTTTGAAATTTGATTTTCCACAAAGAGTTGAATAAATCTAGGATAAAGTAAGTATGTTCCTGACTCTTTGACACTTTTTACCATTCCTTCCAAAATCATGTTTGAAAAATTGAATGGGTCTCCTTTGCTCAAGCATATCATCGCAGATGCTATGGTAGCACTGAACTCATTCCACCCATATGTTTTAGGACTCAAACAATGCAAAAGATTATGGACCAAAAACTTATAATGAGAACAGAGAAGCCCTTTTTGAAATTTTAAACCATCATTTTGCCTCTCATATCCCAAATCTTTTAAACCCACAAAAATAGAAGTGTTAACAAGACACTTAGTCCCTGTTTCGTCATCAAAGAGAAGAGTTTCTCTTATAGAGGATTCAGTAACAAGTACTCGTTGACCATCTACCTTAGCCTTAATCTGTTTTTCCCCATTTATCGTTTTGACTTTTGCAGTAAACCAAAACTGTTTAATGTAGGAATGATATATAGTAGGGTTCATAGTTAATGCATACCTAATGGAGGTTGCATTGATGAATTTAACCATGTCTGTGAAACCTTCAGGGACCATTGATTCATCCAAAAGTGCAACATTTTTGTGATTCTCAGCCCATGTGTGTGACGATTCTATGAAACAGGGTTTGGGATTTTGGGGATTTTTTACTTTGATGATAATTGAGTGTTAGGTTTAGATTATACTTCAATTGAGAGCGTGTAAAAACTAATTGTGAGATCCAATTAGGTTTTTAAACTTATTTAAGGAAGTTACATAACCGCCCTTACACTTTCAAACATAGCAGTAGAACCCTGTGTAGCAGAAGAACCAGCAGCAGAGTAATATAACTAGCAGCAGAATGATTTGCCAGCAGCAGATTTGACTACACATATGACATTTTCTTGGTCAAAAGTCAAAAGTCAAATCTTTTAAGAATTAGTTCCCGTTTACTAAAATTAATACCAATCAACAACTAAGCATTAACTCTCCTCAGTTAATTATAAAAAGGGGATCTAATCTTTTCCTAATTCATCATCCAATAACCCTAATTTCTTCCAAAAACACACAATCAAATCAATCATGTCTTTCAAACCCGAAATTGTGGAAATTTCCTCTGATTTATCTGATTCATCAGGGGATACGACCCCTTTTCCACCATATGTTCCATCCTATCGACCTCCAAGGAATGGATGCAGAACAAAGGAGCAAGCACGAAAAAGAAAACATGATATCAATGTCTTCAAAGATCTTTTTAGTCCTTCAGAGATTCAAGGTCCTTCAAAAGGGAAAGGTGTGATGACCTCAAGTTCTTCTGATGAAGAAGAAACAACTGATCTTGCCAAGAAGCTACCCAATGCTCTTGCAAAGGCTTTAGACAGCTGTGTCATCATTGAAGAAGATACCAGTTCCTGAGACACCTCATTCATCACGTCCACCTCCTCTCAAAGTTGTGGTAGGGTGTATGACACACGCTAAGTCACAAACATGATTCCATGGTGGTTTTGGTTCGTTGAGTTTAGAGAGAGGAAAAAAAATGGGAAACTTTCTAGAGAGAGAAAGAGAGAAAATTTTATATGTATTAGATTGTAAATGAAGGTCCAACCATCTCCCTTGGTGGGAGAGGGGTATTTATAGTTATAAATAAAACGCCCACTCCCGGGCTGTGGATCAGGTATACAGTGGGTAAAGACCCGTCCTTCTTCCATGATGTTACTTAATCTAAACTAATACTAACAAAATATTAAACTAACTACGAGCTATCTTAATGCTATTACATAATTTGGGTGACCGAGTCTTCCATAAGAATATTTGTATTCCTAACAATCTCCCCCTAAGCTAGGTCACCTTAGAAATTAAGTTCTTGTTCTTCAAGAATTCTTGTGATTTTATAGATCGTAGTTTCTGATTCTTCACTTTTGGCTCACTTTGTACATCAGGCAATGATCTTGTGATAATTGTTCCTTTGGCATGTGTGATCTTTGAGCATTCCTTGAGATCATCAGCCACCGCAAATCTCCAAGCTCATCCTTTGTGGTCTTTCCTTGATGTGGTGTAGTGACTATTGGACCGTCATGCTCACACTCTTCTAGATTAGGAGACTTTTCATCAGAGTTGCGGAAACGTTTTGTTAGTCTCTTCAACATTCATGTTCTTCATTCAGAATGAGTTGTCAGTGTGAGCATGAGGTATGGAATGGCACGATTAAGCTGTAATTGGGTATCACCATCGCCATCTTTATATGTTCCTGAAATTAAAACAGTTAGCAATAAAGATAGAGAACGAATATGGCTTTGTCATTCATTCTGTGAGGACGAACTACCCTCCGGTTCTGTGAGAACCAACCTGTGATCAGGTAGAGTTTCTTTTAAAGAAGACTCTCCTTGACAGGGATTTCCAGCTTTTAGTAATGAATCTTCCAAAGGATCTACTTCGGAATCATCATACTAAGCATGTTCTCATACCGGAACGTCTCAAAGCAGACAGCATGATAGAATGAATCGGTGAATTGATATTCACTGATTGGTGAGAAATTGATTTATAGAAATCACTCGCGTAACACTTAATAAACAATTTTTAAGACATGGCGAGAGTTTTATAATTTGAATCACATTTCCATCAAAAATACTTTTGTTTGATAGATTATACACAATCAATGTGCTCGAAAATTAGTTGATGAGCACATTGAAAGGTTTTTGCAAAAGTATCCGTCAATCCATTTCCTGGAACAAGTTTGATTCAATGTTGAATCGCCCGATCGTTCCTGGAACAACCGTCTTTTTGGCGACGAGTTTTCCTCATTTTGAAAATCGGGTTGCTATCTGAAGTAATAGCAAGCCATAATTTTAAGCCCGGGTTACAGTCTGAAATAACTGCAAGCCATTTTAAAAGAATGTTTTGAGAAACAACATGTTTTAGAAAATCATTATTTGAAATTAAAAGAAAAACTCTTGCTCAAGCATATGTATGTTTCGGTGTCATTATTGAATGACATTTCTAGAAACGTACATAATATTGATTACACAAGAGACATGTCATGAAAAGAATATTTTTGGATTTTTTTTGTAATTTTTCAGATTTTTAAGATTTTTATAGGTTTTATAATTTTCTATTTTCTTTTTGTTTTAAGCTATGTACAAAGGATATGTGAGAGCAATCCTTCACTCTTCATTTTCTTCCTGAAGACATTTAAGAGTTTCTGGTGTGAGGCTCTTCATCCCGAGTCGTGGAAGAATGAACTGGAATCTTTCTCAAGAGAGACCCTTTGTAAAGATATCAGCCAGTTGAAACTCTGTCCTCACGAAGTAGAGTTCCACTACCCATTTCTCCACTTGTTCTCTAATGATGTGATGACGGATGTCAATATGCTTGGATCTAGAATGCTGGACATTGTTGCAGCACAAAGTAATGGCACTTTTGTTATCACAATACA
Source organism: Artemisia argyi (assembly GCA_030686995.1). Classification (NCBI taxonomy): domain Eukaryota; kingdom Viridiplantae; phylum Streptophyta; class Magnoliopsida; order Asterales; family Asteraceae; genus Artemisia; species Artemisia argyi. The sequence goes on along the minus strand of CM060701.1, from coordinate 88,690,049 downwards.
TCGGGATTTTGTTGAAGTCAAACCCATAATCTGATAGTTGAGATCTCATCCACAAAATTTGAGCACAACACGAGGACATGGCAATGTATTCAGCCTCGGTGGATGATATTGATGTACACATTTGCTTTTTAGATGACCAACTTACAAGTTTCTCTCCTACAAATTGAGCACCTCCTGACGTACTTCTACGAGTATCTTGACAACCCGCATGGTCAGCATCTGAGTAAGCCGTGAGAGCCATTGCATTGTCTTTAGGGTACCAGAGACCCATGTGAATGGTCCCTTTAAGATACCTAAATATTCTCTTGACTGCTTCAAGGTGCGTTTTGGTAGGCTTGGATTGATACCGAGCACATATACAAACTGCAAATAGAAGATCTGGCCTACTTGATGTGAGATACATGAGAGATCCAATCATTTCTGTATTTGGTTTGATCAACAGGTGAGCCTGCTGGATCGTCATCAAGTTTAGATCTTTCAACCATTGGAGTGTCAACTGAGTCACTTGAATTAAAACCAAATTTCTTCAGAATGTCATTAGCATATTTGGCTTAATTAATGAAGATGCCGCTTGGATTTTGTGAGATTTGTAACCCCAAGAAGAATGACATTTGTCCCATCATAGACATTTGAAACTTGGAATTCATTTCCTTTGCAAATCGATCACATTCTTTGGAATCAGATGATGCAAAGATGATATCATCTACATAAATTTGAACGTGGAGCAGATGGTTTCTAGTCCTCCTAGTGAACATGGTAGGATCAACAACACCCTTGGTGAATCGGTTTGCTAGAAGAAACTTGGACAAAGTGTCGTACCAAGCTCTAGGAGCTTGTTTTAGACCATACAGAGCTTTCTTCAAATGATATACATGATTTGGCCGTTCAGGGTCCACGAAGCCTTCAGGTTGAGTAACATAGACCACTTCTTTCAAATCTCCATTCAGGAAAGCAGTCTTAACATCCATCTGATAAACAATCATGTTATTGCTAGCAACATTGGCAAGGAATATTCTAATGGCCTCGATACGAGCAACTGGTGCAAACGATTCTTCAAAGTGAATTCACTCTTGTTGACTGTGTCCTTTTGCAACTAGCCGTGCATTGTTTTTCAAGACATCACCATGCTCATCCAGTTTTACTTTGAAGATCCACTTGAGAGCAATGATCATTGCGCATTCTGGTGGAGGCACCAATTCCCATACATCAAGTCGATCAAACACGTGGATTTCTTCTTGCATTGCTGTGAACCAACATTCTTTTGATAAAGCATCATTGAAATCTATGGGTTCGGTTTTGGATAGAATGGAATTAAAGAAGCACCACAAGGCATCGGTAGCAAGTTGTTTTTTGGTGGACACTGGTCGTGAGGGATTTCCTATGATGTTGTCAATAGGATGATCATTGGTCCATTTTCTGAGATGTTCATGAGGTTGAGGCTAGTGTACCGATATAGCTGTGTTGGATTCTCCTGAGGATGATGCTTCGTTGGGGAATTCAGGAGCGAATACATTTTCAAATGGTTCATCATCTGGTGGAGCAAAAGGATTAACTTCACATGAATAGTCTGCTGTTGTTCCTTGATGTTCTGAAGATGATTGTACATTTGACGCATGTTGAGAGTGGCTAGATTCTGGAGCATCCAGATCAATGGAGATAGAAGTGGATGGACCATTAGTGGCATGAGGAGCATCTACAACCATAACATTCGGATCTGCAGCCTGCTGTTCAGGTTAGTGAGGTTCCTGTGACTCAAAGTACTCTTCAAACATTGGGTCAAATAACTTCTTCAATTCTTCACTAGTGGGAGGAACATAAGGAGTGACAGGGTTGGTATTCTGTACAAGTCCCGAACTAATTGGTCCAGGAGATAAAAGATTTGGTGAGGGTCCAGAACTTGTGTGTCCTGAAGCCGTATGCTCTGTCAGCTCATCAAACGTCACATGGATTGTTTCCATGATTTGTCGGGTTCTTTTGTTGTAAATTCGGTACCCCTTTCGATCTCGCGCATATCCAACAAATACCCCAATATCAGCCTTAGCCTTGAGCATCCCTAATTCTTCACTATCGTTGGTTGGATAACATAGAGCTCCAAATACATGAAGAAAGGAGAGTGTTGGATAGATATACTGTAAAACCCAGATTTTCTGAACGCGTAAAATACCTAAAATACCATTCGATTTAAAACTTATGAAATACGAATGATAATTATAACGTAAGTAATAAAAAGCCTAATGCTTGAATAATATAATAAACTTTAGATAACATAAAATTTCACATTTTGGTAACTTTGAATCATATCACACGTAAACAATGTTGCGTGAAACAATAAATCCAAATTATGGAAACATTATATGGATAATCACTCTCTTAAATCACCTCATATTATTCGGCCCAATCACTACCTAATCCCCTTAATTTACGTCTCAATCACCATCAAAACACACGACATTCCATGTTTACCTCACTCGCTTTTCCTTTCTTAAATAAATCCGAATATTCACTTTCGATATATGTCTTGCATTCATTCTACAGGTTTATCACACGTACTTGTTATCTCACCCTTTATGAAACATGCATTTACCTCTCAAAATCAGTCGATCAAATTCCCTAACCTTCTCTCGTGATTCATATGAATCACCTGGGCGTATAGTCTTGGTTGTGATTTTGTTGTTTATTTCGGTCTCGCGTCATTGAATGTTGGTTCGAGATGATACGTATTGTGGCTGTGATCGCATGGGATGTGGGTTCGACATTACGCTTTTAGTTTGTGTGTTTGTCTCACACTTGTAATTCTTGTCGCTGTCTCGATCTACCCTTCGATTGGAGGAATTTGATTTCGTTAGCTAGGGTTCGGGTTCGATCGGGTTGCGGTTTGTTCGTTTCGAGTCCGGTTCGGGTTGTCGCTCTTGATAGAATTCAGTTTCTGTTTGTGTGTGTTGCGGTTGAACCTTGATTTGCTGGATACGATTTTGGTTTCATTGCGGGTTGCGAGTTGGCTGATCACTACTACAAAAAAGGGCATAGAGCCCGGTTAAAAAGGTGCAAAGAGCCCGGTTTTGCATGAGGGCACAAAGGGGGAGGGACTCTATTCGAAATGCATATAGAGCCCGGTTTTAAAAACGGGCTCTATTCTTGATTATAAAGCCCGGTTTTCTACTTAAAAACATGGCTCTATGTGAATAAAAAATACAAAAAAAATAAAAAATAAAAAATAAAAATAAAAATAAAACTGCTATGAATGAATTTGTTGCTCTTCTTTTCCGAATGAACATAGTATTGATTCAAATAAGGAAGATCCATTGACATTACAAGTTTACAACTAGTCTGTTGATGCATTTAGCTTGCCCACGGTATGACTACTCTTGCAAAAAATACATCCAAAAGATACAAGCGAACTTCATTAACTACTTGAACAGAAATGAAAGTAAAACATACACCATATTCGTCACTGTAAGTCTCGTTATCGTCATTGCCTTTGAATAACTCGAAAATAACAAATGTGGTTTGATGAAGTTGATGTTGTCTCCTATCTACCATTAGAATTTAGAATCAAGCCACATGATGACTACATAATAAATCTTGAATCTACCCATCCAAGTATAAGCTCCAAACAACACTAATAACTAGCAATACACCACATGACCACCTGCACAAACTAAAACAAACACACTTTACTATTCTTTCGAGCTTCAAACATATGATTGGCAGTAATTTTACAACTATCAATTTTAGCCGCAATAAAGTGAGTCTAACTTTTCAATGATCTAGTATATATAAGTCCAAACCAAAATAAGCATACATGACTAGTAAATTATACATACATTTCCTCCTTATTCAGCTCCATATCCGGTGTAACCCTCAATAGTCAATAAGGCCAATGCACTCTGTCATGCAGAAAAATCAAACCCATAAAACTGTGTATGTATGCATTAATATGACAAATATCTTCTAGTGATATTCTATGAATAAAAAGGATTACAGTTGGATCCTATGTTGGACTTTTAGTGGTCTATGTTGGATTCTAATGCTATAATTCCAGTTGTTATGACAAACTTTGAGGTGTAAGAAACCAAATCAACAACTTGTTCAGCCTTTGACTTTAAACAATTCCAGATGCAAGTGCAATAAATCAAATGCCACAATTAAAACTCTTACAGCTCAAAAGTGTAAACACATATATTTCCCTTTTCAAACTATCCAATTGCCATAACACTAGTTACCTGCTGATTACAATCCAATTAGAAAGTCCAGGCAGATCCTGTCCTGTCGTTTACTATCCAATTAGTCAAGAATCGAGATAGACCCAAAACATACAACAATGAAAGATATAGTTAACAACAATGGTTGGTTATGCATGCTTTTTCTAGTAGCCTCTAAGAGTGCCCTTTATTACTAATGAGAAGACACTTAACAACAATTCATGTATTACTACTAACATCAAACATAAAAGTTTTAGATCAGCACTCTCAGTAGGATTTGAACCTACGACATTGGGTTTTTAAGGCCCATATTCAACCAAGCTGAATTAAGAGCGTTCAGTGTTGTACAATCAAGTGCAGATAATCTGCCAGACTAAATAAACAACAATAACAATTTTTCGCAAAGAGTCATCTAATTTTATTATTGCCAATGCGTTGATCAACAATCTTTATACTTACCGTAGAAGCCCCTTCATGGTTACCTTGCTCCAAAGCTTCTTTCACAGTGGAAGGCAAAATGTAGACACCTTTCCGTATATATGTTAAACTTGTGGTTCCTCTCTACTAAGCCAAAGAACATAGACAACTGAATAAACTCAATATCAGTTCAAACCATGAACATAGACAATTGGGTAAACTCAATACTTGGTTAGATTTTAATTTATATAGTCAATTCATAAAAAAGACATTAAAGGAATTACCTTCAATCAAAGCCAGTGAGAGGAATTCAACACAATCAAAACACCCATTTATCGAATAAAACACAATCAAAACACCAATTTACAACTGATTATTTTAGTCTTCATATTAAAATTAAGATTTGTTTTTGTGTCATATAATTTTAAATCCCATACACAGCTTATAAAACAAACAATTTCATTTCCAAATCAAGACTTTATAACCTAACAATACAAAAAACATATAAACAAAATGAAACTTATTCCTGAATAAAACTTAACAACAACATTAATGAGATATATTAAAAAGGTTAATTGAAAAACAACATCAATTGTAGCAGTATGGTACCTCCTAATTTGATTAGTCTGTTGCTGGCTTGGGGTCGCGTGATGAAGGTGGATTGTGACGGCAATGGTGTGCGACGGTGGCTGAGGGATGTTGTTGTGAAAGTGAAAGTGAATCTGGGAAGGTGAAGAGGGGGGAAATGTTTTTAGTGTATTGGGAAGGTAATGAAAATGAGGGAGGGGAAATAAAGCGCCCAAAAATTTTTAAGTATTTTCATTTGATTTTGAAGAACCGCCTATCTTACAAAACTGATAAAGCCCGGTTTTGACAAAAAAAAAAATAGGGCTCTATTGATTTTTAGATAAAGCCCGGTTTTATAAGAGAAAATATGGCTCTATACGAGGAATAGAGCCCGGTTTTGAGGAAGAAAATGCGGCTCTAAAATTCTTCAACATAGAGCCCGGTTTTGTAAAAGAAAACATGGCTCTATACCTTTTTTTAGAACACAAAATCTCTTTAGAGCCCGTTTTTCACTAAAACCAGGCTCTATTAAGAGGGCTCTATTTCAAAATCTCTAGTAGTGGATCCATGGCTCATGTTTAGTTGATCTGATTCATTGGGGTTTGGTTCGTGTGGCATGCGGCTTTGATCGTGTCCATTGGTCTCTCGATTCCTTTTCCTTCGATCGTATAGGGTAAACTTAACAAACTATTATGTTTTCTTTCATGTTAATCTCTCTACGTCTGTTTATATATATGTCACCTAAACACTACAATGAATTGGTTAAAGCTTATACATACATGCGTTTGGAATGTCATAAATCATAAAAGTGTCACATGAAATCATGAACTAAAAAAAATAAAAGAACCTATGTTGTCGACTGTTTTAGCTGTAAGAATCGACTTATACATTATGTATACGGATTAATTATATGTGTGGTTTGATCTAGTTTTATTCGACCTAAAACCTATTTTGAATCTAATCTTTTACGAGATACATAAAGAATGGAGAGTGCATGCATGTTCTGTTTGATTCGAAATGATGAAAATAAATATAAAGGGTTTTGTGGAGTTAGTGATGGCTCGTTGAAATGAGTAACAAAAAGGAGATATAATATGTATTCTTAAAATTTACATGTTAGACACTAGACTTTGTAATACTGACACTGTTAACCCTAAACTATTATTAATTGTCATAATTAATCCTAATCTAAATATTTATCATTTTTAGCACTTTAACTTCATTAAATGTTAATTTTGATTATTAATGGCTAATCATGCTAATTCGGGAAACTTACTAAATATTAGTATGAAAACTTACTAATTCGAGAAACCTGCTAAAAATATAAAGTTACTTAAAATTAAGTTACTATAAATAGAAGGTTACTAAAAATGGAAAGTTACTAAAAATGGAAAGCCGACTAAAATGAGCAATCTAATTTAAAATAAGTTATTAATATTAAGACGATCATTAATTCGTGTAGATTCGTTGAAGAAGGAGTGACTTCATATCCTTGTGTTTCTGATATGGTTCATTTGCGGTTTGAGGTACATATATTATAACCTTTCAGTAAGGTTTCTCATGACTCGTGATCCGTTTCTTTTGCCACTACTATGAATTCTGACCTTTGTATATCTGATACCTTTGGTTCATCTGTTATGATAATTTGATATGAAAACCTTTTGAAAATATAACTTGATGTTATGGAAGGAAACTGTTTTGAAGTGACAATCTATGATTTTGATACGAAACCAGTTTTAAATGAAGGATTAATTGGCTTTTATGAAGAATGTTTTAAAAAGGGATATTTTGTGATAGAAATGGATGAATGATTTGTAAAGTTTTTAAATTTGTTTTCTCTTAACTCTTTCATGTTTTATTATGAACTTATGAAACTTGATAATGAATCCTTTGGGCATGAACCATTGATATGACTTCTGATATTATGACCTTTAATATTCTGAACCTTTGATATGACTTCTGATATTCTGAACCTTTGATATGAACCTTATGATATGAACCTCTCATTTGAACTCTGATTATGAACCTTTGCCGTTTGTTAACCTTTGTTATGCACCCTATATTGAAGACCTTCTGATTCTGATTATGATTATGGACCTTGATTCTGATTCTGTGATGATGACCTTATACTTTGACCTTCTGTTTTGACCTACCCAGTTAGATACCCGAGCCATTTCACTAGGCATGGGGGTTCCATGTCCGTGTCAGTGATGCACCTCTGACATGACTCTAGGGCAGTAGAGTGATGTTCTGCCACGTCCCCTTTCTGTTATATGATGTGCACACTTCATGATATGATTTATTATGGCCAATCTGATTTATGTGGGGGCGTATGGATGCATCCTAGATCTGTTATGTTATCTGTCATATATTATATTATTATCTGGTCTGGTGAATGTGGCGTATGTTCAATATGCGTCCTTCACATTTCTAGGAGCTAGCTACTCCATGGTTACTATTATGCTGCAGGATATGTTTGAAGAATATGACATGATATTTCTGTTTTGGGCTCGTTGGTAGATGACTGACCAAACCTTATTTGACCTAACCTTACCTTACTTTACCCTTTACTTCTCTTACCTTTTGATATTACCCAAATGCAACATATATTCTGTTATCTCTTTTCTGTTTCATATTACTTTGTTGTTATATCTGTTAACTGAGCTTTTTATGCTCAGCCGCATTTCTTTTCCCCAGGCAGGTTTTAGAAGGAAGTTGGGTTATGGGTGAAGAGTGCAAGTAGGACTTTTAGAGAAGACTTTATCTTTGCTAGCTATCAGGGACTAGAGTTGATTGGAAGACGTTTTGTATTAGATATTTTGTACCTTAGTTTTGTTTTGTAATTCTTGGCCTTAGAATTCCTTTGTAACCTTTGTATCTGATTGTATTATTGAAGTCTTATGCTTGTATATGTTCTGTTTGACACCATGAATGTGATACCTTAGCCCTTGTCGGGTTGGGGTGTTACATATACTCTGACCAAACTACTTTGTAGCTTGTAAGGTTTTAACAATCTTGAATAACTCAAAATAATTAATATTGAAACACTGATATTACTTTGTAAAGTATGCTGAATCTACTAACACAAAGCTAAAAAGAACTTTGTTAATATTAAAACCAATTCTTGAACCTGCTTCTCTAAATACAGATTCACTAACAATCCCTAACTTCACTAAAATCGTTTTCTAGAAATCGTATTGTGAAACTCTAAAACTCATATATCTAATACCATCCTAAGGCTCCTTTTATAGGCATAAGGAAAACCTTAAGTCGGTTTACAATAATTACTTGAACGACAAGTAAACTATCCCTAACTAATTCTAGAATATTCATATAATATTACATAATAATCCTTTAAACAATATTGCATATGAGTCCTTGTTATTAGAAGTACTTTGCATAATCTTCAACTACGAGCGGTACTTTGACCTTGAACAACACGTTGACTTTGAGCAGTACTTTGATATAGCAGTACTTTGATCTTTCCAGCAGTACTTTGATCTTCATATCCCAACAATCCTCCCCTAACTTGAACTCCACTTGCTTGATTTCAAGTTTCTTTGCTTTCTTTGATCTTCAACAACTTTATCATCAACGAAAATTGTATTTCTGTCTCTTTTCTTTCTTGTATGTCAAAGTGCTCTTGATCAGCTTCAGATGATATCTTTACAGCAACTCAACAATATTTTGACAAAGTGTACATCAAATCTTTTAAAGTTTCATGCTATTCTCATCACTTCCAGATGTGTAAACTTCTGTGTGAGGTGAATCATTGAATTTTAATGGATTTTGATGTCTCTTTACCAAAGCCATTAACTCTGGACTAGCCAATGTTTAGGTTAGAACAACCATGGTACATTGATAACCATATGATTTTTAGCAAATCATCAGCTATCAACGGATATGATTAGTCTTTACCAATAGCCATTTGCTTTTGGACTAGTTAGTTCTTTAATTTCAACCATGGTGAACTAATTACCATAAATGGATTTTCCACAGCCTTTACCATAAGCCATTTTCTTGTAGGCTAGTCAACTCTCCACTTTTACAAATATGGTGAGTTGAACACCATACAATTTTTAGTAAATTGTCAACTAAAAACGGATTTGATTATCACATCAGAGTCGTACCCTCATGATGAGTGAAACTCTTTCTTGTCTGTTAGACGTGGTGAGTTGATTACCATTTGTTGTGTAGTACAAGTACTAACACCATGTTTTACTCTTCAAATCCTTTTATTGATATCATCTTTTTGCTTCAAAAACTTTTATTTTGTTATAAAAAGCTTTTACTGATTTTATGCAGCAAGCATTACTTTGGTAAAATACTGTTTGTCTTGCAGTACTTTGAGAAAGTACTTTTTATTCAAAAGATTTATATAATTAAGATCATACCTCTATTCCATGATCCAACATCTTGAGCATAAGTTCTCTTATCAAAGGATATCTTCTTTCAGCTAACATATGAATCATGGTACCATCTTCCATCTCAAGTGAATGAACCCCTGATGACTCAAAGAATCTCCATCTTGTTATATCCTAGTTTTCTTAATCATTCCATGGAGTATCATTACTTGTTTCTTCAGTTTCCCAGATGGTTATCAAATCTCCAAGTAAGATTAATCCCACTCCTGTTGCTTCAATATTCTCATAGTAAGTCTGCACTTGTAAATATAAATTTTATAGATCTTCTCTATCTATCATGTGCAGAACATCCCATAGCATATTAAACACAATGAAGCTTTCATCCTCTCTGTTGAACATGAGATAATTCCTTCAGTTGATTCAACCACAGAGAATGAGATAATCTTAGACTTTGTTCCAGAGTCTTCTGTTTTCTTGTTTTCAAAATCAACAACTCTGAAATAATTCTTCAGTTCATCAATTGTATCTGATCTTATCATTTTAAGCCTTTTTGTCAATTGATCATCCTGAATAGCTTTCTTCTTTTTTAACTTTCTTTTCTCAGCTTGTTCTTTCATTACATCTTCTAACTTCTTTTCTCTTTCAGCATCCATAGGCACAAAGTTATCCAGCTCTCTCTTAATAGATTCTTGAACACTATCCCACAGTGCTTTCACATCTGGATACCTTAGCCTTTGTAAATTCTTATATCATCTTCCTTTCAAGAAACTTATCATCCAATTTCTTTCTTGAGCAATAGTTATTGGTCTTCTTGTTACAGCAACTGACTTTCTTGTCTCTTCTAAGTACTCTGCATCATAAATAGCTTGTTGCTGTCTAGCAATCTCTTCATTCTTAGCAATCTCAATTTCTCTCAGTTGTGCAAGAGTAAACTGCTTCTTTTTCTTCTTGGTTTCCTTCATGATCCCTTTTCCTTTGTCTTTTGGATCTAAAGCTTCAGGTTCAGAAGAAGATTCAGAGACTTGCTGTGCAGGCTCAGAAATATGTATACCTGTTGGTCTATCCAAATTGAGCATTATTTGAGCTATTGTCTCATCATCACTAGCTGTATGCTCCTTGACTTCTTCTTGCTGAATTGGATTAGAAGGACCAACTTCTTATTCAAATGCTTTTGTAGAAAGTCCAGCTGTAGAAGTTCCAATTCCATCAATATTTATTGCAGCAGTACCTTGCACACTAGAACTTTGCATACCAGTACTTTCATCAACAGTACTTTGAACATCAGTACTTTGAATATGATTACTTTGAATACTTTCAACTTGTTCTTCAGTTTCTTACTCATCAACTTTTTCTTCTTGAACAATATTCTCAGCTCCATCAATCTTTTTCTCTGCACAAAATTCAAAGGTTCTTCTGGATAATGCCAAAGATGAGCATCTTCTGAATATTGAAATCCTACATCATCTTCATTCAAATTATCTTCTTGATTCCTCCCCAATTTGAAAGATGATGGCTTCTTCGTACTCCTCTTAGATTTAGAGGCCTTCTTGGCTGACTTAGACTTCTTCTTTTTGGATTGCTTCTGTTCTTTCACATAAATTCTAAAGTTCTAAACAAGTGGCCACACAAACCTCTTCAACCTTCTGAATTTATTCCTCAATCTTTTAATCTCTGCAGCCTTGTTATCAATCACTTTCTTCATTCTCCTTAACTCCCTAGTCAAAGCATAATTATCCAAAGGTCCCTTACCCCCCTCATCTCCTCCAGGTGTTCGAAACCCACTTGTGGAAGTATAATCATTGGGAGAAAGTGTTGGAGTATGCTCCGAAGCAGTACCTTGCAGAGAAGTACCTTCCTTTGAAATAGAATGTGGAGCAGTACTTTCAGCAGAAACAGATTTTTCCTTTGAAACAGATACTGAGGCAGTTCTTTCACTTGAATCAACAGGCTGTGGTGAAGCAAGAGGTGGTGTAGGAATGTGTGCTGATTCAGAATTGTCAGATTTCTCAGCATGTTCAGAATGAGCAGAACCACTAGCTTCAGCAACCTCATCCCTAACAGCTTGTGCTACATCCAATATATAAGCATTCAAAGGTGTATTGTGACCCGAAAACTTAACTCGCTTGTGAGACATAAATGTAAACACCTTAGGTGGAAGCACAACACTAGGTATATAATCTAGAGGTTTTGGTGTCCCTTCAAGTGGTTTTTCTAAGAAAAGCTGAACAAATCTAGGGTACATCAAGAATGGTGAACCAACCTTAATATGTGCAATCATACCATCAAGAATCATATAAGAAAAGTTGAATGGCTGATTGGTAACTAGGCCAACTAAGGCAGAAGCTATGGCATGTCCAAATTGATCCCAAGCTGTACTTTTGGGACTCAAGCAATGAAGCAAAACATGAATTAGATATTTCCAATGAGGACTTACCAATGCTTTATGAAAAGTAAGCTTGTTCAAAGCTCCTTCATACCCAATATCCCTGAGTGCATCCCAAACATCTTGCTTTTCAAACAAAAAAGTGCCTCCGTCATCATCAAGCAGCAAGATTTCCCTTATGGTTGCTTCAGTAATGCGAATTGCTCTTCCTACAATTGTGGCATGAATGACATCCTCCCCATCTTCTAGTTCAGCCCTAGCCGTAGCCCAAAATTCTTTTATCCAGGGGCCAATAACTTCTGGATTCACTAAAAGCGAGTAATTAATGGATGATCTAGTGAGAAAGTCAATGATCCCATGAAAATCAAGGTTCTTTTGTGTTTTCTCCAGGTTAGCAATCATATTGTGTTTGGTGATGGTAGGACGGTTTGCCATTGTAAGTGTAATTGAAAGAAGAATGATGATCGATGATGAATTTGGTGGGATTGATGAATGAATACGAGTTTGTAAAGATGAAAAAGATATGTGTAAAGAGGGATAATATATAAAAAATCACGGATAATAAATTATTTTACCGTTATTTTTGGAAGTCATCTTCCCCATATCTTTTGAAAGGTTGTTACCCATATTTTTTACCGTTGGAACAGTATCCTGACACATCAGCGCATCCTTCAAAACACCAAGCAGTACTTTGGCAAAGTACTTTCCCATCAAAATATCTATTAGCGTTGACTGTTTGACCAAAATATCTTCTGAAAGTCAACCCGAGATATTTAATACCTTCCAAATTAATTCCCCAAAGATACAAAAGCAAGTAGAATTGAATGATCATCATTAATAACCCTTGAGACTTTCTTGCCTATAAAAAGAACTTTCAACGAACACTTCTCTTCATCAAAACTTGTAACTCTCACAAAAACCCTAATCAACATCATGAGCCACTTCCCTTTGGTTTACATCTCTTCTCATGACTCAACTGATTCAGAAATCAGTTATTACTCTGATTCTGACTTTGACTCTGATGCTGGATGGAATGGTTACTTTCCTCCTGATGCGGCAAGCTCTAACAACCTAAAACCTAACAAAAAGATGTTTGTTCCTGCTCCTGCTCCAAACCTTCCTAGTGAATTACCACAGGCCCTAACACAGGCTCTTGAGTATGCCTTATAGAACATGAAGTGGCCTGCTCAAAGGAAACCTGCAAGACCAGAGAGACCTCCAAAGCAAGTACTTAGCCTGCGTGCCCAAGGAAACGGTCATCTTTTGATGACAAAAGAAAGACTGTTTAGAAGGGAAAGCAGAGCTATCAAGGAAAAGGAAAAAGGCCAATGGAGTAGGGTGTGTAGGGTGTAGGTTGGGTAGGTTTGGTGTAGGTTGTTAGGATAAGTTCACTCTTTGTCTTGGTTGTGTATCTTTGTCATGGTTGTGTCTGTATCTCAGGAATGGTGAATGTAACCTCTTTGAATAAGAATGACTAAAATGTCTTTATCTTTTGAATGATACATGTAGCCTCCCCTCAAATAATGACTAACTACTAATGCCTCCCCTCAAAAATAGCTTAATTATTTATCATACCAATACTCACTACTAAGAAAGTAAATCTTGAAACATCAAAGCCCTTTGTGAGTAAATCTGCTACATAATCATCGATATGGACTTTAACCACATTTATAAGCCTGTGCTTATAGCAATCTCTGATAAAATGATGCCTTATTTGAATGTTCTTTGTTTTGGAGTGATAAACTGGATTCTTCACAATACATATGGTACTCTCATTATCAATGTTGATAGGAGTGTTCTTGAAGTTGAATCTATAATCCAAAATCTGATTTTGCAACCAAAGTACTTGTGCACAACAACTTGCAGCAGCTACATATTCTACTTCTGTGGAAGATGTTGCTGCAAGTGTTTGCTTTTTGCATTGCAAAGACACTAATCTATTTCCAAGATATTGGCATCCTCCAGTGGTTGATCTTCTGTCATAGTTATCACCAACATAATCACAGTCTGAGAAAGCTTCTAGCTTAGGTTGTTGCCTAAGGTACCTAAAAATTCTTTTGACAACATTCAAATGTGAGACCTTGGGTTGAACTTGATGTCTTGCAGATAAACAAACAGCAAAAGTAATGTCAGGTCTAGATGCAGTTAAGTACATTAGACATCCAATCATAGACCTGTATAGTTTGACATGAACATCTTCTCCATCTTCATCTTTTCCCAAAGGTTTGTTAGCATCAACTGGTGTAGATGCTGGCTTGACAGTGGTGAAGTTGAATCTCTTAAGAATGTCTGCAACATACTTATCTTGACTTATAAAAATTCCACTACTTGGTTGTTGAACTTGAAGCCCCAAAAAGAATGTTAATTCACCCATTGAGCTCATCTGAAATTCTTTTTGCATAAGATCTTCAAATTCCTTCACCATTGACTGCTTTGTAGCTCCAAAAATAATATCATCCACATACACTTGGACAAACATGATATCCTTTTTATCTCTTTTGATAAACAAGGTCTTGTCAATAGCACCACTCCTGTAACCATGTTGCAATAGAAAAGTGGAGAGTCTTTCATACCTTGCTTTAGGGGCGTGATGAAGGCCATACAGAGCCTTGATAACCTTGTAGACTTTGCTTGGATGTGCAGGATCTTCAAAACCAGGAGGTTGTTTAAAATACACTTCCTCTGTGATAGTGCCATATAGAAAAGCACTTTTAACATCCATTTGATATACAGGAAAGCCCATATATGATGCAAAAGCCAAAAACAACCTTATGGCTTCAATCTTTGCCACAGGAGCAAAGACTTCATCATAGTCTACCCCTTCTTCTTGTCTATATCCTTGAGCTACCCACCTTGCTTTATTCTTGATGACATTCCCTCTTTCATCTCTTTTAACTCTGAAGACACATTTTTGTCCAATTAGTCTCTTACCATCAGGTAAATCACATAATACCCATACTTCTTGAAGTTTAAAGTGTAATAGTTCTTCTTGCATGGCTTCAACCCAACTCTCCTTGGCTAATGCTTGTTTGACTGTCTTAGGTTCTTCTTGAGACAGAAAGCAAGCAAATAAGCACAATTGCTGATCCTTGTGATTCACCCTATTCTGCTTGTAGATAAAGCTAAGTAAAGAAGTATGTTGTTGAGACATATTCTTAGCTTTAGTTTTTGTGAGCACTCCTGAAGTAGAAGGTCCAATAATTTTACTAACAGGATGATTTTTATGAATTCTTAGTGTAGGAGTTGGTGAAACTTCAAGATTATCTTCCAAATTTGTGAAATCAAGGTCTTCATTGGAATCTGAGAAAATGACTTCTTTTTCCAATTAATCATCAGTATCTTCCAAGGCAGGCATGGTTGGATCAGTTAAATCATTAGCATTTATCCAATTTGAAGTATTTAAGACTTGAGAAGTACTTTCAAATGGACCAGCAGTACTTTGGGGCAAAGTACTGTCAGTGCCTTTAGCCTTCTTCTTTTCTGCTTCACAAGCTCTCCTTTGATCATCTTCATAGGACTTAGCAATTGTTTCTTGAATAAGCATCCTATTAAGTTCATCTTGGATAGCTTGGTCTTCATTAGATACTGTGGTCTTTGGTTGAACAGAACTTTGTGGATCAACAGTACCTTGAGGTTCAGCAGTACTTTTCTTCTCATCACTGGGTGCTTCATCAAAATCATCTTCAGATCTTATATTGACTCCATGAACAATGTATTATGATTCTTCTTCATTGTGAACATCTTGATTTTCTTCCCTTATAGGTACATAGTTCATGGATGAGGCCATTAAATCAAGATCAAACATCCAATCAGGACCTTTACCTTTCTGATTTTCTTGTTCTTCTAGAAATTCAACATGAAGACATTCTTGAACCTTCTTAGTAGCCCTGTTGTACACTCTAAATCCTTTGCTACTGGTACAATAACCCAATAAGTATCCTTCATCTGACTTACCATCAAATTTTCCCAAATTATCAGCAATGTTCAAGATAGTCAGGGGAAATCCAAAAGGTTTCATGAACTTAATGTTTGGTTTCTTTCCCATGAGTAACTCATAAGGTGTCTTCATCTGAGGTTTTGTCACTGATACTCTATTCAACACATAACAAGCAGCACTTACATCTTCAGCCCAAAATGGAACAGGTAATTGGGAGTCTGCAAGCATTGTCCTTGCTGCTTCTATCAAAGTTCTATTCTTCCTTTCTGAAACTCCATTCTGCTAAGGAGTTCTAGCAATACTAAACTCTCTCTTAATTCCTTTCTTGGCACAAAATTCATCCATAAGCTGATTCTTGAATTCAGTCCCATTGTCACATCTAATGCCTCTAACCTTGAGTCTTAACTGATTTTCAAGTGCTATTATAAGATCATGAATAGCATCAAAAGTTTCATCTTTGAATCCCAAGAAAAAGACCCAGCTAAATCTGCTACAAGCATCTGTTATAACCAAACAGTACTTCTTCTTTTTTAAACTAACAACTGAAACAGGTCCAAACAGATCCATATGCAGCAATTCCAAAGGCTCCGTAATAGTTCTTTCTTCAATCTTTTTACATGAAGCCTTGTGTTATTTACCTTTCTTGCAAGCCAGACATGAATGATCAAGTTTGAGTGTTTTAGAAGGTAAACCTTTAACTAAATTTCCTTTGACCAACTTGTTGATAGTCTTGAAGTTTACATGCCCTAGTCTTCTATGCCATTTATGTGCTTCTTCCATTGTTGCCCTTGCTATCAAGCATGTTGCTCTTTCAGCAGAATTGATGTTCTTCAAGTCTATGCTATACACATAATTGGTTCTTGGTGCTCTCAGCATCACCAAGTTTTCATCTTCTAATCTAAACTCAGGGGAGAGAATAAGACATTCTGTGTCAAGAAACAACACATGGTACTTCTTGTCACAGATCTGAGAGACTGACAAAAGGTTGAATTTAAGCTCATTCACATATCTAACATTCTCAAAATCAATTGATCCTGCCTTAATGGTTCCTTTGCCAGTGATTCTCCTTTCATCAGGATCAATCCCAAAAGCAACTCTTCCTCCAAAATAAGCCTTAAAATCTGACAAGAGCTCCTTTTCTCCTGTCATACTTCCAGAGCAACCACTATCCACAATAAGATGATCTTTAAGCTCCTCTGCTGGGTTGCCCTGCATAAAAATGAAAAGGGTTAGTGTTTTTTAGGAACCCAAGCAATTACTGACTTGTGTTCCCCTTGTGGAGTAACATACTCAAATTCTTTGAGTATGTAATCACCACTGTTTTTTAGAACACTATCAAGAATTAATGTTTTTGATTCCAAAACCTGTGTTGAATTGTTATCAACACTCCCTTTTTCACCCTTATTTTCTGAAAGTACTTTGTCACCCTCAGCAGTACTTTCTTTCTTAACCCATTTAGTTGTAACTTTTGGTGTTGGATTTCGTGTTCTAGCAGCTTTTCTTGAGTTGTAAGGCCTTCCAAGTTTGTAAGAATTGAATCTCCTTGGTCTTACACTTGAGTCTTTGCTAGTAGTACCTTGATTGGGAAACTTCCTAACAGTACTTTGAGAGAGTACTGCTTGACAAGTATTTTGAGAGGTATTTCTTGAAGGTACTGTGGGTTTGGAGAATCGTCTTTTCTGATGAGGGTACCTATAGTCTTTTGAGAAATTACTATGGTTAACCCTATTTGAATAATTCCAAGCTAGTTTATTCTCCCTTGGTTTATTCTCCTTGTACTTATGATTTGCAGATGTGGTCTTTGGATATTTGCTTAAGTACTCTTAATGGTAATCACAGTCCTTGATCAAATTATGAGGACTATAACATACAAAGCATAACTTTGGACCCATCATCCTAAATCCATTCCCAAAAGGTTTTCTATTATAAGCGGTATTTTGAAAAGAGTTTCTTGTAGGTACTGTTGAATGATCAGCAGTACTTTGAGAAGTTTTTGGAAGTACTGATTGTTTTGAAAAATCTTTTTCACTCCCAGAACCCTTATTATCATCCCTAGGTGTCTCAACAGATTCTCTTAAAGACTCAGGACTAGATTGACTTGAATTTGATTGACCTTTAAGCTTTTTCCTGAATTCTAGATTGTCTACTCCAAAACAAGAAACATCTGTCCTAGGTGGTTGAACACTACATGTGGGTGGAGGAACTTCATTATATCATTTGTTTTTCTTAAACTCAGGAGGTGTTGAACAAGGTGATTCCTCATCACTAGATGTGTTTCCCTTTAAGCTTATGAATTCTTCATCACTAGTTGAGGTCTCCAGAGAAAGATTTAATTCTTGGTTTCTAGATGAAAGTACTTCTGAATCATAACCTAGGCCAGTTTTAATGTTTGCTTTTCTCTGTGTTTCAACAAAACTAACATGTGACAGACCTGATTCTTTCCAAACAACAAGTTTTTCTAGAAGCTTATCTCTTTCTTTAGTAACCTTTTCTAATTCAAAAACTTTACATCCTAGCTTCCACTCACTTAACTTCAATTGATAATCTTGTTGCTCATATTTTTCAGCCCAAGCTACTTCATTATTCTCATGAGTGATTATCTTAGCTTCCATTGAATCTAAAGTTAATTGGTAACCAGCTATCTCAGACCTAGCCCTTCTATAGTTATCTCTTTAGTTTCATATTCTTTAAGCATTTTTTGATAAGAGTTGCTACATTTGGAACATACCTCAGAGATAGTGGATTAAGTTGGTGAAGTAGCCATCATAGCAAGCTGAACAGGTTCTTCCTCACTTTCCATGCTCCAATCAAAGCTTCTTAGACCATCTCTTGACTCCAAAACTTCATATCCTGGTTCCTCATCAAAAGTTGTGCTCCAATCAACCTCTTCCAATGCAACCATAGAGTAGTTACTGGTTCATCATCAAATTCATTACTCCAGTCAACTTCTGATAAGTTTTCTTGAGCAACCAAAGCTTGTGACTTTAGCTCAGCAATAGGGACCTCTTTTCTTTCAACCTTAGGTTTAGGTTGTTCAATCATCCTGTTTGCTTGATACTTTGCAAACTTGCATTCTCTTTCAAAGTGACCAGTCCTTTGACAATTAAATCATTCAATTTTAGACTTGTCAAATGCTATCCCCTGCTTAGCTTTGAAATCAATACCTCTCCCTGTCTTGTTCATAAACTTCTTGATCCTTGCAGTGATCATGGCAACCTGCCATCTTATGTCAATTTCTTCCATAGCATCATCATCAATTTGCAGGACATCTTCTTGATAGGTAACAGGTAGAGTGACTTGTTGGGTAAAGAATGAGCATAGAACATCATCTGAATTGGGGGTATGTGATGAAGTGGTAGTGATCATGGTTGTACATGGATTCTGTGTTTCTGCAGCAGTACTTTGGGCAGGGTAAGCAGTACTTTTAGTGGAAGTACTGCTTCTGTTTTCAGAAGATACACCTTTAGATTGTTTTAGAGATCATCAAAGTCCATAGTGTCCAATCCAGGTTGTCCTCTAATCATGCTAGCAACCACATGCCATGCAGATGGCAAACTCCTCAAGAACTTCAAGTTAGCATCTTCAACTGATGCCTCTCCTCCATATAACTCTAGCATACTGAGTAGATTTTGATATCTGTCATAGGCAGAGTCAAGACTTTCTCTCTCACCAACAGTGAAGGTTTCAAACTATTGCTTCAAAAGGTTCATGTGCATCTTCTTGGAAGCATCATTACCTCCAAATCGTGTTTTAATAGCCGCCCATAGTTGTTTTGCATCCTTGGCATCATGAAACTTCAATAAGTGACCATCCGGAATGGCAGAAAGCAGTATGTTGAGAGCCTTATCTTGATTTCTTTTGGTGGCAGCTGGCAAGGATGGTTTAGGTGGTGTTGGTTGTCCTGGGATCTCTAATGGTTCATCAACAACCATATTGCCATTGACAATCACATCCCATAGTGCATGGTCTGTGATGGGAATGTACTGCCTCATCTTAATGCTCCATAGATCATATTCTCCCTTCTTGACAATAGGAATTCTGACAGCAGTAATGGATGGAGCAGGTGGAACATCTGTCGACATCTTTAAGGGTTTGTAGGAAAATCGGTTTTAAAGGTTTTCTTCTTAATCAGAGTTTTCACACAAGCTCTGATACCACTTGTTGGATCGATATACTCTGACCAAACTACTTTGTAGCTTGTAAGGTTTTAACAATCTTGAATAACTCAAAATAATTAATATTGAAACACTGATATTACTTTGTAAAGTATGCGGAATCTACTAACACAAAGCTAAGAAGAACTTTGTTTATATTAAAACCAACTCTTGAGCCTACTTCTCTAAATACAGATTCACTATCAATCCCTAACTTCACTAAAATCGTTTTCTAGAAACCGTATTATGAAACTCTAAAACTCATATATCTAATACCATCCTAAGGCTCCTTTTATAGGCATAAGGAAAACCTTAAGTCGGTTTACAATAATTACTTGAACGACAAGTAAACTATCCCTAACTAATTCTAGAATATTCATATAATATTACATAATAATCCTTTAAACAATATTGCATATGAGTCCTTGTTATTAGAAGTACTTTGCATAATCTTCAACTACAAGCAGTACTTTGACCTTGAACAGCACGTTGACTTTGAGCAGTACTTTGACATAGCAGTACTTTGATCTTTCCAGCAGTACTTTGATCTTCATATCCTAACAGAGAGATCAGGCTTTCTGAGATGCACCAGCTCATAAGGTGTCTTGTTGCGGAGAGGATGTATCAACGATCGATTTTGAGTGTAACATGCAGTAGCAATAGCCTCAGCCCATAGAAACAATGGTGTTTTAGAGAATATCAACATAGTGCGAGCAGTTTCAACTAGTGTACTATTCTGTCTTTCAACAACTCCATTTTGTTGAGGGGTACGAGGAATACTCTTTTGATGAATGATGCCGATACTTTCATAAAATTGAGTGAGTTGTTGGTTGACAATCTCAGTTCTATTGTTAGTGCGAATGATTCTAACGGTATTGAAGCCTTACTTGCAGTTGTTTGATGATTTTAATGATGATTTTGGGAGTTTCATCCTTAGATCTTAAAAACTTCACCCATGTAAATCGTGAGTAATCATCCACAATTACAAGAATGTATCTTTTCCCATTGAAGCTCTGCACTCTCATGGGTCCGCACAGATCCATTTGGAGGGTACGGAGAACTTCTGTGTTGGAGTTGGCGAGTTTCGGTTTGTGAGTGTGCTTCTTGCTTTTACCTAATTGACATGCTGAATATAGATGGTCTTTTTCATACTTCAATCTGGGGATACCTCGAACAAGATCTTTGCGAGAAAGTTCATTAATGGTGCTGAAGTTCAATGCTTCAACTGTCGGTGCCATAACCATGATTTGTTCTTTGAGGCCTTAGAGAGCAAGCAAATAGGAGAGGACCGCATCATATCTTCGATAGAGATGGTATGCAGATTTGTGCCACGACTTCCCTTAATAAGATCAATTCCATCCAATTCTCTAACAAAACTGGTGTGCTTTCTGAAGGACACTTCGAGGTCGGAGTCACAAAATTGTCCAACTGAGAATAGATTATGCCCAAGTCCTTCCACATAGTAGACTCTAGAAATCACACTGCCACCAAACACATAATCACCATAGCCCATAATGGCACCAAAATGGTCGTTCCCGAATCTGACAGTCCCGATAAACTTTTTGACAAAATTTCTGAGCCAAGAGCGACCCCCCAGTCATATGTTTTGAGCAGCCTGAGTCCAATTACCACACGACGATTTGTACGACCTGCATTTGAAACCAGACAGATATGGATAACTGAAAAACATAGATCCCCAAGTGTGGTTGGGATGCAATTGGTTAGCACACACATACTTAGGAGAAACAGGATTAGTACATGCAATGGTTTCCATAGATGAAACGACACTAGTGGGCGCTACTGACTTGTTATCAAAGCATTTTGTCACTAAAGAGAAATTTCTACCATTTGCCTTCCATTTCTTAGCCTCTAAAGGCTTGGGATTGGTCATTTTTGTTAATGGGCATTGGCTTCCTAAAGTGAACTTTCTTCCTGTAGGTCTCTACTGGTATCCTACATTGGTGAAAAATTTTCCTTTGGTCTTCCAAGTGTGGTTTTCCAGTTTATGTTTCTTAGCAATCTTAACTAAGGATGGGTAATAAGATTTCAAAAATGACACAACATAATCATCATGATTACCAGAAATCAAACAACCATTACATGTCTTACAAGTAGCATTTGAATTTGAATTAATTACAGTACGCTTATAGCTAATACTATAATCAACACGATTCTTTTCATTCAAATCAATCTTACTGTTCCTAGGGTGGTCTTCTACTTTCTTCCCTTGAGCACTCTTAGCTGGCGAAGTCCTATCATTCCTTGTATTGCCATAAGGCTTTGACCTGCTAGCTTTAATTTCATTGCTTACTCCTGTAGAATTAACGATGAGAACATTAGATTGTTGCATAGTTGTTTGTTTTCTAGGTGGTGATGTGCTATGTTCATTTCCTGCCAAAGGTATGTCAAATATAACATGCTTGTTCAGATTCTTAGATGAAGATGTAGCCATTCTATCTCGCATGTTGAGAATCTTAGGACACGTCCTATGGCATATTCTAATAGTTCTTGTTACCGTTTGGTGAGAAAACCAACATCTAATAATCTGTTATCAGAGGGTCTTGCCATTCTATCTTCTTCAATGGTCTCGCGAGTCATGTCGAGGCAAGCCTTGAGATGTCTAAGATAATCACTATGGACTAACTCATTGTTCCTAAGGGGAAGTGGAACGTACACGGCCTCACATGCATAATTTTTACATTCACAGACCTTTGAACTACCATTGTCACATGCAATGACAGGCATTTTCCCTTTCACCTAGGTCTTTAGATTCCCAATTTCATTAATCAAAGAAGTTATTTTTTCATTGGTTTTATCATGTGTGATCTTAATTGAATCATATAAATCTTTGTAATGTTGTTTGACTTTCGAATTTTCAGCTTAAAACAATCATTTTCATGTTTGAGTTTGTTGATCATGTCTTGAAGTTGAAAATCCTGAGAATCTGCAGACTTTGGTTTATGGGAATCGATTACATCATTCTCGTGAGATTTCAATTGGGCAATTTGCGCCCTCAATTTCTGAATCGTGTTGGTGTGAGCTTGAATTTTTTCATCCCGTTTGTCTAATTCAAAATATGCATCAAATTCAGGAGCATCCGAAGATGTCTTGGCATTTGAGATTTTAATCCTTTCTTCTAAACGTTGATATTTTAATTGTAAGTTAAGATTATCAACTTCTAGTTTAGAAAAATGCTTGACCATGTTATCATGATCATCATTTTGAATTTTTCTATGGAGGTTGAAATTCTCCTCCTCAAGCTCAACAACACAATTTTGGAGAACATTAAAAGCAACAGACATTTCATGAAATTGAGAAGCAGTTAATGTAGAGTCGGTAGCAGTATAAAATACATCTTGTGCAATACACTTAGCTATCAAATTGTCATTCACGATAAGGGCATTTTTCCTCGCAATTTCACTATGTTGAATATCTATTGCAATTTGTTTTCCCTTATTTTCCACATTTTTAAACACCTTTTTCATTTCTTTCAGTTCAATTTCAAGGGACTATTGTAAACCCTCAAAGTGTTCTTTGATTAGTTTAAAAAATGGGATAACTTCAGTTAAGTAACACTCTTTTGTAAGCTCAAATCCCCTTTCACCCTCAGTAATTCCTGTTGGCGTGATTCTCTTTTTGCATGTTTTATCAAAATCAGTGAACATTTGACAGAGGACATAT
Source organism: Artemisia argyi (assembly GCA_030686995.1). NCBI lineage: Eukaryota > Viridiplantae > Streptophyta > Magnoliopsida > Asterales > Asteraceae > Artemisia > Artemisia argyi. The sequence continues at coordinate 88,666,344 of CM060701.1, read as the reverse complement.
ATGCTAATAAGAGTTTTACATTGTGTGGGAAGTGACAGCTGAACTAAGTGCATTGGTGTATTGGGGGGATACACCGTTGGGGTAGCAAAGTTTTGAGGAATTTTGGCCTTAAGTTCATCACCTTTCATTTTCTCAACATCTAATGGCCAAAATACCAATTCTGGTGTTAACTTAGTTTGGGGTGCAAAAACAGTCACTCGGTTTTGTTCATAATTATCATGGGGTTTAACAATGACACGGTTTTTAATGCACTTGGGATCCTTCATTTTATTATCAAATCTCTCTTAATTGGCAGATTCAATATCATCCATTTCTTTATCAGACCAACTAGTTAGGGGGGGGGGGCATGATCAGGTGTAAGCATAACCTTGGCATCATACAGGGCAGGTTGAGAGGCACTAACGCTCTTAAGGAAGTTCGTTTTAGGCACACCTAAATCCTTATCACTATGCTTATCCCGCAGTTTAATGTGCTTTTGAATCATTTGAGCTGTTTGTATGGATTGGCCTTGAATGTATAACTTGTTTTCAAGTTTGTTTTTCAACTCCTTAAGGTTGGAGAATTCATTTAATAGTTTAGTTTCTTTTTCTAGAAATTCACCTTTTAGAACATTTAAACTATCCTGAATTTCCTGTTTTTCCTTAACAGCTTGATCAAGTTGATTTTGAACAGATTTTATCTCGTGTTTTAATGCTTCTTCCTTTAAGTTATGTTCAGTTATGCATGCCCGCATTTGCCAATCCATCTTTTGTTTACGTTCGGGTAGCTCAAATTTTGCACGTTGCTCATAACACATTACTTAATCCTTAAGAATTATAATCCTAGTGGTCAGAGTGTCATCGGGTGCAACAGAAGTGTACTCATCAAATTCACACACATTAACATCAACAGAGGATGCATCACTTGATACAACAAAGTCGACGTTGTGCTTTACATATTGTTCATATGGGACAACATTGCTTTTTCCCATATTGGCAATATCTAATTCTGCAACATTTGTTTGTTGTACTTCGTTGTAAATACTTTGTTCATGCATCACATTATTGTCACATAAAACAGAAGACATTCCACAGGATACATCAGAATCAATGTTGTGATCCAATTGTTGCTCAGTTGGGATAACATTATTGTTCTCTAATTCAGCCTTTATTTGGTTCACCAACATTAATTTTTCGTATGTCATTGAGAGTCTTCTGTTCAACATTAATAATGCATTCATCATATAATTTCAGTACCTTAGATATGATGGATCATTTGGAGGGACTGGATTGTTGTGGTACAGAGACAGCTGATGATAAGTTGGCCATGAAGATAGTCTGAGCAGTGGGTTCGTCATCAACATCCGAATCAAAGGCATCACAATCATCAGCTTGGAAGATGTTTGGGTCATTAAGAGCTAGATCTTGGATAGGTTGATCATCCACATCAGCATCAAATGTATTCCCTTCATCCCCTGCAAGAAACGCCAAGTCTTCCTCATTCAGCACAACTCCATTCTCTTGAGCTTGCATGAGCAACATTTTGTCCTTGAAGTAGTCTGAGTTCTAAGGACATTTTGGGTGTGTGCAGTTTCTTGCGAAGTGACCCAAACCTCCACAATTGTAACACTTTGGCTGCCTTCCTTGTCCCTGATTAATATACCCAATCCTGTTTTGCACATTGCCTCGAGCAGCATTCCTTTGATTCACATTTTGTATGCCCTGAACATTTTGTACCATCACTCATCCATCTTCCACAGCCTGATTCCGTGGATTAGAAGAGGCTCTAAGTTGGTTGTTGGTCTGAGGAAGTGTGGCTCTGAATTGTTGGACAAGTAGAGACACTTGGTTGGAAAGATTGTCAAGATGGGTGTTCATGGCAGCTGGTGATTGTAGAGATGAGTGATCCACTGATGACAAAGGCTGATTAATCGGCAACGTACTAGTCATGAATGCAAGTGAGTCATTAGTAGTAGTTGGATTGAGCTTTTTCGTTTATTGACGATCAAAAGCTGCATGTTTCTCATGTTGTTGTATGTAGGCAAATAGTTGTTCATAGTTTATATTTCAGCCCTTTATTGAGCTTTACTGCAGTGACAAAGCGATCCCACTCGGGTGATATGTTGTTGACAAACTTAGAGTTGAGTTGGATGTTAGGCATTGTCATTCGGATCATTCTCATCTCATTAACAAGCTTGTGAAATCTGACATAGTAGTCGGTAATGTTTTCACCAGGATTCATCTTGAAATGCTCGAATTCATCATACAACTAAGACTCACAATCTTCTTTGGTTAGCTCCGAGCCAGAAATAAGCATTTTGACATTGTCCCAAACGGCCATAGCTTCAGTGTTGAAGTTGATTAGCTTGTAAACATAATTGGGTAATCCTTGTATCACAATGTTGGAGGCTCGAATGTCTGCATCATAGCGCTTCTTTTCAGCATCACTAAGGTCATTGTAAGTACGTGGCCTATCAATTCCAAAGGTGACGGTTCCATCATCAGCAGTAGAGATAACATCCCTTGTTGTACCCATCTGTAGGGGACCTACATCAATTGATCGCAGGATGTTCTCACCATTTTCCTTACCCCGAAAATAAAGTCTGATTCTTTGTAGCCATGATTCATAGTCAGTCCTATCGAGCATAGGAGGTCAGGTATCGGACCCGGCAACTTGAAAGTCATCAGAAATGGTTGCCATGACAGAATCACAAACGGGATTTTACAACTCTTGTGACTTAAACCGAGAAATCGATTCCTTCCCGGGATTTTACTAAAGTCAACAAAAGAAACCAAAAGACTTGATAAGCGAGTTAGACTTAGAGTGAGAACTTGGATAAGTCACACTTTGCAATTAGTGTCAAGTTGCGACAAGTCAAGTTACAATATATCCGATTGAGATAAGTCAAGTCGTAAGAATTAACTCACAACGTCAAATCACAATTGGATTAATCGAAATGACTTAAGTTACAACAATTCACTAAGTACAAATTGTAAGGAATTATTGAAGTCAGCATATAGATACTGCTAATAGATACTGCTGACAGGATTCTGTTGAAGCTTAGATTGATTCTGCTGATGATCTGGATGCTGCAGATGCATTAGTTTATGCGGATATAGTTAATCCGTAGAGAAGAGTTAGTTATTTTAGGATATGATATGTAGAATATCGTCTAGGGTTTTAAGAATATACGTTTCTTGTAAAAGTAGTTAGGGTTTCTTATAGAATAAAAGGAAACCAAGGTCATTGTATTCTGTACGTGAAAAAAACATTCTTAGTGAATAATAAAACGATCCATAAAGGATCAAAGTATTTAGTATACTGTTTGTATTTATATTACGCAATAGATACAAGCTCACAGAGATTGTCCATATAGTTTTGCTAGTGATTACATTAGTAAGCTATCGTATATGCAAACTTCCCTGCAATGAGTTTTCACCAAGGATAATTGAGTTGAATTAACGATATCAATATAGGTTCCCCTAAGGCATTGTGTTCTCTAGAAATTCCAGATAACTTCATGTTCATATCAAGAGAGGGATCAGACCTGAACATATCTCCCCATCTACATGTGAAAACAGAATAGACATTCGTCGACATAGTATCAGTTGATATTCACATATTGGCCAGTAGGATAACAATCTAAGACGTGATTCATTTTAGAAATACCTAAGTAAGATTTAATGCTTATGCTTGTAAGCTTTGCCTAAACATCAACCACTGTACTACATCAATATTAAATATTTAGGGTTTGTGATTTGACAACAATGGACATTGGAAGATTTGATGCAGGAAATTAGGAGAGATACCATTAATCAATTACAAGCTTTAGTAATGGAGACTAAGCACCATAGACAACGAAAGACACATGTCGTAGCTTCCGTTAGAACCAAACACAACGAATCAAAACTGTACCCATATTCTATCTTCTTCAAATAACGTCCTTTTCGAAAGACCTAACGTTGTAAAATTAGTCACAAGATTCATTGTACCCATTAAAGGTAACTGATTCACCTCAGACTTCAAGCAATCATTTTAATATTTCCTTCGGAACCCAATAAGATATAAACACCGCCTATCATCCTCAAACCAATGGTCAGAGCGAGAGGACAATTCAAACATAGGAAAGATATGCTCAGAGCATGAGTGATTGACTCTAGAAATGGTTGGACTAACCATTTACCATAAATCAAATTCATTTACAACAATAGTTATCACATGATCATAGAGACTACACCATTTGAGGCACTCTATGGTTGAAGTGCCAACAATCTATTGACGGACCGAAATAGGAAAAAGCCCAACTCACTAGTCTAGTACACATTCATGAAATAACCATAAATTTCTTACAAATCAAGAATCAGTTACAAGTTCGATAAGTTATAAACCCTTAGAATTCCAAGTTGGTGGCAGGGTCATGTTGAAAGTTCTGCCTAGGAAAGGCATGATACAATTCAGAAAACATGGGAAGTTAAACCCGACATACACTGGACCATTCAATATATCAGACAGGGTAGCCCAATAGCCTTCAGAATTGAGCCTTTGTCAGAAAACAGTAGGTTACACAAACATGTTTCACATTTTCAAATCCCAAGAAATGTCTTTCAGATGAGTCACTCATGATTCCATTGGAAGGAATCCAACCCAATGACAAACCGAAACCTTGTAGGAGAACCAATAGAAATCAGGGACCGTGAGGTCGAATAGCTGAAGCGAAGTCGAATTCCTATCGTGAAAGTTCGTTGGAATTCTCGAAGAGGACCCGAGTTTACTTGGGAACGGGAAGACCAAATGCGACTCAAATACCCACATCTTTTCACCGAGTCTATTTCAGAGACCAACACCAGCTGAATTCAGGGACTGAATTCCCTTTTGGGTGGGCAACTGTCACAATTCACAATTTTAGGTCATTTTCCCAAGTCTCGACAATTTACTATTCACGGATTTCAATTCATTATTTACTATTCATCATTTCACAATTCATCATTTCACATAAACTAGGTTTACGGGTGTTCATTTTGCGAAACCGTGGAGGTTAAGTCGCGTGATCATAAGATATCAATAAAAAATTTCATGTCATTAATTTTAATATTTTATTATTTAACTATTCTATTTTTAAATAATTAACTTCGTCCACGTTCAACCGCGACTATAATAGGTCCAGTCTACACTTTCTATGCACCGTTGTTTCCTTAAAATTATATTTTAAAAGTCATAATTCACTTTTTCCATTTATACGTAAACCTTGCACCTTTTACGTTTTGCACAATTTAAATTTATGTTTTATGGTTTTAACAACATGAACCAACCTTAGACAATGATAATTTTACACATGTTACGCATTTTAACCTCTTTTCATGTTTACAAGTGAGTTTTATACTTGTCGTTTCATTTTTATAGTTTATGTCACTTTTATCAAAAACTGGTGTCACCAAACGCGTTTTTAACTAACGGTTTCAGTTTTAGAGATGTTTAAACCCTTCGATGAACTCACCACTCATCTAAATTACTTAAATAGGTTATGATAATATGTTTTAACATTTTTATAAGTTTTGTATTTTTTCGCTACCCGGTTTTAGCTTTTGCGTCTTAAAAACTACACGTTTTTAATTACCGGGAACAAAGTACACATTATAGCTCAAATTTAACAAAAACAAACCACTAAAATGCCTCCCACCACCTAAGAATTTCGTTCCAACCACAAAGACACTTGTCTTTGTGGTGTCATACACTTTGGACACATGTTCATGGTCTTATGCATGTGTTCATGTTATAATTTTATAAAACCAACAAAAATAAACCACTTCCTCATTTTTACCAAGAAAACTTAACCATTTCTTGTTTTCTCTACCATATGAACGACCTAAAACAGATCCAACTCAACCATTTCATCCAAATTTTTACTAAATTATTGATAATAAATTAAAGATCTTGAAGCCCTAGTCTTGCTCATCGTTTATTCCACTCAAAACATCATCAAATCTCATCATTCCTTGGTTTCTTTGGGAAGTTGTTTCAAGTTTTGATCAAGATGGTTTAGGGGCTGAGATTTTCAAGTATTTACAAGGGTTTTGGTGATTAAAATTTGGGTTGACATGGGGTAAAAAAAATGGTGCAAGTGTTGAATGGGTTAAACTAGGTCTAGTGTTCTTGTTGTAATCTTTCTTGTTCATCACTTTTGTAAGGAAACTCTCCACTCAATTTTCATTTTATATTTATTTTAATTACTGTAAAAGTACTATATCTTGATGTATTTGAATATTATATAAGTTATTATGCTTGGTTAGGCTTGGTACATAGCTTAGAAAACATTAAAAACACTAAAGGACTAGACATGCAACAGTTGTTTCTGATCAGGGGTAAAAACGTAATAAACTGATTTTATCAGTGAACTTTGGACATAAACTAAAAATAATTTGTTTTAGATCAATGTCTTTCGGTCGTTTTGACGGATATTTCATTGAATAACTCATTATGATGATTAAACTAGAAATGTTTTTGTGAAACATGTTACATTCTGAGTAACAGATTTGAAACGTATAAAAGTCATTTTTTTGTGAATAACCCACTGTTAATCAAAATATAAAAGTTGTAGATAACATCTTAACTTAAATTTGGCTGCAAACGGGGAATTAATTGGACTTGTAGAACTCTAGATATCGCATTTTTTGCGGGACTGTTGTAACCATTAAAACTAAGGACTGAATAGTACGGACAAATTAATAATTTCACTTATGTTATGTAATTTTTGACTTAGTTGGACCCACAAAACTTGTTAGTACCAAGCATAAGTAAGAGTATAATTTATATACAACAAAAAACATCAACATTTATTTTCAAAACCTAATACAACGTATATATGTTTAGGTTCTTCGTAGAACTTCACGGCTCATTCCTCACTTACTTGTTCCTTGCTATTCTCGTTGCTCACGGTGAGTTTTCATAGCCCCATTTTCAATTCAATATTTTGATTTCAAATCCCACGGGGGAGAATACATTGCATCATCATTTCTACATGGGCCTAAGTATCAAATCATATATACATTGCTTAAGTTACCTAGCTGCCTTGTTAAAGTCCCCTATTTATTTATCATGGACCGTTAATTATGCGTAAACGAGAGTGAGTGGATAGATCTATTGAGGGTAACGCCTCCATCTGTGGTAGTTATACCAACAGTCAAACGGATGCATTTTATTTCTGTCATATTAGAGTGTTTGGCAGGACACTCTGGAGGGGCATATACTTCATCAATCTATGATGAGTACTCAAACACTCATCATTTTTGGTCAAATCTGAACTGCAAAACATACAAAAACACTCAAATATCCATCAAATTACTGAAAATATTTCAAAATTGTGTTTTATATGTTTTAGATGCAAAATGAGTAAAAACAGATGGAAAACGTACAAAGTTTGTAAAATTGGCAGTTTCAGTCCCCTAACTTTCAAAAATTGGCAAAAATAGTCCCTGAGCACTTATTTTATAAGAAAAGTCACCAAAGGTCCTTTTGAAATCATAAGTTGTCATATTTAGTCCTTTGGTGAAAAATTCTAAAAATTTTGAGAAATTTACAAAATTGGTCCCTGAACTTCATAATTTGGTAGAATTGGTCCCTGGTGGGATATTTTTGAATGAAAAATCAATTTTGGTCCTTGTACTATTAATCTTTGGCAGGAATGTTCCTTGGGTTGCAAGTTTAGGAAAATTACATGTTTGGTCCCTGGAGTTTGGAAGTTTGGCAGAATTGGTCCCTGGAAATTTTAAAATGGAAAATTGCATCTATGATCCTTGGATAAATAAAACTTGGCATGTTAAGTCCCTTGGATAAGTTTGGGAAAGTTACAACTCAAGTCCCTTGATTTTCAGAATTTACGTTAATAGTCCTTGGGCTTAAAATATCTACAACCAAACTAAACCCTTTAATACAAATCCAAAACCCAAGGCCTGATCCACAAAACTGCCCAAGCCCACCTTACCCGGCCCATTTCCTTAAACAGATACAAAAGCCGGTCAACCCAAGTCAAACCAATACCAGGACCACCCTTCACCCTCTCCACTGTTCATCCATGTTCCCCTCTACTGTGTCCCCCCTCCAATCACTCCACTTTTCCACCAAATCCTCACCAACACTCCTCTTGTCCCTAACAACCCCCCTCCTCATTTATTACCACACCAAACCCCACCAACCTGCCAAGTAATATTTCCCGCCAAAACAAATTTCAACGGCTCAGATCAAATTGGCCAATCTAACGGCTCCAAATAAAGTGGGAAAGAGAGAAGAAAGTGCCAGGGTCTATTTAAGTCAAAGAAAAAAAAAGAAATATGTATTTGTGAGGGTAGAATAGTTTTAGCCTAGTTTAGTTAGTACGTTTTTAATGTAACTTCAATTTTAGTTGTAAAATTTAGCTTAAAAGCTTGTAACTAGTGTTTCCAGTGTACTTTAATCAGTTTTTAATCTAAAGTTCAATCATTTGTAGTTATATTTCTATTTTGCCATTTTTACTTGAAATTTCCAAATTCACTCAATGTTGTTATAAGTTGTTGTTTGTTGTTGGTTTAAGCTTATTTCAGTCAATTATAAGCTCTTCAAAGCTCTTAAAGCACTTGAAACAGTTTAGTATAAGAAAATCCAAAAAATTCTCAAAAATATAAATAAATAGTTGAAAAATAAAAAAATCAAGGAAGAGGAAGGAGAAAGCAGAGCAGGGTATTACTTTGGATTGCAATGGGTTTAGTGTCTAAAGGGGTGATGTTGGGATAGTTGTGATCAGTTGGTACTTCATTTTGAGCTTGGACAGGTTGTAAGTATCCTCCTAATTCATTATTTAGAGCAACACTACTCCTCAGCTTATTTCTGTTCCAACTTAGTTGTTTACTGCTTATTTGTGTCCTATTCAACTTAGTTTAAGTGTAATTATCAGTTCCTTGACCTGAATGTTTGATTTGCATCACTAATCTTCATGATCAAGTTTGAGAGGACTGTTTGGATAAGCTGAGCTCTGTAGGTTCTAGTGAGCTTCAGTTATTACTTGTTGTTTAAACATGTTACAATATGTCTTAATAGGTTATGTAAGTCATAAAATCAAAACCTTATTTGATAAAAAGTCAATTTCATCTTTAATTCTCTTATATGTTTAACTGTGTAGTAATTAGGGTAGCATAATCATCACAACAGTTGTTAAACTAGTTACCCTAGCTTAATCTAGTTTCATTTCAAGTTAATACATCATATATAATCATCTAGGTTCATTAGAAATCCACAAAAGTCAACAAGTTCAAAATTCTAAGAAGTCAAAATTGCATGTTATTAAGTTTTTCCAAAAATTCCAAGAATATTTGTGATTTTTCTGTTTGGATTCAAGCCTTGGAATTTTCACAAGTTGTAACCCCCCACCTCAACTTTGAAATCCCATAGTTTCTATATTTTTGTGATTTTTGTATGGGCCCCACTCCTGCTCAAAGTGACCTGCAGGGGGAGTCACCTCCCCTGTACCATGGCCTGTTTGGGTGTGGATATTGCTTATTGTTGTATTTGGCTTATTAAGTGCTTATAAGTATGTTTGATTAAGTATTTCAGGTAGTTTGTAGTACATCTCAGTAGGTTTAGCTTATTGTACTAGTAGTTGAGTCTTGTGCTTATTTGTCAACACTGCTTATTCTAAAACTCTCATTTTTGGCTCAACCCATAACTGTGAGATTTTGAACCTGCATATGCTTGTTGTAGCTTACAAATCTGTTCATTCAAGCTTATTTGGTTCACTTTCTATCATTTCCTAGTTTGTGCATCTCCGGATTTTGCTTAATGGACTTGTGAATTAGATTTCTCCATTAAATAAGCTCAACTGTTACCTTGATCCCATTCAGTGGATTGAGCCATTTCATAAGCCTCCCATTTGTTCCATACTTAAGCTTTTACTGAGATTGTAAGCTTTTTGGAAAGCTCACCAAGATACATTTTCAGATCATCATTTGTTTGGACCCTTGTTCACACCTGTGGGCCCCACAGTGGCCTGCAAGTGTCCACTTGTGGCCTGTGTAGTCTGTGTTAAGTTTGGGATTGCTTGTTGCTTATCTCAGCTTATTATTGTGTTCCTTCTCATGTTTTAGATTCTTTTCAGTACAATTAAGTTGGTTCCACCTTATTTTTAGCTTGTGTTAACTGAACAGCTTATTTGAGCTTAGAAGTACCATTAGCAAGTTAATAAGCCACCTGTTAAGCACTTGGTTATCATCTGTGCTTATTTCTGAGTTTATCTCCAAGTACCTTCATTACAGTTTCATCTTTTAAGTATATAAATAGTTTTCAAAAAGAAAAATCCAGAAAAATCAATTTAATTATAAGTGATAGTTTCTATTTAATTTTATTTATCTTTTTAATTATTCTTTTTAGATTTTTATTAAGTACTTGGCATTTTTATATTTTTCTTAATTTTCTTTTATCTTATAGTATTTACAGTAACTTTTCCAGAATTTTATCTTGTCATTTTGTATTAATTAGATTTAATATTAGTTTTATTAATAATTAATTAATAATTAAGTTTTAAATATTAAAATTAGTTTTTATAAAGTAGCACCTAGTTTTTATATTTTTCCTAGCCTTTATATAATATAATATAATTTTAGGAATTTTCTTATAATTTCTACTGTTCATCTTCTAGTTTTTATAATTTAATTAGTTTAATTAGTAATTAATTAATATTTAATATAATAATTAGTAAAATAGTGTAAAAATATATAAAACAAACTTTTTATAATTTTTTAGGATTCCTGTAATGGTTAATTGGATTTATAAATTTTTCTATAATTTTCTAGTCACTTTTATTATTATTAGTAATTTAAAAATAGTTTAAATAGTTTAATTAATTTAATTAGTAATTAATTAATATAAAAATCAACAAAAAGACATATTTTTAATTTTAAAATTTGTTTTTAGTTATTTTATAATTTTAGAAATTTAATTTTCACTTTTCTAGGATTTAATAATATTATATTGTATTTAAGTTATTTAAATATCAATAATTAGTATTTAATAGTACTTAATTAATAATAAATAATTAATTAGTGTAAAAATTCATTTTCTTTTTCTAAAAATTTTCTTTTATCCTTAGGTTTGTAAAAAAGTCATTTTCACCCCCTGAGGGTTTTCAGATTTCAGTTTTCACTTTTTATTTCGTACGTTCGCGTAAATTTAAACTGAACGTACGCATTTTTAGGTTTAAAACGTTTCTGGTTTTTCTACTTTTACAACCTTGTTAATATAGCTTATTTAAGCTATTTCATTGTATATCTTAGTAGTGTAATCAATCTCAAACCCCTTTCTGTCCAAATTCACCCGATCACAAACCCGTTTGAATACAATCCACACCTCGTCGGGACATAACGACCCGGGGAAACACTATACTTCCACGGAGATTGACTCTAGGCTGTTTGACTTTGTTGACCATTCCTTGGTCAATTTAAGTTGACTGTTTGGAGCCAATCAAAATTTGGCGCCGCTGCCGGGGAGGTTGTGCGCGTTATTCTAAACGGTTTTGCGTATTAGTGAATCGGGACATACACTCATTGTATATTTACCCATCCTTGTTCATATTTCCTTATTATTATCATATAAGAACAAAACTGTTCCTGAAAACATTTTAAAATCTGTTGACATAAATAATGCCTAAAAACATTATTAACATATTATCAATATCTCTATGTTTTGATTATTACAAAATACAAACTTATAGAACTAAAACTTGTGACTTAAACAAGTATTTAGTGATTAACATTTTCTCTTTACATCCAAATCACTTAAGGTATGAATAAACAAAGTGTTTAGTGTAATTTATGATCAAAGAGAAATTTAATTAAGTATTACAAAGTTTATTTAATTATATAAACATATTATATATTTTTGAAAAACATTTTTGGTAATAAAGAAAAATGTTTTATTCATACTAAATATATGAATTCAAATTTTTAACCAAAATCAGTTAGTTTTTCACCAAATAAACTTTCCCCACTAGAAAACAAAATTTCTGGCCGTTACAGCTGGGCGGCCCCCTTAATTACAAAGGGTGGTCCCCTTAATTTTAAGGTGGTCGGCCTTGATTTAAGGGGACCGGCCACGCTCCTCTGTCAGAATTTGTTGCCTATAAATACCACTTTAAATCTGGAATTTTTCTCACCTTTTGCACTTCTAAACTTTCTGTTCTAAATCTCCATTTCCAATCTCTAAATCCTTTGATCATACATTCTTAAATCTTTGTTTCAAAGTGTTTCAAAGATCATCCTTTCAAGTGCAAGAGAATAATACTTTTATCCCTCAAGACAAGTATTACAACTTGTTGTGATCTCCACATCTAAGTTGTTAGAGCATCATCATCATATACATCTCATTGTGTGAATAGTTGTGAATATTTGTTAGAAGATAGTTTAGCTATATATATATATATATATATATATATATATATATATATATATATATATATATATATATATATATATATATATATAGTGTGATAGGTTAGTAGTTAGTTGTGTAAAAGATAGTTGTGAAGAAGATTGATGTGTAGAAGATAGTTGTGAAGAAGATTGGTGTGTAGAAGATAGGTGTGAAGAAAATTGGTGTGTAGGAGATAGGTGTGAAGAAGTGGTGTGATTAAGTTGTGAATAGGTGTGAAATAGGTGTGTAGAAGGTGTGAATAAGTTGTAACGTAGTTGTAGTGTGTAAGGTTTTCTCCGTCATAAGGGAGCTTGTTGACATAGTGAAGAAAACTCTCGAGTTAGGTGCTCGGGGAGTGGAGTAGGGCAAGGAAGGTGACCTTGTAGCCGAACCACTATAAATCTCTTGTCTCGCGGTTCGATCTTTCCAACTCTCATCTATTTCTTTACTTACATTATTATTGGTTTATAGTACATATTTAGTGTAGTTCATATTGTGCATGACTTGATTTCATATAGCATCGAATCTATATATTTGAAAACAAAGAAAACATTCAAACAATCTTTTATAACAAATTAAAAAGACGTAAAACTATTCAACCCCCCTTCTAGTTTTCCACAATTGGTATCAAGAGCCACGTCTAGCAAGATTTTTTAAAATATATTGTATTTTAAAACTTGTAACGATCTATGGAATCTTTAAATTATTTAGAAGGGCAATCTATGCAAAGACCACCACTATTTGAAAGTGATGATTTTTATATTGTAAAAATAGATTCGAAACTTATGCGAAATCAAAAGATCTTGATCTTTAGCATATTATTACCTTTGGTGATTTTCCCACTATTCAATATAATGTTGAAACTAAAATGGATGAAATTGTATCTTTTGAAAAACAAAATGATGATTTGAAAAAGAAACTAGCAAAAAATAATGAGGCTAAAATGGTTATTTCTAATGCGTTACCACGCAAAGAATATGAAAGAATTTTTATGTGTAAAACCGCAAAAGAAATCTGGGATTCTTTACTAATTACTCACCAAGGTAATAGTCAAGTTAAAGATAACAAAATAGATCTTCTTGTACAACAATATGAACAATTTACGATTCCGGAAGAGGGATCAATTGATAATGCTTTTGCTAAATTTAACACTATTATCACAAGTTTAAAAGCACTTGATGAGACATTTTCTAGTAAAAATTGTGTTAGGAAATTTCTTAGGGCATTGCATCCGAAATGGCGAGCTAAGGTCACGGCAATTGAAGAATCAAAGAACTTGATGACGTTATCACTAGATGAACTTATTGGCAACTTGAAGGTCCATGAAGAAATTATAAGAAGAGATTCGGAAACGGTCAAAGTCAAGAAAGAACAAACCAAATCCATTGCTCTAAAAGCCAAAAAGGAACCTAGTGATGATGATGATTCAATTGACGAAAGTGAAGACGAAGAATATGCAATGGCCGTAAGAGAATTCAAAAAATTCTTCAAGAGACGAGGAAGATTCACTAGATCATCACGAGACGAAAGAAAACCATTCCAAAGAAATAGAAGCGACAACTACGGGAAAAGAAAGTGCTTTAGATGTGGAAGTCCAAATCATCTCATTGGCGAATGTCTAAAGCCGTCGGGTTATGAAAATCAAGGCGCATTTGTTAGTGGAACATGGAGTGATAGTGACAAAGAAGAAGTAGAAAAGCCAAGAGATGAAAAGTGTTTTATGGCAAAAGGAACCGACGAAATATGTATGGGAATTGACTTGGAGCCTGACGAGTGAATCAAGGATAGCGGATGTTCGAGGCACATAACGGGGAACCGCAAGCTATTCTCTACATACAAGGCATATAATGGAGGTAACGTTATTTTCGGTAGTGACTTACGTGGAAAAATCATTGGCAAAGGTACGATTTCTCAAGACTCACTTACTATTGAAAATGTAGAGCATGTAGATAATTTAACATATAACTTACTTAGTATAGGACAAATATGTGATAATTAATGTAGAGTCACCTTTACCGAAGAGGATAGTGAAATAGTTAAGAATGGAAAAATTATAGGTAGAGGAATTAGGAAAGGAGGCATATATGTTATGAAACTAGGAAACAAGCCTGAGGATAGAATATGCCTAACGACCCTAGATGAAAACTCCACATTGTGGTATAGGAGAATAGGACATGCTAACATGCAACAAATACAATCTTTGGCCTCTAAGGAATTAGTTAGAAATTTGCCTAATCTAAAATATGACAAGCATTTTTGTGATGCATGTAAAATTGGAAAACAAGTTCATGCTAGTCACAAAGCTCAGAATATAGTATCCACTACTAGGTGTCTAGAATTATTACATATGGATCTTTTTGGTCCATCCGCTGTGCGGAGCTATGGAGGAAACAAATATACCTTAGTAATAGTAGATGACTACTCACGATACACGTGGACTAGGTTTTTAAGTGACAAGACCCAAGCCTTTGAAAAATTTGAAATATTTAGTAAAATGATTCAAAATAAATTAGGATGCACAATAGTAGCCATTAGGACGGACCATGGTAGGGAATTTGACAATGAAGTACAATTCGGAAAATATTGTGATTTAAATGGAATATCTCACAATTTCTCTGTTCCTCGTACTCCTCAATCAAATGGCGTAGTGGAAAGAAAAAATAGGTCACTACAAGAAATGAGTAGAACAATGTTAAATGAACAATCCATCCCACAAAAAGTTTGGTGTCACACCGTAGATACTTCAACATATATTATTAATAGGGTATCAATTAGGAGAATTCTAGGAAAAACTCCTTATGAGTTACTAAGAGGTAGAAAACCAAACTTAAGCTACTTTAGGGTATTTGGAAGTAAATGCTATATTCTAAACACTAAGGATTACCTCACTAAGTTTGATCCAAAATCATATGAAGGAATATTTTTAGGATACTCACAAAATAGTAAAGCATATATAATACTTAACAAACACTCCATGAAAGTAGAAGAAAATGTAACATTTGATGAAACACCACCACCTCCTAAAACTTTACCTTTAGAAGATGATGACTTAGTTGAAGAAGAAGCTATTGAGGTTAGTAAAACAAAACCCATAGGAAATGATAATGAAGACATTAACTTAGGAAATAACGAAATTGTAAATGTTAAAGAATCTAGGTCACATCCACTAGATAATATAATATGACATCTTAACCAAAGAACCCTTAGGTCATAAGCTCAAGATAAAAATAATTTCTTTTGTTTCCTCTCAGCAATAGAACCTAAGAATATTAATGAGGCTTTAAAAGATGAAAGTTGGGTTATAGCTATGCAAGAAGAATTAAACCAATTTAAGGCAAATGATGTTTGGGAATTAGTCCCAAATCCAATGAATATGACCATCATAGGAACTAAATGGGTATATAGGAATAAATTAGATGAAAATGGACTAGTTACTAGGAATAAAGCTAGGTTAGTTGCCCAAGGTTATAATCAACAAGAAGGAATTGATTATGACGAAACTTATGCCCCCGTAGCTAGATTGGAATCCATTAGGATACTACTTGCCTATGCATGCGCCCTAGATTTTAAGTTATTCCAAACGGACGTGAAAAGTGCATTCCTTAACGGTTTTATCAATGAGGAGGTATATGTGGCACAACCTCCAGGATTCATTGACTTCGCAAAACCTGATTATGTTTATAAGTTAAAGAAAGCTTTGTATGGACTCCAACAAGCTCCCAAAGCTTGGTATGATAGATTAAAAGCTTTCCTTATTAAACATGATTATTCCATGGGAATGGTAGATAACATTCTTTTCACTAAAAGGAAAGACCCAAATCTCATCATTGTTCAAATATATGTTGATGACATTATATTTGGATCGACTTGTCAAGTCATGTGTGATGAATTTGCCAAAATCATGCATGGTGAGTTTGAGATGAGTATGATGGGTGAACTTAACTTCTTCCTAGGATTACAAATAAAACAATTAGAAGATGGAATATTCTTTAACCAATCTAAGTACATTAAGGAAATGCTTAAGAAATTTGGCCTAGAAGAATCAAAATCCATGAAAACTCCCATGTCTACGGAAGTAAAACTCACAAAGGATGATGAAGGTGAGTCCGTAGAAAACACCAAGTATAGAGGAATGATAGGTAGTTTACTATACTTGACGGCAAGTAGACCCGATATCATGTTTAGTGTCTGCCTTTGTGCCCGTTTTCAAGAGGATCCCAAAACCTCTCACCTAGAAGCGGTTAAGCGTATCTTCCGATACATTAAAGGCACTATACACTTAGGATTATGGTATCCTAAGGGATCCGGCATAGAAACCATCGTCTATGCGGACTCGGATCATGCGGGAGACTACGTAGATAGAAAAAGCACTAGCGGTATTTGCACGTTTATGGGATGTTGTCTAACATCTTGGTTTTCGAAGAAGCAAACCGCTCTTGCTATTTCTACCACCGAAGCCGAATATGTAAGCGCTGGAAAGGCATGTCAACAAGCACTATGGATGAAACAAGCTCTTATAGACTATGGCATTAGGTTAGAAAATGTTCCCATTATGTGTGATAACAAAGGTGCGATAGATTTAAGTAAAAATCCGGTGCAACACTCTAGGACTAAACATATAGAAATACGCCACCACTTTCTTAGGGATAATGTACAAAAAGGAAACATATCTATAGAAAAGGTTGCATCGGAAGATAACATTGCAGATATATTCACTAAACCTCTTAAGCGTGAATTATTCAACCACTTTCGTTTAGGATTAGGAATGATGGAACAAGTTGACTAAATTTTATTGCATTTTGACAATTTTTTTTCTTGCATAAGATTTTTTTCCCACTTCTCCATTTCTGAGTCTAGGAATCTATTTTGCACAAAATTAAAGATTGGGAAATTTTATTTTCTTTGCATAAACTCTTTTGTAAAACCCAATCAATTTTCTTTAAAATTATTCTCACATCTAGGAATCACATGAATATCATTTTCCTTGCATTGTTGACTAATGCTAAAAACATTTTCTTCCAAAATCATGCATAAATTCTCACATAAATTGTCAAGGTATATAATCCAATATATATATTTGACATTAATGATCGAGCAAAAATCGAATCAAGGAGACTTTGGATTGTTTCTTAAGAAAAATTTTTTTTTTTTGCTTAGAAGTCGAAACAATCACAACTCCACATTTGTTGCATATAGGCACACACTAGGACAAAATCACTCATAACATTGTCATCTTGTTTCATCACTAGATTTTTGACTCACTAGTTGCCTTTGCATTTGATATAAGATGGTTGCCTTAGGAAGCTTAAGTGCTCTTGCCTTCATTTGTCTCTTTTAGCTCAAATTGTCAAATGGGGAATCCATATCCTTGTGACAATTTTGACACACCTTATTATGACCAACCTCCACAGTACCAAATGAATCAAGCACTTCTTCCAGAAATGCAAAATATACTGGAATTACTTGATGATCTTAAGATTTTAGTTAAAGACTTTACCCAAAAAGCCACTCATCAAAAATCCATGGAAGAATTGCTGGCTAAAGAGCAGGCTGCTAGAATAAATTCCCAAGATGCCTATGAAAAATCCATTAGGGAATCTATTGCAAAAGAAAAAGCAGCCAAATCTAGCTCTCAGTTCCGTTTCATTCCTGATGACAGTGATGATGAAGATACCCTTGATATTCTTAAATTTTATAAAACTTCATCTAGCTCATCAGATACAATTCCTTCTATGGAAAATCAGGGAGAAAATAATGTGACGGAGAAATTACTAGCAGAAGATCAAATGGAACTCGTACAATCCATGAATGCTAGCTCCTCTCCACTCCCTCAATCTATTGATATCACACCCGAAGTTCACACTCACTCTTTGAACATGGGGGATGAGCGTCTTGACACTGTTCCTGAAAAGGAATCGGACGAATTCATAAAGTCTAGTGTTGAGAACCTTGTCCCGATCCCAAGAGAGTCACAGGGAACTTTTGATCATATGTGTGATTTACCTTCCCCTCTTGAGTGCTCAAACGATCATTTTAAGACTTTCTCAGATTTTAATGATGATTGTACATCTCATGGAGACATTGAGTATATTGAGGCATCACTCCCACAGTCTGATACTGATCCTCTTCTTGAGGAGTTCGCTGATGAACTTACTCACATCAATCCACTTTCAATAGGAAGTGATGATGGTCTCCTTGATTTCGAAGCCGGTCTGGGAGAAATTGAAAGTCTCCTATATCATGATCCACCACTCACTTCTTATCCCAGCAGTCCAATAGAGAATGATAATCACTTTGTTCCCGAATCATTCAAAACTACTCTCACCAATCCTCTTTTTGAATTCGAATCCAAATTCACTTTGATTTCTGATAACCCAATCTTTGGTATTCAGAATGAGGATAGTGATGAGTCCACAATGGAACAAGAGTTCATAGATTCACAGCATGTGAATAATTCTCTTCATGAGGAGTTCTCCGGTGAACTCACTCACTTCATGACTCCTCCGGAGTATGATGACCCGGGGGGAGATGTTCTAAATCATGAGAATTTGCAAATTCCCACCCTCCCTCCCGGGATGTTTTTGAGCTTAACCCTTGAAATCCAAATTCAGGCTAATGAGCCTGCTCTCGAGGAAGAAGATCTTATCATGATTTTCATCATGGTTTTCTTCTTTTTATTCACCTATAGGGTGACCTCTCTTATTCTTCACTCCTTCGGGAATGAAGACATAATCTTTGACCCCGACATTTTCATGTATCATTATCTTAAGCCGGGTACTTATCTCATCGGTGTGGAACTTTCACGTGCTTCAAATGTTTGTCCAAACATCTTGAATGAAAGTCCGATGGAGATTGCTTCTTCCACATCATGCTTCCCCAAGGACAAATGAATTCGGGGTCGAGTCAAACTAGCGACTCGGTAAACAAAAACAGTAGCATGTACTTAGGGTTTTCACCCTAAGTGTGGGGGAGTACCCCTCCTGTGTTACCATGTATATATCAATAAATAAAACAAAGTGAAAAAATAGTGTTTCAACATTTAGCTTGTAATGTTGCCCTTTTACGTTCAAAGAGTCGGCATAATAGCCGGGGCTTTGCATATTGAGGACAATATTCATTCTAAGTGTGGGGGGGGGGGGGGGAATTCTAGCGAATTTTACTACATTTTACGATCTAGTACCCCCGTTTTTGCCAAAAATTTAAAAAAAAATTCACTCAAGTTTCAATATTTTTTGTGGTTATCAGTCCGCCATGTCTAACCAACAAAAAGGATTGGCTAATCTAGGATCAAACGGCTCTTGGTAAAGATATATCAAATCCGTTTATGGCTTGCAATTTGCCGAAAATTGTATGGTATCTCAACTCGCCATATCCCAAAAAGTGAAAGAGTTGGCTAGCCCAAAAGATTATGGCTTGTGGTAAAGGCAGTGAAAAAACCATAATTGGTAATCAGCTCACCAAGATGTTAAATTTTTCCATCAAGAGTTGGCTAGTCCAGAAGCAAACGGCTTCTGGTAAAGACAAATCAAATCCGTTGACAGCTGGTGGTTTGCTCAAAATCACATGGTTATCAGGTGGACCATAGTTCTTACTTGAACTGAAACATTTGGCTACTCCAGAAGTAATGGCTTTTGGTAAAGAGACTTCAAATCCATTAAGTTTTCTCAAAATATTTCTAGGGACTAGCAATATTTTAGTGTGAGGGATTGATGAGTGCTCAAACACTCATCATTTTTGGTCAAATCTGAACTGCAAAACATACAAAAACACTCAAATATGCATCAAATTACTGAAAATATTTCAAAATTGTGCTTTATATGTTTTAGATGCAAAATGAGTAAAAACAGATGGAAAACGTACAAAGTTTGCAAAATTGGAAGTTTCAGTCCCCCAACTTTCAAAATTTGGCAAAAATAGTCCCTGAGCACTTATTTTAAAAGAAAAGTCACCAAAGGTCCTTTTGAAATCATAAGTTGTCATATTTAGTCCTTTGGTGAAAAATTCTAAAAGTTTTGAGAAATTTACAAAATTGGTCCCTGGTGGGATATTTTTGAATGAAAAATCAATTTTGGTCCTTGTGCTATTAATCTTTGGCAGGAATGTTCCTTGGGTTGCAAGTTTAGGAAAATTACATGTTTGGTCCCTGGAGTTTGGAAGTTTGGCAGAATTGGTCCCTGGATATTTTAAAATGGAAAATTGCATCTATGATCCTTGGATAAATAAAACTTGGCATGTTAAGTCCCTTGGATAAGTTTGGGAAAGTTACAACTCAAGTCCTTTGATTTTTAGAATTTACATTAATAGTCCTTGGGCTTAAAATATCTACAACCAAACTAAACCCTTTAATCAATGTTGCAAAAATCGTGAATCGGTCCCGAGGCGGTCGGGGGCCGAGTTGCGATTTTTTCCCGATTAATCGGCCGCCTCGGCCGATTACATTAGAATTTCCTCCAAGTTCCAAGGCCGAGGCCGATTAATCGCCGATTAATCGGCCGCCTCAGCCGATTTTTGCAACACTGCCTTTAATACAAATCCAAAAACCAAGGCCTGATCCACAAAACTACCCAAGCCCACCTTACCCGGCCCATTTCCTTAAACAGATACAAAAGCTGGTCAACCCAAGTCAAACCAATACCAGGACCACCCTTCACCCTCTCCACTGTACATCCCTGTTCCCCTCTACTGTGTCCCCCCTCCAATCACTCTACTTTTCCACCAAATCCTCGCCAACACTCCCTTTTGTCCCTAACAACCCCCTCCTCATTTATTACCACACCAAACCCCACCAACCTGCCAAGTAATATTTCCCGCCAAAACAAATTTCAACGGCTCAGATCAAATTGGCCAATCTAACGGCTCCAAATGAAGTGGGAAAGAGAGAAGAAAGTGCCAGGGTCTATTTAAGTCAAAGAAAAAGGAGAAATATGTATTACTGAGGGTAGAATAGTTTTAGCTTAGTTTAGTTAGTACGTTTTTAATGTAACTTCAATTTTAGTTGTAAAATTTAGCTTAAAAGTTTGTAACTAGTGTTTCCAGTGTACTCTAATCAGTTTTTAATCTAAAGTTCAATCATTTGCAGTTAAATTTCTATTTTGCCATTTTTACTTGAAATTTCCAAATTCACTCAATGTTGTTATAAGTTGTTGTTTGTTGTTGGTTTAAGCTTATTTCAGTCAATTATAAGCTCTTCAAATCTCTTAAAGCACTTGAAACAGATTAGTATAATAAAATCCAAAAAATTCTCAAAAATATAAATAAATAGTTGAAAAATAAAAAAATCAAGGAAGAGGAAGGAGAAAGCAGAGCAGGGTATTACTTTGGATTGCAATGGGTTTAGTGTCTAAAGGGGTGATGTTGGGATAGTTGTGATCAGTTGGTACTTCATTTTGAGCTTGGACAGGTTGTAAGTATCCTCCTAATTCATTATTTAGAGCAACACTGCTCCTCAGCTTATTTCTGTTCCAACTTAGTTGTTTACTGCTTATTTGTGTCCTATTCAACTTAGTTTAAGTGTAATTATCAGTTCCTTGACCTGAATGTTTGATTTGCATCACTAATCTTCATGATCAAGTTTGAGAGGACTGTTTGGATAAGCTGAGCTCTGTAGGTTCTAGTGAGCTTCAGTTATTACTTGTTGTTTAAACATGTTACAATAGGTCTTAATAGGTTATGTAAGTCATAAAATCAAAACCTTATTTGATAAAAAGTCAATTTCATCTTTAATTCTCTTATATGTTTAACTGTGTAGGAATTAGGGTAGCATAATCATCACAACAGTTGTTAAACTAGTTAACCTAGCTTAATCTAGTTTCATTTCAAGTTAATACATCATATATAATCATCTAGGTTCATTAGAAATCCACAAAAGTCAACAAGTTCAAAATTCTAAACAGTCAAAATTGCATGTTATTAAGTTTTTCCAAAAATTCCAAGAATATTTGTGATTTTTCTGTTTGGATTCAGGCCTTGGAATTTTCACAAGTTGTAACCCCCCACCTCAACTTTGAAATCCCATAGTTTCTATATTTTTGTGATTTTTGTGTGGGCCCCACTCCTGCTCAAAGTGACCTGCAGGGGGAGTCACCTCCCCTGCACCATGGCCTGTTTGGGTGTGGATATTGCTTATTGTTGTATTTTGCTTATTAAGTGCTTATAAGTATGTTTGATTAAGTGTTTCAGGTAGTTTGTAGTACATCTCAGTAGGTTTAGCTTATTGTACTAGTAGTTGAGTCTTGTGCTTATTTGTCAACACTGCTTATTCTAAAACTCTCATTTTTTGCTCAACCCTTAACTGTGAGATTTTGAACCTGCATATGCTTGTTGTAGCTTACAAATCTGTTCATTCAAGCTTATTTGGTTCACTTTATATCATTTCCTAGTTTGTGCATCTCTGGATTTTGCTTAATGGATTTGTGAATTAGATTTCTCCATTAAATAAGCTCAACCGTTACCTTGATCCCATTCAGTGGATTGAGCCATTTCATAAGCCTCCCATTTGTTCCATACTTAAGCTTTTACTGAGATTGTAAGCTTTTTGGAAAGCTCACCAAGACACATTTTCAGATCATCATTTGTTTTGGACCCTTGTTCACACCTGTGGGGCCCACAGTGGCCTGCAAGTGTCCACTTGTGGCCTGTGTAGTCTGTGTTAAGTTTGGGATTGCTTGTTGCTTATCTCAGCTTATTAGTGTATTCCTTATCATGTTTTAGCTTCTTTTCATTACAATTAAGTTGGTTCCACCTTATTTTTAGCTTGTGTTAACTGAACAACTTATTTGAGCTTAGAAGTACCATTACCAAGTTAATAAGCCACCTGTTAAGCACTTGGTTATCATATGTGCTTATTTCTGAGCTTATCTCCAAGTCCCTTCATTAAAGTTTCATTTTTTAAGTATATAAATAGTTTTCACAAAGAAAAATCCAGAAAAATCAATTTAATTATAAGAGATATTTTCTATTTAATTTTATTTATCTTTTTAATTTTCCTTTTTAGATTTTTGTTAAGTACTTGGCATTTTTATGTTTTTATTAATTTTCTATAATCTTTAAGTAATTTTAGAAATTTTTCCATAATTTTATATTGTCATTTAGTATTAATTAGATTTAATATTAGTTTTATTAATAATTAATTAATAATTAAGTTTTAAATAGTAAAATTAGTTTTTATAAAGTAGCACCTAGTTTTTATATTTTTCCTAGCCTTTATATAATATAATATAATTTTAGGAATTTTCTTATAATTTCTACTGTTCATCTTCTAGTTTTTTTAATTTAATTAGTTTAATTAGTAATTAATTAATATTTAATATAATAATTAGTAAAATAGTGTAAAAATATATAAAACAAACTTTTTATAATTTTTTAGGATTCTTGTAATGGTTAATTGGATTTAAAAAAATTTCTATAATTTTCTAGTCACTTTTAGTATTATTAGTAATTTAAAAATAGTTTAAATAGTTTAATTAATTTAATTAGTCATTAATTAATATAAAAATCCACAAAAAGACATATTTTTAATTTTAAAATTTGTTTTTAGTTATTTTACAATTTTAGAAATTTAATTTTCACTTTTCTAGTATTTAATAATATTATATTGTATTTAAGTTATTTAAATATCAATAATTAGTATTCAATAGTACTTAATTAATAATAAATAATTAATTAGTGTAAAAAATCATTTTCTTTTTCTAAAAATTTTCTTTTATCATTAGGTTTGTAAAAAAGTCATTTTTACCCCCTGAGGGTTTTCAGATTTCAGTTTTCACTTTTTATTTCGTACGTTCGCGTAAATTTAAACTGAACGTACGCGTTTTTAGGTTTAAAACGTTTCTGGTTTTTCTACTTTTACAACCTTGTTAATATAGCTTATTTAAGCTATTTCATTGTATATCTTAGTAGTGTAATCAATCTCAAACCCCTTTCTGTCCAAATTCACCCGATCACAAACCCGTTTGAATACAATCCACACCTCGTCGGGACATAACGACCCGGGGAAACACTATACTTCCACGGAGATTGACTCTAGGCCGTTTGACTTTGTTGACCATTCCTTGGTCAATTTAAGTTGACTGTTTGGAGCCAATCAGTCTAGCTTCGGGGTCATGAGCTTAAGAGCCAATGTACAATTTTATTAATTATGTGACATTTTGTCATGCACTTTATACTTGAGGTTACCGCACAACATTTCATTTTATAAACCTATAGATCTCACCAACATTATTGTTGACCGTTTTAGCAATGTGTTTTCAGGTAATTAAAGTAGCTCATGTTGGCATGCATATGGACCTACATGGAGTCGCGGAGTCGACGCGTCTCACCTTTTATTTCATGCACTTATGAACGTTTGATCTTGTTGAACTTATTTTCAATAAACTTGCAACACCTTTTGGGACCTTATTTTGTAAACTATGAATGTTTTTAATGATCAAACGATGTATTTTCTAAACAACACTTTAGGTCGTTCAATATAACTGTGACTGTGATGTTATGGCAGTCACCCCCAGGTATTTCATTCCGCTGCTAAAATAGGTATTTTGGGGGTGTGACAGTATCGTGTACTAAAGATGAGTACATCGCAAAGGTGTGGGAAATTACTTGACCAATGAAGTCAATGTAATTATAATATAGGTTTAAAATAAGGGTTATCCTAATGCCTCTTATCATATAGTAAATCCTAACTACACGAATATAGTCTCACTAGCGGTCTCGGGATGCATCACAAACGCAAGTTCTAGAATCTATATACTACCGGTACACTCATAAGTATCAAAGATGAATGCTTTTTCCTAAAGATCTAATGGCGAACCTCACATATTTGGGGTGGAAATTTTTTAGTTGTACGGTTTTTGTGCTAGTAATATAATTCATATCTATGAGACACTTATTAAGACTAAAGTTTCAATCCTATGTGTTGCAAAAAAAATTTTAATTTAGTGCCAAAATTGCCCTGACAAGTATATCTTTTAGCACATTTACTCTAAAACAAAGCAAAAAATCAAGTGGAGTTATAATTTCTAAGGTATCCCATTTTGCCCTCCCTACACTTAAACCGAACATTGTCCCCATCGTTCCTAAAAAGTATAAAAGTAAAGATTAAAGAGAATGAAAGAAACTAGTACTCTCCTGATTTGCTCGGCATGGACGATTTGGAAACATGGTTAAATCTTCCTCTAAGAAAATGAACGTGATAAGCTTCACTTCCGATATATATTCCATCTTCTTGTCCAATATAATATGCAAACAACTAAGAAAAAAACACAAAACCTCGCATAAAATCGGCGGTAAAATCTACATATAAAATTAAATCCAAGAAAGCATTGTAAGATATAGTGCTCGAAAAATAAATATCTGTTGAGGCAACATGATCAAGATCTCTTTATGTTTTAATGATGACAAATAAACCATCGAAACACATAAAATAACAAACGTTAGCCAAAATTCCCCGGAGCCCATATCTGCTCCTGGCGCGCTGCCCGCGCGTCAACGCGCGGGTGATGCGCCAGGCCACTGTATGGCTTCGGGCGAAATTTGAAAGTCGGCTTTCCCCTTACCCGATAAATGTGGATCTTTCAATTCAGGTATGAATATGTTATTTGCTTAATTGAGAACACTCGAAACGAGTTTTGGGATTAGAGAGATCCAACTTTTAAAGCACCCATTTACGGGAAAACGCCAACTCATGTTTTCTAACTATCGCCTCTAGCCAAGGCTTTTCTAAACTTAGGAGCTTATATACTTCATGTAACATCACGTGAAAGCATCCATATGCTCATATCCCGTGCTTACGTCTTCTCTAATCACGTAACGGGTTTACTCCCTTATTGGTAAAACTAAGTCCAAGGTCTCTTTGCGTAAACGCATCCTTACCCGCACGGGTTATGCTTTACATCAAGGCAAAGCACTTGACTTGTTTGCACCAAGGTGTTAGTTGAGTATGTCGAGTCGTGGAAAGTCACGAGTTATGAAACTATGGATTCTCGACGTTATGTTACTTGAACTTATAAGTAACTTATGAATTTCTCAACTTATAATCTTAATTTTCTAAACATTTTATTCTTAAATGACAATTAGATTATGTCTTAATCTTTCTTCTTAATCTCATTTTTACAAAAGACAACAAAACCAAATCTCCCAAAATCATTCCCAACATTCTCTTACAATATTCTCTTACACCTCTTACATAATGTGTACCTTTGTCCCTTCACATACTCCCACACAATATCCCCTCAATCTACCAACTTCCCATACAATCTTTATACACACACTTATACACCTTGTGTACACATACTTGATTTCAAAATACACACACTACTCTCACAACCATCTCTTCTCTACACATACTAGCCAACTCATCTCCCTTCCATATCCAAATCTCTTACACAATCCCTTACAACATCACATCTCTTATATTCCTTACACACTCTACATCTCAACCATCCATTCCCTTACAACACATCTCAACCATCCATATTCAACACATGGGAATAAATTTGAAATCCAAACATAGGCTCCCTTTGATCCTAGTCATCCATTTCAAATAAACAAATCTCAACCCTTCATTTCAAACCAAAATAATCTCAATCCTTCATTTTAAACTAAAATCATCTCAACCATCCATCCAACCTCCTCTCTATTCCATCACATGTTTTTAATCTAAACCATTCATTTCCAACCAAAACCATCTCAACCATTCAATCACCCTTTCCCTCCAAGCAAAGCATATTCCTTAGGAATATTATTTCTAACCCAACCTCACACACTCTTCCCTATGGAGGAATATCCCATGGCATATTCTCTTCTCTATTATGCCATGTGAGGAATACCATTTCTACCCCTACCAAATTACCCTTTCTACTCTTCTACCCTTGGTATTTGGTTTTCTTATAAACACTTCACAAAATGATTTTCGAATTGGCTATATGAGTTGGTAAATCTTAGATTGATTAATGTTAAGGTTTAGTGTGAAGTACAATTGGGGGTTTAGCAAGGATAGGTATTTATAATATCCAACACCCAACACTAGGGAAAAAGTTTACAGATGCCTGGCGCGCTGCCCACGCGTTGACGGGTGGGTGATGCGCCGGCCTCGGTAAATTTTTCCCAAGTTTGGTTCTTGGCCTATAAATACCCCTCTTGCCTCTTGTATTCCTCACCCCTTGCCATTATTCTTTCTCTCTACATTCTCACTCTAAACACTCTCAAATCTCTCTAATCTCTAATCCTGTGTTCTTGATTCTCACTCTAACATCTTTGAAAGAACACATCTACTTGCAGGGGAAGAATCACAAGAACCTAATCCACTCTTGTGTTTGTGTCGAGGGTCTTCTTATCTATACCGTTTCTACTAGAATCGAGTCTCTAGGTTAGGTTAGGGCTTTGATGTGCGTTTTATTAGTGCAAGTTTTAAAATTTATAAACACGATTTATCCAATTATTTATTTAGCACATACGAGCAAGTATACTCGTTCGATGTAGTAAAGGTGGGTAAGTTGAGGTTGTCCCAAGGGATTTGATAGTTTTAGTAATAAGAAAAACGTTTGTTAAATAAGGGTTGTCAATCCAAATTTATGTAAATATCAATTTAAAAGAAACACAATAAGAACTAAGCATATACTTGTGTATAATTCCTTGATTGGTAATTAGGAGTATCATGACAATTTAAGTATAAAGTTTGGTGTAAAACTTGTTATGATGCGCAACTAAAAATGAGTAGTTATACAATCTATGATGTATGTCATGTTTTAACTACCACTAAGAATTCTATCACCTAAATGACTCCTTTAGGACATATCAAATGAGTATGACAATTCTATAATCACATGGTTGTTTTGAAAATCAATTCTTTTCTTATGAATTCCTACGAATCCTTTCAGTCCTTTTTCGTGATGAAATCTTCTCAAATCCATTTTAATAAGTAAATAAGATGGGTGTCAAGCATCATATTCCATACTAATTCGTGCTCTAATGTTTTGGAATAAAAACAAGTTGAAACTCCTTTCGGACCTATTTTTCCAAAGATTGTTTTTACCAACAAATTAAGCAAGATTAGATGTTACTTCAACAAACTCATAAAATAGATATGTTTTCATGCATCACCTTTTTCATAAAAGAATACTCCGTAACCAATCACATCATACACACAAGTATATCACAAATTACTCCATAACAATCATATTAAAACACAAGTAAATAAGAAAACTTTCATTAAACTCAAAGTAACAATTGTTCATTATAAGTATCAAGGTGTACCTAGCTTGAGAATTACAATGAATAAACTTGTGGAACTATAGCAACCACACTCCTCCAATTGTTCACTAACGTAAGTAAACAACTCCAAACTCGAACCAAGGCTTGAGACTCGAACTCAACACTTTCTGGACATTTTTCACAACACTTAGTAAACTTTCAGGCAATATAAGATGAACTAACAATATTTGGTGTAATACTTAGATATTTGATGGTACATGTAATCTAGACCCTAAGCAGTCATTATATACCATAATAACACTTATCCTCCAAGTAAAAACGTCCCTCTTGAGTTATTTAAGTAGAAATGATCAGCCATAAATGATTATGGAGAGTAAATTCGTCCATAAATGCAAGACTTGTAACAGCAGTCACCTCCATCCGATCGGTTTCTCTCCATCCGATCGGATGGCACTCCTTGAGAACACTCCAACCGAATCGGATGCGGGTTGCATCCGATCGGTTGGACACTGTCTGTTAACTATTCTTTTGTCTTTTCTTTGTCGTTTTACGTTGCATGCATTGTCTTTCTTCGTGGCATGACTTTATTCATTAGAACTTGATATTTCCTTGATAAATATGTGTAGAAGACTTGTCTTTATCAAATCCTTTTGTCCATGCGTCGTTTCTTTCTTTCTTGATCTTCTTGAAACTCTCCAAATGTGCATGATCACTTCATTTCTTCATCTTTTAATCATTTTTACCTGCTTTTGGCTATATTTGCATGCATAAACACTTTTCCACGATTAAGTAACAAATATATACAAATATGACCAATTTCCATGCGTAAAACAAACAATAACGCGACTAAAAACATGTTAATTTTGAGCGTTATCAAATCCCCCACACTTGAGCTTTGCTCGCCCTCGAGCAAGTCTTAATCAAAAGAAAATTGATTTCAATGGCAATAGTGCAAATATCTTATTTGAACTCAAACAAGTAAATAAAGAGCTTGATAACAATTCTACGCACCTTACGAAGATAATTTGAAATTCACTCATCACTCAATATGTGTCATGATTAATAGATCACTCATTGCTCAGTCATGATTTATGTTTCTTACCATAGGCTTGTACAAGTATCAAAACAATGAAATAATTCATCAAAGAGGTCTTTTATTCGGGTTGTAACGTTTAGGCTAAGGGTAAATAAAACCTTCGTGCAAATATCTTATTTAATAATTACACTAAGTCAAAAAGGTAAGGATAAGGCATGGGAATATTTATGAAATTGGTTTTAAAGAAAAATAAAATCAAAGTCTAAGTCCCATTGTTGCTAATCACGAACAAACCACAAATCCCATAAATGATAATAGTTACAATCTTTCTCCTCTTCGAACTTTCACATGTTGATACATCAATTCACCATAAAAATATTCTTCATACTTAGCACATTGGCTAACAACATATCACATAACTTTCTTTATTCATAATAATATAGCACATTTGCTATAATTGTCACCTTATAGTTGCGATGACTTTTTTTTTTTTTTTTTGAATACATCTCCCCCACACTTCGCATAAGCATTACCACAAAAATACAAATAAGAAGTTGCGCACCTTCATCTTTGTCGGAATGGCACACACAAATAACAAAGTGTGTCTAACTCATAAACATCAAAAACAATCCAACATACCAAGCAACTAGCAACCCACCGTTTAGACTTTGACAAGGGTTAGGCTAAGGTTTAAAGTGTAAAATATTTTTGTATTTTTCTGGATTTAACAAATCCTTTTGTCCATGCGTCGTTTCTTTCTTTCTTGATCTTCTTGAAACTCTCCAAATGTGCATGATCACTTCATTTCTTCATCTTTTAATCATTTTTACCTGCTTTTGGCTATATTTGCATGCATAAACACTTTTCCACGATTAAGTAACAAATATATACAAATATGATCAATTTCCATGCGTAAAACAAACAATAACGCGACTAAAAACATGTTAATTTTGAGCGTTATCAGGCTTGGTTGATAAAACAAACTTATACTCATTCATTCAATATGCCGTTATTCGGATCACAGTAGATGACTCATTAACTTAAGTTTAAGATTGTAATTAGCATGGCATTTGTTGATCCAGGTAATCTAGAAGGCGATTTACAAGCGGGTGCGATAGCATGTTATTTGTTGTTATGATTAGTAATGTGGGCAACTGGTATGGGATTATTGATTCGATTGTTATCAACTACAATAGGTGTGGCAACTGGTAAACATTTTGTTATTTGTCAAGTTTTTAAACAAATTGAATCCAATGATGTTTCAACCATCACTTCCGACATGTAAGATATTGAGCACCAGTTGTAAACCATTCACAATGTATACCTTTTTTAAATCATTTTCCATGAGAAAAGATTTTGCGACTGTTTTGGTCATACAATTGAAATGTTACAGGTTGGATAGGACAACATTGGCAGATGGTATTCAGCTTTCACTGGTATGTGTAGTGGACAAGCTTTGGCTAAGCCGAGGAAACTAAAAACCATGACAATGGTATCAAGCTTAATATCCGACACCAAATAACGTATGTTAAGCTTCCCTTTTTGTTCTTTTCACAAGACTATCATCAATTTTATTCTTCACAAGAAATTACGAGGTAAGTAGTAGCCCTGATTTTCTTTAAATGATTGACAAAAGATGAGATGTGGGTTAAAATTGGTTTTCGGTTGTTGTATTAGTTCAAAGTCAGTAGAGGAAACTTACACAATACCACAGATTTCAGAGGCAGTGGGACCTCAACAAGATTAAAGAGAAAAGACTTAGAAAGAAGAGACTGTAGCACCATCGGTTTCGGTTTGAACAAGAAGGAATTGTGAATTTAAGGTATGTCTCAGGTGTTAATGTTTTAAACATTGCGTTTATGATTGTCCCAGTGATTATTTCATTTATATATAATTGGGTGTTTAATGTGGTTTTGCTTTTTGGTGGTGATTAAGATTTTGGACTATGCATATAATGTGTTTGATGAAATGTTTGGGTTAAAAAGTGGGGTTAATATATGTAACTATAGCACTTTTAAGTTATATAGTCATATTTTAGTCGATCACCTGTTCATACGTTTATGCGGTTAATAGTAGATTCAATATGTAAAGTGATTAGAGTTATCTAACCATCCATTTGTGACCATTCCTACGCTTCAGTAAGGATTGTTTTTATTTGTGTGTGCGTGTTTTATAAGTATTATAATTGGGTGGTTATGATTGGGTATATAATGTGTGCATATCTCTTTCTAATTGGTATTGTCATGGTATAGGGATTATTGAAGAAAGATAAGAGCCTAAGACATAGTTTCTTCACAATTCTTTGGATGAGGTAAACTGCTTTTAAAAAAATGGCCACATGATGAACTACTGTTAAACGGGTCATTTGGAAAGATGGATCGTGAAATGACCAAAATGTAGTACTATTGTTTCTGAGTTTGTCCCATCATATATGCAACGCTGAACTTTTCCTTTTAAGTTATTTGAATAACCTGAACTGCATCAGTCCATTAAAATGTGTATACTTGCATTTCTTAGGTTCCGACTACTGTGATTGATTTAGATAGTTGATTATCACAATACAGACTCTCAAGATGAGTAACAAAAGTAATTAAATTACTAATTTTATTTCATCTTTTTAATGCTTTGTTTATGAAATTTATTTGATAATTTTGTTGTGTAGAAGGAAGACGGCGAAAGCGAAAGAATCATCTCTGAAGAAAGCTAAAAAGGGGAGAGATCTAGCAAGCCAAAATGGCTACCTACCGGGTTTCAATGACCATAATGGCAGAAGCTGCAGGAGTGGTATCAACATATTTTGAATACCTTTGTTACTAATAAAAATCCAATAAGTATATTATATAAAGGGTTTCCTAACATGAAATGATTATGCAAATCCACATTTAATTTAATTTACATGGTAAAAGAATAGTTTGTTTTGTATTCTAATTGCTACTTTTTTGCATGTTCTTTTGCCAACAGGATGTGTGGGTTAGGATGCAAAATGACAGCTTGGATCATGAACCATTCATTTAAAGCAAGACTTGATATTTTAGAAAATGAAAGACATGTTATCACTGGATTATTTTATATTAATTTAGTGGTGATCGTGATATGATCATTCCCCACCAGTCAGCTCAAACATGGGTAAATGATCTCAACTACTCTGTCACTCAGCAATGGCGCTCATCGAAAGTTGATGGTTAAATTGCAAGGTAAATAGGTAATGTACATGTTATATGTACTGTCATAAACTTATACTCACACTGAAACTGTCGTTAAATAACTGAAGTTGATTTACGTTGCTTGGACAGGTACAATGACGCTACATTGAAAGACATCAGAAACACAATGCATCCTTGCTATTGTATTCTACCCATTGCCCCTCCATGTCAGGCTCAAACAATGAGTATTGATGCTCATGCAGTAATCAATAGTGTTACATTCTACATGTCAAGAAAATTTGGATAACATAGGGAGATTATACAATCTACATCTTCAACCTCAAGATGACGGGGTAAGGCTAATCGGACATACAAAAACATGATATAATGGCTATGGGGTGTTTGGAGCTGATTCCAAACAACAGTTTCAGAGGAGAAACTGGGTCATTTTAAGGGTCATTGGATTGGCCTAAAAGCACACCAGGAACTCCAATCGGCGTCTTAAAAGAACTTTTTTGAAGCTTAAGCTATGTGTTTGCAGTTGTCTTTTTTTGTCTAATATGGTTAGATGAATCTGTTTGCACCGTTTGTAGCAAGATGAGTCCAACTACGAAGGGGTAAGTGAGTTTGCCTAATAGTTTCATTCTGCTCTTAATAGGTCTGGACTAGAAAATAAACCAATGCCTGTGATATATAATTTAACTGATGCACTCTTTGAATGATTAATAAAATGCATCTCTAGGCTTAATGGTACAGGCGATCAACAAGGTTAAAGAATCAGCTGTAAGTATCAAGGGAAAATTTTAGATGAAAAGAGAAACTTATTAGCTAAATGTGCTGCTACGACGCTTTCATCAAAGCTAATCGGAGGAGAGAAATAATTTTTTGCAAAGATGATCGTGGATGCTGTCATTGCCATTGGAAATGATGATAGATTGAACATGATTGGGATAAAGAAGGTATGCTGTAACAATTCGCAATTTCAGGTTAATTACTATTCCCGGAAAAATTTCACTATTCACTTTTACTATTCATTTTTCCCGAAATTTTCCCGAAAGTTGATTTTTATTTGATATTATCGAGTGATAAATCATTTCCATGGCAAATTAAATGTTTGACATTCGTCAGATCATTTTCGTGAAAGTTATTAAGGAATTACACGGAATTACACGTTTTAGGGTAAAACGTCAATCAGAAATTCTACGCACAACGAAATTCAACCCCGTCAGGTGACCCCACATCAGAAAAATGTTTGACACACTCATGATTTATTTCAGAATTAATCGTGACTGAGAAAAACATGACCAAAATAAGCCTCGACCGTGAAAAACTGGAATTTTCAGTTTTTAAGCATTTTTACTCAGCCGTAACCTTAGCCTATACCTGCACCGTGTTTCTAATACGATTTGAGTTTTCAACTTATTAGAAAAAGTCAACATATTTTTCCCCCCTCCATTGACCAAAAATCATCCCTTGATTTTATAAGTCATTCCTTGATTTTTAGGCTTACGGTTTGATGTCTAAAAGACATTTAATACCAACCGACACTAGACTGAGCCCAGTCTAGACATTATAAGTCATTTTAAATCATTTATATCATATTAGAAAAGTAACATTTTACTTTTCTCAATTTTACGCAATATTCGTACATTTTACGTATTACGCGTTTTAGACCCGTGTTTCCAGTTTTAGCAGGGTTTTACCACCCAAATGGAACCTACCACTCATTTTATATTTTATTATGGAGTATTTTGACATGTTTAACCATTCTTCCAAGTTTCGTATTTTTACGATACCCGGTTTTACGTTTTGAGGCCTAATCATTTACGGTTGGCAATTCCCGGAGTCAAGTTTCATCCTAATACTTAGGATAATACCAAGCAAAGTCCAACACTTCCTCCCCAAGGCTTGTGAACCGCCTCTAGGGGGGGGGGTTTCACACTAGGTGTCTTGATCTTATGCTAAGTAAGCTAGGATGATTACATGTGTTAACACTTGCTCACCAAGTGTTGACAAGTCAATGTTGTAACCTCCTCAAGCTCCCATAAAAGCCCTCATCCCCTCTCATTTGTACGCCAACATCACACACACAAACACTCTCATCTTTGCTTGATTTATTCCAAGTTTCATGTAAGATTCAAGTACCATATCAATACCTAAAACCTAGTTAGGTTTTCATTCATCAAAACACTTCCATAACCTCATAAACTTTGGTGATTTCTCTTGAGTTTGAATCCACTCAAGTCACCTCAACTTTTATCATCTCTCTTTCAAGATTACAAGAGTAGAAAGATTGCATGAAGTGAAGTGGGTTGAAGCAAGTCTATCAAAGTCCTATCCTTACATGTTAACTTCCTTTCTTGTTTGAAAGCCAAAAGTTGTAAGCCAAACCCTAGCTTGCTTCTTGTTAAATAATCATATTCATGTTATTTACATATTATTTGTGCTATATTATGTCTTGTATTCATGTCCATGATGTATAAAAATGAGCAAAACAAGTTATTGTAATTGATTGACAAGATAAGTTACTAAAACAAGTAAACTAGTGACTTTCTTGGTAAGACCTGATCAAAATGGTAAAAATATGATGTTGGATCATTACATATTACAGTAGAGGACTTAACAAGGAAACCATAGCAATTTGAACCACCTAAAACGAGTATACGAGTCAAAAGTTACGCCCATTTGAAGTTACCAAAGATTTCCGGCAAAACTGCCTAAACCACACTGTTTTGCATTCTGTGATTTTGAAAGTCCCCCTTCTGGTCCGATTCATCAAAAAGTTAAAACACGAAAGTTGTCCGGAACGCCGTTTTCGTTCAGGAACAAAGAAGCTCGAGACCTAAAAACGCTTTCCGAGTGACAAAATTCTTCAAATTCTAAACAGCCCATTTTTAGGCGAAAGTCACTAGATTATGGTTATACTTTAAATGGAACAAGAGGTCTTATGACCTATAATCAAGACCACAACCATGGCTAGAGTCAAGGTTGTGTCTCATGACCTTGGAACAAGGACCAAAGGTCATGGCTAGGCCATGACGAAATGACCAAGTAAACTTACATAGGCGTAAACATGAAACAAAGAATTAGCGATAATTTGAACAAGCAATTTGGATCTACTTCACCTAAAAGGAACCATGAGATATTACAAAGGTAAATGGTCATACAAGACTTATGAAACTACCCCTAATAACAATCTTCATGTACAAATAAACTTTCCTAAGTTTATTCAAATATCGGACATGTAACCTTTCGGATCAAAACTTATATCTATATACTTTATCAACTACTACAATAGTAGGGAGCCTCATGTGAGGAGTTCATTATGTAAGCCGTCGAGATGAGTTGTGGATTTACGAGTTAAAGTGTCCTGGCTCCTCGAACGTTTACTACATGACTTCTGAATTATGTCGGCCCGAACGGTAGTAAACGATATACAAAACATACATGTTCATGAATCTTTTCTTTCAAAGACTTACAATATATCATACCACATCATGGACTAAATGCAAGATATATATATATATATATATATATATATATATATATATATATATATATATATATATATATATAGGCACTACTTCATATTCTTTACTCCGATCCTAAGTCGCGACATTCTATTATAGGTTGCTCGTAGAAACCTTCACGATTCAACCGTTACATTCATTACTTGCTATCTTACTTAAGGTGAGTTCATAGCCCCACTTTCCATTACTTAATTGTTTTACAAACCCTTGGGGGGAATACATGCTATTTTTAACCGAGCACAATGTTTTTAAATTGTATGCTGCCTGATTTTTTTTATTATCACTAAGTACCAGCCTTGCTAAACCGAGATCCTTTATTATGAACCATTTAGTCACTAGCAATAGTGAGCGCGAATATTGTGAATAGGCCTATTGGGATTGACGAATCCTATTTGTATTGACTAAGTTCAAACAAATGCACTAATATTTGAGATTTAGGTATGTTAGCAAAGTACCTACCGGGATAAATCTGCCGATCGATATTGGTACACGTTAATGTTTTGGTGTCATAAGCTTAGTGTATAATACATTTTATGGGCGTATAATAACGTAGCCTGCCTGTTTTGTTTTCCAAACATTGGTGTGAGTCCATAGCTCACACTACCAACATATTGTGTTCAAACATTTAACAAACTCTATGAATATCACTCAACCTTTGTGTTGACCTCTCAAGCATGTATTTCAGGTTCATGACGATCAAGGATGGCACGTAAGGACACGGATACTCAAGAGGGCTATAAATTTTATTATCATTCAAAAACTCATTTAATGTAAATTGTAAACATGGAACCATTTGGGACCTCATTTTGTAATCTCTGATATTTATACAATTTGAATGATAAATCTTTTAAAACGACTCAACTGGAGTTCGTTTTCTATTATTGTGACTATTGTGCCGTCGAGTAACACCCAGTTTGAATTCTGCTGCAACCATGAATTGGGGGTGTTACAGATTGGTACCAGAGCCATGGTTATAGAGAAACGGGTCTAATTGAGACCTAAACTATAACCACACTTACAAGCAAAAACATTTTATAGCCTTCCGCTCTCCGTGTCTTCCATCCTCCAGACGATTATGGATTTAGTAAGCATGTTATGATACACAAACATATTAGTATATTCATATATACCCATTTTGAGCATTTCCCCATAAGCATTAGTATATTGATATATAAACTTGGTTTATTTTCAATCATTTATCTAAACAATGGACTAAACATATCTGCGTATGCCTATTCTAGGGCATTTCGACACAACCAGATTCTCTCAATCATGTTCCTACTCCAACATTTTATGTCCAAGACATTGTAACTGATTGCAATGGTCTTTCCTATTTTCCAAGACATTGTATTATACAATGGTCTTAACCATTTCTCAAATGTTTTGAGTCACACAATGGTCTAACCTACTTCCCAGACATTGTGAATTGCACAATGGTCTAACCCACTTCCGAGACATTGTGTTTTGTGCAATGGTCTCTAGAATTATTCCATCACATCATCAATATCATTTCATATGATATCAAAAACCCGTCACAACCTATCGAATTCTAAATAGAAATATGAGATTTCTAAAGGACAAACAAATCCATCACCTACAAAAGCTGAAGTTCAGCCCTACATTCATCAAAGTTTTCTTCTGAAATCTTCATTGTTAAAAGTTCGTGATCCTGGCCAAGTATGTTCTATTTTAGAACTACTTAAAACTTCCTTTCCATACGTACCTACCCTTACTATCTTCTATGCAATGGAATATGAAAACATACGTTACAAGTCTTGTATGGGCGGGACTTGCAACTTAAGGGTTTGACATCGCCTTTGTTTAGTGGACAGTTTCCCGAAGGCAACGGACATATCAAAAGTATACCTAATTTAGGTATTTGAAAATTTTATCGAACCTTGGCTAAATATAGACTAGTCACCTATATTTAACCTAGGGACAGTGGAATATAGTCTGACTAACTATATTCGACTTAAAATTTTCAAATACTGAGAATAGTTGTACTAGGGTTATGTTTAGATTGATTTCTTACATGAACACGATAAACCACCAGAATACATTAAAACAATCTAGACACATGATAGTGCCTTACCACTCCGCAAGATCTTAACACCTTATTTGTATGATCTAAATTCATCCTTGAAAATTTTCATTTATGAGATAATCCGAACTACTATCTTGGGATAGTTATCAATTATTCTCTTCATCCTGTAGAAGTACTATCCTGTTTAGATCCTAAGGATACCATTCCGTCATAAACCTTTAAAATTTCTTAAAATTTTAAAGCAAACTTGACATCTTTAACAATATTAATGTTAAGCATACACTACACACTTTTGTTCATCAACATATCACATCATTATCTTCACAACCGTTACAAACACAAACTCATTAACAGATCTTGATGCACTTTTAAAGCTCAAATCATCCTTAGTTACACCACAAGCACCCTCACCAGCTTTACAAGATTGAATATTCATCTTGTACTTTTGGAACACCAGTATCATCTCATAATACACTACCTTGTAACTCACCGGCTAATTGTGAATGTTGTGTTGGGAATTCTTAAGTAGGATGATTTGTAATTATTTGAATGGATTGGGATGCCTTTTCATTTAAATAAAGAAATTGTAAATCACCGAACCATAAGTTTATATTTCCGTATTTACATTGTTTGGGATGCCTCTCTATGTAAATAAAGAATTATAAACAAGTGGGCTTATTTGTATCCGAAATAACATAAGTATGAAGTCAATAAACACTAGGTACAACAACCGATTACTTACTAGGCTATGATTGCAATTACTATCTCAATTCCTATTAATATTCGACTGCTATATCAATTTCCTTTGATATTCGACTATTACCATACCTTTCCTACATAAAAGTAAGCCTCATCCTACGCCATACACTAAAATGACAAATCAAACTGCATCACTGGTAATCCCATACTTTAGTCCTCATAAGTAACCACACCTGTTCATCGACACACGACGTAGACCCCTAAAATTCCAAATCGGAGATAGGGTTATGCTAAGGGTATCGCCTTGGAAAGGCTTGATACGATTCGGTAAACAAGGAAAACTAAACCCAAGATACATCGGACCATTCAAAATCCTAGCCAGGGTTGGCCATGTGGCGTACAGACTTGAGCTTCCATCAGAACTCAGTAGTGTACACCCCACTTTCCATGTATCTAACCTAAAGAAATACTTGTCAGATGAATCACTCGTGATTCCACTCGATGAAATTCAACTCAATGACGATCTTCAATTTATTGAGGAACCCGTAGAAATCATGGACCGAGAGGTCAAACAACTCAAGCAAAGCCGTATTCCAATTGTCAAGTTCGTTGGAACTCACGACGTGGTCCTGAATACACATGGGAACGAGAGGACCAGATACGTAAGAAATACCCACATCTTTTTACCAACACATTTGATGAGGCGAAAAATGATCCGTTTTTAGAGGGTCATTTAAGCCCGAATCCGAATTTATTTGATCAAATATTGCCCTAAATCGTTCCTTTTGTGATTTTAGGTGTTTGGAGAGTGAATTCTGGAAAAGAAGCAATTTTGGACGTTTTTGGAGCATAAAAGTGAAGAAAACGGCAAAGTACCAAATTTCCATGCTGAAGATACAAGGTGACGGCGTCAAGAGTAATATCTTGACGGCGTCAGACATGAAGATTAAAATACCGAAGGTGGTGACGGCGTCAAAGTGGCAAGAATAAAATACCGTGGTCGGTGACGGCGTCACATAGGCCATCATAAGTAGATCAAGGCCGTCCGAGGAAGTATATGGCGGCGAGGTGACGGCGTCACATGTAACTCTTGACGCCGTCAGCCTACTTTTCCTATATATAGTTTTCTAGTTTTTTCATTAAAAGAGAGAAGTTTTGGTGAAACCCTAAAGACGAATTTGGTGCCTCTTTTACAGGTTTTTCAAGGGTTCCAAACCCTTGATACCTTGCATTGTAATTGAGATAAGTGTTCTTCTAATTCAATCAATATGTCTATGTGTTGGTTGTTTATATCTTGTTCTTGTCTCAATTCAATTATGCTAGGCTAGATCTCTCTTGTGTTTGCTTAGATCTAATGAAACCTAGATGTTGATTATGTGTTGATTACTTGTTTATTCTTGTTCTTGGATGAATGATTTATATGTTAGGCTTAAGAAAACTGGCAGATCTCCAAATGGTAACATGCTTGAACGTCTTAAGAAACATGAACCGAGGCGTACTAGGTCTTTATTGGTTGTATTTAATGCATGAGCCACTGTTTACAATCCCTATAGTTGTGCTGGGTCATGGTGTAGGAGGAGATAAGAGCTCATAGAGTTGGGGAGTTATGTATGCCACCCCACGAATGATATTAAGGAATACAATCCGTCATCCATACAAGTATAACAAGTAATTAACATGTAAAAGATATCTAGGGAGTAGTGAAGTCTAAGTAAACACAATTTCTCCAATTACTGCTCACAACCTTAGTATAATTAGTTTGTTTTTATTTTTTTATTATTTTATTTTGATTATATATTAGTTTTGGGTTAGTTAAATAGCAACTAATTCCGCCCACTCCTTCAAAACCCGAGATTTTACTTGCTTTCTAAAAAATATAAAAACACAAAAATAATCATCCCTCACCTCTAGAACTAGTAAATTAGGTTTTCTAATCCTAGCGACACTATTCCTAAGCTGAACGATCAATCCCCCGGTACTTGTCACTATACTATACTACAACGATCAGGTACACTGCCTGGTGGGGGTTGTAAGCTTCTCGAGATCCCTCGAGAGGTAAAGCAAGGTGCGATTCCCACGCATCAAGTTTTTGGCGCCGCAGCCCGGGGAATAGTTATTGTCTAGGTTAGAATTTCTTTTTATTAGGTCTACTTGCTAGATTCCTTTCTAGTAAGATTTTATTTTTATTTTTAGGTTTCTTTAGTCTATCTTATTTCTTTGTGCCCTTTGTTTGTAAAACCATTTTCATCTGTCACTATGGCGGATGAAATTTCATTTAGATCATTAACAAATGAGGAGCAATTAGTTTACTCGGATAGAATTGCTTCCTGTTGCTCCAATGAATTTTTAAGTGATCTTAGATATATACAAGAGGAGATGGGTGTAAAGTTTGATAGGTTTGATGAGTTATGCGCATGTGTGGCCTATATTAAACAATCATTGTTAGGATCAATTCCTTTTAGTAAGACCCTCTGGAAAATTTTTGAGGAAAGCCTCCTAACCGTAAACCATGAGTTCAATGAATTGATGGGTTTGTATACATCACAACTTGAAGAAACAATTATGGAGGATTTAGCCGAGCATGATCATATTGATCAAAAAGACCTAGGTTTTATGATCAATGACTTGGAATCTCAAGGAACACATGATGAGGATATAGATGATATTGAGATAAGGAAGGATGAGGTAAATAACACAAACCTGCAAAGTACCCCACAACTCCCATCATCACTTGAAGAACCCACACCGCCCGTGACTTACCCGGAAGAAGTAGAAGAGACTTTAGGAATCCCAATTGAGGTAGAACCCTTGAACCAAACACAACTAGAGGATATAGGTTTGAATACTTATAATGATAACCTTACTCTTAGTTATAGGGAAGTTCCTAGTTTTGATGAACCGGAGCCTCAACCAAAACCGTTACCTAATCTTCCATCCTTGGATGAAAATTTAGGAATTGAATTAGGTCCCGATCCACCCATCAAACCATATAGTCCGGGTAGTCTTAGGATAAAGGTAGTGGACTCTAAGCCTTGTAGAGAGGAAGCCAATATAGGAGTGGAAAATAACCTTACATGCTTACATCACCCATTTATGATTGATCACAAGAAACATTATGGGTTTAAACCGGGTTTATTAGGTCAAGATGGATCCCCAACTAGTAATCTCTTGAAGTTGATTGATAATGATCCCTTTCTAGGAGAAAATCTTAATCCACCCATTAACCCGATTGAATTAGGTAAGGTTATGATGATAGGAGCACACCCCTTTGAGCATATAATTCATTCACCACTCTTTCCTCACGAGGCACATTCCCACCCTAAGGGTATGTATTGCTATTATCATCCACACTTAATCCCAAGTGTAGGGAAAACTTCCCCTATTCATGTTAAATAAGGGTAGAGTCAGGCTCGTGACTCGAACAAAAACAAGCGCTTCTTGGGAGGCAACCCATGTTTTGTGTGATTTTAATTGTTTGATTGTTATTTGCTTCCGTATGCATGTTTTATTTTTATTGTTGGATGATCATGTTTCTCAATTAAAATATGGAAATACTTTATTATGTTGTTTGGCCTAGTCTTAACTCCAACCTAAAGGTATTTTTGCAAAAGATAAGTGTAAGGGGAAACCCCAAATATGTTTTCAAGAAACAAACCGATCATGATTCTCCATAATTTTAAATGAACATGTATATTCGTATTTGTTAGAGTCAAATGCTTGTATTGAGTCATAATGAAGTTTTGCAGGATTTTCCAGGAAGTAGGACAAAGTTTTTCCAGAAATTTTCCGGAAACTTAACATAAGAATTTCTGCAGGTCCATTCTGACGGCGTCAGAGTATTACTCTTGACGGCGTCAGGAGTCAAAAATCTGGAAATTTTACCGGTTTTGTTTTTATAACGGAGTCTTATGGTTTTTGTGAATTATTAAGTTTTATAATCTCCAGGAAATCTGCAAACTTCATTCCACAAGCATTATATCTTATCTTGTTTTCTAGGATTAGTAACTTATATAGGACGCCGCCGATTTTACGCGAGGTTGCCTTGTCTATTGTTGTCAAGATTTACAGGTTATTTATGACAAGAAGATGATTTATATTCTGGAAGGGAAGCTTTGATTGTTCATTTTCTTGGAGGAAGATTTAACCTGGCCAACCTATAATCCATACCGAGCGAATCAGGGGAGTATTTGATTTCATTCTCTTTACTTTTTCACTTTTACATTCTTTACTTGAACATTGGGGACAATGTTCATCTTAAGTGTAAGGGGAGGGTAAAAAGATGATACCTTACATATGCACTTTCGCTTGAGTTTGTTTTGTTTGATAGTAGATGTGTAATAAAACTATGAAAAATACTTGTTAGTGCAATTTTAGCGCCAAATTTAAAATTTTTTACAACATTTAGGAGTGAAACTTTAGCCATAGCGAGCATCTCATGGATAGGAGGTTGTATGACTAGCACATAACCGTATATTCAGAAAAATTTTCCACCCAAAAATGTGAAGTTCGCCTTTAGATTTGATAGGAAAAGCATTTACTATTAGTGCTTATGAGTGTACCGGTAGCATTTAGATTCTAGAACTTGCGTTAGTGATGCATCCCGAGACCGCTAGTGAGACTACATTCGTGTGGTAGGATTTACTACATGATAAGAGGCATTAGGATCACCCTTGTGTTAAACCCGTATTATAATTACTTGACCATTTAAGTCATATTACTTGGCTAGTTAAGTCAACTAATTTTTCCCACACCCTTTGCGTTGTACTCATTTTTAGTACACGATACCCCTAGTACACCCCTCCGAGCCTATCTTTTCGTTTCTAACTTTAAGCATCTTACTTAAAGGAAGAATTTGTTACACCCCACTTAAATGTACAACCAAATCGCCTTAGCCTTCCGTGTATGCGCTCATTTTTAGTGCATTATTGTTATTTGTTAAACCCTAAGTTAACTTTCTAATTGATTACATGGTTGCTAAGTCGAGTCATATCATTGTACATATTGTTTTGGGACGATTGGGACTCATGGGTAAGTACTTATTTTATGGAGTAATGGGGAAGAACATAATATATTACCCCCATATGTACGTTAATCTTAAAAGTGCTCCAAGTGTTTTGATTTTCTTAATTCGAGTCATTAGATTAGTTAATTGTAAAGTATGTAAAGATTCAAGTGTAAGGGGAATTCTCATCCCCTATGATGTATTATTTCGGATGGTAGGGTAAGAGTGTATGAAGAAAAAAAAATCGAAAAAAAAAATAGAAAAAAACAAGAAAAAGAAAAAAAAAATATAGAAAAAGAAAAAGAGAAAAAAACATACGGACTACCATCCCGTTTCAT
Organism: Artemisia argyi; assembly: GCA_030686995.1. Taxonomy (NCBI): domain Eukaryota; kingdom Viridiplantae; phylum Streptophyta; class Magnoliopsida; order Asterales; family Asteraceae; genus Artemisia; species Artemisia argyi. The sequence continues at coordinate 88,621,938 of CM060701.1, read as the reverse complement.
TCTATGTTCATTTTATATTTTTGTTATTTTTCATTTATTAGCTTAAGTTAAGTCTAGTCTTGGCTTAGCAACGCCATATTGTACATGTAATTAACCAAGATTGTTAACTCGCCACCAGTAAAACTTCCTTTATCCAACAAAACCGTGTAATTCATATCCCTATACCTAACGTTACAACCCTTTAAAAGACCTCTTTGATAGTTTATCCTAGGTGCTTACGCCATGTGGTGGAGGTTTGATCCTTTCCCAAGCCTATGGTAATCTATTTTGTTATGACAGGTAGTGAGAGATATCTTCCATTTCCATAATGTTATATTACTTTATTACACCCGAGAGATGTGAGTATCTAAACACTATTTGTGAGGTGCTTGTGTATGACCTCCGTGCTTGTCTATTGGTCTTTAGTGGAACGATTATTTGTTGTAATTACTTTTATATTAGTGTTAAATGACCCCTAACTTGTCTTTCGAGTAGAATAAAAGCGCATTTGCTTGAGGACAAGCAAATCTCAAGTGTAAGGGTATATGATGAGGCGAAAAATGATCCGTTTTTAGGGGGTCATTTAAGCCCGAATCCGAATTTATTTGATCAAATATTGCCCTAAATCGTTCCTTTTGTGATTTTAGGTGTTTGGAGAGTGAATTCTGGAAAAGAAGCCATTTTGAACGTTTTTGGAGCATAAAAGTGAAGAAAACGGCAAAGTACCAAATTTCCATGCTGAAGATACAAGGTGACGGCGTCAGACATGAAGATTAAAATACCGAAGGTGGTGACGGCGTCAAACGCCTTCATGACGGCGTCAAAGTGGCAAGAATAAAATACCGTGTTCGGTGACGGCGTCACATAGGCCGTCATAAGTAGATCAAGGCCGTCCGAGGAAGTATATGGCGGCGAGGTGATGGCGTCACATGTAACTCTTGACGCCGTCAGCCTACTTTTCCTATATATAGTTTTCTAGTTTTTTCATTAAAAGAGAGAAGTTTTGGTGAAACCCTAAAGACGAATTTGGTGCCTCTTTTACAGGTTTTTCAAGGGTTCCAAACCCTTGATACCTTGCATTGTAATTGAGATAAGTGTTCTTCTAATTCAATCAATATGTCTATGTGTTGGTTGTTTATATCTTGTTCTTGTCTCAATTCAATTATGCTAGGCTAGATCTCTCTTGTGTTTGCTTAGATCTAATGAAACCTAGATGTTGATTATGTGTTGATTACTTGTTTATTCTTGTTCTTGGATGAATGATTTATATGTTAGGCTTAAGAAAACTGGCAGATCTCCAAATGGTAACATGCTTGAACGTCTTAAGAAACATGAACCGAGGCGTACTAGGTCTTTATTGGTTGTATTTAATGCATGAGCCACTGTTTACAATCCCTATAGTTGTGTTGGGTCATGGTGTAGGAGGAGATAAGAGCTCATAGAGTTGGGGAGTTATGTATGCCACCCCACGAATGATATTAAGGAATACAATCCGTCATCCATACAAGTATAACAAGTAATTAACATGTAAAAGATATCTAGGGAGTAGCACAACCTTAGTATAATTAGTTTGTTTTTATTTTTTTATTATTTTATTTTGATTATATATTAGTTTTGGGTTAGTTGAATAGCAACTAATTCCGCCCACTCCTTCAAAACCCGAGATTTTACTTGCTTTCTAAAAAGTATAAAAACACAAAAATAATCATCCCTCACCTCTAGAACTAGTAAATTAGGTTTTCTAATCCTAGCGACACTATTCCTAAGCTGAACGATCAATCCCCCGGTACTTGTCACTATACTATACTACAACGATCAGGTACACTGCCTGGTGGGGGTTGTAAGCTTCTCGAGATCCCTCGAGAGGTAAAGCAAGGTGCGATTCCTACGCATCAACAGTTTCTACTCCCAACGCAAATTGATCTCCGGGACGGAGCTCTCATATGGGGTGGAGACTGTAACAATTCGCAATTTCAGGTTAATTACTATTCCCGGAAAAATTTCACTATTCACTTTTACTATTCATTTTTCCCGAAATTTTCCCGAAAGTTGATTTTTATTTGATATTATTGAGTGATAAATCATTTCCATGGCAAATTAAATGTTTGACATTCGTCAGATCATTTTCGTGAAAGTTATTAAGGAATTACACGGAATTACACGTTTTAGGGTAAAACGTCAATCAGAAATTCTACGCACAACGAAATTCAACCCCGTCAGGTGACCCCACATCAGAAAAATGTTTGATACACTCATGATTTATTTCAGAATTAATCGTGACTGAGAAAAACATGACCAAAATAAGCCTCGGCCGTGAAAAACTGGAATTTTCAATTTTTAAGCATTTTTACTCAGCCGTAACCTTAGCCTATACCTGCACCGCGTTTCTAATACGATTTGAGTTTTCAACTTATTAGAAAAAGTCAACATATTTTTCCCCCCTCCATTGACCAAAAATCATCCCTTGATTTTATAAGTCATTCCTTGATTTTTAGGCTTACGGTTTGATGTCTAAAAGACATTTAATACCAACCGACACTAGACTGAGCCCAGTCTAGACATTATAAGTCATTTTAAATCATTTATATCATATTAGAAAAGTAACATTTTACTTTTCTCAATTTTACGCAATATTCGTATATTTTACGTATTACGCGTTTTAGACCCGTGTTTCCAGTTTTAGCAGGGTTTTACCACCCAAATGGAACCTACCACTCATTTTATATTTTATTATGGAGTATTTTGACATGTTTAACCATTCTTCCAAGTTTCGTATTTTTACGATACCCGGTTTTACGTTTTGAGGCCTAATCATTTACGGTTGGCAATTCCCGGAGTCAAGTTTCATCCTAATACTTAGGATAATACCAAGCAAAGTCCAACACTTCCTCCCCAAGGCTTGTGAACCGCCTCTAGGGGGGGGGGGGTTTCACACTAGGTGTCTTGATCTTATGCTAAGTAAGCTAGGATGATTACATGTGTTAACACTTGCTCACCAAGTGTTGACAAGTCAATGTTGTAACCTCCTCAAGCTCCCATAAAAGCCCTCATCCCCTCTCATTTGTACGCCAACATCACACACACAAACACTCTCATCTTTGCTTGATTTATTCCAAGTTTCATGCAAGATTCAAGTACCATATCAATACCTAAAACCTAGTTAGGTTTTCATTCATCAAAACACTTCCATAACCTCATAAACTTTGGTGATTTCTCTTGAGTTTGAATCCACTCAAGTCACCTCAACTTTTATCATCTCTCTTTCAAGATTACAAGAGTAGAAAGATTGCATGAAGTGAAGTGGGTTGAAGCAAGTCTATCAAAGTCCTATCCTTACATGTTAACTTCCTTTCTTGTTTGAAAGCCAAAAGTTGTAAGCCAAACCCTAGCTTGCTTCTTGTTAAATAATCATATTCATGTTATTTACATATTATTTGTGCTATATTATGTCTTGTATTCATGTCCATGATGTATAAAAATGAGCAAAACAAGTTATTGTAATTGATTGACAAGATAAGTTACTAAAACAAGTAAACTAGTGACTTTCTTGGTAAGACCTGATCAAAATGGTAAAAATATGATGTTGGATCATTACATATTACAGTATAGGACTTAACAAGGAAACCATAGCAATTTGAACCACCTAAAACGAGTATACGAGTCAAAAGTTACGCCCATTTGAAGTTACCAAAGATTTCCGGCAAAACTGCCTAAACCACACTGTTTTGCATTCTGTGATTTTGAAAGTCCCCCTTCTGGTCCGATTCATCAAAAAGTTAAAACACGAAAGTTGTCCGGAACGCCGTTTTCGTTCAGGAACAAAGAAGCTCGAGACCTAAAAACGCTTTCCGAGTGATAAAATTCTTCAAATTCTAAACAGCCCATTTTTAGGCGAAAGTCACTAGATTATGGTTATACTTTAAATGGAACAAGAGGTCTTATGACCTATAATCAAGACCACAACCATGGCTAGAGCCAAGGTTGTGTCTCATGACCTTGGAACAAGGACCAAAGGTCATGGCTAGGCCATGACGAAATGACCAAGTAAACTTACATAGGCGTAAACATGAAACAAGGAATTAGCGATAATTTGAACAAGCAATTTGGATCTACTTCACCTAAAATGAACCATGAGATATTACAAAGGTAAATGGTCATACAAGACTTATGAAACTACCCCTAATAACAATCTTCATGTACAAATAAACTTTCCTAAGTTTATTCAAATATCGGATATGTAACCTTTCGGATCAAAACTTATATCTATATACTTTATCAACTACTACAATAGTAGAGAGCCTCATGTGAGGAGTTCATTATGTAAGCCGTCGAGATGAGTTGTGGATTTACGAGTTAAAGTGTCCTGGCTCCTCGAACGTTTACTACATGACTTCTGAATTATGTCGGCCCGAACGGTAGTAAACGATATACAAAACATACATGTTCATGAATCTTTTCTTTCAAAGACTTACAATATATATCATACCACATCATGGACTAAATGCAAGATATATATATATATATATATATATATATATATATATATATATATATATATATATATATATATATATATATATATATATATATAGGCACTACTTCATATTCTTTACTCCGATCCTAAGTCGCGACATTCTATTATAGGTTGCTCGTAGAAACCTTCACGATTCAACCGTTACATTCATTACTTGCTATCTTACTTAAGGTGAGTTCATAGCCCCACTTTCCATTACTTAATTGTTTTACAAACCCTTGGGGGGAATACATGCTATTTTTAACCGAGCACAATGTTTTTAAATTGTATGCTGCCTGATTTTTTTTATTATCACTAAGTACCAGCCTTGCTAAACCGAGATCCTTTATTATGAACCATTTAGTCACTAGCAATAGTGAGCGCGAATATTGTGAATAGGCCTATTGGGATTGACGAATCCTATTTGTATTGACTAAGTTCATACAAATGCACTAATATTTGAGATTTAGGTATGTTAGCAAAGTACCTACCGGGATAAATCTGTCGATCGATATTGGTACACGTTAACGTTTTGGTGTCATAAGCTTAGTGTATAATACATTTTATGGGCGTATAATAACGTAGCCTGCCTGTTTTGTTTTCCAAACATTGGTGTGAGTCCATAGCTCACACTACCAACATATTGTGTTCAAACATTTAACAAACTCTATGAATATCACTCAACCTTTGTGTTGACCTCTCAAGCATGTATTTCAGGTTCATGACGATCAAGGATGGCACGGAAGGACACGGATACTCAAGAGGGCTATAAATTTTATTATCATTCAAAAACTCATTTAATGTAAATTGTAAACATGGAACCATTTGGGACCTCATTTTGTAATCTCTGATATTTATACAATTTGAATGATAAATCTTTTAAAACGACTCAATTGGAGTTCGTTTTCTATTATTGTGATTATTGTGCCGTCGAGTAACACCCAGTTTGAATTCCGCTGCAACCATGAATTGGGGGTGTTACATATGCCTGCTTGACACTCGACTTTAGATGGCCAAACTTTTACTGGCTTATTTGTTCTTGATGTGAAAGTTTTAATTTATCGATGGTTAACTTTGACAATGGATTAAGCTTTTTTTCTCTCCGGTTTATGGGCTTATTGAGCTTTAAAAAAGCTAATAAGCTCAATATATTGGGCTCATGAGCTTATCAACTTAAATAAGCCATAAGCTCATAGCCTAAGCTGAAGGAGAGATGAGGATGACACCAAAGACGGTTACATCTTTTTTTGTCTATCTATTGTAAATAGTCAAACTTGTCACATTAACCAACCTGTAGGTAGCACACCTTTTCCTAGGAAAGGATGGGAGGTATCTCATCCTTATGTTTGTTTACTATAAATACCCTTACAAGTCTCACTTGTGAGATGTGTGTTTTTCATAATAAAGAAATATCTTTAGCATCACCACTCTCTCTTCCTTCTCTCTAGTTTCTCTCTCTAACATCACCACCACCATGGGTGTGTTTGCCTACTCCGGCTAACCTCCCGACACCACCAATATCATCACCTAAACTAAATTTAAAAGGTCCAACAAAGAAGTAGGTTCATCTAGTTGTAAAAGTAGGGAGCACATTTTTGAGTTCATACCAGGATCTCAGCCGTCATTTAATCTAGGATTTGATACCCCGGAAGAACAGTCGAAACCATTCAAGAAAACAGAATCAGATTCAGATGATAAAGAAAAGCAATCTCGATGCCTGCAATCACCCTATCTATACACAAAGGTCAGCATGACAGAAAAGATCACAGAGGATGAAATATTGTTGGCAAGAAGCATCTTCTGTATGCAAGGAGACGAAGCGTAAGATTAACTATAAATCTTTAAGAAATTTATTTGAATTTATCACAGATGATACATAATATGTAGTTTCTTATAGTTTTCACATGTTATATTGTAAAAACAGAGAGCAAGTTTTCGACGACCAACGTATAGGATTAATGAGAATGAATGTCCAATCACTAGCACCAGGATTGAAAATAGAAACTCCTGTGATTGACACCTTTGCTTCAATCCTAAATTACGAGGATGCAAATCAGAGAAAGAAGTAAAAAGGCATTACTTTTATACATCAATGATGGTACGATAAAATTTAATTTAAAATTTAATGTATTATATGTATTTATGTATTAACTTAATTTAACTTCTTTTTTATTATCAAGCAGCTGCCGGGTATAATACAGGATAAGCCAGAATGCATGCTTACCAAGATAGACAAACAATACGATGAGTTTGCAAAGATGATTGCAATTCAGATGGAAGACGATATAAGCAAGCTACAATTTGAAGATGTTAACTTGGTATATCAAATGACTTTTATATACTAAACAATGAAGTTTGTCAATTATTTTAAAACTTATATCATTTTTATAATTTTACGATAACAGATCTTCTTTCCAATCATAGCACATGACCATTACTACCTAATCACTTTCAACATCTTCAAATGAGCATCTGTGATAATAGATAACAGTGATTCAGGTGGAACATACGAAGAAAAGTACAAAGACAACTATGATCTTGTGGTAAGAAAAACTACACTGAATGATTCATATATAATTTGTTTGTGTCAAATATATTTAGAATATCACTTGTGATACTACTCTATAATTGACACTTTGTAATTTAATTTTCATAATGGTGTTTTTGCAAAGCATTTGTCAACATATGAACATTCTATAGCAGATCAACTAATGAATCAAAAAAAAAAAGACCAATAATCTTAAACATGAGTTAGAGGACAAAGAAAGAGAAAATAGATTGCGGTTTGTACATCATGATGCATATGGATCATTATAACGGAAAGAGTGCAACAAAATGGGAAACAAGAATGCTAAAAGAAACAACCAAAAATCGTCGAATGCAGATAAACAACTTGAGAACCAAATATGCAGCAAAGATGATGCTTCATGAAGTAAATAAAAAACAAAGAATGATGTCAGACTACGCAATAAAGTTTGATGCCGAAAACCTAGACGAAGAAGAAGTAAAAAAGCTGGTCAACGAGGCAATAAAGATAAAGATTGCAGAACAAGATACACAGAAGCCTGGAACAAGTGGTTACTAATTTGAGATGTAAAACAATAGTTTTTGGAAATATGAAGTTGTAAGACAATAGTCCTTTTGTTATGGTTTATCACAAGTGATAAAAAAGGGATAATAGAATGTTTATGTTATGGTTTTGGTAATTTAAATGCTTTATCACATGTTCACCAACATAAACTCATACTTCAATTAACCAGCAACTGCAGTTATGCTTTTCATAATTTCAATTCTTTATCGCATGTGATATAACTCAAATAACACTTCAGATGATATAAACAAATTAATACAAAAAAAAGTATCATAAAGAATACATAGAAATTCAATCATTCTAATCAATAAAAAACTCATAAAAAATGATGTAAACTATTTAAACACTTTAGTGCTTTATCACAAGTGATAAATGTCACAAATAATCCATAAGGTAACAAAAATAAAAAAAATAAACCAATCACTAGAACTTATACTTCAATTGCTCCATCACCTTCGTTTCCACCTGCTCCATCACCACCGCTTCCGCCTGCTCCATCACCTCCATTTCCATAACGGGCCTTTTGCCTCCTCAAATAAGGTGGAATCAAATCCCTTGTCCAACGCTTGAGTATATACTGATCTAGGACCTTAAGCACATTACAATTCTTGAATACACAAAAAATGTGACGACATGAAATCCCACAGCGGACAAGAAGCTGACAACAGCAAGCAACTGAACCATCTAGTTTGTTATAGACAACCTTCATCAAAAACAAAAAAAAAAAACATTAAAATCACATACTATCATAGGGGATATAAAAAACCATAAAACAAAAACCTAAAAATAAAATAATAAAACACATAACATAACAGGTCATACCTAATCTAACCAGTGATACTTCATATCACATGTGATACTTAAACCAAAAATACATGTAAAAACCAAAAAATAAATGTACCTTGTACTCTCCAATGTCTTTCTGATATAAGATAAGCTCTTCTTCAACATTCTTGGAAGTGCCTTCTTCATCAACCACTTCCGGAAGAGTACCAGGAACCACTTTTTGCTTAGAAATAACAGACACATCACATACATCATCACAAGTTTTACACTTGATTGAACATAACCATGAGCCAACAATTATCTCCTTTTGCATAAGAACAAACAACTTTCGAGTGTAAACCCTTTCTGCATGAACTACAATTGCTAATGGCGTCAACAATGAAGGAAATGATTCAATCAAGTTATGATCTAATCTTTCTTGAATATATCTCTGTTTCTCCATTGCAGACGCATATAAAACCATAAACTTAACAAGTGTAGAAGTAGGATTCATGAAATGCGAAAAGAAAGAATTCTCACTCACCGACCTCGAAGTAGTCCTCATCAATCCACAAAGTGGAGAATCAACAAAGAATGCAGGTATCCATGAAGATCTAATCCTATACATCTTGTTCAACCACTTGTGATTTAAAAGATTAAACTCTACCATCAACTCATTCCATCTGAACTCAAACTCCTCTAGACCAATATACATATTCCAAACAATCTTACTAAATTTAGCCTTGAAATCAGTATCATCATAGATTCTGGACACAATCTGAAAAAAATAAAGTATCACAAGTGATACAAAAAATAATCAATATCACAACAATGCAAAAAACAATAAAGTATCACAAGTGATACAAAACAGTGCAATAAACAATAGAATAACAAGTGATAAAACACATAACTTTATATATATATATATATATATATATATATATATATATATATATATATATATATATATATATATATATATATATATATATATATATATATATATATATATATGCAATATTACAGAAGATAAACAACTTCTAAATATTTATAAGACTAATTAAAATTGCAATATCACAAGAGATACCTTAGCTGGAAGCTTTTGCATGATATGCCACATGCAAAGCCTTTGCTTGAAATCAGGAAGCACATCAGCAATTGCCTTTCGCATTGCATTTTTACATTTTTTTAACTTGTTAAATATCTCTTGTGAGACAATATCACCAAATTCTCTGTAGTTACACTTAGCTACCTCATCAGCCCAAAACATTCCACGAAGCTCAGCATCTTCAACAAAATATTCAAATGAGAAATTTGACGTATACTTCATCCGATCTTCCATACGGTTAATAAGCATTTGAGCATCGCTATCCCCAATGAAACAATTTATACCACGAGTAAAGTTACAAAACTCAGTCTCCGTACCATGAACAAGCGTTGAGGATCCTTTCAACCCGGTATACAAATTATGAGCTCTAGTAGCACCAAGATTATAATTAGCTGCTTTCATAATGAACAGCTGCTCATGGTATGTGTTAATACAAATATCGCCTAAAACCGTTATTTATATTTTACGATCTTTGCTAAGTTTTGTTAACGACAAAGTATAAATTTTAGTTTTTAGTAAAACATAATTTTAGTTTAAAGACTTGCATAATTAGACATTTGCTACATTTACATTTCATATAAAACACAACACTTTTTATATTTCCTAAAATAGAAAAACATTACATTTACATATTTCTTAATATAGTAAATGTTAACATCACATCATGCATTTATGGTAAGTTTGTGTGTTTGACTCACCATAAGTTTTCTTACACAAGTAAGTGTTTGACTAGAAATAAGTTGATGTGACTTTGGTTGGTTTGGAATGATTTATTGCAAAACTTACTGTCAGACCTGGCGGAACCTTGGAGGTACACGGGCGGAACCCATCTGAGGGTTCCGCCGTATCTGCCAGAGCTGCTGAAAGTCTTGCTATAAATACCAAGCCATTTCTTAGATTTTTCCTTTATCACTTCTCATTACATTTACACATACAGATTCATATCATTCATCTAACCCTTTAACATTTCATTTTGTGTGAAGATTCTTTTATAGCAAAGAAGTTCACAAGTACATATAAAGTTACAAGTATTCAACACAACGTTGCAAGACTTGTTAGCTTAGCATCATGTAGACTTTGTGTAGTTTACACTTCATTTGATTGTGTGTTTTCAGTTGTGATCGGTTAGTATTTTAGGCCTTAAAATACATAGTGTGACGGGAGTTGTTGTACCCTTGTAAAAGAACTAACGGGAGTGGTTGTACCCTTGTAAAAGAACTCGACATCTAGCTTAGTGTCGGAAATTGTGTAAGCGACGTGTAAGGTTTTCTCCGCCGGTGAAAGGAGCTTGTTGACTAGTGAAAAAAACTCTCGAGTTGGTTACTCGGGGCGTGGATGTAGGGCAAGGAAAAAGAGTCCTTGTAGCCGAACCACGATAAATACTCGTGTTGTGGTTTGATCGTTTCTTTCTTTATACTTGCATGTTATATATTGTCTTTGAGTTTATATCTTTGATTAAACGGAAAGTTTCAAAAGATAATTAAACGAAAACCGGTAAAACTATTCAACCCCTCTTCTAGTTTTCCACAGTATGGTAGCTTCCTCTCACTCTTAGACAAATGTTTGTACTCGATACGATCTAGTTCATGATTATGTTCAACATCCAAGGTAGTAAGCTTATACTGAGTTGTTCCAAGAATCATATGGAAAACTGCACGCGCTTTGCAACCGGTTATCCTAAAGTTCGAAGTCCTAACTTTTTTTTCACCTTTCTTAGGAGCTTAAGTATTCAAATGAATTCTCTTTGGGCAACCTTCCCTATTGCAAACTAAATACTTCTCTTTTACAAAACCATCCCTTAACCTTTTCTGACTAGACTTTCTAATACCAAATCCAGCCTCAGAAGCATATTTCGCATACACACTAATGTATTCCTCAACAGAATTATAAAAACTAAACAACTTTGGTAAAACACTAGCAGAAACTCTAGGAACCCAAAAAAACCGATCCACCAGGAGTATTGATAAAATCATGATGAACAAAAGATTGGGGAGTTTTCAGACCACTAGAAGCTGTAAAAGAAGGTGATAAAACACACAATCAAAAGCATAACACAAACACCTTATCAAACATATCACTGGTGATACTACACAAAATATCATCAATAGCTAAACTAAATAAGAAAACATATCACTGGTGATACTACACATATATCATCAACAACTAAACTAAATAAGCAAACATATCATTGTTGATACTACACATACATCATCAACAGCTAAACTAAATAAGCAAATATATCACTGGTGATACTACATATATATCATCAACAACTAAACTAAATAAGCAAACATATCACTGGTGATACTGCGCATATATCATCAACAACTAAACTAAATAAGCAAACATATCACTGCTGGTATTACACATATATCATCAACAGCTAAACTAAATAAGCAAATATATCCTGGTGAAACTACACATATATCATCAACAGCTAAACTAAATAAGTAAACATATCATTGGTGATACTGCACATATATCATCAACAGCTAAACTAAATAAGCAAACATATCACTGGTGATATTGCACATATATCATCAACAGCTAAACTAAATAAGCAAACATATCACTGTTGATACTACACATATATCATCAACAGCTAAACTAAATAAGCAAACTAAGTAAGCAAATATATCACTGGTGATAATACACATATATCATCAACAACTTTTAATCAACAAAAAACTTAACCAGTAAACTATAATATCACAATATAACAGAGTAAACTCACAATATCACAGGTGATAACACTATAAAACAACAGAAAAATAAACTCACGTGATGCATTATCATCCTGAACATGATTAGAAGCACAATCAGTGTAACTGCTACCAGATACATCACCAGAATTATCACAAATCGCAAGAGGTAAACAATCGGCAACTACATCCACATAACTGCTACCAGATACATTACCAGAATTATCGCAAACAACAACACCTAAACAATCAGCTGAATTACTAGAAGATTCTGAGACTGAAACAGCAGGTTCATTAAGATCAAAAATTGCCATTAGCAAATTGATCGTGATAATGAACAATGAAGTCGCGGTGGAGTGCGGCGGTGTTGTGGTGGAGAAGCGGAAGAATCGTGGTGATGTTGTGGTGGAGTAATAGTGGTGTTGCGGTGGTGAAGCAGTGGTATTGAGATGGAGGGAAAACGTAACTGATTTGAGGAGGGAAACGGTTGAGAGAAAACACACACAAACTGTGTGTGAAAAAAAAGAATGGGAAAAATAAAATAAAAATAAAACTTTATATAGTTGGGGTAAAATTAGGATTAAAAAGTTAAATCGTAGATTAATCTAGACCATTAGATTAAAAAGGATGTATGGTGGGGATTTGTTCCTTGATATGCACCAAAATAAGGGTATGCAATTGAATATTTCTCAAGTTTGGTAATCTTTTTCCTAATAAAACAAAACCTCAAATGGGGACTTTTCCATTTCAAAAAAATCAAATCATTTCTTATTAAGTAATAATCGAATTATTATTATTTTAAAAAAAATATTGAATAAGAAAAGCCTAAATACTTCCAAATTTAGCCATATTTTATATAAAAAAAATGAAATTGAGTTGTGATCAATGAAAAAATCTTACAAAAATATATGTGTCAAACACTAAAAAAAATAAAACTTAAAAACGGCGGAGCAATTGTTTCAAAGTTTTGGGCTGAAACTTAAAATTCTGTATCATTCCTCCTAAAAATCCTGAAGTCCCAAAATTCCCAAATTTCTCTCCTATGCTCGGTTCATTATACATCGACACAAGTAAAACAAAAACATCTCCACAACTCCGACTTCTGTATATCCCCAATCTAAGCAACCACCGTAATCTTCCATCACTACAAAATTCTCCAACTCTGGTGTATACAGATTTAACCGTGCGATTCAATTATATCATAAGAAGGATGTAATTCAATATTCCTTTTAAAGATATCATGAAGGTCAAATATGGTTAGTTTTGACGTTGATGGGTTTTTTAATAACACATACGATAATTGGTCAAAGCAAGGTACACACTTTTTGATTATTATTTGCCTGATTGATGTATGAATTGTGCGATTAAAATGTGATATAGTGTTTGGATGTACAAAATTAGGCCTTTTGATTTGAATATATGCTAAAAAATAAAAATCATCAATTGACACTCATATTTATAAACCAGAAACTTTAAGTTTGGTATATCAAAGTATGTTCAAGTAGTAAGCGTTTTACATGTGATTCTTTATTTGATGGCATTTTCCTTATTTATTATCTTTTCATAATTTACTCAATCAAATTTGGTGATTTTTCAAGTAATTTAAAACTTATCTTTTTCCATAATCGTGGCAGGTGAATGTTAATTGGTCAATGGGCTGTTCAATAAGTTCAGGAGAGGTACAATTAGAATTTTGTCTTGCTTTGATGCCTCTAATAATCATGTTAAGAGGCGTATGTGGATCATGGAATTGAAACGTAATAGTTATTCCATTGTTATACTAATTGTATTAGTTATAAAAGTAAGTATTCTCAGTGTATTTAAATACTCAATTTGTTGATATTTTCCTGAAGGTTGCAATGCTTATTACTAAGGCTCTTCGTAAATGTGAGAGTGAAATTGCAGCGGATGCACTAAATATCGAGTCAGAAGTTGATGGAACAGAGAGTTGTGCCTTAAAAAACTTCATGAAAGGTATATCTAAATATCTTATATCTTACACACCAACCGATATACATTCCGTTTTTATAGAAAGGTGCTTATATAGTTATATAAATAACAAAAGCTATCAACAATTGTCACTAAGGGAGTATCTACGCAACTATGCGGCAGAATCACCAAAACTTCAATACATATTGGCTAACTAAATATTGATACTTACTAAATGTTAAAAACTAAAAGGTCTTATATATTCAATTTTCATGTTTTTTATTTTTAGTTATATGAGACAGGAAAAAAGAAGGATATACACGGAAGTTTGTCGACAACGGGGCAAAGACTGCTATAATCTTGAGAGACATTGCCGAGAAGTACTCGATGTTCGTAAAAGGGAAAGGTGGTGGAAGAGCCAATTCTGTTCTGACTACTGGGATGATTAACTGGGAAGAGTGTCCCGAGCTTGGTATTGTCTACGTAAACTTTTTAAGCTACTCATAAGAAAAATGTTTCATTATTTTTGTTATAATAATGCAGCTGACATGTGTCTCTAATTTTTAGAACCATGTTTGTGGGTCAGTCTATCCTGAACCGATCCACACTTAAAGCGTGGCCCTTTTGACCCGTTACCCGACTATTTTTGCCACCTCTTGCGTTCTCATCAATATGTTATGGACAGAGTAATAACCTTGCTATACCAATTTTTATAACTATTTTTATCTTCAACTTTGTAAAAAAAAAAAAAAAAGTATATCTCTAACTGTTAGAGCCATTTTGATAGTTAGTTGTTGAAATTAAAACAATACTTTTAAATCTTTAAAGATCAAATTTGACTTTTATCCACATTTGTCATTACGACTCCGCTTTCCATGATGAATGACGCCAAAGAGTAAGGGCTGTTCACACCCAGGAAGGTACTTCAGCAATACCGATTCAGATATTGTAAATATAAGGACTATTATATACGGATATATAGGCCGTTTGGGGTTGCTAATCAAAACCGCTTACCTGCTTATTGTGTTTCGGGTTGTATTATTTCAATTGTAGTGCCATTTTTTTATGATCCAAATTTAAGATTAGAAAGTTTTATCCTAATTTCCGCTAACTTTACCTGATTGACTTTACCATTATCAACTCAAACAGGGCATGAATATAAGAGATTAAAAGTCTTATGACATAAAAACGTATGCCTTCAGCTTCTTTGCGTCATTCCCCTATCACTTAATCTACAAGATGTTTAGTTTTAGAAGATGTTTTTTGGGTTGCATTAAAATTACCCTTAATACGTAGGTCAAATGGTCGGTGGGCCACACGGCGGTCAAATTAAGTTTGGGTCGTATTTTGCAGGTGGTGGGATTTCTACGGGTTTAGGAAGCGGCGGAGATGCGGTGGGACGTGATGGTGTTCCTGGAACAATGGTTGGTGGGCTAGCGAGTGGTGAACTAATTGTAGGGATTCCAATTAAAGGTATTCCATTTGTATGTTTGATTTTGGTTTTATTGTCAAAATAGGCTAATTAGCTTCTTCTTTACTGTTAAAATAGGCCGCTTTGTTGTTGTTGTGTCCAAACATGTATGCACCTGATGTTTTTGCTATTAAGTTTTAAGAATGATTTACTCCATGAGGTCTGCTAACCTCAATCCTATTAGAAAAAAATAACAAAATATCAGAGCAAATACAAAATTCAATTTCTATTAGTGTAGTCTAGAAGATATTTGTTAAATATGTAGTATTAATGCTATCCAAATGCTATCATCTGTTGTCTTTTGTTACACTAATTCGTATTATTTCGAAGTGTAATTCGTATTATTTCGAAGTGCATACACAATTTGAATAAGCAAAAATATGACACACTTTTGCATCCCTTTTTGTACATGTGTTTAGTTTTACAAAACTGATCTACTTTACTTGGCATTTAAATGCGTTAGTTTAGAGGGTTGAGATGGTAGTTTGGCATTGAATTCTTAACTTTTGATCGGGCACTTGCAATGAGTTGCCCCCTTTGCGTGTTTCCTGCTTAAAAAGTATCAATGCATCTTTAGTTTTGTCAACAATCATATAAACCTACCAAGTCATTTTGTAGTATGTATTGCTCAACATAGGCTATGTACATGTCTTTGCTTTGAAGTTTGGTCACTATTAAACTAAGTAAATATATAGAAGGTTTTTTTTGTCAATTACAGTATAAGTTTTTTTTTGGTAATATTTATTACTCATCTTCAGTTCGTTGATGATAGTTGTTTTTTCTTTTTGTCTTTTAGGTTCTCGACAAGGGAGTTTTGTTAAATGTTATGGAGTAACTTATAAAGGTCTTAGGATGTTTCCACTTGTTAGTTTGCCTTACATTAATTTTGAATAAAAACACTGTGTGAATGTACAAAAGTGCTTACTTAAAGAATGGAGGGATGCAATAGGCTGTACATGGGTAACGTTCCCATTTTGCAGATTTAATTGGAAGACCATTTATGGAAGAGATTGGGAAATTAAGGTTATGCAATGATCATGAGGGAAGAACACATATATTCCAATTTTATGATGAAATAGTCTACAAATAAGGTGGGTAACAGACAAAACGTAGTCGTGGTCTTATGATGATGATTACACAATCAAGGATTTATGCTCTTTTATGGAATAAAAATGGGGTGATTTGTAAGTTTGGGTCTTGGACTAATGTAACGTGGTGTTAGGATATCCATGTGAGATCGAGAGTTTTTTTTTTTTTTTTTTTTTTTTTTTTTTTTTTTTTTTTTATTTTATTCAAGAGAGCTATATGAAAATTTTATGGAAGAGATTGGAAAAAATGCAAACGAAATAAAAGGTGTGTAGATATTGGGTTCTACCAAAAGTAGCACTTATTGTTTGGCAAGCTCACATAGTAGCCCTTTCAGTTTCCAGTTAACAGAAACAAATGACCATTGACTATTACATGCATAAAGTGTGTAAAGTATGTATGGGTGTCAATAATGGGTTGTCGAAGAAACAATAGGTTTGCCCGGGATCTTTAGAGGAGCTATTTAATTTCTTCGGGAGAGTGTTGTGGTTTGTCTTATGTTTAGTATGTTAAATAGTTTTTTTCCTTGACGTTAAATCAATTTTAGTGTTAAACGTATTTATTTTAGCTTATTTTAATTGGTGAAGTTTGTTTTGGTTGTAAAAGTGAAACCTATACATTTTTTTTAACAAAAACAAGTGCACATATTCTTTCCTTCCTTATTAGTGAATACACCTTTTAATTGAGGTACATATGCATTCATAAAAAAGGGAATTTGTGTTTCAAATCAACAATCGGGTCACTACACAATTTATACATCAAAATCCTGTGTGCGTGCACGGATAATCCAACCATCAATAATCCAACATAAGATTAAACTATGAGTTAATCTAAATTATTGATCCACAAACGAAACATGCGGCGGCTAAACTTGGTGGATAAGATGATCATATCTACGCAAAAACTATATATGATCTCTTACCATGTGCTCTAACATAATCATAAACCAAAATTATAAATCATAAAAAATAAATAAATAAATAATAAGTTATTAGTTATTTAATAAATAAAAAACAATTATTAAAAAATTAGAAAAAGTCGATGCATACACGGACATTATAACTAGTATTTTTGTTTATTAACACAAATCTCGTGTATGCACGACGATCTACACGTAGTTAATATTAAAGTAAGATAAAGGTAGAATCCAAATTAGAACAAAACTTGTCCACACACGAGTGACGTGTCAAGTTCTACTTGATAACAACAAAATCAATTCAAAATGATACGCAAATTAAGTAATTAACCTTCGCTATATAAACAAACAAACAATTGCGAATTCTCAATTAACATTCATTATTTCAAATCCTTAAAAAAAAAAAAAAAAAAATCTTTAATTAACAATGGTTGGTGGTGGTAATTCAAAATCTGACATCTCGTTCGCCGGTACTTTTGCTAGTAGCGCTTTTGCTGCGTGCTTCGCTGAGGTAATTATTCCGTCAATTTAATCTTTGATTGCTTTTTATGTTTGATTGTTTTATGGTTTTCAGAATTACGTTTATGTTTTTGTTTTTTTTTATCCTAATAGATTGAAAATTTAGTTGATCAATGTTGCTACGTTATGGTCGATGGTTGGATTTTTGTGTCTTTTTTTGGGCTAATAGATTGAAGTTTTAGGGGGGTGTTTGTTTCGGCTTATGGCTTATTTGGTTTTCAGCACTTTTTGTGGCTTATTTTGAAACTTTTCAGCTTATGTGAGCTTTTTATGACATAATAAACTTATATAAGCCGAAGGAACAAGCATCAGCCCAAAACCAAATAAGCCACAAGCCGGCTATATAAGCCGAAACAAACACCCCCTTAGTTGATCAATGTTGCTAGTTGCTACTTTATGGTCCATGGTTTGATTTTTGTGTGTTTTTTTGTGCTGATAGATTGAATTTTTAGTTGATCAATTTTGCTACTTTATGGTTGATGGTTTGATTTTTGGTGTTAATAAATTGAATTTTTACTAGTGATGGACATGGATATAAATGATTAGGTTTATGCTACTACCTTTAAACTGATTTTCATTATATTCTAGGGGTTAAAAAATATGGGGTTATACTAAGCATAAGGGCATGTTTAAATATTTCTCTAGGTTTCTGATTTGGGAAATCTTATTTGTTGAAATTGTTAGGGCATGAAGATGATCCTTAAATATTGCCCTAACAATTTATGATCCTTGTCCTTTCTTCAGGGGTGAATGATTCATAGATGTCTTTTTGTCATCATCTCATAAGTTATCATATTTTTCCATTATTATGATGGGTTTTTTCTTAAATGGGGTGGGGACTTGCACCTTAGCAAGGGCATCGGAAAGTGAGGAGGGTCTATGTCTCTATAGTTGTACTTGATAGCACCACTGTGGTAATTTTAAAGGATTAATTGTCTTAAATGATTATGAAGCCCAATCCTAATTTTGTTATTTATTTATATTATTGTTAGAAGCCTATGTTACCGGCTCCACCATTAACACAAATCATGGTCTACAAACAAACAAAAACAACATTGAAAGTGTACCACCTTGGCATCTGATTTGTGGTTTTCAAAATCATTGTAATAATAACACTTAGTGCCTTGATAATGGAAATCATGTGTAGTCTTGCTTGTTCCAAAAAGTTTTGTTTGGTTCAGCAACATTGTCTTTTGAACATAAGGAAAATAAACTAAGATCCGTTGTTTGTGGTTTCAAATAGTGCGAGGCCTAAAATAGTAATGAAAATATGGTTTGTACGGTGAAATTCTTGTAGTAATTCCTATAAAATATTTTTTGTTTTACAGATTTGCACAATTCCACTGGATACTGCAAAAGTGAGGCTTCAGCTGCAAAAGAAAGGAATTGCAGGAGATGGAATGGTTTTACCAAAGTACCGAGGAATGCTGGGAACTGTAGGAACCATTGCAAAAGAAGAAGGTCTTGCTTCTCTTTGGAAAGGCATTGTACCAGGATTACATCGTCAATGCTTGTATGGAGGTTTAAGAATAGGGCTCTATGAACCGGTAGGTTTTAAAATCATTGCAGGTCAAAAGGGGATGGGTTGACTTACCAACTTGTATATTACGGATTTGCCTCTTTTTGCGTCTGTTGTTTCTTCACTAATTTTGGAAAGAGCTAATAAATTGTATTTGTTGACAAAAACTAACATTATAATTTTGATTTGACATATTAGATATTTCATTAAAACAGATATATTTTTAGTTGTCAATATGGGCAGGTTGTGTGGGTCGGGTTACGGGCAAAATTAGTTCATATTCAATCCCCGACACCTTTATACATTTCTTAATAAGTTCCTAAATTTAAATGTAGCCAAATTGATTCACTTATACAATACTAAGTTAAAATATATCCATTTTTATTCTATGACATGTTTAATGATTTCCTAGAGAATAAGACCGATTTCTATTTTTTTGTTTTTAACAGATTAAGAATTTCTATGTGGGCGAAAACTTCGTTGGAGATGTTCCTTTGACCACTAAAATACTTGCTGGGCTCACAACTGGTGAGACTGTGATGAATATCTGAAAAATGTAGCCTGTAAAACTTATTTCTTTATCAAGGCAATGGTGATTATTATGTATTGATGATTGCTTGTTACCTGCTGGTATATATGTAGGCGCTCTTGCAATCACAGTAGCAAATCCTACTGATCTTGTGAAGGTCCGACTGCAAGCTGAAGGAAAACTACCAGCAGGCGTGCCAAGGCGTTACTCTGGGGCTTTAAATGCTTATTCAACAATTGTGAGACAGGTGGATGCTTCCAAGCCTTGTCATGCTTTTCCGTCCATTTATTTATTTATTTTTTTTTTGCTTTTTCTAAATAATGGGACAATTTCAACCCAATGACATGAATGGGGATTAGTAGGTAATACTACATCACTAATGGGTAAACTTTCAAAAAATTAACGTTTATTTATAAAGAAAATAAGGGTATAACAGTTTCAGTCATCCAAGGACTTTTTCTAAATATACACACAAGCACACACTCTTGCCGGAGGTTTTTCTTCCCTTGTAAAACAACAAAACTTTACAAAATAAACTTCATATGGACAACCCCATAGAAGTTAACGTACCATGACATTCCCAAAACATGCTTCAGGAGCATCACAAGAAATAATAAAGGTCTACGATAACTAAATTACATATCAAAAAACCAACTACAAAATGACTAAAACTAAAACTCTTATGCTTTGAAAGATGACCAGAATTCGTATTCACCAAAAGTCCATTCGAAGTCTTCAAGCCAAGGTCCATCATCATTATATTGGTATAGGACCGAGCCCAAGGCCTAACAGAAGTAATAGCCCCATAAAACCAGTACTCCACGACATTACCCGAACCCCCCTTATGCTTCAATTTGTTCATACAATCATAACCCAAACACCCCTGTCGCAGCAAAACACAGAAAAAAACAGCAAAAAAACAGCAATATTACCAGCCAAACTATGCATCAAATTAACACCATTACCCCAACATATCTCACACCAATTACAAGCACAATAATCAACCCCAAAATAACTCCTCAGAATCATTCTCCAGAGCTCCCACACCATTAAATTCACCAGATTACTAAAGGTGCAGCAATACCAAACACTACCTTCATCAACCTTATTACTCCAAGAAGAAAGAAAAAAGACCAGCAATCCCTCACCATCTTCCACATCAATCTAACCCATAACAACAACACTACAACCATCTTTATCACTCAACCAAAATTTCTCATACATGAAACTAAAGCTCTTATGCACCAGCATCCAACCATTGACAGCAAAAAAACCACCCTGAATCATTACTATTCACAACAATACCATACATCAAACTAACACCATCATTTCTCCTTGGATTGTGTATGTTGTTGCTGTTGTAAATAGCTTTATAACTAAAAAGGGATCATTATTTATACTAATTTTCTAACCGTGTTATTTATTATTATTTTATGATTATGATATTACCTCGATCAGATGGGATTGGGTGTTGATTATGATTATGACATTAGAAGATAGGACAAGGAAGTTGTTGGTGTTTTAGACTGACACGTGTTTACACACGTTATTAAATTTGCCCGTCCCCATTCAAAACACTAGAGTTGGAACATTGGGTTGCTCGAACTGGATAAAGGGCCGAAACAGGTCCGGGCCGGGATTAGTAGTTTGAGTATTAGTCAAAATGGGTGGTGTCAGGTGCGATTGACCATTTAAACACCTTTTTGGTCCATTAACTTTTGTTTTATAAAATAGTTACTATGTTAAACACACTGAGAAAAAAACTTTGCTATTATATTAATAAATTTAAATTTTTTAATGAAGCGATCTAGGAGAATAAATTTATACTTTGGGTGACTTTTGACCTGTTTGACTTGTTTGCTTTTACTAAACATTGTATCTGTAAATGAGTTGCAGTTGGCTCCTTTACTAAACATTGTATCTGTATTTCAGGAAGGAGTTAGGGCTCTATGGACTGGCATTGGGCCCAATGTTGCGCGTAATGCTATAATAAATGCTGCTGAGTTAGCTAGTTATGACCAAGTGAAGCAGGTTGCTCTTTCACATCCATTCATGTAATCAGAACTATTTTGGTTTTTGTGTCAAGTCTAACTCTATTGACACTCAATATTACAATACAGACAATTCTGAAGATCCCTGGGTTCACTGATAATGTTCTCACCCATCTACTATCTGGTTTAGGAGCTGGATTTTTTGCAGTTTGCATCGGGTCCCCTGTTGATGTGGTACTTAATACACAACCATTATTTATTATCTGTTTTATGCTCATCCTATTATTACATATAAGTTTAACTATTTTTTGAAATCTCAACCGGGTTACATATAAATGGGTAGATTTGGGTTGTATTATACCTAAAACGGGTCAGTCCTGTTTAGAGGTCTATACCCCATAATTTCAAATGAAATACCTGTCCTATTAACTATGATTGATGAGGCGAGAAAGCGTATATTCTAGTAGGGATGTGAAAAGGCTGTCAATTTACTTATGTCGGGTATCACTCTTACATATGGACAGAGGAAAAAAATGAAGAAGAACCAAATTGACTTGTGGTTTGAAGGCTATTTAGATACTCTAAATGATAGATCTGCTTCCATTTTATGTTTATCGAGTTTGATGCTAATTTCACTCGGGGTTTTATTGCAGGTCAAATCAAGAATGATGGGAGATTCAAGTTACAAAAACACCATTGATTGTTTTGTGAAGACATTGAAAAACGATGTAAGTTATCTATCTTCTGGAGTGTGCGAGGTTTATCATTCTACTAGCTTTATTTAAAGGTGGGGAAATGGGTGAGGGGGCAACATTTTTTTGCTTAAAACAGGTAGTTTTGGGTACGGGTCGGGTTTGCTGGGCAATATTGTTTTTTTTTGTTTTTTTTTGCTTACCTAGGATCGTTTTTGTCTTCCAAGGATCTTAAGATCCTACTATAGTGTCATTTTCTTAATATACCTTGTAAAATTATGCAAGCCTACATATTATTATATATCATATATCATGAAATTGTATGTCAAAATTATGATTATGAATTTTCTAATACAATTAGCCTCTTGTTTTTCATATTCTACTAAACATAATACACAAATTTATAGTTTTTTAGTTTGTGGTGCGATATAAGTAAGATTGGATTGATAGAAATCTTAAGATCCTATGGAGAAGATCGGGATCCTATTAAGATCCTATCTCGCATATATCATTAGGATCGGGATCCTATTAAGGTCCTATCTCGCAAAGATTATAGGATCGGGATCTTAACAACCATGGTATCAGATATTATGTTGTGACAAGACTATCCTAGGAGGATTTAGTTGGTTGCATGCACTAGCTATACACTTTCTAGAAGATTCATTCCGTTTGAGACAATAAAATGCTATAAAATTATTTTACCTGTTGATCAATTAGAGATAAAAAAAATTACTGAATTGACCACCTATAATTAATTTCACTGGTACACGTTTGTTAGGTTTAATAGTCTTTAGCATGTCTGTAGGTCATAATAAATACTGGTAAGGTACCCGCGCGATGCGGCGGCGGGTACCCTGTGACTATTTTCTTGTAATGTGATGTTATGCGGCCATATTTTTTTAACGATTAATTTACAAATAACAATAATTTTAGGGTTGTATCTGTTGGAAAACCCCTTGCATCTTAACCTAGAGGTCAATAGTTCGATCCTCACTCCCTACAAAAGGTCGGAGGTCCTTTCCTATCTTAGATAGAACTGGAAGCAGCATCTCTACCTTAGATAGGGGTAGGCATAGTAAGGCGACCGATATTTTTATTTTTATTTCAAAAAAATCAATCTTTTTTACACTATATATATCCCCTACATTTTCATTTTTAATATACACTATTCACATGAACCAAATATCAAAATTAGTCCAAAATCAACTATACCATACAAATAATATACGGCTCAATTAGTAATTAGTCTAAAACCATTTTCAGCCAAACAATTTGTGATATCATTTAGCCAGCCCAATTAACAACCAAACCGTTATATAACCCAAATGTTAGGACTTATAAATACGTTTACAAAACCTAAATTACCTCATTCATGCCCTAATTTCCCTCACAAAAATACGCAGCCATGATTTGCAGCCACACAAACATCACATACTCTTCCTTTCTTTCTTATCTTGATAACCGAACATAACCAACAATCTATGTTTGCAAGAAAATCATACCCTTTTCTTGAGTATCAAACGAAAACTCTCTCTAAGGTTTTATGTTGTGTTGATCGTGATGGTGGTTTTGAGATGGGTTAGAACTAAGGTAGATGTAGATGTTGGGTTTTATTGTTGCTGTATACTTTATGTTCGTGGACCATAGATGGAATAAGTTTGATGTTTGTTTTGGCTTGATTGATGATTGTTCTTTTCTTCTTTCGGTTCATCTTCGTTTTTGTTTTGATGTGTAACGGTACTTTTTTTTTTCTTCTTTTGTGGAATGCATTAATTGGTCGAGGGGGTGACTGGTTTGTGAATTTTGGAGCCGTCCGACCTTCATCGATCTTGTGGTTGTAGTGGCAGCGACTCGGTCAGTGCAGGGGCGACCGGTCCGGTCGACCGACCACTGTGCCTAACCTAATGGCTTTATTTTTAAGTACTTGGCTTAGTAGCATGATTAGCTTGTACATTATAGTTAAATTATTGTATATTTTGGTGATGGGGTGAATTAATTAGTGTGTTAATTATATGTGTTCAATAGATTGTTGACCTTAAAATCATTGTGCTTTACATACTTGTGCTTTGTGTTTTATGACTTGTATTTACTTAAAAGCTATTGTACATTGTGCTTAAATGGTTGTAATTTTTGGTGAAGGGGTGTTTTTAATAGCATTAATGTTGTTTGGTAGAATTTTAGTCTTAAAATGATACCACGCTGTTTTTTGTTGTACAATATGCTTACTTTGTTGTAATTCTGAAAATTGGGTGTATTAAAGTGTTGTAAACCATGCATTATTTCTTGTAAATCTGAAAATTTTGGTGAGAGAGTGCTTCATGCATTATATGTAGTATAGATATCTCTTCTTATTCAATGTCCATGAATAAATCCATAGTTCTCTTAAAATTTCGTATTATCAGGGACCTCTGGCATTCTACAAAGGCTTTATCCCTAATTTTGGACGGTTAGGCTCCTGGAACGTGATCATGTTTCTAACCCTTGAACAGGTATTTTTTACCTAATTTTGATGTGCTTGCTAAAAATGATGATAATATGCAAATTCTAGTGTTTGGGAGCCTACTTTTACTACCATTATCTTATTTTTTGGGGTCCACGTAATCAGTTTAAATGTTGACATTATCTATAAGAAAACTGATTATCAAAGGGTAGAGTAGAATTAGTCATACCTTGTTTACTCTTTTTCTATCTCTACTACTTAAACTTAAATGCTTAAATGTTGATTGCCTATAATACCTCTTAAAATTTAAATGCTTAAATGACAAATTTTACTATTTTACTTCCGTTTCAAAACAAGTCACACGGTTGCTCTATGAATACGAATCTCTAGTATTAAAATGTCAACTATTAAATGGCAAGTTTTTTATTTTGGCCAAAATCTATGTGTTTATCAATTTAAAAAACTCAAAAGTGAGCAGTGTGTTATATATAAAATACCCTTTTAATATTACTTTCTGACAAGAAATAGTTGACTTGTTTTTGAATATGTTGCCTTATAACTATTATTAGAAAGTTTATCAATCACATTTAATACATACTACTCTATATATTAGCTGTATATATTACACATCATTAATCATTTGTAGAAAAATTAGAAATCTTTTGTTGTAGAAAACAATAAATGTTTCAGCTAATTGTTGTCATGTTTCATTTTCAGTTGAATTATCGTATGTTAAAAAATTTCAATTACATTTTGATTGTTTTCCGTTGTATGCATAAACGTTACCCGAAACACAAAACCAAAATATGCCAACTATAATTATTTGCAGCTATTAAGTCCTGTCGCTATGCATGGGTACTCAACTAGTATTATTTAATTAGTTATTGTTTGACAATTAGAATTTGCTAAATACTAAATGCCATCACAAGTGATTATTGTATGTTTGTAACTTCAATTAGCAAAAGTACAAATAAAGCTATATCATGCTGTATGTTTTCTGTCATACATGATTATCTAAGTTCATATGCAATATCTGCTTCTGAAAAGTACGTCCCAATCAAGCAGCTTGATGCCAACTTCAACAAAGGTGATTATCTAATGGTAGAGCACAATTACAAGTTTACAACTCTACCTTTATTGCCCATAATTTTATCAATTTATTCAGTAGCTGATCAGAATCTGCTAAACACTTACTACAATCAAAACTGAATATTAGAACTTAAGTTCAGCATAAGCATATCAAAGTCTGTCTGTTGGGAAATGTTTTATTTCAGTTCTCCAAGGCACTTCCTATCTATGCAAAATTCTAATGTGTTATATTGGGAACTAATTTTACTTACACTCATTTTTTGGACAGGCTAAGAAGTTTGTTAAAAGCATAGAGTCTCCTAAAATATAGTGCGTGACAGCAAATTGAGCTGTTAGAAGAGACCTTTGACTGATCATTCGAATAACTTCCCATTGGTAAGTGGCCAATGGTTTCATGTTTTGGTTCTTCTAATAATGTTTTTGCGGGAATCTAATAGGATATATTCTGAGAAAGATGTTTACAAAATAAATGAGTAGAATTGTTCATTAGACGTTTAACAGCAAATTTTTTTGATGAATTACTAGCCTGTTATGTCATAAAATTATCAGCTGGGTGTTGTTGATGGAATTAATGTCATATCATACATCGACTTATATGTTGTTTTAAAAAGTTTTGTGATTGTCGTGATTATGTATTGCTAATTCACTTGGTTTCCAGTCAAATTGCGGAGTGATGACTCCTGAGTGTTGCATGCTGAAATCAAGTAGGATGCAACCTTTGAAATATAGGATACGAGTAGAATTAGATCAGCTGAACATATGATTGTCACTTTGTATGGACAACACAGGCCCGGCCCTGGCTATGGGCAGTGTGGGCGACGGCCCAGGGCATAAAAAGAATAGAGGGCATCAAGCTTCTAGTGTTGTGCAGGGCCAAACTTGAGCAAAGGGCTGACTTGAGTCGTGCTTTAACGTAAATATGATTAAAGTGTATGCTAAATCTTAATATATGTGAAACAGAGTTATTGGTTTGTGCGATCGGAGAAGAAGATAAGTTTGAGAAATACTTAGTTTACACCCTAAGGTTTGTAGGTTTTACAATTTCATCCTTTAATCTTTTATTTTTATTTCTACATAGATACAATGAGTTTACATAATTTACAATTTCAACCCAATTATAAAAACATTGTTAAATGGTCCGATGTGTTTAAATGATACTATTATCTACATCATTTACAACAACGTTCAAAAGGATTTCTAATAATATTAATGTGATAAATATAGGCGTTATACAATTTTTTTTCTTCATGTTTACATATACTTAACATTTTTTAAATATTCGTCTTTACATAGTTTCTATTATTTTTTTTTTTATATAGATTAAACCTTTAGAAAGTATTGCGTTGGTTGTTTACAAAATTTAGCAGGGGCATTTTCCCTATCGTCTCGCTCAGGGTAGCAAAATACTCAGGACCGGCCCTGGGACAACATATGCCAAAGTCCTGACTCAAATCCATTTTAAGGCTTTTACTTTTAAACTTTAGCTGGACCCTTTGACATGGATATTTATCAAATCAGATAAACTCTTTATTGTTCGGAAAAAAATGGAGTTTTTTTATGGATGGATCTGTCAAAGATAAATGTTATTTTTTTTTTTTCTTTCTGAAAAAAGGTTTTGCAACAGAATTTATCAGGAACGTCATAAAAGCTTATAGGTGACAGATTCTATAGAAAACATTTTTATGAGGCGTTTAACAGTAAACTGCTTTTGCACATTTAAAGCAGGGGAAGTGATATGTACACATACACTTTTATTTTGCACATATAATTTTACTTGTCCTTACAAATCAATTTGCTTGTCCTTACACATAAACGTGTGCAAAGTAGAAGTGTGTGTACATATCATCTCCCTTAAGCAGGTTAGCTTTTTTAAGGATGGCACATTCAACAAAAACTGCATTTGCACAAAAATATGCGTTTGCACGTACGGTTTAGTACAAACTAGTTTGGTAGCTGCGCGTTTAAAGCAGGGGAAGTGATGTACACATACACTTTTATTTTGCACACATAATTTTACTTGTCCTTACAAATCAATTTGCTTGTCCTTACACATAAACGTGTGCAAAGTAGAAGTGTATGTGTACATATCATCTCCCTCAAGCAGGTCAGCTTTTTTAAGGATGGCACATTCAACAAAAATTGCATTTGCACAAACGTATGCGTTTGCGCGTAAGGTTCAGTACAAACTAGTTTGGTAGTTGCGCGTTGCTGCGGGAATGTTGTGTTTAATCTAAACTCAAAACGAAACGGTCGTAAATTTTTTGTTTTTTTTTTGTTTTTTTTTTGTTTTTAAATATTTTTAAGGACTAACTATGTAAAAGATCGATAACCGCGAGTACTATTTTTGTAAATAATTTCTGGAAATAGTATAACTTTTTACATAAAAGCCCCTAAAGTTATCGGCATTTTGCAAAGTTAGTCCTTAGGGACTAACTGTGTATCGCTAACGCAGGGATTGTTTTTGTAAATTTGCTACAATAACGTGAACAATATAGGCATTGTAGATAGCATTGTGCTGTAATGTAGATAACACTATGCTGCACTGTAGCAAGCCATTTTCTTTTCCCTTAAACTGTCGGTATTTTCAAAGTCAGTCCTTAGGGACTAACAGTGAAATTAACAGTTAACCTTAGGGGTTATTTCTGGTCAATATTTGTACAAAAACAGTCCCTGAAGTTATTGGGCCGTTGCAAATTTAATCCATAACTGTTAAATAATGGCCGTTAAGGACTAACTTTGTAATTGATCTATAACACCAGCGGCTAAAATTGTCAAGAAGGGCTCGAAATTGCTACAGTAACCAAGTGCCTTTTAGTGTGTGTGTGTGTGTGTGTGTGTATATATATATATATATATATATAGGGTAAAGATCAAATAAAAAGACAAACTTCCGTAAAAAGAATAAAAAGAAAAAAAATTTTAAAAAAGTTCTCAAAAATTTTCACAAGATCGGGTATGTTGGTGTATGAAAAAGTTGTGAAGGAAGTTTTTCTGAAAGTGGATACTTTATCCGAAAAAAAATTATAAAAAAATACATTTGTGCATTAAATCGCTTTTTTGTGCATCAAAAATTCGTTTTTGGACTCAACTTCTTTTGACTTTTTTCATCAAAATAACATTGTGAATCTAACTAAATCAAGTTGAAAATTTTGTGCATTAAAATTTTTTTGCGCATTAAAATTCGTTTTTTGTGCATTAAAAAAAAGCGTATGAAAACTCAAAATTAGAAAAACTTTTTTCACAAAAGTTTTTTGCACCAACATACCCGATCTTGTGGAATTTTTTTAGAATTTTTCGAGAACTTTAAAAAAAAAAAAAAATCTTTTTATTCTTTTTACGGATATTTGTCTTTTTATTTTAACTTTACCTATATATATATATATATATATATATATATATACTAGATTTTAGACCCGCCCCGGTGGGGTGGCTAGCTTTAAGAATTTGATTATACGATAAAATTAATAGTAATATAAGTATGAACGTGTAGTCACATATATGAGACGAAAATGAATAAAATAAACATGCCATTATCAAGAAAATAATAACGTTAAACAAAACCTAACGTTCAAAATAACCGAATTACATATAGTTTATAATCTATGAAGAACTTCTCTATATACAAAATTGGTTGTAGAGTTGGTGTAGTTGTTCTCTTTGTCACAATGCAACACTTTTAGACATGTGTTGCTGTCTTTGTCTTTGTCTTTTTCAATAGTCCCTCCAACTGCATTCTTATGTCTTGAGCACGGTCCTTACTCCTCACCTGCATTAAAATTAGTAACATAATTTTTAAAATATCGTTAAACTTAATATAATGTTCACAATAAAAAAAGATAAGTTTTTGCGAGTCATAACATAGTGGGAAAAAATAGAAGCAAACAAAGACACTCGCAATATGTGAAAAACGTGTGAAAAACCTCTTTATACACAACGTTTGTTGTAGCATTCGAAATAAACGATTACCTCATGTACAACATTCGAAATGCTACCTTGATTAACGGACACCGAATTTGAGTTGCTTTTTTCATATTGATAAAACAAATTAATATCATATATAAAAGAATAACAAAGAATCCAAGTATCCAACTAAAACTATTTCATTATGATGTCCCTCTCTTTCTAAGTTTTGATGTTACCACAATTTTTGTTAGCATGCATAAAAATTATTGAGGTCGAGTAAAAAAAGTAAAAAAAAAAACATGGTATACACACGAAACTATTGAACTTTTGCTTACGTCTAAAACTAAGCTTTTTTATTCGTTATTATAATTTACAAATTGCTTCGAGCCAAATTTATCCAAAGTCAAATACTACCCCATTTGAGATGTCTCTTGTTATTGCGACATTCTTATTGTGAAATGCTTATAATGTGTCTTCACTTAATACTTTTAGGACTGAGAAGCGTAGGTGTAACCAAGGCACGAATGAGCCTTTTAGGGCCATGTGCATCTAGGTGTCTGAACGGGAACTATTCTTCCTGATACTTGTCTACATCTCTTTGCTCTTTTGGTTTTCATCAAACTTCACTGTGATATTTCTACATGCATTCAGACACATTAATTATTGTAAGCCCGAAAAAGAAATTTGATTGTAGGTTATCCCGCTAATATTGGCCACAGTGACCCATATATCATTCATATCTTTATATCATTTCATACCAAGTAAAATGCAAAAACAAAAGTCGAGTACCCAATAACTTTCGAACTAAATAATTAGTGGCATAAATCACTAAAAAAATGCTTAAATTAAAAACTCACCGGTTACCGATACCTTTTACATGAGCAGTCACCTGCTTTGAAATGACGAAATCTGTAACGGTCTCTCAGCAAACTCTCACTTCT
This sequence comes from Artemisia argyi, assembly GCA_030686995.1. Lineage (NCBI taxonomy): Eukaryota > Viridiplantae > Streptophyta > Magnoliopsida > Asterales > Asteraceae > Artemisia > Artemisia argyi. The sequence goes on along the minus strand of CM060701.1, from coordinate 88,590,755 downwards.
CGCTAGAAACTTACCTGCATTTTAAAGACATGTTCTAAACTTCTAGTTTTAAAGTATACAAATAAAACAACAAAAACTGAAATTCTATAAAATAACGTTTGTGAAATGTGAATGCAATCAAGCAAATGAGTAGTTTTATATAAAGACTTAAAAAGTTAATTACTTCTCCTCAGTTGCGTAAAAATAAGCACGGAAGCACCTGAATAAGTAATTTTAAAGACCCTCATAACGTACGATAAAAATTACATTGTTCGACCAATTAATGTGAAGACATGTGTGTTCTCTTCTTCATCAATTCTCGCGCCTGCAAAAGCAGTTTCATTAGATTACATTTTTCAAAAGATCTTTTCTATTAGACTCTATTTTTCAACCATACACTTTAAAATTATGACCAAAAGTGTTTGGACTTTTTAGTCAATCCAAACCATTAGATTTAAGACATGCACAAAAATCACCTGTTACCCAACCCACCATCTTGCATATTGTAACCTATAAGCTGAAAATTACGGCCTTATGCTATATAAACTGAACAAAATATGTTACTAAACCCAATACTTATGCATGATCCAACCTGATTTCTGTCTGTTCGGAGTTCTACCTTAGTAACAACCCAATTGTTTCTCTCATGCCAACCAGATTTTGCTAAGAATGGATACCACTGTCTCTTCAAGTTATTTTTCGGAACCCAGCTACAAAGCAAATATCCAAACACCCATATGTAACTTAGCTATAAGTAAAATAAATCATAATAAGCTAATTCCAAATTAACATCTTCCTTAACTCAAAAGGCAAAAAAATCTAAGGACACATCATATCTTAAAATAGCCTTTGCATTGTTCTCCTGAATACATACTTTTGAATAAACTTTTCTTACTTCTTAATAAAACATTAAGTCAACAAAAGCATTAAAATTAAACCATTAAAAAAATTAAAAATAAATAAAATAAAATAAAATAAAATAGAATAAAAAAAAAAAAAAAAAAAAAAAAAAAAAAAAACATACACACATCAAATTTAATCAAGCAAACCCGTAAAAACCCAAAATTACAAAAAAAATCATATACCATTTAAATTGCTACCTACAAATCTACAATGATCTTGGACTAAGTATTAGTCACATTTGGTAGTCAAATAATCATAAATGAGTCTAGCTTAACATGTTGCTACTATTGTAGTATGATACAGAAGCGTACATGAACATTTGAGCATACTAACATCAAGTACCAAGAATACACATGCCTAATCCTTTTGCGAATTCAATTATGTTATTAGTCTTAAATGCATCAAACTGGGAGAAAGTAATCTGTTAATTGCACTTACTGAATCATGCTACTGACAAATTCCATATCCAAGCAATCCATGGAAAAAAAAAGGAATTTATGAAAGAAGTCACACATGCAAGCAAAGGAAACTGAATAGCTATCAAGTTTTGGCTGAGCTAACTTTGTAGATATTCATTACACCCATGAAAGAGGTTTTTTTGGATTTTACATTTCTTTGGCTGAGCAATTGTGCTTCTCGTTCTGATGATCTTCGTTATGCTATTTGTACTTGACAATATTCTGCCACTTTTTAAATCTTACTACACACTTCTTTAGCGTGTCTGGACAAAATTGAGTTTCCCTAGATGTGTGATGGCACCAATACATTGTTGCCACTATTGTTGCATTTGTTGAAAGTGGGAAGGGGAAGCTATTACCTCAATTATAAACACCAATTGCTCGACATCCTTTTTTTACCTGGAAATAAAGGCTTTCTCAAATCAATCTCAATAAACTAAAATATTAATGGAATGGCTGTAGTATACTCCTATACTTTAAACAATTAAGCAATAACTTAGGGGCTCTATGCCACCTGGTTACAACATGGACAAAGTACAGGATGTCGCGATCAAAGTCCATACCCAATACGATATAAATTTTAACTTTTCTTGATAAGAACTAATTCCACTTCGTGTCAACTAATGTACCTTGACCTGTAAGCATCTTTTCATCAAGCAACCCCTTTAAATTTTCTAATGCTTACCTTTCAATAAACAACACAAAAATTTGAAGATATTCTAATTATCTGATTATTAATGAGACATTTTACATGTAATTTGTTACATAACAAAAAAAAAAAAAATGCAAGATATGTAAACAGAATAATCTCACTCTTGCACATTACATAATCCCTTTGAAAATGTAGCATTAGAACAGATAGCAGGTCCAACATTTGAGGTGGACTTTTAAATTCAAAAAAGAAAATGTTTTAGTGTTCAAATGAACATGAAACATCGCGTAAATTAAGCAACCATTCAATTTTGACATTAACCATTATTTTCAAACTCTTATGTAATTGTCAAATGTTTATTGAACTACTGATGTTGGCAAATAGAATTTGAAGTTGAAACTATGTTTTTTGAGCAAAAAGGTCAAAGTTTGGAAGTGACATAATTGCAAATATACCATAATTTTAATCCTTCCAAGTAGTGAATTGGAAGGCATGTCTTGACTTGAAGTTAATTAATTTGGAGCTCAATGATGTTTTTGTTAGGGCGAATGCATTATTTCAGCCTTACCGTTTATCCGATCATGCTCCGACTATTCTTAGAGTCCCTAAGCGTTCTAAATTTCGTCCAACACCCTATAGTTTTCTAATATACTTATTCTTAATGAAAATTTCAGGAACATTGTAACAGGTTTGTGGGATATGGTTGTTTGTAATACTGCGTTTATCAAATTGTTAGACCTACTATACTAGCTTGGTTTTGAAAAATTGAGCAAATATAGAGGTCTTTGTGTGCATGAAGTACTGATTACCTCTTTTGTGGCGCGACTACACAATTGTTCTAACTCAGCTAATCCTGCTTTCACATATTCCCCAATTTTGTATGTATAACATTCTTTGTGTATAAGAAAGCTGCATGTCACATAAAAGGAGATGATATACCGTTATGACTAAATCATTAAATTCAATAGGATAAGCATTCAAATGGGATATTTTGATTGGTTAGTACTGTTAACGCACATGATATTCCTTCAAGATAGCGAGCATGCCACTTAGGCATTCAACGGAAAATCCCCAATGAGAAGATGTTGGCGGGGTATCCTTTCTAGCTACCTGAACCATTGGAAGAATATAAATTAGTACCATGTTTTGACTGTTATTAGGACTACAATTCATAAGAAAAGGTAATGAGATACAATATCTCATTTAAGTTTTAAAAGTTACCCTTCCAAACAACTTTATTGTGCACAAATTGTGCAGCAATCGGAACTATACGTTGTATGTGAACATACATTGACTACTTAAAAACCTTCATGAAATTGCCTACTTGTTCAAGAATGAAAGCGAATCTTTTTGGTTTTTGGCATAGCACCAAAAGTTTCCACATGTGATATACAGATTAATGGTAACTGATACTATAAGAAAGAGTAACATACATAATTTCATATTGGGATATCAAGACGATTTACAAACCAACCACGATATCTTGTGTCAAATCAGCAGCCTCGACTATTTGACATTACACATGCCTGCTACACAAAAAAATAATTTTTTTAAAAATGGGACATATGCAACAAAGATGTATAAGATTATAAGCATTAGATGCAGAGAAAATCCCTTACCCTTAAAGTAATTGCCAAAGGTGAATGTGTGGATTGTGCTTGCTGAGCTGCACTTGGATGTTCAAGCAAACCATCAAGAAATGGAGCATCAACTTGATCAAACATGGCCTTGCACAACAGAATTCTCCATACTTGACCTCATCCTGCAAAATAGATGGCAGACTCAACTCTTTGGATCAGATCATCTTATGATTAGGAAAATGTGTGCCTAAAAATTGTAGTGCTACCTTAATGTATCACATATTTTGGCATCAATATTAGATTAAGGCTAATTCATCTAATAACATCAAGATCGAGGAAATTAAGGACGCCATCAATCAAAATCTAATCTTTATAACACCTTTTAACGCAATCAAAACACAATAAAATCCCTAAATTTAAAAAGGTCTTGCTACTAAATCAAGCACTCGATTAATAAACGATTACTCCATACAACACACTTTAATTCGAATTAGTATTTGAACACTAAAAATCGAAATAATAATAATAATAATAATAATAATAATAATAATAATAGTAATAATAAACAATAAGTGAATTCAACAACCTAAACAATAAAAAAAAAGTGAAAATGACAGAATTACTTCACACACATTTCATCAAACACATTGTGTGCATAAATCATATTCTCAATTCCTAATAAATAAAACTTGGAAGGAATATTAACAATAATTGGGTATGATTAAAAATACAAAATACATACCTTTGAAATAAAAAATGCATGATCAAAACCATATTTTGCAGCCATTTTTTTAATCATTGGATGTGTTTGTTAAGGATTGATTAATTTGTTATGGATCTGGTTTTTGGATTATGGGTTTTTTGAAGGGTCAAATCCATTATATGAATACATGCTATAAATCGTTTAAGACAACAATCTAAATCGTTGAATCAACGGATTGTATAAATATTTTCAGATAGATCGATGGAAACAATCATGAAAATGGATAAACATTGAAGTTCCATGGATCTCAACTAATCGGCTAGGGTTTGTGGTAAATGGTTTGAGAGGATTTATTCGTGTGTGTGTGTTTTTATTTAGATGGGAATAATGGAATGGATGGTTGGTTAGTTGTTCAGCCCAAAACTTGATGAACAAAATCGACGGTCAAGAAAAATTAGGAGTTTCCAGGTGTCAATTGATTAGATATTTTGAAAGAGAAATAATAGGACAACCTTGTATTATATATATATATATATATATATATATATATATATATATATATGTTTATGTGGTGAACACTTTAAAATAAAAAACAATAGGTACGAATAAGACTTTGACAATTGTCCTTTTCAATTAAGAATATAGATAAATTAATCAAGGGTATTACAGTCATTTCATCTATATGCCTAAATCCAAATAATCTTCTGAAAATCATGCCGTCACTTTTTATTGACTCTCCCCCTTTTCCATCTCTCTCATCAAACTCCTCCTACCAAATCATCCTAATCTATTTGCAACTCATTTTCTTCATTTCATGTATAAATCAAGTGTTGGAACTCTCATTGAAACTCTAAACGAAATAGTGTGCCATAAGATGTTTGCGATATAGTGTTGGATTTCGATCGAGTGTCGTCGCATCTAGTCGAATTACATTGGTTCGACGTGTTGTGTATATGCATCAGTTTCTTTTCCGGTGTATGACACATCTTAAACTCGGTTTCCTAGATATGTCTTTTTGTTTGCTATTGTTGATTTGTGTTATACTTTTTAGTTTTATGGTATAACTCTATAACGGGTAAGGATCCAGTGAGAAGAAAACATATAATAAGAATGATGAGAAATGACTATAACCACATATTTGAGATGCGTCGATTTGAATTAGATACATCTCTATTTATTTAAATGCATCCCAATTAGTTTTAAAAGTAATTTTGAAGTAAAAACGATTCAAAGTATTACTTGCAACAAATTTGACCTATAGAGGACAAAAAATATATAGGATTTTCGTAACTTGCTAAAATGCATCTAATATATTTATATGCATCTAATTTTTAGTTATAAAATATATTAGGATGCATTTAAAAGATTAATAATGCATCTAATTTAAGTCGATGCATCTCTAATATGTGTTTATAGTTATTTCTTATCCTTCTCATTTTAAGAGTTCTTCATCCTAACTCTATAACTATATACATATATTAGAAATCAAAAAGTTTGAATGAAATCAAAAAGTTTGAATGTGGGTTAAGGTTTTTCAATAAGTAGTACACCAGTCTTTTTTTTTTTTTTTTTTTTTTCATTTGCAGATTTGGGTATTAATTTTTGATGATTTTCAATTAGTTCTTGGTGCTTTTCAATTCAAAAATATATGGCTACTGTGTTGGTTTTCTATTTTGGTGTTTTTTCATAGTTTGTCCTCAAAAGTAAGAGTTATGATCAAATAGGAAGAATAATTAAAATATGAAGGATAAAAAGTAACCACAACCACATATTCTAGATGCACCTATAAAAATGGATGCATTTTCATTCAAATTTTCCCTCCCATATAAAAGTGTGTGGCTAGAATTACTTCTTACCCTTCTCATTTTAATTATTCTTCTTATTGGATCCCTAACCTAAAAGTAAATGATACAATAAAATGATACAATTAAGTTTATTTACGGAGTAATATAATTTATTTATCATTTTGTATCATGATGTAATTGTTGGTTGAAACGTTGCCACACTTGGTTAATACTATTTGAAAATTATACATATTTGTTCAAGGTGACACATCTTCTTTAAAAATATTTCATTTAATTATAAAACTAAACCTATCAAAAGACTTAATTTGTCACTAAAATACGTCATAATAATTAGTGTATCACTACAAATATGTTTTTCTTTTTTTTGAACGGCGGGTTAGTTGTTAGATGTTAGTTGTTGGCTCGAGTTAGTGTCGCATCCTCGGGCAGAAATACCAACCGCGAACCTCTCCTTAGGGGATAACCTCACTCCTATTCCCGATTCGCCTGATATCATTAGAGCTAATACACCCGCCGCATGATTGTAACCCAAGCGACCAAACCCAAACTCTTACAACACCCAACACAAGATCCATCTAAACAAAGAAGGTAAAAAAGTTATCTCGAAATAGTAAAAGATTTGGGTGTTGGGTGTTGTTATAAGAATTTGCAATTGTGAGTGAACAAGTATCGATTCGGAGTTGATATATGTCTATGAATGATGATAGAGCATTATTTGAGAGTCGTAATAATTGACAAAGTTGTCACTATTCGAAGCGAGCTTAGACCAAAAATACATAGGCCCAAAAATAATCTGTCACAGTTATGAAGCTCACTGGAAAATCAACTAATGAACAATGACTTCATAAAGCTTAAACTGGTATTTTTTTTTCGAATTTAAATGATTATTTATTGAAAAAAAATCAAATGAATTGAGCTGAGGGCAGTGGAATAAGAAAACTAGATCTGAAAATTTTACATTGTGTGTCATGTATGGTGTTTTATTGGGGTGGTTGTTTGGATGGAAGAATAAAACCAATTAAAGTTATAAGAAAGTGGGGATTGTGTAGATTATGATTGTGATATATGGTTTTAACCTTTTAGGATTGGTGGTGAATGACTGAATAGAAGGAGATGGTGTTGGGTGATGAAGGTTGAAGATGAAGATGGAGATTTATAACTATAAAAGATAAAATAGTGTTAAAAATGAGGTGGCAAAAATACCAAAATACCCTCACGTGGATATCAGATGAGGAGACTTAACCGGTGTTAGTGTGGCCCGTTAAAGCGAAGGACCAACGATACATAACGTTTCGCATTTAAGGACCGATGGTGCATTTTTTTTGGTCAAAGGACAAAACTCGTCAGTCAATGCAAACTACATGTACGATTGGTGTAGTTTACTCTAAATAATAATGGGAATTGATTTGCACACTTTCAAAATTGATTGAGACACTCTATTTGTGTATTAAATATTTGTACAGTATTAATACTGTGCTTCAACTGTCTGTACATATGAGTGTCCCAATAACATTTTGGAGTGTGCAAATCACCTACCAATAATAATAGATGCGAGGATGGTTTTTATTTACATCAGTTGTGGGAAAGAGCTTCGATGGTGGTCTACTGGTGCTTAATTCTTTATTACTATTATTTTTTTGCCATTTTGTTTTGCACTGTTATGTGGGTGGCTTTTTGGTTCTTGAGAAACTTATTTTTTTTGGGTTCTTGAGAAACTTATTACTTATGCATTCATTGTTTATTTGAGTTACTCCGTAGTTATTGATTCAAAAGCATCCACCATTATGCATCACAATTTTGTAAAAGTTTCTACTTTGTATAATTGTTTAGCAAATTTCTATGCTTGTGTGACAGTATTGTAATGCAATTGTTACGTTGTACTAAATCACTATCAACTGTCAAAAGGCCAAAGTGCGCTAGTGAAATTTTGGATAATATTTCGATATTTGTTTGTACTAAAAATGTGTCAAAAGATTTTTTTGTCACAAAAATTTGTGTCACTACGAATGTATCACAAAATTTAGTGTCTTACTACGTATGTGCAAAAAAAAATTAATGTTTCACTATATACGTATCAAGGAATTTAGTATGTCACTACAAATTTGTCAAAAATATTGGTGTGCCGCTACGTATGTATCAAGAAATTTAGTGTGTCACTACAAATGTATTTTGACACTAAGTGTGTCAAAAGACTTTGTTTGACACTAAAAATGTGTCATAAAAACCAAAATCACAAATCAAAATTTTTCTGACCCCCAAATCAAAAACCGTTTTCTCTTCACCGGCGTTCTCAAATTCAGACGGGTGCAAACGCCTATCCCATCCCGATTCTTTTACTCCTCCTTTTCTCTAATCGTTCCTCAATTCTTTGTCGATGTCCATTCGCTGCATAAAAACTCGTAATTGGATGTTCATTTGATTGTTATCAATCAGATTCGAGTGTCATTTACAATTTTTTATGTGGCTCGACGAATTTTCGGAAAGAAGCGATTAGATCTAAAGGAGTGTATTGCTTTTATTTTCGTTTTTCCCTGATCATTTATTTTCAGATCCCCAATTAAAAAAAAATTATTATCTGTTGAGGTCCCTTCAATCCAATTTTTCTGTGCTCGTTTCGTCATGGGATTCGATGAATGGCAGGAGGTGTCGAGGAGAGGCTATAAGAAAGGTTCTAAACATGATGATGTAACTAGAATTTCGACTTCGGTATCTGTTACTAATTTCCCTATCTCATTTACCGCAAAGGATTTATACCTTACCTGTAAGCAATATGGCCATGTAGTGGACTCATTTATTCCTGTGAAGAAAATAAAGGATGGTAAGCGATTTGGTTTCATGAAATTTATTAATGTTTTTAACGTGGAGAGACTTGTGAACAATCTGTGCACAATTTTGAATGGTCGTTTGAAATTGCACGCTAACGTTGCAAGATTTAGCCGAGAAAGTAAGAAGGATAATAACAATTCAGAACATAGGATGAATGTAAGGTATAATAGCAAGGCCCAGGAGGGCTATCAAGGAGCCAAGGTCTCGGGTGTTGGTAAATCTTATGTTAACGTGGTACAAGGAACTATCTCGAAAGGTGATAGTGGTAACTCTCCCGCCATTGCGCTTGATGATGACTGTGGTAATGACATTGATCTTTCGAGACAAGTATTTGGTAATGTCAAAGATTTCAATTCTATTAATAATATGAAGTTGATCCTCACTAAGGAGGGTTTTGAGGAGGTTAAGCTCTCATATCTGGGTGGATTATGGGTGATGATAGAATTACACAACGTGGAGACACAGAAAAACTTGTTAACACATTCTGGTGTCAAGTCATGGTTCCATGAATTAGTGGCTGCATATGCTGACATTTTTAGCAGAGAACGTATTGTGTGGGTCGATGTCGAAGGGATTCCACTAAATGCTTGGTCTTTTAATACGTTTTCTAGAATTGGTAACAAATGGGGAGAGGTCATGGACATTGAAGAATCAACGGGGTCATTGTTCTATCGTAAGCGACTATGTATCAAAACTTGTCTGCCTATCAACATTTTGGAATCGTTTAAGGTCATTTTTAAAAGGAAAATTTTTATGGTTCGTGCTAAGGAGCTGTTCACGTGGTCCCCTTGCTTTTCTGATTTTAAAGTGGATGATTACTCGTCAGATGAGGAACCTCAGGTTGGGGATTTATGTAAACCGGTTATGCCAATGGATGACATGGAGAAAGTAGTTAATGATAGTGATGAGGAGGTGGTTTCTGAATCTTATTTTGAAACTGGACCAGACTTGAATTGTATTAATAATGAAGGCGATGGTATCATACAAGCCGAGGTACAGAATTCTGATGATCCGTTTGGTATCTACGACATCATTAATGAAAATACTGTCAAGAATGTTGTCCCGGACCCATCCTTGTCACACCCTCCAGGATTTACTCCAGTTCAGTCCTCTTCGGACAGTCCATTGGTTGAGAGGACTTGGGTTAGGGAGATGTCTCCCATAAAGCAGAATGGTGATACTAGGGTTGATGATTCAAACGTTAATACCAGTGAATCTATTAATGATTTTTCTCCCAATATTCCATCTCGCAAAACCTCTAAAGGAGGTTCTATGTTAGATGTTTTGGATGATCTTATTAAAGTCGGCAAATCGATGGGATATGTGATGGAAGGTTGCTCCAAAGATTTCGAACACATCATCAGTTCTCAAGGAGTTGGTGACTATTTTAAATGAAGATTCTTTCTCTCAATGTGCAAGGTCTGGGCCACAAGACCAAAAAAGAGTGGATCAAGGAGCTTAATTTCATACATAGGAGTAACTTTTTAGCTATCCAGGAGACGAAGATGGATTGCATTGATGATATGGATATTAAATTTATGTGGGGTAACTCAAATTTCTAGTACATTGCGAGTGATTCAGTTGGGAACTCGGGAGGTTTATTATGTGTTTGGGAAAAATCTATATTCAAGAAATCGGGGGCTTCCGTCTCGGATAATTTCATTTCTTTATACGGGACTTGGCTTCCTACAAGTACTAAGATTCTTATTGTTGTGATTTATGTCCCTCAAGCTTATACTTGCAAACGTACTTTGTGGGAATATATTTCTAGTTTGATTAATCGTTGGGATGGTGAGTCTATTGTGTTGGGAGATTTCAATGCTGTACGTACTAAAGATGAACGTTTTGGTTCAGTTTTTAACCCGATTTGTGCACGTAATTTCAATCAGTTTATCTCTTCCTCTGGCCTTATTGATGTCAAAATGGATGGATACTCTTTTACGTGGTCTCTTCCGTCTGCCTGGAAAATGAGTAAGTTGGATCGGTTTTTGGTTTCCAATGGTATTTTGGCAATGTTTCCTTCCATTTCAACTGTTTGTTTAGACCGTCATTTATCTGATCACAGACCCATTATCCTTAAAGAAAGTTTTGTGGATTATTGTCCGACGCCTTTTCGTATATATCATTCTTGGTTTTCTTATGAGGGCTTCGACGCGATGGTGTCTCAAGCTTGGAAGTCTTTTGATTACAACGATTCCAATAAACTTATTTGTTTTAAGAAGAAGTTACAGGACTTGAAGAAAATCATTCGTCCATGGATCAATAATCAGATTTCGTTGAAAAAAGGTATCAAATCTTCTTTATTGAACAAGTTGGCTGATATTGATAAAGTGCTAGACAGTGACGTTAATTCTGATGAGATTCTCTTGAGTCGTTTGGGGGTTTCTCGGAAACTATTTACCCTTAATCAAGCAGATATCAAAGACGCGGCGCAGCAGGCCAAAGTTAAGTGGGCTATTGAGGGGGACGAAAATTCTAAATTTTTTCATGGGGTCATAAACAAAAAACGTGCCCAGCTTGCTATTCGGGGAGTGTTTAACAATGGGACTTGGTGTACTGATCCAAATATGGTTAAAGAGTCGTTTCTCTCTCATTTTGCTTCGCGTTTTAAGCAGCCTGGTTCATCCCGATTTAAGATTAACGTCCCGTTTATTAATCGTCTTACTACTGATCAAAGAATTGATTTGGATTGTGCCATTACTTCGGATGAGATCAAAGCTGCTGTTTGGGATTGTGGCGAAAACAAATCCCCTGGTCCCAATGGATTCACCTTTGAGTTTTTTAGACATTTTTGGGATCTTATTGGTCTGGACTTATGTGCAGCGGTTCAACAGTTTTTTTTGAGAAAGGGACTTTCCCGAGGGGTTGTAATTCTTCGTTCATAGCTTTAATTCCTAAAGTGCCAGACGCAAAATTTGTTTCGGATTTTAGGCCAATCAGCCTAATAGGGAGTATTTATAAAGTCATCACAAAGGTTCTTGCTAATCGTCTTGGGCACGTCATTTTTGATTTAGTGTCAAATACTCAATCTGCGTTCATTAAGAATCGTCAAATTCTTGACGGCCCATTTATTCAGAACGAGATAATTGCTTCGTGTAAACGGAAGAAGAAACAATCTTTAATCTTCAAAGTTGACTTTGCTAAGGCTTACGACTCAGTCAGGTGGGACTTTTTGTTGGATGTTCTTGACGCGTTTGGTTTTTGTCCTAGATGGTGTTACTGGATCCGTGGCATTTTCTCTTCTAACATGTCTTCGATTCTAGTCAACGGCAGTCCTACTAATGAATTCCCAATCTTTTGTAGCCTCAAACAAGGAGACCCTTTGGCTCCGCTTCTTTTTATTTTGGTTATGGAGTCACTTCACTTGTCCGTATGTAGAGCGGTAAATGATGGAATCTTCAAAGGTCTTCAGCTTCAAGATCATATGACTTTATCTCATATTTTTTACGCTGATGACGTTGTCTTTGTAGGGGAATGGTCTGATTCAAACTTGGAAAATTTAATTAAAATTCTCAAGTGTTTTCATCTCGCGTCTGGGCTGAAGATCAATATTCAAAAGAGCCAGGTAATGGGTGTAGTTGTTCCCGAGGAGATCGTTTCACATGGTGCTGATACTATTGGTTGTGCGGTTTTACATACTCCGTTCAAATACTTAGGCGTGGTAGTGGGCGATCATATGACTCGGCGTTCTGCCTGGTCTTATGTTATTCAGAAAGTGCAGTCCCGTTTATCTAGGTGGAAAGCTAATACTCTTTCGATTGGTGGGAGACTCACCCTTTTAAAATCTGGCTTAGGTGTTGTGCCTTTGTTTACAATGTCTATTTACAAGGTTCCGTTGGGTGTTCTTCAAGATCTTGAGAGGATCCGAAGTAAGTTTTTTTATTGGTGCTAACCAGTTCGATAGAAAAATGGCTTGGGTTGCTTCGGACCAAGTGTAGGCTGCGAAAAAACGTGGGGGTCTTGGGATTTCAAGTTTTTATGCTCTTAACAGGGCCTTACTCCTTAAATGGGTTTGGCGTTATATATCTCAAGAAGGATCCTTATGGTACCATATCATTAGAGCTTTGTATGGTGACTCGATTGACAGTCATGGATATAGATCTTCTTCCTGTTGGAGTTCAATTCTTCAGGAAGTTCGAGTGCTTGAAGACAAAGGTTTTAACTTTCTTCCCCATTGTAAAATTCACGTGGGTACTGGTAATCAGACCAAGTTTTGGTTGGATTTCTGGGTTTCGGATATGCCTTTGTGTGATTGATGAGTGTCTAAATACTCATCATTTTATACCTATTTGAACCCACAAAAACAACCAAAAACACACAAATGACTCACAAAATGTTACAAATTCATCATAATGTGTTTTATATGTGATTCAGGTACAAAAGATTGAAAAACAAGTGAAAAATGATCAATTTCACAACAATTGTCGTTTTCAGTCCCTGGAGTTTCACAAAATGTCAAAACTAGTCCCTGAAGGTTTTAAATGAACAAAAAGTCAACTTAGGTCCTTGGGAAACCAAAAATGTTCACAAAACATCCCTGGATAAAAGTTTACACAAACTGGCAATTTTTACCCCTCAAGTTACAAAATTGGCAAAAATGGTCCCTGGGTATTCAAACTTGGAATTTTACAAAATATACCCTTGTACTAAGCATGAATTTATAATTTGGAACTTTATTGATAACTTTGAGGAATTTATAGTTTAACCCCCTAAACTTTGGAAAATTACATAAATGGTCCGCGGGGTATTTTAAATTGTAAAAATGCAAAATAAGTCCTTTGGTTTTATCTAACTTAACAAATTTAGTCCTTGTGAATACTTTGCAAACATTGCAGGTTCAATCCTCCATGATTTCAGATTTTACAAATTTGGTCCTTGGGCTTATTTAACTACAAACCAAACGGATCTATTAATAAACCCACCATACCAAATCCAATCCAGTCCAACTCAGTTACTATCTTGGGCCCAAGTTACAAAAGCCCAAACACCGCCCAAACACCAACCAAACACCAACCCGACCCAACCCCTTTGTTAATAAATAAAACAGACAACCCAACACCCCCGTCTTTCCCTCTTCTTCTTCCACCTCAACCCCCACTCCACCTGTAACATTTCCACTTGCACATCTCCACCTTGCACATCCACCTCATCCTACTTTCACCCACTCTCCACCACCCTTTCCACAATAACCTGCCACAATAAATGCCCTTCCCACTCCTTTTCACCCAAAACCACTCCCCTACCCACAGTATTGATACAAAACCACTCAACTTGGTCCAATCTTCAACTATACTTGTCCCTTACACTTCCTAACACTCCCAAGAAGCATTAATTGTGACAGAACTGCTTCTATACACGTGTAAGCTTTTGGCACCAATTTTTGATTTGAATGGTTTGGATCAATTTGACTCAATCAAGGGCTAGAATTGAATGTGGGATAATATCTGGATGCTAGTGGGATGAGAATTGCTATAAAGATCAGAAGAAGGAGAATGAAGAAACTACCTTTGGATTAGCCTAGGTCACGTAGAATAATTAAACTAGTTGTAATCTTAGTGTAATCTTTAATTTCTGTTTTAAAGTTGTTCATTACCTTTGTTAAGTGTAATAACAAACTTAGTTTCATCAGTTTTAATCTATCTTTAAGTTTTTCAAGTCATTTCAAATTGTCCCATTTATTTCAAGTTATTTACTTTCATGTTAATGAATGTTGTTTAAGAGACTCCAACAAACACTATGTAGCTCTCAGTAAGCTATATAAGCTTTTGGATCAAGTTAAATAAGCAATAGTCATTTAAAATAGAAAATCATAAAAAATAGTGAAAATGGGAAATTCAAATGAGAAGACTGGTTCTTGAAGGATTTTGCAGGATGGTTCAGGTTCTTGGGAGTACCAGGGTAGTAGAGTCTCATGGTAGACTGTAGGAAAGTAATTAGGCCCTTGTTCTTTGGAATTAAGCATGATCCACTTGTAAGTCATTTCTAAACCCTCTTTGTCATTTTTTATTTTCCATTGTTCAAATTGCTTAGATTCTGTTACTTTATGTTCATATGGTGATAGATAATGATAATCTAGTGTTTAATTGGTAGGTTATGTTTTGGAATTCTTAGTTGCTAGAAATTTCATATTTTCAGTCAATTTTAGCTTAGTTGTGATTCATAGTTAATTGTTGTTTAAATCTGTGTTCTTGTGTTCATTTGACCTTATATCATCATTAGACAGTGTTATGAACTAATGTTATGTTTTAATTCTGTGTTATGCAACACTAATCACAAAACAAGCATCCTGCAAGGGTGTTTGGATCAAGCTGCTCTCATAGGTTTATGCATATATTTGTTACTGATATCTGTTATTTTATGTTAGTATAGGTCATTTGAACTCAGTTTAGTCATAATATAGAGGTATCATTAGAATAAAAGTCAAATTAGTTTGTAATTCCATCTAGATGTTTAACTGTTAGAATAATTAGTCCCATACTCATCATACTAGCTTAGAACTTTGTACTCTAGCTTAATTTAGCTTCATTATAGCATAACTTAACATACTTAATCAGATAATCTAGATTCAAGCTCACTTTAGTCAACTTAGTTGATAATTAAAATAGTCAAAATTTCAGCCTAACTGTTTTTTGGAATAAACTTAGAATTAAATTGTGAACTAGATAATTAATCTTAGGTCTTGAGCTTGTAGGAATAGTTAGTATTGTTGCTTATCTTCATGTTACTATTTTTCTTAATTTTTATTAAAGTGGTTTTAAGTGCTTATTTGTGCTTTACATTTAGGTGATTCTTCACAAGCCTCCCCTGTGCACAGGTTTGACACTCAATTTCACAAGCTTGCATAAGCTTGTGTATTGAGTGTTGGTCTGAGTATATTGGAATTTTGTGATGCCCATGTGGCTAGTTACTTGAATCAAGTATTTATTTGCCCCTAACTGCTTATATGAAATGCTTATCTTGCTTAATTATGTACCTCAAACTCAAACACAACACTGGTCATCCAGTGAAAACAAGCACAATCACAAGTCCATCACAAGCTCATTACTGAGCTTGTGCTTGTGATTATTGACTTTTTAAGAAGCTGAGCATCCCAACTTTAAAGTTCAAGCTTAATTTTACACTCACAAGCCCTTTAACTAGGGCTGCATCAAGCTTGAACTTTGCCCTTTTCCTGAGTTGCTATCAATCACCCAGTCAATTCAAGCAACTTCAAAAAGCTTGCACTAAGCTGTGAAGTGGGTCCCACCTTATGTGGATTGGCTTTTTGAGAAGCCAATCCACCAAACTCCATGACCCAGCTTCATATTTTCCATTTCAAGCTCATTTGATGAGCTTGAACCTAGCTTAGAGTATGTCCCATTTCCTGTGTACTGGGCAACCATCATACCCAGGGAAATGGTCCCTTTTTCCCAAGCTCCTCAAAAGCTCAGCTGTGGACCCCACAGCTTGAGCTTGAGCTTTTTGGAAAGCCCACCAGCATGCCTTGCTATAGAAATTCTCACTTTGGCTTTTTGAGCTTATTTTATAAGCTGAAATTGCCCATTTAATTAGCTGCAGGGACGTTTGGAATATGAGGTGTACCTGGATTTGCTTATTTTCTTTTAACAAGCTTATTGGCTTATTCCAGTTCACCTCACTTGTATAATATTGTCCATTAAACTTATTTTCATCTACTTTTTCTTTCTTTACCTTTGTTAAGCTTTTTCAAGCTTGTTTCAAGCTTATGACCCAACTGTGAGCTCAAAAGCTCAACTGAGGTGGTCATAAGCTGTGAAACAGCTTATTTCTTGGTATGTAAAATTCAATCTTCATATTATATGTATAATACTAGTATGTATATAGATTAGAAAACAGAAAAGCCCAAAAACAACTTTTTAAGGCTAAGTGATAGCCTCTATTTAGATGGCTTATGGCTTATTTGCCTAGTTTTGAGAACTGAGTCACAAATAAGCTCACACAGAGCTTATTTGTGAATATTAAAAATATTTCCTTTGTTAAAGTTTGTTATATATAGCTTATTAATAATTTTGTATAGAAAAAATAAAAAAAAATAAAAGGTTTGGTAAAAAGGGGTGAGGCAGGGTCGAACCTGAGACCTCCCCCTTTATGAGAGTGATAGTGAGTACCTGGATACCAGTTGCCCTAGGGTCTTTTTTCAGAAAGACTCTACCACATTTGGTACTTAACCCCTCTTGACTCTTTTGGCTTATTTGGACTGTCGAGCTTATTCCAGCTTATTGGAATAAGCTGATGGTCCAAACATATTTTTCCTAGCTTCTTCATAACTTTTTACACTTTCTGTAAATTTTTCATATTTTTCACTGTTCATATAGTATTTTTTATAATTAATTTAGTTTACTTTTCTTTTAGATAATATTTAGTATTTAATTTTTAAATCAACTCATTTATAATTTTTATGAACTTTTTATATTTTTTATGGAATCCTATGATGGAAAAGTAGTTTTATAAAAAGTTTCATAATTTTATAAATAAGTTTAGTATGTATAATAATTATAGTAGTTTAATTAGTTTAATTAAGTAATAATAGTATTTAATTAAGTTTTCTTATTTTTGTATAATAAATATAGTTTTTATATTTTTCTTAGCTTCTTATAAGTACTTTAGAATTATGTAAAAAGTTGTAGATTTTAGTTTACTAATTTAGTATTTATAATAATTAAATAATAGTGTTAGTAATTAGAATAATAGTAAATAATTAATAATAAATAGAATATTTGTATAATAAATATATTTTTAGTTTCAAAATTTCTTTTATATTAGTTTTTACTTTTCTAAGTTTTAGTTTTATTTATTTAGGTTTATTTTACATTTTCTTAATATTTAGGTTATTAATAAATAGTTAATAAATAGTTTTTATTAATAATAATTAGTATAACACTTGTAAATATTATTTATAATAAGTTTGTAAATATAGTTATTTATTTTATTTCTTTTTAATTTGCATTTAAGCCGTTCAGGCATGCAAATTCCCTCTTTGGGAAAGTTTTGTTTTATTCGTTATGTTTACGTTTATTTAAACTTAAACGTACGTTTGTAGATACTTTATCATTTTTAGGTTTCTGATTGTACGTTTCTTAATTGAACTAGCTGTGACAGAGCTATTACTATTCACATTCAGTGTTAGTCAATCAGATTCCTATTTTTCTATACTACTATTATTTTCAACAATTCACAAGTCATTGTATTTAGAATATCACGCCTCACCAGAACATAAACGATCCAAGGATGTTTTCACCCTTGGTAATATTGCATTCCTCTCCCGGGCTGTCGCCCGTTTACTTTTATTAGGTTGACCCTTTTATAAACAAGTGGTTGGCTTATAAAAAGTAGGTATGGTCCGGGAGGAATCAAATTTTGGCGCCGCTGCCGGGGAGGCTGTGCTAAGTACTATGACTTGTATTTTGTATTTTGTTGAAATTTTTATCCTTGTATGTATATTACATATACTATATCATATTTCATAAAAAATATAAAATACAAAAAGATTTTATGGTTGAAATCTATCTGTGCTTTGATTTGCACGTGACTGTCAATTTTCCTAATCTTGATATTCCTAGGTCTAAATTTTGGCTAAACACCATGTTTACACTAAAAAAGGATTTACTGTGCTTAGTATAATTCCTGGAATGTGATAGATTAGGTTTAAATCAGTTTCATGTATTGAAAATCTCATTTAGATTTCATTTTTAGCCATTTCTTTGTACATATATATAAATCTTAAAAAATACAAAAACATTTTTCGTTTCTGTTTATATTATATCAAAAACCCAAAAAGATTCTCCCTACCTTAATCTTCATAATTCTGTGAGTGAACCCCACTCCAATTTCTCGTCAAATCATTTTCACTTTTCTTACCCCTTTCTACCACCTAAGTGTGGGGGTGTGCCCCACATTTCGTATATAGATCTAAAAAAGTTGAGAAAATTGTATATAATAAAAAATAAAATAATTGTTGTGTTACCCCACTTAGCTTTGAAAATTGAGGACAATTTTCATAATAAGTGTGGGGGGGAATTCTGGCGAATTTGATTACTTTTATACCCTTGTATGCCCTTTTCCCCTAAAAATGGCCAAAATTTAAATTTTTTTCATTTGGTATTAGTGTTTTGCACTAAATACAACAAATGGTATTCAATCCGCCATGTCTAACCCACATAAGGATTGGCTAGTCCAAGAGCAAACGGCTCTTGGTAAAGACATCTCAAATCCGTTCATAGCTTGCAATTTGCTCAAAATTGTATGGTTCCTCAACTCGCCATATCCTAATAAGCGAATGAGTTGGCTATCCCGCAAGATTATGGCTTGTGGTAAAGGCAGTTGAAAAACCATAATTGGTAATTAACTCACCAAAGATAATATTAATAATTTATCTAAGAGTTGGCTAGTCCAGAAGTAAACGGCTTTTGGTAAAGACAAATCAAATCCGTTGACAGCTGGTGATTTGCTCAAAATCACACGGTTATCAGGTGTACCACAGTTCTTACACCTGGCTATTCCAGAAGTGATGGCTTTTGGTAAAGAATTTTTCAAATCCATTAAGTTTTAAATAAAAGATTGCTAGGGACTAGCAATAGTTTAGTGTGGGGGATTGATGAGTGTCTAAATACTCATCATTTTATACCTATTTGAACCCACAAAAACAACCAAAAACACACAAATGACTCACAAAATGTTACAAATTCATCATAATGTGTTTTATATGTGATTCAGGTACAAAAGATTGAAAAACAAGTGAAAAATGATCAATTTCACAACAATTGTCGTTTTCAGTCCCTGGAGTTTCACAAAATGTCAAAACTAGTCCCTGAAGGTTTTAAATGAACAAAAAGTCAACTTAAGTCCTTGGGAAACCAAAAATGTTCACAAAACATCCCTGGATAAAAGTTTACACAAACTGGCAATTTTTACCCCTCAAGTTACAAAATTGGCAAAAATGGTCCCTGGGTATTCAAACTTGGAATTTTACAAAATATACCCTTGTACTAAGCATGAATTTATAATTTGGAACTTTATTGATAACTTTGAGGAATTTACAGTTTAACCCCCTAAACTTTGGAAAATTACATAAATGGTCCGCGGGGTATTTTAAATTGTAAAAATGCAAAATAAGTCCTTTGGTTTTATCTAACTTAACAAATTTAGTCCTTGTGAATACTTTGCAAACATTGCAGGTTCAATCCTCCATGATTTCAGATTTTACAAATTTGGTCCTTGGGCTTATTTAACTACAAACCAAACGGATCTATTAATAAACCCACCATACCAAATCCAATCCAGTCCAACTCAGTTACTATCTTGGGCCCAAGTTACAAAAGCCCAAACACCGCCCAAACACCAACCAAACACCAACCCGACCCAACCCCTTTGTTAATAAATAAAACAGACAACCCAACACCCCCGTCTTTCCCTCTTCTTCTTCCACCTCAACCCCCACTCCACCTGTAACATTTCCACTTGCACATCTCCACCTTGCACATCCACCTCATCCTACTTTCACCCACTCTCCACCACCCTTTCCACAATAACCTGCCACAATAAATGCCCTTCCCACTCCTTTTCACCCAAAACCACTCCCCTACCCACAGTATTGATACAAAACCACTCAACTTGGTCCAATCTTCAACTATACTTGTCCCTTACACTTCCTAACACTCCCAAGAAGCATTAATTGTGACAGAACTGCTTCTATACACGTGTAAGCTTTTGGCACCAATTTTTGATTTGAATGGTTTGGATCAATTTGACTCAATCAAGGGCTAGAATTGAATGTGGGATAATATCTGGATGCTAGTGGGATGAGAATTGCTATAAAGATCAGAAGAAGGAGAATGAAGAAACTACCTTTGGATTAGCCTAGGTCACGTAGAATAATTAAACTAGTTGTAATCTTAGTGTAATCTTTAATTTCTGTTTTAAAGTTGTTCATTACCTTTGTTAAGTGTAATAACAAACTTAGTTTCATCAGTTTTAATCTATCTTTAAGTTTTTCAAGTCATTTCAAATTGTCCCATTTATTTCAAGTTATTTACTTTCATGTTAATGAATGTTGTTTAAGAGACTCCAACAAACACTATGTAGCTCTCAGTAAGCTATATAAGCTTTTGGATCAAGTTAAATAAGCAATAGTCATTTAAAATAGAAAATCATAAAAAATAGTGAAAATGGGAAATTCAAATGAGAAGACTAGTTCTTGAAGGATTTTGCAGGATGGTTCAGGTTCTTGGGAGTACCAGGGTAGTAGAGTCTCATGGTAGACTGTAGGAAAGTAATTAGGCCCTTGTTCTTTGGAATTAAGCATGATCCACTTGTAAGTCATTTCTAAACCCTCTTTGTCATTTTTTATTTTCCATTGTTCAAATTGCTTAGATTCTGTTACTTTATGTTCATATGGTGATAGATAATGATAATCTAGTGTTTAATTGGTAGGTTATGTTTTGGAATTCTTAGTTGCTAGAAATTTCATATTTTCAGTCAATTTTAGCTTAGTTGTGATTCATAGTTAATTGTTGTTTAAATCTGTGTTCTTGTGTTCATTTGACCTTATATCATCATTAGACAGTGTTATGAACTAATGTTATGTTTTAATTCTGTGTTATGCAACACTAATCACAAAACAAGCATCCTGCAAGGGTGTTTGGATCAAGCTGCTCTCATAGGTTTATGCATATATTTGTTACTGATATCTGTTATTTTATGTTAGTATAGGTCATTTGAACTCAGTTTAGTCATAATATAGAGGTATCATTAGAATAAAAGTCAAATTAGTTTGTAATTCCATCTAGATGTTTAACTGTTAGAATAATTAGTCCCATACTCATCATACTAGCTTAGAACTTTGTACTCTAGCTTAATTTAGCTTCATTATAGCATAACTTAACATACTTAATCAGATAATCTAGATTCAAGCTCACTTTAGTCAACTTAGTTGATAATTAAAATAGTCAAAATTTCAGCCTAACTGTTTTTTGGAAGAAACTTAGAATTAAATTGTGAACTAGATAATTAATCTTAGGTCTTGAGCTTGTAGGAATAGTTAGTATTGTTGCTTATCTTCATGTTACTATTTTTCTTAATTTTTATTAAAGTGGTTTTAAGTGCTTATTTGTGCTTTACATTTAGGTGATTCTTCACAAGCCTCCCCTGTGCACAGGTTTGACACTCAATTTCACAAGCTTGCATAAGCTTGTGTATTGAGTGTTGGTCTGAGTATATTGGAATTTTGTGATGCCCATGTGGCTAGTTACTTGAATCAAGTATTTATTTGCCCCTAACTGCTTATATGAAATGCTTATCTTGCTTAATTATGTACCTCAAACTCAAACACAACACTGGTCATCCAGTGAAAACAAGCACAATCACAAGTCCATCACAAGCTCATTACTGAGCTTGTGCTTGTGATTATTGACTTTTTAAGAAGCTGAGCATCCCAACTTTAAAGTTCAAGCTTAATTTTACACTCACAAGCCCTTTAACTAGGGCTGCATCAAGCTTGAACTTTGCCCTTTTCCTGAGTTGCTATCAATCACCCAGTCAATTCAAGCAACTTCAAAAAGCTTGCACTAAGCTGTGAAGTGGGTCCCACCTTATGTGGATTGGCTTTTTGAGAAGCCAATCCACCAAACTCCATGACCCAGCTTCATATTTTCCATTTCAAGCTCATTTGATGAGCTTGAACCTAGCTTAGAGTATGTCCCATTTCCTGTGTACTGGGCAACCATCATACCCAGGGAAATGGTCCCTTTTTCCCAAGCTCCTCAAAAGCTCAGCTGTGGACCCCACAGCTTGAGCTTGAGCTTTTTGGAAAGCCCACCAGCATGCCTTGCTATAGAAATTCTCACTTTGGCTTTTTGAGCTTATTTTATAAGCTGAAATTGCCCATTTAATTAGCTGCAGGGACGTTTGGAATATGAGGTGTACCTGGATTTGCTTATTTTCTTTTAACAAGCTTATTGGCTTATTCCAGTTCACCTCACTTGTATAATATTGTCCATTAAACTTATTTTCATCTACTTTTTCTTTCTTTACCTTTGTTAAGCTTTTTCAAGCTTGTTTCAAGCTTATGACCCAACTGTGAGCTCAAAAGCTCAACTGAGGTGGTCATAAGCTGTGAAACAGCTTATTTCTTGGTATGTAAAATTCAATCTTCATATTATATGTATAATACTAGTATGTATATAGATTAGAAAACAGAAAAGCCCAAAAACAACTTTTTAAGGCTAAGTGATAGCCTCTATTTAGATGGCTTATGGCTTATTTGCCTAGTTTTGAGAACTGAGTCACAAATAAGCTCACACAGAGCTTATTTGTGAATATTAAAAATATTTCCTTTGTTAAAGTTTGTTATATATAGCTTATTAATAATTTTGTATAGAAAAAATAAAAAAAAAATAAAAGGTTTGGTAAAAAGGGGTGAGGCAGGGTCGAACCTGAGACCTCCCCCTTTATGAGAGTGATAGTGAGTACCTGGATACCAGTTGCCCTAGGGTCTTTTTTCAGAAAGACTCTACCACATTTGGTACTTAACCCCTCTTGACTCTTTTGGCTTATTTGGACTGTCGAGCTTATTCCAGCTTATTGGAATAAGCTGATGGTCCAAACATATTTTTCCTAGCTTCTTCATAACTTTTTACACTTTCTGTAAATTTTTCATATTTTTCACTGTTCATATAGTATTTTTTATAATTAATTTAGTTTACTTTTCTTTTAGATAATATTTAGTATTTAATTTTTAAATCAACTCATTTATAATTTTTATGAACTTTTTATATTTTTTATGGAATCCTATGATGGAAAAGTAGTTTTATAAAAAGTTTCATAATTTTATAAATAAGTTTAGTATGTATAATAATTATAGTAGTTTAATTAGTTTAATTAAGTAATAATAGTATTTAATTAAGTTTTCTTATTTTTGTATAATAAATATAGTTTTTATATTTTTCTTAGCTTCTTATAAGTACTTTAGAATTATGTAAAAAGTTGTAGATTTTAGTTTACTAATTTAGTATTTATAATAATTAAATAATAGTATTAGTAATTAGAATAATAGTAAATAATTAATAATAAATAGAATATTTGTATAATAAATATATTTTTAGTTTCAAAATTTCTTTTATATTAGTTTTTACTTTTCTAAGTTTTAGTTTTATTTATTTAGGTTTATTTTACATTTTCTTAATATTTAGGTTATTAATAAATAGTTTTTATTAATAATAATTAGTATAACACTTGTAAATATTATTTATAATAAGTTTGTAAATATAGTTATTTATTTTATTTCTTTTTAATTTGCATTTAAGCCATTCAGGCATGCAAATTCCCTCTTTGGGAAAGTTTTGTTTTATTCGTTATGTTTACGTTTATTTAAACTTAAACGTACGTTTGTAGATACTTTATCATTTTTAGGTTTCTGATTGTACGTTTCTTAATTGAACTAGCTGTGACAGAGCTATTACTATTCACATTCAGTGTTAGTCAATCAGATTCCTATTTTTCTATACTACTATTATTTTCAACAATTCACAAGTCATTGTATTTAGAATATCACGCCTCACCAGAACATAAACGATCCAAGGATGTTTTCACCCTTGGTAATATTGCATTCCTCTCCCGGGCTGTCGCCCGTTTACTTTTATTAGGTTGACCCTTTTATAAACAAGTGGTTGGCTTATAAAAAGTAGGTATGGTCCGGGAGGAATCAGTGATCGCTTTCCTCGCATTTTTGCTTTGGAAACAGTCAAGGAGGTCTTGGTAGCTGATAAGATGGAAGTTAGCCCTTTGTGTACTTCTTTCCGTAGGCCGATTCGGGATGGTGTAGAGAGACAGCAGTGGTTGGAGTTTCTGCACGTTATGGATTCAGTTACTTTATCCTTGTCGCCCGACAGATGGTCGTGTGATATTAATGGCGAAGGTACGTTTTGCGTCAAAGATATCCGATTACTCCTTGATGATATTTATCTCCCTTCCTTGGGTGTAGAAACGAGGTGGGTCAAGCATGTTCCAATTAAAATTAACGTGTTTGCCATGCGGGCTCGCCTTAATCGTCTTCCTACTCGCCTTAATCTGAGTAAAAGGGGTATTTTGACGAATTCCATTGCTTGCCCGATTTGTGACTCGGCTAACGAAGATGTTAATCATTTATTTTTTGGTTGCTCGATGGCTCAGGATCTTTTGTCTTTGATTTTTCGTTGGTGGAATCTCCCATGGACAATGTTGGGTTCTTTTTCGGATTGGGATACTTGGCTTATTTCTACTCGTCTTTCGTCTAAGCCGAAATCTTTACTGGAGGGTGTTTTCCTTACAGCTTGGTGGTCTATTTGGTCATTTCGGAATAGGTTGTTATTCGATGATGTCCCTCCAAGGCGTTCAAGGATTTTTGACGACATAGTCTCTTGTTCTTTTAATT
This sequence comes from Artemisia argyi, assembly GCA_030686995.1. Lineage (NCBI taxonomy): Eukaryota > Viridiplantae > Streptophyta > Magnoliopsida > Asterales > Asteraceae > Artemisia > Artemisia argyi. Next base: position 88,565,426 of record CM060701.1, on the reverse strand, counting down.
GGTGTTCTAACCGCTGTTCTAGTTTTATTTCTAAGGAGTTTTGGTATAAGAATCCTTATTTAATTTCTATGTAATTTTTCTAGCGCCTTGCTAGTTTTTAATAAAAGTTGCCGTTCAAAAAAAAAAAGGTGTCATAAAAATTTATGTGTCATTACGAATGTATCATAAAATTTAATGTGTCACTATGTGAATTTTTTTTAATGTGCCACTTTATTAAACATAACAAAAAACATGTTTATCACATTGTATCACTAATTATATTATACCTATATACTAAAAGCCGTGATATCCCCCCCTCTTTAGTATATAGGTATAACTGGCCCATTTGCCCAAACTCACTCCCCTTATTACCAACTGGATCCGAAAATCCGTTCTCTCCTCTCACAAGTCTCCGGTTTACCGGAGATCCGCTGAAGCTTAAAAACCCGAAACGCAAAACAACTCGGGGCATCTATAGTGTTTCATGTGTGTATAGCTACAGTAAGATCTACAGTTTTTTAATTTTAGGTGGGTGTGCAGTATTTGGGTGAGGATTTGTGGCTATACTTTATTTTCCCAACCACATATTCTTTTCTTATATACCTAAATTTTTTCTCTAAATCCTTCATTCGCATTATGGTTTTCCAGCTTCTGCGTCTTCTTTCTTCGATGAAATAATCGTTGTTACTAGGTGTGGAATATCTGATTTTATGTTTAATTCACTTCTTATGCGTTTAATTACATGTTTGACATATGTGATACTTGATTTATTGGATTAGGGTTTCGTCATAATACTTTATTTTTTTGATTAGGGTTTAGGCATATTTTTAGGGGTTTGATGAATTATGTTGTTTTGTTATAAATTTTGTCTTTAATTACATGTTTCTGTTCTGTGGCAGTTGATTTTTGGATTAGGGTTTCACCATATTTTTGGGTATCTCCGACATTTTGCTGTTTCTTTATGAATTTTTGTGCTTGCTCTGTTCTTAAGGTGGTATTTAAGGTTTAGGATTATGGAGTTGGTTGCTTTGATTGGTAGTTATATATTTTCAGACCTGAAGCATAAATATCTGTTTTACCTTTTGATTGTCAAATATTCATGTTCTGTGGTATGCGTTTCAGATATTATTTTTCCCTGATATTGGCCTGTTGGTGTTTCGTCTATTTAACACCTAACACATACATACATGGTTAAAAAAATCATGGTTTGCATACGCTTAGCTGCAACTGTGGTTTTAGTTTCTGGTGTTTGTCCACTGGATGTGAATGAAGCTAATGCTGGATTAGCCTTATCCGCCCCTATCTTGGCAGGGCATCATGGTAATGTATTTGCAACCATGAGGGGTGGACTGAACTTAGCGTGGCAACTCACTTGGTGTGCAATCAGGGCACATGTAGTGTGGGTGGCGTGGATAGTGATGGATCTAAACACCTTGAACTGTGTTAGATTGATACTTTGAGTTATATCACTAAGTATGCGGAATCTACTTAGTAACACTTAGAAGTTTGATTGTGAGTAAGACAGTTGTTTATGAATAAGAACAATGTATGTAACAAACGATTAGCTCCAATATTATTAATGATAATAATACGAGTGATCTTGATATCACTAGGGTTACACCTTGAAGCTCTAGAAACGTATATCTAACCTTTAACCTAGGATCTCCTTTTATAGCACAAGGAGTCCTCTTCTACAAGATAAGTATAATGCTAATAGAATAAGATATACACAAGATCTATTCTATATTTATCTAAACACGTTTCCTAACAGTTATCTAATCAGCAGTGGTAATATATGTTCTTGCAGTGGTAATGAGTTTCCACTGCAAGTACATTCTTCAGCAGTTGTAACATCTTCACTAGCCGTGGTAACTGTTAGTATAATCCCCAACAATCCTCCCCTAACTTATGATTAATAAATAAATCAATAAGTTTCTTCAAGTATTCAGCAAACATGAGGATATGGGAATTCTTCCAAACACTTATCTTCTTCTTCTTAACACTTTATCAGCTCTCACACTTTGATCATAAATCCTTTGTAGTAAATCATCTATGACTTCAGTTCTTTCCCAGCACCTAAGCTTCACTGATCTCATCACATCCAATACTCCAGCTCTCAATGGATATTCTTTCTCAGCCAGCATAAAGACATCAACTCCATCTTGAGTAGAAAGATGATGCACAACACTTGAGTCATAAAACTTCCACAAGGTATTACAGTTGTGAGCTTCAAATCTCCAATATCTATCACTTGGGTCAGGTTCATATAATCTTCTGAAGTGAACCCATAACTCCTTAGCCTTGACATCAACAAGTTCATCCTTCTTGAACTGATCTTGAACAATCCTCCACAAAGTATCCAAGTCTTCTCTATCACAAGATCTAACAATATCTTCAAAATCTCTACAAATACTTGTGACACTTCCAGTTCTGATGATCTTCCAAGCTACTCCAAAACTATCAGAAAAGATCTCCCAACTAACTACTGGATATTTTGCTTGTAGAGGTTCAATATTAAGTACGTCAGTCTCTATGAACATCATGTTTGTAATTTGCTCTTCTGTCAACTTTCTAGGACCCTCTTCTGCTTGAGATGATTCATGAGTCTTCAACTTCTTAGTATCTCTTGATTCAAGACTCACTCCAGACCTTTTTGTCTTCATTACTATAGGTTCTTGATCCATTGGAATGAATTTACTATCTTGTCTTTTGATTCTGTAGTAAATACCTTCAATCTGATCATGTGACATTCCTTTGAATTGAACCATCTTCATATTACCAACATGGCAACAAAAAGTCTTCATCTCAGCAATGATCTGTGCCTTTGTAAGTTTCCTTGGCTTCTTTTGACCTTTTCTAACATCCCCAATGATTTCATCAAGAGCCTGCTGATTCTTCATTTGAATAAAGTCTTTTAATTGAGCAGACCTTTGTTCTTCATCCAAGGTTGTATTTGCAATAAGTTCAATAGCCTTCTTCCTGATTATTTGATCATTATTAATCAAATAGTCAATCTCTTCTTCTGTAGGCACATAAGTGAACAAAGGAGGTTTCTCATGAATGACAGTTGGTGAAACACTTGAAATTGGTTCTGCCATTACAGCTTCAAGCTTATCCAACCTCTTAGCTTCCATAAAACTAGCAACTTCATCTTCCTCTAGCTTTCTCTTCCTGTCATTCCCTGCTGCTTGCTCTTGCTCTGCCAATCTTGCATCAAAGTCAATCTGAGCTTGATCTTTCTTAGAAATCTTTCTTATTTGCTCTTGTTCTGAACCAGTCACAATAGCTTTACCTTTGACTGATCTTATTCTGGCAGCTTCTTCCTCTGCAGTGGTAACTAATTGAGTAGCAGTGGGAACATTTTCACTTGCAGTGGAAATATGTTGATCAGTGGGAACTTGTTCTGCATCAGTGGAAATTGGTTGAGCAGTTCCAACTATATCATAAAAATGAAAACTAGCATCAGCATCCATATCTTCAAAATCCAATTTCCTCCCCTCAGTCTCAGCTACATCATCTCTTGCTTGAGCATTGTCAGAATCAGTGAGCTCAGCAAACTCTTTTTCAAAATTAGTACTCCTCCCCTTAAACTCTGCATCTGTTTTCCTCTCCTGTTTGGAAGAATCTCCCAAATCTTTAGTAGAACTTGCAGAAAATTCATCCTGAGGTGAAGATGATGAAGATATTTCAACTTTAACAGGTCTTTTCTTCTTGAGATTCTCAACTTCATTCTGCAATCTTTGAATCTCAGCCTTCAGTTGATTCAGCTCTGTGGCATGTTGTACTTTGTTCTGTGCCAGATCTTTCTCCAGAGCTTGAACCTGCTTGACTAATTTGGTACAAATGTCCATCAATTCAGGTAGTTGCACACTGCCTTCATCACTTCCAACTGTGTTACCTGTTGGGAGAGGTGAATCATGAGGCATTGATTCAGGCTCTTCCTTAGTTGGACTAGGATTAAGCCTTGAACCACCACTGCTTGTTCCTAAACCAAAGGGTTCAGCAACATGCAATGTTGAGATGAGAGAAGTTGGCTGTTTAGACCTTCTCTCATAAGTGTGAGTTACAGCAGGGGTATGGTGAATTGGTGGAACAACAATATTGGGTGTGTTATGGGATACAACTGGGATGGTTGCATCTTCACCTTGTACTTGAGAAATTTTAGCAAGCATTTGAGGAAAAAGTGGATGAACCTCCCCATTCCAAAGATCTGAAGCCTTACTCATGTTTTGAAAAACTTTTGGCTTAAGACAGGAAGGTTCATAAATTCTATTGTGAGGTTGCAGTTGAAAGTCATTTAACTCTGCTTGCACAAACCTTGGATACATCAAAAATTTATATTGACTCTTTACATTGCCTTTCATATTATTGAAAATAAACTTTGAAAAATTGAAAGTCCTATCAGTTGCCAAACAAACCAAAGGATAAGCCATGGTTGATGCAAATTGTTCATAAGATGTTTTCTTAGGACTTAGGCAATGTAAAAGAGTGTGAATTAAAAATCTCCAATGGGGACAAAAACATCCTTTTCTGAAAGTTACTTTTTGTTCAGATGTATCATACCCCATTAAAGCAATATTAGTGAAAATTTCTGAATTGGGTAATATGATGATACCATTGAGATCATCCAATTGGAGAATTCTCCTCAAGGATGACTCAGTAACATCAATAGTTACCCCATCCACTGTGGCTCTTAGAGCATCCACAGATTCATGTGTGTCTCCCTGTTCAAGAGTTATGGACTCCACAGTGTTCCAGAATTGTTTGATATGAGAGACATAGATTGTGGGATTAATAGTTAAGGCATACCTTATATGAGTTGTGTTTAGAAAATCCACAATCTGATGAAAAACAGGACCACTCTTCTCGTTTGACTTTTGTAGGTAGGCCACTTGGTTGTGCTCCTCGACAAATTGATACGTGGGAATCGCACCAGGCTTTACCTCTCAAGGGATCTCGAGAAGCTTACAACCCCCACCAGGCAGTGTACCTGATCGTTGTAGTATAGTATAGTGACAAGTACCGGGATTGATCGTTCAGCTAGGAATAGTGTCGCTAGGATTAGAAAGCCTAAATACTAGTTCTAAAGGTGAGGGATGATTATTTTTGTATTTTTATATTTTTTAGAAAGCAAGTAAATATCTCGGGTTTGAAGGATTTGGGCGGAATTAGTTGCTAATCAACTAACCCAATACTAAAGATGCAATCAAAATAAAATACAAGAAATAAAGATAAACTAAATTATACTAAAGTTGTGAGCAGTAAATGGAGAAAATGTGTTTACTTAGATTTCACTACTCCCTAGACATCTTTTACACGTTAATTACTTGTTATAATTGCATGGATGACGGATCGTATTCCTTAATACCATTCATGAGGTGGCACACATAACTCCCCAATTCTATGAGCTCTTATCTCCTCCTACACCATGCTCAGCACAACTATAGGGATTGTAAACAGTGGCTCATGCATTAAATACAACCAATAAAGACCTAGTGCGCGTCGGTTCATGTTTCTTAAGACGTTCAAGCATGTTACCAATTGGAGATCTGCCAGTTTTCTTAAGCCTAACATATAAATCATTCATCCAAGACAAGAATAAACAAGTAATCAACACATAATTAACATCTAGGTTTCATTAGATCTAAGCAAACACAAGATAGATCTAGACTAGCATGGTGGAATTAAGACAAGAACAAGATATAGACAACCAACACATAGACATATTGATTGAATTAAAAGAACACTTAACTTAATTACAACGAAAGGTATCAAGGGTTTGGAACCCTTGAAAAACCTGTAAAAGTTGCACCAAAATCGTACTTAGGATTTCTCCAAAACTTCTCTTCAAAAAACTTCTCTCTTTTTAATGTGAAAATTAGAAAACTATATATAGAAAAATGGGTCTGACGGCGTCAAGACCATCCTTGTGACGCCATCACCTCGCCGCCAAAACTATTCTCGGACTGCCTTGATCAACATTTGACGCCGTCAAGACTTAATCATTTCCAGGCCGTCATGACTTTTTACTCTTGACGCCCTTCCTTCGTGACGCCGTCAAATCTGTACTGGGTCGTCATGGACTTCTGCTCTTGACGCCGTTAGATAATTACTCTTGACGCCGTCACATACTGTTCCCAGCATGGAAAATTAAGACTTTGGCGTTTTCTTCACTTTTATGCTCCAAAAACGTCCGAATTGCTTCCTTTTCCAGATTTCTCTCCAAAAGTACCTAAAATCACAAAAGGAACGATTTAGGGCAATATTTGATCAAATAAATTCGAATTCGGGCTTAAATGACCCCCTAAAAACGGATCATTTTTCGCCTCATCATATACCCTTACACTTGAGATTTGCTTGTCCTCAAGCAAATGCGCTTTTATTCTACTCAAAAGACAAGTTAGGGGTCATTTAACACTAATATAAAAGTAATTACAACAAATAATCGTTCCACAAAAGACCAATAGACAAGCACGGTGGTCATATACTAGCACCTCACAAATAGTGTTTAGATACTCACATCTCTCGGGTGTAATAAAGTGTAAATTACAATATGGAAACGGAAGATATCTCTCACTACCTGTCATAGAAAAATAGATTACCATAGGCTTGGGAAAGGATCAAACCTCCACCACATGGCGTAAGCACCTAGGATAAACTATCAAAGAGGTCTTTTAAAGGGTTGTAACGTTAGGTATAGGGATATGAAATACACGGTTTTGTTGGATAAAGGAAGTTTTACTGGTGGCGAGTTAACAATCTTGGTTAATTACATGTACAAGATGGCGTTGCTAAGCCAAGACTAGACTCGACTTAAGCTAATAAAAAATTAATAATAAAAACATAAAATGAACATAGAATGAAAAGGGATGGTAGTCCGTATGTTTTTTCACTTTTTCCTTTTTCTATTTTATTTTTTTTTCTATTTTTTTTTATTTATTTTTTCATACACTCTTACCCTACCATCCAAAATAATACATCATAGGGAATGAATATTTCCCTTACACTTGAATCTTTACATACTTTACATTAAACTAATCTAATGACTCGAATTAAGAAAATCGAAACACTTGGAGCACTTTTAAGATTAACGTACATATGGGGGTAATAAATGATGTTCTTCCCCATTACTCCATAAAATAAGTACTTACCCATGAGTCCCAATCGTCCCAAAACAATATGTACAAGGATATGACTCGACTTAGCAACCATGTAATCAATTAGAAAGTTAACTTAGGGTTTAACAAATAACAATAATGCACTAAAAATGAGCGCATACACGGAAGGCTAAGGCGATTTGGTTGTACATTTAAGTGGGGTGTAACAAATTCTTCTTTTAAGTAAAATGCTTAAAGTTAGAAACGAAAAGATAGGCTCGGAGGGGTGTACTAGGGGTTTCGTGTACTAAAAATGAGTACAACGCTAAGGGTGTGGGAAAAATTAGTTGACTTAACTAGTCAAGTAATATGACTTAAATGGTCAAGTAATTATAATACGGGTTTAACACAAGGGTGATCCTAATGCCTCTTATCATGTGGTAAATCCTACTACACGAATGTAGTCTCACTAGCGGTCTCGGGATGCATCACTAATGCAAGTTCTAGAATCTAAATGCTACCGGTACACTCATAAGCACTAATAATAAATGCTTTTCCTATCAAATCTAAAGGCGAACCTCACATATTTGGGTGGAAATTTTTTCTGAATATACGGTTATGTGCTAGTCATACAATCTCCTATCCATGAGACGCTTGCTATGGCTAAAGTTTCACTCCTAAATGTTGTAAAAAATTTTAAATTTGGCGCTAAATTGCACTAATAAGTATTTCTCATAGTTTTATTACACATCTACCATTAAACAAAACAAACTCAAGCGAAAGTGCATATGTAAGGTATCATCTTTTTACCCTCCCCTTACACTTAAGATGAACATTGTCCCCAATGTTCAAATAAAGAATGTAAAAGTGAAAAAGTAAAGAGAATGAAATCAAATACTCCCCTGATTCACTCGGTATGGATAATAGGGTGGCCAGGTTAAATCTTCCTCCAAGAAAATGAACAATCAAAGCTTCCCTTCCAGAATGTAAATCATCTTCTTGTCATATATAACCTGTAAATCCTGATAAAATAGACAAGACAACCTCGCGTAAAATCGGCGGCATCCTATATAAGTTACTAAATCCTAGAAAAAAAGATAAGATATAATGCTCGTGGAATGAAGTTTGCAGATCTCCTGGAGATTATAAAACTTAATAATTCACAAAAAACATAAGACTCCGTTAGAAAAACAAAACCGGTAAAATTTCCAGATTTTTACACTTGACGCCATCAAGAGTAAACTCATGACGCCGTCAGGATTGACCTGCAGAAATTCTTATGTTAAGTTTCCGGAAAATTTCTGGAAAAACTTGGTCCTACTTCCTGGAAAATCCTGCAAAACTTCATTATGACTCAATACAACCATTTGACTCTAACAAATATGAATATACATGTTCATTTGATATTGTGGAGAATCATGATCGGTTTGTTTCTTAAAAACATATTTGGGGTTTCCCCTTACACTTATCTTTTGCAAAAATACCTTTAGGTGGAGTTAAGACTAAGCCAAAACAACAAAGTAAAGTATTTCCACTATTTAGTTTAAAAGCATGATCTACCAACAATAAAAATTAAGCATGCATACGGAAGCAAATAACAAACAAACAAAATAAAATCACACAAAACATGGGTTGCCTCCCAAGAAGCGCTTTTCTTTATTTACGAATCTTGTAGCTAGACTCAAGGTCATGGGTTACTACGTGATTTCATCATTGGTTCCACTCTCTAGGTCGTCTTCTAAACCAGTTTTGTATTCCGGACCTAGTTGCAAGCATTCTTTGTAGAAACCAAGCATCCTATTCTTTACATACTCTACTCCTCTACGTCTATCCTCTTCATTCCTATAATAAGCCGCTTGCTTGTGTTCCTTTCGAAATTAGAGAGAAGTCGGTATTGCTCAATCTTGTAGGGCATTTGATAAGCAACCTTATCATTCTCTTCCTTGAATCTAACTATCCCTAAAGTCGGATCATAACTCATCCTAATGGCCTCAACGAATGGTTTTCCAAATATTATTTGGCTTAGGCAAGCATCTATCACCGGACGAGTGTCCTTAACTATCATAAAATCGATCTCATAGGTGAGATTCCCTATAATCACATGCAGTCCCTTCACTCTTCCTGCAAAATTACTTATCAGATTCTTACTAGGCATCATCCTAAAATCAAGTTGCTTCTTCATCACCCAATTGTAATAAGTCCTAGTCATGATGTTCACAGGGGATCTGGGGTCGATGTAAGCTTTCCATATATGCATGTGCCCGATATTGCATGGGATGTTAATGTTAGAGGGGTCTCCCATTTTGATAAGGGGGTTGCCAAAGATATATGGTCTCTCGGGACTATCGAATAAATCCTTATGGTATTCCCGTTCTTCCTTTGTTGGCAACTTATCAAAGTATTCTTCTATAGGCTCTACCTCAACTTCCATACTCTCATCCTTAGTCTCGGCTCCTATTCTAACTTCATCCTTTTCACTCTCTTCAATCTCCTTACCTATTGGCTTAATGGTGACAACATTGACAAAGTGGACATGTTTGGATGATGAGGGGTCCTTAATTCGGCTTCCGTTATTGGTGTCCCTAGTGTCCTTCCTAGGTGTGACTAATGCTTGGTTATTGAGGGCTTTCAACAAGTTGTCAATCTTGTTGGTCATCTCCGTTTGTTGTTGGTTGAATTCGGTTTCAAACCTAGCTATGCGAGCCTCTTGAGATGCCATAAACTTTGACATCAATCCTTCAAGATTGTTGGTACTACCATAGTTGTTAGAAGGATTGTTGTTGAAAGTACGGTTGGATGGTGGATCGTTTGGTTGGTAACGGTTAGGCGGATTGGAAGAATTGGGTTGATTTTGTTTCCACCTAAGGTTTGGGTGATTTTTCCAAGAGGGGTTGTATGAATCACCGTATGTGTTTGGCTCGGGCTTGAAAGTGTACCACTTATCTCCCGCTTCGTCGGTACGCGTGGATGCGTAGTCCGCAAAAGCTGTTCCGGGGAATTCCACACAATCACGAGTGTCGTGGGGACCACTACATAATTCGCATGAAGAAGTGATTTTGTTCACTTGGCTTGAAGGCTTAGGAGCTTTGTAAGATTTCATGAGAAACTTGACTTGGTCCTCAAGTTCCATGATCCTACGGTCGGGAGTGCTAGAATTGTTCGAAGGCAAAGATATTGCCTTGACCGTTTTGTTCAAGTCACGGGGATCATTCCAACTTTCGTTGTCATAGAGAGCAAGATCTTCTATGAGTTCCCATGATTGTTCCGCACTTAGATCACGTAGCTTACCACCGGCCGATTGGTCAATGGCTCGCCTCGTGGAGATGTCGATATGGTCATAAAAGATTTGGACTTGGAGCCAAAGATCTATGCCATGATGAGGGACTTTTTGGAGTAAGTCCTTGAAACGAGTCCATGCTTCATAGAGAGATTCATTTTGACGTTGTTGGAACATCAAGATGTCATTTCTAAGCTTAGTAGTTCTCGCTGGTGGGAAAAATTGAGCAAGGAAACGAGTGGTGAGATCATCCCATGTGGTGATGGATCCCGCGGGTAAACGCTCAAGCCATTGACTAGCTTGATCCCGTAGAGAGAATTGGAATAGGCGTAATCGGGTTGTCTCTCTAGTTGCAACATCTAGGTCTATGGAATCTACGATTTTGAGGAAGTCCTTAAGATGTTGGTTTGGATCTTCGGAACGAAGTCCATGGAATGCACATCCGCTTTGCACCAACCGGATGGTGTCGGATCGCAAGGGGGTCACATTGGCTCCGGTGAGCTCAATGGTGTTTCGGTAGCCTTGGTAGCTAGGTTGGGAATACTCTCCTAAGGTTCGGGGCCTAAGGGGTTCTAATGGTGGGTTTTGTTGTGGTGGGATGACGGGTTCAAAGATGTTCCCGTTGTCCATGATGTCAGGTGGTTACGAACAAAGGCACAAAGAAATAAGATAGACTAAAGAGAACCTAAAAATAAAAATAAAATCTTACTAGAAAGGAATCTAGCAAGTAGACCTAATAAAAAGAAATTCTAACCTAGACAATAACTATTCCCCGACAGCGGCGCCAAAAACTTGATACGTGGGAATCGCACCAGGCTTTACGTCTCAAGGGATCTCGAGAAGCTTACAACCCCCACCAGGCAGTGTACCTGATCGTTGTAGTATAGTATAGTGACAAGTACCGGGGGATTGATCGTTCAGCTAGGAATAGTGTCGCTAGGATTAGAAAGCCTAAATACTAGTTCTAAAGGTGAGGGATGATTATTTTTGTATTTTTATATTTTTTAGAAAGCAAGTAAATATCTCAGGTTTGAAGGATTTGGGCGGAATTAGTTGCTAATCAACTAACCCAATACTAAAGATGCAATCAAAATAAAATACAAGAAATAAAGATAAACTAAATTATACTAAAGTTGTGAGCAGTAAATGGAGAAAATGTGTTTACTTAGATTTCACTACTCCCTAGACATCTTTTACACGTTAATTACTTGTTATAATTGCATGGATGACGGATCATATTCCTTAATACCATTCATGGGGTGGCACACATAACTCCCCAATTCTATGAGCTCTTATCTCCTCCTACACCATGCCCATCACAACTATAGTGATTGTAAACAGTGGCTCATGCATTAAATACAACCAATAAAGACCTAGTGCGCGTCGGTTCATGTTTCTTAAGACGTTCAAGCATGTTATCAATTGGAGATCTGCCAGTTTTCTTAAGCCTAACATATAAATCATTCATCCAAGACAAGAATAAACAAGTAATCAACACATAATTAACATCTAGGTTTCATTAGATCTAAGCAAACACAAGATAGATCTAGCCTAGCATGGTAGAATTAAGACAAGAACAAGATATAGACAACCAACACATAGACATATTGATTGAATTAAAAGAACACTTATCTTAATTACAATGAAAGGTATCAAGGGTTTGGAACCCTTGAAAAACCTGTAAAAGTTGCACCAAAATCGTACTTAGGGTTTGTCCAAAACTTCTCTTCAAAAAACTTCTCTCTTTTTAATGTGAAAATTAGAAAACTATATATAGAAAAATGGGTCTGACGGCGTCAAGACCATCCTTGTGATGCCGTCACCTCGCCGCCAAAACTATTCTCGGACTGCCTTGATCTACATTTGACGCCGTCAAGACTTAATCATTTCCAGGCCGTCATGACTTTTTACTCTTGACGCCCTTCCTTCGTGACGCCGTCAAATCTATACTCGGTCGTCATGGACTTCTGCTCTTGACGCCGTCAGAGAATTACTCTTGACGCCGTCACATACTGTTCCCAGCATGGAAAATTAAGACTTTGGCGTTTTCTTCACTTTTATGCTCCAAAAACGTCCGAATTGCTTCCTTTTCCAGATTTCTCTCCAAAAGTACCTAAAATCACAAAAGGAATGATTTAGGGCAATATTTGATCAAATAAATTCGAATTCCGGCTTAAATGACCCCCTAAAAACGGATCATTTTTTGCCTCATCACAAATTTTAGAATCGCCATGATATTTGTGAAAAAGAGAATAAAAGTGTTAGTAATCAAGATAAAAATCAAGCCGTATAATGATCAATTTATACTAATAGGGTTTGAGGAGGTTGCGCAATGTGAATTATCTTTAGAAAGAATTATGTTTGGAAAAGAATAAATTATAATAAGTAAGATAATTCACAAAAAGATTTACCCTATTAATAAGGAAAGACGGTTATATTTACAACGGCTAGTAAAAAATGGATTACTGACACAACAGTTGTAACGGCTAGTTCATCAGTGGAAAAATTACTCTTGCAGTGGTAACTAATGAACTAGCAGTGGTAAAATTTTCACAACATATCAAAGAGCAGGGGTAAGTAAAACTTGAAAATTTGCTGCTCTTATCATAGTTTTTAGCAAACTACCAGCTATCAACGGATTTGATATGTCTTTACCATGAGCCGTTTGCTCTGGACTAGCTGATTCTTATGTGGATTAGACATGGTGAATCAATAATCATTTGTTGTGTATCATAGATACACACCTTATAACTCCAATGACTCCAATAATATAGGTTGTATGCTGCAGAACAAAGTAACTTTCAACTTAACCCATAAAAATTAACCCAAAGTAACTTTTTAACCAAGTTGCTATTCACAAAAATATCTTCCAAAAGTCAACCCGATAATGACCAAATTTACTCCTCCAACCTACCAAAACAGGTAAGAGTAAATATTATTCATTAATTAGAATTCGACCTTGACTTTGCTTATAAAAGGGGGCTCAAAACTTTTATCTCTCATCAACAAACAACTTCAATAACACAAACCCTTCATCAACACAATGAGCTGGTTTCCAATAGTCTACATATCTTCTGATGATTCATCTGATGAGGATATCTTCTTGTCACACATCTGTGACACACTAAAGAGGTTGTACTTGAGCTCTTTCACATACTGCACATCTTCAAAGTCAATGTTTCCAGCCTTGATTGTTCCTTTGCCAGAAAATTTGCCACCAATTCCTCCTCCAAAGCTGACAAATTGTCCATCATAAGGTTGAAAATCTGAAAGATAGGACTTATTGCCAGTCATGTGCCTGGAACATCCACTGTCTGAGTATCCTTGATCATTTATAGTCTTTGAATGTTCCTGCACACAAAATAAAGGAATTAGTTCCTTTTGGGGACCCAAGCCAGAAATGACTTGGATCTGCCTCGTGTATCAATATAATTATATCTATCAAAGGTCATTGATACACCATTGGGATTGTTTGAGGTGATGGTTCCTTTTTGTTTCCATTCCCAACGTGCTGAGGCCTTAACAACATTTCCCATATTTACCCTTTTCTTGTTAACAGACCCACCAGTGGTAACCTTTGGCCTTGCAGTGGTAACTGCTGGCTTAGCACTGGAAACTACTGGTTTTGAAATTTTGGGTACCCACTTGCGATTTTTGTTAACTTTCTTTTCAAAATTGGTCTTTTTCCCTGTTTGAGTAGATTTAACAAAATTTGTAACAGGGGACTTAGGGTAAACTCTGTTTTTATTGCTGGCAGTGGTAACTGCTGGTTTAGCAGTGGAAATTGGTTTTATGCCAGAATGAAGCAAAACAGACCTGGGAATCATCTTGCTAAGTGGATTTGGGTGAGTTAAGTTATTAGCATTTTGTCCATTCACCCTAGTATTCCCAAACACTTCCCTTCTACCCAAGTAGTAGGTACAGCTATAAGACAAATGGTCAAAGCTACCACATATATGACAGGGTTTGTTATTGAACACAAAATCACTACCAAATTGCCTAGATTTAACATGATTCCAACTCCTCATATTACCCCTAGGAGTTGGTGACCTACTTCTGTACATCTCTGCATATCTAGTAGTGGGCCTAGTGAAATTAGGTTGTGACCTAGGCTCCTCTTTGACTACATCAGGAATACTCTTTTTAACCTCCACTTTAACATTCTCAGGAACACTAGGTTTAGACTCAACATTCAAATTTTCATCTTTAATGTTGGGAATAGACTTTATTATTTCAAGTGTCGGTCATTGAATTTTGTTATAGGTTGCATTATTTAGTTATTACGTTAGTTATTTTTATATGTTCTATTAAGTTTTATGCTAAGTTTATAGGTTTGGAGAAAGTTTAAGGGCTAAGTTTGTAATATTGACAAAGTATGGTGAAGCCCTAATCCTTACCTATTAATAGTCTTGTATCACCTCATTTGAGGTGGTTGGTTCACTAGTAATATCATTAGTCTCTTATTTTCATATTAGGTGTTCCTTCCACTCTCTCTCTCTACTTACTTTCTCTCTCTAGATATCTTAGTGATTGTGTTATAAAATGGTGACCTAACATTTAAGAGATGAGTCACTAGCACTATCAAATGTATCAACCTCAACCTGAACCTTTTCAATTTCAACTGGTTTAACAAACTTTGGTCCATAGGTCATAGGTGGTTCCTGGAATTCTTCTAATCCTGTGTGAGCTAAGTCAATGCCAGGAGGTGATGGAACACCTCTTAGAGGTGGTGGAACTGATTTGTATCCAACTCCTGATTTGGCTTTGTTCACAACTTGGGCTTCCCAAATTTTGTCAATACACTTGGATTGGTGATCCAGTGTTTGCTTAGTTATCTTTATATTCTCACTAGCCATTTTAACCTTTTCTAGTTCTTCTCTAAGAACCTTATTTACAGCAACCTGATAATCTAAGTCTCTTCTTAATACTGCAATATCATCATTGAACTTAGATTCATTTGCCCTATAATGCTCTAATTGAATTTCTAAAACACCTAGGCCTCTTTTATGATTTGCTAAGTTATAATTAGTATGATTTAACTCTAGCAATTGTTCATCATATTGTGCTTTAATTTTCTCATACTCTTTTAAGGCCTTACAAGATTTAGAACAAGCATTATTAATTTGTACCTCAGAATCAGAAAAAGCCATTAGTGCAAGCTCTGTAGCAACCATTGTAGACTCTAAATCATCTTCCTCATCCTTAGTCATAAAGCTCCAATCAAAGCTCACTCCATCAATAGCCAATAGCCCCTTTGGCTCATCAGTAGTAGGTTCCTTCTTCTTGTCCTGCTTATACCAAGTTGACCTGTTGTCAGATTCCCTTGGCTTCCTGCACTCCCTGGCAAGGTGCCCCTTCTTATGACAATTATAGCACTCCACCTTTTGATTGTCAAAACCTACTATTTCATTGCCACTGATGTTAATCTTTCTTCCAAAACATCTTTGTCCTTAAGCTTAGTAATGCCACTTGCCATTTAATGTCCATCTCCTCCATATCATCCTCATCAATTTGATCCAAATCCTCATGATTGAGAATTGAACCACCCACTTGACTTGATATAAAGGCATAAAAAGTAGTATCACTAAGTCCTGCAATCTGTCTCTTTGAGCTACCAGTGGAAACACTTCCACTACCAGTGGAAACAACAATGTTAGCACTGTCATCATCACTATCACTTTCTTCATCTGAACTACTATCATCAAGAGATGATGATATGAGTGCTACACTTCCTGAACTTGAGCTTAATTTGCCAGCTTTCTTCAATCTTTGTTCAATAACCTTGAAGTTATTGTACAAATCATTAAGTTTCATGGTCTCCAAATCTTGCTTGTCTTCCCACACAGCAACATTGGTTCCAAACTCAGAGGGTAAGCTTCTTAAGAACTTTAGATTGAGGTCTTCCCTTTCCACCTCAATTCCAAAAACAGTGAGTTGAGTAACAATCTGTTGTAGCCTTGTGAAGATGCTATCAATAGATTCATTACTTGTTGAACCAAAGTTTTCATAAGTCTGCTTCAGCAGGGTCTTTTGAGTCTTCTTGGTGGAATCATTACTACCAAAAACATTACAGATCTCCTCAAAAAGAGTCTTTGCAGTCTTGTACTTGCTGAATGCTAGAACTTGGTCTCTGGGAAGTGTCATCAGCAACAAACCTCTGGCCTTCAGATCATTCTTCATCTGAAGTCTTTCATCATTAGTAACAGGTCCAGTGTTGACCTTAATTACTTCCTTGCCACCAACCATCTCTGAAGTAGAACTTGGTTTGAAGAAGTTTCCAACCATGATGATCTCCCAGAGTGTATAGTCTTGGACCATAAAGAATTGTTCGATCATCAGCCTCCACATCTCAAAGTCATTCAACTTAAGCTTTGGAAGCTTAGCAGCAATGTTTGAGTTACTGGTTTCTGTCTCCATTGATTCTTCTGAGTGAACTAGAGTCTTCTAAATCAAAGTATCAAAGCCTGGCTTTGACACCACTTGATGGATCTAAACACCTTGAACTGTGTTAGATTGATACTTTGAGTTATATCACTAAGTATTAGGAATCTACTTAGTAACACTTAGAAGTTTGATTGTGAGTAAGACAGTTGTTTATGAATAAGAACAATGTATGTAACAAACGATTAGCTCCAATATTATTAATGATAATAATACGAGTGATCTTGATATCACTAGGGTTACACCTTGAAGCTCTAGAAACGTATATCTAACCTTTAACCTAGGATCTCCTTTTATAGCACAAGGAGTCCTCTTCTACAAGATAAGTATAATGCTAATAGAATAAGATATACACAAGATCTATTCTATATTTATCTAAACACGTTTCCTAACAGTTATCTAATCAGCAGTGGTAATATATGTTCTTGCAGTGGTAATGAGTTTCCACTGCAAGTACATTCTTCAGCAATTGTAACATCTTCACTAGCCGTGGTAACTGTTAGTATAATTCCCAACAGATAGTATTTGTCAGTGGTTTCATTTTGAGCCAATCTTTATTGTCTTGCTGGAGGTGAATATGGGGTTTATGGTCTGTGGTATTGGATTTCGTACTAATACTGATAGTATTTTCAAATGGGCTGTGATGACTATTGTAATATGAGCACAATGAAATGAGTAGTTGAAGATCCGGCCATAACTTGGCGTGGCAGCGACCGGATGTTATAGTATAAATGGTTATTATGCAACTGTGTTCGCTTGCAGCCATGGCGGAAATTGGATCTTTCTATGACCCAACCCCTGTTTATAGGTCTGAGCCTAATTATTTGTTGCATCACTTTGACAATTTGATACTATTTATCTGATTTTTTTGGATATATGGTTTTATGGTTTCTAATGAAGTTCCTTCGTCTATTGATGCCAAAATTAAAAAAAATAATTAAAAGTAATGATTTAGTTAGTTTGTAGAATGGTTTTTGGATCTGTTGTTTCCATTTATATTTATAATAGTTGAATGATGAGATGTTATTGTTTGTCAAGTTCCTTATTATTAAAAATTAGAAAAGCACTAAATAAATGGATTGTGTAAAAAAAATCATTTCGTGTTCTTGCTGTTATATCATTTCTTGGGTGTCAACATGTAATAATAAAATGGCCATCGTGATAGTATTACTTGCTGTGAGATGTATCTATTGTGGAAAGTCTCTGTTTTCAGCTTATCTTAGTCACAGAGCAAAGTAGTCCTCAAAATATCCTTAAATCTTTGAATTTGTGTTGTAGGCATCGCTTCGCATAATGGGAGGGCAACACATTCTCAATATGTGTTTGCAACCATGTTGGATGTGCTGCTAGGCAAAGTTAAAGTTGAGGTAATCCGCATCTTGGCGAGGCAAATTATTGGATTTGCAGCCATGACGGGTAGGCCATTATGTTTACTTTCATTGCATATAAAGTTCACTTTACTCTTTACCCTAAGGAAATGATGATAAGTATTTGCACCTTGAATGTTTCAATTACATAATCTGCTTATACCAGTATCTTGGCAAGGCAATATGACTTGAATTAGGATTGCAGCCATGGCTGGTCTTTTATGTTGGATTTTATAGTGCATATCTGAGCCTTTTACAGATTTGAAAAAACATTTCCTAGAACGTTGAACTTAGTATTTCAAACGGGAAGGTATACATAATTATTTGCAAAGGTAATCCAAATGATCCACAAGTTTGCTTTAGTTGTTTACTATTGTCAATGGCCTTGCTTGAATGGTTACAATTTATCTTAACAATGTGCAGACGCTTAGGTGACTTACTTCTGAAATGAAGTTAAAGCCTGAAGTCGATGAGAAAAGTGACCAACAATTTGGAATGTTAAAGAACAGTGGTTTGAAATGTGATATAATGGGTTACAGTCCCATGATTAGCGGGTTTTGTCAAGTGGAGGATGTTAATAAAGTTGAGAAAAGCTATCTGGGGGTCTTCGGAGGATAATTATTGATGTAAACTTTTTTAAATTGCTTTGATATAACTTAAATTGTATACATGTGTGAAAGGTGTTTAAAATATTGTTTTCTTTTTATGAGCACAGGGGCAAAAGATGGCTAGCAAAATCGGTTTGGATTTCAGTCTCACTTTCTCTCCAGCGCCGCCTAAGATATGTTTTATACTATTTAAATTCTTTATTATGATGCAAGTTTGGGTTTTTATGGGTTTAACTGTAATTACTGAAAAAATATATTTATTATGAAAAAATATATCATTACTGAAAAATATAGTTGTTTTCAGCTACAAATGGTAATTACCCAACTTTCTGCTAAGCATTTCTTTGTTTTCATATAATAGGTCTAATGTTAGGAGCAACATCAATACGACAAGTTCGGCTGCTTTTTCATTCGCTTGGAGATCAGCCTCATAACCCATGGAACCCATTTCTGAAATTCCACAGGTATGCTTCTATGATCCTTTTAGTGACAAAGGGGGGCATTTTAATTAAAACCTTGAATTTTGTCTACAAGTTAACATGCAAGCCTGTAATTAATTATAAGTTTGAATTTAAATTAGACACGTTTTCTTGATCAATCTATGTTTGATTTGAAAAGGTTGGGTTTGGTTTAAAATGGATCACCAGGAGTCTTTTGTAGTACGGGTTAGTTTAGGATGTATTCGGTTTTAGTGGGTCATTCTTGACACATGACAAGTAGTCCAAGTGACGAAAACTAAAGTTTGTGTGTGACTTCATGTTTGGTCAATTGGGTTTAATTCAATTTATGTTAGTTAGTGTAGTAAGGGGTGTTTCTGATTGTGTTTCCAAACTAGATTCTGCGTTTTCAAAACTGTCTTGCTCTTTTCACAAATGTATGTAGTACACATATAATAATTTTCTCCTGATGATTTGACAAACAATTACTCCAAAACGCAGTCCCAAACACCCTCTGAGTTTGAATATGGACTTTGAAAACTATTCAATATAAGAGGTTGGCTCTTTATGTGATTTACGTTTGATTAATAACAGGAGGGCAGCTCTCGGACAAGGGGTTTTGTGTCGCGGCTAAGTCCTATACACAAGGACGATCACTAACATGCTACGGTCAACATCTTTGGTATCTGCTACTGTTATTTGTTTTTGTACACAAAAAATTACCGTTTAATAACTTATCATTGGACACAACAATATAACTGGGTAACGCTTATTCACCATTTGTAATAGAGAAGGCAAAATGGGTGGGTTTGGTAATGGGTCAAAATGGATATTTTTGGCATGGGTCTTTCGAGGCAATGTTCGATTGTCTTTCGAGGAAGTGGTAATAATATTTGACCCGTTTGGATCAGATGTGCACAAATGGACTCAAGCCTATACACGCTCCTGCACCAATCCTGGAAAAGGCCTCCTAACAAGGTTATTCATAAAGGTCCATTTGGATAGCTTCTATTTTTTTCTTGAAATTTTAGATTTTCTTTTAAAATTTTCTAACTGGTGCCATTTTGTAGTTGGTACCTGAATTTTGGCCATGGGATATGCCGCGTGTTGTTAGTGAAGTGGATAAGCCTGCGGCTACGGATTGGATGAAATAACCTGTTTGAAATATCGGGTGCGTGTTAATGCAATTTAAGCTTATAATTTACTATTTACACCACACACGAAGGTCTACATTTCAAAATTTTAAGCTGATCCAAACGGCCTAACCCATAAGCTACTTATTGAACATTAGCCTATTTCAAATAAGACTTTCTACTTATATAATACGTGTCTCAGGAGTTCGTGACTGCAACGGACAAGGAACCGCGTCAACTTCTTGCTTGAAAGCTGAGATGTTAAAAACTCGGGTCATCATATTGAAAGGTTTGTTATACATGCAACTTGAGATTAAACTACATGTTAGAGCTGATATGTTACATTTTTTTAGAATTTTGTTGTGGACAAGATTATTATAAAAATGTTGGTGACCTGCTGAATGTATTTGCAGAAAAGTGGTTTCAAAATAATGTTTGGTTTTGTGGTAGAAATTTTTTAAAGAGTTGCTTTGTTGCTAAAATTTTGAGCATAAAAAATGATTTCTGCTCCTGTTATGAGGCTCATTTTTTTTGGCAGAAAAGTTATTTAAAAATGATGTTAGTTGGAATTTTGAGACGAAATGTTTTTAGGACGTTGTTACGTGACTGAAATTTCTCTATTTTTAAAAGCTGTTCGGTTGCTAAAATTTTGAACAGAAAAAAATGATGGCTGTTCCAATAAGCACACTCTAAATCGACCCGTTTTTACATGTAGAGGACTAGATATCTCTTAGATATGTATGTATGCTCTTTCTCTACTACCTGATGTGTAAGAATTAGCTGAAACTTAATATATGAGAAAAACTGATGTTGTGTTTTTAATATTTTTATGAATTTTTACAGCTTTAAGGCTTAGCAGTTTACCAACTAAGTTTTGAACCTGTTATGATGTTATAATAGCACCATGCATAAGTATTTTGACTATATCAAAGTTGTCATCACGTTCAAACTTAGATTACATTTGTAAAAATACCAACAAAAGTAATTGTGGCCCCTATTTAAGCTATCATGATTTACCTTCGCCTTTAATTAATTATAGAGATTATGAAAAATAGCACAATAACTGTTTTTTTTAATGCTTTGCAACAAAGAAATGCAATTTCTGGAATAACCTTATGTACTTTTAATGTCAGATTATGGAGGCGTTGGACGAGGGTATGAGTAATGCTTTTTTATGCTATGCAACACAGTTTGCTGGTATGTCATGAGAAGAGTTCATAGGGAATCATCACACCTTATGTTTCAGAAAGGGAACAATGGGACATATGTATATTGTGGAAGCACTTTCGTCCTGTCAGCCGGAGCCAATTGGCATTCAACACCGCCACCTACTGAAAATAAAGCGCATGGCAAATTAACAAGTCATAATGAGTTCAGATTCAGAAACTTTGTTATGAAATGATCCAGATTGAGATTAGTTTAATTGTAGTGAGTTTGGAAAAACTATCTTGATATTGCTAAAATTTATATATTTCAGGTTTTTCTTATTAGTTGTCTGACTATACTGACTTATACTTAATCGATTTGGACACTTTTTTTTTTTGGTATTACAACTTGGTATGGATGGCCGCAATTTCTATGTCGATGAACATTATTTGCCAGGCTTCCCGCAGCGAAGCGCGGGTTTAAACCCTCGTTAGCAAAAAAAGTTACGGATTACTATAACGAAATATAAATGATTGCCTCGTGAATTAGTATAGAAAATAATTAAATACGTGGAAACTATATTTAAAAAGCAAAATAATAAAATAATAATAATAAAATGCCATTGTTTTTCACTTACAAACCGAAGGTTGCGAACTTGCGATTAATGAGACCCCTTCCAATTAGATTGATACTACCAAATACAAATGAAGAAATTGGTTTTATGTGCACAAGTTTTGCATAGCCGTAAGAATTTTTAACCCCGTGCACATTTTTCTATAAATTTCTGTAAAACATTTAATACTCATATAATTATAATACATGTGTGCGCACAAGTTTTTATATAAATTTTTATTATGTATTAATATCGATTAATACCCGTGCTTTAAGTTTGATATTTATTTCCCTGTTAATAATAATTTCAATAGTGTTTAATTTTTAAACCCATGTACGCACAGGTTAAACTTATAAAAGGGGAATAACATGAGTTGTTGTGGAACAAATATTGTAAAAAAATATTTTTCTGGATATACCTACTTAAACTTGTAATAGGAATAAATGAGCCTTTTGTATATGTTAATATTGTGTATTTATTTATATATCACAATAAATTGAGCTTTCATTCATTGTTTTGAAACCCGGGTAGACCCGGCCGGGTTAACTGGTTCGACCGGTTCCGGCCAAAAAACAAGTAAAAAAAACCCGGGTTTCTAAAACCGGGTTAACCGGTTAGACCCGCTGGGTTTTGAGTTACCTGGGTCACCCCGGTTCTCGAAACCTGTCAGGGTTTCGTGTAACACCCCCAATTTCGTGACACGCAGCGGAATTCAAACTGGGTGTTACTCGACGGCACACCAGTCATAATAATAGAAAACGATCTCTAATTGAGTCGTTTTAAAAGATTTATCATTCAAATTATATAAATATCAGAGATTACAAAATGAGGTCCCAGATGGTTCCATGTTTACAATTTACATTAAATGAGTTTTAGAATGATAATAAAATTTATAGCCCTCTTGAATATCTGTGCCCCTCCGTGCCATCCTTGATCATCATAGACCTGAAATACATGCTTAAAAGGTCAACACAAAAGGTTGAGTGATATTCATAGAGTTTGTTAAGTAGTGTAACACAATATGTTGGTAGTATGAGTTAATTAGACTCATACTCATGGTTGGAAAACAAAACAGTTATTATTATACTAAGCTCATGACACCAAAACGTTAACGGGAACCAATATCAATCGGCGGAGTTATCCCGGTAGGTACTTTGTTGTCATACCTAGATCTCAAATATAGTGATTTTGTTTGAACTTAGTCAATACAAATGGGATTCGTCAATCCCAATAGGCCTATTCACAATACTCGCGCTCACTATTACTAGTGATTAAATGGTTCATGATAAGGTATATTGGATTAGCAAGGATGGTACTTAGTGGTAATAAAACAATCAGGCAAGCATACAGTTGAAAAGCATTGTGTTCGGTTGAAAAATAATAGCATGTATTCCCTCCAAGGGTTTGTAAAACAATTAAGTAATGGAAAGTGGGGCTATGAACTTACCGTGAGTTATGTAGTAAGTAGTGAAAATGGTAGTCGAATCGCGGAGGTCTCTAAGAGCAACCTATTATAGAACGTTGCGACTTAGGTTTGGAGTAATGTCAAAGAATATGAAGAATTGCCTATATATGTCTTGCATTTAGTCCATGATGTAGTACTTAGTATATAGTTTAAGTCTTTGAATAAAAATGGTTTATGAAACATGTATAGTTTGTATATCGCTTACTACCGTTCAGGCCGGCATAATTCAGAGGCCATGTAGTAAACGTTCGAGGAGCCAGGACACTTTAATTCGTAAATCCACAACTCATCTCAATGGTTTACTTTAATGAACCCCTCACATGAAGCTCCCTAGTGTTGTAGTATTTGATAAAAATATATAAATTTTTTATCCGAAAAGTTACATGTCCAAATAATTGAATAAACTTAGGAATGTTTACTTTTAAATGAAGATTTTTATTTCAATGAGTTTCTTAAGTCTAGTATGACTATTACTTGTAAAGTCTCATGGTTATTTTGATGGAGTAGATCCAAATTGGATGTTTATGTTACCATTAACTCTTTAGTTCATATTTTCGTCTTGGTAAGTTTATATGGTCTTTAGCCGTGGCTTTGCCGTGACCTTGGTCATTGTTACCATGGGCTTGAGACTCATCCTTGGCCTTAGCCATGGTTGTGGTCTTGGCTTTATGTCATTAGACCTCTTGGTTTTATTTAACCATAACCATTATATAGTAACTTGGGTATTCAAAATAGCTGTTAAGAAATTGAAGAAAATATCATTCATTATTGGTTTTCTGGGCTCGTGCTCCTGAGATTTTGAAGAAAACATCATTCCGGACAACTTTCGTGGTTTAACGTTTTGATGAAACGGATCAGAAGGGCCTCTTTTTGCATGTTTAAGGTTCTGTCACAGAAAGTTTTGAGGAAGTTTTGCCGTAAAGTTTTAGTAACTTCTAATAGACATAACGTTTTACTCATATACTCATTTTAGGTGGTTCAAATTGCTATGTTTTCCTTGCTAAGTCCTCTACTACAATATGTAATTGTCCAGTATCATGATTATACCATTTTGGTCGAATTTCACCATGGAAGCCACTAGTTTTTCTTGTTTAATTAACATAAGTTAACATATATTTTCCATAACTTGTTTTACCAATTTTTATATATCATGAACATAATAACAAGACCATATATAGTATGAATGAAATATAAATAGCATGAAAGTGATATTCAGCAAGAAAGTGTATTAGGGTTTCTTACAACTTTAGACTTTCAAAAAGAAAGGAAAGTAACAAGTAAGGAAAGGACTTTGATTGAACAAGCTTCTCTTCTCTATGGCAATCCTTCTACACCTTTGTATTCTTGAAGGATTTGTGATGAGTGTTTAGGTGACTTGAGTGGATCTAAACTCAAGAGAATCACCTAAAGTTTCTAAGGATTTGAAGTAGTTACTTTGTAGCTTGAAACTAGTATTTGGATCAATCAAAACTTAACAAAAGCTTTGGAATTGATATGGAACTTGTGTTTCTTGAATAATACTTGAAATAAACTAGCAAAAAGGAAGTATTTTTATGTTTTTGGACGTTTGAATGAGCAAAGAGAAGAGGGGATGACTTCGTTTTATACTAAAATAAGGAGGTTACTTTGGTAGGCTAGATGTTATCAATTTTGCTTCCTAAAGACAATTGTTATGCATCCAGGAGATCAAGGCTTAAGATTAGAACACATTAGGGATGAATCCCCCCTATAGTCGGCCAAGAGTAGTCTAGGGTGACTAGATACATAAACTTGGTATTATCTTACTTATGGAGTTAGTTTTGGTTTCGTAAATTGCTAATCGTAAGTTGTTAAGCCACAAAACGTAAAATCAGGTATCGTTAAAATGTGAAACTTGAAAGAATGACTAAACTTGTCAATATATTCCATAATAAAATATAAAATGAGTGGTTGGTTCCATTGGGGTGCTCAAACCCTGCTAAAACTGAAAACATGGGTCTAAAATGCGTAATACGTAAAACGTACGAATATTGTGTAAAATTGAGAAAAGAAAAATGTTACTTTTCTAATAGGATAATAATGACTTAAAATGACTTATAATGTCTAGACTGGGATTAGTCTAGTGTCAGTTGGTATTTAATGTCTTTTAGACATAAAACCGTAAGCTTAAAAATCAAAGAATGATTTACAAAATCAAAGAATGATTTTTGGTCAAAGGAGGAGGGAAAATATGTTGACTTTCCCAAAAAAAATATAAAAACTCAAATCGTCTCAGAAACGCGGTGCAGGTATAGGCTAAGGTTACGACTAAGTAAAAGTGCTTAAAACGTAAATTTTCTATTTCTTACGGCCCAGGGTCTATTTGGTAACATTTTTCTTAGTAATCAAAAATTCTCTAATTAATCATGAATGTACTAAACATTTATCTGATGTGGGGGAAATTGACACGGTTGGTTTTCGTTGTGCGTAGAATTTTTAAACGATGTTAAGACCAAACGTGTAGTTTCTTAATACTTTTCGCGAAAATGATCTGATAAGTGTCAAACTTTTATTTTATCATGGAAATGATTTATCACACGAGAATATGAAATAAAATTTCGGAAAATGAATAGTAAATAGTGAAAGTGAATAGTAATAGTGAATAGTAAAATGAATAGTATTCCGAAAATGTGAATTGTTACAGTCTCTACCCCTCAAGGGAACTTCGTCCCGAAGTTCAGTTTATGTCAGGGGTTGAAGTGACGTCGGTGAAAAGATAGGGTTTCTTGTGGCGAATGGTTTCTAAGGTAGCTAGTGATGTACTTTGATTCGTTGTTTCAGAGTATGGCATATATGTGGCTTACTTTTATGTGGGAAAGGTAGAGTAAGAGTGATTAATTTTCGTACTCTATCGTATGTATACTTATGAATTGCCTATAAATTTGTTTTAAGATTATAGGTGAAAAGTTTGTTTCTAATAAAACATACAGGTGACTATTCCCAGCATAACATGATCCCTCCTGAATTAGACATAGGTGATCAGGCTATGTATAATTTAGGACCGATAATGTGATGTTCGGTTTAGTCACGTAGTATTGTGTTTCTTAAAAGTTTTAGATGGTATTCAATCTTGTAAAGCTGATGAAGGTGCTTGTGGTGTCACTAAGGATGATTTGAGCTTCAAAAGTGCATCAAGATCTGTTAATGAGCTTGTGGTTGCAACGGTTGTGAAGATAATGATGGTGAAAAGATGAACGAGGCTTGTGTTCTTCATTTTGGTTTGATGAGTTTTAGTGGTTTGAGATGAAGCTGGGTAAAGAAGACATGGGAGATATGATAAGAGGGTTTTTGATGATATTTCAACATTTTGCTCTTTAAAATGATAGCCTAAATAATTTTTCAAGGTAATAGGAAAAATTGGTTCTCGTACTGGAAAAATGACATAAAAATCAATTTATAGGGCGGTATCAATGAAGTAATTTTTCTAAGATGGTGGTAGAATATCTTGGAGTAAAATGATGTGAAACAATAAAGTGGTAGCAAAATAGCTTGAAGTAAAATTTGTTGAATGGTTTATAGGATAAGTGGGTAAACTTTATAGAATGGTAATAGTCTACTAATCAGTCAAATTGGTTTGGAGATAGAAAGTACAATAGATGAGAATTATCACAAAGAGTTGTTTATTGAACAGTAAATATTCTTAAGTCATAAAACTCCCATTACTAGGGATGACCTACATGTAGTACAACATAGTGCATAAATAAATATGACTGCTAAGTTCTAAACTTCATTGTTCTGCAGTGTTGTTGAGCATTTGATAAGCTCCTTCTCCTCCTAACATATATGCTCTCCCCTGGTTGTCTTCAACTTGTTGACCTTGGTTTTGGGGACATCGGTTCTTGTAATGTCCACTTTCTCCACACCCGAATCATATAACTATCAGCAGTGTATTGCTACCAGTTGCTACAGTATTTCTTCTACAATCCTTGGCAAGATGTCCTGGCTTTTGGCAATTGTTGCACTTGGCGGGGCAGGGACCTGAGTGATGGTAATTGCACTTAGTACACTGTGGTTGAGTTCCAGTATATCCACCTCTGGTTGGTGCAGCAACATAAGCCGTTGCGGCTTCTTGTCTTTTGTTTTGCTGGTTATGATGGTTGTTGTTTTGAGTTGGGTTGTTGTTGTTGTTACTTCCATGGTTACCATCCCATGGTCGCTTGTTGTTGTTGTTCCTATTGTTATTGTTGTTACGGTAGTTGGAGTTGTTGGTGTTGTTGTTGAAGTTTTGTCTTCGGGTTTCTGCTGTACACACCACTTGATCCATGAGGCTGCGAGACATCCACATAGCTTCATCAAGTTCCTTGGGATTGGTTGAAGTTACATTCCCTTGTATACTTGGTGGAAGTCCCCAGATATATCGTTCCAATAATTTCTCTTTTGTTGAAACCATTGTTGGACATAGAATCCTCAATTCTTGGAATCGACTGTTGTAAGTTATGATGTCATTTCCTTTAACAACATGGTCCCAGAATTCCACTTCTAACTTCTGCATTTCGCTGTGGGGGCAGTACTCTTTGATCATCATCTTCTTCAAATTATCCCAAGAACTCTTATAAGCATTTTCAATGCCCATTGGTTGAGATATTGAATTCCACCATGATAATGCTTCATTAAGTAGTGTACTAGTGGTATATTGAACTTTATCACTCTGAGTACATTTGCTGACCAAAAATACCGACTCCGCTTTCTCAAACCAGCGGGTCAAACCTACGGCTCCTTCCGTACCCTTGAATTTTTTGGGCTCGCATTTCAAATAGGACATGAATGAGCAACCCTTAGGTACCGAATCAACATTTATCACTGGAGGACTAGTTGGGCTTGGTCCTCCAGTGTTAAGGGTAGCTGTGGCAATTCGGGCAGCTTCTGCAGCTCTAGCAACTTCCATAGCTGTGGCGGCTTTAGCGGCTGTTGCAGCATCAGCAGCTGTAGCGGCTGCTGCAGCTTCTGCAGCTACGGCTGCTCGTTCAGTTGTGAGTGCTACATTTACACTATCTTTAACTAGTTTGCGAATAACAGCTTGAGTCATTGCTTGTGGTGTCTTCTTCATTGGCGCCATGATTCTATTATATAAGAGATACGTCGTGAGTAGAGAGTTGTGAAATGAGCATGATTTTTTATGGGAAATGATAGAATAATTACGTTGGAGGTTTGAATCATAACACATGATAGCATAAAGCAAGAGTTTTATTCATAAAACGTTGATTGATTACAAGATTGAAACTTATTACAAGTTTCTTCAAAATCTACTAACTGATACTTTCAGTTTAGTAATTACAACGTTTTACAACTACTGCTAGCTATTACATGGATTCTACAGAGTTTACTAACTGAGTCTATTCAGTTTAGTAGTACAAAAGATAACTAGTATCATCACACTAGTCTTTTGCGGGTTAGAAGGTCCTAGCAGCTCTGATTGATTGGCAACTTCTTGGTTTAGTGTATCATGGAGGTACGAGTCGATGAAGTTTGAGAGGTTATTGTCACAACTCGTAAATTTTGGTCTTTTCCCGAACTTTCACGTTTACTATTCATCGGTTACTATTCATCGATCACTATTCATCATTTTACTATTCATCTTTTTCGGAGTCAGTTTGTGATTCTGAGAAGCGTTCAAAAATTTTACTATTCATAAAACACTATTCACCTCCGGAGAAAAATTTGTCGTTTATGCGTGAGTTGCGTCATTTCTGTATACGTACGATTATTTACCTAATAAACGTTATCTTATGAGCTATTATTTTGAATAATTATCCGACAATCCCAACTATGGTCCTAACATATTTTTATACTCATAATAATAATATAAAAATTATATTATTAATTTACCCGGTGTTTTCAAATCAACTGTTACGTTTTCCGGTCGAAGCTTATAACTCCGTCGGTTTGCGATATTTCAACCCGATCATTATTTTAACTTCCGATTCTCATCAGGAATATTATTTTACAATTTTTACAACTTCATTATATTTTATTTTATCTCGTTACAATTTATTTTTAGTTAACTCGGTACCCGGTATCACCTAAAACTAATAATATCTACCCAATTCTACACCAAAGTCAAGATTTCCTTACAAGTTTCATCTTTTTCTTCCACCCTCCATACTAATCACCTTACACCCTTTGAAATATTACTAGCTCATAAATTCTTGTCATAAGCTTGTCTAACATATAATATATATAACTACAACTAGCTACTTTTCATCTCATTTCACCCAATAATTCAAGAAACTTTCTTTCTCTTTTCTCTCTTTGGTGTGAATCGACCTAAACAACAACAACATCAAGAATCCATCATTTTTCCAAGATCAAGTTATTATCTTGTCCCTTTTGTTGTCCTTGTTTGAGTTTTGAAATAAAAACTCAAGGTTTCTTTGGTTTTACTCATCCAAGCTCTATAATCTTTCTAGGTAAGTTGTCAAACTCTTTTCCATAATTTCTTCATGTTATTTTTATGATCATATGATTTCCATTCAAGATCTACATGCATATGTTAGTTATACCACTCATTTATATATATATATATATATATATATATATATATATATATATATATATATATATATATATATATATATATATATATATATATATATATATATAACTTTTGATCCCTAGAAATAGATTATTGTTAGATCCTTGTTAGATCCACTTGATTTATGATGTTTAGGAACCCATGACACCCTAAGAAGGTGTATGGTAAGATTAGACTAGATTTGTGGTGATTGAAACTGGTTTGGTTGAAGTTGGAACTAGATTGGAACACTAGAAATGGTTTTTGAAACAATATATTTACCTACTGTTGCTATTTTTAAAACGTGGGAAACTCAGTAGGGGATGGATAATTTTTGACCAAAGATTTAGAAAATACTTTTAAAAACGAAACTTTTGGCGAAAGAACGGATTAAAACGAGCTTATAACGAAGGAGATATGATTTTTGTAAATTTAACGACGAAAACTATTTTCTGAAAAACTGCATGCTGTTGGACGATTTTTGTTGGACAAATAGAGGCGTTAAACGTAACCTAGAGGAGCCGAGCTATCAAAAATATATATTAGTATATACTAAAACGAATCCGTGGATATAAAGAACGAGTAAAATGAGCTTAAAACGACCAAGTTATACATGTTTTAAAATCGTCAAAACTATATATATATTTAGTCACTACTAGAAATAATAATAATAATACTTCTACGTACTAAATTCTAGATTTTCTAAAAATACTACCAAGGTGCCAAATTCATAACTAATGAAGTACTAAGGATTATAAGTTTATCTTTACGGCGATTAGAAGTTATCTCAAGGTTTTCCAAATTAGGTAATATAACACTAACATTTGATATACGATATATTACGACAAGTTTTTATAAATCTAGTTGGACTTATTTTTCCTAAGTATGGAAAATACTTTACTTTGACTATAACTATTATTTCCAAGTTACGAGTGGTATAGGTATCATGTGCATGCATATTCTCTTCATCATTCCATGATCTAAGTAGATCACTATCATTCATATTAGGTTGCGGTTAGATATCGAACCTCATTTCTGTGTATCCACTTTATCATCGTAGCTATCGCTCCAGGTGAGTCATAGCCCCACTTTTACTCTTTATACTTGTTTTAACTCTTTGGGGGAGATACATGCTCAACTACTTGCTTACTAGTATAAATACTCAAAACATACTTTCTTGATACTTGAAACATTTATACTTGATTGTCTTATACTTGATTATACTTATACTTGATTTTATACATACGTGATTGTGTTATACTTAACTGTGTTATACTTACTTGATACTTGAAACGTTTAAACTTTTATGCTTTGGGAAACGGCACCCAGTAATCTTTCATACTTTGGGAAATGGCACCCAGTAATCTGTCAAAGGAGAGGTATTGATAGTACTATTATGGGGAAACACCCCCCACCCAAGTCCAAAACAGATGCGACGTTGGGTGACATGTACTATTTGGGATGGTGGTTCCCCGCCTATGGGTCCAAAACAGACGTGACCATGGGTGAATATAATCCTGAGAAACTATAATTATTAGCAGTGGGTTGTGAACACACAGGTTACAAGTCTCTTATGGCGGGGCTTGTAACTGAGTGGATTTACGATGCCTTTGCTGTGTGAACATTTTTCTATAAACTCTATTTGTTAAACAACTCTATGAACTCACCAACCTCGTGTTGACACTTTAGCATGTATTTTCAGGTTTTAACCAATGGCACACTACTGGAGGTTTTGGCAGGGCATGGCATGGTCATAGAAGACTCTGATTATTTATATGGGGACCGTTTTAAACTACTTTTAAGGGCCTACTTCCGCACTACTTTTAACGATGTAAATTCAACATTTTGATTAAACGATTTTATTCTAAATAATTAAAGTGAAAACCATTTTTGTACTTGTGTTGTGTTACCGATTGAGTTACACCCCAGCTACACGTATGCTTCCACTGGACCCGATTTTGGGGGTGTGACAGATTGGTATCAGAGCTTTGGCTATAGCGAACTAAGTGTTTTTAAAACCTAGACTATGGCTACTTTTACTAAAAACTTAACCCTATGACCGTCGCGTGCCTGCCTGCCAAGCTGATGCCTCACTTGTGGTTTGTTGCTGACTTAGGTGATGAGATTTGTGTCTCATTATCTGGTATATTACGTTCATTTATTCTAATTGATTTCTATCATTGTCTTTCATATAAGCATGTTCACGTATCATATATGTCATCGTGTTATGTTTTCCTTGCATAGTTTCATCATTTGACCTCGAGTTTGGTCACCTGCTTTAGTCTTTCTGAACGTCTTGGTATTTGTGAAGGACATAGTCTTAGTATAACTGAGCTGAGTATTTCAAAATTCATGGAACCTCGGTGGAATATAGACTAGTCACCTATATTCAACCCGGGATAGTGGGACATAGGCTGACTACCTATATCCGACTCAGAAATGAATTTTGCAACACTGAGAATGGTTATAATAAAATTCTGTCTGGATTGAATCCTCTACTCAATTTCCAAATGTTTCATTCATGTGTGTGTATACCCTCGTTGTCAGAACGCTTATACTTTTCCCTCACCTCGTGAACCGCCGCCTAGAAGCACGTCAACTGGTCATTTCATCTCATGAATCTTCACCTTTATAACACTTCGGAGACCAACGTTAACTGAACTTCGAGACGAAGTTCCTTAAGGGGTAGAGACTGTCACAACTCGTAAATTCTGGTCTTTTCCCGAACTTTCACGTTTACTATTCATCGGTTACTATTCATCGATTACTATTCATCATTTTACTATTCATCTTTTTCGGAGTCAGTTTGTGATTCTGAGAAGCGTTCAAAAATTTTACTATTCATAAAACACTATTCACCTCCGGAGAAAAATTTGTCGTTTATGCGTGAGTTGCGTCATTTCTGTATACGTACGGTTATTTACCTAATAAACGTTATCTTATGAGCTATTATTTTGAATAATTATCCGACAATCCCAACTATGGTCCTAACATATTTTTATACTCATAATAATAATATAAAAATTATATTATTAATTTACCCGGTGTTTTCAAATCAACTGTTACGTTTTCCGGTCGAAGCTTATAACTCCGTCGGTTTGCGATATTTCAACCCGATCATTATTTTAACTTCCGATTCTCATCAGGAATATTATTTTACAATTTTTACAACTTCATTATATTTTATTTTATCTCGTTACAATTTATTTTTAGTTAACTCGGTACCCGGTATCACCTAAAACTAATAATATCTACCCAATTCTACACCAAAGTCAAGATTTCCTTACAAGTTTCATCTTTTTCTTCCACCCTCCATACTAATCACCTTACACCCTTTGAAATATTACTAGCTCATAAATTCTTGTCATAAGCTTGTCTAACATATAATATATATAACTACAACTAGCTACTTTTCATCTCATTTCACCCAATAATTCAAGAAACTTTCTTTCTCTTTTCTCTCTTTGATGTGAATCGACCTAAACAACAACAACATCAAGAATCCATCATTTTTCCAAGATCAAGTTATTATCTTGTCCCTTTTGTTGTCCTTGTTTGAGTTTTGAAATAAAAACTCAAGGTTTCTTTGGTTTTACTCATCCAAGCTCTATAATCTTTCTAGGTAAGTTGTCAAACTCTTTTCCATAATTTCTTCATGTTATTTTTATGATCATATGATTTCCATTCAAGATCTACATGCATATGTTAGTTATACCACTCATTTATATATATATATATATATATATAACTTTTGATCCCTAGAAATAGATTATTGTTAGATCCTTGTTAGATCCACTTGATTTATGATGTTTAGGAACCCATGACACCCTAAGAAGGTGTATGGTAAGATTAGACTAGATTTGTGGTGATTGAAAGTGGTTTGGTTGAAGTTGGAACTAGATTGGAACACTAGAAATGGTTTTTGAAACAATATATTTACCTACTGTTGCTATTTTTAAAACGTGGGAAACTCAGTAGGTGATGGATAATTTTTGACCAAAGATTTAGAAAATACTTTTAAAAACGAAACTTTTGGCGAAAGAACGGATTAAAACGAGCTTATAACGAAGGAGATATGATTTTTGTAAATTTAATGACGAAAACTATTTTCTGAAAAACTGCATGCTGTTGGACGATTTTTGTTGGACAAATAGAGGCGTTAAACGTAACCTAGAGGAGCCGAGCTATCAAAAATATATATTAGTATATACTAAAACGAATCCGTGGATATAAAGAACGAGTAAAATGAGCTTAAAACGACCAAGTTATACATGTTTTAAAATCGTCAAAACTATATATATATTTAGTCACTACTAGAAATAATAATAATAATACTTCTACGTACTAAATTCTAGATTTTCTAAAAATACTACCAAGGTGCCAAATTCATAACTAATGAAGTACTAAGGATTATAAGTTTATCTTTACGGCGATTAGAAGTTATCTCAAGGTTTTCCAAATTAGGTAATATAACACTAACATTTGATATACGATATATTACGACAGGTTTTTATAAATCTAGTTGGACTTATTTTTCCTAAGTATGGAAAATACTTTACTTTGACTATAACTATTATTTCCAAGTTACGAGTGGTATAGGTATCATGTGCATGCATATTCTCTTCATCATTCCATGATCTAAGTAGATCACTATCATTCATATTAGGTTGCGGTTAGAGATCGAACCTCATTTCTGTGTATCCACTTTATCATCGTAGCTATCGCTCCAGGTGAGTCATAGCCCCACTTTTACTCTTTATACTTGTTTTAACTCTTTGGGGGAGATACATGCTCAACTACTTGCTTACTAGTATAAATACTCAAAACATACTTTCTTGATACTTGAAACATTTATACTTGATTGTCTTATACTTGATTATACTTATACTTGATTTTATACATACGTGATTGTGTTATACTTAACTGTGTTATACTTACTTGATACTTGAAACGTTTAAACTTTTATGCTTTGGGAAACGGCACCCAGTAATCTTTCATACTTTGGGAAATGGCACCCAGTAATCTGTCAAAGGAGAGGTATTGATAGTACTATTATGGGGAAACACCCCCCACCCAAGTCCAAAACAGATGCGACGTTGGGTGACATGTACTATTTGGGATGGTGGTTCCCCGCCTATGGGTCCAAAACAGACGTGACCATGGGTGAATATAATCCTGAGAAACTATAATTATTAGCAGTGGGTTGTGAACACACAGGTTACAAGTCTCTTATGGCGGGGCTTGTAACTGAGTGGATTTACGATGCCTTTGCTGTGTGAACATTTTTCTATAAACTCTATTTGTTAAACAACTCTTTGAACTCACCAACCTCGTGTTGACACTTTAGCATGTATTTTCAGGTTTTAACCAATGGCACACTACTGGAGGTTTTGGCAGGGCATGGCATGGTCATAGAAGACTCTGATTATTTATATGGGGACCGTTTTAAACTACTTTTAAGGGCCTACTTCCGCACTACTTTTAACGATGTAAATTCAACATTTTGATTAAACGATTTTATTCTAAATAATTAAAGTGAAAACCATTTTTGTACTTGTGTTGTGTTACCGATTGAGTTACACCCCAGCTACACGTATGCTTCCGCTGGACCCGATTTTGGGGGTGTGACAGTTATAGTGTCCATGCTGACTTTCTTGTTGGATCAATGGTGGTCATGATACGATCCATAATGAGTGATCCAATTCATCACATGTAGGGATATAAAAGGGAAGTGATGGTGGTGGTGATAATGGCGCTAGTACATATTCATACTCATCATCCTCCTCGGAGTCTGCCTCAACCCAATTTTGTTCAAAATAATTAGAAGTATTCGGCGCAAAAATAGTTGGCATTTGTTCCTCCTCTTCTTTGTTGATTAAATCTTTGAAAGGTTCTTCGTCGTCATCAGAAGCGAAGGCGTTTACGAAGTCAAATCCGAACTTGGGTGAGGGTGGTAAGACTTGGAAGTTATTAGGTAGAGTGGGAACATAGTCGGGAGAAGTGGGTACGCACATGATTTCTATGAGAAGAATTACTATGTTAAAACAATTCAAATGTTTATGGGGAGTGCTCAAAATATGACAAGCGTGTATATATCAATATACTAATATGTTCATATAGTATAAAATGCTTATGGGGAAATGCTCAATTATGCTAAGGGTACATATATCCATATGCTAACATGTTTATGTAGTATACAATGCTTAATAAGTCCATAATTGTCTGGAGGATGGAAGACACAGAGAGCGGAAGGCTATAAAATGTTTTTGCTTGTAAGTGTGGTTATAGTTTAGGTCTCAATTAGACCCGTTTCTCTATAACCATGGCTCTAGTACCAATCTGTAACACCCCCAATTTCGTGACACGCAGCGGAATTCAAACTGGGTGTTACTCGACGGCACAACAGTCATAATAATAGAAAACGATCTCTAATTGAGTCGTTTTAAAAGATTTATCATTCAAATTATATAAATATCAGAGATTACAAAATGAGGTCCCAGATGGTTCCATGTTTACAATTTACATTAAATGAGTTTTCGAATGATAATAAAATTTATAGCCCTCTTGAATATCCGTGCCCCTCCGTGCCATCCTTGATCAACATGGACCTGAAATACATGCTTAAGAGGTCAACACAAAGGTTGAGTGATATTCATAGAGTTTGTTAAGCAGTGGAACACAATATGTTGGTAGTATGAGTTAATTAGACTCATACTCATGGTTGGAAAACAAAACAGTTATTATTATACTAAGCTCATGACACCAAAACGTTAACGGGTACCAATATCAATCGGCGGAGTTATCCCGGTAGGTACTTTGCTGTCATACCTAGATCTCAAATATAGTGCATTTGTTTGAACTTAGTCAATACAAATGTGATGGATCTAAACACCTTGAATTGTGTTAGATTGATACTTTGAGTTATATCACTAAGTATGCGGAATCTACTTAGTAATACTTAGAAGTTTGATTGTGAATGAAACAGTTGTTTATGAATGAGAACAATGTATGTAACAAACTGTAAGCTCCAATATTATTAATGATAATAATACGAGTGATCTTTGTATCACTAGGGTTACACCTTGAAGCTCTAGAAAAATGTATATCTAACCTTTAACCTAGGACCTCCTTTTATAGCACAAGGAGTCCTCTTCTACAAGATAAGTATAACTCTAATAGAATAAGATATACACAAAATCTATTCTATATTTATCTTTACACGTTTCCTAACAATTATCCAAACAGCAGTGGTAATATATGTACTTGCAGTGGTAATGTGTTTCCACTGCAAGTGCATTCTTCAGCAGTTGTAATATCTTCACTAGCCGTAGTAACTGTTAGTATAATTCCCAACAATCCTCCCCTAAACTTATGATTAATATGAAAATCAATAAGTTTCTTCAAGTAATCAGTAAACATGAGGATATGGGAATTCTTCCAAACACTTATCTTCTTCTTCTTAATTCCTTATCAGCTCTCACACTTTGATCATAGATCCTTTGCAGCAAATCTTCTATGACTTCACTTCTTTCCCAACATCTAAGCTTTACTGACATCATCACAGTTAAGACTCCAGCTCTCAATGGATATTCTTTCTCAGCAAGCATAAACACATCAACTCCATCTTGAGTAGAAAGATGATGTATAGCACTTGAGTCATAAAATTTCCACAAAGTATTCATGTTGTGAGCTTCAAATCTCCAATGTCTGTCACTTGGGTCAGGTTCATATAATCTTCTAAAGTGAACCCATAACTCCTTAGCCTTGACATCAACAAGTTCATTCTTCTTGAACTGATCTTGAACAATCCTCCACAAAGTATCCAAGACTTCTCTATCACAAGATCTAACAATATCTTCAAAGTCTCTGCAAATACTTGTGACACCTCCAGTTCTGATAATCTTCCAAGCAACTCCAAAATCATCAGAATAGATCTCCCAACTAACTACTGGATATTTTGTTTGTAAAGGTTCAATATTAAGCACATCAGTCTCTATGAACATCATATTGGTAACTTGTTCTTCTGTCAACTTGCTAACACCTTCTTCTGCTTGAGATGATTCCTGAGTCTTCAATTTCTTTGCATCTTTGGATCCAAGACTCACTCCTGACCTTTTTGACTTTATCACTACAGGTTCTTTATCCATAGGAATGAAATTACTATCTTGTCTTTTAATCCTGTAGTAAATACCTTCAATTTGATCATGTGACATTCCTTTGAACTGTGCCAGCCAACATGGCAGCAAAAAGTCTTCATCTCAGCAATGATATGTGCCTTTGTAGGTTGCCTTGGCTTCTTTTGACCTTTCTTACATCTCCAATGATATCATCAAGAGCCTGCTGATTCTTCATTTGAATGAAATCTTTCAGTTGAGCAGACCTTTGTTCTTCATTCAAGGTTGTATTTGCAATAAGTTCAATAGCCTTGTTTCTGATCACTGGATCATGAGTAATCATGTAATCAATCTCTTCCTCTGTAGGCACATAAGTGAACACATGAGGTTTCTCATGTAATACAGTTGGTGGAACAACTAAAAGTGGTTCTACCATTACTGCTTCCAATTTGTCCAACCTCTTTGCTTCCATAAAACTAGAAATTTCATCTTCCTCTTGCTATTTCTTCTTTTCAATCTCAGCTTCTGCTAATTGCTCTGCCATTCTTGCATCAAAATCAATCTGAGCTTGATCTTTCTTAGAAATCTTTCTTGATTGCTCTTGTTCTGTACCAGTCACAATTGCTTTACCTTTGACTGTTCTTATTCTGGCAGCTTCTTCCTCTTCAGTGGTTACATCTTGACTAGCAGTGGGAACATTTTCACTTGCAGTGGGAATATTTTGACTTGCAGTGGGAACTTGTTCTGCAACAGTGGAAATTGGTTGAGTAGTTCCAACTGTATCATCAAAATTAAAATCAGCATCAGCATCCAAATCATAATCTTCTCCAAAATCTATCTTCCTCCCTTTAGTCTCAGCATCTGTTTTCCTCCCCTATTTAGAAGAATCTCCCAAATCTTTACTAGAACATGCAGAGAACTCATCCTGAGGTGAAGATGAAGAAGAAAACACAACTTTGGCAGATCTTTTCTTCTTGAGATTCTCAACTTCATTCTGTAACCTTTGAATCTCTGCCTTCATTTGATTCAGCTCTGTGGCATGTTGTAGTTTAGTCTGTGCCAGATCTTTCTCCAGAGATTGAACCTGCTTGACTAATTTTGTACATAATTTCATCAATTCAGTTAGTTGCACATTGCCCTCAACACTTCCAACTGTGTTACCTGTTGGGAGAGGTGAATCATGGGGCATTGATTCAGGCTCTTCTCTAGTTGGACTAGGAGGAAGCCTTGAACCACCACTGCTTGTTCCTAAACCAAAAGATTCAGCAACATGCAATGTTGAGATGAGAGAAGCTGGCTGTTTATGCCTCCTCTCATAAGTGTGAGTTACTGCAGGGGTATGATGAATTGGTGGAACAACAATAGTGGGTGTGGGATGGGATACAACTGGGATAGTTGCATCTTCACCCTGTACCTGTGAAATCTTAGCAAGCATTTGAGGAAAAAGTGGATGAAACTCCCCATTCCAAAGTTCTGAAGCCTTACACATGTTTTGAAAAACTTTTGGCTTAAGACATGGAGTTTCATAAATTCTATTGTGAGGTTGCAGTTGAAACTCATTTAACACTGCTTGCACAAACCTTGGATACATCAAAAATTTATATGAACTCTTTACATTGCCTTTCATATTGTTGAAAATAAACTTTGAAAAATTGAAAGTCCTATCAGTAGCCAAACAAACCAAAGGATAAGCCATGGTTGATGCAAATTGTTCATAAGATGTTTTCTTAGGACTTAGGCAATGTAAAAGAGTGCGAATTAAAAATCTCCAATGGGGACAAATACATCCTTTTCTGAAAGTTACTTTTTGTTCAGAAGTATCATACCCCATGGAAGCAATATTAGTGAAAATTTCTGAATTGGGTAATGTGATGATACCATTGAGATCATCCAATTGGAGAACTCTCCTCAAGGATGACTTAGTAACATCAATGGTTACCCCATCCACTATGGCTCTTAGAGCTTCCATGGTTTCGTGTGTGTCTCCCTGTTCAAGAGTTATGGACTCCACAGTGTTCCAAAACTGTTTGATATGAGAGACATAAATTGTGGGATTAATAGTTAAATCATACCTTATATGGGTTGTATTAAGAAAATCCACAATCTGATGAAAAACAGGGCCACTCTTCTCGTTTGACTTTTGTAGGTAGGACACTTGGTTGTGCTCCTCGACAAATTTTAGAATCGCCATGATGTTTTGTGAAAAGAAGATAAAAGTGTTAGTAATCAAGATAAAAAGCAAGTCGTATGATGATCAATTTAAACTAATAGGGTTTGAGGAGATCGCGTAATGAGAATTATCTTTAGAAAGATTTATCTTTGGAAAAGAATAAATTAAAGTAGGTAAGTAGATAATTCACAAAAATTTACCCTATTAATAAGGAAAGACGGTTATATTTACAACGGCTGGTAAAAAATAGATTACTGACACAACAGTTGTAACGGCTAGTTCACCAGTGGAAAAATTACTCTTGTAGTGGTAACTAGTGAACTAGCAGTGGTAAAGTTTTCACAAAATATCAAAGAGCAGTGGTAAGTAAAACATGAAAATTAACTGTTCTTATCATAGTTTTTAGCAAACTATGAGCTATAAACGGATTTGATTTATCTTTACCATGAGCCGTTTGCTATGGACTAGCCAACTCTTCATCACTTGGAGTATGGTGAGTTAATAACCGTATAGTTTTTGGTAAACTATCAACCATAAACGGATTTGTTAAGTCTTTACCAGGAGCCGTTTGCTCTGGACTAGTTGATTCTTATGTGGATTAGACATGGTGAATCAATAACCATTTGTTGTGTGTCTGAGATACACACCTTATAACTCCAATGACTCCAACAATATGGGTTTGTATGCTGCAAAATAAATTAACACCTAACTTAACCCATAAAAATTAACCCAAAGTAACTTTTTAACCAAGTTACTATTCACAAAAATATCTCCCCAAAGTCAACCCGATAATATCCAAATTTACTCCTCCAATCTACCAAAACAGGTAAGAGTAAATATCCTTCATTAATTAGAATTCGACCTTGACTTTGCTTATAAAAGGGGCCTCAATAACCTTTAGTTTTCATCAACACTAATCTTCAACAACACAAACCCTACATCAACACAATGAGCTGGTTTCCAATTGTCTACATATCATCAGATGATTCATCTGATGAGGAGATTAGCTATTGCTCAAATTCAGAGGAACCTTCTACAGGGTGGAGTGATTACTTTCCTCCAAGTGCTGCCACATCTACATCATCCAACATGAAATCCAAAAAGACTGCAGCTTCTCCTGCTCCATCCCTGGAGTTCTATTCCAGTTCTTCCTCTGATGATGATGATCCAACCTTCAATCTATCCAAAGAACTTCCAAGGGCCCTCACTACAGCATTGGAGACTGCCATAAACAACATGAAGTGGCCTGTTGTTGAGAAGCCTGCACAAGCACCAAAGCCTCCCAAGCAAGTTCTGGGCCTTGCTTGTCCAAGAAAGCAGCTTTCTTTTGATGACCAGAGAAAGAGAGCTTCCAAGGGCAAGCATGATTATGAGGGTAAAGGGAAGAAACCCATGGAGTAGTTGTGCTAAAGGTTTAGATGTTAGGTTGTTGGTTTATGTTTTGTGATGTTTTCTTTTCTGGTGACTATGTTCTCTGAATGGTTGTAATGTACTTTCTTTGGCATCAATAAAAGTACTATTTCCTTTTTCTTTTATCACCAATCTTTCCATTGTTGTATGACTATTTCCACTGTGCTTTAATATCTCTGCATACAAGTTAGTAGAAAACCATACACACATATACAAACAATATTTGTACCTCAAAACTATCCTGCAACACTAAAAGTATTAGACATCAAAGATTTATGGATTTAGCATTCCAATACCTGTTACCAAGTACTGAAACCTACCCACATCAAGCCCTTTTGTTAATAAATCAGCATAATTGTCATCAGTATGGATTTTGACAACATTAATAAGCTTTTTCTCAAAACAATCTCTGATAAAATGATGTCTAATTTCAATATGTTTAGTTTTTGTGTGCTGCACCGGATTTTTAATTATGCATATGGTACTACTATTGTCTATATATATAATGGTGTTCATGAAATTGTACGCATAATCCAATAATTGATTCTGAAGCCATAAGATCTGAGCACAACAACTAGCAGCAGCTACATATTCTGCTTCAGTGGTTGAAGTAGCTACCATAGTTTGCTTCTTGCACTGCCATGACACCAATCTACACCCAAGAAATTGACATCCTACTGTAGTTGACCTTCTATCCAAACTTGCACCAGCATAGTCACTATCTGAGTATGTGATCAATTCCATAGGGGATTCTCTTGGATACCATAATCCTAGATTAGGATATGTCTTCAAATACCTAAAAATCTTCTCTGCTGCTGTCATATGTGATGTCTTTGGAGTCATTTGAAATCTTGCACAAGCACATACAACAAACATAATGTCTGGCCTTGATGAAGTAAGATACATCAAAGAACCAATCATAGATCTGTAAGTATGTACATCAACATTAGCACCACTAGCATTCTTCAACAATAGATGAGTGGTCTTATCAGCAGGGGTATTTGAAGGTTTTGCATCAGTAAACTTGAACTTCCTTATAATCTCAGTCACATATTTGTCTTGACTGATAAAGATGCCTTCTTTACTCTGTTGTACTTGCAGCCCCAAAAAGAATGTAAGTTCTCCCATAGAACTCATTTGAAATTCATCTTTCATCAGCTTTTCAAACTCTTTGTACATCTCTTGTCTAGTAGACCCAAAGATAATATCATCAACATATACTTGAACAAGTAGAATATCACCCTTGTCTTTCTTGATGAACAAAGTTTGATCAATCTTGCCTCTATGAAATCCATTATTCAACAAATAAGTAGCTAAGGTTTCATACCACTTCCTTGGAGCCTGATGTAAGCCATAAAGAGCCTTAACCACTTTATACACTTTATTTGGGTGTTGAGGATCTTCAAAGCCTGGAGGTTGAGAGACATAGACATCCTCATCAATTGTACCATACAGGAAGGCACTCTTAACATCCATTTGATAGACAGTAGAGCCCATAAAGGATGCATATGCTAGAAACAATCTAATAGCCTCAATCCTTGCAACAGGAGCAAAAACTTCCTCATAGTCAATACCCTCCTCTTGAGTGTATCCTTTAGCAACCAATCTAGCTTTGTTCCTGATTACTATACCTCTTTCATCTTTCTTGTTTCTGAAAACCCATTTAGTACCAATGACCTTCATATCATCAGGCAAATCACAAAGAACCCAAACTTTTTGAAGTTTAAATTGCAATAACTCCTCTTGCATCGTTTCAACCCAGCTAGATTCTTCTAAAGCCATATATACATTTTTAGGCTCCACTTGTGAGAGAAAACAGAAAAACAAACATTCATTCTTTCTCCTATGCTTCTTGGACTCATAAACTTCACTAATGAATCCATGAATATCATCTTTCTTTGTCTGTCTTCTAGTCTTCACACCTGATTGTAGCTCACCAATAACATTATCAAGTGGATGCACTTTGTGAATTGAAGTCTGTGATGTGCTAGGAATATCATATGTTGTAGGCATATTTGAGATCTCTACATCATCACTGGGTAATTCCTGAGATGAACTTTCCACATTTGGACTGTCAGTGGAAACTTCTGGTGTAGCAGTGGGAATTAAGTTACCACTGCTAGCAGGAATTTCTTTATTCAGAACATCAAAATTCACACCATCTGCATCACTTTTCTTTTCAGAATTATCAACAAAGTCCCAAAGTGGGATAACAATTTGATCTTTATCATCTTCATCATCTTTGCAAGATTCATCTTCATCAATGAATTCTTCTGAATCTTCAAGATCTTTGCCTCCTGTACTTGGAGTAAGAGGTACATAATTCATTGTATTGGATAATGTTTCAAGATCAAATAGCCATTCTGGTCCTGAACCTGCCATGTTAGCTTTATTTTCAAGAAACTCAACATGAAAATTCTCTTCAATCTTCTTTGCTCTTAA
Source organism: Artemisia argyi (assembly GCA_030686995.1). Classification (NCBI taxonomy): domain Eukaryota; kingdom Viridiplantae; phylum Streptophyta; class Magnoliopsida; order Asterales; family Asteraceae; genus Artemisia; species Artemisia argyi. Next base: position 88,521,198 of record CM060701.1, on the reverse strand, counting down.
GTTATAGACTCTAAAAGCCTTGCTAACCATAGAATATCCAACAAAGAAGCCTTCATTAGACTTTTCTTCAAATTTACCCAGATGATCAATGGTATTGAGAATAGTAACATGACATCCAAATGGCCTCATAAATTCCAAAGTTGGGGGTCTTCCTATGAATAGCTCATAAGGTGTATTGTTCTTAGTTTTAACCACTAAAACCATGTTCTGTATGTAACAAGCAGTGTTAACTGCTTCAGCCCAAAAAGTCACTGGAAGCTTTGAATCAGCTAACATGGTTCTAGCAGCCTCAATTAGTGTTCTGTTTCTTCTTTCAGCAACTCCATTTTGTTGAGGAGTTCTTGCAACACTAAATTCTCTCTTAATACCTTTGTCTCTGCAGAAATCATCCATAACTTTGTTCTTGAACTTTGTCCCATTGTCACACCTGATGATCTTGATTTTCTTTTCAACTTGATTTTCAACTTCAGTGATGAATGTCTTAAGCATGCCAGTGGTCTCATCCTTGGTTCTTAAAAAGAAAACCCATGTGAATCTACTAAAGTCATCAGTCACAACAAGACAATACTTCTTTAAATTGATGCTGCTCATAGATGTAGGACCAAACAAGTCCATATGCAGCATGAAAAGTGGATGATCAATAGAATTGAATGCCTTGGACTTGTATGAAGCTCTGTGTTGCTTTCCTTTGAGACAGGCAACACATGTTTGGTCATTTTGAAATCTTTTCTCTGGTAAACCTCTGACTAGACCATCTTTCACAATTTTGTTAATGGTCTTGAAATTAACATGACCAAGTCTTCTGTGCCAAAGCATGGATTCATCCAAAGTGGCTTTTGCAAGCAAGCAAGTAACATCATTATTAGCCACTATGTTCTTCATGTCAATGCTATATAGATTGCCTTTTCTAGGGATTTTAAGCAAAATTTCACTTTCATCAGGGAGCTTATAATCCTTAGATAAGATATAGCATTCATCTTCTGTGAATAGAACTCTATGCTTCTTGTCACACATCTGTGACACACTGAAAAGGTTGTACTTGAGTTCTTTCACATAGTGCACATTCTCAAAGTCCAAGTTTCCAGCCTTGATTGTTCCTTTGCCAGAAACTTTGCCACCAATTCCTCCTCCAAAGCTGACAAATTGTCCATCATAAGGTTTGAAATCTGAAAGATAGGACTTATTGCCAGTCATGTGCCTGGAACATCCACTGTCTGAGTATCCATGATCATTAGTTGTCTTTGAATGTTCCTGCACACAAAATAAAGGAATTAGTTCCTTTTGGGGACCCAAGCCACAAATGACTTGGATCTGCCTCGTGTATCAATATAATTGTATCTGTCAAAGGTCATTGATACACCATTGGGATTGTTTGAGGTGATGGTTCCTTTTGGTTTCCATTCCCAATGTGCTGAGGCCTTAACAGCATTTCCCATATTTACCCTCTTATTGTTCTCAGACCCACCAGTGGAAACCTTTAGCCTTGTAGTGGTAACTGCTAGCTTAGCAGTGGAAACTGCTGGTTTTGAAATTTTGGGTATCCACTTGTGATTATTGTAAACTTTCTTTTCAAAATTGGTCTTTTTCCCTGTTTGAGTAGATTTAACAAAAGTAGTAACAGGGGACTTAGGGTAAACTCTGTTTTTATTTCTGGCAGTGGCATCTGCTGGTCTAGCAGTGGAAATTCGTTTTATGCCAGAGTTAAGCAAAACAGAAATGGGAATCATCTTGCTAAGTAGATTTGGGTGAGTTAAGTTACTAGCATTATGTCCATTCACCCTAGTATTCCCAAAAACATCCCTTCTACCCATGTGATAGTTACAATTATAAGAAAGATGATCAAAGCCACTACATATATGACAGGGTTTGTTGTTGAACACAAAGTCACTACCAAATTGCCTAGATTTAACATGATTCCAACTCCTCATATTTCCCCTAGGAGATGTTGACTTACTTCTGTAAATCTCTACATATCTAGTAGTAGGCCTAGTGAAATTTAGTTGTGTCCTAGGCTTCTCTTTGACAACATCAGGAATACTCTTTTTAACATCCACATGTACATTCTCAGGAACACTAGATTTAGACTCAACATTCATATTTTCATCTTTAAGAGATGAGTCAATAGCACTATCAAATGTATCAACCTCAACCTGAACCTTTTCAATAACAGATTCTTTAACAAATTTTGGTCCATAGTTGATGGTTGGTTCCTGGAATTCTTCTAATCCTGTGTGAGCTAAGTCAAGGTCAGGAGGTGATGGAACACCTCTTAGAGGTGGTGGCACTGATTTGTATCCAACTCCTGATTTGGCTTTGTTCACAACTTGGGCTTCCCAATTTTTGTCAATACACTTGGATTGGTGATCCAGTGTATTACAAGTTATCTTTATATTCTCACTAGCCCTTTTAACCTTTTCTAGTTCTTCCCTAAGAACCTTGTTTACAGCAACCTGATAATCTAAGTCTCTTTTCAAAACAGCAATATCATCATTGAACTTAGATTCATTTGCCCTATAATGCTCCAATTGAGTTTCTAAAACACCTAGACCTCTTTTATGATTTGCTAAGTTATAATTTGTATGATTTAACTCTAGCAATTGTTCATCATATTGTGCTTTAATTTTCTCATACTCTTTTAAGGCCTTACAAGTTTTAGAACAAGCATTATTAATTTGTACCTCAGAGTCAGAAAAAACCATTAGTGCAAGCTCAGTAGCAAGCATTACAGACTCTGAATCATCTTCTTCATCCTCTGCCATAAAGCTCCAATCATAGCTCACTCCATCAATAGCCAATAGCACCTTTGGCTCTTCAGTTGTAGGTTCTTTCTTCTTGTCCTGCTTATACCAAGTTGACCTGTTGTCAGGTTTCCTTGGTTTCCTGCATTCCCTGGCAAAGTGCCCCTTCTTCTGACAATTATAGCACTCCACCTTCTTTTTGTCAAAACCTACTGTCTCATTGCCATTAATGGTAATCTTCCTTCCAGTCTTCTTCCAAAACTTCTTTGCCTTTAAGCTTAGTAATGCCACCTGCCATTTAATGTCCATCTCCTCCATATCATCCTCATCAATTTGATCCAAATCCTCATGATTAAGAATTGAACCACCCATCTGACTTGATATAAAGGCATAAAAGGTAGAATCACTAAGTCCAACAATCTGTCTTTTTGAACTAGCAGTGGAAACACCTCCACTACCAGTGGAAACAACAATGTTAGCATTATCATCATCACTATCACTTTCTCCATCTGAACTACCATCAATAGATGATGATATGAGTGCTACACTTCCTGAACCTGTGCTTAGTTTGCCAGCTTTCTTCAATCTTTGTTCAATAACCTTGAAGTTATTGTACAAATCATTAAGTTTCATAGTCTCCAAATCTGGCTTGTCTTCCCACACTGCAACATTGGTTCCAAACTCAGAGGGTAAACTTCTTAAGAACTTTAGATTGAGGTCTTCCCTTTCCACCTCAATTCCAAAAACAGTGAGTTGAGTAACAATCTTTTGTAGCCTTGTGAAGATGCTATCAATAGATTCATTACTTGTTGAACCAAAGTTTTCATAAGTCTGTTTCAGCAGGGTCTTCTGAGTCTTCTTGGTTGAATCATTACCACCAAAAACATTACAGATCTCCTCAAACAGAGTCTTTGCAGTCTTGTAGTTGCTGAATGCTAGAACTTGATCTCTGGGAAGGGTCATCAGCAACAAACCTCTGGCCTTCAGATCATTCTTCATCTGAATTCTTTAATCATTTATGACAGGTCCAGCGTTAACCTTTACTACTTCCTTGCCACCAACCATCTCTGAGGTAGTACTTGGTTTGAAGGAATTACCTAACATAATGATCTCCCAGAGTGTATAGTCTTGCACCATAAAGAATTGTTCGATCATTAGCCTTCACATCTCAAAGTCATTCAACTTAAGCTTGGGAAGCTTAGCAGCAATGTTTGATTGACTGGTTTCTGTCTCCATTGATTCTTCTGAGTGAACATGGGGTCTTCTAAATCAAAGTATCAAAACCTGGCTCTGATACCATGATTGAGCCTGAACCGTCAACCAAAGTCAACCACGGATGTGGTCAAGATGGTCAAACAGCTTAGAGTCAATGCTCCGCGGAAGTATAGTGTTTCCCCGGGTCGTTATGTCCCGACGAGGTGTGAATGGTAATCAAAACGGTTTCGTGATCGGGTGAATTTGGATGGAAAAGGGGTTTGTGAATGGTTAACTAAAGAATCTACAAGAGAATAGCTTAAATAAGCTATGTGAATAATCTAGGAAAGCTAGAAAAAACCAGAAACGTTTAAAACCTAAAAACGCGTACGTTCACGTTTTAAATAACGTAGACGTACAAAAGAAAAAGTAAAAACTGAAATCTGAAAACACCCAGAGGGTGAAAATGACTTTTTTAAAAACTGTAAGATAAAAGAAAATTTTTAGAAAAAGAAAATAAATTTTTACACTATTTAATTATTTATTATTAACTAATTACTATTTAATACTAATTATTAATATTAAAAACACTTAAATATAATTTAATACTAATTAAATACCAAAAAGGTGAAAATAAAATTTCTAAAATTATAAAATAACTAAAAATAAGTTTTAAAATTAAAAATAAGTGTTTTTGTCTTTTTGTGGTTTTTCTATTAATTAATTACTAATTAATTATTAATTACCTAATTAAACTATTTTAAATTAAAAAAATAGAAAATGAATAGTAAAAATTCTAAGAAAATTTCTAAAAATGTTTTATAACATATAAAAGCTATAAAAAATATAAAAACTAGGTTTTACTAAATAAAAACTAATTATGCTATTTAAAACCAATTATTATGTAATTATTAATTAAACTAAAATTAAATCTAAAAACCACTAGACAACAAAAGAAAAATCTGGAAAAATTACTGAAAATACATTAACCTACAAGGAATTTAAGAAAAATATAAAAATGCTAAGTTGCTTAAGAAAAAGCTAAAAATGAAAATTAAAAATATAAATAATATTAAATATAAACTATCACTTAATTTTAAATTGGTTTTTTCTGGATTTTCTTTTGGAACAACATTTTATACCTAAAAACATGAAACTTTTGTAAAAACACTTTTCTTATAACTCAAAAATAAGCAAAACGGCCACTAAAAGGGTCAAATGTTGACTTTTCTTGACTTTTTGGTGCTTTTGAGCCTCTGTGGGACCCACAGAGGTGAAACTTGATGAAAACTACTTTTTGGGACTAAATGGAACTGAAAACACCAAGCTTGGAGCTCAGATTACACCAATGGGTCAAAATGGACAATTTTGACCCAAGTTAAAACTAGAAAATGGGACAACTTTGGAGCTGATTCAGGTGGGTCCCAGGGGTGATTGGGGGCACAACCTTGGGTGGAATGTGTAGAGGGCCAGCTAAGGAGTCTAAGGAACCAAGGGGGAAGTGTGGGGTCCACTGTGGTGTCCTGTGGGACCCACAGAAGGTGGGTCTTTGGTGATGTTGCTGCTGAATTTCAGCAGCTCATTGGCCTGGGTGGCCCTGTTTGAGGGCTTGTGGGGCCCAGGAAATAAATCACAAAAATATAAACAAGCTAGGACTTAAGAGTTGAGGTGGTAGACAACTAAATTAAACAAGTTTCATACTCTGAATCAACACACAAAAATCAAAACAAATCCTTGAAGTTTTGCAAAAATCTGAATTTGAACACTGACTTTTTGATTAAACTTGATATTTTGACTAATATGAACTTTGATTCATCCTAAGTGACTAAATATGTTGTAATAAAGTAAAATAAGGCTAATGTAGGCTATGGGAGTTACTTATAAGCAAAATGGGTCGGTTTGGGAACCCACTGTCCCAACAGTTACTGATTATGGGGGGTGAGGGGTAAATTTTGACTTTTCTCCAAATGGACACTGGTTTTTATTCTTTAACCCTGCTATTAGAACCTAGTTAGAGTTGTCTCAACAGCAAGTACCAACAAATTCAACCTAAAACTCAGGGAAATAAGCTGAGCCAAACACCCCTTAATGGAAAGACTGTTTTTAGTTTTCAAGACCAAAGACTGTTTTAAGCCATATTTTGAGGACACAAAAGTTAATTAAGACTAAAAATCATTAAATAGGCATGTTTAAACTCAACTTAAGCAATTTAGATAAGCAAATAACTAAAATCACTAATAAGCAAAAATTCACAGTTAATTAAGTAACTATTAAACAAAGAGTATACTAACTACCAAATAAGAATAAATGAAACATATAATCACTAATAAACCTAAAATAGCTGAAATAAGCAAGAATTAAGTTGACAACAAGCTGAGCTACAGTGAATTTGTAAAAACATAACTACTACTTACTAATGAATTCCAAGCACAGAGCACCAACCAAAGGACCAATAACCAATCTTACACCTCCCCTGAGGTTCTATAACCAAATGCCATCCATCTTTGACTCTGCTCCAGGCTTCAATCTCTCTAATGAATTGAATTTTTGTTTCTTCTCTATTTTTTTGGATTTTTAAGATTTATTAAGATTTTTAAGCTACAACTAATTTTAATGCTTTAAAAGTTTATAGAAACTTATTAGAGACTGATGAGAGCCTACAAGATTCTTAAATAACAATTCTTACCAACAATGAGGCAAACATGAAATTTTAAGTAAAAATAGCAAATATGGAACTTGAATTGAGATTGATTGAAATTTATATTAAAAGTTGATTAGAGTACACTAAAATAATGGTTACAAGCTTTGTAAACTAAAGAAATTGAAATTACATTATAGCAACCTACTTAACTAAGCTGAAAACTACATAAGCTAACTGCTACTCACTAACTCCACTTTTTTCATCTTTTCTTTTCTTCAATTATATAAGTCCTTGGGAGTCACTTTCTCTTTCCCACACTGAATTGGAGCCATTGGATTGCTAGATTTAATCTTGACCCTTTAAATGCAAAAGTGGCGGGAAAAGTGGGTTTGGCAGGTTGGGTTGCTTGTGAGGGTTTAGGAGGTAATAAATGTATCTTGGAGGGTTGTGTAAGTTGGGGAGACAAGGATTGGTGGAGTTGAGGTGGGGGAATGGGTGAGGTTGAGTATGTCAGAGGTAGCAGCTTCAAGTGGGGGAGATGAAGTGGTGTTTTACTTGTGTTTTGACCTACTTTTAATATAAACGGGGGTGGGTTTGTTTTTGTTATTTAGGAAGTGGGCTGGGGTGGTTATGGGCCAAGGGGTTTAATGGTGGGCTGGTAAAATGGGTAGGGGTATTGGATTAGGATTTGTTTTGTTTGGTTTGTTTAGTTTGTAAAAACCATAAGGACTACATTTGTAATTTAGTGAAACTTGAAGGGCTGATCATGCAATCTTTCCAAAGTAACAATAAGGTCCATACTTGCATAGTTCAAATATCCAAAACCCATTTTTGCAATTTTGTACTTTTCAAAATTCCCGGGGACCATTTATGTCAATTTTCAAAATCCGGGGACTAAAATTGCCATTTTGTAAAATCTTTTATCCAAGGACCAAATTTGAACATTTTTGAACTTCCAAGGACTAAAAATGATTTTTCATCCAAAAATATCCCACCAGGGACTGAATCTGCCAAAATCTGAAACTCCAGGGACTAATCTTGTAAATTTCCAAAACTTTCCAATTTTTCACCAAAGGACTAAATATGACATTTTATGATTTCAAAATGATCTTTGGTGATAATTTTCCATATTTTGAATATCCAGGGACTAGTTTTGTCATTTTATGAAAGTTGGGGGACTGAAACTGCCAATTTTGCAAACTTTGTACGTTTTTCGTCTATTTTTGCTCATTTTGCATCTAAAACATATAAAACACAATTTTGAAATATTTTCAGTATTTTGATGCATTTCTGAGTGTTTTTGTATGTTTTGCAGTTCAGATTAGACCAAAAATGATGAGTGTTTGAGCACTCATCAATCCCCCACACTAAACTATTGCTAGTCCCTAGCAATACTGTTTTGAAAACTTTATGGATTTGAAAAACTCTTTACCAAAAGCCATCGCTTCTGGAGTAGCCAGGTGTGAGAACTGTGGCACACCTGATAACCGTGTGATTTTGAGCAAACCACCAGCTGTCAACGGATTTGAGTAGTCTTTACCAAAAGCCGTTTGCTTCTGGACTAGCCAGCTCTTGATGGAATAGTCAACATCTTGGTGAGCTGATTACCAATTATGGATTTTCCACTGCCTTTACCACAAGCCATAATCTTGCGGGCTAGCCAACTCATTCGCGTTTTAGGATATGGCCAGTTGAGGTACCATACAATTTTGGGCAAATTGCAAGCCGTAAACGGATTTGAGATGTCTTTACCAGAAGCCGTTTGCTCCTGGACTAGCCAATCTCTTTTGTCAGTTAGACAAGGCGGACTAATTACCACAAAAATTTTGAAGCACCAGTGAAAAATTTTTAAAATTTTTGAAATTTTGGCTAAAACGGGGGTATTATATAGTAAAATGTGATAAAATTCGCTAGAATAGCGAAATACCCCCCCCCCCCCACACTTAGTATGAATATTGTCCTCAATATTCAAAATCCCGGCTATTATGCTGACATTTTGAACGTAAAAGGGCAACATTTCAAGCTAAGCGTGGAAAACACCATTTTGTATTTTCACTCTATTTGTAACCATAGCATGGGGGACTCCCCCACACTTAGGGTGAAAACCCTATAAGCATGCTACTGTTTTTGTTTACTGAGTCGCTAGCTTGACTCGACCCCGAATTCATTTGTCCTTGGGGAAGCATGATGTGGAAGGAACAATCTTAATCGGACTTTCATTCAAGATGTTTAGACAAACATTTGAAGCACGTGAAAGTTCTACACCGATGAAATAAGTACCCGGCTCAAGATAAAGATACATGAAAATGCCGGGATCAAAGATGGTATCCTCATTCCCGAAGGAGTGAAGAAGAGAAGAAGTCACCCTGTAGGTGAAGAAAAGGAAGAAAATCATGATAAAAAGCATGATTTGATCTTCTTCCTCGAGAGCAGGCTCCGTAGCCTGAGTTTGGATTTCAAAGGGTAAGCTCGTAAACAACCCGGGAGGGTGGGTGGGAATTTTCAAATCCTCAAGATTGAGTGCATCTCCCCCCAGGCTATCAAACTCCGGAGGAGTCGTGATATGATGAGTGAGTTCGCCGGAGAACTCCTCATGAAGAGAATTATTCACAATATGTGAATTTGTGAACTCATGTTCCATTGTGGACTCATCACAATCCTCGTCAAAGATTGGATTGTTAGAAATCATAGTGAATTCAGATTCGAATTCAAATAGAGGATTTGTGAGAGTCGTATTGAATGTTTTGGGAACAAAGAGATTAACATTCTCTATTGGATTGTCGGGATCAGAAGTGAGTGACGGATCATGATGTAGGAGACTTTCAATTTCTCCCAGATCGGCTTGGAAATTGAGGAGACCATCATCACCTTCTAATGAAAGTGGATTGATGTGAGTAAGTTCATCAGTGAACTCCTCAAGAAGAGGATCAACATCAGACTGAGGAATTGATGCCTCAATATACTCAATGTCTCCATGAGATGTACAATCATCATTAAAATCTGAGAAAGTCTCAAAATGATCGTTTGAACACTCAAGAGGGGAAGGAATATCACATAAATGCTCAAGAGTTCCCAGTGACTCTCTCGGGATTGGGACAAGGATCTCAATACTATACTTTATTAATTCGTCCGATTCCTTATCAGGAATAGTGTCAAGATGCTCGTCCCCCATGGTCAAAGAGTGAGTGGGAACCTCGGGTGTGATAGCAGTTGTTTGAGATGGAATCTCAACTGCTGGGATATCAACTGATGAACTTGATGAAGTTTTATAAAATTCAAGGATATCAAGTGTATCCTCATCATCACTGTCATCAGGAATAAAACGGAACTGAGAGCTAACTCTGGCTGCTTTTTCTTTTGCAATGGATTCCCTCACAGATTTTTCATATGCATCTTGGGAATTTATTCTAGCAGCCTGCTCTTCAGCAAGCAATTCTTCCATGGATTTTTGATGAGTGTGTCTTTGGGCAAAGTCTTGAACTAAACCCTTAAGCTCATCAACGATTTTCATCATATTTTGCATTTCTGGAAGAAGTGCTTGATTCATATCGTACTGTGGAGGTTGGTCATAATAGGGTGTGTCAAAATTGTCACAAGGGTATGGATTCCCCGTTTGAAAATCTGAACTGAAATGTGGACCTCCACAATAATCACAACAGTAAAACTGTTGAGGCTGTGAGTCGTATGTGCTAGAGTCATAATCATTATCGGGAAACTGCTCATAGACAAGCGTGTTTCCCGATTGACAATCAGAACTGTAGTGTGAACCACCACAGTACTCACAACAGTAGAACTGCTGAGACTGATGGTGTGGTAGCTGGTAGAATGAATCAGTGGTGTCATGGTAGGAATAGGGATCTTGGTTATAGACAGACCCGTTTCTTGACTCTACCATGCCACAACCGGGGCAATTACCACCATTATGAGAACTACCACACCACTGGCAAACCAGAAAGTGTGGATGAGACATAGAAAGAATCAAATGTGTATAGAGGGTGAGGAAATGAGAATCAAAAGGGTAGGAGGGTAAAGATGAATGTTTTTGGGTTTTTGGGAAGACATTTTTGTACAAATAGGAAAGAAAATGTTTTTGTGTTTTTTGTGTTCGTTGAAAACTGATTTTAAAAAGTTTTCGGGAATGGTTTTGTTTTGATAAATAGAAAATATGAACAAAGGATGGATAAATGTACAATGGAACGAATTCCAAAAGCACTAATCAGAAAAACCGTTTAGAAAACGCACACAACCTCCCCAGCAGCGGCGCCAAAAATTTGATTAAGCCCGAACCGTCAACCAAAGTCAACCACGTATGTGGTCAAGATGGTGAAACAGCCTAGAGTCAATGCTCCGCGGAAGTATAGTGTTTCCCCGGGTCGTTATGTCCCGACGAGGTGTGAATGGTAATCAAAACGGTTTCGTGATCGGGTGAATTTGGATGGAAAAGGGGTTTGTAAATGGTTAACTAAAGAATCTACAAGAGAAAAGCTTAAATAAGCTATGTGAATAAGCTAGGAAAGCTAGGAAAAACCAGAAACGTTTAAAACCTAAAAACGCGTACGTTCACGTTTTAAATAACGTAGACGTACAAAAGAAAAAGTAAAAACTAAAATCTGAAAACACCCAGAGGGTGAAAATGACTTTTTTACAAACTATAAGATAAAAGAAAATTTTTAGAAAAAGAAAATAAATTTTTACACTATTTAATTATTTATTATTAACTAATTACTATTTAATACTAATTATTAATATTAAAAACACTTAAATATAATTTAATACTAATTAAATACCAAAAAGGTGAAAATAAAATTTCTAAAATTATAAAATAACTAAAAATAAGTTTTAAAATTAAAAATAAGTGTTTTTGTCTTTTTGTGGTTTTTCTATTAATTAATTACTAATTAATTATTAATTACCTAATTAAACTATTTTAAATTAAGAAAAATAGAAAATGAACAGTAAAAATTCTAAGAAAATTTCTAAAAATGTTTTATAACATATAAAAGCTATAAAAAATATAAAAACTAGGTTTTACTAAATAAAAACTAATTATGCTATTTAAAACCAATTATTATTTAATTATTAATTAAACTAAAATTAAATCTAAAAACCACTAGACGACAAAAGAAAAATCTGGAAAAATTACTGAAAATACATTAACCTACAAGGAATTTAAGAAAAATATAAAAATGCTAAGTTGCTTAAGAAAAAGCTAAAAATGAAAATTAAAAATATAAATAATATTAAATAGAAACTATCACTTAATTTTAAATTGGTTTTTTCTGGATTTTCTTTTGGAACAGCATTTTATACCTAAAAACATGAAACTTTTGTAAAAACACTTTTCTTATAACTCAAAAATAAGCAAAACGGCCACTAAAAGGCTCAAATGTTGACTTTTTTTTTACTTTTTGGTGCTTTTGAGCCTCTGTGGGACCCACAGAGGTGAAACTTGATGAAAACTACTTTTTGGGACTAAATGGAACTGAAAACACCAAGCTTGGAGCTCATATTACACCAATGGGTCAAAATGGACAATTTTGACCCAAGTTAAAACTAGAAAATGGGACAACTTTGGAGCTGATTCAGGTGGGTCCCAGGGGTGATTGGGGGCACAACCTTGGGTGGAATGTGTAGAGGGCCAGCTAAGGAGTCTAAGGAACCAAGGGGGAAGTGTGGGGCCCACTGTGGTGTCCTGTGGGACCCACAGAAGGTGGGTCTTTGGTGATGTTGCTGCTGAATTTCAGCAGCTCAGTGGCCTGGGTGGCCCTGTTTGAGGGCTTGTGGGGCCCAGGAAAAAAATCACAAAAATATAAACAAGCTAGGGCTTAAGAGTTGAGGTGGTAGACAACCAAATTAAACAAGTTTCATACTCTGAATCAACACACAAAAATCAAAACAAATCCTTGAAGTTTTGCAAAAATCTGAATTTGAACACTTTGACTTTTTGATTAAACTTGATATTTTGACTAATATGAACTTTGATTCATCCTAAGTGACTAAATATGCTGTAATAAAGTAAAATAAGGCTAATGTAGGCTATGGGAGTTACTTATAAGCAAAATGGGTCGGTTTGGGAACCCACTGTCCCAACAGTTACTGATTATGGGGGGTGAGGGGTAAATTTTGACTTTTCTCCAAATGGACACTGGTTTTTATTCTTTAACCCTGCTATTAGAACCTAGTTAGAGTTATCTCAACAGCAAGTACCAACAAATTCAACCTAAAACTCAGGGAAATAAGCTGAGCCAAACACCCCTTAATGGAAAGACTATTTTTAGTTTTCAAGACCAAAGACTGTTTTAAGCCATATTTTGAGCACACAAAAGTTAATTAAGACTAAAAATCATTAAATAGGCATGTTTAAACTCAACTTAAGCAATTTAGATAAGCAAATGACTAAAATCACTAATAAGCAAAAATTCACAGTTAATTAAGTAACTATTAAACAAAGAGTATACTAACTACCAAATAAGAATAAATGAAACATATAATCACTAATAAACCTAAAACAGCTGAAATAAGCAAGAATTAAGTTGACAACAAGCTGAGCTACAGTGAATTTATAAAAACATAACTACTACTTACTAATGAATTCCAAGCACAGAGCACCAACCAAAGGACCAATAACCAATCTTACACCTCCCCTAAGGTTCTATAACCAAATGCCATCCATCTTTGACTCTGCTCCAGGCTTCAATCTCTCTAATGAATTGAATTTTTGTTTCTTCTCTACTTTTTTGGATTTTTAAGATTTATTAAGATTTTTAAGCTACAACTAATTTTAATGCTTTAAAAGTTTATAGAAACTTATTAGAGACTGATGAGAGCCTACAAGATTCTTAAATAACAATTCTTACCAACAATGAGGCAAACATGAAATTTTAAGTAAAAATAGCAAATATGGAACTTGAATTGAGATAGATTGAAATTTATATTAAAAGTTGATTAGAGTACACTGAAATAATGGTTACAAGCTTTGTAAACTAACGAAATTGAAATTACATTATAGCAACCTACTTAACTAAGCTGAAAACTACATAAGCTAACTGCTACTCACTAACTCCACTTTTTTCATCTTTTCTTTTCTTCAATTATATAAGTCCTTGGGAGTCACTTTCTCTTTCCCACACTGAATTGGAGCCATTGGATTGCTAGATTTAATCTTGACCCTTCAAATGCAAAAGTGGCGGGAAAAGTGGGTTTGGCAGGTTGGGTTGCTTGTGAGGGTTTAGGAGGTAATAAATGTATCTTGGAGGGTTGTGTAAGTTGGGGAGACAAGGATTGGTGGAGTTGAGGTGGGGGAATGAGTGAGGTTGAGTATGTCAGAGGTAGCAGCTTCAAGTGGGAGAGATGAAGTGGTGTTTGACTTGTGTTTTGACCGACTTTTAATATAAACGGGGGTGGGTTTGTTTTTGTTATTTAGGAAGTGGGCTGGGGTGGTTATGGGCCAAGGGGTTTAATGGTGGGCTGGTAAAATGGGTAGGGGTATTGGATTAGGATTTGTTTTGTTTGGTTTGTTTAGTTTGTAAAAACCATAAGGACTACATTTGTAATTTAGTGAAACTTGAAGGGCTGATCATGCAATCTTTCCAAAGTAACAATAAGGTCCATACTTGCATAGTTCAAATATCCAAAACCCATTTTTGCAATTTTGTACTTTTCAAAATTCCCGGGGACCATTTATGTCAATTTTCAAAATCCGGGGACTAAAATTGCCATTTTGTAAAATCTTTTATCCAAGGACCAAATTTGAACATTTTTGAACTTCCAAGGACTAAAAATGATTTTTCATCCAAAAATATCCCACCAGGGACTGAATCTGCCAAAATCTGAAACTCCAGGGACTAATCTTGTAAATTTCCAAAACTTTCCGATTTTTCACCAAAGGACTAAATATGACATTTTATGATTTCAAAATGATCTTTGGTGATAATTTTCCATATTTTGAATATCCAGGGACTAGTTTTGTCATTTTATGAAAGTTGGGGGACTGAAACTGCTAATTTTGCAAACTTTGTACGTTTTTCGTCTGTTTTTGCTCATTTTGCATCTAAAACATATAAAACACAATTTTGAAATATTTTCAGTATTTTGATGCATTTCTGAGTGTTTTTGTATGTTTTGCAGTTCAGATTAGACCAAAAATGATGAGTGTTTGAGCACTCATCATACCACTTGATGGATCAAAACACCTTGAACTATGTTAGATTGATACTTTGAGTTATATCACTAAGTATGCGGAATCTACTTAGTAATACTTAGAAGTTTGATTGGGAATGAAACAGTTGTTTATGAATGAGAACAATATATCTAACAAACTGTAAGCTCCAATATTATTAATGATAATAATACGAGTGATCTTTGTATCACTAGGGTTACACCTTGAAGTTCTAGAAAAACGTATATCTAACCTTTAACCTAGGACCTCCTTTTATAGCACAACGAGTCCTCTTCTACAAGATAAGTATAACTCTAATAGAATAAGATATACACAAAATATATTCTATATTTATCTTTACACGTTTCCTAACAATTATCCAAACAGAAGTGGTAATATAAGTACTTGCAGTGGTAATGTGTTTCCACTGCAAGTGCATTCTTCAGCAGTTGTAATATCTTCACTAGCCGTTGTAACTGTTAGTATAAGTCCCAACAAAATGGGATTCGTCAATCCCAATAGGCCTATTCACAATACTCGCGCTCACTATTACTAGTGATTAAATGGTTCATGATAAGGGATATTGGATTAACAAGGATGGTACTTAGTGGTAATAAAACAATCAGGCAAGCATACAGTTGAAAAGAATTGTGTTCGGTTGAAAAATAATAGCATGTATTCCCTCCAAGGGTTTGTAAAACAATTAAGTAATGGAAAGTAGGGCTATGAACTCACCGTGAGTTATGTAGTAAGTAGTGAAAATGGTAGTCGAATCGCGGAGGTCTCTAAGAGCAACCTATAATAGAACGTTGCGACTTAGGTTTGGAGTAATGTCAAAGAATATGAAGAATTGCCTATATATGTCTTGCATTTAGTCCATGATGTAGTACTTAGTATATAGTTTAAGTCTTTGAATAAAAATGGTTTATGAAACATGTATAGTTTGTATATCGCTTACTACCGTTCAGGCTGACATAATTCAGAGGCCATGTAGTAAACGTTCGAGGAGCCAGGACACTTTAATTCGTAAATCCACAACTCATCTCGACGGTTTACTTTAATGAACCCCTTACATGAAGCTCTCTAGTGTTGTAGTATTTGATAAAAATATATAAATTTTTTATTTACATGTCCAAATAATTGAATAAACTTAGGAATGTTTACTTTTAAATGAAGACTTTTATTTCAATGAGTTTCTTAAGTCTAGTATGACTATTACTTGTAAAGTCTCATGGTTATTTTGATGGAGTAGATCCAAATTGGATGTTTATGTTACCATTAACTCTTTAGTTCATGTTTTCGTCTTGGTAAGTTTATATGGACATTAGCCGTGGCTTTGCCGTGACCTTGGTCATTGTTACCATGGGCTTGAGACTCATCCTTGGCCTTAGCCATGGTTGTGGTCTTGGCTTTAGGTCATTAGACCTCTTGGTTTTATTTAACCATAACCATTATATAGTCACTTGGGTATTCAAAATAGCTGTTAAGCAATTGAAGAAAACATCATTCATTATTGGTTTTCTGGGCTCGTGCACCTGAGATTTTGAAGAAAACATCATTCTGGACAACTTTTGTGCTTTAACTTTTTGATGAAACGGACCAGAAGGACCTCTTTTTGCATGTTTAATGTTCTGTCACAGAAAGTTTTAAGGCAGTTTTGCCGTAAAGTTTTAGTAACTTCTAATAGACATAACTTTTTACTCATATACTCATTTTAGGTGGTTCAAATTGCTATGTTTTCCTTGCTAAGTCCTCTACTACAATATGTAATTGTCCAATATCATGATTATACCATTTTGGTCGAATTTCACTATGGAAGTCACTAGTTTTTCTTGTTTAATTAACATAAGTTAACATATATTTTCCATAACTTGTTTTACCAATATTTATACATCATGAACATAATAACAAGACCGTATATAGTATGAATAAAATTTAAATAGCATGAAAGTGATATTCAGCAAGAAAGTGTATTAGGGTTTCTTACAACTTTAGGCTTTCAAAAAGAATGGAAAGTAACAAGTAAGGAAAAGACTTTGATTGAACAAGCTTCTCTTCACTATGGTAATCCTTCTACACCTTTGTATTATTGAAGGATTTATGATGAGTGTTTAGGTGACTTGAGTGGATATAAACTCAAGAGAATCACCTAAAGTTTCTAAGGATTTGAAGTAGTTACTTTGTAGCTTGAAACTAGTATTTGGATCAATCAAAACTTAATAAAAGCTTTGGAATTGATATGAACTTGTGTTTCTTGAATAATACTTGAAATAAACTAGCAAAAGGAAGTATTTTTATGTTGTTGGACGTTTGAATGAGCAAAGAGGAGAGCGGATGACTTCCTTTTATACTAAAATGAGGAGGTTACTTTGGTAGGCTAGATGTTATCAATTTTGCTTCCTAAAGACACTTGTTATGCATCTAGGAGATCAAGGCTTAAGATTAGAACACATTAGGGATGAATCCCCCCTATAGTCGGCCAAGAGTAGTCTAGGGTGACTAGATACATAAACTTGGTATTATCCTACTTATGGAGTTAGTTTTGGTTCCATAAATTGCTAATCGTAAGTTGTTAAGCCACAAAACGTAAAACCGGGTATCGTAAAAATGTGAAACTTGAAAGAATGACTAAACTTGTCAATATACTCCATAATAAAATATAAAATGAGTGGTAGGTTCCATTGGGGTGCTCAAACCCTGCTAAAACTGAAAACACGGGTCTAAAACGCGTAATACGTAAAACGTACGAATATTGTGTAAAATTGAGAAAAGAAAAATGTTACTTTTCTAATAGGATAATAATGACTTAAAATGACTTATAATGTCTAGACTGGGATTAGTCTAGTGTCGGTTGGTATTTAATGTCTTTTAGAAATAAAACCGTAAGCCTAAAAATCAAAGAATGATTTACAAAATCAAAGAATGATTTTTGGTCAAAGGAGGAGGGAAAATATGTTGACTTTTCCAAAAAAAATATGAAAACTCAAATCGTCTCAGAAACGCGGTCCAGGTATAGGCTAAGGTTACGGCTAAGTAAAAGTGCTTAAAACGTAAATTTTCTGCTCTCACGGACCAGGGTCTATTTGGTAACATTTTTCGTAGTCATCAAAAATTCTCTAATTAATCATGAATGTACTAAACATTTATCTGATGCGGGGAAAATTGACACGGTTGGTTTTCGTTGTGCGTAAAATTTTTAAACGATGTTAAGACCAAACGTGTAGTTTCTTAATAACTTTCGCGAAAATGATCTGATAAGTGTCAAACTTTTATTTTATCATGGAAATGATTTATCACACGAGAATATGAAATAAAATTTCGGAAAATGAATAGTGAATAGTAATAGTGAATAGTAAAATGAATAGTATTTCGAAAATATGAATTGTTACATTTCGTTTTTTTAAATTTTTTAATAAAAACCCGGGTTGACCCAACAGTCGAACCAGTTGACCCGGTCGAAAAAATAATAAATTGTAAACTGGGTTGACCCGGCGGTCCAACTGGTCGAACCGGTTGACCCGGTGCCCGATGACTCGACCGGGTCGATTTTGAACCCGGTTTTCAAAACATTTATTTCATTTGATATTTATAATCCCATTCTTATACATTACCAGTAATTTAATCTATAAAGATAAAAATGTTTATAAATAATATTTAAAAAATATAAAATAATAAAGTATAAGAGGGTAAAGTATAATGAGGTATTTTTTAAAATTTTAAAAATATTATAAAAAGGAAAAAAAAAAATTATCTGGAATTTAAGAACTATTGTTTCATTTACTGCCTTTGTTTTTGTAGGTTTTTTTCTTTACCAAATCAACACCTATATTTTACCAAATGAGGTATTACAAGAGTATTTATACTAGTAGTCTAGGGCATCACTTATCTTTTACCTTATTACATTAATGGCCCTTAGACTTTTACAAAACATGAATACTAAGCATAAACTTCATCTTAATGATATTCTAAAGCAACCTATAACAATACATTAATGACCGACACTTTTTATAAATAAAAATACGATTCTAACAATCTCCCCCTAAGTGTTGGTCATTAAAGGTTGCGCGACGTCATCATCTTTGTCTTTAAACTTTATCATTCATAGCTCTTGATGTCTTTAAGAATCATTAGATGAATTATAGTTCCAGTTCATCATGCTTCATTGTTGTTGAAGTGATCCAATGATGTCATTTTCCTTTCGTCACTTCTGTGTTTGTGGTGGTTGTCTGCCATTCCAACATGCTCATACGTCTTAAGTCTTTGTCATACATACATTTGTTATTCCCGTTCTTTCACTTTGATCTTTGTCACTTTACTTTGTAGATTCTTCTTTTTTGGCGTATAATCTTTCTTTGAATGTTGCTATCCTTTGATCTTTGTGAGAACTTTCCTTTGACTTTGTGATGTATGTATAAGCATGTGGAATCTTTCGCCATGGAGATGATGTATAGCTGCAGGTAAACAGTTAGCAATAAACAACTGGTACTTACAGATAAGGAATTAGAGATCTCCAACAGCATAGTGTGAAGACTCCTTCTAACCCTTACCAAGGCCGTTCCCATGTCAGATACCACCGAAGGAGCTTACGAGACCTACTAAGTAGCTCAATGACTGGGTGAGTCGCTGGGGATCACTCCACGACTGTAGACCGTTTGAAACCACCGCGAACACTAGCGTAACCCATAAAGAATTACCGAAGTGACCTGCTATCAGGGCTGTTTGATGTTGACCCTGGCAAGAATTTCCATTCAATCATTGAGAAATACATTTGTAAATTCTCTCATAAACTTTCTCGGCAGATTGCGAAGATCTGCGAAGGACTCGATAATTTACAGCTGGTGTCCATTGATGTAGAACACCAGTTGTAGAAATACTAAGTGTTCCTAAGAGATCTTTAATGTATCTCATGGCTCTAGACTCGATAAGTGCACACTTAGGTTTCCTATGCGGAGATTAGGTAGAGGTCTCCTGTTTCAATATCAACCATCTCTAAGAGACAGGTCGATAGATTACACTGGTTCCCCGTGAAAATGAAACAAACTCTTTTAAGAGAACTTGGGTGGCTAGAAGGTTTAGTGCAGTGCGTCACTGGGTCCATGACGTCTTTATCTTCAATACCGGTGTCACCTTAGAAACAACCAGTAGCATACGAATTGAACCCTGTGTCTGTCCTAAGGTTGAACATATGGAGGGCTATTTCTTTTCACCCTTTTTCATAACTTTTCTTTTTAATTCTTCAACCCCTTCTTTCTCCTTTCTCAATTTCTCCTTTTTTCACTCATACCTAAGGACTTCTAATTCTAATCTATTGGAATTGTCCTTGGGTAGATCCCTCCGGCTTTGGCAGATCATAGGACGGTTTTCCCTAACCTTAGTCACCTTATAACTCAATGACTATCCTATAATTGCCATGAAACCTTTGATTGAAAATCTCTCAAATTGTTTATGAATATAAACACATTTTTTTGACACTTTGAGAGTTTTTGTTTCTTTTGAAGGACTCCCCCTTCACATGTGCTCATGATTTTTTAAGAAATTTGCACATGCGTGAGGAGTTTGCACTTTTTGAGATGATCCACTTTCAGTGAACATGACCGATTCGAGACACGCTTACATCACTAGTTAGACTAGCTTGAAGTTATTACCCGTCCTGGTCAAGTCCAAAGAAAGTCTCTCGATACGGTACATTCTACTCAGACAAGTCCTATTCGAGACACGCTTACATCACTAGTTAGACTAGCTTGAAATTATTACCCGTCCAGGACAAGTCTTTTCGATTATTGACATTTTAAGCTTCGTCAATTCATTGGAACTATCTGAGACGAGCTCTTCTGAGATTCAGTAACAAACATTAAACATCTTTGATCACATTTTATTCATGTTTTCTCCCCCTCAAAAATAGCATATCGTGATATTTTTTATATCAACTGATTAAGAAAAAGCTTTTGGAGAGAAAGACAGATTTGTTTTTGCATGAATTCAGAACAATTTTGTTTTTTGTACTCCCCCTTAATGATAGCTCATTTGAAAATCAATTAAGGGTTTTGAGGGAGTTATCTTGAGCACTCATTTGAAAGATTTTGAAAAATCTTTTGATGAATCTTGAAAAAGTGCTTCAAGAAATCTGTTTGAAAACAAGTTTATGTTTGAAATCCTTTTCGTTTGTTTAGACTCGAACTTTTTGAAAAAGATTTCGTCCTTGAAAATACGAGTCCTTGATTAGAAATAATCAGAAGTCATAATTAGGGTCCTTATTTGAAATCTTTTCGAGTTATTATACCCGGACCCATGTTTTGAAAAGATTTCACTTTGAAGCACGGGTTTCGTACTGAAGTATACGAAAGCCATAGTGAAGAAACTTTTGAGAAACGACATGTTTTAGAAAAACATTTAAAGAACTCCCATTCAAGCATCTGTACATGTCTGTATCATTGTTGAATGACATTTCTAGAAATGTACAGAATATTGATTTATACGAGAGACATGGCATGAGAAGAATATTTTTTGATTTTTTGATTTTATATTGTTTTTGTATTTTTTGAAAATTTTCTATTTTTGTATTTTGTTTTTGTTGGTTTTTCAAATTTTGTATTATGTTTTTTTTTTCAAAAATATTTACAGCGAAGCGATTTTGAAATCATTTTTCAAGAAGATTCAAGAAGATGTTCTAGCTGCTCAGGAGTTAGGCTTCGCATGCCAATTCGTCGAACTAAATAGTCAAACCGTTCTTTTGGAAGGGCTTTAGTAAATAGATCGGCGAGTTAGTAATCAGTCTCAACGAAAAATAATTCAACAGTACCCTCTTCCACGTGTTCTTTGATGAAATGGTAGCGGACTTTGATATGCTTCGTCTTAGAGTGATGTACGGGATTGCATGAGATGGCTATGGCACTTTTTGAGTCACAATACATAGGTATTTTGTCAAAAGTAAAGCCATAATCTGTGAGCTATGTCCGCATCCAAAGAACTTGGGCACAACACGCAGATAGAGACACATACTCGGCTTCGGCGGTTGATAGCGCAGTACAATCCTGTTTTTTTGACGACCAGCTTACTAGCTTTTCTCCCAAAAATTGTGCTCCACCTGATGTACTCTTTGCTGTAACTTGATCACCGGCATGGTCTGCATCTGAAAATGCTGTTAGATTAAACCCCGAATCCTTCGGATACCAAAGTCCCATGTTAATGGTGCTTCTTAGGTACCAAAAGATCCGTTTAACCTCTTTGAGGTGAAGTTCGGTAGGCTTTGCCTAAAACCGTGCTAACAAACAAACAACAAATTGAATATCGGGTCAACTAGCAGTTAGGTACATGAGAGAACTAAATTTTTTGGTGAAGTGACCGTTGGTGTACCAACAAAATCACAATTTTCCATTCCATGTTTTCTAAAAATCTCTATTGTATATTTAGCTTGATTGATAAAAATACCACGAGGGGATTGATGTATTTGTAAACCAAGAAAGAATTTTAGTTCCCCCATCATGGACATTTCAAATTTGCTTTTCATGAGATTTTCAAAATGTTTTGAATGGTTAGAATTGGTTGATCCAAAAATTATGTCGTCCACATAAATTTGAACGATCAAAATGTCATCTTTGAATTTTTTGATAAACAAGGTGTCATCAACCTTTCCTTTGGTGAAATTGTTTTTGAGCAAGAAAGATGATAGTTCGTCATACCACGCTCTTGGAGCTTGTTTTAAATCATAAATGGCTTTCTTAAGCTTGTAGACGTAGTCTGGATGATCTTTGTCGATGAATCCCTCTGGCTGACTCACATACACTTCTTCTTTCAGAGTTCCATTCAAGAAAGCTGTCTTAATGTCCATCTGATAGATTGTGATGTTTTTGTGAGCTGCATAAGCTAAGAAAATCCGGACTGCTTCAAGTCTAGCCACAGGCGCGAATGATTCTTCGAAATCTATCCCTTCTTCTTGTGGAAATCCTTTAGCCACGAGATGAGCTTTGTTACGAATTACAGTCATTTACTCATCCAGTTTGTTCTTCCACAACCACTTGAGATCAAGAATTCGTTTATCAAGTGGTCGTTCAACAAGTTCCCAACTGTCATGTAACTCGTATTGAAGATTTTCCTTCTGCATCACTTCGATCCATGGGTATTCTGTCATTGCTTCCCGAATGTTCTTAGGTTCTTTGAGGCTTATTGAGCAAATGTAAATGCACAATTCGAGATCGGTGGCAAGTTGTCTCCTCGTCTGAACTGGCTTTGAAGGTTCACCAATAACGTGTTCAATTGGATGGTTTTTTGTCCATTTGAGTGTAGAAGGGTACCTTAGGTTAAACATATGTGTGTTAGATGGTTCTTCTAACCTTGAAGAAGATGCACTAGAGTCTGCTGCAAATGGGTTTTTAAATACTTCTTCTTCTTCTAACGCAACATCGTTTGAATTATTTGTTGGTTCTTCTTGAAAATTAGTGTTTTGATTTTGCTCATCAACTCTTGGCAGATCAGTTTCAATAACTGGAGTTGCTGGAGTAGATGTTGATGATGCTAAGGGAGTTGGTGCTTCATCTTCGATTGTTGTAGATGCATCTTATGATAGTGGTGGTGGTTGATGGTTTTGAGTGGGTGCAGCGGAATGTTGTGGAGATGCATTTGTCAAAGTTCCACCATAATATTCATCAAACATTAACTCGAAGAAATTTTCCAGTTCTTGTTCTGAAGGTTTTTCAGTGTTTGTTGACTGAGCTCCTTGAGGCACGAGTCCTGAACTAATGTATCCAGAAGTCTGCTGGTTTGGTTCGGGTCCTAATCCATTATGATTAGAAGCCATTGGATTAAGCGCGGGTTCTAGAGCGAGTCTCTCAGAAGCCATTTGTGAAATCTCATCAAACTTCACATTCATCGTCTCCATTATCCTTTTTGTTCGTCTATTATACACCCTGAATGCCCTCGAGTTTTCTGAATATCCAATAAAGATTCCAATATCACCCTTAGCTTTTAATTTTCCTATATCTTCTCTGTCGTTCGTCGGATAGCACAAAGCGCCAAACACGTGAAGGTAAGAGATGTCAGGTTTTCGGTTATTCACTAGCTCATGTGGGGTTTTATTGAATCTTGGATGGATTAGGGATCGGTTTTGAGTAAAACAAGAAGTGGCAACAGCATCAGCCCATAAGAATAGTGGTGCACTAGAATAAATTAGCATTGTGCGAGCAGCTTCCACAAGAGTTCGGTTTCTTCTTTCAACTACCCCATTCTGCTGTGGAGTTCTAACAACTGATGTTTGGTGAGTGATTCCAACATCTTCAAAATAGGTTCTTAACTCCTTATTTGTGAATGATGTGCCATTATCTGTTCTTACAATCCTTACTGGAGCTTGAAGTAGAACTTGAGTACGCTTCAGAAAGGTGATGATGATGTCTGGTGCTTCGTCTTTTGACCTCAAAAACTTTACCCAAGTATATATTGAATAATCATCAACAATAACGAGAATATACTTCTTCCCATTAATGCTTTCAACTCTCATTGGGCCACATAAGTCCATGTGCAACATATGTAACCTTGTTTCTGAACTAGGTACGGTTTTGGGTTTATATGATGCTCTTTTACTTTTTCCTTGTTCGCATGATGGACATAGGTGATCCTTGGTGTATTTGAACTTAGGAAGAGCGTTGACGATGTTTTCTTTGGCTAACTTGTTGATGGTGTCGAAATTGAGATGGGATAAACGTCTATGCCACAGCCAGGACTTAGTTTCGGTTGCCCTTGTCATAAGACAAATTGGTGATGTAGAAGCCATTTGGTTGATGTCGATAGCATACAAGTTTGTACCACGATTACCAGTTAAGAGATCATCACCAACCAAATTTCTAATAAAAACCGTGTTTCTCCTGAATGCAACTTCTAAATCTACATCACAAAACTGCCCAACTGAAAACAAATTGTGTCCCAACCCTTCGACGTAGTAAACTCGAATGATCAAAAAATTCCCAAACTGAAGGTCTCCAAAACCCAAAATAGCTGCTACATGATAATTTCCAAAGCGTACAGTTCCCATGAATTTCCAGACGAAATTGATCAGCAGCTTTAAGTTTCCGGTCATGTGCTTGGAGCAACCCGAGTCGACGATCCAAAGACATATTTCGATAACCTACGAAGAACAGAAGATTTTGTATTTGGAAACCGTTTTGAATTTGGTTCCATTGGGTTAGGGGTAAAATCCATATCACACTCATAAAATGTTTCTACATGTTCAATTTGAACAACTTTCAATTTTCCATCCTGGAGAATGAATTCTCTACCCGTTGGTTTCCATACACAATACTTAAGATAGTTCCTAGGCATTTGGCAACTAGTGGTAGAGCTAAAGCATGTAACTAATCTTTCAATAGATCTAGATCTAGCAATAGTTCCTTTTGGAACATTCTTCTGTTCAGGCGTAACATTCACATTCTTAGAAACACATTCATCATGAACATAATTAATTAAACATTTCTTGCATATCAAACAAACAGAGTCATTACATGCATTAGAACCAGTACTCTCGACATTACATTCACATGAAACATGTCTCTTATTAGAAAGCGATAAATTCCTAGGGTGTTCTTCTACTTTATTGTTGCTACTACTCGTAGAGGCAGGCGAGACTCTATTGTTCCTTGTATTGCTCCTAGGCTTTAGTCTGCTGCTCCTAGAGGTGCTTTCTAATGCTGTAGAAGTTGAGGCACACACATTAGGATTTATATTGTTGTCCTTTTTAGCATCACTAGACTCTTTAGAATTATCCCTTTTGCCCTCATAAGTCTTAGATGTGGAGGCAGACGCATTAGTGGGACTAATCCTAAAAAGGCCAGGTGCTATCACTTTTGGTGTTTCAACAACCGCTTTTCCTTTATCAACAATCTTTTCATTTTCACTTTTCTTGGGCAAGGGTGTTGGAGTGACTGGTTTTGTCAAATCCTTTTTCTCATCGACTTTTGGAGCAAACCTTGAAATTGACATTTTTGGTTTTTGAACCGTGTTTGAAACATTTGGTTTCTCCGAAGTCGACGGTTTTGCAAACTTAGTTTCCTCACCCTTCCCTTTTTGACTTTCAAGCTGAGCCCTCAAAAGATCATTTTGCTCTTTCATTTTCTTTAATTCACGCTCATACGACAGTTTGTCATATTTGCATTCTTCGCTCTTTCGATCAAGTTGTTTAAAATATGACACATTTTCTTTCTCAAGCTTTATAAGAGCATTTTCATATTTTGAAACAATTTTGGAGGTCTCAGCTCTCAGTCTTTCATCGTCATGAACAGAATAGGTTTGTAAAATGATGGACATAATATCAGTAGACAGAACTGCTTCGAAGAGAGAATCATTTAGGTTTTCCAAAACATTGATTTGCTCAAAAGATTCATTAGCCTTCTTTATCAGGGATTTGTGATCCGTGACGAAGTCAGCTGTTTCTTTCAAAAATGCTTGTTCAAAATGAATTACTCGAGCAGGGATGTTATTAATTTGAGGAGCAAATTCATTTTCGAGAATCTTTTTAAGCTGTAAATGAACCGTGGAATCCCAGTTGATCTCATTAAGTCTCATTTTAGATTCTAAAGTCGTTTTAAGTTGCCCAATTCTGGTTTTAGGATCATCAAGATATCCCCTTGAAGCACTTGTGTTAAAAGTGTTGTTTGAGGAAATCTGTTCCATGTTAGAAATCGATTTGGAAGCAACTACTTTCTTAGAAAACATTTTTGAGAATGGTCGTTTTATGGAAAACATGGATGGTTCTTTTTGTGGAACAAAAGTAATTCCCGAAAGTTTGTTCAATTTGTTGTAATCAATCGGTTTCAAATCCTTTTATTTCATTTTAGTAATGCTCTCTTCGACAAGTTCCATCGTTTCCACAGAATCCCGAACGATGGGAGGATCATGTTTGGTGTAAATAACACTACCATTATACAAGACGTTCTGTTCTTCCTGAGCTTTCTTGAGATTACAAGGATTGTTGTTGCCAAGAGCCATTTTGTGCTTCGTATGGTAAATTGGATTAGTTTGATTTGAAATCATTTTCATTGTTTGACTTGACTGACCCGACTTAACCACTAATTCTTCTAGATGTGCAATCTTGTGTTCTGACTGTACGATTTCTTCCAAAAGTTTATCTTCTTTCTTTTCAAAGTCCTTTTTCAACTCATCCAGTTCTTTTTCAAGATTGGAGTAAGCTGTTTTTTGTTTTGAAAGTTGGTTTGTTAACTCAGAAATTTCTTGTTTTAAAGAGTTAATGGTTTTTGTTGAACTAATTTCAAGAGTATCAAATTTGTTTTTCCATTCCCTATCTTTAACAAGTAACTTCTTATAACCAATTTCAAGTTCTGACTCGCGTTCTTTATGAATTTGAAAACTTTTAGAATTTTCCTTGTATCTCTCAAGCTCAGTGGTCAATTTCTCATTCGCGGCCTTAACTTCGCGATTGACCTTTTTAACTTTCTCAATCTCAATACCACAATTTTTTAATAATGATTCAAATAAAACACGTGTTTCCTCATCATTCTTAGCATGCGGTGAAATGAAGCCTCCATTATGATTCACATCTGGAGTTGCTGAAGGAGTATTGCTACTACTTGGCGTATCCAGGTATGTATCATAAGTGGGTGCTTGCTTCTCAGAATGTTGTTCCTCATGAGGAGACATATCAAATATATCATTATTATGACATGTGTTGAAAGTTGATACCTCAGATGGTGCACTGGTGTCATAAACAGGAAGTGTGTCAGAATCCGTGTCATACTTAGCTTCCTGAAGATTTGCCATGAATATACAGTTTGCATCGATATCCTCTCTGTCTTCCATTTCATCCATAAGAGCCATAAAATCATGTTCCTCTGCATTCAACTGAAACCCTGCCTTTTCCGTTTGTGACAACAGCACTGCTTTCTGCAAATACTCTAGATCTTTCTACTTCGGCTTAGTAGGACAGTTCCTTGCCATATGACCTACACCTTGGCAGTTGAAACACTTTACCGGATTACCCTGATTCACATTTCCATAATTTCGAACAACTGGAGCTGCCACATTCCTATTCTGATTACCCATTGCCTGATTACCAACATTCTGACCCCTCTGATTTCCAACAAACTGACCCATCTGATTCCCTGCATACCGACCATACTGATTCATCTGATTCCCTGCATACTGACCTACATTCTGCATATTCTGATTACCCATATTAAATCCACTAGCATATCCCTGTTGATTCCTATAAACTCTAACCATTTGGCCTCCGTTTTCCATATTGAAACTCGGCTAAGCAATATGCTTGTTGCGAGTGTTCGATGAAATCCTTTGGTTGTTGTTAGTTGGTGTAGAATAGCGTCCTTGGAATGCCTTTGTCAGAAAAGCAAACGCTTGTGTCAAGGCTGCAGTAGCTTCATCATTGTCAGTGAATTCTGGTTCTTGGAATTGTGGGTATTGCTGTTGTGGAATAACATGTTGTTGCTGTGGGTAGAATTGTTGTTGGTAGACAGCTGTTGGTTGTTGAATGTAGGATGGTTGCATGTAGTTGTGAATGGAGGATGATGATGGTTGTTGTGTGTTCACTGGTAAAGGTGTTGGTGTATTAGCCATTAATGCTAGAGGATCATACTTTTTAGCAAGCATTTTAGCCCTTACTTCATTAGCTTCATCTTGATTTTGTTTCAAGAAGTCATACAACTGATCATAAGTCACTTCATGCAAATTCTTTGTCTGATAAACAATAGTGACGTATCTTCCCCATTCTGGTTGCAACTCATTCAGAAAATTGGTGTTGTTAGCAATATTTGTCTCACTGAGGTTGTGTCTCGATAAATCATTCATGATCTTACAGAACCTGTGGTAGTACGACTCTATGGATTCACCAGGTATTGAAGTAAAATTGCGAAGTTCCTTAAGCAATTGTGTTTCCATTTCCTGTTTCCTGATGTCTGTCCCATACATTAACCTCTTGACTCTTTCCCAAACTGCATGTGCACTTACTTTGCTATCAACAGTAGCATAAATGGTTTCAAGTAAACCAAGAACAACGTAATGAAATGCTTGATCATCAGCTGCAATCTATTGTCTGTCTTGCTCAGTGTACTCAGTCTCATTCTGATTTCTGTAGAATGGTTGTATTGGGGGGTTCCATTTGGATCTCCAGGGTCTAGTACTTGTATTGGTTTGAAGGGTCCATCCACAATGGATTTGACAAGAAGTGTTCCATTTGTTTTGCTCTTAAGATAGTGCATCATACGACTAGCCTATTGTGAGTATCCACCCTTTGACAGCATGGGAGGTCGGTTTTCAGCACCGGTAGCATGAATATCTTGTTGTGTTGCCATGGATTGACTTCTAAGTGAAAAGTTGTTCTTAGGATCTTTTGAAAGATAACAAAGGTTGTTGTTGTAGATTAGATGTTTTGGTGAAGTTGAAAAGCGTTCTCGGTAATTATTTTAGTGATTTCGTATTTTCCCTCCAAAAATAAAATTTGAAAATTTTTCTCGCTGATGAGGCGAAAAATGATCCGTTTTTAGGGAGCCATTTAAGCCCGGAATTGAATTTATTTGATCAAATATTGCCCTAAATCGTTCCTTTTGTGATTTTAGGTACTTTGGGAGTGAATTCTGGAAAAGGATGCATTTTGGATGTTTTTGGAGCATAAAAGTGAAGAAAACGGCAAAATCTTAATTTTCCTTGATGGGAACAGTACCTGACGGCGTTAAGAGCATTTTGATGACGGCGTCAAGAGCAAAAATGGTGACGGTCCAGTAGAAATGTGACGGCGTCAAAGCATGGCCGTCAAGAGTAAAAGTGGTGACGGCCCAGAACAACATTACACATGACGGCGTCAGATCTGGATCTAGGCAATCCGATTTTATTTTGGGCGCCGGGTTGACGGCGTCAGAATTTTCTTCTTGACGCCGTCACCTTAGGAAATCTATATATAGTCTTTGTAATTTTCATTCTAAAAAAAGAGGACAATTTTAGGGATGAGTTGAATAAACCCTAGCTCGACTTTTACAGTATTTTCAAGGGTTTTCACCCCTTGAAACCTTTCATGTTCAATTAAGATAAGTATCCTTTCAATTCATTCAATATGTCTATGTGTTGTTTGAATATATCTTATGTTTGTCTTGATTTTAACATGCTAAGCTAGATCTCTTGTGTGTTTGCTTAGATGTAATGAAACCTAGATGTTGATTATGGGTTGATTGTTTGTTTATTGTTGTAATGGATGAATGATTTCGATGTTAGGCTTAAGAAAACTGGCAGACTTCCATAGTGTAACTTGCTTGAACGTCTTAAGAAACATGAACCAATGCGTACTAGGTTTTTATTGTTGTATTTAATGCATGAGCGAATTCTAGTGATCCCATGTTAGGAGCTTCTTGCAAGCTCGACATAGGAGTGAAGTAGGAGCTTATAGAGATGGGGAAGTACGTACGCCACCCCACGATTGGTATTAAGGAATATAACCCGTCATCCACGCAATTGTAACAAACTATCAACCTGTAAAAGATATCTAGGAAGTAATGAAATCTAAGTAAACACAATTTTCCCATTTATTGTTCACACCACTAGTTTAATTAGTTTTATTTTCATTTTTGTTATTTTATTTTGATTGCATCTTAGTTATTGGGTTAGTTGACTAGCAACTAATTCCGCCCACTCTTCCAAAAACCCGAGATTTTTACTTGCTTTTCACAAAATATAAAAATACAAAAAGAATTATCCCTCACCTCTAGACCTAGTTTTTAGGATTTCTAATTCTAGCGACACTATTCCTGAGTTGAACGATCAATCCCCCGGTACTTGTCACTATATTATACTACAACGATCGGGTACACTGCCTGGTGGGGGTTGTAAGCTTCTCGAGATCCCTCGAGAGGTAAAGCCTGGTGCAATTCCCACGCATCACTCGCCCAAATTTGAAAATAACTATTAAATGCAATTCTAAGGTTACCAGAAAAATTTGAGTTTTAAAAATTTTTGACGCCAAATTTTACCGAAAAAATTTGAATTTTGTCCAAAAAATTTGAATTTTCGGCCAAAATTTTCAACGTTATACCAAAATTTAAATCTCGCGTAAAAATTGAACGTTTAATCTCCTGTAAAAAATTCAACGTTATACCAAAATTTAAATCTCGCCGATTTTTTTTTTTTTTTTTTTTTTTTTTTTTTTTTTTTTTTTGAAAATCGGTAAGATTCTTTATAGTCTAACTCGATAAGCTTGTGGATATGTCTAACTCGGTAATACTTAAATCTGTCTAACTCAGTATTCTCAATTTAGTCTAACTTGATAAGTGATACTCTAACTTGGTAAGTAATAAATAAAGTGTAACTCAGTATCTAATGATGTTTGTCTAACTCGATAAGTTTAAGTATCAACTTAACTCGGTAATAGTCAAACTCGGTAACAAGAATTAAGTTGGGCAGAGTATCCCCTAGGTAGTAGCCATAAAGAACCTTACTCGAGGTGAAGGCTAACTCGCCAAAAAAAATCTTAACACGCTGAGATTACAACCTAACTCGCTAGGATGAATTCCAAACTCGGTAACACCTAGATCCTAACTCGCTGAAATGACAGTCTAACTCGCTAGAATGAAACCTAACTCGCTAAGATGGCGATGAACAGTAACTGATCCAAAAAAAAAACGCTACAAAACCAAGTTTTTTCGACCAAATCGAACCTAAAACAACCTATATTATCCCTTGGCGATTGATACCACTTGTAGGACCGTAGAACAACCTTAATCACTATTGAATGAAGCTTAATTCTAGAGAGAGAAAGTAAGTAGAGAGAGAGAGTGGGTGGGAACTCTAGTGTGTGAAATGAATAACCTATTGTATTACTAAGAGAACCAACCTCAAAATGAGGTATTACAAGAGTATTTATACTAGTAGTCTAGGGCATCACTTATCTTTTACCTTATTACATTAATGGCCCTTAGACTTTTACAAACCATGAATACTAAGCATAAACTTCATCTTAATGATATTCTAAAGCTACCTATAACAATACATTAATGACCGACACTTTTTATAAATAAAAATACGATTCTAACAGCTATGCTTGGAAAAATCCTAATTCTGGAAGGTTTCCATTCATCTCAAAAACAAATTTTCGAAATGAAATGCTGAGTTTCAACAATAGATGGAAACTTCTTCTTCAAGTTTTAAAACTTCATGAGAGACACCGAGTTTCTCAAACAAGTTTCAAAAGCAAAAGAGTTTTAAATCACCGTTGATTCCACGAGCTTTATTTCAAAATGAAACACAGGTTTTCAGTCCTCGTTGGAATTCAACTTCTTTGTCTCGGATTGACACAACTTACAAATGGATTTCAAAATATGGTAACCCCATTGGCGTCGTGCTTAAATGGGCTCCAAAAGTTGTTTTCTAATCCAAAATCATAATGACTTCTTAGTACTTCAGCTAAGGACTCGTTCTTCAAAGAAAGGATAGTGCTTAAATCAAAACAAAGGTTTTACATATTCTTTGAGCACTTATCCGCAAAACATTATGGCTTATGCACACATAACAGTGTATAACCTGCAACTTTCAAAGAAAGGACCCTGTTATACATTTCTGTGCGACAATCCTAAAAGATAAGAATACTTCTCACCAAAAAGCTTATCAAAGTCTTCTTAATTTTTTAAGAAAAATTTTGAAAAATGTCTCAAAATGTTTTCAAAACTTTTCACGATGTTGCTCAAGATATTACTCCCTCAAATCCTTAAAAGCTTAAATTTACTCAAAATGTTCTACTTTTGAGGGGGAGTAATAAAAAGATGTTCCAAAAAGGTCATGCTTAAAAGAAACTAATTCGGGAATAACAAACATCCGTTTATCCCCATAAGCTATCCAAAAACAAGGCTTTTAATCAATTGGTATAAAAAATACCATGGATATGCTATTTTTAAGGGGGAGAAGACGTGATTAAAATGTGATCAATGTGTTTAAGATTGTGGCTGAATCTCGTGCGAGGACTCAGAGATGACCCAAGAATTGACGAAACAACAAAAGTTAGTAATTGAAAAAACTTATCCTCGACGGGTAATAACATCAAGTTAGTTACTACAGCTAGTTGTCACCTAAAAGCTGACAATGGAACTCTTTAACTAGCCACGTAAGCGTGTCTCGAAAAGGATTTGTTTGAGTAGACATGTACCGTTTCGAGAAACTTTCTGTGGACTTGACCAGACCGGGTAATAACTTCAAGCTAGTAGTCTAACTAGTGATGTAAGCGTGTCTCTAATCGATTGTGTTCACTGAAAGTGGATCAATTCAAAAAGTGCAAACTCCTCCCACATGTGCAAATTTCTCAAAAATCCATGAGCACATGCGAAGGGGGAGTCCTTCAAATGAAATGCAAAACTCTCGAAGTGTTAACAAATTATGTTTTATTATCATATACACTTTGAGAGATTTTCATAAATGGTTTCATGGCAATTATAGGATAGTCATGGAGTTATAAGGTGACTAAGGTTAGGAAAAACCGTCCTATGATCCGCCAGAGCCGGAGGGATCTACCCAAGGACAATTCCAATAGATTAGAATTAGAAGTCCTTAGGTATGATTTGAAAAAAGGAGAAAAGAATGAAAGGAAAATGAAGGGGTTGAAGAATTAAAAAGAAAAATTAAGAAAAGGGTGAAAAGAAATAGCCCTCCAAATGTTCAACCTTAGGGCAGAAACCGGGTTCAACTCATATGCTACTGGTTGTTACTAAGGTGACGCCGGTATTGAAGACAAGACGTCATGGACCCAGTGACGTACTGCACTTAACCTTCTAGCCACTCAATTTCTCTTAAAAGAGCTTGTTTCATTCTCACGGGGAACCGGTGTAATCTATCAACTTATCTCTTAGAGATGGTTAATATTGATGCAGGAGACCTCTCCCTAGTCTCCGCATAGGAAAACCAAATTATGCACTTATCGAGTCTAGAGCCATGAGATACATCATAAGATCTCTTAGGATACACTTCCTATGAATACACTTGTGTTTGCCAAAAAGGACACAAGTTGTAAGAGTCTTTATGAGATCTACGGATCTTGCCTTATCTTTAATGATTGTTACTATGTCTCAAACGGTCTACAGTTGTGGGGTGATCTCCAGCAACTCACATGAATCATTGATGTACTTCGGTGGATCTAGTAAGCCCTTTCAGGGGTATCTGATTCAGGAACGGCCTTGGTAAGGGTTAGAAGGAGTCTTCACACTATGTTGTTGACGATCTATAATTCCAAACCTATAAGTACCAGATACTTTATTGCTAACTGTTTTATGCAAGTACTCATGAATGTTCCTTGGAGAAAGACCGTTACCATCACTCAAAGATCCACATGCTCATACCCTGCAAAGCTCTCTTCAAAGATCAAAGCAAAGCAAAGCTCAGAACGTTTCTAAGTTAAAGTCAAAGAATCTATAAACTAAAGAAACAAAGATTAAAGTCAAAGAAAAGAGAACTTCTCAAAGATTCAAAGTCAAACAAAGTATGAGCATGTTGGAAAAGACGTAAAGACAAAAGAGTAAAGATGTTGATCAAAGGCAAGAAAGATCACAAAGCATGATTGGAACAAAGGAACTCGCAAAGCTATTACACAAAGACTCAAAGTTCAAAGAGAACAAGCTTCAACGATCAAAGATCAAGGTCACAAAAGAGAGATTTCAATGATCACCCTTAGGGGGAGATTGTTAGCATTAGAAGTGTTGATCATTTATGTAATCAAAGAGAGATCTCAATGATCGTCACTTAGGGGGAGATTGTTAGGATTAAAAGTGACGATCATTATTGAGTCAAATAGTTAGTTAAATATATTCATGTAATAGTTAGTGAAATGCTAGTTTATTAAGGTTATGTAAAAGCCTTAATGGCTTGGCCCAAAAGAAGGCCCAAGAGAAAGCCCATGGTGGCATATGTAAAAGCTATAAATGCCCTCCTAAGCTTGTTAGGAAGGGTGGGAGTTCATGCTATTCAAGGTTTATTTTACACATAGTGCTCTCCACCTCTCTCTCTCTCTACTTTCTCTCTCTAGCTCTTCCATCTCTCTCTAACATCATATTCTTTGGTGATAAAGATAGATCTATGGTCTAACACATTATTATTTGTTTATATGACCTCATTGTCATCATTGTTTATATGACCTCATTGTCATCATCGTTTATATGGCCTCATTGTCATCATTGTTTATATGGCCTCATTGCCAAAAATTGTTTATATAGCGGTATTGCTACACTTATCTTTGAATCTAGATACAAATATTACTTTTGTTTACATAAACCAAATCATATTTTAGCAGTGGGTTGTAAACACACAGGTTACAAGTCTTGTATGGGCGGGACTTGGAACTGAGTGGATTTACGATGCCTTTGTTGGGAAATTATCATTCAAATGTTTTACATTACATCCTTTTCACTAAACTCTATGAACTCACCAACCTCGTGTTGACACTTTAGCATGTATTTTCAGGTATTAACCAATGACACGCCACTGAAGGTTTTGGCAGGGCATGGCATGGTCATAGAAGACTCTGATATTCATATGGGGACCATTTTAAACTATATTTTTAAGGGCCAAATTCCGCACTACTTTTAACAATGTAAATTCAATACTTTTGTTTAATCGATTTTATTCAAAGTGATTGAAGTGAAAACCATTTTTGTACTTGTGTTGCGATACCAATTGAGTTACACCCCAGCTATATGTAAGCTTCCGCTGGACCCGATTTTGGGGGTGTGACATTCATTGTTGATCTCGCTATGGGTTTGGCAACGGTAAATAGTCACTCTTTCTAACAAAAATTATATGATAGCAATAAATGGGTCAGATCCAAACTTCTACGCGCACATAGCAGGTTATATCAACTCCTTTGATGTGCAAACTGGGATAAAATGGTTCAGTTCCAAACTTCTACGTGCACGTAGCAGGTTTATCATTGTGGAGTTTTTGAGAGAAATGCTATGACATTAAATGCAGGTGATCTTCACTGGAAAGTTGTGTTTGTTTATATCCATCGAAAAGGTCAATTGCTGCTAAAGATGAAGAGCAAACATGTTGGTTCTACTATTACGAAAAAACAGTGTTGCAAAAATCAGCCTACAAGGCCGATTAATCGGCGATTACAAGCTGAACGACCTTGGACCTTGGAGCGAATTACAAGGTAATCGGCCGATTAATCGGCCTTGGACCTTGGAATCAGCGATTAATCGGCCAAAAATCGCTACACGGCCCTCGACCGCCTCAGGACCGATTCACGATTTTTGTAACATTGCGAAAAAATAAGAAAATTAAGTGATCCTACTATGGGGTTTTCAGATATTGAGCTTTACAAATTATTAAAAAATATTGTAATTTTAAGTTTTAATAGATAGAATTTCTCAAACGTTCAGCCCTACAGGTTGCACATAGGCTGCTGTGTACGCTTCTAATATGAGGTCAGTGGTGTTGTATAAGGATTCAATTTGCTTTTGTATGTTACGTAATTGTTAGGATCAAAGTTTATAATCCTAACACGAAAATGGAACGACATGTACGGGATTACACTAGTTATCTTGTAAGGCACAAACACATGGACTGAAACCGTCATTTATGTAAAGTCATGTGTTTAGTGGCCTATTTATACCCTCCTAGACTTCACTAGGAGGTGTTGCTTGCATTTGTGTCATTTACATTTTCTCTTTCAATAAAACACATACAAGTTTACCTTTCTCTCTCTACTCTCTCTCACTAACATGGATTTCATCTTCTTCCATCAAACCCGACCACCCGAATCACATAATCAACATAAACTTACGATCCAACAAGTGGTATCAGAGCCAAGGTTGCATATTTGTTGATTCTTGTGGTCAAATCTTGTCAAAATCGTATTTTTTAAACTGTTTTAACAAGTTTTTTTTAACTGTTTCCTATTTTTTGGTTATATCAGTTTATTTGTGTTTCAATATAGTCACAAAAGTCCAAACCTTTCTATTAGCAGTTTCATATAATCTGTTTTCTTATGGTCATTTAATGAGCCTCGATAACAGTTTATGTCACATAACATCTTTATGACTATTTTGGTTCATCTCGTGAAGTTTTGTGGTCAAAACCATGCTCAGATTATTGGTCTAAACTTGTGGTCATTTTTTGTGGCCAAAAGTTATCATTTTTTGGTCTAAACAAGGTCAGAATTCATGGTCGGAAAAGTCGCCGAAAAATGGTCGGAATTTCTTGTATAAGAAATTTTCGAGATGTACTTGTTATCGAGAAAAATACTTGTTTTCGAGAACATTATACCCTAAACTGTCGAAATCTTTTCTCGATTACTAAAGTTCTCGATAACATATACGTAACTGAGGTTCTCGATAATCCAATTCTCGATAATCAAAGTTCTCGAAAAAAAAATCATGTTTTCGATAAGTGTTCTCGATAAGTATTTTCTCGATCTGTTGCAAATTATCGAAATGTTGTTTTCGAAAGTGGCCAAAATGAAGATTAAGATGAAGTGAAGTTTGACGAAGACCTCTTTTGACCTTAACTAAAATACCAAACACTGTGACCTCAGTTCAACATGATAAGACACGAATTCACTAGTCCAAAACTAAACCAAATCCATGACTAAGTATACCATATCTTACGATCTCAGCTCATTAATTCGTGGTATTCAAAGCAACATCAAAAGAGTTCAAAGTCTGAACCACGAATTACAAAATCATCACCGATCAATTTTTTTTTGAAGACTCACTTCATTTATATCCGAAAATCATAAAGAAAAGGACAATAACAATTTTGCTATCACCTTTCTTGCTATTTGGTTTAGACATAACGAAAAACAAACACACCCTACCTTAGACCTCTTATACGAGATCTTGAAGCCTTTTCTTGTGCTCGAACTGTTTTAATTAAACACATAGGTTGGGTATGGTTAACTTTGTGCTCGTATGGCTCAACTAGAAGGACTTGTTATTCGGGTATTATTATCTATTGAAGAGATTTGATGGGAGATGAAGATCTGAGTTCGAGGTCAAAGTTTGGTGAGAGTAATGTCTAGATGGGGGCGGAAGTTTTAGAGAAATGTATTTAGGGTTTGTCTTATCAACTGTGTGATTAGGATACCCTTATACCAGATATTAAGTTGCCTGGATCGGGTCATTCCATTTTGGATCGGGTATTTCACTTCACTGGACTGAGCCTCTCATATAATGGATTTTGGGTTATGATTGGATATCCTAGTTTGCATTGGGCTATTGAATTTTGTCTAATTATATGGACTGTGATTTATATGCAAATACGGATTATCAAACTATGTTTTCTGAATTTTCTTTTAGAAATACATTAGTTTTGATAATATTTTTGGTAAAAGAGTGGTATTTTGGACTTACAAATTTTCACGGGGATACATTTTTGACAAGATCGGGAACCATTATCAAAATTCATTAAACCGTCAAAAAGGCTAGTTTTGGGCATTTAACCGCAAGATGTGACTACGGCGCTAATTCTTTATTATTTATTTGAGGTTGAAGTGGAATTTCACGGGTGCGTGTACTTAGTATCTAAAGATATCGGGGTTGGTTGGATGCATGATTCTTCGAGATCCTTGTTCGAGCTTTTATTCGTACGAATGACAAAGACTTGAGTTGTCTAGTTATACATGATGTTTGTAGGTTCTCCGTGTATAACTATCACTTTAAGGAGTTACGTTGTAGTGCTCAGTGTCACACAAAGTTGTGGATACTCAAGAGGTGATGTACTTCTTATACTTGATGGTTGTAGAGTATAGAGTACTCATGGATTCGATGGTGGACGAACTCTCTACGCCGCTCTTAGTCATACATTAGTGCAAGTTTAAGTCACAAGTTTGGGTTATTTTACTTCGTTCTCAAGTTCATAATATTGGGTTTTCTCCATTAGTAGTCACTACAAACAGCCGTCAGAATGATAATGGGGTCGGTAAAGAGTTAGTTGAGAGGAGTATAAAAGAGTAGAGATGTTTATCAGCAGTTGATTCTCACGGGCTATTTATGATACTTCACACATAATCGGTTAGTTAGACATATGGGGTTACGCTGCCTCCGTTTCCATCGTAAACATAGTGTGTATGCTTCCGATTCCGCGAAGACATCGTGGGGGAAGAGAGAGTGGGTGTTGTTTTGCTTCTTTGACTTTTCTTGACGTCTTTGCGAAAACACTCATTTTCCACGAGGTTTTGCAATTAGGGGGAAGAAATGTGCACATCAGGGACGCATAATAGACTCACGTGATCGAGCTTACAATTTTATTACTACCGGAGAGACGTCCGCAGAGATGATCAGTGGTTCAATTTTGTGATTTTGGTGTAATCATTTCAACTCTCGCGGGTTGTGAAGTGTGAAGTAGCCTACTTAAGTGAGAAGATCTTGCTGATTTCTTGCATGTTACCCCCGAACGGAGCTTCCACGTTGAGCATAACTGTGATTAAGTGAATAGTCAGACTTGCTTGGTGTGGTTTACGATGTCATCTACAAATTCCGCTGCGTACTTAAAACTTCAATAGTTAGAAGACATGTGGACGACATCAAAGTTTAAAATCTGCTGAAGACGGTTGTCAGTTTGGGGGGAAGCTGATTCAGAAACTTCGCCAAAAAGAAGTGTACGAAGAAGCCGCTAAAGACATGCAGCATGAATTGGGGGGAAGTTAATCCATTTCATGCATATTACATCATTTGCCTACAAGTGAAGATAAAGTTTTTCAAGCCGAGGTACAAGATGAAGACATAGAGCGTCAACTGTAGTCATCCTCAGCACTTGAAGAGCCGATGAAGACATTTCTTTATTTGTATTTGTACTTGTAGGAAATGTTGTAAGTAATCCCTTATGTCGCCCCATTAGGGGAAGATTGTTAGGATCAAAGTTTATAATCCTAACACATAAATGGAACGACATGTACGGGATTACACTAGTTATCTTGTAAGGCACAAACACATGGACTGAAACCGTCATTTATGTAAAGTCATGTGTTTAGTGGCCTATTTATACCCTCCTAGACTTCACTAGGAGGTGTTGCTTGCATTTGTGTCATTTACATTTTCTTTTTCAATAAAACACATACAAGTTTACCTTTCTCTCTCTACTCTCTCTCACTAACATGGATTTCATCTTCTTCCATCAAACCCGACCACCCGAATCACATAATCAACATAAACTTACGATCCAACAGTAATCCATGTTTAATTGAATAGGGTTGATTCCTGAGGACTCGATAATAATGTTTTATTTATAGCTTGATTACTAATCACTTTAGCTATTCAATGGAAAACGTGTGAGGGTGCGTGTAATATCATGAACTCATTTTACTTTAAAAATAAGGAAGTGTTGTAATGTTTTTATAGATTTGCAAGGACAAAGACGTTAAGCCTCATGTGTGGGAAGAAAGACGACCCTGTGGAAGAATTAATGGATGAAGATGTTGATGCATATGAATTCGGGTTTACTTTTGGTTTGGAAAAGGGGATGGCTAAAGCACTTGAGCTTGCAGTAGCCGATCAGTGGTGTGAAGTTTCTTGGGAGGTTCAAAAGTGAGCCAACAATTCAGTTTGGTTCACAAGATGCAAGATCTTTGGGTCGATAACGTAGAAGACGAAGAGGTGATAATTATCACAATTCTCTTTTCGGGATAATGTCAAATGCTCGAGAGGGTGACAACAGTATACACTTGGTGTTACCAAGATCTAAAAGCATTGTTGTTGGAGGTGGAGAGAGGGAAAACCCAGGTAGGGTGATTGTAAGTTGCCCCGAGAAAGGAGACATTGTGGGGAAGCTTGTCTTCTTACCGACGACCTTCCATGAGTTGCTCGACATCGGTGTAAAAAAGTACGGTTTTTTGGCATCGAAAGTTGTAAACAAAGAGGGGGCAGAAGTAGATGATATAGAAGTAGTTACGGGTGGTGATCATTTGTTATGTATTATGCAGAAAATAAGCAGAAGCCACTAGCCGAAGTTCTACAGGAGTTTGATCTACCACCTGCTATCTTTCCATGTTAAGCTAGAAAATAAGTGCTGGATGTAGAAAAGAAAACACTAAGTGTGAAGTACTGAGTTATAGAGATACGTCTATTTTAAGGTTTTCAATGAGTGTGACGGGTCACATTGAGAAAGGAAAGCTAACATATATACAAGGTCTGAAGACGAAAGTGGTAATATGGGTGAAAGTAACATCCACTGTTACTGAAGACTCAAAGCTGCATTTCCAAGCGGGGTTGAGGAAGACGAGGGAAAGAAAAGTTTATCAAGTTGTTAGAGATGGGGTGCCTATCGATAAGTTCTAAATAAACTATAACATATTTAGTAATTATATGTAAATATGTTATTTGCATGTTGTAAACCCCCAAACAAAAAAGAGTTGGTTATAAAAAGTTTACCAAAAAAAAAAAAAAAAAAAAAAAAAACAAAAAACAAAAAAAAAAAAAAAAAAAAAAAATTATTACAAAAATGATGCACCAGCTAAGAACTGAAACCAGGTATATACCAGGTACTGTGCAACCCATTCCCACTACAGTTACATGTTGTGTTCGTATTAACCCAATTCTTGTCAGTTACAGGTCAGATTATTGGCTGTGTCAAGAATTACGAGCCTCTATCTATAATATTAGAGCTATGAAAGGTGGTAAAATAAAGTTGGGTTGGTCTGGTCTTGCACTTTGCATTGACAGAAATAGTGTTTATGTGATTAGTAAGTTATTTTGATCTTTGGTAGGTTGATCAGTCATATAATAGTACGTATTATACTATTGTCAAACTTGTAGTATTTGATTTATGCCACGACAGTACAACAATTAGAAGCCGGTGAGGCGAGGCGCAGATGTATTCGAGTGAAAAGTATATGAAAAATGAGGGAAATAAAGTGAAAATGTATTATAAATTGGAGTAAGATCATCGAAGGTGATTCATGTGTTAATAAGGATGTTAGGTCCTCTTGGGAGGTGTCAGATGAGAAGTTTGTAAAAAGTGGGTTTGGGGATAGGGAAAAATGTTGGAGCTTTAATGAGCGGAATGATTTTAGTGAACGAAATAGGAAGTTGTATGCATTAGTTGATCGAATGATATAGTGATTGTTTTATAGAATTTATGTAGTACGAAAAACGTAGCGTAAAAACATTAGGATAAGATTTATATGTGATTAAATTTTGTTCGTAAACGGGCATAATATGCAGTAATTCACTAACGAGACCTAGAGAAAGGATATGATTTATCACATATCAAATGAAAATCACAAGTCATGCCCTCCCCTTGGGTGGGGCGATACAAATACAACATCAAGTTATATTAAACACTAAAAATTCTAATAAAATATAAAGAAAGACATGTATTGTATTAAAAAAAATGACATTCTTCAAAAGTAAAACAACCAATTAAAAATTACAAAGCATGCCCGCCCATCGGGCGGGCTATGACCACTAGTGTGTATATATATATATATATATATATATATATGGTAGGGATAGAATAAGAAGATTAATTAAAATAAGAAGGGTAATAAGTAATTATAGCCACACATTTTTATATGGGAGGGGAAATTTGAATGAAGATGCATCCATTTTTATAGGTGCATCTAGAATGTGTGGTTGTGATTACTTCTTATCCTTCCTATTTTAATTATTCTTCCTATTTGATCCTATATATATATATATATATATATATATATATATATATATATATATATATATATATAATGAAGCATTCAAATGAGAAGCCTAAATTTTATGAGAACGCGAGAAGTAATCCTAACCACTTATTTTTAATCTAAACGCTAATATTAGTTAACCAACTTTTTGAAATTATTAAAAAAAAATCGAAAATTTTTAAAAAAATTTCTAAAATTTTTTTAAAAAAATTAAAAAAAAAAAATTTCAAAAAAAAAGTTTTCGAATTTTTTTTTTCGAAAAAAGATTTCGAATTTTTTTTCCCAAAAAATATTTTTTCGAAATTTTTTTTTCCAAAATTTTTTTTTCGAAGATTTTTTTTCCGAAAAAACTTTTTCCGAAATTTGTTTTTGCGAAATTTTTTTTCTGGAATTTTTTTCGTCACATGTGAAAAAAAATTTGGAAATTTTCACGAAATCTTTGACATGTGTGAATTTTTTTTCGTCACATGTGAAAATAATTTCGTTGTATGTGAACTTTTTTTAGTCACATGTGAAAATAAAAATTCCGTCAAAAAACTTCTTTCTTTGTCACATGTGAAAAAAAAAATTATCACATGTGAAAAAAAGTTTCAAAAATTTTTTTTCGAAAATTTTTTGAAAATTTTTCAAAAATATTTTCGAAATTTTTTTGAAAATTTTTCAAAAAAAATTTTGAAAATTTTCAAAAAAAGTTTCGAATATTTTTTGAAAATATATTAAAAAAAATTTCGGAAATTTTTCAAAAAAATTTTCAGAAAATTTTTCGTAATTTTTATGAAAAATTTTCGAATTTTTTTAGAAATTTCAATAAGTTAGTTGAATAATATTATACATTAGATCAAAGATAAAGAAGGATAAAATGAATGGATATGAATAGTTCCCGCGTTCTTAAAAAATTAGATTTATAACATGGATGGCCCTATATATATATATATATATATATATATATATATATATATATATATATATATATATATATATATATATATATAGGGGGACTTTCTTACGAGAACCATCTTATCTGCGAGAACTGAGAGAACCACAA
Source organism: Artemisia argyi (assembly GCA_030686995.1). Classification (NCBI taxonomy): domain Eukaryota; kingdom Viridiplantae; phylum Streptophyta; class Magnoliopsida; order Asterales; family Asteraceae; genus Artemisia; species Artemisia argyi. Next base: position 88,477,818 of record CM060701.1, on the reverse strand, counting down.
AAAACATACATGTACGACTTTTAAAGTAAAATAAAAATATATGCAAATCATCAATAATCATATGCATCCACATATGTTCTTCAATATCATCATGTACTCATCCTCTTTTTTCATAAAAACTTTACACACGGCGGCAATATTGTCGTTGTATGTCTTATAAGAACATACATGCACACCTTCAAAGAAAACTTTTGTATTTTCAATTTCTTATCAAATTTTTTTAGAACAACTGTTTTTTTTGAAACATTTATGTTGTTTTTAGAACATATGTGCAAAAATACAATTATTGAAGGCGTACATGTATATTTTTGTTGGTTCTCTCAGTTCTCGCGGATAAGATGTTTTTCGCAAGAAAGTCTCAAAATATATATATATATATATATATATATATATATATATATATATATATATATATATATATATATATATATATATATATATATATATATATATATATATATATATATTGGTATTAAGAAGATACAAAGGTTAAAAAGATAGGGGGAATTGTGCTCATTTAATCGGTTGGCATGCAAATCGAAAGAATGAAAAGGTTGGGGTGAGATACGGTCTTGATCGGTTGAGCTAGTGGGGGCGACGCGGTCAAGATGTCGGTCGGTTGGGGTGGCAACCGAACCATTAGCATTAGCCTTATAATAGTGGATATTATACACGAGAAATGTTGCCTATGGAAATCTCCTGAAACAAGACGAGAAATTGCCAAATAGAGTTATTTCCAATGATTTCTGTTTTAGCTTAACAAAAAAACATAACAATAGTTTTTAAACAACATTATACAGCTGAAAGAGTTGACATAGCTATTTGATAATCATTTAACCAATCTTTTGGTCATCAACATATAACTTGTGCCCCTCGGGCACAAGTTAAAAAAATTCATTTATAAAAATGTGAGCTCGACTTGACCAATAGAAAATTGGAAAATTAGGTGGTTTAGCTAGTTCGTGATGTTAAGAATTGCGCACGTACTCTTTTTTACAAATCATAGAATAGGGAACAAGAAAAATGGGATTAAATGTGATTTTCATGTGATCTAAAGTCAACTAGAAATTTGATCTAAAGTCAACTAGAAATTTGTTAAAAAATAACACATGAAAACAAGATGTTTAAGAGCACAAGGCGAGTAATGTCGACAACTGAGCAGAACTTATAGCAAGGACAATATCATTTATTTAAGTCAGTTAACCGATATTGAGATTGATTCCAACGTGCATATCAATGTCTAACCATGGTGCTCATCTAAGTGTTGAGGGTTCTCAAGTACTGTGTAGGGACAAAGTTGTAGAGTAGGGTGTGTTGCTGTTTGACGTTTGAAAAATATAACATGCAATCAGAATCCTGATAGAACAGGGGATGTGAACATGTGATAGACTACATAGTTTACACGGATGGTGTTTGTTGTTCTTATAGTGCAAATTCAAAGTGTTCCAGATTTTCCTAAGGTTAACTCCTTTCTTATGCAAATTCAAAGTTCAATAACATCAAGACCAAAACCATTACACCAAAGCGTCATGGCTATGAGCAGTCAGTAAAATTGGCAGTAGCATATATATGATGGAAGTTAAAGTATAACGTGGTTAGTTTATTACAATCTTCTTGTTACACTACAATGTTTAAGCACATCTATTTACTACAAAAGGTAAGGGGGCTAAACCTTCGGTCCCCTTCTAGCACAATCACTGAAATGCAGTTCAATATTATCAACGTTCAACATCAGTGCACTAAACTTCACTTGCATCCGTGTATCGGAAATGTTCGACGCGTTCACATTTCATACTCATTAAGCACACCAAGGGCACAAGGATTCCTCGGCTAAGTGATGTGAATAAATAGAAAGCTAAAGCCCATTAAGTGCACAAGTACAACAGTTTGTGAGTATTGGGAAAGTGAAGTTAACAAGCATCACATATAATCTACTTTTCATGATGTCCAAAAGAAAATCTTATTTCATCGGCTGATCCCCAAGTTAGAGTGAACAGTGATTCCATTATCACGTCAAACACTGACGCTTTGATATATACATATGCACAAATACACAACAAAAAGCATAGTAGTAAACCAAACACATTATTGCTATTATTATTACATGTATATTACGAGTAGGTTACCCAATTCCAAATCGAAAAACTATATGAAAAATGCATCAATAAAGTTGTAAGACAGGCCGTTTACCTAGCCTTTTGATTTCCCTATCCATCTGACCGGTGATCATCAAAACAAACATCTTGAAATCACAGAACAAAGACCAAATTGGATGACCAAAAGTTGCAGGTATGTTTCCTTCAACATAAAAATGACTATACCAAGCCAAACCATAACCAAATAAAGGCACAAAGAACAAGAACCACCAATTAAACAAAACTGCATATATAAAACACAAAAAACTCGAAAGTGTCCCAGCAAAATGCCATCTTCTTGTCGCTGGTTTTGAGTGTTGATTCATATAAAACAACCAGAATTCATCCATATTCCTGAAATTCATCATCTTTTTCCAAAACCCAAATTGGATATTCCTTTAAAACATGAAAAAGATGCCTAATCTGATGGAAAAACCTTAAGATTCTGAGACTTTTGATAGGGTTTCAAAAGGGTTGACTTTTTGTTTTGTTGAAACATAAAAACATGAAGATGGGTTGGTTAGAGAATCAAGAAATAGGTGTAGTGATTATGGAGTTTGGAGAATAACTGTTTGGTGTTGATGATGGTCGAATTGCAACCTCAAGTTTTGCACCTACTTTGTGACTTCCCTTTGTCTAATTGGTCTTTTGCCTATTTTTGTCTTACAAATTTCGCATTCCTTTAACAATTATTTTTAATGTATTTTTCAAAAGTGGTATATTGTTGAAATTATTTCTAAAAATTTTAAACACCCAAATTACCCTTTTTCCTCATATAAACTCACAGGTATTCATGAGATATCGTAAACCACTAACAAACATGAAAGTCACTCACTTCACATGCATACTTGCAGAGATTACTCTTAATTTTAATCCTTCTTTTTTTCTTATTTTTTTTTTTATCCTCCAAAAATTGTTGTATTGAAAATGAAATCACAAAAGGATTCAAACGATGAAACACACTTACAAGATGCAAGAAGACATCCTAAATACAATGGCTTCTTGAAAAAAAAAATTGCTACTCTCACTCACTAAATTAAGACTAATTGTTATCGACAAAGTGAGAACTACTAACTAAAAGTGAGATCATAAGCTTAACTTGAACTCTCGAGCACTTATGAAGCATAATGTAACACCCCCATTTTTACAGATAGCAGCAGAAGCTAAATCTAAGTTATTACCTCATTGATACTGATGCAGGATTTACCGACCATGTATTAAATTTATAATAGTCTCGTCTACCTAATGCACTAACGGGCAGTGTACCCGGTCGTGTGAAGTATAGCTAGATGGTAAAGCCAAGGTCGTCCCAAGAGCTAAAGTGCGGAGAATATCTAAGTTTAAATGTCACTAAATAAAAGAGGTGTTTTAATTGATTTAATTAAACTAAAGAAATAAATAACGATTTAGATAAACAAAGCAAATACCAAGTAAAAGAAATCAGATAAAGAAAGTACTGTCAACCTAATTACTACTCTTATTATTAACATGATAAGTTTTCTATATATACATCCTATCGTTTTATCTGGGGGTTCAATTCAATAGGCTCAGTTGGTCAAATCACCTATCCTATTTCCCATAATCCCATACTCCGATATCTAAGGATTTTAACCTTAGTGATGAACAGAGGTCTCCGGTTGACTATGTTGAGTCATTAAGTGCCTCTACTGACTTAGATTGGCCTAACGGGAAGTGTTGTCACTTACACCTCCCCTCTAACTTCTTAAGTAAATCTATTAGGTAGGTGATCCTTTAGTCAATTCGTACATGTATGGTGATGGAAGCGTCTACGGTTCGTCTTAACCATCACCAAGTCACAACTTTCTAATGAAATGCGAGCACAGTCACATCGTACATTCCCCTCGAAGGACTACCCAATATCAAAACCCTTAAAGCTAAAGTGTCCAAGGACAAGCTAAGAAAGTATACAAATAAAACGACTAAAGATGCGGGAAAACTAAATCATATCAATAAGAATTTCATAATCAGGCTAACATCAAAAGGTGTTTAGCCACTCATGTTTAATAATGCAGAAAAACAAGTGTTTAACATAACAAATGTAAACATTGAATTAATACAAATCAAATGAATGAATAAACTTATGGTTATGGCGTGAATTCTCCCTTGGAATGGACTTGTATGCTGATAGAACTTCGTTCCTCTTGCTCCCTGAATTCCCCCAAGCTTCTGTGTATTGAAAAGTGAATGATAAAACTCGAAATTAGGACTGGTATTTATAGGCCCGACATTGCTACGGCGTAGCTATATGGATGGCTACGCCGTAGCCTTTGATAATAACATATGCGCCGTAGCTTGATCAAGAGCTACGATCATAGTTTCCTCAGTAGACACATCTACGGCGTAGTTATGATGGGACTACGCCGTAGTTTCTTCTTTGGCCTCGAAAGTTCTCTTCTGCTTGATTTTAAGGTCTATGTTGTAAGTGTAATACTCCGTAAAATCCCAGGTCATTTATTAATGCTAATTATCGACACTATTCTAAACTAAGACATTTTTGCGGGCTAATTTGAAATTTTTATATGAGACACCGTTTGTTTGACACCCGATTATGTTTTGTCACCTGATATCACCCGATTGTCACTCTTTGATGTCACCCAATGAGGTTAACACCGGTAACTCCCACTTGCGACCTGACACCCTAATTGGACACCGATATATTATTAATATATATAACGATATATATATATATATATATATATATATATATATATATATATATATATATATATATATATATATATATATATATATATATATATATATATATATATATATATATATATAAATATAAATATGTATACGTATAAACGACACCGTTTATATTTTCATGGTTTTCACGAACCGACACCGATACCGAAACTAAAGTATGAGAGCACTAGTCACCGACACCCTATTTTTGTTTGGGCCTCATGTCACCCTTAGCCCAAGTTTCTTTCTTTCTTTTACCCTAATGCTGGGCCGAGCACACCACAAGCCCACCTCAACTTTATTTTTCACTTGTAATTCATTTGGGCCTTGTGTCCTCAAGCCCGTATGGCTGTTTGTTTTTCTTTGCGATACTTGCTACTCAAACGAACCAAGCTTGTGCACAACATGGACATTACACACGTTTTCTCCTTGGTTCCCTACTCCCTCGACACCAAGCACACTATCCTCTTTTGACTTTGTTTCATGCGACAATGAACCACCCTATGAAGCCGTCAAACCGTTGGGTATTTACAATACACACCTAGTAACCTTAACCGACTAATACCCCATGGGTCGAGTGTTTCATGTTCCCCAACATATATACCACATGTGCTCTTAATCCTATTTGTTTATTACCCTAGTAACCCAAGCTATGATTAAACTAATCAAAATAAGCCATCATTGCTCCCTTTCTCCACAACTCGACTTGACTAGGAATCAAGGACAAGGGACATGGTTGTCCACCCTCGAATGACAACAAAGAAACATGTTTCACATGAACAAACACCCAACTACTCATGCCTCCCCTATAAAAGCCACATTTAATGATCCTTCCTCACAAACTTACAAACTCTCAAACAAAGAAAACCACTACACTTCTCTTGTTGCTGCTGTCGAACTTTAGAGGGAGAACGAGAAGGAATTGGGAAAGAAAAAGGAAAGTGTTGGGTTATAACAAAGCTTGAACAAGGTATTGGGTTAAGAAGGAGCTCACGGATCTAGTTGTTTTCTTGCTCTCACCTCGTACGCACGACACCATCACCACCAAGAATCCTTGGTGTTGTAAGTTACTCAAAACTCATTTCATTTTGTTCATTTCTTGTCTTCATATATGTCGCACCATGTGAACATTTAGAGATATAAATCTAGTACTAAACTTAACAACTCAAAAACTCATTTTGACACTTTACTTTGGCACAATATCTCTCGATCTATACGTTCATGTCACACGTATTTTTACTTGACACATATCTTAACTTGGTAAACTATCAAACTAGCGTAACATGCATATTATACGCGATCTTATGCTACGAAAACTAAGCCTAAACCAAACCTGTGTCGAGCACTCCTTTATATAAAATAAAATGTCACTTGGGCCTAGTTTGGGCTAACGAGCCCATTTTGTTTCCAAAGGAGATTTTCGGTTCAAAAATTTGGAAAAATATAGCGAGAGCATAAAACTGAATTTTGAAGATTTTATAAGTTGTAAACACTACTTTTATTGTACCAAAGAGTTTGTTTTTCAAAAACTTAATCAAGGACTATTTTAGCAAAAAGTCGCGTTAAAGGACTAAAAGTGACAAATCATGAAAACTTTCGGACTAAATATCATATTATCGATTTCTAATAGAAGTTGAGGGTGAAAACTGTAATTTTTAAAAGTTTGAGGAACAAAGTGTAAAAAAGTACTAAAAGGACTAAAAAGTAATTCTTTTTGACCAAGGGGTAAAAAGTGTAACTTTATTAAAATCAAGGGCAAATTTTGACAAAAGGATATTTTAACTTTTTTATAAACTTATATATTGTAACTTTTAAAATAAATATGAACTTTTACTAAAAATATTTAATTATAAATATTTTTATTAAACAATATTATTTTCACAAATAAATAAATATTTAATAGACACCGTTTTGAAACAACGTTACAAATAACTACGTAAAGTTATTTTGGAATATGTTAAGACACCCAAACGGATATCACTGTACACAAGACATATCACATGTCATTTACGAATCGAATCTAAAACACCGATAACCATGTATTATTTAGGTCGCAAGTCGGAGGAATTTCATTGCTAGACGTAGCAGTACACCATCACTTTTAAGCACCATTGTGATTCACACACACCTGTCAGGTGAGTTCATGGACCCACATTTTAATTGTTTTTAAACCCCGTGGGGAGATACGTGCTATCAATCGAACACAAGTATTTTCTGTATGCTGTTACCACCTGATATTGCCTAAGTTGACACCTGTGCTACAAGTCCCTCATATCACGAACCTTAATCACTTGCGAGTGAGCGCGAATATAGTTGATAGATCTATTGGAATGGCAGCCCACCTCTGTCAAGGTGATCACTTGGCAGGAGGTGTGCTATATTCGAGGTACCATGGAAATTTGGCACATTTCCTGTCACCGAGGGCCCCTTGTCATTTACATCCTCTTTGGTGTAGGTGATTGTTATTATCTTTATGATATGTCGAATCAATGTTAAGGCTTGCATTTCGTGAGGCTTAGGAGCAATATTTCACCAGTTTAGTCAAGACCTGTCTATCTTGGCTTGTTTATTTCAAATGCTTGACTTGTGTTCTCACTATTACTATTTAAACTACTACGGATTCACTCAACCTTTGTGTTGACTTTTTAAGCATGTTTATCTCAGGAAATTAGCAGGCATGGTGGCACGGAGCTGGCAAAAGGGCACACAGGACCTCCCTTGTTATTTCAATAATTATATCATTCTTTTCAAACTCATCACTTCTTTTGCGAAACAATTAACATTTTGGAAAAATGTTTGTAACTCTGACTATTTGAGTTTTCATGGAATGATATTGACTATCTTTTGAATTGTTTTCTATGAGTATGACTGTGTACTAAACTGTAATGACCCCGATTAGACTTCCGCTGCTTATCAAATTTTCGGGGTGTTACAGATTGGCATCAGAGCCATGGTTATAGAGAACCAAATGATTTTTCAAAACATTGGACTATAACCTCACCAGATTTTTAAACAAACTATTTATCACCAAAGTGCCATCCGTGCCAGCGCTTGCCAACGTCATGTTTTAAGGTTTGATTTTTAGCACCCATTGCATTTAGTTCACTATGACACTATAATCACTGTGCATGTAGCATTATGTAGACTAAATGACTTATATTACTGCTATTTTTGGGATATTACAGTACCATGTCGCCCCCGGTTATTATTTTGTCCGACAGTGACGACGTCGTGCTGGCATCATCCACCTACCCTACCATTGACCTATCTGACTATGACACCCATGACACCCGAGACACCCATGATTCTGACCATGACACCCTACCTGTATCACATGCCATACCATCTCCTGTTCCATCTGGAGACCCATCTGCTGATACTGAGCCCTTTGAGGAGGGTGAGGTTGCTTCTACACCCATTGATTCTTTTGCTATTCAGCCTCTTTTTCGTCCTGTCTGTGGACCTATGACACAGGGGCAGTACCTTTATGATCAGTACCTGACATCTCAGCAGTTTCTTACGGCTGATGACCGTCCTACACCACCTGCTAGTCACCACACCGGTTTAGATGCTGATGACGAGTCTTCTGACTCCGATACTTCTGACACTGCTGCTTCTATTCCACCACCATCCCCGCCTGCACCGATTCTTCGGCGCAAGCGAGTGAGGATTCTTGAGCCCTATGAGCCTGAGCCTTTCAGAGAGTTGTTTCGATATCATGAGGGAGACTTTACCCACAAATGCACGGCTCGGAAACGAGTCTGTATTTTGCCTGCTTCTACTGTTACACCACCTGTACCTACATCTGTACCATCACCCACATCTGTACTACCATCTGTTTCTATGCCAGAGCTGACACCTGTGGCATCACCAGCACCTTCACCATCACCCGTATCACCCCCACCTGAGCCTCATCCTTACATGCTACCTACTTACACCGCACCCCACTCTTCAGAGGTTTTGCCACCCATGCCACCACCTACAGTTTTCTACTCTCAGACTACTACCGTACCGATACCATCACCTACTTCATCACCTGTTCCATCACCATCACCTGTTCCTACCGAGACCCCCACCTCACCTGGCATTCATAGATTGGTTGATGCCCGCTGATGGTCGTTCTTGTTGGATTACATTCGTAGATGGAGGTTGGTTGAGGGATCACCTAGGGCTGCTGAGCTTGGAGATGGCTCTTCAGCGGTGTTACCGGTCACTGGAGAGCCGATATGCCATACTATCCCTCTTTTGGCTGCTTTCAGAAAGTTGGTTGCCGACAGTGTTGCTGCAGCTTTGGAAGAGCAGGCTGCCGCAATGGCACGAACTAGTAGCAATAACCGAGCAACTGCTGAAAACGAGACCGCTGCAACTCGGAAGTGTACTTATAAGGACTTCATAGCTTGTAAACCATCTCACTTAAAAGGGACTGAAGGAGTGACAGAGCTTGCTCGATGGTTTGAGCGAACTGAGACTGTGTTTGTGAGGAGCGGTTGTGCTGCTGAAAGCAGAGTCTCGTTTGCTACTGGAACATTGTTGGAAGACGCGTTGTCTTGGTGGAACGCAACTGCTCAGAAGATAGGTGTGGAAGAGGCCTATCAGATCAGCTTAGCTGACTTTAAGGAGAAGATGTTGAAGAAGTTCTGCCCTAGAGGTGAGATCAAGAAGCTAGAAGATGAGTTTCACACGTTGGTTGTGAAAGGAAATGATCTCAGGGCTTGTGATAGGAGATTTCAGGAGCTTGCCACACTTTGCCCTTCAAAGGTCCCCAACTTGGAAAAGTTGTTGGAAAGGTACATTGAGGGATTACCCAGGAGCATTGAGGGAAACGTCACCTCGTCAAAGCCTCAATCTTTGGAAGAAGCAATGACTATTGCCTAAAGACTGCTAGACCGGGAGATTAAGCATAACTCTGCTCAGGGGAACAACGATCACAAAAGGAAGTTTGATGATCGGAAGACAAACAACAACAACAACCACAACAGCAACAACAACAACAACAACAGCAGCAACAACAACAACCGTAACCCCAACCGTAACTATCACCATGACAGAAACACCCACCACAATCAACAGAACCGACGACAGGAAGTGGTCAGAGCTTATGTCGCCGCACCAGTTAAGGATGCTAGGTATGCTGGACCTCTTCCATTCTGCGACAAGTGTAAGATGCATCACACTAGACCCTGCTATGCTAGGTGTGGGAAATGTTCAAGGACTGGACATAAGACACAAGATTGCAAGGCTACAGGAGCTAACTTGCAACCCGTGGTTGTAGTATGCCATGCTTGTGGAGAGAAAGGACACTACAAGCGTCAGTGCCCAAATAAGGACAACAATGCACGTGGGAGAGCATACGTGCTGGGAGATGGAAATGTCCAGCAAGATCCGAACGTAGTCACGGGTATGTTCTTTCTAAACAACCTCCTCGTTAAAGTTTTATTTGATTCCGGAGCCAATCAAAGTTTTGTATCTATTTCCCTTGCACCCCTACTTAATATTACACCGACCAAACTAGACACCACGTATGAGATTGAACTAGCCGATGGAAAGCTAGTAAGTACTAACACTATACTCCGAGGTTGCACACTACGAGTACTAGACACCCCATTTGACATTGACCTTATGCCTATTAGACTTGGTAGTTTCGACGTCGTTGTAGGAATGGATTGGCTATCCAAGAACCGCGCTAAGATCATTTGTGATGAAAAGGTCGTTCACATCCCTCTGAATGACGAAACCCTGATTGTTCGCGGAGAGCGAAGTAAGACACGTCTGAGCGTCATTTCTTGCATCAAAGTTGTGAAGTACATCGAACGAGGATGTCAAGTCTTTTTGGCTCAAGTCACCGAGAAGAAGTCGGAAGAGAAGCGACTCGAGGATGTGCCAGTAGTCGGGAAGTTTCCAGAAGTATTTACTGAGGACTTGCCTGGCCTTCCACCGACTCGTCAAGTGGAATTTCAAATTGACTTGATGCCAGGAGCAGCACCCGTAGCACGATCACCCTATAGGCTAGCACCGTCGGAAATGAAGGAGTTATCTGGGCAATTGCAGGAATTGTCAGATAAAGGATTTATTCGCCCAAGTTCATCACCGTGGGGAGCCCCGGTGTTGTTTGTAAAGAAGAAGGATGGAACCTTCAGGATGTGTATCGATTATCGTGAGTTGAACAAACCTACGGTGAAGAATCGATATCCGTTGCCAAGGATTGACGATTTGTTTGATCAACTGCAAGGATCGAGTGTCTACTCGAAGATTGATTTGAGATCGGGTTATCACCAACTGAGAGTTAGGGAAGAAGACATCCTTAACACGGCTTTCAGGACAAGATACGGTCACTACGAATTCCAAGTAATGCCATTCGGTCTAACGAATGCACCCGCTGTATTTATGGACTTAATGAACCGAGTGTGCAAACCCTATTTGGATAAGTTCGTGATTGTATTCATCGATGATATCCTTATCTATTCACGTAGTAAGGAAGAGCACGCAGAACACTTAAAGGCTATACTAACACTGCTCAGAGAAGAGAAATTATACACCAAATTTTCCAAGTGTGATTTTTGGTTTGAGAAGGTACAATTTCTTGGGCATGTTATCGACAGTAAAGGTATTCATGTTGATCCCGCCAAGATCGAAGCTGTTAAAAATTGGGCGTCACCTACGAGTCCTACCGAGATACGCCAATTTTTAGGTCTTGTCGGATACTATCGGAGATTTATTGAAGGTTTTTCAAGGATTGCTAAACCTTTGACTGAGCTAACACAGAAGAAGAAGAAGTTTGACTGGGGAGAGGAACAAGAATCGGCATTTCAGTTCTTGAAGCAGAAGCTTTGTGAAGCACCGATATTAGCACTACCCGAAGGAAGTGAGGACTTCGTGGTATATTGTGACGCCTCAATCCAAGGTTTGGGTGCCATATTGATGCAGAGACTTAAAGTAATCGCTTACGCTTCTAGACAACTTAAACCCCACGAGGAGAACTACACTACTCATGATCTAGAATTAGGAGCGGTGGTATTCGCTCTTAAGATCCGGAGACACTACCTATATGGAACCAAGTGTATGGTTTTCACCGATCACAAGAGTCTTCAGCACATTTTGGATCAAAAGGAGTTGAACATGAGACAACGTCGATGGCTAGAGTTACTAAGTGACTATGATTGTGAGATTCGTTATCACCCGGGGAAGGCAAACGTTGTAGCAGATGCCTTGAGTCGAAAGGAATGACTTAGACCCCTCAGAGTTAGATCATTGGGTATGACAATTAGATCACCACTTCCTTATCAAATTCTTGAAGTTCAAGCTGAGGCCCTTAAGGAAGAGAATAGACCGCACGAGAAGATTTACGGCATGCCAGAAAGCACAAATGGATTTGTCAAGAAACCAGATGGAAGGCTGTGTTTCAAGGACAGAAGTTGGATTCCATTGTATGGAGGAATAAGAGACCTCATCATGCATGAGTCTCATAAGTCTAAATATTCCATTCATCCTGGTTCGGACAAGATGTATCACGATCTAAAGAAGTTGTATTGGTGGCCAAACATGAAAGCTGACATTGCAGAGTATGTCAGTAAGTGTTTAACCTGCTCAAGAGTAAAGGCTGAACATCAAAAACCATCCGGTCTTTTGATTCAACCCGAGCTACCAATGTGGAAATGGGAAAGGATTACAATGGACTTCATTACGAAATTACCCAAGACATCGAGTGGGTTGGACACTATTTGGGTTGTTGTCGATCGTCTCACGAAGTCAGCGCACTTCTTGCCAATCAAAGAGACTGATGATATCGACGTTCTTGCACGTTTATACCTAAAGGAGATAGTTTCCCGGCATAGAGTGCCGATTTCGATTATCTCCGACCAAGACAGCCGTTTCACGTCTAGCTTTTGGCGATCTTTACAGAAAGCCTTAGGAACTAAGTCAGATATGAGTACCGCTTACCATCCACAGACTGATGGTCAAAGTGAAAGGACTATACAGACCCTAGAGGACATGCTTAGGGCATGTGTGATTGATTTTGGAAAGGGCTGGGATAAACACCTACCATTAGCGGAATTCTCATATAACAACAGTTATCACGCTAGTATTAAGGTTGCACCGTTTGAAGCACTTTATGGAAGAAAGTGTCGATCACCAGTTTGTTGGGCTGAGATTGGAGATGTACAACTCTCGGGTCCCGAGTTGATTCTTGAAACCACTGAGAAAATAGTAAAGATTAGGCAACGATTACAAGCCGCTAGGGATCGGCAAAAGAGTTATGCCGATGTGCGAAGGAAACCAATAGAGTTTCAAGTTGGAGACAAGGTCATGCTTAAGGTATCACCTTGGAAAGGGATGATTAGGTTTGGAAAACGTGGAAAGTTAAATCCAAGATACGTTGGACCCTTCGAGATCATTGAAAGGATCGGTCCCGTGGCATACAAACTTGAATTACCTGAGGAATTCAGTAGAGTACACCACACCTTTCACGTGTCAAATTTGAAAAAGTGTTTATCAGATGAAACACTCGTGATTCTGTTGAAAGAGATCAGGATCGATGATAAGTTGAACTTTATTAAGGAACCCGTTGAGATTATGGATAGGGAGGTCAAACGACTCAAGCATAGTCGCATTCCCATTGTTAAGGTCAGATGGAACTCTAAGAGAGGACCCGAGTTCACTTGGGAGCGCGAGGATCAAATTCGTGCCAAATACCCACAACTATTTGATGAGACAACCCCGAGCACCGATTCAACTTTGGATTCCGGGACGAATCCAATCTAACGGGTGGGTACTGTAATACTCAATAAAATCCCAGGTCATTTATTAATGCTAATTATCGACACTATTCTAAACTAAGCCATTTTTGCGGGCTAATTTGAAATTTTTATATGAGACACCGTTTGTTTGACACCCGATTATGTTTTGTCACCTGATATCACCCGATTGTCACTCTTGGATGTCACCCAATGAGGTTAACACCGGTAACTCCCACTTGCGACCTGACACCCTAATTGGACACCGATATATTATTAATATATATAACGATATATATATTAATTATTACGAATAATTATCACTATGTATATATAAGCAGTGTTGCAAAAATCGGCCGAATCGGCCGATTAATCGGAGATTAATCGGTAATCGGCCCAGGACCTTGGAGAGAATTCCACGGAAATCGGCCGATTAATCGGCCGAGTCAAGAAAATCGGCCGATTAATCGGTAAAAAATCGCTAATCGGCCCCGGACCGCCTCAGTACCGATTCACGATTTTTTCAACATTGTGTATATATATATATATATATATATATATATATATATATATATATATATATATATATATATATATATACGTATAAACGACACCGTTTATATTTTCATGGATTTCACGAACCGACACCGATACCGAAACTAAAGTACGAGAGCACTAGTCACCGACACCCTATTTTTGTTTGGGCCGCATGTCACCCTTAGCCCAAGTTTCTTTCTTTCTTTTACCCTACTGCTAGGCCGAGCACACCACAAGCCCACCTCAACTTTATTTTTCACTTGTAATTCATTTGGGCCTTGTGTCCTCAAGCCCGTATGGCTGTTTGTTTTTCTTTGCGATACATGCTACTCAAACGAACCAAGCTTGTGCACAACATGGACATTACACACGTTTTCTCCTTGGTTCCCTACTCCCTCAACACCAAGCACACTATCCCCTTTTGACTTTGTTTCATGCGACAATAAACCACCTTATGAAGCCGTCAAACCATTGGGTATTTACAATACACACCTAGTAACCTTAATCGACTAATACCCCGTGGGTCGAGTGTTTCGTGTTCCCCAACATATATACCACATGTGCTCTTAATCCTATTTATTTATTACCCTAGTAACCCAAGCTATGATTAAACTAATCAAAATAAGCCATCATTGCTCCCTTTCTCCACAACTAGACTTGACTAGGAATCAAGGACAAGGGACATGGTTGTCCACCCTCGAATGACAACAAAGAAACATGTTTCACACGAACAAACACCCAACTACTCATGCCTCCCCTATAAAAGCCACATTTAATGATCCTTCCTCACAAACTCTCAAACAAAGAAAACCACTACATTTCTCTTGTTGCTGCTGTCGAACTTTAGAGGGAGAACGAGAAGGAATTGGGAATGAAAAAGGGAAGTGTTGGGTTATAACAAAGCTTGAATAAGGTATTGGGTTAAGAAGGAGCTCACGGATCTAGTTGTTTTCTTGCTCTCACCTCGTACGCACGACACCATCACCACTAAGAATCCTTGGTGTTGTAAGTTACTCAAAACTCATTTCATTTTGTTCATTTCTTGTCTTCATATATGTCGCACCATGTGAACATTTAGAGATATAAATCTAGTACTAAACTTAACAACTCAAAAACTCATTTTGACACTTTACTTTGGCACAATATCTCTCGATCTATACGTTCATGTCACACATATTTTTACTTGACACGTATCTTAACGTGGTAAACAATCAAACTAGCGTAACATGCATATTATACGAGATCTTATGCTACGAAAACTAAGCCTAAACCAAACCTGTGTCGAGCACCCCTTTATATAAAATAAAATGTCACTTGGGCCTTGTTTGGGCTAACGAGCCCATTTTGTTTCCAAAGGAGATTTTCGATTCAAAAATTTGGAAAAATATAGCGAGAGCATAAAACTGAATTTTGAAGATTTTATAAGTTGTAAACACTACTTTTATTGTACCAAAGAGTTTGTTTTTCAAAAACTTAATCAAGGACTATTTTTGCAAAAAGTCGTGTTAAAGGACTAAAAGTGAAAAATCATGAAAACTTTCGGACTGAATAGCATATTATCGATTTCTAATAGAAGTTGAGGGTGAAAACTGTAATTTTCAAAAGTTTGAGGAACAAAGTGTAAAAAAGTACTAAAAGGACTAAAAAGTAATTCTTTTTGACCAAGGGGTAAAAAGTGTAACTTTATTAAAATAAAGGGCAAATTTTGACAAAAAGATATTTTAACTTTTATATAAACTTATATATTGTAACTTTTAAAATAAATATGAATTTTTACTAAAAATATTTAATTATAAATTTTTTTATATAACAATATTATTTTCGCAAATAAATAAGTATTTAATAGACACCGTTTTGAAACAATGTTACAAATAACTACGTAAAGTTATTTTGGAATATGTTAAGACACCCGAATGGATATCACCGTACACAAGACATATCACATGTCATTTACGAATCGAATCTAAAACACCGATAACCATGTATTATTTAGGTCGCAAGTCAGAGGAATTTCATTGCTAGACGTAGCAGTACACCATCACTTTTGAACACCATTGTGATTCACACACACCTGTCAGGTGAGTTCATGGTCCCACATTTTAATTGTTTTTAAACCCCGTGGGGAGATACATGTTATAAATTGAACACAATTATTTTCTGTATGCTGTTACCACCTGATATTGCCTAAGTTGACACCTGTGCTACAAGTCCCTCATATCACAAACCTTAATCACTTGCGAGTGAGCGCGAATATAGTTGATATATCTATTGGAATGGCAGCCCACCTCTGTCAAGGTGATCACTTGGCAGGAGGTGTGCTATATTCAAGGTACCATGGAAATTTGGCACATTTCTTGTCACCGAGGGCCCCTTGTCATTTACATCCTCTGTGGTGTAGGTGATTGTTATTATCTTTATGATATGTCGACTCAATGTTAAGGCTTGCGTTTCGTGAGGCTTAGGAGCAATATTTCACCAGTTTAGTCAAGACCTGTCTATCTTGGCTTGTTTATTTCAAATGCTTGACTTGTGTTCTCACTATTACTATTTAAACTACTATGAATTCACTCAACCTTTGTGTTGACTTTTTAAGCATGTTTATATCAGGAAATTAGCAAGCATGGTGGCACGGAGCTGGCAAAAGGGCACACAGGACCTCCCTTGTTATTTCAATAATTATATCAATCTTTTCTAACTCATCACTTGTTTTGCGAAATAATTAACATTTTGGAAAAATGTTTGTAACTCTGACTATTTGTGTTTTCATGGAATAATATTGACTATCTTTTGAATTGTTTTCTATGAGTATGACTGTGTACTAAACTGTAATGACCTCGATTAGACTTCCGCTGCTTATCAAATTTTCGGGGTGTTACAGTAAGTGGAGAGAGGCTACTCCGTAGTGCCCTTTGATGTGTTACTATGCCGTAGTTAAGGTTGTGGCTACACCGTAGTCTTCGTAAATAATTGCTATGGCGTAGGTAGATGGAGCATCTACACAGTAGTTAATGCATAATCCGCATACTTCAATGATTTTTATCAAAAGCCTTCCAAATCCGCGTCTTTTCGTTCCTTTGTTCATCTTTTCCCTGAAAACATAATATAAACAAATAAGAGTATATATCCTAACATATTAACATAAAAGATGAACAATATAGGGGGAAATTAACACTAAAAACCGGGTACTATTTGATGTTATCAAATATCCCCCCACTTAAACTCTACTTGCCCTAAAGTAGACCTTATTAGAATAATTCTCAAAAAGTTATCTCCCAAGAAACTAAAAAATATGAATCTAAAAATTTCATATGCTAGAATATATCAAAGCCGAACACCTCACGAAATGGGAACAAACACTCATGCTCTCTCTCCTAATCTAAGTGTTAATTTCGGGGTGATCACTCAACGCACAGTCATATAATATATTCTATCATAGGCTTGGCGGTTACACAAATCTCCACAACTAGAGCTAAGGTCAAAACAATTCTCAAAGGCAATATTGGGTGAATAATAAGGCTTTGGGTGTCCTGTTGTTACTAACATACTACGGGGAAGGCGACAAAGGCAATGGTACATGACCGGAACACCGGGCAAGACACCAATGATTGCTCGATTCCCTCACATAAGCATGATTCACAACTAATGGGTAGGATAAGACATAGGATTCACAATAATTATGTAAAATGAAAAAAAATAACCGAGTTGCTACCACTTGCCGTTCATCCAAGGTCAAAGCTCAAAGACTTAAACATTGGATCATAACAAGTGAATGTACCATTGGAGGACGTCATTATGGGCACAACACTTGGTCTTTAAATCTTCAATAACAATCGAGGTAGCCTCCTCGATGCTGAATCTTCATAAGCTCATAAACATGGTGCCATAAACAATTGCACCAGAAAGATAAACTATTTACATACTGAATATCACATTATTTATTTATTATTATTTTTTATTTCTATTTTTATTTTTATTTTTATTATTATTATTTTTTTCAATAACTATTACAAGAAAAAGAAATACATCCCCCCACTTCAGATGAATCATACTTGGAATAAACTGGGGGATTTCAAATGATCTTCAAAGGTAGGTCTTCAATGTAGGCATGATTTCTGGTCTCTTTACTCGAACCACAGACTAGATCAAGTATCAACTTCTCAATTATAAATCAAGACTATACGGTAGGCTAAGGCGAATAGGTGTATCGAAAAATTTATAATATGGGTGAGAAACGAAAGGATAGGCTCAAAAGGGTGTAACTAGGGGTATCTTGCACTAAAGATGGGTGCAACAAAAGGGTTTAAACATGGGGGTCGAAGAGTCAATGTGACTAATCGATAAACATACACATATAGGCTTTTTGGGTGATAATCCTAAAATACTACCTTTTCAAAAAGTTTCTTCCAAATGCGTCAAGTAATCTCAACACACTACTCGTCTATGGTCTCAAAATGATGTAAAGGCCAAGTTCTAAAGTCTACACACTACCGGCACACTCATATTTTGGTGGATTTAGGTAAATCAGGGGAAAATGAAAAGGTTAAACCTCACCATGGGAATAAAGGTTAATGTGCTCGGCTAAGGTCTATTCTAGTTAGGTTCGAAAAAACATGTCAAAATTTTTAAGAATGGCATATTTTTCAAAATAAACTAGAAAAAATGGGGCAAATAATAGTTCAAGTTACATTCTACTTCGGTCCCCCCACTTGAAATGTACAAAGTTCCTTTTGTACGCAAATAATGAGAATATAGGAGATAAGTAGAATAGGAACGAGAACTTCCATGAAAGTTGCTCTTGAAAATAGTAGAAGGATCATGTTTGAGAAAACGTGCCTTCGCTTCACCTAAAGAGCAATCTTCGTATCCCTGAAATCACGAAACAACCACAAGCATAAAACATAAAAAAGAAAAATAAAAAGAAAATAGAAATCCTAACTCACTTTCATGAGAATCACGGTTGCATTTAGCATATGCAACAAGCCTTTTAAACCCCTTGGTGTCCCAAGTGGACGGGTGAAGTCTCGTGAGGGTTTACAGTGAATCACCCACAAAGTTCATTTTAAAACTAATACAAGGTTTATGAATGTTTTGTACTAAAAATCTTTTGAAATTAGATGGTACAGGAGAAATCTATGGCGTAGTAGCAATTATGGCTACGCCTTAGTTGTAAAATTCTTACAGAATGACATTTGGGGGGAGCTACGGCGTAGCTACCGAGTGGGCTATGCCGTAGGCTTTTCCTGGGGGGGGGGGGGGGGGGTTCTATAGTAGAAACTCCATTGTTGGCTCAATTTATCGTCCCCCTTCTCTTTTACCTACAAAAATCAGTAGAACAAAACATTCAAAACTAAACTACGCTAATAAAATGAAAAACTGATGATAATTCGGGTTGTCTCCTGAAAGAGCACTTTTGTTTACTATCAAGTCTTTAAGTTAGACTCATTGCCGCAGTTAGTCAGCAGATCGCACACCAAGTTGGGTGTGCATTTCTTACCTTATCAAATTTTTGAATTTTTTGCCATTCATTCGTCTAACCGGTAGTTGTTTATCTATTTTCTTATCGATGCTTATGAAACTTCCTATTCCATCCATTGTGTATTTATGAACTTTAAAAGTTTCAACCTTTATTTCTGGTGGATCATATCTGTTTCCTTCCAACTGACAGTTGTGTACTTCCATAGCTTCCAATTCTACTTCATGCCAAAACTTTCTTCCTTTCTTACAGATTCTTTCACATTTCTCCCAGATATCCTAGAGCATGTACCCTTTTACTCCAATCTTGAGTCCATATTCATCAAGAAGTTGTAATACTTCTCTTTAGAATTCTAACTTAAACTTCTCAAAACTTCTTTCGAAAGGGTCATCATACTCCTCCTGTGCATCGAATTCTTCCGAATAGCTATCCATCATCCATTCCACAAATACCCTGAGTTTGGTTTTTTTGTCAATATTTATGGTACTTAACCTTCTTCTAAGCCATTCATCAAATGAATAATCTCGTCCTTTAGGTACCTTTTTCAAATTAATACAATTTATTTTGAACTGTTGATCGCCTTCTTCTAGAGAAAGGTTCTTAGAGCATTCCCCTGTCTCGGCTGAGCACACCTTTTCATTAAGAACCTCATCGGATGGATTGCTTCGGCATTCTTCAGATGAAAAGCTCAAGCGATAGTAGTCGTAATCCTGTTGAAATCCTTTAATTATATTCTCATTAATCATGCTATTTCCAAACCGGGCCTTTTACCAATCTTGAAAAGACAAATTTCCGAATTCAATGTCGCATCGTTCAATCCCATGAAAGCAAGTCCATTCCAAATGGACGCGTTGATCTTCATCCAGTTCCCCATTGTCTCCCCCGTCACATTTGCAGCGGAAAGGATTGCAGGACGGCCAAGCTTGTTTTGATCCTTCACTAACCATTATTATTGGATTGCAATAATGGTTCTTTAAGATGGGGTTTCTTTCATCCATGACTCTGCTTATTATTCGATCATGTCTTTCATGTTCCTGCTCAATACTCATTTTTTTAAAGGGTTAAATTTACAGTCTTCATAGGATTCCGAATCACATAAAACGGGGTCAGTGTAAATATCCAAATTCTCAGGTGAACACACATTATTAGCTTCATTAATCATGCAGACTTCCCCTAGAGATGTACTAACGGATTTTAAGGACCCGTTATGATTAAATGTAATTCTATCTTTACCATTCTCTAGAGTTATTTCTTTCTCAAAAACCTTAATATTAGCATGTGAAGTAGCCAAAAAGCGGTCTTCCTAGAACTAGGTTGTTATTTCGCTCATCCATCATGTCTATGATTAAAAGGTCACCTGGAAATATGAACTTATTAATTCTCAATAAAACATTATCAACTATTCCCTTAGGCGTTGCTTTAGACATCTCTGCCATTTCGATCATAGAAGTTGTTTTCTTAAGGTTAATAAGATTCAATTTTTTAAATAATGAAAACGACATCATATTAACACTAGCCCCTAAATCAGCTAAAGCAAATATATTAAGAGTACCAATAGTGCATGGGAGTAGAAACTTCCCTGGGTTTGGTTCTTTTTTCGGTAGTTGGCAAGGCATGCTTTCAAATATCCTGCTTCCATCGTTCTTCGGCAAATAGATGATTCCACAAAATTTGTTGGAGCTAGTTTCGTCCCTATCCTCTTGGGTAGGAAGCACCTTACATTCTTCTAAAACTGCTTCGGGTCTCCTTGTTTTGACATCTTTGGCCAATTTCCCAATTTGTATTTCAAGATTTTTGATAGTAGCATTTTGATTTTTCAAGTTCCTTTCGGTGTCTTCTTTCATTTTGTTCATCCATTCTTGGAATTCTCATTCTTATACGAGGAATCTTTAATATGCTTGTTAACCATCTCATCAAGGCTAGGCTTCCGTTGTTCATATGAGGGTTTATCGATTCGAGTGTAGTATCCTTGAGGTCCCACTTGGTACCTTGCTCCATTTCCCGGCCCTTGATATGGTCTACTAGTTTCACCTAGCTTGGTTTCATTGATTCTCTTAACTTCTTCCTTTACCACCTTAGTCTTCCTTCCAACATCATACTCAAATTGAATGGTGTGCACATTTTCCTTTAGTTTCTTCATGTCACGCCCCAAACTTTCGAGTTTGTTGGTGATTAGGGCGATTCCATCCGAACTTCCAATGATGCTCCTACTTCCACCATCATGCCACTTTTGAAAGTGGTCCGCCATGTCTTTGATAGCTTTTAAGGCTTCAGCAAGTGTCATTCTAGGGATCGGCCCCTGAGAATCAAGCATTTGTCGGGTAGAGATATTGATTCCCTTATAAAAAATGTTCACCATTTGTTACTTGTTGAGATCAGGAGTCAGACACTTGAAAAGAAGGTCATTGTACCTATCCCAAGCTTGGTACAGTGATTTGTCACCTTTTGTTTGAAATTGTAGATCTCTTCGAGCTGTTGTGCTATCCTTGAAGGAGGGCAATACCATTGGATGAACTTCTTCTTCAGCAATGCCCAAGTATCAATGGTTCCCGTTGGTAACCTATCAATCCATCTCTTGGCTGTACCGGTAAGAGTAATGGGAAAGACTATAAGCAATACCGCATTGTGAGACACTCCAGGAATGTTGAACAAACTGACAATGTATAGAACATTCTCAATGTGTTCGTGAGCATCTTCAGTCTTTGCTCCCGAAAAGGGGTCTTTCCGCAACTCCCTTATGAACTGGTTCTTGATTTCAAATTGAACCTCCGCTCCAATAGCTGGCCTAACCAAACAAGGCCCTTGTTCCTCTCGCATAAGAGCTAGATACTCTTCGATAGTGAGAGTGTTGATGTCAACGTCACCCATATTACCTGAAACTAGAAGAGAAATCATGAGTACTGAAAATAGAATTTAAAATGCAAAACTTAAAGAAAATCCTAATAGCTCCCAGGCAATGGTGCCAAAAACTTGATACAGGATTTACCGACCAGGTTTTAAATTTATAATAGTCTCGTATACCTAAGGTCTACCTAATGCACTAAAGGGCAGTGTACCCGATCGTGTGAGGTATAGCTAGATGGTAAAGCCGAGGTTGTCCCAAGAGCTAAGGTGCGGACAATATCTAAGTTTAAATGTCACTAAATAAAAGAGGTGTTTTAATTGATTTAATTAAACTAAATAAATAAATAACAAATTAGATAAACAAAGCAAATAGCAAGTAAAGGAAATAAGATAGAGAAAGTAGTGTCAACCTAATTACTACTATTGTTATTAACATGACAAGTTTTCTATATATGCATCCTATCGTTTTATCTGGGGGTTCAATTCAATAGGCTCAGTTGGTCAAATTGCCTATCCTATTTCCCAAAATCTCCAACTTCGATATCTAAGGATTTTAACCTTAGTAATAAACAGAGGTCGCCAGTTGACTATGTTGAGTCATTAAGTGCCTCTACTAACTTAGACTGGCCTAACAGGAAGTGTTGTCACTTACACCTCCCCTCTAACTTCTTAAGTAAATCTATTAGGTAGGTGATCCTTTGGTCAATTCGCACGTGTATGGTGATGAAAGTGTGTACGGTTCATCTTAACCATCACCAAGTCACAACCTTCGAATGAAATGCGGGCACGGTCACATCGTACATTCCCCTCAAAGGACTACCCAATATCAAAACCCTTAAAGCTAAAGTGTCCAAAGAAAAGCAAAGAAAGTATACAAATAAAACAAATAAAGATGCAGGAAAACTAAATCATATCAATAACAATTTCATAATCAGGCTAACACCAAGAGGTGTTTAGCCACTCATGTTCAATAATACAGAAAAACAAGTGTTTAACATAACAAATGTAAACATTGAATTAATACAAATCAAATGAATGAATAAACTTATGGTTATGGCGTGAATTCTCCCTTGGAATGGACTTGTATGCTGATAGAACTTCGTTCCTCTTGCTCCTTGAATTTCCCCAAGCTTCTCTGTGTTGAAAAGTGAATGATAAAACTCCGAATTAGGGCTGGTATTTATAGGCCTGACATTGCTACGGCGTAGCTCTATGGATGGCTACGCCGTAGCCTTTGATAATAACATCTACGCCGTAGCTTGATCAAGAGCTACGATCATAGTTTCCTCAGTAGACACATCTACGGCGTAGTTATGATGGGACTACGCCGTATTTTCTTCTTTGGCCTCAAAAGTTCTCTTCTGCTTGATTTTAAGGTCTACGCCGTAAGTGGAGGGAGGCTACTCCGTAGAGCCCTTTGATGTGTTACTATGCCGTAGTTAAGGTTATGGCTACGCCGTAGTCTTCGTAAATAATTGCTACGGCGTACGTAGATGGAGCATCTACACCGTAGTTAATGCAGAATCCATATACTTCAATGATTTATCAAAAACCTTCCAAATCCGCGTCTTTTCGTTCCTTTGTTCATCTTTGCCCTGAAAACAGAATATAAACAAATAAGAGTATATATCCTAACATATTAACATAAAAGATGAACAATCTAGGGGGAAATTAACACTAAAACCGGGGTACTATTTGATGTTATCAGATACATAGTCACAATAATAGAAAACGACTAAAAAAGGGACGTTTTTAAAAGATAAGTTATCATTCATTTATTCATCAGATTTTTTACAGCAAAAGAGAGATTTTTACAAGCAAATGTCCCAAAGATACGTTTCAGAACACAAAGTGGATGAATGATAACAGGTTTGGACGTCCTAATGTCCAATGTTACTCCATGCTATAAGTTGTTTAGTTATCTGGGATAAACATGCTAAAAGGGTCAACAAAAATACTGACTGAATCCATAAGTTTAGAGGGTAATACTTTGAATACAAGTTCAAATGGGTTCCGTTGTTACACCCATAGAATAAAACAGTGGGCCACGTTGTTGCACCAATAATCATATTATTGCATCTAAGCTTATGACGCCCCACGTTAACATGTCCAAGTCCAATGATGGCACTACAGACCAATCAGTGACTAGACGTAGGGTAACTTGCCAAGGTTAACCCCTTTGTTCTCAAATATATTGCTAATTGGTACCCGGTAGGGGCACACCAATGGGAGATGTCACACTCTAGATATGTCTATCCACCATATTTGCGTTCACTCGCAAGTAATTATGGTTCATGAAATTGATGTAATAGTCGAAAATGGTGGTACTCGCGCAATAATGAATCAGGATAGTTGAAAATACTTGTATGCATGTTTATAGCATGTATCCCCCTCACGGGTTTATAAAGCATTTAAAAGTGAGGCTATGAACTCACCTTAGTTCAGGAAAATCTGATTGATGTCAAAAGTGACTTAGATAGTAGATGGCTTACTCACGTAACCTAAAGTAGTGTATGTCAAGTCTTAGTTTGTTTGTTTATGTTTCAAAACTTTGTTTTTGAAGTAAATGTTTCTTTTGATTCACTAGATATAATGTAACACCGTTCGGGTTATCATAATTCAGAGGTCATGTAGTAAACGTTTGAGGAGCAGGGCACTTTAACTCTTAAACCCAGCAAACTCGTCAAAACGTATACCCAAATGAAACCCCTCATATGAAATTCCCTAGTAACGTGATACATTTGTAAATTAAAATGATAGGATTTTAATTTATAAACTATCTCCTTTTATACCTTTAAGTTTGCAAATTGGCAGTATATACCATTGATTTATAAACTTTTACAGAATTAGTCCTTTATATAATAAACATATATGTATTAAACCTTTAATTTTAAAACTTTACAAACTAGCTCCTTATACTTATAACTTTAGAATAATGGAAAAAATAACCCTTATACTTATAAGTTTCCAAAAGTTATAGTATATACCCCTATGCATGAAATACATTTCAAAACTAGTCCAAAAAACCATGCAAAGTTTATTTTTTAGAATACAAAAGGGTTTTATAGCTTATGACTTATTACACTAGGCTAAGAAAAGTAGCTTTTATGTGCTTTTAGATTATGGAAAGGGCTTGTGATAAAAAAATATCCATTCAAGTATAATATTAGGGTTTTAATGAAAACGCATAGGTTTATACGATTCAAGGCTCAAACAAGGACTTACATACTATCTAATAAACCTTATGAACATTCTAAAACAACAACAAAGCTTATTGAACAAGTAGAAACGCTTACATGATTAGAAATGGGAATTAGGGTTTTTGTTCTCGTATGCCTAGGAAAGGGCTTCTAAGGCTTCTTGCTCTTGATTCTTGGCTTCAAGGGACTTATATACTTCTGATAGTACTTAGTGACAGCAAAGATTTGAGGTGATGAAGAGTTTGGGAATGAGTTCGAATGCAATGGGGTACTTGGCTATTTATAGCCTTCGAAAACATTGAAGACCAAGTTATAAACTTGGAGTGGTGGCCAAGGGTTTTAGGGGTGATGTTGATACAAAAGTTGGGCGTTCCTGATTATGGCCTCTTGCTCTCGTACCAATTCGCTTCTTAGTACTTGTAACCTGTGCACTAAGAAAATAAACAACACCGTTAGGCTTATCGTGGGATTGTCTCCCACGATTAGACTCCGGCGTGAGAGTAAGTAATCGATTTAGGGTTCTCGTAAAGAGTTAGGGTTTGTGAATCGTACCTTGAATGAGAGTTATGTCATTCCTTATATAGGCGCAGAATCCTTGTAGGGTTCGTGCTCCTTACGTTTCGCACCCATGGTGCTTATCCGGGTAAGGATATCTATTTCATAGATAGATGATCCTTATCTATACCGTGTATAGTTTTATTTGGGTTTGGGCTACGTGAGCCTGGTCCCGTTAGTAATGCGGCCCAAGTTACAATAGCCCACGCATGGTGGTTTTGGGCCTTAGTGATGCTTATCATTTGGGCTCGTGGCCCATATATAGACTATACGTCATCATGTCCCCCCAGTCTAGTGTGCGCGGCTCGTAGCCGCGGATGCTAGACTAATATTAATAGCGGTAAGCGTGGCGGGAGAACATTGAAATATTGCCGCCCATTTTAAAGTGCAATGCACCTAGTCATAGATATTTCAAAAGGAATACCTCGAAAATTGGGGGTTGTGTCCACGTGGCCCTCGTAAATCGGGAAAAAGTGCATGTACCGGTTCGGTTCCAGCAACACGTTTTTGTGAGTGGGATCCACGTGGAGATAATCTAGGGTTTTTTTACTCCCTATATAATAGTCACCGCCCTATTTTTACAATTACACACAGTAAAACACACACTCACCATTGCTCACTTTCTTGAAAGCTATCTTTTGCAAAGAAAATAATCATTTCCTTAGGTAATTTTTGTGTGCGTTTTACTAGTGAATTAATGAAAATGGTTGCCCAGTTAGAGGACTTTCGCTCTACGATGACGGAGAATGATATTACTCAGTTTTCATCTGACTATTTCATTCCTCTGGACGTGCGTCCAGAGGCTCCAGACGTTAACGCGTGTATAGCTGATTTCCCCGAAGGGAAAATAGGGCTATACACGAAATTCTTTGAGTACGCGAATTACCGCGTGCCAATATCTATTTTTCTGAGCGATTTGCTCAACCACTATCGCCTCCACATCTCACAGCTGCACTGTATAGGTGCGGCTAAGGTGTCAAATTTTGAAGTAAACTGCCGTTTACTTGCGATAGAACTGACCATATCCTTGTTCCGCTCCTTTTACCACACGACGTGGTCAAATGGGTGGGTATCTTTTGCGAAGCGCCCGGGGGCGCTTCAGTGTTATACTGAGAAAGTAGACTCCCTAAGAAATTGGAGGGAGCATTTTTTCTGGGTGGACGATGTGGTTTTTCCCTCGCCCTATGAGTTTTATACTCAGGATACGTTGCCAAGGGATGGGCGCCCCGCACCCGGTTCCTATAGGCTGACTGATGCGCAGACTCTTGATGCCAACCGCCTAGCAATTAACCCTTATCCGGAGGAGTTTTTGGTACACATGGGGTTGAGTCGCAATTACTTCGGCGCTGCTGACGAGGTGCCTACTTTTATAAGTGAGGAAGGCCGGGGTAGGTGTTTGTCCCTTCTACTTCAAATTTTGTAAGTCTTTTTGTATGCGCACCTTTAATAACTAATCCTTTCTTTTTTCTTGTTTTGTTTATGTGCGCAGAGATGGATCTATTCGCCGTTGTGAAGCTGGACAAACCAAAGCAGGTGACTATAGGGGTGCGCCCTCTGAGGAAAGGTGAGCAGCCCCTACTGGAGGCGACTGAGGGTCGCTTGACCGTGCTACCGGAGGTTGTCCCTGAAAACACGCCGCCGCTCCAAGTGACTCCTGTTCATAGCGTGGTGCCAGATGTGGAGGTGGCGCAAGAGGAGGCGCGCGCTGAGTCGTCTGACAGAATAGAGATCCTAAAGCCCGAGGAGGTGCTGAAGGAGGAAGTGGCGCAGAATATTAAGCGCAAAGGAGAGGCTGGGACCAGTGGCCCCAAGAAGAGACGACGCTACCTCATTGGTGATGAGGAGTCGTCCGCGGAAGAGGAGACATCCGCTCGTGGCGCGGATAAGAAGGCTGCTGAGGCCTCTCCATTCCTGTAAGTATCTGCGTCCCCATTATATTTCTTGTACATTACTTGTCACAATATGTACTAACTGTCGTCTTCATATCTTGTAGTGATGATGCCGCGAAGAATGATGGAGTCTTTGTGGATGTGGTTTCCTCTCCGCAGAATGAAAACAAGGAGGGGAAAGCCAAGTTTGATGAGGGTGGAGAGGCGCAATAGTTAATGGATGAGTTGGCTGCGACTGCTGCGCGTCAGTCTGAGCTGGTGGCTCACTTGAGGGAGAAGTATGTCAGGGAGAGCAGTACTCTCACCCAGAAGGATGAGGAGATAGCGAAGCTCCGTGTGCAGCTGGCTGATGCGCAGGCGGAGTTGGAGTCCTCCCGGGTGTACACTAAGAAAGTCACCCATGAGAAGTTGTCCGCCCTTGCTGAGGTGGAGGAGGCGCGCGGGAAGCTTCATCATTATAAGTCTGACATGACTTGGGCTGTTAGGTATTTGGAAGAGAAGAAGGTGGAGCATTTTGCTAACATTGCCAAGTTCAAGGAAGATATGATGAAGATTATCCAGCTGCAGGAGGACAAGCTGCGCGGCCTGAGCATCGAGTACGATGAGGAGTTATATCCTCATTTGATGTCGACCATTGCTGAGCGCAGGTATTTCTTTTTTACTCTTCTTCTTCATAATAATTTTTGTTGCTATGCTTTTTATTAACACAAATTATCTTTGTTGATGTAGGTGGTTGATTAGCCATGGGCTGCGCCTGGCAGCTATGGGCACTCTGGAGTCCCAAGAGGTGTTGGACACCTTTGGGAAGGTGGTTCACTGTGCGATGGCGTGGGGGAAGTCGTAGGCCATGAAGGATCTCCATGAGGCCAAGCTTCTGACCCAGGACTTGGCAGAGGTCCCTGGTTATAATGCGGCTGCCTACGATGAGTTGATGCAGGCTATGGCGGGGTTAAAGGTTCTCGAGTTGCCGCACATTGGGAGGTTGGAGTGCGACCAAGACAACCCCATAGATGTACTTATGGCGGGGTTGACTTTGGAGCGCCACCTTTTGGAGGATGCAGAGGCGCAACCAGATTACTTCTTGAAGCCTGATGTATCGCAGCTGCAGATTCCTGTGTTCACGCAGCCTCGCCACATCCTTACCCCATTTGCTCTTGAAAGGGAGATTCCCTTGAAAGAGGTTTTGGAGCGTCACGCGCAGAGGGCTGCCCAGAAGAGGGGTATTCAGGGCAAGGCAGTGTTGTGTGGCGTGGGTGCTGCACACATCCCTCGATCTGATGGTGTGCCCATGAGTGTTCCTACCGTATCTCCCAAGGACGCTTTGATTCTGAGAAAGCTTCAGGAGGCGGGGAGTTCTGCTGCTCCGGAGGATAGCCCTGAGCATCGCCATAGTGTGTAGGCTATTTTTGTATATGAAGTGTATCTTTTCCTTGTAATTCTTGTATAAAAATGTTGAATAAGATACCTTTTAGTTGATTAAGTGCGTGACTTAAGAAATGTACTTGCATTGTTTGCTAAGTTTTATTTTTTGACCAAGTGTATTGGCTGCGTGATTATACTTGCATTGTTTGCTAAGTTTTATTATTTGACCAAGTGTCTTGGCTGCGTGATTATACATGCATTGTTTGCTAAGTTTTATTATTTGACCAAGTGTCTTGGCTCGTTATTTTCTAAGCTTGTATGGTGCACTTAATATTTGCGCATCCGTCGTGGGATGCGCACGTGAAGCTTACCTCGACGTCTCAAAAGTAAGGCGCTTAGCAAGGATACGTGATCCAAAGTTGATGGGTTTGCAACCCTCTTACTCAACGAGTGAATTAGTAGGTTTACTCATCCTTTATGCCTTCGTGGGTCTTTAATTAGTGCATGCACGCCATGTAGGCAAAAATATAAGATAACAATATTGACATATATAAGTATGTATGCAATAAAGTAAAGTATGCTATGGAGTTAGCTAGAAACCATAACATTTTATTGATACTTGCAAGTTTTTTGAAAAAATAAAAATACAATTCCTAGGAAAGAACAGAAAAACAAACACTTTATTGGGCATCTCGTAGGATGCAAAGGTGTCTGTGTAATGGTCGTAGCCTAAAAGTAACATCTTTTAAGATTGCAGATGTTCCAAGTGCGCGCTAGGTCGTGACCTTCCATATCGCGCAGTCTGTATGCGCCGTTGCCGAGCGCGTCTGTGACCTCGTAAGGTCCTTCCTATTTTGGTCCGAGCTTGCCTGTGTCTTCTGCGTGGCACGGTAAACAAAGTCTCCTGGCCTGAATGAAGTGTGTTTGACCTTTGCATCATAATACTTCTTCATTTTTGCCTTAGCCTTTGCCTCGCGTATAGTTGCGCGTTCACGCCTTTCTTCCAGCAAGTCCAAGTCTATGCGCCGCTCTTCGTCATTTGTTGTGACGTTGACCTCTGCTGTTCGTATAGTTGGCATTCCTATCTCAGCTGGTATGACGGCTTCTGTTCCATAGACAAGGGAGAATGGCGTGTCGCCAGTACTGGTTTTTATTGTGGGGCGATGCGCCCATAAGACATGCGAGAGCTCATCCACCCACCTTCCTTTGTGTCTGTCGAGACGCGCTTTTATTCCTTCCCCTAGGCTGCGGTTTGCGCGCTCAACTAAGCCATTGGTTTGTGGGTGTTTTACTGAAGCGAAGTGTTGCGTGATGTTCAATTGTGCGCACCAATCTTTGAATGGGTTATCACAGAATTGTTTTCCGTTGTCTGATATAATCTCCCCCGGTAGTCCGAAGCGACAGACAATGTTATCCCAGACAAAGCGTTTGACTTGGTTTCTTGTGATGCTCACCACCGCCTTCGCTTCAATCCACTTCGTAAAGTAGTCTATGGCTACGATGAGGAACTTTACTCCTCCTGCTGCAACTGGAAAGGGTCCCGCGATATCAATGCCCCATTTATAAAATGGCCATGGTGAGGTAATGGGTGTTAGATCTTGTTGTGGTCGGCGCGGTATTGGCCTATGTACTTGACAATTGCTACATTTCTTTATCAGATCGCGTGCGTCACGATGCATGGTTGGCCAATAATACCCTGGCCGTAGAGCGCTTGCCACCACAGATCGCGGCCCTGAGTGCATGCTACATGATCCAGCGTGAATTTCTCGGAGTACGTAGTCTGCTTGAAGAGGTCCAACACATCTGAGCCAGGGTTGTAAGAAAGAGCGTCGATAGAGTATGTTGTCTCGTAGTTCAAATCATTGTGCTGTGCGCCGCACTCTTCAAGCGTCCTTATGATCTTGTGGTAAGGTTCCCTTGCTGATAAATTCAATGATAGGTGTCATCCATGTAGGATCTTGTTCTTCTATCACTGTGGATATCTCCATTTCCAAGATTGACTTGTTTTTTTAGGGTTTCTACCAATACCTGTTTTGAGAGGTGCGCGAAGCTTGTGGATGCGATCTTGCTGAGCGCATCAGCCTTCCTGTTATCTCCTCTGGGCACCTGTTTTATTGTGAACCTGTCAAAGTTTTTGATTAAGGACTTGGTCTTTTCTAGGTATTGGATCATGTGTTCATCCTTGGCTTCATATTCACCTAGCACATGGTTAGCGACTAGCCGAGAATCTACATTCGCTTCCAGGTTGCGTACACCCATTTGGATTGCGATGCGTAGTCCGGCTAGTAGGGCTTCGTATTCTGCCTCATTGTTTGTGGCTGTGAATTCAAAGCGCAGCGCATAGGTGAATTCCATACCTTCTGGATTTGTAAGAATAAGGCCCGCGCCTGATCCATCTACACATGAAGACCCATCTGTGAACAGAATCCAGGGTTCCTGTAGATCTGTTTTTGTTGCAGATGTTGGGCTGTCGGTATCTGGCTTCTCCACGATGAAATCGGCTAAGATTTGTCCTTTGATTGCAGTGCGTGGTCTATATGAGATGTTATATTCACTTAACAGTACACTCCATTTTTGTAACCGTCCTGATGCGTCAGATTTAGAGATAACTTGTTTGATTGGCTGATCAGTGATTACAGCTATCAGATGCGCTTGAAAGTATCTGCGCAGCCTTTTGGCTGCGAATACTAGGGCTAAGACCAGCTTTTCCATAGCGCTGTAGTTAGTCTCTGTCTTCTTCAGGGCTTTGCTTACAAAGTATATGGGTGTCTGGACGGAGTTCCTATCTGTCAATAGCACTGCGCTAACTGCTCCATGAGTTGCCGATAAGTACATGATTAGCTCTTCCCCTGGTCGCGGTGCGACAAGTTTGGGAAGAGATGCCAGATGGTGTTTAAGTTGTTGGAAAGCTTCCTCCGCTTCTTCGGTCCAGCGAAAATCTCCCTTTTTTTGCACTTCGTGAGTGTTTTAAAGAGAGGGAGTGACTTGTCTGCTGATTTAGATAAGAAACGGTTTAGCCCTGCTAACTTTCCATTCAATGACTGGACTTCTTTGAGTGTGCGCGGTGAGGGGAGATCAATAACAGCCTTTGTTTTTTCTGGACAAGGCTTGATTCCATCGGGTTCTATTAAGTATCCAAGGAACATACCTTCGGTTGCTCCAAAGGTGCACTTCTTGGGATTTAGCTTCATGTTTATTCGTCCCAACGTTTTGAACGTCTCCTCGATGTCGCGCACCAATTCGTCCTCTGTGTGGC
Source organism: Artemisia argyi (assembly GCA_030686995.1). NCBI lineage: Eukaryota > Viridiplantae > Streptophyta > Magnoliopsida > Asterales > Asteraceae > Artemisia > Artemisia argyi. The sequence goes on along the minus strand of CM060701.1, from coordinate 88,445,126 downwards.
TTTTGATGACAAGGTCGTCGACGTAGATCTCCAAGTTGCGGCCTACTTGTTTCTCGAAAGCTGTGTCCACCAGTCGCTGGTATGTTGCGCCTGCATTTTTTAAGCCAAAAGGCATTTTTGTGTAGCAGTATACTCCTTGACTGGTGTGGAAAGCTGTTTTCTCTTCATCTTCGACTACCATCTGAATTTGGTGATACCCTTTGTATGCGTCTAGGAAGCATTTGAAAGGGTATCCGCACAGGGATTCTACCTTCCAGTCTATTTCTGGCAGTGGATAGCAGTCCTGTGGACATGCTTTGTTAAGGTCCGTGAAGTCCACGCACATTCTCCAACTGCCATCGCTCTTCTTTACCATAATTGGGTTAGAGAGCCAGTCGTGGTAGTACACTTCGCGCATGATGCCTGCGTCTACGAGCTTATGTACTTCTTCCAGAATAGCCTTTGCACGATCTGGGGCCTGGCCGCGCTTCTTTTGTCGTATTGTGGGATATCCTTGTCGGATTTGTAGCTTATGCTCTATGATAGAGCGTGGCACTCCTGTCATGTGTTTTGGTTCCCATGCGAAGATGTCCAGGTTCTTCTGCAAGAGTGCGCATACGGCTGCTTTACCTTTGTCAGATAAAGATCCACCAATCGAAACTTGTTGTTCCGGGTAATCAGGATGAATAGCGACTCTTAGGTTTGGTGTTTTTTCTGTGCGCTGTTCTGGAATAGTCTGTACTTCAGTTGTTACCGCATTGCATTCTCTTGGTGGTACTGTTGTGTTATAGAGGGTGACAACTCCTCCTTCCACTGGAAACTTAAGCATTCCATGCGCTGTGGATGGTACAGCGCGCATGGATGATATTCCAGGTCTCCCAATGATACCATTGTATGGTGAGGGAGACTTTATTACCATGAAGTTTATCCATGTTGCGGTTGAGTGTTGTTCATGTCCTACGACCACCAGCAAGCGTAACTGCCCCATGGGCCAGATCTTTTCTCCTGTGAATCCAGTCAATGATGTTGTTGCTGGTATCAATTGACTTTGGATTTCAGGTCGCAGTCTTTTGAAACAATGATCATACAGGATGTCTGCGGATGCCCCTCCGTCAATGTACATGCGGTGGATATCATGTCCTCCCGTATGTATTTCAATAGTTAGAGGTTCTACTACTGCGTTGTCCGCAGCTAGAGTAGGGAAAGATATCTCCTTTTCTGGAGAGAATTTTTGGCTGACTTTTTGCTTTATCTTGCGCTGCTATGACTGTATCATGTATATGGTATCAGCTTTTTCTTTGGGGGGTTCTTTCTTACCCCCGTTCCTCTGTTTATCTTTTCCCTCTTTGATGTTTTTACAAGGTGGTCCATTCTGCCTTCTCTTACTAACTTTTCGATTAGTTGTCTTAGCTGGACACACTCGTTGGTTGTATTGCCTTTTTGACCATGGTACTCGCAGTATCCATTCCCTATGCACTTTTCCTCTGCGGTGCGCATTGATGGCGGTTTTGGAAAGTTCGCACCTTCTGTTACAAATATTTCCCTCGAAGTTTTTGTGAGAGGGGTATACTTGTCATTGTCTTTTCCACTGCGGTAATTCCTGTTACGGTTGTTATTCTGATCGTTAGATTGTCTCCTAGGCTGCTCTTGCTGCCTATAGTTCGAATAACCCTTTTTGCTGTCCGCAGCAGCTGCTTCTCCTTTTATAAAGGATCTGGTGCGCTTTGTTAGCTCATCGAAAGTCTGGGGAACTTTGTCATTTAGCTTTCGGATAAGTTCTGGGTTATTAATCCCATTCATGAACCCTGAAATTTTTAGGATTTCAGGACATGCTTTGACTTGTATGCACTCATCCTTGAAGCGTTCCATGAAAGCGCTGGTTGATTCCCCTTGGCGCTGTTTTACTCTTGCTAGCTCAATAGGGTTTTTAGCGCACTTCTTTCTCTGGGTAAAGTTGAGGCAGAATGCTTTCCGTAATTCCTCGAACCCCCCGATGCTCCTACGTGGGAGTTTGCTAAACCATGTGCGCGCGTTCCCTACTAACGTAGAATTAAACATGTGGCACCACACAGGTTGTGGCCAGTTTTCGATAGTGGCGGCTGATTCGAAAACTTTTAGATGATCATCCGGATCACCTGTTCCATCATATGTTTTTACATTAGTGGGCATGCGCCTGCGTTTGCGGTCTGAATAATCGCTGATGCGTCGTGTGAACGCATCAACTTTCTGGCGACGCCGTGGAAGAGACATATCTTCATTCTCTTCCTCGCGACATCGTCCTCTTGACTTCCAATGTCCTGTTTCTTTATCCTCGTTGTCCGAGGAGTCACTGGAGGAAGAGTAGTCTCTTTTGCGGTGCTTGCGCCGACTTCTTTTAGAAGAAGAGCTTGAGGGACTTTCACTTGGGGATCTTCTTTTCCCTAATCTTTCGTGCATCCTCTTACTCCCAGGTTTGGAGGATCCTTGGCTTGGCGAATGCTGAGGTCCTAATCGGTCTTGTATCCCTCGACTGCCAAGTCTAGAGTGAACATTAGTGCGCCTCTCGCTATCTTCTGAGTATTGTGAATCAGATATCGTACCCAACCTATCATGGATAGTGGCACGTTCTGCGCATCTTCCCCGTGGGTGGCGCAGGGGTGATGGTTCGCGTTCAGGACCAAAATTGAGTCGAGCTTGCAGGCTCGTGCTCGCTCTTCTCCTTGCTTCTTCTTGCATGAGGGCGGTTAAGGTTTCATAATTTTGGGATACAAAATTTCCCAACGTTAGATTGGGTGTGTCCTCAGTTGCTGCAAGAATGTCTGCCTCAGTATTAGGCACCCTATCTCGGTTAGGCGCGCCTGGCGGCACAATGTTGTTCACTGCGGGTACAGTTTGGTGAGGAGTGGTGAAGAGAGTGCGCTGGAGTTCCTCAACGCTTGGGACCACTGGGGTGATTTGGGTAGTCCTTACAGGTAGTTCTACCGCTAGAAGAGGTTGGGTTGTCCCTGCCTGTTGGTGACCAGGTGCGCTGGTTGTCCCAGCAACCTGCCGAAGGGTCGAATCTTGTTGATTCTTCCTCTGGGGGTCACGTCTTTGTGACTGCGGAGTCCGCTGGCTTGAATTCTTATTCTTTGTCATTCTAGTTCTTAGTAGGGTCCCACGGATGGTGCCACTTGTTGATACAAAAGTTGGACGTTCCTGATTATGGGCTCTTGCTCTCGTACCAATTCGCTTCTTAGTACTTGTAACCTGCGCACTAAGAAAATAAACAACACCGTTAGGCTTATCGTGGGATTGTCTCCCACGATTAGACTCCGGCGTGAGAGTAAGTAATCGATTTAGGGTTCTCGTAAAGAGTTAGGGTTTGTGAATCGTACCTTGAATGAGAGTTATGTCATTCCTTATATAGGCGCAGAATCCTTGTAGGGTTCGTGCTCCTTACGTTTTGCACCCATGGTGCTTATCCGGGTAAGGATATCTATTCCATAGATAGATGATCCTTATCTATACCGTGTATAGTTTTATTTGGGTTTGGGCTTACGTGAGCCTGGTCCCGTTAGTAATGTGGCCCAAGTTACAATAGCCCACGCATGGTGGTTTTGGGCCTTAGTGATGCTTATCATTTGGGCTCGTGGCCCATATATAGACTATACATCATCAGGTGACTAATAGCAGCTACTAGGGTGAATATGGAAGGCTAGGGGTGTAGCTAGAAGTGGTGGACGGTATTTGTGGTGTTTCGGCTACCTAAGGGTGTCAAGAGGTCCTTAGAGGCCAAGGGAGGTGACAAGTAGGTGATGGTGGTGCAAGGTAGGTTGCTTGAATTGCTAAACTAGTTAGCAAGGTAGTGGATCATGGTGGTTTTAGTTTGGTTGCTTGTTTTTAAGCTTAAACTAGTTTAGGGTTTCGATTAGGGTTAGGGCTAGATTAGGGTTTTGTCTTAGGATTATGGTTCTAGATTAGGGTTTAGAATGATTTAGGAACTAGGTCTATGGTTTAGGAATCATGCAATGTGGTTTTGTACCTTGTGCTAAAGTAATGGTAAGGTTTAAACATGATTTACGAGGTTTAATGACCTAATTTTGGACTCTGAGCATAAAGGACTTGTACATTGAGCTTTAAATAGTTGTACTAGGGTTTAGGAAAGAAAATTTAGCTAAGATAACTTGTACACAATCCTTGAACACTTTTAAACTAGTTTCAAATTGAAATTAGGGTTTTTGAAATAACCGTAAACGTATAGTGCTTATTTTGGTATAGTGTTGGAAATAGTAGGTTAGATTGAGAGTATACTTGATAAAATGATCTTTGAAACATAGACTTGACATAATAGGAGGTTTACATGATGTAAACATAGGTATAATTGGCTTTGGTTGTTGTGTGGGTACGTCTAGTTTGCTATGTAAGTTACTTTACATAGTTGGAACAAAATGAAGCAAACATTTTCACGAGGAAAATGATCTTTATATATATCATGTGTGTAGATAACATAGATGAAATTTGTGAGTTGTTACACATAACTTCCAAGCATTTATTTTTCAACAAGAAACACACTAAACAAAAGAAAGTGGTTAGTCCTCACGCTGCAATGCAATTAATGGTTGATGTTGGTTACCCTAGTGCTGAAGGAATCACAATTGCTAAAAACAGTCAATTTTCTACAAGACAAAGTTCCTTATTCTTTAAAACTTTGAGGTGTCTTGATAACAAAATAGGGAGTTTTGATCAGTCAAACAATATGGTAAAAAAAATGTTCACGGGGGTGGTTCGGTTTTGTTGGAAATTTTAACTATCCATCGCGGGGCGGGTAGTTCATTTTACTATCCAAAACCAAATTGCATTCGCCGGGTAACCGGACATGCAGTGGGTACCAGAGATTCGAGTCATGGTCAATCATTTTAAACTATTAATCGAATTGAACTGATGAATAATAGCATAGTCTAGAACGTCATTGCACCAATATTTTTTTAAAAGGTAAAATGTATTAAATAAAATAAGAGTTATATACATGAGATAGCACAAGAGAAAAAAAATGGAAAGGACAACCCCTAACTCATCACTTCTCTTGCCTGGAAACAAAAGATCATGAACATACAAAACCATATCTCAAAACTGAAAATAACAAAAGACCAATCACTGAAGGAACTAATAACCAAAATAAATACAAAACCAAAAGGCAACCCCCTAAAACCAAACTAAGTAAAGAAACAGCTTGATCTAAAGCCAAATATGTACTCTGAATACATGGAGGTCTCCAAAGGGACCAACCAATGGAGTTCCAAACATCACCATACACATTTGACCCATAGAAAGCAAATATACTAGAGTTGAAAACAGGGGAGAAGCTGAATGTAATAAAAGTTCAATGTTGCAACAACCATCAAGATTGATAACCATAGATACCAGATAAACAATAATAGCAGAACAGCACCAGATAGCTTGGTCTATGAAAGAATCCAGGTCTGTATTAACAACAACTTCAGATCTGGAAGAAGATGAAAAATCAAAGTAACCAATCATCCAAGAACCTTGTCTCGTTAAAAAACATTGCCAAATAAAAACTCTGTGGGAAAACATTGAGCAAGGAAAAAGAGTACAAGGTTTGTTTGCGTAAGAGTACCAAAAGATCAAGGCAAATAAAGCACAACTCCATATAACACTATCCACCCCATACCCCAACCACAGGTCAAAGAATACCACGTAAATGATGATAACAGCAAACATTCTACACCCATCATATCTGCTGATCATGAACAGAATAAGATACAACCTGTTACCAATCACAGACAGAGTCCCATTACTTATTAAACTCATTCGAGACCGCATAATCCAATACAAGATGCCAGCGCAGAAGTTTAGATCGGTTCCTGTAGTGCATAGCCATCCAAACTTCAAACTAACAACCTGATGGCCAGCGCAGGAAGCTACCCATCCTTCTGTAGTGCATAGCAACTTACTTAAAACACATTCACCCCGATCAAAAACTTGGTTACATTTCCAGAAACCTGTTCCCAAACAAAACCAGCAAGCCCAGCATTCACAAGAATCACAAGATCTGCAGTAATAAAAGAAATTACAAAACATCACACAAAAATAGTTAGTATGCTGGTTCGAAGAGTCACCACAAACCCTCTGCCACAAATTCAATGAGAATTTGTGTAAACCCACAAACACCAAAGGCTCATGTAACGCCATTGATACCATTATCACAACTGCTTTGACTCCTGCAACAAGTATCGTGACAATTCTTCATCGGAATCTTCCAAATAACTGAAGCCTTCTCCGTTTCCACAGAACGCTTGATATTCAAACCCAGCAACTTATGCCTCACAGAGTCAACTATAATCTTGAACACAGTCTCCTTGGTTCTAAAATCATTTTGAAAGATTCTAATGTTCCTCTCTTGCCATATGTAATAAACCGCAGCACTAAACACTAACCGCTGAATAACACTCCAAAGAGAATTATTAGCAATTCTGATAGAGTTGCCCGAAACAATTTCAGCCCAAGTATACGAGATATCATCAAGCTTACACAAAGGTTTTAGATTACCCCAAACAGTCTTAGAAAAATCGCAAGAAAAGAACAAGTGAGCATGGGATTCAACAACAGTATTACATAATGGGCACAAGTTACTAGAAATGTTGAACCATTTAGAAATTCGGTCCGAAGTTTTAAGTCTACCCCGCATTGCCATCCAAAGCACAAAAGCGTGCCTAGGAATACCTTGGGTGAACCAAACGTGCTTATACCAAATCACTTTAGGGCTATCTAACCTTAACGCTTTCCAAGCTTCTTTGACACTAAACTCAACATCCTTATTTTTCTTATTGATCCATAAAACCTTATCCTCAAACTCATCTAATAAGGTAGGAACAGGCACATTTAAGACTTCACCAAATAAACTATTCCATTCATTAGGCCATTTCCATCTGTTACTATCAATCCAATCAGCAACCTTATCTTTAACATCAAAACCGTGCTCAGTAAGGAAACTATGAGTAATAACCTTACACAGCGGACCATTAGTATGCCATTTATCAAACCATATAGAACACTTCTTACCATTTCCCAATCTGTAAACAACAAAAGAACGAATCCTATCCCTAAGTTCAAGGATCTGATTCCATCCCCAAGCATTATGTTCAGATTTAACATGAAACCAGATATTCCTATCTTTGACTCAGTAAGCATGAACGCATTTCACCCACAGCGAGTCCTTTTTACTAATGACATTCCAAAGATACTTAGACACTAAGGCCTCATTCATGAGTCTAAGAGGTTTAAGACCGAGAACCCCCCCCCCCCCCCCCCCCCCCCCCGATTTTTGGGTTTACAAATATCATTCCATGAAATGCTAGCAATTCCACTACCATCACCCCCCCGGACCACAAAAATTTCTTACATAGTTTATCAATGCAATCACAAATATGAGTAGGAAGAATAAACATCGAGGCCCAATAAACATGAAGCGAAGTAAGCACAGAAGAGATTAACTGTAACCTACCCGCAAAAGATAATGTTTTGTTTCTCCAATCATAAATCCGATTCTTAACTTTTTCAACCAAAACTCTACAGTCATCATTACTAATTCTCTTACCCGTCAAAGGAATGCCTAAGTATTTCAATGGAAGTTCACCAACTCTAAAAGGCAGAAAAAGCAGAATGTTCTCCTTTACCGAGTCAGGAACACCCCCAAAGAAAACAACACTCTTATCAATACTAAGGTATAAGCCAGAACACATAGTAAACTCATCTAATACTCTACGAAGGATACTAGCAGAAATGAGATCACCATGGCATAATAGCAACAAGTCGTCCGCAAAGCATAAGTATGTCAATTGAAATTTCTTACATCCCCAATGGAATTTAAACCTATCATCCCTTCTAATCTGTCTTTAACCATCAAATTAAAAGCCTCCATAACAATAGTAAACAGATGAGGCGACATAGGATCGCCTTGCCTAAGCCCCCGTTTACTCTTAAAATACCCATGCAACTCCCCATTAACACAAATAGAAAAGGATGCGGAAGTAAGACATACCATAATCCAGTGAATCATGGAACTGTGGAAACCAAAATGAACCAGAATCTTCTTCAGGAAATCCCAATTGACCGTATCGTACGCCTTCTGGATGTCAACTTTGGCAGCACACTTACTAACAACACGCTTCCAACTATACCCCTTCAAGAACTCCTGAGCAAGTAATATGTTATCACTAATCTTCCTACCCGGGATAAACGCGCTCTGGTTGCTATCGATCAAACTGCAAAGACCTTCCTTAAGCCGGTTCGTAATGACTTGGCTGATGCACATGTAAAATACGTTTCCGCACGTGATAGGTCTGTAATCGGACACCATCAACGGAACTTGCAGCTTTGGAATAAGAGAAATGACATTGGCATTGAACTCACCCAGAAGCCTTCCCAAACTAAAGAATTCTTTTACTGCAGCACAGACATCACCACCTACAATTCCCCATGCCACTTTAAAAAACTTGGAAGTATAGCGATCCGGGGCAGCAGCTTTATCATCTTCAATACTAAACATCGCTTCCTTGATCTCAATATCAGAAACAAGTTTAACCATGTTCAACGCAACAGAGGAGTCAAGCTTCTTAGTGAACAGATCTTCATAATCATCAATCGGAATAATTTCATCTTCCATCCCCAAAAACTTTTGAAAATGGTTGACAAAACACCCCGGAACATCATCACCATAAAACTTATTACCGTGAACATCACAAACTACTTGGATCCTACTCTTATAAGCCCTGCTCTTAAGCATATTATGAAAATAAGACATGTTTTGGTCCCCATATTTCAACCATTTAATCTTAGTTTTTTGTCTAAGAAGGTTCACCTCATCCCTAACCGCTTCCTGATACGCTTTACAATACACATACTCCTCTTCTCTAAGGCTGCTGTTATTGGGCTCTTTATCTAACGATTGTTGAACCCTCACAAGCTCATCTTTCAATACTTTAACCTTATTGAAAACATTCCCGTTGACCCTGTTCATATTCCTCAAATATCTTTTCATGTTTTTCAGTCTCTTAGCCAAAACAAACAAACGGAAACCATGAACCTCAATACCCCAATTATCTCTAACCGTAGGAATGAACGAATCCTTTTAACCAAAAAATTAGCAAACCGGAACGATCTAGGCTTAATAGGCTTGGCTAAAGAATAGTTTAATACAACAGGGCAATGGTCCGATGAAATGTATGGCAAAAGTTCAGCAAAGCAACTATCATAACAAGAAATAAAGCTACCATTTCCCAACGCTCTATCTAACTTCTTAAGAATACCAGATTCCGGGTTAAGACGTTTTTGAATCCATGTATAAAAGATACCTTTGGAAGCAATATCATTGCACCAATATTGACTATAGTGCATTCCTCCTTTGAATCTACTTGATTGCCGATTTCTCAAAAATTTTGAACACCACCATGAGTTGATGCATACAATAGTCAGAGGTACCAATATTGACTATGATGCGTTCTTTTTCAATGAGGTTTAGGCACTGATCATTGACAACAAAAAGAGGAAGGCTAATGTGCCATTACAAGATTCATGTCTTTGTTAATTTAGGATCAGCTAGGTAGTGGTGTGTTGTCACACCCCCAATTTACCTGACTTGCAGCGGAATGGAATGCCTGAGGGTGTAACTGTCATAGCATCACAACAAGGATTTATTGAACGACCTAAAGTGTCGTTTGGAAAATACATCGTTTGATTTATTTAAAAGAAGTTCAGAGTTACAAAACATAGGTCCCAAAGTATTTAAAAGTTAAAGGAAACAAGTTTGGTACAATCAAACGATAATATATAAGTGCATGAAAAATCCAAAGTGAGACGCGTCATCCTTGCTACTCACTAAAATGACTCCATGCATGCCATGAGATATACCTTAGTTACCTGAAAATACATTGCAAAAACGGTCAACATAAAGTTGGTGAGAAATCATAGGTTTGTAAGTTAAATCGTATGTACATAAGCCATAAGTAAGTAAAGTGACAAAAATGTCAAAAGAAAGCTACATTGACTCTTAAGCTCATGACCCCGAAGCTAGACAAAGTTACTTGGCCCCAAGTGAGTGTTTACCAGAGACTCTAACATGTTAGACATGAAATGCATCCGTAATTCCATTGGAGCAACTCAAACACGGATGGAGGAGTCACCCTCAATAGATCTATTCACTCACTCTCGCTCGTACTTTAATTAACGGTCCATGATAATAAAGGGGACTTGTCAAGACGTGGTAATAAGGCAACTTAAGCAATGTAAGGAATTTAATACTTAGGCATGTACGAAAATAAGTGGTGCAATGTATTCTCCCCCGTGGGATTTGAAATCAAAGTATTGTATTAAAAACGGGGCTATGAAAACTCACCTCGAAGTGATGGTACAATGCAATGGAACGATACGGACAACAAGGAATGAATTCAACCGCAACCTATGACGAATGAATATGATCTAATTTAGATCATGAAATGATGTAGAAAATATGCATGCACATGTTACCTATACCACTCATAACTTGAAAATATACTAGTTATAGTCATATGAAAATACATTTCATACATGAGAAAAATAATAAGTCTTAACTAGACTTGTGTAAACTTGTCGTAATATATATGTATAGAAAGTTAGTGTTATAAACTTCGCCTTGAAAACCTTGAAGTATAGTCTAATGGTCGTAAAAATAAGTTCATAAGCATAAGTACTTCGTTAGTTATAAATTTTGGCAATTTAGTAGTATTTCTAGAAAATCTAGAATTTAGTACGTAGAAGTAGTATTATTATTATTTCTAATCAAAAGCTGCCAATTATAGAGGATTTTCGCCGATATTGAAACGTGAATAACTTGGTTGTTTTAAGTTCATTTTCTTCGTTCTTTATATCCACGGATTCGTCTTAGTATGTACTAATATATTTTTGATAACTTGGCTTCTCTAGGTTACGTCTAACGCCTCGGTTTGTCCACCAAAAATCGTCCAACAGCAACAATTTTCTGAAAATAGTTTTCGTCAATAAACTTGCAAAAATCATATCTCATTCGTTATAAACTCGTTTTAACCCGTTCTTTCGCCTACGAATTCGTTTTTGAAAGTATTTTCTAAATATTAGGTTAAAAAGTTACCCTGAGTTACTGAGTTTTCCAGGTTTTCATTTTTGGGACAGTAGGTATATATATGTATTCCAAATCCATTTCTAGTGTCCTAAACTTGTTTCTACTCCACCCAAATCACATTCAATCACCACAAATCTAGTCTAATCCTACCATACACCTTCTTAAGGTGTCATTGGTTCCTAAACATCATCAATCTAGTGGATCTAACCAAAGTTTCCATTTCTAGGGTTTCAAAGTTAAAAGTTTATAAAAATGAAGTGGTATAGCTAGTATATGCATGAAATATTGTAAGGAAACCATATGATCAATATAAATACTTGAAGAAATAATGAAAATAATTTTTGTAAACTTACTTTGGATGAGATAGTGATTAGATGAGGAAAACCTAAGGATTCTTGAGTTTATATTGCAAAACCCCAACCAGAATCAACAAATGAGCTAGGTTTAAACTTGATCTTGGAAAAATTATTGGTTCTTGCTTCTTTTCTTGATGTGGCCGTGGGTTGAGATGGAGAGGAAGAGAGAATACTTGACTTTTGATCTAAAATTTGTAAAGGATAAATGTGTTAAAGGTTTAGATAATATCTAGTGAAATTAGGATACGTTAAAAGAAAGTTAATGCCATGGGTTAAAAAGGGGGGGGGGGGGGGGCACGGCCGGTTTTTCATAGGAGGAAAAAGCAAAAATTGTGCTTTTGATTTAATTAGGATAGTAGTGTAGGATTTAGTGTAAGTATTAGTTATAGTTTTAGGTGTAGTTTAGTTATAATCGGGTACCGGGTTTGCGAGAAATAAATTTTTACAAGTTAACCGGAACATAATAAAGTCATAAAAATGTTAAAAATATATTGGGTACAAAATTTGAGCGTTTGGATAATTATTATTTAGTTTTCACAAAAACCGTCGTAATTATATTAAACTTACGTTATAAATTTAATAAATTCCCAAAATACCGGGTAAATGAATTTTATAATTTTTATGACGTTGTAAGGAGTTTAAAAATATATCAGAACCATCGTGGGGATTTTTAGATATGTAGGTTATATTTATTTATCGCGGGTTAACGTTTAATTAAAAGAAATAAACGTAAAACGTTAAACATACCAAACATAATAATATGAATATTCCACGAGTGGTATAGTATGCACATGCTATTATGATGATATGTAGACTATTTCTAGTCCGTATGAAGTGTCCCTAATGATAATGTATGAATTCGCACCTGAACCAATACGGTTATGCGAATTTAAGTACTCGTAAACTAAATTTACGATGAAATGAGCAATGCACGTGAATAGTATTTTCTTTCCGGAAATGAATATTACTTGGTGAATAGTAAAATTTTTGAATGCTTCTCAGAATATCAAATTGACCTCGAAAATGATGAATAGTAAAATGATGAATAGTGATTTATGAATTGTAAATTGTCGAAGTTTGGGAAATGACCTGAAATGGTGAGTTGTGACATATGTATTGCCGGAGGTCTCTTTGGAAGTGGTCTCTTTACCCTATGGTAAGGGTGTGACTCACCTCACCAGTACCTCGTTCCAACGTGATTGGGTATTGTTGTTTTTATTGTAAGTAGTGGTGTGTATCATAGTTTGGATATAAAAAGAGTATCTATTCTACAACCATATTTTTCATGTAAGATGTTTCATGTGAAAATCAAGAATGATGAATTAGATTTGACTTAAGCAATGAGCAGTTGTGGATCTAGAATTTTAGAGGATGGTATGCACTTTAGTATAGACTTACTAATAATAATAAATTTGGTTATTCGGTTTGGGTTGTTCTGGGATTCGAGTTAGGCACGATTGTTTCATTTTTTCAATCCAAGTTCTATAAGTTAATTTGGTTTATTAAGCCTGGGTTATTAATTAGTTACCTACATTCGAGTATATTTATTGAATAATGGTTAACACACTAAAAGTGTTGGAATATGAACATATTTCATTAAACGTATGTCCGGAAAATACGTGAGCCTATGAGATCACACACGTTACATTTCAGATTCAATTCATATAATGTAACTAATATATATATATAAAGTATTATATTAACTATCATTTAAACAATAAGCTATAACGGTCGTTAAACTAAACGTTACTTAACGATTATTACTAATGGTCGTTAGACGAATAGATGAAAGACTCAATTGTAATATCAGGAGAAGGAAGTTTCTAGAACACCCCTCCATTATACTCGGCCGAATACAACTCCTAAAAGAGGTGGGAGTTGTTTGCTTGGACTCTAAGTTTCGTATGACAATATAATGAACCTCATGCTTCATTATTTGTCACCTCTTGAAAACCTTGATGTGTGTTGTGTCATGTGTAGTATAGAGTTATTTTGCCTTTTCAAGTTTTACATTTATATTTAGCCGACTTATCCTATAACACACACACTAACCAGTAGTGTACCCGATCAATTTGTATATAGTGGTAAGCAGAGTGTCGATCACTAATAGTGGAACGTAATATCTAGTAATCCTATCAGTATTTTAAATATATTAAGTTAGGTTTACAATCTAATCTAACGCAAGGGGTTTTAGTGTCACACCCCGCCGAAGGCGGAAACACGAGGTGCAACATAATCAATAATCATCACAAAAGAGATATAGAACAATACCATAATTTACATTAAAGGAAAAGTATATCATTACAACATCGGCAATTAAAATATAAAGTTTCATTTCCAAAAGATAGCTTTTTAGTACAAAATGATCAGTACTGACATGTGAAAACTTCATTATGTAAAGACCTTGAAGAAAAGCTTACTGACGATCACCTGAAATGCATGAGAGAAAACGGGTCAACTATGAAAATAGTTGGTGAGTACACACGTTTTATGTAATATGAAAACCTTTAAGCGAGAGTATAAGTTTCTAATATTTGTGAATAGTCTACAATGCAAAGGCGTTGTCAATCCACTCAGTTGCAAGTCCCGCCCATACAAGACTTGTAACCGGTGTATTCATAACCCATTGCATAAAAAGTCGTATGTCTGGTAGTCAAGTACACGTGGTCAATATAGTTTATAATAATGGCACATAGTATATAATAAATCAAGGCCGCTCCGAACAAAGGAGACTTTAGATTGAGAACGCTCTGTAATATAGTGAGACGTTCTGCTCCGGACCTGGAAGGCTTTAGATTGAGAACTCTCCGTAACATAGTGAGACATTCTGCTCCGGACATGGGAGGCTTTAAATTGAGAACGCTTCGTAACATAGTGAGATGCTCTGCTCTGGACCTAGGAGGCTTTAGGTTGCTCCGAACAAGGGAGACTTTAGGTCATAAAACGTACGGTACATTAAGTCCAAAAGTTTAAGTCGAGTTCAAAAGTTTAAAACAAGTTATAAGGTCAAGACAAGTTAAAAGAGTTTCAAATAGTCAAAGGGTTCAAAATCAAGTCAGAAGGTTCAAGATAAGTCAAAGGTTCAAATATCAAGTAAAAGGGTTCAAATAATAGTGTTCATAAAATAGCAATCAATTTAGTTCAAGTATGATTTACTTACAAGCATAAATAGTGAAACAAAAGTTATTTAAGTTCATTTAAGTATAACAATTAGATTTTTAAGTATAGTTCATGCATCCATTCCAAAGTGATTTAAAATAGTAAAAAAAAGGGTTCGTGAATACTCACCTCAAGTAATAAGTAATACGATATAAGCAAATGTGCACGGAAATCGAGGCGCGATACTTTAACCGCAACCTAAATTAATAATATGTTTTAGGTCGTGCATTAATGCCGTGCATGCAATTTATAAAATGTTATATCACCTTTACATCTTTGCATAAATGTTTAGTTGGTAAAAATATAGTTATATCGATGTTTACCATTAATAGTTGTAATATATACTTTAAGTGACTTAACAAGTATATTTCGTAATTCGGTTATAATTGTTCCGTTGATAAGTATGTTGAAAAGTTTTCGACTCGATAAATAAGTGTATATATATACAAAACGCTACCACTCTCGTTTAGGCCGTTTTAGCTCTTTTGGACTCTAAGGCTTCCAAAAATGGCTTCGAAGTTAAATTTCAGGACTATATAAATTACTATAAAAGCTGTCAAAACAATATATTCTGACGGAAAACTTCAACGAGCCATAACTCCTTCGTTATAAATTCATTTTTATCCATTCAAACGACCATGTTTTTGTAATAAAATCTATTTTCTATATTTTTACTCAAATCTTACTTCCAACCTACTGGTTTTTCCAGATTTAGCAAAATGGGACAGCTTCATATAAAAATGTTTCAAAGTGTATTTTCTAGTTTTTAAAACATTTCAATTCACTTTCAACCACTTCAAAACTACTCTAGCTCTACCACATTTTTGTCAAAAGTACCACGAAACTTAGGTGTTCGTAAAAATGAAAGTTTATGACGTAGCAACTAGTTGTCAACTTTATATGTTCATGAAAATTTTCAAACATGTACAAAGGTGATACTAATACAAATGTAACCATGCAAATATAGTGCTAGGAAATGAAATAGCTCATAATTAAGTAGTGTAAGGTTTAATAAAATGATGTACTAACTTACTTGAAATTTATGGTGAAATGTGGTGATGTTGAACACTAATGTACCCACTTATAATTACTTGAACTTTGCAAAATAACCTTTTCTTCCTCTTGTTTTTCCTTGTGATCGATCACAGTAGTGAGTGAGTGTAGTTTGTTTTTGCTTTTGTAAGTGAAAAGATAACGTGCAAGTACCTCCCTTTTATATTCAAATGAAATTGTAGTATGTATGATTTGTTTATTAGACTATCTAGTTTAGGAGGAAAGAAGAAAAAAAAAAAAAGACAATAGGGTGGTGTTGGTTGATGTGTTGTCAGCCAAAAAAAAAAAGAAACAAAATCTATCAAGCCATATTTGTTATGTCTAATATTCAAAGTCCTAGTCAATGGTCAAATTTATATACAATAGCTACACAAATTTTACTATTGATTCTAGGGGAAGGGCGACAACATGGGGAAATAAAAAGAGTGTGTACATTTTATATAAAAATTGTATTTTGTGACTGTATTGGGTATTAAAAATATGTATTAAAAATAGGTATTAAGTTATAGTTTTGTGGTTAAAGTTAAATATGTATAATTAAGTGGGTTTAATAAAAGAATTATAAATGTGTACGAAAATAATTTTTGGCACTTTTGTAGTAATTTAGGAAATATGAAAAAGCACGAAAAATAATTGTTAGGAGTGTTGGGTACCTTCGATGTTCATTCAAATTGTAAAAAAAAAAAAAACGTTTATTATTAAATTAATAATTGCAAGTAAATAAAAATGCAAATGTGTTAGCAATTAAATTATGAACTGGTGTAGTGGCAATGTAGTGAAAATGTGTTGACTAAATATTAGTCTAAAGTCATAGTACACAAGAGGGTTATTCTAGTTTTATGTTTATTTAACTAAAAAGTTATACGTAAAAAGTGTTTTTGTAAAGTTTTAAAATTAATAAATTAGAGTTTGGAAATAAATGTTGATGTGGAAAATTACGGGTTGTTACATTTAGTCTAAGAGACTAGCACACTTTTGTAGATTAATTAAAATAATAAAACTAATGAGAACAAATCAGTGAAAGACTAACACGTACGCGGATAGATAATAGATTCAGATAGAAGTCCTATCCTATTGTTAAGTAGCTTGTCACTTGTTTTATTACTAGTTTTATATGATGAGTATTGTAATCTATTCTCTCTCGTTCGCTCTTAAATATAGGCGAGTAAACCCTTAATGATCACTTATGCCTATCTTACTTTTTAGACGCTAGATAAGTAAGCATGCAGGGGGTATGGCGGCCCAAGCAAAACATGGCTAGACATAGAGGTTATCAAAGCACATAAAAAAAAAAAAAAAAAAAAAAAAAAAAAAAAAAAAAAAAAAAAATCATAGAAACTTATAATTGATGGGAAAGCAATTTTAAGGGGAGCAATATGGCGGCCACAAGCCCATCAATCCTGATGGATAATAGTTTACTATTACAGTAAAACAAAACTAATTAATGAATTAAATACATGCAAGACCTTTTTACTACTCTAAGATCTTCGTTTACGGTGTGTCTTGTGTTGCCTTGTCGTCTAAATTCATCTTCTTAGGGTTTTGTTGCACACAAAACTCGTAGGTATGATGGGGTATTTATACTTTATGTCTGAGGGTTCGATGCGGCGCATCTATTAAGTAGATGCGGCGCATGTACTTAACTTCGCGTGGGGTCCAAGATTAACATATTCTGGAATATTCGTACACTGTCTTCAGATGTGGCTTATCTTGAATCTTATGCGGTGCATGTCCTTCAGCATCTTGGATTGTATTTGATGAAGTCTTGATAGTAATACAGCGTATGTTGATAGTGAGATGTGGCGTACTTGGAGTAAAACAAGTTGGTTCTTCTTCATTGACCAAGGTTTCATATGCGGCACATGATATAATCTAAGTATGATGATGCGGCATATCTGTCTAGGATGATACGACGTATCTCCTTGAGTTCAGTAGACTTTTTCCATCTTGATCATTTATCTTCATATTTCGTCCAAAATTGCCAAGTTTCACCAATTGCTTGTTTTTACTTGAGAATTACTAAAGTAAACAATTAAGTACCAATTTTCATATATAATATAATAAAACAAGCCAATTAAATAGGACAAATGATGACAAGATAATGTACTTGTTAGATGTCATCAAATATCCCTCCACTTGAACTTTACTTGTCCCCAAGTAAACTGATGACGTATAGTCTATATTTGGGCCACGAGCCCAAATGATAAACATTACTAAAGCGCAAACCCACCACGAGTGGGCTATCATAACAATGATTTGGGCCACACTACCAATGGGTTGGACTCACGTAGGCCCAAAGCCAACCAAACTATGTATGGTCTAGATAAGGATCTTCTATTTACGGATAAAGATCCTTGGACCGGATAAGCACCATGTGTGCGAAGAGTAAGGAGCACAAAACCTACAAGGATTCTGTGCCTATATATAGAACGACATAATTCTCGTTAAAAGTACAATTTACAAAACCCTAACTCTTCAATATAACCCTAGACCGATTACTTACTCTCACGCCGGAGGATAATCGTGGGAGACAATCCCACGATAAGCCTAACGGTGTTTGTTTACTTTCTTAGTGCGCAGGTTTCAAGTATTAAGAGCTAATTTGTACAAGAGCAGGAGCCCAAACTAGGAACGCCCATCTTTTGTATCAACAAGTGGCGCCATCCGTAGGACCCTACACTAAGAACTAGAATGGCAAAGAACAAAAACTCAAGCCAGCGGACTCCGCAGTTGGAAAAAACATGTGGTGACCCCCAGAGGAAGAACCCTCAAGACTCGACCTCTAGGCAGGCCTCTGGAACAACTAGTGCGCCTGGTTACCAAGAAACGGGGCCAACCCTACCTCTCCCAGCAGTAGAATTGCCTACAAGGACTACTCAAACCACCACCGTGGTTCCAAGCGTTGAAGAACTTCAACGCAGCCTCTTCAATACCCCCCATCAAATGGCACCTATAGTGAACAACACTGAGCCATCGGGCGTACCTAACCGAGATAGAGCGCCTAATGTTGAGGCAAAAATTCTTGCAGTAGAAGAGGACACGCCTGAGCTAACGTTAAATAATTTTGTATCTCAAAATTATGAAACCCTAGCTGCCCTCATGCAAGAAGAAGTGAGGAGAAGATCAAGCTAGAGCCTACAAGCCCTGCTTAACTTTAACCCAGAAACATCGCTACCGCGCTACCAAAGAGGGGGGCACGAAAATAACGAAAGACGTACCAATATCCATGATAGACTTGGTACAGCATCTGACTCACAATACTCGGAGGAATACGAAGATGACGAGAGGCACACCAATGTTCACTCCAGACTTGGTAGCCGAAGGATGCAAGATAGACTTGGACGGCAACATTCACCAAGCAAAGGCACCTCCAGGTCTGGGAGCAGAAGAATTCACGACAGGTTAGGAAGGCGAGCTTCCCCAAGAGAAAGCCCCTCAAGCTCTTCCTCTGAGGAAAACCGGCGCAAGCGCCGCAAAAGAGATAACCTCTCCTCCAGTGACTCCTCGGACAACGAGGACAAAGAGACAGGACACTAGAAGTCTTGAGGAAGACGTCGCGAGGAAGAGGACGAAGACATATCTCTTCCTTGGCATCGTCATAAAGTTGATGCATTTACACGACGCATTAGCGATTACTCCGATCATAAGAAAAGGCGCATGCCCACTAATGTTAAAACATATGATGGAACGGGTGATCCTGATGACCACCTAAAAATTTTCGAATCCGCTGCTACTATCGAAAATTGGCCACAACCTGTGTGGTGTCATATGTTTAACTCCACATTAGTGGGGAATGAACACACTTGGTTTAGCAAGCTTCCACGTAGGAGCATAGACGGTTTTGAAGAGTTGCGAAAAGCATTCCGCTTAAACTTCAACCAAAGAAAGAAGTGCACTAAAAACCCTGTTGAATTAGCCAGAGTAAAACAGCGCCAAGGGGAATCAACCAGTGCTTACATGGAGCGCTTCAAAGATGAATGTATACACGTCAAGGTGTGTCCCGAAGTCCTAAAAATTTCAAGGTTCATGAATGGGATTAATAACCCAGAACTCATTAGGAAATTAAATGACAAGGTTCCCCAAACATTCGATGAACTAATGAAGCGCACAAGATCCTTCATCCAAGGAGAAGCAGCCACTGCAGACAGTAAAAAAGGCTACTCAAATTATAGGCAGCAAGAACAGCCTAGGAGATAATCTAATGACCAGAGCAGCAATCGCAGCAAGAATTATCGTAGTCAGGGAAGTGCACGAGATAATGACAAATATACCCCCCTCACAAAGACCCCGAGGGAAATATTTGTAACCGAAGGCGCAAACTTCCCAAAACCCCTACCAATGCACACCCAGAGGACAAGCGTATAGGGAACGGGTACTGCGAATACCATGGACAAAAGGGACATACCACCAACGAGTGTGTCCAGCTACGACAACTAATTAACAAATTAGTAAAGGAGGGTAGAATGGATCACCTCGTTAAGAATATTAAAGAAGGGAAGGACAAACAAAAGAATGGAGGTAAAAAAGAACCTTCCAAAGATAAGGCGGACATTATCTACATGATACAGTCCTGGCAGCGCAAAACGAAGCAAAAGGTCAGTCAAAAATTTTCTTCAGAGAATGAAATATCCTTCCCCACTCTAGTTGTGGACAACGCAGTAGTAGAGCCACTAACCATTGGGATATATACTGGAGGACACGATATTCACCGCATGTATATCGATGGAGGAGCATCCGCAGACATTCTGTATGAACACTGCTTCAAAAGGCTGCGACCTGAGATACAAAGTCAATTAATACCGGTCACGACGTCGCTGACTGGCTTCACAGGAGAAAAGATATGGCCTATGGGGCAACTACGTTTACTTGTAGTTGTGGGCGATGAACAACACTCTACAGCAACGTGGATAAACTTCATGATAACCTAGTCTCCTTCACCGTACAACGGCATCATTGGGAGACCTGGAATATCATCCATGCGCGCTGTACCATCCACAGCACACGGGATGCTAAAATTTCCAGTAGAAGGAGGGATTGTCACCCTCTACAATACCACGGTGCCGCCTAAAGAATGCAACGTGGTAACCAATGAGGCGGAAAATGGTCCAGAACAGCGCGCAGCTAAAGTACTAAACCTAAAGGTTGCCATTCACCCTGATTACCCAGATCAACAAATATCGATTGGAGGGTCTCTATCTGACAAAGGTAAAGCAGCTGTGTGCGGACTCTTGCAAAAGAACCTAGGTATCTTTGCGTGGGAACCAAAGCACATGACTGGCGTACCACGATCTATCACGGAGCACAAGCTACAAATCCGACAAGGATTTCCTCCAATACGACAGAAAAAGCGCGGCCAAGCTCCTGATCGCGCAAAAGCCATCTTAAAAGAAGTGCACAAACTGGTAGACGCAGGCATCATGCGGGAAGTCTACTACCACGACTGGCTTTCCAACCCAGTAATGGTAAAAAAAAAGTGATGGCAGTTGGAGAATGTGCGTAGACTTCACTGATCTTAATAAAGCATGTCCACAAGACTCCTACCCGCTACCAGAAATTGACTGGAAGACAAAATCCCTATGCGGATATCCCTTTAAATGCTTCCTAGACGCATACAAAGGGTACCATCAAATTCAGATGGCAGAAGAGGATGAAGAAAAAACAGCCTTCCACACAAGTCAAGGGGTATATTGCTACAAAAAAATGCCCATTGGTCTAAAGAACGCGGGCGCAACATACCATCGATTGGTGGACATGGCTTTTGAAAAACAAGTAGGTCGCAACCTGGAAGTTTATGTCGATGACCTTGTAATAAAGAGTCATACAGAGGAAGAATTGGTGCGCGACATCGAGGAAACATTCAAAACACTGGGAAGGATAACTATGAAGTTAAATCCCAAGAATTGCACCTTTGGCGCAACAGAAGGAATGTTCCTTGGTTACTTAATAGAACCTGACGGCATCAATCCGGGCCCAGAAAAGACAAGAGCTGTCATCGATCTCCCCTCACCGCGCACACTAAAAGAAGTCCAATCATTAAACGGAAAGTTAGCTGGGCTAAACCGTTTTTTATCCAAGTCAGCAGACAAATCACTCCCTCTCTTTAAAACACTCACGAAGTGCACAAAAAAGGGAGACTTTTGTTGGACTAAGGAGGCAGAGGAAGCCTTCTAACAACTAAAACAACACCTTGCATCACTTCCCAAACTTGTCGCACCGCGACCAGGGGAAGAGTTGATCATGTACTTATCTGCAACCCATAGAGCATTTAGCACAGTACTATTGACAGATAGGAACTCCATTCAAACGCCCATATACTTTGTAAGCAAGGCACTGAAAAAGACAGAGACTAACTACAGCGCTATTGAAAAGCTGGCCCTAGCTCTAGTATTCGCAGCTAAAAGACTGCGCAAATACTTCCAGGCGCACCCAATAGCTGTAATCATGGACCAGCCCATCAAACAAGTTATCTCTAAACCTGACGCATCAGGACGGTTACAAAAGTGGAGTGTGTTGTTGAGTGAGTATAACATCTCGTATAGACCACGCACTGCAATCAAGGGGCAGATATTAGCCGACTTCATTGTTGAGAAGCCAGATATTGATACCCCACCTTTAGCAAGCAAGACAGAGTTACAAGAACCATGGGTTCTATTCACAGACGGATCCTCAAGCGTGGATGGGTCAGGCACAGGCCTTATCTCACTAATCCAGAAGGAGTAGAATTCACCTACGCACTGCGCTTCGAATTCACAGCCACAAACAATGAGGCAGAATACGAAGCCCTACTCGCTGGACTGCGCATTGTAATACAAATGGGTGTACGCAATCTAGAAGCAAATGTGGATTCCAGGCTAGTAGCTAACCACGTGCTATGCGAATATGAAGCCAAGGATGAACACATGATCCAATACCTTGAAAAAACCAAGTCTTTAATTCAGAACTTTGATAGGTTTACAATCAAACAAGTACCTAGAGGAGAAAATAGGAAAGCTGACGCGCTTAGCAAGATCGCATCTATAAGCTTTGCGCATCTATCAAAACAGGTATTGGTGGAAACTCTAAAAAATAAATCAATCTTGGAGATGGAAGTATCCACGGTGATAGAGGAACATGACCCTACATGGATGACACCTATCATTGAATTTATAAGCAAAGGAATCTTACCACAAGATCAGAAGGACGCTCGAAGGGTGTGGCGCATAGCGCAGAGATTTGAGCTTCGAGATGGTGTCCTATACCGACGTTCATTCCTATAACCTTGGCTCCGATGTGTTGGACCTCTTCAAGCAGATTATGTACTCCGAGAAATTCACGCCGGATCATGTAGCATGCACTCAGGACCACGGTCTATAGTAGCGCGCGCCCTGCGATCGGGATACTATTGGCCTACTATGCACCGCGACGCATGGGACATGATAAAGAAATGCAGCGATTGCCAAGTCCACAGGCCAATTCTGCGCCGACCACAACAAGAGTTAACCCCCATCACCTCACCATGGCCATTCTATAAATGGGGCATTGACATCACAGGCCCTTTCCCAGTTGTAGCGGGAGGGTTAAAATTCCTCATCGTAGCGATAGACTATTTTACCAAGTGGATTGAGGCAAAAGCAGTGGTGAGCATCACCGGCAACCAGGTAAAATGCTTCGTGTGGGACAACATTTTGTGTCGCTTCAGATTACCTGGGGAAATTATTTCAGACAACGGAAAATAATTCTGTGACAACCTATTTAAAGATTGGTGCGTGCAATTAAACATCACACAACACTTTGCTTCAATGAAACACCCACAAACCAATGGCTTGGTTGAACGCGCGAATCGCAGTCTAGGCGAAGGAATAAAAGCGCGCCTTGACAGACATAAAGGAAAATGGGTGGACGAATTATCACATGTTTTATGGGCGCACCGCACAACAATCAAAACTAGTACCGGAGACACACCATTCTCTCTTGTCTATGGGACAAAATCCGTCATACCAGCCGAAATTGGAATGCCAACTATACGTACAGCGGAAATAAACGTCACAACAAATGACGAGGAGTGGCGCATAGACTTGGACTTGCTGGAAGAAAGGCGTGAACGCGCAGCTATACGCGAAGCGAAGGCTAAAGCAAAGATGAAGAAGTATTATGATGCAAAGGTCAAACACACTTCTTTCAGGCCAGGAGACTTTTTATACCACGCTAATGATGCAAGCCACGCAGAAGATACGGGCAAGCTTGGACCCAAATGGGAAGGACCCTATGAGGTCACGGATGCACTAGGTAATGGTGCATACAAGCTGCGCGATATGGAAGGCCACGAGCTGGCACGCGCTTGGAATATTTGCAATCTCAAGAGATGCTATCTTTAGGAAAGGCTACGGCCCACAAACAGGCAACCTTGCACTTTAGTACGTGCCCAATAAATGTTTGTCTTTGATTTTTTTTTCTTAGGAATTGTCCTTTATCTTCCAAACACTTGCAAGTATTAATAAAACGTTGTGGTTTCTAGCTAACTCCATAACATACTTAAATTTATTGCGCACATTTTTATTATGTTTCAATATTTTTATTTTATATTTTGCCTACATGGCGTGCATGCACTTATTAAGACCTACGATGGCAGAGAGGATGAGTCAACCTACTAACTAACTCGTTGAGTAAGAGGGTTGCAAACCCATCAACACTGGATCACGCATCCTTGCTAAGCGCCTTACCTTCAAGACGTTGAAGTAAGTTTACATGCGCATTCCACGAAGACTGCGCAATATCACGTACACCGTACATGCTTAGCAATTCACGAGCCAAGACTTTTGGACATTTTGATATACTCTTTAAAAAACAACAACAAGTTTGTATTCACCTATTTGATTTTTTTTAAGTTACGTACTTAATCTAAATCATTTTATGTACGTCGCATTATCAATTTGACTCTTGGATGATCTTTTACAAAAGAAAACAATCTAACTACAGATAACAAGATGTACGAAACAAAATAAACATTATTATTAATGAGAACTACGAGTTTTTACAAGTTATAAACATAAAAATTCACATCTAAACGCTATGAGCACGCTTGTGACTTGAGCTACTAGCTGTGGATGCTAACTCCCCAGCCTCACTTAGCCTCCTTAATAGGCTGCTATCGTCCTGAGACACCGTTGGTACACTAACGGGAATCCCATTAGACCGGGGAAGATGGGCTGCACCAACACCACATAGGATGGCTTTTCCCTTCACGCCTTTCTTGCGAGCAGCTCTTGTCTCATGTTCCTCCAGGCACTCCTTCAACGAAATCTCCTTCTGAAGAGCGAATGGATTAAGCATGTGGCGAGAGCGGACAAAAACAGGCACCATCAGCTGCGATTCGTCTGGCTTCAAAAAGTAATCAGGGTGCGCCTCTGCATCCTCAGCTATGTGCTTAGCCAGTGTTAGGCCCTGCATGATCACTCTGATAGGATAGTCCTGGTCACGCTCCAAGCGGGCAATCTGAGGAAAGTCAGACTTTCATCTTTTCCATCGCCTCCACCAGCTCATCAAACGCACCCGCGTTATACCCAGGGACTTCTGCAAGTGGCACACTCAGCATCTTGCTCTCATGAAGTTCCTCCACAGCCTGGGCCTTGCCGCGTGCCACAGCGCACTCCATGACCCTCCTAAAGGCCTCTACGACCTCAGGAGACTCCAACGTACCCATAGCAGCTAGGCGCAAACCATGCCTGATCAACCACCTACACAAGCAACAACAGATGCATTAGAAAGTAAAAGGAGCATTAATACATATGGTAAGTCAAAATGGCGGAATAGACAACACATACCTGCACTCAGCAATTGTAACACCTAAAATCCAAGAACATGTGAAAAGACCAAAATGCCCCTACAAGTTAAAACTTAATTAAAAGCTTATTAAAGTATCCAAATAATTCCCAAACTTCAAACAATGCACAAGTTATGATCCCAAATAATTTTAACAACTTCATTTAACATTTATACAAGTTGCAAAATTACCAAATTACCCTTAAAGGGCCGAATGTCACATAAATAATATTGTTTTGATTTAAAAATGATTTAGATCTTTTAAATAAGGAAGATAATCACAAAATATGTTCCCTAACCTATATGGCCGAAATTTCTGGCCCAAGGCCTCCCCTCACACGGCATATATCACCCTAAATCAAATCCATATCTTTCCTCCCTAAAAAAAAAAAAAAAACCTAAATCGATTTGGAGAAAAACACACACAAAATCCCTAGCCTCCATTCGACTCTCCCATGACTCCTAAGCAATTTTCTGTGATCATACAACATCCTAAGAAGCCAAGAAAAATTCCTTTTTATTTGTGGAAGCCTTACACGATCGTGGTGACTTTTTTCTCTTTGTCGAACCCTAAAAACAAGGTAATTCGCTTGTGCTTCATTCGACCTCTACAAAATTTGTTTCTTATTTTTCTGATGTTCCTTACACTTATTAAGACCCACGAAAATTGGTTTCAAGGTTAGAAGATCGTTTTTGAAGTCGTGGTGATTTTTGGATCGTTTTGGCTCTACGCGTGTGCTATAATTCGTCCAGCCTATTCTATTTGTTCCAGACCTGGTCTGGTATTTTTCTCACGTCTCTTACATCATATAAGTCTCAAATAAAATGCTAAAGTCGAACCATGCATGCTCTATGAATTATTTGTGAATTAAAACCCTAAAAACGTGTTTAATTGTGAAATACATATTCCGATCCAGAATAATTATTAATAAAATTATTATACACTTATTATGATATAATATGATCTGGAAAAATGTTGGAAAGAATTTTCATGGCTTAAATCATGTGTTCTCGAATTATTTTGGTTTATCGATTTTAATTAAAACGTATAAAAGAAAAAGAAAATAAAATCGTGTGACTTAGGGTTTCGATCTAGGGTTTGTTTTGTGATATTAAATGACATTTAATGATGAGGTGATGATTAAAAATGGATTAGAGTTGGTTAGGGTTTTTAATCTTGGTATTTTATGTTATACGATTTATAATAAAGGGTTTTGGGCGAGTTTTGTAACTTTTGAAACTTAAGGGTTAATTCTGGAACTTAATTTGGGCTGTATACTATTCGACAAAAATATATAATGAGGGTGTTAAGTGTAAGTTTTGCAATTAAATGGATTAAAATGTATTTTAAAACTAATTAGGGTTTGTTTTGAAAATAATTAAAAGAGAGGGACTAAACATGTAAATTCTGGAAACATAAGGTTGTTTTGAGCAATTTAATATATTCAGGGGGTTTTGTGCCATTTTGATAGTTTAAGGGCATGATATGTAATTATGGATAACTAAAAGTTGAAATTATAAGTTAAAGGGTTAAATATGTAACTTTGATAACTTGAAGGACTTAAAGTGTAAATTATGAA
Organism: Artemisia argyi; assembly: GCA_030686995.1. Classification (NCBI taxonomy): domain Eukaryota; kingdom Viridiplantae; phylum Streptophyta; class Magnoliopsida; order Asterales; family Asteraceae; genus Artemisia; species Artemisia argyi. The sequence goes on along the minus strand of CM060701.1, from coordinate 88,418,085 downwards.
TAATTGAAAATCCATTCGAATAACTTAATAAAATAAGTGCTCATTATGTAAAATGGATAAGTTAAGGGTTTAAAGTGTAACTTTGAATACTAAAAGGTTTAAAGTGTAATTTTGGAAAGTAAAGGGTTAAAATGTAAAGTTATGAAACTCTAAGGACCAAATGTGAAAGTATGATAAAAGATACCTTATTTCCATTAATAATGATTCAACTTTCTAAATATGGAAACTTTCTAAATATGGAAACTTTCTAAAAGTGGAAACTTACTAAATATGGAAACTTTCTAAATGTGGAAACTTACTATTTATGGAAACCTGCTTAAAATGGAAAGTTATTAAAAATGGAAAGTTACTTAAAATTGAGAGTTACTTAAAATGGAAAGACATGTAATTAAAGAATGAATTATGATTCCCCCTCTTCTCCTCTAGGTGTGAAGAAGGAGAGATCTTGAGCCCTTTCTATTTCTGTGTTTGTTTCATTTGTGCTTTGCAATAAGGTACGGATACTCTGCCTTTTCAGTAAAGGCTCCTATATTCTTCTTATGACTTTGAGCTATGATACAGTTAAGATTCCCCAAGCCATTGCTATGTTCCCTTCTGTTGTGAACTTCCCCTGATTTCTGTTAAGCTTTGATTTGTTAGCTTCTGATCTGATTTCGTTGCTATGATTTCTGACCCTTGAATATCCGATATCTCTGGTTCATCTTTTATGATTAATTGATATGAAAACCTTTTGAAAATATAACTTGATGTCATGGAAGGAAACTGTTTTGAAATAACACTCTATGATTTGGATACGAAACTATTTTTAAAATGAAGGATTAAATGGGCTTTTATGAAGAATGTTCTAAAAAGGGAGATCTTTGAGATGAAATGAGCAAATGACTATTAAGGTTTTTAAATCTGTTTTATCTTAACCCTTTTCACATTTTATGAACTTATGAAACTTAATAATGAACCTTTTGTAATGAACTTTGGATATTCTGAACCATTGATATGATTTCTGATATTATGACTTTGAGATGACCTTGAGACATGACCTTGAGATGCACCTTTGCTATATGAACTTTTGCATGACTTTGAGACCTGACTCTTAGTTTGATACCCGAGCCATTTATGTTTCTTCTACCTATGGAGGTACCATAGGCATGTCTGTGATGCACCACTGGCATGACTCATGCGTGGGTGAGTGATTTCTCACGTCGTCCCTTTTATGATTATCTGCCGGCTATGACTTTGAGTATATGACTTTGAGATTGACTTTGAGTAAGGGGCGTATGGATTGCAATCCTAGACATGTATGCTTAGTGGATTTAACTATGACTTTGAGTTGACTTTGAGGTGATTGGTACTGTGTGCTATACATGCCCTTCACAACCCCTGGGAGCTGATCACTCCACCTTTATGATACATGAGGACACCCCTCATATTATCTGGTTGCCTGAGAGGTATCCCCTCTGATTGTGAGATTTTGAATTGACGGCTTATGACTTTGAGATTATGATGTTGAGTTATGACTTTGAGTATGGGCTCGTGGTGGATGACTATCCTTTCTTTCCTTTCTATCATTCCTTTGTTCATTCTTTATGATATTCCCCAATGCACTATACTTCTGTTTGTTTCATTATCATTTCTTTGTATATGTATCTGTTCACTGGGCTTTTTAAGCTCAGCCGCATTTCCTTTTCCTGCGGCAGGTTTTAGTAGGAAGCTGGGTTATGGGAAGAGAGTGTGACTGGACTTAGAAGACTATGCTTTGGACTAGAGACGATTAGATGAAGTTTCACTTTATTAGACATAGTATTTATTTTCTTTGTAACCTTGTAGTTTCAGATTTTCATTTGTAACCCTGAATTTCTTTGTATGTATGAATCATATGCTTGTGTTTGTTCTGATATGTCACTGTAATGTAATACTTCTACCCTTATCGGGTTGGGGTGTTACAATTATGGTATCAGAGACAGGCTGCGATTCGTAATACATTTACCCTTGACCTGTGAAGTTTGGACCCCTAAGTTTCCCTGTAGGCGCTCATAAGACAACCTTGAAACTTTACCTTAGGATTCCCCATAGGAACCCAAGTTATTACCAGTGAGGAATGGGTAGACTAAGACATTTATGTAAGTATCATTTGTTTCCGCATCACTCTGATCGTGCCCTTGCTCTTAAATAAGCCTATTAAGGACCTTTGTTTCAGAAGTTAAAAGTTTTGCAACTTAAGCTTAGTAACCAAGTAAGTTTGGAATACCTCGGAAAGCTACCTGGATACCTTACACATTTAAGTTTCACCTTCAGATTTTGATCTCCGCCTCCGATTTGTTTGATAAGCTGTTTGACACCTTTTCGACCATATCGTAGGTCATTCAACCATAATGTGTTCGACACATTCTGTGAATTCATTACTTATGTTAGGTATGAATGTATCATCCGATACTACTTAACTCTGTATGATCCATTACTACCCCTATGAGAATTCTGTAATTATGAACCACGAATATAAGACGTTTTGTTTCCTCTCTTTGAATGATGAACCTTGTTCTGCCAACCGTTTCCTTTGGAAGGGTATGATGTAAATACTATCTCTGTATGGATTTGTTAACTAAGCATGATGATGCTGATAACTGAGATTCTGTACATCTCACAATTGACAATTATACGATGTTCGTAGTACCAATGATACACATCCTACCTGCTACTTATGCTAAGAAGCTAAACGAAATTTCCACACATTGAACTGTTTGTTTATCCATCCCAACACTTTTGTTGAATCATGTACTTGACTCTGAGATATGAACTACCTGTATGATTTGACGACTGTATTCACTCTATGAATCCTTTGACTTTGAGATGTCTGATTGTACGGTCTTTTGGACTGAATGACTATTCGTGAAGATACCATAGATTACCGTATCTGAAATGTGACCTTAACAATCTGCTTCACCCTATTTCGTTATGATGACTCTCTACATCTGCAAAAATTTCTGCCACTATGAAAACACCAACCCCGAACTCATGTGATTATCAAGTTTTCCTGAAAACCATTATTATCAACCCTTAGAAAGTTCGGCTATTGGGAAATATTTCGTTGTACGAAGATTTTCCGGTATTCTCTGATGAACTTTTGGTACTCCATTGAACTGATCTCAGTTGAAGAAACCATGGTGCCATAGAAGTTGAGAGATTGAAGGAGCTAATGGAATATGATTTTGTTGACCCTTTGTGATTCTCTTGGATACTCTTGTTTGTTTATGAAGAAGAACAAGAGAAGTATGCAATGACGTATCGACTATCGTGAACTTAAACGTACCACTATCACTAATCATTATCTATTTCCGAGTATCAATAATTAATTTGGTCTTCCTTTGAAACTCCGCATCTGATTGTATCTGAAGAAGCCACCACAAGAACTTCTAAGAAAGAGGTTAACTAACCGAGAGTAACCTTTGGGAAGTATTTCAGTTCCTGAAGAAGAAGGAAGGCGATGTGAAAACTCCCTGAGATGATTTCTGAAGCTGCCTTTGCACTCGTCATCACATTTATGAGTTTGAATGATGCCAATGGTGTTGGCTAGAATAATCATGTTTTCGCGTGTTTTGGACAAATTGTCATAGTACGACATTGTGTTGTGTTCTAAAACAAAAGAAGAACATAGAGATTATGGGTGAGATTGAAAACCGTCATTGGAGTTAGAAACCTGGTGGAAGAGTAGTAGAGGATGGTTGCGACAAGCATTATCATGGAAGAAGCATACAAGAAGAAGAGAGGAACTGGGATAGTGCTCAATCATACAACGCGTGAAGATTTCAGCTTGGGCATCAAGACAACCAGACCAAAGAAGACGAACCATTCAACACACAACCTGGAGTCGACAACAACATCATGTACCTTAAAACCTGGAGCCATGACAGAAGACCTGTCGAAGACACGCAGTCTTGTTTCTCTATTTATTTTAGTTGTACTAAGATGAATTGAGAGCAGAAGCAGACCTGCGGATGGAGGAATGCACAGTGATCGTGTCAGAGACTGCCGTTACGATGCCACAATACCAAGAGGAGTTGCTGAAGACCGGAGGAACCAGACTCGAGTTTTAAATTCTTTTAACCATGAGGTAAGATGGACAAGAGTAAACAGGCTACCCCAACTTGGAAGAAATTTTGAAATTTGTATTTGAGTGGACGGATTTTGAAGCGGACATTGTGTTTAGACGAGATGATTCTGTAAAGGATTGACGCTATTGATGACGTACCTTAATTTTGAATGACATTCTCGGATTTCCGTTACTCTTCGAGTAATTTCGTTCTTTTAGTTATGTTATTTGATTCTGATGACCTTGAGACTATAGAAGTACTAGGTGGATTAAGATAGGTGTTTTGATTCACGACTTGAAATAAAGGATGACCATCGTGAGGGCATATTTATATGATGCCAGTATTATGACGCCTGGCCAACGTGATAATACTAACATCATATAACGTGCACTTATGGTGGGCATGTGAGGTTCGAGGAGTGCCTTAGAAGCTTTAGAATTCTGGCATCTAATTAAGATCATCTGAGTTTAGTAAGACTTTAGGTTCATTCTACCTATACGTTTGATATGCTGTCCTTGATATACGATTCGATACGTTTGGACTCTCGACACGTGTGTTGCTGATCTTTGCAACTTCTGATAAGAATCTTAGGTTCCATTATGAAATTTCTGCCGTTGACGATATCTAACGACATGTTTTCTATCCGTATACATTTCACATTCGTTGAAGTTGTTCATTATGATCTGCTATGATTAAAATATCTGATTGTGGACTTTGAGGAAATGAGACCTGTTGGTTTATGAGAATACCTTTGGAAGGTTATCTAAAAGCCGAAACTATCTGAGAAGCTGAAGAGTTAAATCTTAAATCACCCCATGTTTGCTACAATTCAATGTTTTCTCATCTGATTTGCCAAATCAATTCGATGAAAGTCCTATGTATTTCTATACCTCTTCCTGGAGAGTTCGATTATCATCCGTTATGTTTGGTACATTATCCTTTCGATTCAAATTCAATATGATATACCTTTCTGGGAAATCTGAAACTGTTTTGACAATAGTTACGAGTCATGAGAAACTATTTGGTCTGAAGATCTTTTTGGAAGAACCTCCCCGAGCGTGAGGATGTTGTAATGACCTTTTGCGGTTTATTACGACTTCGTCTAACCTTGCGACTTCAAATTTCGAGGACGAAATTTTTCTTTTTAGAGGGGAAGAAGTTGTAACACCTAAAATCCAAGAACATGTGAAAAGACCAAAATGCCCCTACAAGTTAAAACTTAATTAAAAGCTTATTAAAGTATCCAAATAATTCCCAAACTTCAAACAATGCACAAGTTATGATCCCAAATAATTTTAACAACTTCATTTAACATTTATACAAGTTGCAAAATTACCAAATTACCCTTAAAGGGCCGAATGTCACATAAATAATATTGTTTTGATTTAAAAATGATTTAGATCTTTTAAATAAGGAAGATAATCACAAAATATGTTCCCTAACCTATATGGCCGAAATTTCTGGCCCAAGGCCTCCCCTCACACGGCATATATCACCCTAAATCAAATCCATATCTTTCCTCCCTAAAAAAAAAAAAAAACCTAAATCGATTTGGAGAAAAACACACACAAAATCCCTAGCCTCCATTCGACTCTCCCATGACTCCTAAGCAATTTTCTGTGATCATACAACATCCTAAGAAGCCAAGAAAAATTCCTTTTTATTTGTGGAAGCCTTACACGATCGTGGTGACTTTTTTCTCTTTGTCGAACCCTAAAAACAAGGTAATTCGCTTGTGCTTCATTCGACCTCTACAAAATTTGTTTCTTATTTTTCTGATGTTCCTTACACTTATTAAGACCCACGAAAATTGGTTTCAAGGTTAGAAGATCGTTTTTGAAGTCGTGGTGATTTTTGGATCGTTTTGGCTCTACGCGTGTGCTATAATTCGTCCAGCCTATTCTATTTGTTCCAGACCTGGTCTGGTATTTTTCTCACGTCTCTTACATCATATAAGTCTCAAATAAAATGCTAAAGTCGAACCATGCATGCTCTATGAATTATTTGTGAATTAAAACCCTAAAAACGTGTTTAATTGTGAAATACATATTCCGATCCAGAATAATTATTAATAAAATTATTATACACTTATTATGATATAATATGATCTGGAAAAATGTTGGAAAGAATTTTCATGGCTTAAATCATGTGTTCTCGAATTATTTTGGTTTATCGATTTTAATTAAAACGTATAAAAGAAAAAGAAAATAAAATCGTGTGACTTAGGGTTTCGATCTAGGGTTTGTTTTGTGATATTAAATGACATTTAATGATGAGGTGATGATTAAAAATGGATTAGAGTTGGTTAGGGTTTTTAATCTTGGTATTTTATGTTATACGATTTATAATAAAGGGTTTTGGGCGAGTTTTGTAACTTTTGAAACTTAAGGGTTAATTCTGGAACTTAATTTGGGCTGTATACTATTCGACAAAAATATATAATGAGGGTGTTAAGTGTAAGTTTTGCAATTAAATGGATTAAAATGTATTTTAAAACTAATTAGGGTTTGTTTTGAAAATAATTAAAAGAGAGGGACTAAACATGTAAATTCTGGAAACATAAGGTTGTTTTGAGCAATTTAATATATTCAGGGGGTTTTGTGCCATTTTGATAGTTTAAGGGCATGATATGTAATTATGGATAACTAAAAGTTGAAATTATAAGTTAAAGGGTTAAATATGTAACTTTGATAACTTGAAGGACTTAAAGTGTAAATTATGAATAATTGAAAATCCATTCGAATAACTTAATAAAATAAGTGCTCATTATGTAAAATGGATAAGTTAAGGGTTTAAAGTGTAACTTTGAATACTAAAAGGTTTAAAGTGTAATTTTGGAAAGTAAAGGGTTAAAATGTAAAGTTATGAAACTCTAAGGACCAAATGTGAAAGTATGATAAAAGATACCTTATTTCCATTAATAATGATTCAACTTTCTAAATATGGAAACTTTCTAAATATGGAAACTTTCTAAAAGTGGAAACTTACTAAATATGGAAACTTTCTAAATGTGGAAACTTACTATTTATGGAAACCTGCTTAAAATGGAAAGTTATTAAAAATGGAAAGTTACTTAAAATTGAGAGTTACTTAAAATGGAAAGACATGTAATTAAAGAATGAATTATGATTCCCCCTCTTCTCCTCTAGGTGTGAAGAAGGAGAGATCTTGAGCCCTTTCTATTTCTGTGTTTGTTTCATTTGTGCTTTGCAATAAGGTACGGATACTCTGCCTTTTCAGTAAAGGCTCCTATATTCTTCTTATGACTTTGAGCTATGATACAGTTAAGATTCCCCAAGCCATTGCTATGTTCCCTTCTGTTGTGAACTTCCCCTGATTTCTGTTAAGCTTTGATTTGTTAGCTTCTGATCTGATTTCGTTGCTATGATTTCTGACCCTTGAATATCCGATATCTCTGGTTCATCTTTTATGATTAATTGATATGAAAACCTTTTGAAAATATAACTTGATGTCATGGAAGGAAACTGTTTTGAAATAACACTCTATGATTTGGATACGAAACTATTTTTAAAATGAAGGATTAAATGGGCTTTTATGAAGAATGTTCTAAAAAGGGAGATCTTTGAGATGAAATGAGCAAATGACTATTAAGGTTTTTAAATCTGTTTTATCTTAACCCTTTTCACATTTTATGAACTTATGAAACTTAATAATGAACCTTTTGTAATGAACTTTGGATATTCTGAACCATTGATATGATTTCTGATATTATGACTTTGAGATGACCTTGAGACATGACCTTGAGATGCACCTTTGCTATATGAACTTTTGCATGACTTTGAGACCTGACTCTTAGTTTGATACCCGAGCCATTTATGTTTCTTCTACCTATGGAGGTACCATAGGCATGTCTGTGATGCACCACTGGCATGACTCATGCGTGGGTGAGTGATTTCTCACGTCGTCCCTTTTATGATTATCTGCCGGCTATGACTTTGAGTATATGACTTTGAGATTGACTTTGAGTAAGGGGCGTATGGATTGCAATCCTAGACATGTATGCTTAGTGGATTTAACTATGACTTTGAGTTGACTTTGAGGTGATTGGTACTGTGTGCTATACATGCCCTTCACAACCCCTGGGAGCTGATCACTCCACCTTTATGATACATGAGGACACCCCTCATATTATCTGGTTGCCTGAGAGGTATCCCCTCTGATTGTGAGATTTTGAATTGACGGCTTATGACTTTGAGATTATGATGTTGAGTTATGACTTTGAGTATGGGCTCGTGGTGGATGACTATCCTTTCTTTCCTTTCTATCATTCCTTTGTTCATTCTTTATGATATTCCCCAATGCACTATACTTCTGTTTGTTTCATTATCATTTCTTTGTATATGTATCTGTTCACTGGGCTTTTTAAGCTCAGCCGCATTTCCTTTTCCTGCGGCAGGTTTTAGTAGGAAGCTGGGTTATGGGAAGAGAGTGTGACTGGACTTAGAAGACTATGCTTTGGACTAGAGACGATTAGATGAAGTTTCACTTTATTAGACATAGTATTTATTTTCTTTGTAACCTTGTAGTTTCAGATTTTCATTTGTAACCCTGAATTTCTTTGTATGTATGAATCATATGCTTGTGTTTGTTCTGATATGTCACTGTAATGTAATACTTCTACCCTTATCGGGTTGGGGTGTTACAGCAATCATAGACATGAGATGAGGATATAACTCCTCATCGTATTCTATAGTTAGCTTGCGCAGCTTGCCCTCCTGCACCTTCAGAGCCTTCTCCACTTGCGCGCGAAGTTCATTAATATAGCCAAAGTGCTAAGCCTTCTTCTCTTTGAGGTACTTGAAACCTCAAGATAAGTTAGACCTGAACTGTTCCATCTTCCCGCGCTCGTTCTTCAGCTCAACCATCAAGGACAACTTCTCATCAAAAACCTTCATAGCATGCGCAGCGGTAGACTCTACCTCTACTCACGCATCAGCTAATTGCGCCCTGAGCACGACAATCTCCTCATCTTTCTGAGCGAGAATACTACCTTCACCAACATAACGCGTCTTCAACTGAGTGACCAACTCAGTCTGACGCTCAGCAGCAGCAGCTAGCTCCTTCATCAACTGTTGCGCAGACATCTCCTCAGCTACCTTCAACGTCTCCTCCATGTTATAATCCTGAGGTGGTACCAAGCCTTAAACAAACGCCGCATCACCCTCTGCAGCATGGTCACTACAAGCAAAGGAAGAAAGTCAGGGCATAGTGCAACAAGTAAATAAATAGAAATGTGATCATCACTTACATAAAGGGAGAAGACTTGGAAATATCCTTATCCGCGCCAGTAGCGGACATGTCATCCGCTGCGGACGATTCTTCATCAACAATAAGATGACGCCTCCTCTTGGAAGTACCAGCGCCATAACCACCAGACTCTCCCTTCCGCTTTACGCCCTGCGCACTCCCCTTAGGCTCCAGGATCTCCACACTGTCGGAGGACTCAGCATGCAATTCCTCTACCACGGGAGATTGCTCCTCAGAAGGAGGAACACTCTGCACAGGAGTAACAAGTGCAGTTGCGGGAGGAGAATCCTCAGGCCCATCTTGCGCTAACACCGTTGTGTGTCCTGCAGTAGCTTCTAAAATTGGCTCCTCACCTTCCCTAAGAGGGCACACCCCCACTGTCACTTGCTTGGGCTTCTCCAGCTTCACTACGGCAAACAAGTCCATTTCTGTGCAACATATGAACAAATAACAAAAACAACTTAGTTATTGAAATTACATATAAGCGAGCGCTTATATTATCGAAGCGAAGGTAAAAAAGGACAAGCACCCACCCCGGCCACTCTCGTCGAGGAATGTTGGAACCTCGTCAGAACCATGGAAATAGTTGCGACTAAGCCCCATATAAACCAAAAACTCCTCAGGATAGGAGTTAATGGGGATGCGGTTAGCATCAATCATATCCGCATCCTCCGCGCTATACGAACCGGGTAAAGGGCGCTCATCCCTTGGCAGCGTCCCTTGAGTATAAAACTCAAACGACGATGGAAACACTATATCATCTACCCAGAAAATTTTTTCCCTCCAATCCCTAAGGGAATCTACCTTGTCTGTATAACACTGAAGGCGCCCTGAGCGCTTCGCAAAAGATACCCGTCCATGCGACCACGTTGTGCGGTAAAACGCACAGAATAGATTAAGGGTAGGGTTGACTGCAAGCAAACGGCAGTTTATTTCAAAATTTGATATTTTTACCGCACCTATACAGTGCATCTGAGAAATATGAAGATGGTAGAAGTTGAGCACATTACTCAAGAATAAGGATATAGGTACGCGCTGGTTCGCGTACTCAAAAAAGCTCGTATGTAACCCTATTTTTCCCTCAGGGAAATTTGCAATACACGCGTTTCCCTCCGGTACTATCGGATGCACATCAAGGGGAATGAAATAATCAGAGGAGAACTGACGAAGTTCATCCTCGTCCATTTCAGAAATAAACTCTTCTAATTGACGAACCATTTCTAAAGAATGACAATATTAGCTAAAGCGCGTACTCGCGGTTACCTAATAAAACAGTTGATCTCTTATAGAAGCTTTGACAAAGTTTGAAAATGGCGGAAGAAGGTTTTTACTGTGATGTTTTCAGTAAAAAGGGGAGGCGGTGATTTATATAAGGTCAGAAAAACCCTAGAAAGGTCGCCACGTGGATTCCACTAGTATAATCGTGTGGCTAGAATATGAGAAGGTACATGCACTCTTTCACATCTCCCGAAGAATACGTGGACACACTCCCCGTTTCCCGAAGCATTTTTTGAGATATTTTGGACTAGATACATGGTTCCTAATATTAGGCGGTAAATTTTTCCTGCCATACTTACCGGTGCTCTCACTAGTCTAGCATCCGCGGTTACGAGCCGCGCACACTAGACTGGGGGGACATGATGACGTATAGTCTATATTTGGGCCACGAGCCCAAATGATAAACATTACTAAAGCCCAAACCCACCACGAGTGGGCTATCATAACAATGATTTGTGCCGCACTACCAATGGGTTGGACTCACGTAGGTCCAAACCCAACCAAACTATTTATGGTCTAGATAAGGATCTTCTATTTACGGATAAAGATCCTTGGACTGGATAAGCACCATGTGTGCGAAGAGTAAGGAGCACGAAACCTACAAGGATTCTGCGCCTATATATAGAACGACATAATTCTCGTTAAAGGTACGATTTACAAAACCCTAACTCTTCAATATAACCCTAGACCGATTACTTACTCTCACGCCGGAGGATAATCGTGGGAGACAATCCCAAGATAAGCCTAGCGGTGTTTGTTTACTTTCTTAGTGCGCAGGTTTCAAGTATTAAGAGCTAATTGGTACAAAAGCAGGAGCCCAAACTAGGAACGCCCCACTTTTGTATCAACATAAACCTTAGATAATAATTATGAAAATGTATCCTAAAAGATATTAAGATGTATTCTATATTTAAGCACTTATTCGTTTAATCATAATCATACAACCAAACACTTAATGAACTAGAAATAAAATATCTCTCTCAATCTCTCAACTAATCTAATTCGCTCAATTGCTCGATCATGACGAATATTCTATCATAGTCTTGGCAAGGATACACATCTCCACCACTAAAGCTAAGGAGTGACAAGTCTAAAGCGGTAAAAAGCATTTTTGAAGCTTAAGGGTTTAACCTAGCTTTGTTCAAATATTTCCTGTACAAACTTAGTAGATCGCTGGCACGAGTCCTCGAGGCTTCAACTAAAGGATGTGTAGCTCACCATATTGTGATCACACAAGTATTGTATAGATGAGAATGAGATAGATATAAGGATTGGATGATTATAAGATATATGAAAGATGAAAGTGCAAGAGTTTCACATAGATAATCAAATAACCAACAAATATAATGTTGCCTTACATGTTGTATTTATAGGGGAGGAGTTAGGGCAACACTCCCCTTCCTCCCACTCATCTTAAACGTGGGCTTACTAAGGCCTTATGGGCTTTAGAGCCTTACATGTAACATAAATATGAAAGTTAATAATAACTAAAGCAACCTATTACAAAATGTAATGACCGAGACTCGAATAATACAAAAAATGTTCCCAATGATATCCCCCTAAGGGTTGGTCATCAGGGTTGCTTGACGTCATCTTCTTTGTCTTTACCTTGTATTTCTTTAGACATCTTCAAAAATGTTGTAAGATAATTATTCTTTGTTCTTCAATATTTGTTCTTGGTCTTGTTGTTGTGATTGTGTCATCATCTGCCTTCCATCACTTCTTCGTCTTTGGTGATACGCCTTTCCAACATGCTCATACGTCTTTTTAGTTTGGACTTTCATACACTCGAGTTCTCTTTTCGTTTACTTTGATCGTTGTCACTTTACTTTGTAGATTCTTTGCTTGACATAGAATCATTCATCGACTTTTTCTTTACTTTAATCTTTGTCTTTCTTTGATATTATTGTGGAGAACTTTTCTTGAATTCGTGACATATGTATGAGCATGTGGAAACTGGTGATATGGTGATGATTGTACCTGCATAAAACATTTAGCAATAATACATCCGGTACTTACAGGTTCGGAATTAGGGATTGTTAATAGCATAGTGTGAAAACTCTCTCTAACCCTTACCATGGCCGTTCCCAAACCAGATACCCCCGAGAGGGCTTACAAGATCCATCAAAGTACATCAATGGTTCAGGTGAGTCACTGGAGATCACCCCATGACTGTAGACCGATTGGGACCACCATGAACATTAAGCGTAACCCGACCTGCTGTCAGGGCTGTTTGATGTTGACCCTGGCAGGAGTTTCCATTCAATCATTGAGAAACACTTATATAAATTCTCTCATAAATGTTTTGGAAGATTGCTAATATCTGCGAAGGACTCTTAAGTTTACATCTGGTGTCCTTGATGTTGGACCAACAGTGTAGAAGTTTCACGTGTTCCTAAGGGATCTTATTATGTAATCTCGCGGCTCTAGACTTAATAAGTGCTTCTTTTAGTCATTGGAGACTGGGGCGGAGTCTCCTGTTTCAATATCAACATGGCTCATAATGAGTAGTCGATAGATTATGTAGGGTTCCCCGTGAGAATGAAACAAGCTCTTTTAAGAGAACTTGAGTGGTTTAGAAGGTTTAGTGCAGTGCGTCACTGGGTCCATGACTTCTTTTTCTTCAATACTGGTGTCATCTATGTGACAACCAGTAGCATATGAGTTGAACCCGGTTTTTTCCCTAAGGTTGAATCATTTGGTTGGCTATTTCGTTTCACGCTTTTTGTAACTTATCTTTTTAATTCTTCAACCCCTTCTTTCTCCTTTCATTCTTTTCTCCTTTTTTCATATCATCCCTAAGGACTTTCTAGTTCTAAACTATTGGTATTGTCCTTGGGTAGATCCTTCCGGCTCTGGCGGATCATAGGACGGTTTTTCCTAACCTTAGTCACCTTATAACTCCATGATTATCTTATGTTGCCATAAACATCATTTTAAAATCTCTCAAAGTGTTTTATGATCGTAAAACATATTTGTTTAACACTTTGAGAGTTTTATTATTTTCAGAAATACTCCCCCTTCACATGTGCTTATAAGTAGAAAATAGAAATTTACACGATGTGGGGAAAGTTAAACTTTTGAATTGATTGATTCTCAGTAAATATGACTGATTCGAGACACACTTACATTACTGGCTAGGCCAGCTTGAAATTATTACCCGTCCTGGTCACATTCAAAGATAGTCTCTCAAAATGGTACATTCTACTCAGACTTGTCCTTTGCGAGACACGCTTACATCACCAGTTGAACCGGCTTGAAATTATTACCCATCCTGGAGCAAGTCCTTTCGATTACTAACATTTGTTTTGTTTCATCAATTCTTTGGTTAATCCTGAGTCGAGCTCATCCGAGATTTTTTTTTACTTTCAATCATATTTTAATCACATCTGTTTTGTGCCCCTCAAAAATAGCATATTGATGTTGTTTTTGATAAACTTTTGATTGAAATATGCTTTTGAGCAGAATTATGAAAACTTTGAAAATTTTGATCAATTCTACTCAAAAGTAAGAAGCTTTCGCTCCTTATATTAGGATTGAGGCACTGAAGCGTACCTCAGGGTTTTTTCATTACAAGAACAGGTTGTTGATGAGGCAAAAAGTGTACCGCTTTTAAAGGGTCATTTAAGCCCGAATTCATGATTATTTGATCAATTATTGCCCTAAATCGTTCCTTTTGTCATTTTAGGTACTTTTGAGAAGAAATTTGGAAAAGGAAGTGATTGTACAATAATTCGCACTACCAGGCCTTCGATGGTTATCAAAGGAAATGAGGGGTGTTGTGATTACGCCAAGCTTGGATATAACCTGAAATAAGAAATACTAAAACACTACGTTAAGTGATTGCGCAGGGGTTGGGCCCTGCGAACCACCTCCGGCGTGTGAATAAGTGATCGGTATGGGAGTTTAAGTGTAAATGTAGTAAAGTAAGGTGAGAGAGATTGCATACCAGATTAGTCATCTTCTAGGACTATTTATAGGTGAAGAAAACGGTCCTGGAGAGTGGTCACACGTTTGAGAGAGATCATGGGGGCGTCCCATGATTTTTGGTAACCACTAGGGGTTAGTGTCCCACTCCTCCTGGTTTAGTGGGGGAGCTAAAGAGAAAGAGGAGACGTGGGTAAGACTTGGTCTCACCAATATGTAGATTTGGCATCGTTCCGTCCTTAAAACTTATTGAGAGATACCCCGAAGGGTTTAATCCTTCGATTGGCGAATTCCTACTTGGTAACTAGATCATTGATGATTAGTTTTACGCCAAAGAAAGTTTTAGGAGGCTAGCCAGAGCCTTCGATTATGTAGGTTACGATCAGACTCGAAGGGGTATCCTTCGAGCTAATCGGAGGGTACATCATCAAGTCCCCCAGTTGAAAGTTAGATATGCGTACAAGAATATATGGCTTTCAAATCTATTGTCAAGTGAACTAACCTTGTTAGCTCGTAGGACCCTGCAAAAGAAATCAACGTCGCAAAATACGCATTAAATGCGCTTAAATACCCTCTAACTAACTTGCATTATATCCCCACTTGCCAAAGCATCGGTAATCCCATACGTCCCTTCAAAATTTTAAACCCAATTTGAAATCCGAATAGATTAGAACATGAGGGACACGTTTACGGTGAGTAACAAAATAAAAAGCAATATAAATTCGCTTCATCCAAACCCTAATTTACGTTTCACTGCGCCCAAAATTTCATCTTCCTCACTACGTGCAATCAAAACACACATAGTATCATCTGTCATTATCCCTTGCAAGAAAAAAGGTAAATTTCTTCTTCATTAAACTATATTTCATCGTAGAAGTATCATTCTTCGTTAATCAATATGGCCAAAAATAACAAGTTTGTCATTAAAGAACAAAAATGTACTTTATCAAAAGATGAATTACGTGCCTTTCTTTAGGATTATCCTATGCCAAAAGAGTTTAAAATTATGCTCCCTAGTAAAAATCAAACGATATTTGATGCTCCTGAGGGATATGTAGGTCTGTACACCCATGCGTTTAAGTTGTCAAACTTTAGAATACCAATCCACCATTTGATTTTAGATTTTATGCAATACTACCAAGTACACATCTCTAGGTTCAACCCATTTGGCCTGGCTAAGTTGGAAACATTCATTATGATGTGTAAAGCCTATGGATATGAGCCTACACTGACAGTGCTTAGGGGTTTTACGAACTTTTACCCGGGTGGGGATCGGTTGACTTTGGCAAAAAGAGGTGACCCTGATGTTCCAACCATATTGTTAAAGCCTTTTACAAATATTATAGACTGGAAAGGGAATTTCTTTTACATTCAAGATACAATAATACCTCCAGAGTACCATTCTTTACATGGCTGGTATTGTTGACCATTGGGAGGGTTCCCCCATGAAGCCTGAAATAGTTTATGATGGAAAAAGTATGTACACTCTTATTTAAATAAATTTGAACAACTTATCTGATGATATTTATCTTCTTTCTTTCGTTTTGCAAGAATGTCTTTCCGGAACTTTGTTGTTGCCGATGGTGCCAGGGAGACGAGCTTCCTTCCGAAGAATCCTGAGGAAGTCAGCTATGGGGTTGGCTCACCCTCCGTGTCAGTTAATAATCAGGAAGACGATGCCCAGATGGTGGAGCTCATAGCTTCCATGCAGCCTTCCAAGCCAGAGAAAAAATCGAAGCTAGTGATTGCAGAGGAGACTTCACAGTTGGTGGAAAATGTTGCTGAGTCCGATGACCCTCTCTCCGAGGATGACTGATGAGTGTGTAAATACTCATCATTTTTACATTTTCTGAGCTGCCAAAACACCTAAAAACACTCAATATTGTATCAAAATAGTGAAAATATCCCAGGAAAGTGTTTTACATGTTTCAAATGCAAAATAATCAAAAACAGATGAAAAACGCACAAAGTTTGCATAATTGGCAGTTTCAGTCCCTTAAGTTTCATAAATTGGCAAAACTAGTCCCTGAAGGTTTAAAATGAATAAAAAGTCAACTTTAGTCCATGGGAAATCAAATTTATTCACAAATAGTCCCTGGATAAAAGTTTACACATATTGGCAACTTTTACCCCTTAAATATCAAAATTGGCAAAAATAGTCCCTGGGTATTCAAAAAGTGAAATTTAACAAATATTACCCTTGTACTATTCATAACTTTTAATTTGGAACATTTTGATAACTTTTGGAAAAATTACAATTTTACCCCCTAAACTTTGAAAATTGTCATAAATGGTCCCCGGGGTGTTTAAAATTGTAATAAATGAAAATTTTCATTTTGTGGTCCTTGGTTTATTCTAACATGGCAGGAATAATCCTTTTGATAACTTTGGAATATTTGGCAGAACAGGTCCTTAAATTTCTGAATTGTGCAAAAATGGTCCTTGTGTTTCTAAGTTACAAAACATACGGACCCTTAATATAACCCCTAATCCAATACCACCAGCCCACCTCTTTTGTTTATTTCTGGCCCATGCAATACCAAATCCCATAAACAAACCACAACCCATCCACCCCGTTTTGATATACCAGGGTCAAACCCCACACCCTGGTCAAACATCCAATACCACTTTCTTCCCCCCAAAACCATTTCCCCCTCTGCAATACCACCTCCACCATCACCACTTGCACCTCTGTCCCATCCACCCTTATCCCTCCATATCACACTTCCCCAAGAATCCATCACATCCCACCACCCCCCTCTTGCAAACAAACAGTGCAATTTGCACTATCAGTTTTGGCGCCAAAAACCTATCCAATGGCCAAGATCATACAAGACTCATCCAATGGCTGATAAAAGTGGTGGGATATGATCAGTGGGTCCCACGGAGCTCCAAGGGTCAATAAAAAGAGAGAAGAGGCAGGAAGATGGAGTATTAGTTTAGTTTTAGAATAGGGTAATGTCGACTTAGTGTAAACTAGTGTTTCAAGTCTCAACTTTAGTTTTTTAATTGTAATTTAATTATTCCCAGTGTAATTCAAGTTAAATTAATCAAATATTTCAGGTTTTATCAGTTCCAATTAAGTTTTTGTTATTTTTCATTGAAATCTCATGGGAGTGGTTAGGTGATGGTCTAGTTCCCTGGTTAATAATTCTCAGCTCATAAGCCCTTTGTAAGCTCTTTCTTAAATTTTGGCATTTTACTGTGCAATTGCTTTTGGTTTGGTTTATTGCTGTTTTAATGTTTCATTAGAGTTTTTAGATAAAAATATAACTTAATCTTACATGCTTGTATATTAGATTTCATAATTGCTTTAAGTTTTATTTTTCTCAAGTTATAAGCATGATTAGTGATTCCTAGGTTTCTGATGTAGTTGTTAGTATATTTGTGTCCAACTCAGTCTCAATTATCATAATACAACTCAGGGAATGCAAATTATGGCCTGAATCAATGTGAACTTTTGCAAAACTCAAAACAGTCCATTCATAAAGGGGTGTTTGGAATTGTAGGTTTGAATGTGTTGAGATGATCATTTATGGCCAAAGCTTGTTTAGGCAACTCACCTAGGTTCTAATTAACTTAAAACAAACACCAATTTGCTCATTTTAACTGCAGAAGTCAAATTCACAAATATCTCACCACCACAGTTAACTGTGGTGGTAATTGAGACCCATAAGCCATCATCTCATGATGAAAATTGTTGTTTTAACTTATTTTAATCTTCATTTAGTTTAACATCATGTTATCAGTGAATTAGAAGCCATCAAAGTTCAAAATAGTCAAAGTAAGGTATAAACTAAAAAGTCAAATTTCACACTTCTCAGATTTTACCCAATATTGCATGATTTTTCTAGATTTGTGTATTTAGATTTACGATTTGTGCTTGTTAGGGTTTGGCGTCCACCACCTCAACTTCATTTTCCCATTACTGGTTTAATTTTTCAAATTTTTGAGTGGGCCCCACAACCCTCCAAAGAGGGCTGCAGGCTTACTGTGTGCCCTGCACAACAGACCCACAGTCCACACCACCACCTTTGGTGGTGGTTTGTGGCATCCACAGTGGTCCCCACACCTAGTTTTTAGGTTTTCCCAACCCCCCTCCTACCAGGCCTCCCCCTTTGACCTTTAGTTTGACTTTAGGATCCCTGGGACCCACCTGGTTGAGCCCCTCATATCTGTCTCATTTTCAGTTAATTAGCAAAGTATCCAAGTGCTTATCTCATTCCAAATAGCTTATTTGAGATCATTGTTTGTTATTTCTGGCTTATTGTAGTTTGTTTAACTTAATTGTACCCATTTTCACAATTGTGGACCCCACATTCAGTCCTGAGTGCTTATTTGTCCATCCAGTCAACTAAAGTCAACTGCCTTACGTCTAGGGGGTGCACAGTGCTTAATTTTTAGTTACAAAAAAGTTGTTTTCACAAAAAGTAGTTGTTTTTAGGTATAAATCAAGTTTGTAAAAGAAAAATCCAAAAAAGTCAATTTAATTTCAAGTGATAGTTTCTATTTAATTTTAATTTTCATTTTTAGATTTTTATTAAGTATTTAGTATTTTTATATTTTTATTAATTACCTTATATAGTAAATTATTTTTATTAATTTTTCTAGATTTTTATTCTGTCATTTAGTATTTACTAGATTTAATTCTAGTTTTCTTACTTATTAATTAATATTAAGTATTAAATAGCATATTTAGTTTTTATAAAGTAAAACCTAGTTTTTATATTTTTCCTAGCTCTAATATAGTATAATAGACTTTTAGAAAATATATTTTTAATTTCTACTATTCATTTTCCAATTTCCTGATTTTAATTGTTTAAATTAGACTTAAGGTAATTAATTAGTGGAATAGTGTTAAATACAATTTTTAGAGGTTTTTATAATTTTTTAGGATTCTTGTGATGGTTAAGTAATTTCATAAATTTTCTTACAATTTTCTAAGTTATTTTAGTATTAATAGTAATTAAAAGTAGTTTAATTAGTTTAATTAAGTTAAATAGTTTTTAATTTATAAAAAATTCACAAAAAGACAAAAAAATTTATTTTTATTTTTTATACTTTCTTCAAGTTCTTATTTAAGTTTAGAAATTATTTTTACAAGTTTTTAGGTTAATTTATATCATTTGTCATTTTTAGTTAATTTAGATTTTAAATAGTTTTATTAATTAAATAATATTAAAATAATATTTTAATCATTTTCATAATTCCATTTTCATTTTCAATTTCTTTTTAACTTTTAAGTTTTAAAAAGTTTCAAAAGCACCCCCTGTAGTTTGTTAAATACCAAAACCCCATTTTTCCTGTTACGTGAATCTGAATTGTGAATACGTGCATATATCTTGTATCTGATTTTTGTGCATATTATATCTGTTTACCAATACCAAAATAATAGTAGCAAAATCAATTCCACATCATCTGGGCTACTGTCCTCAGTGCCAGTCTCTCATAAACGATTTCAAACGACACCATTTCAATCTCGCTGGGACATAACGACCCGGGGACACACTATACTATCCACGGAGCATTGGGATAAGCTGTTTTTGACTAGTTGACCTTGGTCAATTATATATGACGGTTTAGCCCCAATCAATGACCAGGTGACCATCGTTGGCTCATCGTCTGGCATAGCTGACAGGGTTCGAAACAGGAAGGGTATGAGTGCCAAACCAGTAAAGGCTACTCCCAAAAGGAAATTGATTCTACCAACACCTCCTTCTAGGAACACCAGGCAGAAGGATCAGGTCATTACCAAGAAGGCTGCTGAAGCGTTGGATGAAGACATCCATGGTGAGTATATGTGCTACTAATTGAACCAGAATATTTTTACATGCCTTCTAAATGATTGTACATTCCTCAGGTCTTCCCAGTACCAAAGAGCTTCCTGATGCTTCGGCCTGCCATCGTCTTGCCTTGCACATTACCCTCCCCCCCCCCCCCCCAAGCTGGAAGTCTGTGCTAACCAATATGCCCATTGAGGAGTTGTGTGATCTGCACGACAAGAGTTATACAAGGCAAGCTGTGTTGGACAATCATCTCAATTCTCGAACAAGGGAGGTGGTGCGAACTGTCACACCCCCAATTTACCTGACTTGCAGCGGAATGGAATGCCTAGGGGTATCTGTCATAGCATCACAGTTACAGTTACATTGAACGACCTAAAGTGTCGTTTGGAAAATACTTTGTTTGATCATTGAAATTATTCAGAGTTTACAAAATAAGGTCCCCAAAAGGTGTTGCAAGTTTATGAAAAACAAGTCATACTAGATCAAACGTTTACATAAGTGCATGAAATAATAGTGAGACGCGTCGACTCCGCGACTCCATGAAGGTCCAAATGCATGCCACATGAGCTACCTTAATAACCTGAAATACATTGCTAAAACGTCAACACGAATGTTGGTGAATTCCATAGGTTTATAAAATGTAATGTTGTACGGCCACCACAAGTATAAGTGCATAATAAAAGTCAAGTAAAATAGTACAATTGACCTTAAGCTCATGACCCTGAAGCTAGACTGATGAAATGTATATGCCCCTCCTGAATGTTTTACCAGAACACTCCCAAAATGTCAGACATGAAATGCATCCGCTTACTGTTGGTAAATACTACCACGGATGGAGGCGTCACCCTCAATAGATCTATCCACTCACTCTCGCTTAATCGGCAAATTAACGTTCCATGATAATAAATTGGGGACTTTAACAGGTTGGTAAGGCAACTTAAGCAATGTACATATGTTTTGGTACTTGGGCTCGTACTAAAAGGATTGATGCAATGTATTCCCCCGTGGGATTTGAAATCAAAATATTGAATTGAAAACGGGGCTATGAAAACTCACCTTAAACTGATGATACTGTGATGTAGTGAAATGAACAACAATGAACGGTTAGCTGCCTCAACCTAATATGAATGATGAACGATCTAATTTAGATCACAAAATGATGTTATGAATGTCCATGCACATGTTTCCTATACCACTCTACTCTTTGAAAAATACTTGTTGTTATCAAAATATACATTTTCCAAGACTTAGGAAAATATGGCAACTAGAAAAATAAAACTAGTTGAAATGTGTATATATATATATGTATATCGTATGTATCAATGTTAGTGTTGAAATCCTCGGTTTGAAATCCTTGGAATAACGCCTTGTAGTGATAAAAATATACTTGTAATCACTAATACTTCATTAGTTATGAATTTGGGAACTTGGTATTATTTCTAGATTCTAGAGTTACTACGTAGTATTAGTATTATTATTTTCAAAAGCTGTCAAAAATAATATAAGTTTCGCCGATATTGAAACGTGAATATCTTTGTCGTTATAAGACCGTTTTACTTGTTCTTTATATCCACAGTTACGTCTTAGTATGTAGTAATATATTTTGGAAAGCTTGGCTCCTCTGGGTTACGTCTAAAGCCTCGTTTTGTCCGACGAAAAACGTCCAACAGCAACAATTTTCAGAAAACATACTTTTCGTCAATAAACTTGCAAAAATCATAACTTCTTCGTTATAAACTCTTTTTAATCCGTTCTTTCGCCTACGAATTCGTTTTTGAAAGTATTTTCTAAAATTTTTGCCAAAGTTTCCTTTATGTTTACTGATTTTCCTGGATTTACAAAAATGGGACAGAATGTTTATATAATTGTTACAAATCCATTTTTCATGTTCAAAACTAGTTTCTACTTCAACCAAATCTCTTGCAAACACCACAAAGCTATACTAATCCTACCATACACCTTCTTAGGGTGCCATGGGTTCCTAATCTCTACTAATCATGTTAATTTAACAAAGGAACACCTAAATCAAAATCTAGGGTTTGTATATTCAAAAAGTTAACAAAAATAATGTGGTATAGCTAACTTGTACATGAAATTAAGCACTTGATCATGGATTTTGGGATTGGGTCGTGGGTTTTGGGTGAAAGAGATGAGAAATATGAGCTTTTGATTCTAAGAAATATGTATGTTTTTGTTTTAGGTGTTTTTGGATATTTAGTTTAGGTTATAATATATTATAATGGTACATTAATGCTAGAGGTTAGGAAAGAAATGTATTTTGCCCTGGCACCATCGGGTGATTATCGTTTAGTTTTCACGAAAACCGTTGTAATATTTATAAACTTACGTTATAAATAAAAATAAATTTTCAAAATACTTGGTAAATGAATATAATAACTTTTATGATGATATAATGGATATAAAAATATGTCGGGACCATTGTGGGAATATGTAGATATATTCGTCGTGTTTATTAACCGGGTGTTAACGTTTAATTATAAATAATTATACGTAAAACGTTAAATATATCAAATATATAAATTTGAAAATCCTAAAAGTGGTATAACATGAAAATGTTGTTATGATGATATGCAGACTGTCTCTAGTCCGTATGCAGTGTCCTTAGTACTGATGAAATGAATTCGCACCTAAACCAATACGGTTACGCGAATTTTAATACCCGTAAACTAAATTTATGATGAAATGAGTAATGCAAGTGAATAGTGAAAACTTTTCCTTAAATGAATAGTGTTCAGTGAATAGTAAAATTCTCAAATGTTTCTCAGAATATCAAATTGACCTCGAAAATGATGAATAGTAAAATGATGAATAGTGTTTTGATGAATAGTGATTTATGAATAGTAAAATGTCGAAGTTTGGGAAATGACCTGAAATGGTGAGTTGTGACAGTCTTCCCCTCTAAAAGGAACTTCGTCCCGAAGTTCAGTTTATGTTGGTCTCTGAAGATGTATTGGTGAAAAGGTGATGATATTCGAGAATTCCAGCGAACTCTCATGATAGGAATTCGACTCTGCTTCAACTGTTCGACCTAACTGTCCATGATTTCTACTTGTTCTCCTACATGGTTTATGTTTGATTTTGGGTTGGATTCCTTTCCAAATGGAATTATGAGTGACTAATCTGAAAAGATGATAATACATGGTTGTGTAATCCTGTTGTTCTCTATCAAGGCTCAAGTCTGACGGCCACTAGGCCTACTCTGTTTGAATTATTACATGGTCCAGTGTATTTCGGGTTTAACTTTCCAAGTTTTCTGAATGATATCATGCCTTTCCTAGGCAGAACTTTCTGCATAACTCTGCCTACCAACTTGAAGTTCTAATGGTTTACAACTTATTGAACTTGTAACTGATTCTTGACTTGTAGAAAATTTTTGGTTATTTCATGAATGCTTACTAGACTAGTATGTTGGGCTTTTCCAAATTTCGATCCGTCAATAGATATTGGCACCTCGACCATAGAGTGCCTCAAATGGTATAGTCTCTATGCCCGCGCGATAACTATGATTGCAACTGAATTTGATTTATGACAACTGCTTAGTCCAACCATTTCTAGGGTCAATCACTCATGCTCTGAGCATACTTTCCTATGTTTGAATTGTTCTCTCGCTTTGACCATCGGTCTGAGGATGATAGGTGATGTTTACATCTAAATGGGTTTCTGAAGGAAATCCTGAAATGATTGCTTGAAGTCCAAGGTGAATCGGTTTCCTTAACATGAATAACTAAAATGGGTACAATAAACCTTTGTGACTAATTCCACAACGTTCGGTCCTTCAAACTTTGCGTTATCTGAAAGGGATAGAATATAGGTAACAATTTGATTCCTTGGGTTTTTTTCCAACGGATGATAAGACATATGTCCTTCTTTGTCTATTGGGTTTGGTCTCCACTACTGAAGTTCGTGATTAATTTGTGATGTCCTTCCTAATTCCTTCATCACATATTCCAATATTATTTATTGTCAAGTCACAAAATCCTAAATGCATAAGCGATGTAGTAGGGAAATTTGTTCTGGAAATTTGTCTCGCGATTGTGAGTTTTGGTTAAAATTTTTTTCTGAATAAACGAATTTAGAAAATGAAGCAAATGATTTACTAAGTAATATTTTTCCGGATGATTCAAAATTTCAGTAGTTATGAAATAGAAAAATGTTTTCAAACATGTTGTGATTAAGACTGCTTACCAAAGTTTGATGTCTATGTATATTTCTCATTGTACAATAGTGTTGCTAAAGATTGACCAAAAAGGATCGTACTTGTTCAAAATAGGAATTTCAGAAATAATTTTTCCACAAGGTATGTGATTTATGTAAACGCGATTTTTCAAATCAACTTTATTTAAAAGTGAAAATACTAACAAGGATAAAATGGTAGAATAGGAAATGTTCTCTTAAATGCATAGATGTCTAACATTTAGTTCCTGAGGTTGGATAATGTCTATTAGTGGGTATTAGGCAAAACAATAAACGTAGATATTTAGACTAACTTAAGTCCTGAAATGGTTTATGGTTGTAATTAGCAAGGCGAAGGTATCAATTGATGTTGTGTCGATGAATGTCTATTCTGTTTTCCCATGTAGATGAGGAGATATGTTCTGGTTTGATCCCTTTCTTGGTATGAAGGTGAGGTTATCTGAAATTTCTAGAGACATAATGCCTTAGATGAATCTACATCGATATTCTTAATTCAAACAATTGTCCTTTGTGAAAACTTACTGCAGGAAAGTTTATGTATGGATGAGGCCATGTTTAAATGAAATGCTCTACAGTCTCAATTAGAAGCTTGGTTTATTTCTATTGTGTTGTCCTGCGGACATTTATATTGAGTTCAATCCTGTAGCTCAGTCTAGCTAGTACCCTTAAACGATAGAATTTGACAACTAAGTCAGAGATGGTGATTCGGATGGTCTCGCAGTATCTTAGAATTTGTTGTTGAGTTATGAATTCTCTCACTATATACTTCTCGTCCTGGTTAGTAGTTCTGTAATCCTTTCGTTGCTTTTATTGTATAGAGGAATCCTGCATGTAATTGATATGGAAAGTCTCTCTTAGGGAAGTCAATGGGAAAATCCAACTTAATGGCTAAGTGGGTGACAGGTGGGGTAAGTATCCAGGGATAGTTCGGCAAAAGGGATGTTTATGGAAGAGTTCCTTTGTTTACAAAACTTGTAAATGAAGATTGTTATTAACAATCCTTTGAAAAGGTAATTATTTCCTTCATGGCATAATCCTTCCTGAATTTTACATAGGTGATCAGGCTATGTACAATTGAGGACTAATGATGCGATGTTAGATTTTGTCAAAATATCATAACTTTTCTCAAAAGTATTAGATGGTGTTCAACGCATTGTTATTAAAAATGGCATCCTGATGTTTTCTTTCAAATAACATGAAAATTGCCTCGAGTAATAATAGTAAATACTTGGTGTAATGACAGAAAATCAATTTATAGGATGGTAATAAAATAGCTTACTTCAGAAATTTTTCTGTAAAACAATTTCCCCATATGATAGTAAAATAGCTTGAATGGTGTATTGGATACGTGGGTGAATCTTGTCGAATGGTAATAGTCTACTATCCACTTATTTAGAGAATATAAATATCTTAGTCCACAACAGGATAGGGGTTTATGGTTATTTAGTGGTCGAGAATATGGTAGTGATATTGAGAGCATGAAGGATGAACGTGTCGTTAAGGCATCTATAGTCAAGTGAAGACGATAGTCTATGTGTTAAGAATATATGGAAGACATCGGTGCCAATGATTTGAAGTATTAGAGAATTTATTCTAGGTAAAGTTCGTAGGTTCAAATGCTTAATCCCTCTAACCATGACTAAAACGTATAAAGCATGGAAATTGTTGTACTGGTGGTCTGAATCAAGTAGGTACCCCATCGTATAATGTTTGATTTACCATGAATGAAAGCTAAATGTATTTTAGTCAGGCGAAACTTCTCGATGTCCTTTCATGAAAATGAGGTCTTGTTCCAATGTGACTAAGCTATATCGATCTCTGAAAAGGATATAAATTCTGTTGAGTCATTGTACCTTGATCTTTTAATCCAAAGAGCTTATAATAGTGTGAGGGTCTGATAACATGGAATGAGCAAAAACGTTGTAATTTGAAGCAGTGGTGTTAAGGCATGGTATATCAATATTGGCAATCTCTGGTAGAGGTGTTTCTTTCGCTTTTAATGTCAAATAGTAGGTAGGTATAGTGGTTGCTTTCGAGATTCGTTCATGAGTTGTGAGTCTTCCTTCTTGGAGATATGGGTTCTAAAATTCATCAACAACATTTGTTTGAGTGAAACATTATGAAAATCTGATTATAAGTGTATTTTGGAGTGACTTTATTTGAAGTTTGTAGTGAGTATAGTCATGTAAAAGATGTGACAATGAAATATTTTGTACTTTGATAGGAATAATATCTCCTATATATATATATGTCTTTGGAAAAGGGAATTCCAGAAGATTGTTGCTAAGAAAATGAGTTTAATCTAACCATTGTAATTCAATATTTGTCGTACTTCGTAAGGTTTGCAAGAAATCTTTTTGTTTGTACAAAAATTCAATTAGATTTTAACTTAATTGAATTGTTATTATCTCAGAAACACGAAAACTAGGGTAGTCATTTTTATCTTGGTCAACATGACCATCTACTCGTAAAGACATCTTCGTCCTTATTAATCCTATTGTCTTAGTTGGAGTGGTTTGCTTAAATCTAGCCTCATCAAATCATAAGAGACCATGAGAATCTATAGGTAATAGAAATTATCATATTCACAACACCTGAATATAATACATGAAAATTTCGGTCTACGTGGATCAATATCATATATAGCACAACCATTCCTACACAGTAGAGTCACACTTGATACATTTGTTTGTACAACAACCAAAAGACGACAAGTTCTTTAGACTATGTTTCCTACTTTCCGTGGCTAGGATAATAGTAAAAGCTAGTGAGGATATAAGTCTGATCTAGAGACTTCCTGGTGTCCCTCTAAGTGAAATCAGGTTTGTGGCATCATAAGGTCGAGACAGTCCTGAAGTGGTGTCTGAAGTTGTGCATCGATCAAATCTTAGATAATGTAGGTTCTGAACCATTCCTGAAGAATCTGCGGATGTTCCAGTTGAGTCCGTGATATTGGTATTATCTACTAGGTGTTATCTAGTTCATGGCAAGTGGGAATGGAAAATGAAAATGACAATGATGGTACCCTAGATGATGAGAGTAGAATTGCTAACGATGAGATTCTAGTGGTGAGCTAGGAGATGTTGGTGATAATAGTGAATGGAATACTTCCCTCTTTCACTCCATCTCGCGACATCTAAGAGGTAAAACTAAAGTACGCATTATAAGACGACCAATAGTGTAATAAGTAACTGATGGTGGTGGTAGTACCTGAGTAGTGAGTGCTCTACTAGTGATGGAAAGAAACATACTATCTTCCTTGCAATAAGCATCCTAATAAGTCCATTAAGATTAAGTCTGAATACTCTACCAAACGGCATTCTATGTATGGGCTGAATGATAGGAAAACCCTGTTCCTATGGCAAATCAATAGTGCTAATGATGGTGTAAGTGAAACTGGTGGTATAATGGTAGTGGAAGATGACAAGGCATCTTCAATGTCGGAATCCGATAAAAGGATGTCAGGGTGAGTATCTGAAGACATGTCACTTGTGAACCAGGTCAATAAAATGATATATATATACAATATGAGTATAAATAACTCGCACAGGGTATGCATGAAACAACATGTATCATGATTATGCACTTATGATGAAATGATGAGATGCTATGCTGATGTGGTTATAGTCTAGGGTCCAAGATACATCCTAGTTCACTATAACCTTAGCTCTGATACCAATCTGTCACACCCCCAATTTACCTGACTTGCAGCGGAATGGAATGCCTAGGGGTGTCTGTTATAGCATCACAGTTACAGTTACATTGAACGACCTAAAGTGTCGTTTGGAAAATACTTCGTTTGATCTTTGAAATTATTCAGAGTTTACAAAATGAGGTCCCCAAAAGGTGTTGCAAGTTTATGAAAAACAAGTCATACTAGATCAAACGTTTACATAAGTGCATGAAATAATAGTGAGACGCGTCGACTCCGCGACTCCATGAAGGTCCAAATGCATGCCACATGAGCTACCTTAATAACCTGAAATACATTGCTAAAACGTCAACACGAATGTTGGTGAATTCCATAGGTTTATAAAATGTAATGTTGTACGGCCACCACAAGTATAAGTGCATAATAAAAGTCAAGTAAAATAGTACAATAGACCTTAAGCTCATGACCCCGAAGCTAGACTGATGAAATGTATATGCCCCTCCTGAATGTTTTACCAGAACACTCCCAAAATGTCAGACATGAAATGCATCCGCTTACTGTTGGTAAATACTACCACGGATGGAGGCGTCACCCTCAATAGATCTATCCACTCACTCTCGCTTAATCAGCAAATTAACGGTCCATGATAATAAATAGGGGACATTAACAGGTTGGTATGGCAACTTAAGCAATGTACATATGTTTTGGTACTTGGGCTCGTACTAAAAGGATTGGTGAAATGTATTCCCCTGTGGGATTTGAAATCAAAATATTGAATTGAAAACGGGGCTATGAAAACTCACCTTAAACTGATGATACTGTGATGTAGTGAAATGAACAACAATGAACGGTTAGCTGCCTCAACCTAATATGAATGATGAACGATCTAATTTAGATCACAAAATGATGTTATGAATGTCCATGCACATGTTTCCTATACCACTTTACTCTTTGAAAAATACTTGTTGTTATCAAAATATACATTTTCCAAGACTTAGGAAAATATGGCAACTAGAAAAATAAAACTAGTTGAAATGTATATATATATATATATATATATATATATATATATATATATATATATATATATGTGTGTATATATATATATATATGTGTGTATATATATATATATATATATATATATATATATATATATATATATATATATATATATATATATATCGTATGTATCAATGTTAGTGTTGAAATCCTTGAAATAACGCCTTGTAGTGATAAAAATATACTTGTAATCACTAATACTTCATTAGTTATGAATTTGGGTACTTGGTATTATTTCTAGATTCTAGAGTTATTACGTAGTATTAGTATTATTATTTTCAAAAGCTGTAAAAAATAATACAAGTTTCGCCGATATTGAAACGTGAATATCTTTGTCGTTATAAGTCCGTTTTACTTGTTCTTTATATCCACGGTTACGTCTTAGTATGTAGTAATATATTTTGGAAATCTTGGCTCCTCCGGGTTACGTCTAAAGCCTCGTTTTATCCGACGAAAAACGTCCAACAGCAACAATTTTCAGAAAACATACTTTTCGTCAATAAACTTGCAAAAATCATAACTTCTTCGTTATAAACTTTTTTTAATCCGTTCTTTCGCCTACGGATTCGTTTTTGAAAGTATTTTCTAAAATTTTTGCCAAAGTTTCCTTTATGTTTACTGATTTTCCTGCATTTACCAAAATGGGACAGAATGTTTATATACTTGTTACAAATCCATTTTTCATGTTCAAAACTAGTTTCTACTTCAACCAAATCTCTTGCAAACACCACAAAGCTATACTAATCCTACCATACACCTTCTTAGGGTGCCATGGGTTCCTAATCACTACTAATCATGTTAATTTAACAAAGGAACACCTAAATCAAAATCTAGGGTTTGTATGTTCAAAAAGTTAACAAAAATAATGTTGTATAGCTAACTTGTACATGAAATTAAGCATGAAAACCATAAGATACAAGTATTAATTAGATGAAATCATGAAAATAAATTTGATAACTCACTTTGAAATAATAGGTGATTAGATGATGAGAAATCTTGTGTTACTTGTGTTTATGTTGCAAGAATCTTGATTAGAATGACAAAAGGAACAACTTTGTAGCTTTAAACTTTGGAAAATAATCACTTGATCATGTATTTTGGGATTGGGTCGTGGGTTTTGGGTGAAAGAGATGAGAAATATGAGCTTTTGATTCTAAGAAATATGTATGTTTTTGTTTTAGGTGTTTTTGGATATTTAGTTTAGGTTATAATGTATTATAATGGTACATTAATGCTAGAGGTTAGGAAAGAAATATATTTTGCCTTGGTGAGGACTGTAGGGAGCCGGCCATGGTGGATGAGGGGGGAGGGGGGGGGGGGGGGGTTGGGGTAGTTTGGATTTAATTAGGAAATCTAGTGTAGTATAAGTGTAGATTTGAGTTATTAGTTAAAATCGGGTACCGGGTTTGATAGAAATAAATGTTAACGAAGTTACTCGGGATAAAATAAAGTTGTAAAAATGTTAAAAATATGTTGGGTACAAGTACTGAGTGTTCGGGTGATTATCGTTTAGTTTTCACGAACACCGTCATAATATTTATAAACTTACGTTATAAATAAAAATAAATTTCCAAAATACTAGGTAAATGAATATAATAACTTTTATGATGATATAATGGATATAAAAATATGTCGGGACCATTGTGGGAATATGTAGATATATTCGTCGTGTTTATTAACCGGGTGTTAACGTTTAATTATAAATAATTATACGTAAAACGTTAAATATATCAAATATATAAATTTGAAAATCCTAAGAGTGGTATAACATGAAAATGCTGTTATGATGATATGCAGACTGTCTCTAGTCCGTATGCAGTGTCCTTACTACTGATGAAATGAATTCGCACCTAAACCAATACGGTTACGCGAATTTTAATACCCGTAAACTAAATTTACGATGAAATGAGTAATGCAAGTGAATAGTGAAAACTTTTCCGAAAATGAATAGTGTTCAGTGAATAGTAAAATTCTCAAATGTTTCTCAGAATATCAAATTGACCTCAAAAATGATGAATAGTAAAACGATGAATAGTGTTTTGATGAATAGTGATTTATGAATAGTAAAATGTCGAAGTTTGGGAAATGACCTGAAATGGTGAGTTGTGACACGAACCCTTGCTTCTACTAGGGAGAAGATGGATGAGATCTTGGCAAGAGAGAAGAAGAAGGACCAAGAGTTTGCAGAGGTTCAAGCCAAGTGTGAAGAAGCTTTGAGGGATATTGGTTAGTCCCCATTGGAAGTACCTTATACATGTTTTACTTCATTGTCTAAGTCCCAAAAGTACTTCTTGGGATCAATTTGGACATAACATAGCCTCTGCATTAGTTGGGTTAGCTACGAATCAACTATTCAACTTTTCTTATATGATTCTTAATGGTATGCTTAGTCACATCAAAGCTGGTTCACAATTTTTGATGTATCCTAGGTTTGTTCAGTTATTTTTAGACAAACAACTTGAAGGTGTTCCAAAGCCTCAAGCTTTTGTACCTATTGTTGTACTTCCACACAAGGTGTTTACTTTGATGTCTAACAAGGGTGTTAAGTTTTCTGGCCACAACACACCTTTGACAGCTCACATGTTGGAACTAGCAAAGGCAGTTAGGGTTGCAGCTGAAAAAGCAAGTGATTCTACACAATCTGAGCATTCTGGATCAGAACATACTTCAACACCACCTCTTGCATCACCTCAGCAAGTTGCTTCAAGTGAAAGAACTACCTCTTTGTCAGTCCCAGTTCATGTTTCAAGGGAGAAGACTCTTTCCATAGAAAGTACTTCTCAACATCCTGTTTCCAAGGAAAGTACTTCTCTGCAAGGTACTGCTACAGAGCAAGATAAACCACCATCTCCCAATGATTATACTTCCAGAGGTGGGTTTCAAACATCTGGAGGAGATGAGGGAGATAAGGGACAACTGGATACTTATGCTTTGACTAGGGAATTCAGAAGGATGAAGAAGGTGATTAATGCACAAGCTGATCAGATCAAGAGATTGAAAGATAAGTTCAGGGGATTAAAGAGATTTGTTTGGCCACTTGTTAAGAATCACAGATTATGCGTCCAACAACAGAAGATAAGTGCTCAGAAATCCAAGAAGGCCTCTAAATCTAAGAAGAGCAAGAAGAGGTCATCATCATTCAAATTGGGGAGGAATCAGTATGATAATCTGAATGAAGATGATGTTGTGCCTCAAGATCCATATGAAGAAGCTCATGCTATGGATTTTATAGATATTGCTCAAAGTACTGCTGAAAGAAAACTTGATGAAGTTGAGCAAATTGTTGCAGAAGAGGAAAAGGCAAAAAGTACTGATGTTGAAGGTGTTGATATTCAAAGTAATTGTGTGCAAAGTACTTTGGATCAAGGTGATCAAGGTACTGCTGCCTTAAATGTTGATGAAGTTGGACCTTCTACAAGGATTTTTTATGATGAAGCTGGTCCTTCTATTTAGCAAGAAGAGATAAAGGAGCACACAGCTAGTGATGATGAGACCATTGCTCAGATTATGATAAATATGTCAAGACCAAGAGGGATAAGTATTCCTGGTGTTGAACAAGCTCAAGTCTCACAAGCTTCTTCTGAATCTGAAGAATTAGATCCTAAAGACAAAGGAAAAGGAATTATGCAAGAATCAAAGAAGAAGAAGAAGTTCACTCTGGCACAGCTAAGAGCTTTTGAGGTAGCTAAGAATGAAGAAGCTGCTAGAAAGTATCAAGCTGATTTGGATGCTGATTACTTAAGGGAATCAAGAAAGCCAGTTGTTGAAACAAGAAGCCCACTGTCTAAAGCTCAAGAAAGAAATTCTATGATAAGTTTTCTAAAAGGCAGAGGATTTAAGAATCTACAAAGGTTAAGATATCCACAGGTGAAAGAACTATATGAAAGTGTTCAAGAGTCAATTAAAAGAGAGCTGGATAGTTTTGTGCCTATGGATTCTGAGAAAGAAAAGAAGTTTGAAGATTTAATGAAAGAACAAGCTGAGAAAAGAAAATTAAAAAGGAAGAGAGCAACTCAAGATGATCAGTTATCAAAGAGGCTCAAGATGCTGAGATCAGACACTGTTGATGAACTGAGGAACTATCTTAGGGTTATCGATTTTGAGAATCCAAAGAAGACAGAGAATGCTGAGAAGAAGTCCAAGATTTCTACATTTTCTGAAGGAGATTATCTCATTTTTCATAGGGAGGATGAAAGCTTTACAGTATTCAATATGCTATGGGATATATTGCACAAGATAGATAGAGAAGATCTATACTATTTGTATCTACAAGTGCAGGCTTACTTTGAGAATACTGAGCCAACAGGAGTGGGATTGATCTTAATGGGTGATTTAATGACCATCTGGGAGACAAATGAAATAAGTAGTGATGCTCTGTGGAATGATCAAGAGAATTGGGAGATAATAAGATGGAGATTCTTTGAGTCATCAGGGGTACACTCACTTGAAATGGAAGATGGAGTTATGATTCATATGCTAGCAGAGAGAAGATATCCTTTTGTAAGAGATCTTATGGTCAGAATGCTGGATCATGGCATGGAAGTTGAGAATGAGACTGAAGTAGCATTAATCGTGATTGAATTGTTCATAAAGTGGAATACTTCAGATGATGATAATGCATAAATACTGGTATGATTTGTATTATATAAATATTTTTTGAATAATAAAGTACTTTATTCAAAGTACGGCAAGACAAACAGTACTTTATCAAAGTACTGCTTGCTGCATAAAACCAGTAAAGTCTTTTGATATTGATTATGTTTTAAAAGAAAAACTTTGTGAAGCATAAGATGATATCAATAAAGGTTTTGAGAAGTCACACATGGTGTTAGTACTTGTACTACACAGCAAATGGTAATCAACTCACCATTTTTAACAGACAAAAAAGAGTTTGACTCATCATGAGGGTACGGCTCTGATGTGATAATCAAATCCATTTTAATTGACAATTTACTAAAAATTGTATGGTTTTCAACTCACCATAAAAAGTGAAGAGTTGGCTAGCCCACAAGAAGATGGCTTATGGTAAAGGCTGTGGAAAATCCATTTATATGGTAATTAGTTCACCATGGTTGTGATAAAAGAACTAACTAGTCCAAAAGCAAACGGCTCTTGGTAAAGACTAAACACATCCGTTGATAGCTGATGATTTGCTAAAAATCATATGGTTATCAATGTACCATGGTTGTTATAACCTAAACGTTGGCTACTCCAGAGTTAATGGCTTTGGTAAAGAGACATCAAAATCCATTAAATTTCAATGATTCATCTCTCACATGAGTTTACACACATGGAAGTGATGAGAATAGTATGAAACTTTAAAGATTTGATGTACACTTTGTCAAAATATTGCTGAGTTGGTGAAAAGATTCGTTGCTGTGAAGATATCATCTGAAGCTGATGAAGAGTACTTTGACACACAAAGTCAAATAAAAGTTAAAGACACAATTTTCCTTGAAGATAAATATGTTAAAGATTAAAAGATAACAAAAGAACTTGAAATCAAGCAAGTAGAATTCAAGTTAGGGGAGGATTGTTGGGATATGAAGATCAAAGTACTGCTATGTCAAAGTGCTGCTCAAGGTCAAAGTATTGCTCGTGCATGGAGAATATTCAAAGTACTTCTAAGATAAAGGACTGATATGCAATATCATTTAAGGATTGTTATGTAATATTATTAGAATATTCTAGAATAAGTTAGAGATAGTTTACTTGTCGTTCAAGTATTGTAAACCGACTTAAGGTTTTCCTTATGCCTATAAAAGGAGCCTTAGGATGGTATTAGAAATACGAGTTGACGAGTACACAATTACGATTTCATAGATTAGAGAATACGATATTAGAGAGTTAGGGATTGTTAGTGAATCTGTGTAAGATAAGCAGGTTTAAGTTGGTTTTAATATAATTATTCAAAGTTCTTCTTAGTTTTGTGTTACTAGGTTCCGCATACTTTAAAAGGTTATATCAGCGTTTCGTTTTTAGTAGTTTTGAGTTATTCAAGATTTCTAAGACCATTACAGGTTATAGTTAAGTTTGGTCAGAGTATAACGATCCAACAACCGCCTTTCTTGATCCCGCCGGAGTCCTTGCTACACTTCCGTCGCCAATTCCGCCGCATCTGCTCTCTATCAGATATAAGAAACCCAATTTTTTTGTTGGTTTGATCGAAGCATCTCATCATTTTCAAAGATAAAAACTGTGTGCAGCAGTTGTTTAAAATTGAAAAAAGCAGCTCTTATAGGGTGTCGGCCATTTTGATCTAAGAAACCGCTTAAGATTACATATGACAAAAATGATTATACGGATTTTGAAGATTTAATTGTCTGAAGTAATGGATCTAGAAACCATGATCGATGTAAGCAATGAAAGAGAGAAGGTTCTTGTGAGAGGGAAATTTTAGTGAGGCGGTGAAAGGTCTAGAATGGGTGAAAATTTGGTGGAGGGTTTGAGAAGACTGTGGAAGTTTGAGAATAAATGGAGAATTAGTACAAATAGAATGGGGGAGGGCGCATTATTCATAAGCACAGTGAAGTAGCATCATTCCAAGCATATTTTATTGTTTGAAACACTGTTTAGTACACTTTTTTGAAGCGCCCAAATTCCCATCTTTAGTGTATATATATATAATTTGCCATTAGACTCAATTAGTTCCCTTATTTGATGCTGAAGATTTTGTTCTTTGTGATAATATTCTTGAAACGCAACTTCAAAACCTTTTTCACATTTTTCTTTGTTTTCAAAAATAGACAATTGTGTTTTATAGCACTCAAGGTCCATAGTCAATAATTCATTTGTTGCTCTTAATGATTTATTTTTCTCATTGCATTTTTGAATCTGTGAAATTTGAGCATTCAGTTGGTTGGTCAAGAACATAAGGTCAGAGTCTGGATCAGGCAAAGATTCATTTTGTTCAACATGATCATGTTTTTCATCCTCAATTGGATCATCAAATGAAACAAATGGGTTAATTTAATCATTGTCATCATCAAATATAACAACTGTGTTCATTTTTTCATCTTCTTGAGAAGATAAAGATGAGTCAGTTTGAACAACTTGCGTCTTGTCTAGTGCAGATGCATAGGGTGATGCAATTTCATGTATTAGGCATGTGTTTAGATCATGTACCTGAGACAGACCATCAGTGTCATGAACTGGGCCCGAATCATTCATTTGAAGTTCTTGCATGTTAGCCATTAGCATCACAGCAGCATTAGCCTCTAGATCTTCCATGCCATCATTATCATATGAATTGGCCATGAAGCTGTTTTCCTTTTCAGTGAAAGTTCCACCTGATTCATCCTTGACAGCTAGGAGTAATGCTTCCTTATGAAACTTGCTACCTCGAGTTCTTGGTTTAGGACATGCAGTAGCTATATGACCTTTCCCATTACAGTTGTAGCACCATATTGCTGCATTTCCATAATCTGAATTTCCAGTTCCAACAATTTCAACCATTTTCTGTGTAGCACCAACATTGTTTCTGAATCCCCCGGTATTGTTAAACCATTGTCTATTTCCTGAATTTCCTGTATAACAACCTGAACCTGATCTTCCAAAGTTATGATTTTGTATCTGATGCGTGGAATAGTAAAGTGACAAGTACTGGGGGATTGATCGTTCAACTCAAAGAATAGTGCTCGTTAGGATTGAAATTAATCTGACTAGGTCTAGAGGTGAGGGATGATTCTTTTTGTATTTTTATATTTTATAGAAAGCAAGTAAAAATCTCGAGTTTTGGAAGAAGGGGCGGAATTAGTTGCTAATCAACTAACCCAAAAGCTACTAATTAAACTAATATGCAAGAAAAGTAAATTAGGGTTCTACAAGGGAAGTGAAGCATGTCTACCTATGATGTATTACTCCTTGCTAGCTATCCAATTCTACCTATTGAGTTGTCACACCTTGTTTTAATTGACGGGTTACATTCCTTAATACCATTCGTGGGGGTGTGTACAAATTTCCCCAACTCAATAAGCTTCCATCTCTTCCTATGACAGACACCCAGTATCATATCATGGCCTCCCAATAGTCACTTATGCATTCAACACAACCAATTAATCGTAGTACACATCCGATTCATGTTTCTTAAGACGTTCAAGCATGTTACCAATTGGAAGTCTGCCAGTTTTTTTAAGCCTAACATCGATATCACCCAATTAAACAAGAGACAATAGGAAGCAAGAATTATAAACTAAACTAATTAGATTAATTGCATTTGTCACACCCTAATTAATGAAGATAGACACAAGTATCAACAAGAACACAATAAGTTCTAATTGATTATAAACAAGTTTCATACAATCATAAGTAGACACAAGGTGAATTAGCAAACCATAATCAATAAAGAATAAGCAACAATGATAATGGAAAACATGATTAAGATAGAATCAACAAACCAATATAAGATGTTTATGGAGTGATTGAAACCCTCTAAGTTGCTGGAAAAACACCTACCCTAACCCTAGAATCGGACTTAGGGTTTGGGGCTTACAAATAAAGAAGTTATAAGGTTGTATTTATAGGCTATTTTCTGCCCGGCCCATCTTGACGGCGTCAGCCCGAACCTTAACGGCGTCAAGACCAAAATTTCTTCACTAAATTATAGATCTCTTAGTCCTCTTCGCGTGGGCTTTTGAATCACCTAAATCCGAGTTCGTATTCAAAAGTTATGGCCAAAACAGTAACAGCTACCGCGCGCGCAAGTTGTGACTAGTTAACACGTGATGGCCTACGTGACCCCTTCAGGAAGTCTTCTAGTCCATCACTCTTTAATTTAACACATGATGGCCTACCTCCATTAACACGTGACGCCGTCACTCTTTAATCCTGATGGCCATCTCTCTTTGCATTTACACGTGACGGCCTTGATCACCTTAAAGGGTGAC
Organism: Artemisia argyi; assembly: GCA_030686995.1. Lineage (NCBI taxonomy): Eukaryota > Viridiplantae > Streptophyta > Magnoliopsida > Asterales > Asteraceae > Artemisia > Artemisia argyi. The sequence continues at coordinate 88,379,930 of CM060701.1, read as the reverse complement.
GCCGTCACGAACTCCTTCAAAAACCTTCTGGATCGTCACATGTATTTTATTTATCCAACCCTTTTCCAAGTCGTGACGCCGTCAAGAGCAATTCTTGACACCGTCAGGTACTGTTTCCAGCATATTTTGGAGACTTTTCCGTTTAGTTCAGTTTTTTGCTCCAAAAACGTCCAAAATGTTTCATTTTACAAATTTCCTCTCAAAAGTACCTACATTGACAAAAGGAACGATTTAGGACAATATTTGACCAAATAATATCGACTTTGGCCTTAAATGACCCCCTAAAAGCGGTACACTTTTCGCTTCATCAAATACCCTTACACTTTAGATTTGCTTGTCCTCAAGCAAATGCGCTTTTATTCTAATCAAAATACAAGTTAGGGGTCATTTAACACTAATATAAAAGTAATTGCAACAAGTAATCGTTCCACTTCAACCAAAAACAAGCACGGAAATTATATACTAGCACCTCACAAATTGTGTTTAGATACTCACATCTCTCGGGTGTAATAAAGTATCTATCACAATATGGAAATGGAAAACATCTCTGACTACCTGTCATAGCAAATAGATTACCATAGGCTTGGGAAAGGATCAACCCTCCACCACTTGGCGTAAGGACCTAGGATAAACTATCAAAGATGTCTTTTAAAGGGTTATAACGTGAGGTGTAGGGATATGGTAAGCACGGTTTTGTTGGATAAAGGCAATATTTACTGGTGGTGAGTTAATCATCATGGTTAATTACATGTACAATGTGGCGTTGCTAAGCCAAGACTCAACTCGACTTAAGCTAATCAGAAACTAACAAAAACATAACATAAAAGGAAATGGGATGGTAGTCCGTATGTTTTTTTTTTTCTCTTTTTCTTTTTCTTGATTTTTCGAGTTTTTTTTTTTTTTTTTTTTTTTTTGCATACACTCTTGCCCTACCATCCAAAATAATACATCATAGGGGAGTTGCATTCCCCTTACAATTGAACTTTTACATACTTTACAATTAACTATTCTATTAACTCAAATCAAGATAATCAAAACACTTGGAGATTTTTTAAGATTAACGCACACATAGGGGTAATATATGATGTTCTTCCCCATTACTCCATAACAATAATACTTTACCCATGAGTCCCAATCGTCCCAAAACAATATGTACAAGATATGACTCGACTTACCAACCATGTAATCAATTAGACAATTAACTAAGGGTTTAAACATGTAACAATAATGCACTAAAGATGAGTGCATACACGGAAGGCTAAGGCAATTTGGGTGCACATTTGGGGTGGATTGTAAACAAATTCTTCTTTTAAGTAAAATGTTTAAAGTTAGAAACGAAAAAGATTGGCTCGGAGGGGTGTACTAGGGGTATCGTGTACTAAAAATGAGTACAACACAAAGGTGTGGAAAAATTAATTGACTTTACTAGTCAAGTAGTTATGACTTTATTGGTCAAGTAATTATGATACGGGTTTAAACACAAGGGTGATCCTAATGCCTCTTATCATGTAGTAAATCCTAACTACACGAATGTAGTCTCACTAGCGGTCTCGGGATGTATCACTAACGCAAGTTCTAGAATCTAAGTACTACCGGTACACTCATAAGCTCTAAGGCTTCTCCTAACAAGTTTAGGGGCGAACCTCACTTAGTAGAAGGCCAGTACGAGTCTTTGACGCCTCAACTAACGGATGCTAACTAGTGCACTTCTTGGATCACTGGCGCATTACTTGCATAATGGATGGTCACCAAGTCATACACTAGCGCTGGCGCGTTAGCCAATTAATCTAATACTCCGATGGTCACTACCTTTTTTGATAAAATTTTTGAGTGGTACAGTTTTTTTGTGCTAGTCATACAATCTCCTATCCATGAGACGCTTATTAAGACTAAAGTGTCACTCCTAAATATTGTAAAAAAATTTAAATTTGGCGCTAAAATTTCACTAACAATTAGTTCTCTCGGTTTTATTACACACCTACCATCATACTAACAAAAATCATAGTGTAATTGCATTCTCTAAGGTATCATCATTTACCCTCCCCTTACACTTAAGCTGACCATTGTCCCCCAATGTTCATTTAAAGGATGTAAAAGCAAACAAGGTAAAAGAATGAAAACAAATACTCCCCTGATTCGTTCGATGTGGATAAATTGTTAACATGGTCAAATCCTCCTCCAAGAAAATGAACTTTGAAAGCTTCCCTTCCGAAATATAAATCATCTTCCTACCCAATATAACCTGTTAAACCTGAGAAAACAAACACAAAAACTCAAAGCATCAAACCGAACAAAGAAAACTCACAACTAGATGTAATTCCAGACTTAGAAATAAAAACAAAACAATTAAAGATATAATGCTTGTGGAATGATTATTTGCAGATTTCTTAGAGTTTATAAAACTAAAGATTTAACAAAAACTTTTACGACTCCGGCAGAAAAACAAAACATGCAAAATTTCCAGAATTTTACACATGACGCCATCAGGTGTTGATCCCGACGCCATCAGAAGTGACCAGCAGAAATTCTTTGCAGAAATTATTTGCAGATTTCTTGGGCTTTTGAATCACCTAAATCCAAGTTCGTATTCAAAAGTTATGGCCAAAACGGTAACAGCTACCGCGCGCGCAAGTTGTGACTAGTTAACACGTGATGGCTTACGTGACCCCTTCAGGAAGTCTTCTAGGCCATCACTCTTTAATTTAACACATGATGGCCTACCTCCATTGATGAGGCGAAAAATGAACCACTTTTAGGGGGTCATTTAAGCCCGAATCCGAATTTATTTGATCAAATATTGCCCTAAATCGTTCCTTTTGTGATTTTAGGTACTTTGGGAGAGAAATCTGGAAAAGGGATCAATTCGGACATTTTTGGAGCATAAAAGTGAAGAAAACGCCAAAGTCTTAATTTTCCATGCTGGGAACAGTAGGTGACAGCATCAAGAGCAAAACCTTGACGGCGTCAAGAGCAAATTTCATGAATTTCCGTGACGACCCATAACAGATTTGACGGCGTCACGTAGGAAGGGCGTCAAGAGTAAAAGAGTCGTGACGGCCTGGAAGTGTATATGTCTTGACGGCGTCAGAAGTGGATCTAGGCAGTCCGAGGAGAGTTTTGGCGGCGAGGTGACAGCGTCACATTGTTTGTCTTGACGCCGTCAGACCTATTTTTCTATATATAGTTTTCTAATTTTCACACATTAAAAAAGAGAAGTTTTGGGAGAAACCCTAAGTACGATTTTGGTGTAACTTTACAGGTTTTTCAAGGGTTCCAACCCCTTGATACCTTGCATGATTAATCAAGATAAGTGTTCTTCTAATTTAATCAATATGTCTATGTGTTGGTTGTCTATATCATGTTCTTGTCTTAATTCTATCATGCTAGGCTAGATCTATCTTGTGTTTGCTTAGATCTAATAAAACCTAGATATTGATTATGTGTTGATTACTTGTTTATTCTTGTCTTGGATGAATGATTTATATGTTAGGCTTAAGAAAACTGGCAGATCTCCAAATGGTAACATGCTTGAACGTCTTAAGAAACATGAACCGAGGCGCACTAGATCTTTATTGGTTGTATTTAATGCATGAGCCACTGTTTACAATCCCTATAGTTGTGCTGGGCATGGTGTAGGAGGAGATAAGAGCTCATAGAATTGGGGAGTTATGTGTGCCACCCCATGAATGGTATTATGGAATACGATCCGTCATCCATGCAATTATAACAAGTAATTAACGTGTAAAAGATGTCTAGGGAGTAGTGAAATCTAAGTAAACACATTTTCTCCAATTACTGCTCACAACTTTAGTATAATTTAGTTTATTTTCATTTTTAGTATTTTATTTTGATTGCATCTTAGTATTGGGTTAGTTGAATAGCAACTAATTCCGCCCAAATCCTTCAAACCCGAGATTTTAATTGCTTTCTAAAAAATATAAAAATACAAAAATAATCATCCCTCACCTTTAGAACTAGTATTTAGGCTTTCTAATCCTAGCGACACTATTCCTAAGCTGAACGATCAATCCCCCGGTACTTGTCACTATACTATACTACAACGATCAGGTACACTGCCTGGTGGGGGTTGTAAGCTTCTCGAGATCCCTCGAGAGGTAAAGCCTGTTGCGATTCCCACGCATCAAGTTTTTGGCGCCGCAGCCCGGGGAATAGTTATTGTCTAGGTTAGAATTTCTTTTTATTAGGTCTACTTGCTAGATTCCTTTCTAGTAAGATTTTTATTTTTATTTTTAGGTTATCTTTAGTCTATCTTATTTCTTCGTGTCTTTGTTCGTAACTCTTTACCACCCGACACCATGGACAACAGGAACATCTTTGAACCCGTCATCCCACCACAACAAAACCCACCACTAGAACCCCTTAGGCCCCGAACCTTAGGAGAGTATTTCCGACCTAGCCACCAAGGCTACCGAAACACCATTGAGCTCACCGGAGCCAATGTGACCCCCTTGCGATCCGACACCATCCGGTTGGTGCAAAGCGGATGTACATTCCATGGACTTCGTTCCGAAGATCCAAACCAACATCTTAAGGACTTCCTCAAAATTGTAGATTCCATAGACCTAGGTGTTGAAACTAGAGAGACTACCCGTTTATGCCTATTCCAATTCTCTCTACGGGATCAAGCTTGTCAATGGCTTGAGCGTTTACCCGCGGGATCCATCACCACATGGGATGATCTCACCACTCGTTTCCTTGCTCAATTTTTCCCACCGGGGAGAACTACTAAGCTTAGAAATGACATCTTGATGTTCCAACAACGTCAAAATGAAACTCTTTATGAAGCATGGACTCGTTTCAAGGACTTACTCCAAAAAGTCCCTCATCATGGCATAGATCTTTGGCTCCAAGTCCAAATTTTTTATGACCATATCGACATCTCCACGAGGCGAGCCATTGACCAATCGGCCAGTGGTAAGCTACGTGATCTAAGTGCGGAACAATCATGGGAACTCATAGAAGATCTTGCTCTCTATGACAACGAAAGTTGGAATGATCCCCATGACTTTAACAAAACGGTCGAGGCAATATCTTTACCTTCGAACAATTCTAGCACTCCCGACCGTAGGATCATGAAACTTGAAGGTCGAGTCAAGTCTTTCATGAAATCTTACGAAGCTCCAAAATCCTCAAGCCATGTAAGTAGAATCACTTCCACATGTAAATTATGTAATGGCCCTTACGAGACGCATAACTACATGGAGCTTCCAAAACATGCTTATAACGAATTCACATCATTACACGTGGGACGAGGCCCTCGCACTTCTGACGAGGCCTATGAAGCATGGAAGGATAAACCTAATTTCAGAGGATACCAAACGCGGAGCGTATCCTTCAATGACTCCTAACCCCTCACTTGGTCCGAGCATTTTCCCTCACAAAGCACTCCTAGGCAGAGCTGTGAAGACGCCTTGCGAAAGTTCATTCTATCTCAAGAATTACAGCTCTCCACGCTCGAGGCTAAATTTAGACAACAGCAGGCCGATGTGAATAACAAGATTTGTAATCTGTTAACTGCTATCAAAGAGCATGTTGTCAATAAACCTATTCGCATTGATGAGGTCAAATCTGCTACCGTCATGAGTCCACCAACCTCCCCTGTGAAAATCAAAAGTCCGAGCAAGTTATTCAAACATCTATCTCCTAATGGAAAAGAACCTGTCAAACCCCTAGGACCAATCCACTTCGTAAACACCATCACCACGATATCTACTTCAACATCCAGCCCAACCCAACAACAAACTAACAAATTTAGTCGGACAGCTAAAGATGAGACCTCAAGGGTTGACCATGATTCAGCAAGAAAATCTACCAACTCACCCGAGCAATACACCGCGCAGGAATCCGGCAAACCGGATGAAGGGAAAGAGAAATCAGAAGAGCATGAGAGAGATCCAACCATTTTGGGTAAATCTATTATAGAAGAACCCGAGAGAAAAATGGAGGATGTTATTAATGGGAGTAGCGATAGGACTAAGGAAAATAACCATAAAGTTTTCAAGATCTCCTGCACCATTAAGGAAAAGCTCCTAACCGAGAGTCATATAGATCCTAGCTCTCCAGTCAACCTAATCCCCCTTTCCTTATACCATGAGACTTTCCCAAAACGCATTGTGTGCAAAAGGGTAATGAATAATTTATCAATCAGGGTCGGAGAGCTTGTTTACAATACTAACCTCGCCGTGGTCGATGATATAGACCCTCTCACCAATCAACCGTTAACCAACCTTGTTCTGGGGAAACCATTTATCAATGAATCAGGAGTAATCCTTGACGAGATAGATGGAAGTGTAATGTTCACCAATGGTGTTAGAAAGGTGATTTTTCGTGGGGGAAATGAAGAGGTTTACGAATATTGTCCTTCCCTTGAGGGGAATCTATTCGGATCCAGGAATGGAGAGTCGGGGAAGATAAGGAGGCGTGATCCGAGTAATCTCAAAATTCCATGCATGATCGGTCACAAGCATTTTGATAACGTCTACATCAACATATTCATGCCTAAGAATGTTATGTCCCTGTTCCATTACAACAATATCTGCAGATGGGAAATGATTTACAAAGGAGAGAAAGTGGTTGGTAAAGATCATGAAATCCAGGTATTCGTAGGAAACATGGCATTCACAATTATGGATAACATAGAAGACTATGTCGACCCCAGGTTATCACAAGTAGTTTTGGGAGCACCCTTCTATGAAATCACTAATTTAATAGTGGATGACTTGAACGGAATCATGACCTTCACTGATGGGATTAGGAGGATTTCATACCAAACGCCATATAAGAGAAAAGACCTTAAGGAAATCGACTGTGACGGGCTTGATAAGATGAGCTCCCAACTTATCTTGTGTGATGAAGACGTTAGAAGAGGATGTGAGAACATTACTGATTTATCTTGTGGATTCTTTAAGGATGTTGGCAAGCTTGATTCTAAGTATCGAAAAGATGTCTTCGAGTTCGAAGACCCGAAGTACTTGAACTATGAAAGCGATACTGATTTAGAAGACGACCTAGAGAATGGAACCAATGATGAGATCACGTAGTAACCCATGACCTTGAGTCTAGCTACAAGACTCGTAAATAAAGAAAAGCGCTTCTTGGGAGGCAACCCATGTTTTGTGTGATTTTATTCGTTTGATTGTTATTTGCTTCCATATGCATGTTTTGTTTTTATTGTTGGTTGATCATGTTTCTAAACTAAATAGTGGAAATACTTTACTTTGTTGTTTTGGCCTAGTCTTAACTCCACCTAAAGGTATTTTTGCAAAAGATAAGTGTAAGGGGAAACCCCAAATATGTTTTTAAGAAACAAACCGATCATGATTCTCCACAATATTAAATGAACATGTGTATTCGTACTTGTTAGAGTCAAATGCTTGTATTGAGTCATAATGAAGTTTTGCAGGATTTTCCAGGAAGTAGGACCAAGTTTTTCCAGAAATTTTCCGGAAACTTAACATAAGGATTTCTGCAGGACAATTCTGACGGCGTCAGGGGTTTACTCTTGACGGCGTCAGGAGTTAAAATCTGGAAATTTTACCGGTTTTGTTTTTCTAACGGAGTCTTATGGTTTTTGTGAATTATTAAGTTTTTTAATCTCCAGGAGATCTGCAAACTTCATTCCACAAGCATTATATCTTATCTTGTTTTCTAGGTTTAGTAACTTATATAGAATGCCGCCGATTTTACGCGAGGTTGTCTTGTCTATTTTGTCAGGTTTTACAGGTTATGTATGACAAGAAGATGATTTATATTCTGGAAGGGAAGCTTTGATTGTTCATTTTCTTGGAGGAAGATTTAACCTAGCCACCCTATTATCCATACCGAGCGAATCAGGGGAGTATTTGATTTCATTCTCTTTACTTTTTCACTTTTACATTCTTTACTTGAACATTGGGGACAATGTTCATCTTAAGTGTAAGGGGAGGGTAAAAAGATGATACCTTACATATGCACTTTTGCTTGAGTTTGCTTTGTTTGATGGTAGATGTGTAATAAAACTATGAGAAATACTTGTTAGTGCAATTTTAGCGCTAAATTTAAAATTTTTTACAACATTTAGGAGTGAAACTTTAGCCATAGCAAGCGTCTCAAGGATAGGAGATTGTATGACTAGCACACAACCGTATATTCAGAAAAATTTTCCACCCAAATATGTGAGGTTCGCCTTTAGATTTGATAGGAAAAGCATTCACTATTAGTGCTTATGAGTGTACCGGTAGCATTTAGATTCTAGAACTTCCGTTAGTGATGCATCCCGAGACTGCTAGTGAGACTACATTCGTGTGGTAGGATTTACTACATGATAAGAGGCATTAGGATCACCCTTGTGTTAAACCCGTATTATAATTACTTGACCATTTAAGTCATATTACTTGGCTAGTTAAGTCAACTAATTTTTCCCACACCCTTAGCGTTGTACTCATTTTTAGTACACGAAACCCCTAGTACACCCCTCCGAGCCTATCTTTTCGTTTCTAACTTTAAGCATTTTACTTAAAGGAAGAATTTGTTACACCCCACTTAAATGTACACCCAAATCGCCTTAGCCTTCCGTGTATGCGCTCATTTTTAGTGCATTATTGTTATTTGTTAAACCCTAAGTTAACTATCTAATTGATTACATGGTTGCTAAGTCGAGTCATATCTTTGTACATATTGTTTTGGGACGATTGGGACTCATGGGTAAGTACTTATTTTATGGAGTAATGGGGAAGAACATCATTTATTACCCCCATATGTACGTTAATCTTAAAAGTGCTCCAAGTGTTTTGATTTTCTTAATTCGAGTCATTAGATTAGTTTAAATGTAAAGTATGTAAAGATTCAAGTGTAAGGGAAATATTCATTCCCTATGATGTATTATTTTGGATGGTAGGGTAAGAGTGTATGAAAAAAAAAATCGAAAAAAAAATAGAAAAAAGAAAAAAAGAAAAAAAAATAGAAAAAAAAGAGAAAAAACATACGGAATACCATTCCTTTTTATTATATGTTCATTTTATGTTTTTTGTTATTTTTCATTTATTAGCTTAAGTCGAGTCTAGTCTTGGCTTAGCAACGCCACATTGTACATGTAATTGACTAAGATTGTTAACTCGCCACCAGTAAAACTTCCTTTACCCAACAAAACCGTGTATTTCATATCCCTATACCTAACGTTACAACCCTTTAAAAGACATCTTTGATAGTTTATCCTAGGTGCTTACGCCATGTGGTGGAGGTTTGATCCTTTCCCAAGCCTATGGTAATCTATTTTGCTATGACAGGTAGTGAGAGATATCTTCTGTTTCCATATTGTAATTTATACTTTATTACACCCGAGAGATGTGAGTATCTAAACACTATTTGTGAGGTGCTTATGTATGACCTCCGTGCTTGTCTATTGGTCTTTAGTGGAACGATTATTTGTTGTAATTACTTTTATATTAGTGTTAAATGACCCCTAACTTGTATTTTGACTAGAATAAAAGCGCATTTGCTTGAGGACAAGCAAATCTCAAGTGTAAGGGTATATGATGAGGCGAAAAATGAACCACTTTTAGGGGGTCATTTAAGCCCGAATCCGAATTTATTTGATCAAATATTGCCCTAAATCGTTCCTTTTGTGATTTTAGGTACTTTGGGAGAGAAATCTGGAAAAGGGAGCAATTCGGACGTTTTTGGAGCATAAAAGTGAAGAAAACGCCAAAGTCTTAATTTTCCATGCTGGGAACAGTAGGTGACGGCGTCAAGAGCAAAACCTTGACGGCGTCAAGAGCAAATTTCATGAATTTCCATGACGACCCATAACAGATTTGACGGCGTCACGTAGGAAGGGCGTCAAGAGTAAAAGAGTCGTGACGGCCTGGAAGTGTATATGTCTTGACGGCGTCAGAAGTGGATCTAGGTAGTCCGAGGAGAGTTTTGGCGGCGAGGTAACGGCGTCACATTGTTTGTCTTGACGCCGTCAGACCTATTTTTCTATATATAGTTTTCTAATTTTCACACATTAAAAAAGAGAAGTTTTGGGAGAAACCCTAAGTACGATTTTGGTGTAACTTTACAGGTTTTTCAAGGGTTCCGACCCCTTGATACCTTGCATGATTAATCAAGATAAGTGTTCTTCTAATTCAATCAATATGTCTATGTGTTGGTTGTCTATATCATGTTCTTGTCTTAATTCTATCATGCTAGGCTAGATCTATCTTGTGTTTGCTTAGATCTAATGAAACCTAGATATTGATTATGTGTTGATTACTTGTTTATTCTTGTCTTGGATGAATGATTTATATGTTAGGCTTAAGAAAACTGGCAGATCTCCAAATGGTAACATGCTTGAACGTCTTAAGAAACATGAACCGAGGCGCACTAAGTCTTTATTGGTTATATTTAATGCATGAGCCACTGTTTACAATCCCTATAGTTGTGCTGGGCATGGTGTAGGAGGAGATAAGAGCTCATAGAATTGGGGAGTTATGTGTGCCACCCCATGAATGGTATTAAGGAATACGATCCGTCATCCATGCAATTATAACAAGTAATTAACGTGTAAAAGATGTCTAGGGAGTAGTGAAATCTAAGTAAACACATTTTCTCCAATTACTGCTCACAACTTTAGTATAATTTAGTTTATTTTCATTTTCAGTATTTTATTTTGATTGCATCTTAGTATTGGGTTAGTTGAATAGCAACTAATTCCGGCCAAATCCTTCAAACCCGAGATTTTAATTGCTTTCTAAAAAATATAAAAATACAAAAATAATCATCCCTCACCTTTAGAACTAGTATTTAGGCTTTCTAATCCTAGCGACACTATTCCTAAGCTGAACGATCAATCTCCCGGTACTTGTCACTATACTATACTACAACGGTCAGGTACACTGCCTGGTGGGGGTTGTAAGCTTCTCGAGATCCCTCGAGAGGTAAAGCCTGTTGTGATTCCCACGCATCATCCATTAATACGTGACGCCGTCACTCTTTAATCCTGATGGCCATCTCTCTTTCCATTTACACGTGACGGCCTTGATCACCTTAAAGGGTGACGCCGTCACGAACTCCTTCAAAAACCTTCTGGATCGTCACGTGTATTTTATTTATCCAACCCTTTTACAAGTCGTGATGCCGTCAAGAGAAATTCTTGACACCGTCAGGTACTGTTTCCAGCATATTTTGGAGACTTTGTCGTTATCTTCACTTTTTCGCTCCAAAAACGTCCAACATGTTTCCTTTTAAAAATTTCCTCTCAAAAGTACCTAAAATGAAAAAAGGAACGATTTAGGACAATATTTGATCAAATAATATCGACTTTGGCCTTGAATGACCCCCTAAAAGCGGTACACTTTTCGCTTCATCAGTATCTCAACCCGACCATCTTGAATAACAACTTGATTCCTTGTGTTTGATGAAGTACGAAGACGATTGTTTGTCTTGTTTGAGAATTTGCTGAAGGCATGAGCAATAAGTGCTAGTCCCTGATTCAGAGTATTGAAGTCCTTGTCTTCATCATCATTTGCATTTGTGTAGTACATGGTGTCACTATTTTCATATGGAACAAGTTGATTTGAAGCAGATTGTTGTGATGAATCATAGGAGATCATTTGGTTTGAAGGTGTTTATTGAGGGTAATTGAAGTAGTTTTGTTCTTGGACATAAGCATGATTAGACATTGGAGGTGGAGCCATGTGAGATTGAGCTACGAGTGCCAAAGAGTTTGAAGTTGGAGGCGGTGAATAGTTTCCTCTCATAGCTAGATCTTTGTCTACCTTAGATTGATGGTGTTTCAGATAATCATACAACAAACCATATGGTGTGTTATGAAGATTTTTTTGCTTGACGAACAAATGTCACATACTTTTGCCAATCAGAAACAAGATAGCTGAGAAACTTGGTATTAACTGCAATCCTTAGTAATTTGATGTCATGTCTGTCCAAGTCATTGATGATATTGGTGAAGCGGTGGTAGTAAGACTCAAGTGTCTCCCCTGGTTCAATCATGAACATTGTGTATTCCATGTAAAGTTTAGATTCCATATCCTCTTTGTTCAGTTCAGTGCCTTCCATTAAAAGCTGAACATGTTCCCACATAGCCTTAGCCGTTTTCTGAGCATCAACACTTCGAAAGATCGGATTTGGTATTCCTTGGAGAATGTAAATCATAGCATATTCATCTGCTTCACGATGAAGTAGTTGATTAGTAGTGAGTTGAGTGTCAGGAACAGGGTTTGATGAAGCAGGCCTTGGAGGATTAGCATTAGGATCACCTTCAATGTTGATAGTAGGCCACTGAAATGGTCCTTCAAGGATTACCTTTTTCATGAATTTGCCATGGGTTCTTGAGTTCAATAAACCTTAGGAATCGACTTGCCCATTGAACATAGTTACCAGGTGTGAGCATTGGAGGTGTATCCAGTGATCCTGCTTCATGTCTTGATTGTTGAGTGGTGATCACTTCACACATTTGATCAACCAGTGAGGTTGTTTTGGAGGAGGATTGATTAGCTGTTGTGTCATTTGGTATGGTTGTTGTACAGGAATGAGTTGATGTTGTTGTATTAGGAGATGTTGTTGTGGATATTGCGGTTGTGGATGATACTGTAGTGGTTGTTGATATTGTTTTTGGTGATATTGTTGTTGTTGGTGATATTGTTGTTGTTGAGGATATTGTTGTTGATAGAAGTTGTACTACGGTGGTTGAGACAGTGTTATTACTTGTGTGGATGATGTATCTTTGTAGATGATTGAAATGTAAGTTCCTTAGAAGAAAAAACCTTGATCTTATGGATAACTTGAATCTTACGCGTAACTATCTTCTTATGCGTAAACTTTAGGTTAAGCGTAAAGGGGTATGTTATGCATAAACAATAGAGTTTAGGTGTAAACTTATACTTTACGCGTAAACTTTTGCTTAAGCGTAAGTTTAGGTGTATGCGTAAGGTTTAAGAACCAAACAAATCTCTCAAACTTGTCCAAGCTTGAAAGACATCACGAGTCGAAGTATTCCACTAACTTGTCCAAGCTAGGGAAGTACTGAGTCACCGTTGCACGAAGAAGAATCTGAAGAACAATCTTTTGCGTAGAAACAACAACTTACGCGTAACTTCAAATACTTATGCGTAACCTTTCAAACTTAAGCGTAAAGACTAAACTTATGCGTAAGAAATGGTTTACTGAAGAACTTATGCGTAAAAAACTCAAGTTTATGCGTAAAAAGAGGGTTTTTCAAGTTTTTCATGCGTAAAAAGAGGGTTTTGACCACTTTTTGTGAAATTTAAGGTTAGTGGGTGAAAACTTACGCGTAAAGTGGTCTGAAACTTCAAAAATGCACTATTTTTGCATACAAAACTATTCCAAAGAGTTTCTTTTGACCAAATAACTTCTAAAACACTTAGAAAACAATAAATAGTAACTTTTTAGCCAAGAAATGCAATTTTCTAACACTAAAGAAGGTACAAAATCAAGAAACTATATGAAAAACTATATAAAACTTAAAAAGAACCAAACTTTATTAAAAATCTAAGCTTCTAATCACTATATCAACCTTAAAACTTATCAAAGCTTCAAGATTTGAGTGAAAGAAACAAAGAAACAAGCACAAAAATGAAGAAATAAACCACAAAACCCACGTTAACTTTGGAACAACACTTAAATCTTCCAGTAGGCGAATGATACCACTTGTTAGGTCACCATATTGTGATCACACAAGTATTGTATAGATGAGAATGAGATAGATATAAGGATTAGATGATTATAAGATATATGAAAGATGAAAGTGCAAGAGTTTCACATAGATAATCAAATAACCAACAAATATAATGTTGCCTTACATGTTGTATTTATAGGGGAGGAGTTAGGGAAACACTCCCCTTCCTCCCATTCCCCTTAAACGTGGGCTTACTAAGGCCTTATGGGCTTTAGAGCCTTACATGTAACATAAATATGAAAGTTAATAATAACTAAAGCAACCTATTACAAAATGTAATGACCGAGACTTGAATAATACAAAATGTGTTCCCAACAGGATGGTCACTAATGTGCTTCTTGGATCGCTGGCGCGTTATTTTCATAACGGATGGTCACCAAGTCTCACACCAGATCGCTGGCGTGTTAGTCAATTAATCTAATACTCGGATGATCACTACCTTATTCATACATTTAATATTCTTACTTAGCCATCACTATATTCGGATGCTCGAAAACTAACAATGAATATAATAATACGGTTGGGTATGGATAACATTTAGGATAGAAATTGTTGTAAAATAAAAAATATAAACAAATAAATAGATTAAGTCCTAATGTTTGGTTAATCACTTTCCCAACCATCCCATAAATAAGACTCATATCATTGAATAACTCACGCTTTTTGACACTTGTAACTCACGCTTTAGGTAAACACGAATTATACTCAATAAAATCTTAAACAAAGAACAATCCTTAATTGGCGTTCCCATAACGACCAACTCCCATTCAATCCATAAATATAGTACAACAATAGTAGTGGCGATATCATCCACTTAATACAAAACTTTACATTGTTGGTTTATAACAAACTTACCAACTTTTTCTTTCTTATTCTTTTCTTCTTTTTTCGATTTTTTTTTTATTTTTTATTTTATTTTATTTTATTTTAAGAACACAAATGGTGTAAAATTTCACCACATCACTTATAACGATAACTCTGGATAATTTTTTCATACTTTTCATTACTTCAGAAATAACGATAATAGTGAAAGTAGTAAACATACAAAAATCAAGACTAAAAATATACAATATTTACTTTCACTTCCAGTTGCATTGTGCAATTTCCCAACCTAACTAAATATAATGAATTTATGCACATGAACACAGGTAATGCAAGGAAACACACTTTGCCTAAAGCAACTAACCACAGACATTAATCTATAGGGCAGGCTAAGGTGTAAAGGTGTAACGAAACATTTTAACATAGGTGTAAGAAATGAAAGGAATAGCTCTGAGGGTTTTTGTGACCAAGCAGTAGTAAACAATGAAGAATAGTTCTTTGGTTAAGTAGTAGGAACCATGTAATAGTCATAAACTTCCCTTTAACATGATAAATACTCTATCAATCCAATCATCATCAAAGGCCAAACATGAGGTTTAATAATACCTTTAACGTGGAAATAAACCAACCTTCTGTGTGTGTCGTACCATTAATCAGCATGTCTTCCCCTCACTGCTCTTAACTTATCACCACCAAACTGCCATTGTATTCAAATAACATTCACACGAATCAAATATACCTGAATAATAACAATAATCATCATCGTCCAATACCAGGAATATTCACAACCAGCATGAACATAGGATCAATCGTTAAGATAAACAACAGCAACAAGTCAATTCACCACTATAACTTGACCTTCAACCCTGAGTCAAATTAACCACCACTAATAGAAACGTGAATGCATCAGTAGTAACATGTGAGAACATCATTAACGAACAAACAATCAGAATTAAAATCTCACAAGCAACATTATCTTAACCAACGACCCAAGCAGTAGCAACAAACGCAATCGTAGTAGCAGTAAGACTTGCAATCAGTAGCATATACTATCAGCACTTTCAATCTTTCAAGGAGTACTAATGTTTAGGGCAGCAGGCCAGCAGTACAAATATATCTAGCAGTACAAACTTGTCGTATAACAAGCAGTACCAAAAGAAAACATGTAGCAGTACTAACAAACTTGAAAGCATTACTAACTTGGAATGCCAACTCCAAAAGCAGTACAAAGTCATGAACACCAAATAGTTATAACTGCAAGATTGTTTGCAAGCCAGTAACCACAGTCCAAACACGTTCCTTTTCCATCAGTAAGGTTACTTACAACCAAATTAATATTAGTCATCAACAGTAAAGTTATAAGCCATAGACTTGCCACTATTCAAACAGTGTTTAAAAGTAAAGCTAGGAGCAGTAACATGTGTAGGAGCATCGTTAAAAGTAGGAACTTTACATACAAAGACAGGAACTTTACTTAACAATTGTGGAGTTTAGAATAACTCCATGGATCGTTTTGAGCACTAGGGATAACAATAACAATGACAGTAACATATGATACGTAGCGGAATAAACAAAACAATCATTATTATTGAAACAAGGTTTCTTCATCATCATCTCTAACACTATAATTACAAACATCAACAGCCCCAATACTACATGATCAAGTGTAGTATGGTTACAAATCTAATAGGGATCATAAAGATCCTTGAGGCTTAACAAAACACAAAAACTACCTAGACTTTTTCCCATAACGACAGGTTCCCAGACACACTTTTCCTAGTGTTTACATCTTTGACACACTTATAAAACTAATTTCCTGTATCTCTTTATATAATAGAGATACTAGGGTTACAAAGGATATTTCTAAAATAATAAAAGATTTGTTGTAATCTTTTCTTTCTTGTGAAGTTTCATCCTTTGTCTTCTTTAGTCCTTCATCTTTCACATGTTTTGTCTTATCAACTCAAATATAATTCCCAACAAAAATTAGCCCCGCGGCAACGCCTGACAACACAATCACTCGTTATTTACATGACACGTGTTTTAATAAGCGAGTTCTCATCCCTTGGAAAGGGAAAGATTTTTAAAAAGTGTAAAAAGTAATTTGACGCGTTGGATCATCGCCCAAACTAATCCATAATTTTCAGAATTTAATCAACTTTAAATTTGTATAAATTTTGAAGTATAAACAATATCTTATTATTATTATTATTATTATTATTATTATTATTATTATTATTATTATTATTATTATTATTATTATTGTTGTTGTTGTTGTTGTTGTTGTTGTTATTTTAGATTTTAAGTTGGTCATGATTTTCTTGAAACTTTTGGCATCTTCAGCCCTAAATTTGTCTAGCTTAAAGGCCGAATTACGCAAAACTTAAAATACGAAAGTTGTAGATTTTTTTCCATTCTTTAACCGGAAATTTTAATCACTCAAATCTGATGTCATATGAGTAAGATATCACACGTTAAAAATGCGTTTCAGTCATATTTGTTACACATAAGGTGTTTAGTGAAATGTCTAGCTTAGATTTTTAGTGCACTAATTTTTGTACCACAACACATCATTTTATTAATGTAAGATTTAAAAAATTATGTTTTCTTAATTGTTTATATTTTTAAAAAAAATGTACGTATTTTGTTTTATTGCATTTTGGACCATAAATTTGAGCAATATTAAATTCGAATTAGAAAAATTGTAAAACAAAAAAGTTATAGATTTTAGATCAATCTTTACTCAGGTTTTTTAATCACTCAAATCCGATGCTATATGAGTGAGACACGTTAAATATGATTTTTAGTCATATTTGATGATGAAAAACATGGCTTATGAACAACATGTATTATGATGAACACTGATGAACATGGATTAAGACTGATAAACCGATGAACAACACTAAATGATGAACAAGGATAACTAATGAACCAGACTAACTAATGAATAAGACTTTTTATTGTTAAAGAACTATTTTTATTGATGAACAACACTTGTTATTGATGAATAACATTTTTTTTATTTGTGAACAACATGTGTAGATTTATGTTGTCTTGTTTATAAGTTATTGTTATTCATCAGTTAGTCTTGTTCATCAGTTCATTAACAAGACCGATGAACACTTATAAACAACATGTAGATTGATTATTTCATCAACAAAACTAATGAACTGATGAACACGACTAACTAATGAACGCTTATGAACAACCAATCGATTGATGTTGTCATCTTCATTAGTTAGTATTGTTCACCAGTTAATCTTGTTTATCAATTAGTGTTGTTAATTAGTTAATCAAAAAGACTGATTAACTGATGAACAACATGTAGATTGATGTTTTCTTGTTCATCAATTCATCAAAAAGACTGATGAATTGATGAACAAGACTAACTGAGGAACACTTATGAACAACATGTAGATTGATTTTTTTATTTTTTATCAGTTAGTCTTGTTCATTAGTTAATCTTGTTCTTCAGTTAGTGTTGTTCATCAGTTAATGTTGTTCATCAGTCTTAATCCATATTCACCAGTGTTCATCATAATCTGTGTTGTTTATAAACCATGTTTTTCATCATCAAATATTACTAAAACGTTATCTTTAATGTGTGATATCTTACTCATATGACATTTGATTTGAGTAATTCAGAAACCTGAGTAAAGATTGACGTAAAATCCCACGTTTATGTTTTACAATTTGTTAATACAAATAATATCTAAAAACGTTATTTCTATTTTTCGACATCTCTACATTTTGATAATAAGAAAATGTAAAACCGTCTAACGTCAAAATTGACGTAAACGAGTTTTTATTCGTAATATTCCATTTCGACATAAATCACTCGAGGTAAGAATAAACAATCTTACAAGATGACAAATGATCAAAGGATTGAACATTTTTATTCAAATACTTCACATTTTAAATGTGATAAAACATTATTTAAAAAATACATTTTATAAATTATTTTGAATTAGAAAGAAATGTTTTAATTGGAAAATAAGTTTAAATATCCCAACAATTGTTTTCCTCCCAAAATAGCTCCAAACATCTCCAAATAAACCTTCACCACTAGAAACAAAAACATGAGTGTTTTTGTCCCCCACGGTACCACTAAAGGACTGACGGCACCGTTAAATTTAAGGGATAATTAGTAAAATAGCCCGGTTGCCTTGGATCTAGGCATATTTAGCCCGTTTTTAAAAAATTCTCGTTTTAGCCCGGGTTGCCCTAGGCAACTAGCGCATAGGCAACTATAAAGTGCCACGTCGGGGCAACTTTTATGTTTTTTGGGCAACTTTTTTTATTTTTGGGCAACTTGAGGATACTTGTCATCATGTGGTTGGCTATACGATACTTGCCCAGGGCAACCTGGGCTAAAACGGGAATTTTTCAAAACGGGCTAAAAATGCCTAGACCGCAGGGCAACGGGTCATTTTGGTAATTTTCCCGAAATTTAATGGTGCCGTCCAAACTTTAACGGTACCGTCCCCTCTGTAACGGCTAATTTTTCTTTGCCAATAACTATTAGATCAGTTTATAGAGTTTTCTTATCAATTCTCACACAAAACTTTCTGAGTTAAACCCTTCCTTTGTATTCTCCTTTCTTTGATCATTTAGTTAGTTTCTCTTTGTTTAAAAGTGATCGTACCATCCAACCAAGATCACCTTCATTCCTCTACTAGTGCAAGAGAAGAACATATCGTATCAAGAAGATACAAAGTTTTGTAGTGTTAGTGTAGTGCACTCGTAACATTTGTTATGTACTTGTTGTATATATATATACATCAAGTTGTTTTTTGTCTTATGCATTTCGATTGTGTAAATCATTGTGATCTTGTAGAGGTTAGGGAGATCTTGTGTAGTTTGTGTTGATCTTGTGTATATCAAGAAGATCGTGTTTATAATCGGGTAGATCGAGTGTAGATCGTGTGGATCTTTTAGCTTGTGTGATTTGTGAGGATATGGTAGGTCGTGAGTGAGATTGGTACTAGCAAGATTAGTACTTGACATTTAGCTTAGTGTCGAAATTAGTGATAAGCGATGTTGTATGGTTTTCTCTGCTTGAAGGAAGTTTGTTGATATAATGTTTTGAACTCTCGAGTTGGGTACTCAAGGAGTGGAGTAGGGCAAATAGGAGCTTCGTTATCGAACTATTATAAATCTCTGTGTCTCGGTTTTATCTTTCCATCTCACTCCTTATCTTGCATTTTACATTCTCATAGTTATTATTTATTTGTTTTAGTATAATTATATAGTGTTCATATTGCAAAGTTGATTTCACAAAAGGCCGAATAAAAGTTTTTCAAAACTAAGTCTTAAAACGCATTAAAAAGGGTAAAACTATTCACACCCTCTCTAGTTTTCCAAACAATTTTTCTAATGCGAATATAATATTGGTCAGATTTAAGGTAAAAACGCAATAAAACACAATGCGTACATTTGTTTAAAAAATTAACAATTTAAAAAAAATCACTTTTTGAGTCTTACATCAATAAAATGATTAATGATGCATTGTTGTACAAAAAGTAGTGAATTAACGCAATTTTAACATTAAAAATCTAAGTGATACAATTTATCAAACATATTGTGTGCAACAAATATGATTAAACGCTATCTTTAACGTTTGATATCTCACTCACATGACATCAGTTTTAAGTTATTCAAAAACCTGTGTAAAGAGTAAACCAAAATCTATAACTTTTATGGTTTAATTTTTTCATAATTCGACATGTAGTCAAAAATAGGATCGAAAATGCTAAAAAAGTCAAAAAAATCAAGATTCATTTTATATGAAAAATTAGATTCAAAACATTTAACAAGTTTAATACCAAACTAAAGATGATTAAATTTTAGAAATTTTGGTGATTTATTATTATTATTATTATTATTATTATCGTTTAAAAGTCATGTGCATTTGAAGTTTAAGAGGAAATGCAAAAAACATGTCAAATAATTAACCTTTTTATCCTTGGACAGATTTTTTTTTAAATAAAATGAAATGGTGGACGCATATTGAATAATAAGTGGTTTTTTAAACTTTTTATTTTTTAGTCACTTTGCAATTGATCGCTAATTTTGATTTTATTTTTAGAACCACAATTTTTTCTTTTTACAACTATATCATTTATCTCACAATATATCTCACAAACCTACAAGCTCTATTTTGGTGTACAATCACATATTGGGTAACGCTAATCTTTAATAAGATACTTAAATCGATTGAACCACTCTCATAATTCCGTGATCGATTGAATCCACGTATTCCGAAACCATGTAACATGCTAATTATAACTTGGTACTCAAAACTAGAAAAGCTCCTAGTTTTTGGCTTCGAGATTCCAACTTGTGTTGAGCTAGGAACCATCCACCTGCTCCTTTGATCCGTCCCTACATTTCCATCACCATCTATACAAACATACTAACCAAGTTCTCTCTATACCCACATAATACATATATCCATTTTATCTGTATAACTTAAGCTGAAAACCCTGCACGACTTGAGTAAATAATGAAAGCTGTGATGGGGTCTTCTTCTTCTCCATTCTTTAAACTTGTTTCGTATAGAGATAATAAAATGGGGATGTTGAAATTGCCTCTTCATCATTCTTGTAATAACCACAAGATCAAATACTATGATTTCAAGCTCTCTGTTTCGGTTTCGTCAACAAGTAGATGTGTTTTATCTTCCTCTTCTCACTCACAGGTTCTTCTCAGTGTCTTTGAAACATGTTGACCCTTTTGGGGTTTGATTGTATTTATCTTAGGCTTTGACCTTAATTTTATACATGTGTTATGATGATGTTTTCATAGTGCTTTGATCAAAATAGTAAGAAAATGATGGTGAAAAAAGAGTAGTGCATGTATTATGCTGATTTTTAATGCAAGTAATGTACACTTCATTAGCTATTTAGCAATGAAAAAGCTGTGAAACGTTAGACGTAGGGACTAAATTTATAGTTTCGGGCATGCTATGCAATCTTTAATCAAATTGATAGTATTATGTTTATGAATTTGAATCTGTGACATCCATTGATGTTAAAATTATCTCTGTTTTTGAAAAAAATTACAGGCAGATGTTGAGAACCAGGAATTCCTGATTGACGAAACTCCAGACGAATACAAAAGTAAGCTACTTCTTGCTTTTAGCATTTTTATTTCATAAAAACTTAAGTGATTCTTTTTTGGTTTATATTTATGATTTTGGTCTTATAATGCCATGGTTTATAAACATGTTCCTGTTGAATCAGCTGCACAAACGGTTCGGGTAAGCTTCCAATTACAGAGAGAATGCTCGTTCGGACAGCATTTTTTAATTGTAGGGGATGATCCAGTGTTGGGTTTATGGGATCCAAACAATGCCATTCCATTAACATGGTCAGATGGTCATATATGGACAATAGATCTTGTAAGTTCAATGCACCTTCTCGTCATTTATGAACCCATTTACTAATTAACGGAGACACGGAGTTAACTTCTTTTTTTTTTTTTTTTTTTTTTTTTTTTTTTTTTTTTTTTTAATCTCTAACTGCAACAAACTAAAAAATGGCTCTAAGAAAAACGGTTGTTAACCGCAGCAATACAACCTACAAAATCATATTATTTCAAATTATTATATTATTGTGGTATCAGTATGGGCTATGTAATCATATCGAATGACTGTCGAAATTTAATAAGAAAATGGGCAAAATAGGTGATTAGGGTCAACCATTCCTAAACTCATTTTATCCGGTTAACTAATTTCAGAATCTACCGAACTGCATCGAGAGTAGATATCCTGATAATGTCACAAACTTGCTGTTTTTCTGAAACTAGGACATACCAATAGGGAAATGCATAAAATTCAAGTTCGTAATGCAAGAAAGCAAGGGAGTGTTCTTATGGCAACCAGGTCCTGATCGGATGCTTGAATGTTTTGAAACTGACAAGATGATTACTATCTTCGAAGACTGGGAAAACCCTGATTACAGAAGAATAGTTGAAACTGACTCCACATCATATCAAGAACTCCAAACGGTCGCAGCCAGTGAAGGGATGCAACTAGAACAATTTGTCAGCACTACTGGCACAGAAGAACCAAAAGGGTATGAATCAAATATTAAGGAAGTCTTGGTATCCAATGAGAGACTACCTGTTTTAGTACCTGGTTTGAGTCAAGAGCCTTCAATGTGTACATATCAAAAAGGGCTAGTCAACGAACCAGACCCAGTGAATGGAACCGTAGTTGAACTCAAATTGAAAGACGAAGAACCAGAACACATGCCTGGAGCCACTATAGACCTCAAATCATCAAATGATGGAACAGAGCATGTGAATCAAACTGTTGTTGACCTCAAATTGCAAGGCGAAGAACCAGAACACGTGACTGGAGCCACTATGGACCTCAAATTTTCAAACGATGAAACAGCGCATGTGAATGTAGCCGAAATGGACCTCAAATTACCAGAGGTAAACGTCTAAATGTGTTTTTTAGTTCTTTTTTGGTTAGTTTACTTAGAGTTAAATAAGAAAATAGATTGAGTTTTCTTATCATCTTTTTTCAATTCCTCTTCTGATATCAATAATTTCATCAAGTTTTGTTCGTCGATTAATCACCTGTAGTTCTTATTTTAATGATTAGCTTAAGATGCATATGTGATTGGTTTTGAAAAACAAGTGTATTTTTCTGACTCCACAATGTTGATGCATGGCTAAACATGCACGTCTCAACGGCTAAAACTGAAGCTTCTTGCATTATTTGCATTTAAAGCAATGAAAGTTTCATAAGACTGCTTTCTTTCGTTTGTTTTTTTCAATAAAGAGCAGCTATGTAACTAGACGATTGCCCTTCTCCTATGTCTATGGGAACATTGTTTTGGTTCATTAGCTAGTAGTGGCTTGTTAGTTTAAGCGGAGAGGTGCTTCCATCAAGTTATGTATATCATTTCACTCCCTTGACAGCAATTCCATAATACAGATCAAACTCCTGCTATGATAGTGTTTAACTTATGCAACAAACCTAGCATAATGCTTTGACTGTATCGATTGCTACTGCAGAAAAATAATTCGACCATTTTATAAACTGTAGTATTTCTATATATTTCTGTACTGAATAAACAAATTTAATCAATATTCAGTTAGATTTAAATGAGGATGCAAATACCTCAAATTTGAATCCACCACCCGTGATATCATCCATACAAGAAAATCAAGATTGTTATGAGAACGGACTTCTGGATATGCAACAGCTGCCTGAAGACATAGATCTACAAGCCAAACAACCGATGAAGAGTTTGCTTCTTAACGTCATTCAATGGGGATATAATGTTATGCAGAAACTCCTTAACATTTTTGGCATTCAATAGCTGTAGACTCGATTTGAGAGGCCTCCAACACATTATATGTTGCGTGTATATATCTGAATTCCCTGATGACCAAAACCATCTTGTTATGTTAGTAATACATGGTTTGATTATGTTGTTGTTATCCTATAGAACGTTTAATATGTTATTATCCTATAGAACCTTTAATATCTAAAGAGGTTATTTGTACTAGTAGGTCAGATTTGACCAAAGATTGGATCAAGGAGATTACTGTTTTAACTACAATTGTGTGCGTTTGTGTGTTCTCCTTTAATGGTAGTTAAGCCGCTATCGAAGATTCCATCATCTTCTATTATCACCAAACTTTTTGCACCTCGGTTTAAATTGTTCAGACACAAGAAAGCAATTTATGTCTCACATTCCAAATCTCATACCTGAGTCATGCTAATACTGAATTTTAAATGCACTACACTTGATCTTCTGCTCTGAATTTAGTATTGGATTCCTGATATGAAGTGTTTCGGTTGTTATTTGAGCAGCACAAGCTTCTTTGAAATATACCGCACGTGCAAGGCAAGTGCTGACTTTCAAAATTTAGTTAGTCCGTTATTAGCCATACAAATGAAAGAACATCTCATTTTTTTACTTTGGCTAGAAGCTAAAGATGTTCTATATACTTACAATTTTGATTTTAGTTTTAAATAGGTTTCCTTTTGTCAATGTAAACATATATGTAAAAAATCGTTACTGATTGTAACAGAATCTTGATACAATCATCTGCCATTGATATATAATCAACTAAAGCTTCAACAATTCTTCTTCTATACTAATTGTTCCTAATTAGTTGAAATCTAATAACGAATCGTAATTAAGTGATTCATATAAGTGCTTATCAATTTCCTAAGAGTCACTGGTTTCACTAAATACAATGCTTGACGAGGATTTCAAAGAAAAATAATTGCCACTTATTGTGAACTGGAATTGTATATTGATTTATATCGTTTCAGAATAAGAAACTACGTACGCCTTCAAATACTGGGTTTCTACTTTCTAGGCAAGCTTAATTTTTTTTTGAAAGGCTCTAGGCAAGCTTAATAATAGTTTAATATACATATTTTAATGTAAATATGTCATACTGGGTGGCGGCGTAGCTTGTTGCCCTCTGATATAAATATATGTCATGTTTAATTAAGTATCAAAAAATAGTACTAACATTCATATCTTAAAAAAAAAAAAAAAAAAAAAAAAAAAAATTGTAAATTACTATATTTTAATATTTTTCAACCATTTTTTTTTTAATTTTATTTTATTTTATTACCAAAACAAGAGTAGTACTATCGATTAAATTAAACAGTTTAATAGTTAAACCACCTCTATTGCACGACTATGATACACAATTGCACGTTTCTTTGCCGGTTATTCACATTGAGATGCTCTCAATGATCCGATCGTTCAACAATTACATAGCTTTACGTGTTATAATCAAGCATATAACCTTCTATATCTTCCTTCAACAATTAATGAAAAGGTTGGGAGCTCCATCGATTGAGTATCTATCTGTAGGACCTAATATAATCTACTCTACGTTGATATTATTGATGGTGTCGGGTGATCGACCGGAATAGCCAAACACACCCATGGTGGTGATGTTAGAGAGAGAGTGTGTTGGAATTTTAATATCATGACAATCATATAATTAAACCATAATCAAAGTATACACGTATGCGGAAGCTATGGATCAAGTATAACATATAATTATTAACAAAAACATAAATAGGAACATACCGTATGCAATCTTGAATTCTTGAACAATTGGATGAACCCTAATTAGGGTTTATATGAATTAGGGATCTATTGATTAACCCCTTACCGTTTTGTTAATCGATCCAACATGTAAACAATAATGTGTTTACACCACGTTCTTGTACACACGTACTAATAGCGATTCGATGTGAATGCTTGTTCTTGAATCACAAATAAAGCATACAACAAACAAGGTTTAGCATTAATAAACGAACAAACAACGAAACACGATTTTCTTGGTTTTGATCGAATCCCATAGGGGTATATAATGTCGATGTCTGACAAGAATAAAAGGAATAACACTTTGTGTTACGTATAGATATATATACATGTGATGAGTAAAACCATGCAATATATATACATTCATGCATCATGAATACACCATACAATTATGGTATTCATTATACATTCATAAGTAACATGAATGCATGTGTCAGACGAGTAATGAGACCAAAAGGGTGTATTTATATGGCATTTAATCTTGTCCAACAAGTCATTGCTAACACCTCCTTAAGTTCTAAAACTCGATACTTAACCCCCTCCCTTTTCCTTGTTCGACCCTATAAATATTTTTGATTTAATAATTAAATATAACTATTTATATATTAATTATTTAACATCGATTCTCATACGCAAAGTGTGCAATCTCATAGTCTCGAGTTCGATTCTAGTCATACAAATATTAATATTTATCCACAAACTCTAACAGCTCCCACTTGGATATCTATTAATAGTGTAATGACATTGGTTAGCGTCTAGCAAAACGCCAATGCCCCTAGTTCAACTCGAGGGAGGTCTTCTGGAAAAACCTTTAATGATTCATCATTATTATTATTATCCTTTTGTTTCTAATACCACGTTAATAAAGATATGGATCTCATTCATTCTTTAATTAACAATTCTGTTTCTCGTTATTTATGATTGGGCAAGATTACCAAAACATCTGAACGTATTTCAGATAGACTTTGGGCGTGCGCACGCAAACATCTTGCCAACTCTACGAGGGGCCCAGCAGTATTAAACTTCAAAACAAATTTGAAGGAACAAATTTTTTCTTGACTACAAGAATAACCCATGGACTTTGCAACACTTCTGAAAACAACCCTTATAACTCCCTGTTACGGTGAGCGGTAGATTGCTTTACAAAAATGCACTACATCCAGGACACTTATCTGGTATCTCAAGTCTGAGGATAACAAATTCATGATTTACTCACTGACAAGATCTATAAAGTTAAATCATGTAGTTGGGATAAGTCCTATATTCAATTCATTGAATATCATGTGAAATTGGTATGTCAACGCATCAATATACTTTCAAGTATATTCTCTCCAATACTCAGATTTGTCTTAGTTTAATGATATTCCTATATCATTAATTGACAACGGACAATTTAGAATAACTAACATAAGTTATTCACGGATTTAAACATGCAAATATATGACACAATTTATTATTAATGAAAACAAACATACTAAGTACTTTAATTATAAATAATAATTGCTTAATGTCCTTTATCCAAATACTAAATAGATCAATGCATGATAATTCTAGTTAATGAATTATGCCTCAAGTCATGTCAATCATACTTGTTGACAAGGCATTATTTCAACTAACTTTGATCTATCAGAATTTCGAGAATACTTATTTCAAGAATTCAATAAGCGAAATTCTTGTATATGTACATCCAACTATCTTGATATAGTCACATAATATTTCATAAATGGTGTGACATCCTCAATCACCAATTTATGACGATCAAACTTTCAAACATTTTAAAGTTTAAAGTATTCTAATTCTTTAAAGCACAATGCAACTATGCTCTTAGTTGAGCACAACTAGTTCATATGGCTATTAATAAGGATAAAATCCTTCCATGACTAGTTATTGAGTGTCATCTCAATTATACCAGCATCATTGTATACAAACAACAATATGCTCTTTTAAATTCCGTAAACTTAATATCCATTGTGTAATGTTTGATGCCTTCCAATCTTTCAAGATTTATTGCCGGCTAAAACAATTACGCAACAATTTGTCGTATTGTTCATACTTAGAATTTTGGAGCAATTCCAGGCCGAGGATCATTATTCTAAGTCTAAACATATTCCATCAGAATATCCATTACACAAGCTATCAAATATCTTTCAATTAGATTTATTTACTGCACATGTTTATTAAATAATAAACTTCAGTTCCAATGTTGTATGTTTTATTTTCTAAATCTTTCAAATAAAGTTTCATTCCAAACTAAGTCTAACATTTTACTTATATGGAATGTTACTCTATAACATATATGATTTAGCAAATAAAACATAATACTCCCACTAGCTTTCATGAATATTTAGAAATTATCTTATTTTCAATTATAAATCAAAACATCGATTTAATAATTAAACATAAGAATAATTTCCTAGATGCATGCATTTATCCATTCATGGATTATTACACTTTGTATACTTCCAAAGATTTATTTGAATTCATAAATTTCTTTTGATTACTTATCATCCTCGCTCAAGTAATTATTCAAGAAAGAGTTTTTGATATTCATTGTCAAATTTCATATTCATATAAATATGACAATTACCATCTTTGTATCTTTAATGTGCTTAGGAAAGAGTATTCAATCATAGTTAATTGCTTAAATATGATTAATTATCTTGTCATAAGACATGCATTAAAATATGTATACAATGTTGTCCATATGATTTCTACACAAAGATTTAAACCACTAAGGTTACATTATCTTTGAGTAAAACAATCTTCATTCTCTAACTATTAAGAATTAAGATAAACCAAATTTTTAAAATTTGAATATCTTTATGAACAGCATCTTTAACATTCATAGTATGAGTAATTTACCCAATTCATTATTTTGGTAATACTACTTCATATAATCGTCAGCATATTAATTAAATATCTGAGATATCCAAGTGGATCTATGAATGAGAATTCCATCATCTTGAGGTTTATCATTTACATGTTTAGCCTCATCATGATTTTCACTAGTGTGTTTTTAGAAGATTATGTATCTTGTAATTCTATCTTTTCAAGATAAAATACTCCCACTTGCTTTTAGTATTATATTAGAATATAAACACTTAGCATTTAAAGTGACAATACAATATTCCCTTTTGGGATACTACAAATACATATTGACTGTTCCTGACATGCTTTGTTAATAACCTTCACATAAGTAGCTTAACAAATTCATAACTTCAATTTTAAGACTTAATGTGATTCATCACATTTCATAATTCAATAATGTCTTATTAATCTTCTAGGAGTCTAATTGAGTATATTTAATCCATACTCAATTTTCTAACCTTGATAACTTTTGGAAGAAAAGAAGATGTAGTTATCTTGAACCAAACACTACAACAAGAGTTTGATTTCCTAACTGAACATACTATAATATAGTATTTCATTAGAAGTAATATTGTAATACAATCTAACAATATGTAAGATAACCATATATCTTTTAGCTTATCTATTTACCAACTAAATCAACTTAATGGTATAATAGTATTTTTAAGCCAATTGCATGCTTTATAACATAAGTACTTTTGACCAAGTCACTTCATGTTCATGTCTTAGAAAGAAGACATAAACTGTTATAATCCCACTACACGTTATTAATCATAGATCAATTCAATGACTTCTTGTATATGACATAACAAGTTAACGTCTTACTTTATTATAAGTCTTTGTAGAAGACTTCATGTTTATAAGAAGATATAAACATGTATAACTAAAGTATTCTTGAACACCACCATTTGGTTTCAATAGTAATTTCAAGTTAATTTATTTACTTCATTTATTTATGTCATTCTAATAATACAAAAATATTATAGTTGAAGTTGTCTAGTTATCATATTGACATATGTTCTAACAGGCGTCTAATTTAAAATTAGTAAATTATCCATGTATGGTCTCACACATACATGAAAATTCACCTTGTCATTAAAATTTAGCCCGCGTCTCACATTTACTAAATTTCAACACCTAGTGTTTCTTAGATTAGATGTGTATTAGAATTATATTCTTATGTGTTGTACCTTGCACACAGTAGAGATTTCTCCCACTTGTGCATGGAACAACACCTTATACCACATAAA
This sequence comes from Artemisia argyi, assembly GCA_030686995.1. Taxonomy (NCBI): domain Eukaryota; kingdom Viridiplantae; phylum Streptophyta; class Magnoliopsida; order Asterales; family Asteraceae; genus Artemisia; species Artemisia argyi. The sequence goes on along the minus strand of CM060701.1, from coordinate 88,350,195 downwards.
CAACATGCACGCGTTTGTTAATGTGAACAATATGATTTGTGTCATTAGCATAACTAGTAGATATAGAGTTACTCAATCAATCAAGGAAACGTACATGACTATCCTTGAAAATATTAGTGTCTATATTTGGAAAGTAATTATCTTGGGATATTCAAAGATAAAGTGGAGTACTACCAAGATAACAATCCTTGTGACTCTCCCACTGAATTACAAATCATTACTATAATTCCTTATTCAGTAATACACACATAATATTGCCACTGAATTCGACAACATTGTAAATGTTTCATTAATCCAATGAAAGGAAATAGTGTGCTAGTCACTTTCCTACATCTTTGAGAAAACCCATTCGTAACAATTAATTAGGTACTAAAAGAATGTATTCTTCTACATAAATGTGATTCATCACATTCCAAACTATTAACTTGAGAAATTGGGCATGCAATTTCTTCCTGGAGAGATCTACCATTCCAACAATTGTATGTAGTATCTTTAAATGGTCAAAGCAAAACAACTAGATAAATAATCTAATTTGTCTTTTACCTTTTTGTAGTAACAAGTCTAGATTCTAATTAAATAACTCATAAAATGCAAATAATCATAACTATTAATGTTTGATATGAGTTATATATTTAGAATTTAGACAATTCTAATCATCCTATTATACCTTTCTCATTCATGAAAAGGAATAGGATTAAGTCTCACACTTCTCTTATGGAAAGAAGACTATGTTTATTCTTTTCGTAAAGTTAACTCTAACAAAAAAAAAAAAAAAACATTTGGGTGTAGATCAAGTTACTTGTGAAAGGAATAACTTACGTTTACGGTTTAATGTTGCATTAAAACATTTAAAAGAATTTACAAAATTTAATTTTTGTATTTTCGATAACTCATATTTCCAAGAAAATATAATACCATGGAAATATTCATATAACCAACATATTTTCTTGAAAACCTAGGATCCAACTTTTCATAGATTTCACTACATCAGTTGATCTGCTAGTAATGAAAGTATAAAAGAGGGTAATCTGTCGTACAATAATTGGCAAACAATTTTCCAATTCCTAAATCATTATGGGATTTACATAAAATTGATTCATCAATTTGTCATGTAAGCATGTTTCATCCCATCTCATGCCTTAAGTTCTAGGTCTTATGCATCAACTTAATTAAGTCGTCTAACTTAGAAACAGCAAATTCTCCATGTGTGGTCTCACGCACACTCGGAAATTTACCTTGTCATTAATATTTGGCCTAGGTCTCACGCATACCAAATAATTAATTCCAAGTGTTCCTTAGAGTTAGATGGCATGTAACTTAAATTTTAAGGGTATTAAATTTTGATGTGACAATCAAAATATGTATAAAGATGCATGCACTCATCTTTATAGCCTAAGTTTTCAAAACCTTTTTATAACCAATTCTTAGGATTAATACAAAAAGTTTTACTTGAGGTAAAATACGTTAAGATGATTTAGTACAAGAATGAAGTTAAAAGAAAATCATTTAATACGTATTCGTAAGTGTGATAACCAAGGCAGACTCTAAGACTCTTTCTAAGCCTTCTTATCACGACTATGAATTTGTCTTAAAGGAGTTACTTTTAAAAACAATGTTGTACAAAACCATCAATCAAGCCAAAGTTTTTGGGTTAAATCTTAAAACATGTAATAAAGTATAAATCTTGCTAGTCTCGCCTTGGAGTGAATTACCGTGCGAAACGAACCGTTGTTGGCACATAAGACACCGCAAGATTCAATCTTTATCACTTAAAGTTTTACCAGTATTAGTCCATATTATTTTCTTTATAAAAATTACCCTTTTGTTGCTTACAAACGTGTCCAACAATTAACCAATAAAACAAGTAATAAAGACAAATCAAAACAACTAATAACATAACAATTATAAAGGTGAAACAATTAGCCACATGCAATCTTTTTAGAAAACATCCTAACAAAATCAATTCTAGGTTTTTATATGCATATAATTTAACTAGGGACTTCACCTCGTAATGGAAGTGAGCCACATACATTGACAAGTCAATTGCGTAGGTCAAAGCTAATCACATACCACGCAGCACATAATTGATTTTAATAATATAATTGAGGTCTTCCCCAATTTTAGATCTATCTAAACATGTGACAATAATAATAAATAATTAATGACCCATGACTAACATGCATGTTTTGTCACGGATTAAAGCATAACAATTACCACATAGGTCATAAGTACGTTCAAATAACCGGTTAATGACCTAGGGTTTCTAATTAATTACAATTTAATTAATTAAACCACAAACCCTAATTAGGGTTCATGGAAAAAAAACCGACCCCCCCAAATTAGGGTTAGGGTTTCGAAAAAATAAAAAAAAAACAAACCCTAGATCCATGTATCTATAACTATTAAAGACACAATTTTTATTATGTTTAAGTAATCAATTACATGTTAAACCTGGCTCGTGATACCACTGTTGGAATTTTAATATCATGACAATCATATAATTAAACCATAATCAAAGTATACACGTATGCGGAAGCTATGGATCAAGTATAACATATAATTATTAACAAAAACAGAAATAGGAACGTACCGTATGCAATATTGAATTCTTGAACAATTGGATGAACCCTAATTAGGGTTTATATGAATTAGGGATCTACTGATTAACCCCTTACCGTTTTGTTAACCGATCCAAGATGTAAACAATAATGTGTTTACACCACGTTCTTGTACACACGTACTAATAGCGATTCGATGTGAATGCTAGTTCTTGAATCACAAATAAAGTATACAACAAACAAGGTTTAGCCTTAATAAACGAACAAACAACGAAACATGATTTTCTTGGTTTTGATCGAATCCCATAGGGATATATAATGTCGATGTCTGACAAGAATAAAAGGAATAACACTTTGTGTTACGTATAGATATATATGCATGTGATGAGTAAAACCATGCACTATTTATACATTCATGCATCATGAATACACCACACAATTATGGTATTCATTCTACATTCATAAGTAATATGAATGCATGTGTCAGATGAGTTTTAGGGATAACATCTTTGTGTCATTTTTTTTGAGCCAGTCAAACGAATGAGACCAAAAGGGTGTATTTATATGGCATTTAACCTTGTCCAACAAGTCATTGTTAACACCTCCTTAAGTTCCAAAACTCGACACTTAACCCCTTGATTGGTGCTAAACAGTCAACTTAAATTGACCAAAGGAATGGTCAACCAAGTCAAACTACCTACACCAATGCTCCGGGTAATATAGGGGTTTCCCCGGGTCGTTATGTCCCGATGAGGTGTGGATGGTATTAAAACGGGTTTGTGATCAGGTGAATTTGGACAGAAAGGGGTTGTGAATGATTATACTACTGATTTATACAAAGAAATAGCTTAAATAAGCTATATTAACATATACGTGAATTTAGAAAAACTAGAAACGTGTAAAACCTAAAAACGCGTACGTTCAGTTTAAATTTACGTGAACGTACGAAATAAAACGCGACTTTTGGTGAAATAAAATACTTACAGATATGAAAATTATATTTTTGCAATCCTAATAAAAAAACGAAAATTTTTGGAAAAAGAAAATTAATTTTTACACTATTTTTATAAATATTATTAATTAATTACTAATTTCCTATTTACTTTTAATTATTTAAAATACCCTAAAATACAAATAAATAGGAAATTAACCTATAAATATAAAATTTAAATTTGGAAAAATCTAAAATAATATAAAACTAATTTTCAAACAGAAGATATATTTTTAAGACTTTTTTAAATAATTATTACTAATTAAAAACAATTTATTAATTAATAAAAACTAAATTAAATTAAGAAAAGTACTAAATAACAAGAGAAAAATCTGAAAAAATTACTAAAAATATTTTAAGATATAAGGAACCTAAGAAAAATATAAAAATGAAAATTGCTTATTGAATAAGCTGAAAATAAGCCAAATGGCATAAATAGAAGCTATCACTATTTTAAATTTTGACTTTTTTGAAATTTTCTTTTACCAAACTATTTAAATACCTAAATTAGCAAACTTTAATGAAGGGACTTGGAAAGAAGCTTAGAAATAAGCACTTGAGAAACTCAAGTGCTTAACAGTTGGGTTTGTTCAAGCTTATTAGGACTCGTAGAATTTAAAGAAGCTTATAAAAGGCTAAACAGACTGATCAAAAGGGTAAATAAGCTACAACATTGATGAAGGAACTTGGAATAAGCAATAACCAACAAATAAGCACACTCTATAAGCTGTAAAGAGAAAATAAGCCAAAACCATATACTGAGTACACAACACGTTGAAATGACCAACTTGGAGCCAATGTGGGGCCCACTAGAGACTTCTGAAGTCCAAAGTAAAAGCTGATATAAAAAGGCAGGTTATTGAAGTTTCTAAAAAGCCAGAGCTCATGGTTTGGGTCCCACAAATAAGCACAAGGGAGGCCTTGGTAGTTGGGCAGTTCATACTGAGGAATCAGTATAAGGCCAGTGGAAAGGTCAACTTTCAAGCTCAAAATAAGCTAAGTCCAGGAGCCTAAAGCCCAAAATAAACCTAATTCTAATAAGTCAGAACAATAAGCTACTTAAAAAGCTATGGGGTGGGTCCTGGGTCCCACTAGTGAACCTAGGAGAGGCCATGAAATTCTAGTGAGAATCCTGGTGCAGGGCTCATTTCATGCCCTGCAGGCCTTATCAAGCAAATAATTAAGCCACAAAGAAAAATTCTAAAAATAAGCTGAATGTTGATTCCTAAAGCTTAATTGAGAGACTTGAACATGTAAAAAGCTTGAGGTCTAAATCTTACCCTAAAAATCACAACAATTCCTGCAAGTTTTGGTAAAACTGAGAAAATGCAATTTTGACTTTCTTAAAATGAACTCTTGGTTTGACTTTAATGAGTTTTGATCATGATTTAATCACTGAGAATGATATGATAAGTGAGAAATAAACTAAATCTACCTATTCTAATCACTATTGAGTTGAAATGATGAGATTGGAGCTTCTAGGACTTAACAGTGAACTAATTGAGAGGATGAAATGGTCATTTTGACTATTTTGCAAATGAAGTACCAAGTTTATGGTCAATATAACTCCAACTAACCTAATGTGACTTAACACAACCAAAAACAACTACACTTTATACCCTGAGCTCAAACAAACAACATGAACCAAACACCCCCTTATAAACCTGTTTTTGTGATTTGTGAGGCAAGGTGATGATATGAGCTATAAAACTGAAATACAATGGTCTCATATGATATAATAAGCTAAAACATGCATAAAAATACAAACTCAAGCAACAAAAACCTAGGGTTCTTAGTTAAGGTATTTGAGGCAGTAAACTAGGAAATTTTTAGCACAAAGGGATTTAATGAACAAGGACCAAATATAAAGCAATAAAATCAGTAAATAACAACTAATAAGCACAAGAGAAAAGAAATGATCACACAATATGTAGGTCTACAGTGAATTGCAAAAAAAAAAAAAAATAAAGCTTAGAATGATGTTTAGCTGAGAATCAAATAACCAAGGGACGAAACTATGACCTAATGCCTCCCCTGAGGTTTCTAAACCAGAACCATTCTCCCACTGCTTCTCTTCTTTTTGATTTTTCTTTTTCTTATTTTTTTACTATTTTGTTGATTTATTAACTATTTTTCATTTCTTTTTTAATACTGACTTACAATGCCTAGGATACTTGGATAAGCTGATAAATAAGCTAAAGTGAGCTTAACCTAACCAGGAACAACAACTTATGGCAACTCACCAATAATTTGAAATTTTTACTTAAAAACACAAATTTGGAACTTTTAACTGAAACTTTGAAATTTAATGACGGAAGAAGTTTCTAATACACTGAGAATGGTAAATACAAAGCCTTCAAACTAAAAATTACAATAAAAACATATGATTAAGCTAAATTAACACTAACTAGAATACTCTAATTTATTCTACACTATCTCCCATTCTTTCTTCTTTTTCTTTTACTTTTATAGAACCTGGGGTCCTTCACTTTCTTTCCCACTTGCTTGTGAGCCATAGGATGAGTTTCATTTGATCCCAGCCTTTGATTTTGTTTTGGCGGGAAAAGAGAAAAGTGCAAATTGGGTGGGTTGGTTTGGCAGGTGTGGATATTAATTGAAGTGGTGAGTTGGAGGGGAAAAAAGGGAGTGTTGGTGAGGATTTGGTGGAAAAATGAGGTGATTGGAAAGGGGGGGACAATGTTACAGGGAATGGGGGAAGAGTGGGGGAGATGGTGTGGTTGACTGGGTTTGTCCCTGCTTGTTTGACCCTTTGACCTGTTCGATATAAAAAATGGGGGGATGGGATTGGGCCATGGTAAGTGGGCCTTTTGGCTGGGTCAGGTTTTTGGGTGGGCTTTGGATTTGGATTTGGAATTGGATTATTTGTAAAGGGTCCATTTGGTTTTGTATTGTTTCACAAGGACCATAAGTGTAATTCCTGAAATGTACAAGGGCTATTTTTGTCCATTTCCCAAAGTAGTCACAAGGTCTTTTCCTGCCAAGTATCAATAACCCAAAGATAAAAATTGTAATTTTTCACTTTTGGTCCTTTAGGGACTAAAACTGCCAACTGATGAAACTTGAAGGACCAAAATGCAATTTCTTCAAACTTTCATTCCAAGGACCAATGTTGATAACTTGTGATTCCCCAAGGACCAAAATTCACTTTTTATCAAGAAATATTTCCCAGGGACCAAATCTGCTAAAATTGAAACTCCAGGGACTAAACTTGTAAATTTCCAAGACTTTTGAGATTTTTCACCAAAGGACTAAATATGACAACTTATGATTTCAAAAGGACCTTTGGTGAATTTTCTTATAAAATAAGTTCTCAGAGACTATTTTTGCCAATTTTTGAAAGTTGGGGGACTGAAACTGCCAATTATGCAAACTTTGTTCGTTTTTCATCTGTTTTTACTCATTTTGTATCTGAAACATATAAAACACAATCTTTGGAATATTTTTAGTATTTTGATGCATTTCTGAGTGTTTTTAAATGTTTTGCAATTCAGATTTGATCAAAAATGATGAGTGTTTGAGCACTCATCAATCCCCCACACTAAAATATTGCTAGTCCCTAGCAATCTTTTGAGAAAACTTAATGTATTTGAATCTCTTTACCAAAAGCCATTACTTCTAGAGTAGCTAAATGTTTTAGTTCACGTAAGAACCATGGTACACTGATAACCATATGATTTTGAGCAAACCATCAGCTGTAAACGGATTTGATTTGTCTTTACCAGAAGCCGTTTGCTTCTGGACTAGCCAACTCTTGATAGAATTCAGTCATCATCTTGGTGAGTTGATTACCAATTATGGTTTTCCACTGCCTTTACCACAAGCCATAACCTTGCGGGCTAGCCAACTCTTTACTTTTTAGGATATGGTGAGTTGAATACCATACAATTTTGGGCAAATTGTCAGCTATCAACGGATTTGATATATCTTTACCAAGAGTCGTTTGCTCCTGGATTAGCAAATCCTTTTATCGGTTAGACATGGCGGACTGATAACCACAAATTTTTTTGAAATAAAGTGAAAAAGTTTTAAAATTTTAGCCTAAAACGGGGGTACTAGAAAGTAAAATGTGATCAAATTCGCTAGAATTCCCCCCCCCCCCCCCCACACACACTTAGAATTGAATATTGTCCTCAATATTCAAAGTCCCGGCTATTATGCTGACTCTTTGAACATAAAAGGGCAACATTACAAGCTAAATGTGGAAACACCATTTTTCACTTTATTTATATATATATACATTTTTTTTAATATATATGGTAACCTCAGTAGCGGTAACTCCCCCACACTTAGGGTGAAAACCCCATATACATGCTACTGTTTTTGTTTACCGAGTCGCTAGCTTGACTCGACCCCGAATTCATTTGTTCTTGGGAAAGTATGATGTGGAAGAAACAATCTCAATCGGACTTTCATTCAAGATGTTTGGACAAACATTTGAAGCACATGAAAGTTTCACACCGATGAGATAAGTACCCGGGTCAAGATAATGGTAATTGGAAATGATGGGGTCAAAGATAGTGTCTTCATTCCCGAAGGAGTGAAGAAGAGAGGACGTCACGGGATAGGTGAAGAAAAGGAAGAAAACCATGATGAAAATCATGACCAACTCGTCATCACCCACATGAGAATCCATAATTTCAGTATTATGAATCTCATCATTTAAGCTCACGTGATTAGAATAGGTAGATTTAGTTTATTTCTCACTTATCATATCATTCTCAGTGATTAAATCATGATCAAAACTCATTAAAGTCAAACCAAGAGTTCATTTTAAGAAAGTCAAAATTGCATTTTCTCAGTTTTACCAAAACTTGCAGGAATTGTTGTGATTTTTAGGGTAAGATTTAGACCTCAAGCTTTTTACATGTTCAAGTCTCTCAGTTAAGCTTTAGGAATCAACATTCAGCTTATTTTTAGAATTTTTCTTTGTGGCTTAATTATTTGCTTGATAAGGCATGCAGGGCATGAAATGAGCCCTGCACCAGGATTCTTACTAGAATTTCAAGGCCTCTCATAGGTTCACTAGTGGGACCCAGGACCCACCCCATAGCTTTTTAATTAGCTTATTGTTCTGACTTATTAGAATTAGGTTTATTTTGGGCTTTAGGCTCCTGGCCTTAGCTTATTTTGAGCTTGAAAGTTGACCTTTCCACTGGCCTTATACTGATTCCTCAGTATCAACTGCCCAACTACCAAGGCCTCCCTTGTGCTTATTTGTGGGACCCAAACCATGAGCTCTGGCTTTTTAGAAACTTCAATAAGCTGCCTTTTCATATCAGCTTTTACTTTGGACTTCCAAAGTCCCTAGTGGGCCCCACATTGGCCCCAAGTTGGTCATTTCAACCTTTTGTGTACTCAGTATATGGTTTTGGCTTATTTTCTATTAACAGCTTATAGAGTGTGCTTATTTGTTGGTTATTGCTTATTCCAAGTTCCTTCATCAATTTTGTAGCTTATTTACCCTTTTAATCAGTCTGTTTAGCCTTTTATAAGCTTCTTTCAATTCTACAAGTCCTAATAAGCTTGAACAAACCCAACTGTTAAGCACTTGAGTTTCTCAAGTGCTTATTTCTAAGCTTCTTTCCAAGTCCCTTCATTAAAGTTTGCTAATTTAGGTATTTAAATAGTTTGGTAAAAGAAAATTTCAAAAAAGTCAAAACCATGCCAAACCAACCAACCCAATTTGCACTTTTCTCTTTTCCCGCCAAAACAAAATCAAAGGCTGGGATCAAATGAAACTCATCCTATGGCTCGCAAGCAAGTGGGAAAGAAAGTGAAGGACCCCAGGTTCTATAGAAGTAAAATAAAAAGAAGAAAGAAGGGGAGATAGTGTAGAATAAATTAGAGTAGTCTAGTTAGTGTTAATTTAGCTTAATCATCTGTTTTTATTGTAATTTTTAGTTTGAAGGCTTTGTATTTACCATTCTCAGTGTATTAGAAACTTCTTCCATCTTTTAATTTTAAAGTTTCAGTTTTAAGTTCCAAATTTATATTTTTAAGTAAAAATTCCAAATTATTGGTGAGTTGCCATAAGCTGTTGTTCCTGGTTAGGTTAAGCTCACTTTAGCTTATTTATCAGCTTATCCAAGTATCCTAGGCATTGTAAGTCAGTATTCAAAAAGAAATGAAAAATAGTTAATAAATCAATAAAATAGTAAAAAAATAAGAAAAAGAAAAATCAAAAAGAAGAGAAGCCCTAGTGCATGTGCACTCGTTCTTCTAGGTCCACGAGCCCATTACGTGAGCTTGTTAAACCTCGAAGGACTCGTAGACGTTCAGCACCAATAGTCGGATCTAAGATCTGTACTGTTTCCACTCCAGCTGTTACCATAGCGGAAGACCGCCCCATGTATGAGCTTCTCCAAGCCCCCATTGAGGGTTATGGAGATGCTAATGTAGTTCCAGCCATCGTGGCTAAAAATTTTGAGCTCAAAACCGGGTTACTTAATCTTGTAACCTCAAGTCAGTTCTACGGTTTTGAGAGGGACGACCCTCATGCTCACATTCGATGGTTCAACAAAATAACATCAACCATCGAGTACAAGAGAGTCCCTTCAGAAGCAATCAAGCTTCTTCTCTTCCCATTCTCCCTCGAGGGTCAAGCCCGGATTTGGCTTGAGAAACAACCCCCTCGATCTATTGAGACATGGGAAGATTTGGTAAAAAAGTTTGTGAATGAAGTCTTCCCACCTTCAAAGACCACGAGTCTTAAGAACAAAATCACCAAGTTCACTAAAAAATATGATGAATCATTTGGTGAAGCGTGGGATCGTTTCAAAGAATTACTTCGCAAGTGTCCACATCATGGTTTCTCCGAGTTGATGCAACTTGATACTTTCTACAATGGCGTGAGCCAAGCTGATCAAGATTCTCTCAATGCCTACGCGGGAGGTAATTTCTTGAGTAGAACCACAAGAGAGGCTTTAGAAATCATCGAAAATAAGTCCAAGGTCTGCTCTACACGAAGCAAGCCGGTTGTTTCTCAAATTAGTACGGGTCCTTCTACTTCATCTTCTATGAGTCAGTCTAGCACCGATGCTAAGATTGACAAGCTCACTGAAGCTATTCAAGCTTTGGTTCTCGCCCAAAAAAATAAAGTTTCCTTTCCACAACATCCTCCACCTGCTGAGGTTAAAAAAGTGGAAGTCTGTGTGACTTGTGGTGGGCCAAATGCCTACTACAATTGCACAGCTACTGATGGTTCCCCATATGAAGCTCATGCTATAGTCGGGTCTTCAAATCAAGGAGGCAATCAATTCCGTCCTCCTATGGACCCGAGCTATCGTCCAAATCACTACCCTGGACCACCTGGTTTTAGTCAAAACCAAAATGTCCAAAACCGTAACCAGAATCAAAATAGAATGAACCAAGGTTATCAAAACCAAGGTAATTTTAATCAGGGTCACGGTTTTCAAAATCAAAACCAAGGTTTCCAAAATCAAGGAAACTTTAATCGAAACCTAGCTTAGGGTGGCCTCAACCAAGGGTACTTCCACGAAAATAACAACCAGAATCAAAGGAATTTCTAACACCAAAATCAAGGAAATTTCTAAAATCAAGGTCCCAACCAAAACAATCGAGCTCCAAATGTTCCTAGCAATCAAACTCAAGCCATTGTTCCAACTGGGCCTTCATCTGACGAGTTGTTAAAACAATTCATGAAGTCCCAAGAAGAATTGAACAAGTTGTTGGTCAGCCAGATTTCTGATATCAAGAAGTCTTTAAATGATCGACCCTCGTGCTCAGGTACTACTTTACCTAGCAACACGATCGTTAATCTGAGGGGCGATGCAAAAGCGATCACAACTCGTAGTGGTGTTTCATATAAGGAATCCGCGATTCCTACTACCTCTTCTTCCTCTCCTCCAAAGGTAGTGGAACGTGAACCTGAGGTGACAAAGGACAAGGTGCAATCTACTGGTCCACGAAGTACCGCACATGTCCATCCTCAGGTTGTCCCAGAAACCATGCCAAAACCTGGAGTTGTCTTTGATCCACCTGAGACACTAGTTGAGAACCCTAAATCCAAAATTTCTATTCCTTACCCATCACGCTTGAATGAACAAAAGCTCCGCGAAAAGGCTAGTCAACAAATGGATAAATTTTTCCAAATCTTTCAAGATTTGCACTTTGACATTAGCTTCGCGGATGCTATCATCTTGATGCCTAAATTCGCTTCAACAATAAAAAATTTGTTAATTAATAAGGAAAAACTCTTTGAGATGGCTAGAACTCCTCTGAATGAGAACTGCTCAGCAATTCTTTTGAAAAAGCTTCCCGAGAAGCTTGGAGACCCCAGAAAATTCCTCATTCCATGTATTTTTCCGGGGATGGTTGAATGCTTCTCCTTGGCGGATCTTGGTGCTAGCATTAACCTTATGCCATATTCCGTGTGGAAGAAACTCTCTCTTCCCGAACTTACTCCCACGTGCATGACACTAGAGCTTGCCGATCGATCGATTTCTCGTCCACTTGGCATTGCTGAGGACGTGTTCGTTAAAGTGGGAAAGTTCCATTTTCTGGCAGATTTTGTGATTATTGACTTTGATGCCGATTCAAGGGTCCCTCTAATTTTTAGAAGGGGATTCCTTAGAACTGGGCGTGCTCTCATCGATGTATTTGAGCAGGAGATCACATTGCGTGTTGGAACTGAAACTGTCACCTTCAACCTCGATCAAACTTCGAGGTACTCCTTCAATTATGACTCTGAATCGGTAAACCAAATAGATGTCATCGATGTTACTGCTGAGGAGTATGCTCATGAGGTTTTAGGTTTCATTGATGATTCTCCAAGTGAAAACCTCACTCAATCTTCTCATCCCATCATTGCCAATTCTTCTCCTTCCCTCACTCCGTTGGAGGGAAGTGACTTCGTCTTAGAAGAAATTGAGGCCTTTCTCAAAAGTGATTCGGTTCCCAATGGAATCGATAACCAAGAAATTGACCCTAAGAGGGATATTCTCTTACTAGAAAAATTATTAAACAAAGATCCCTCTCCTATTCCTGTTCTACCACAAACACTTCATAAGGAGGAAGTAAAAAATGTTGAGAATACTGATGACTTTCCTGAGGTCGAACTTAAGGACTTGCCACCTCATCTTGAATATGCATTTCTGGAGGGTGATGATAAATTACCCGTCATAATTGCTAAAGATTTAAATGTTGAGGAAAAGGCTGCTCTAATAAAGGTTTTGAAGTCACATAAACAAGCAATTGCTTGGAGACTCTCCGACATCAAGGGCATTGACCCCGAATTTTGTACCCACAAGATTTTAATGGAGGATGACTTCAAACCAGTAGTCCAACAACAAAGGAGGGTGAATCCAAAAATTCATGAGGTCATCAAACAAGAAGTTTTAAAACTTCTTGATGCCGGATTGATTTACCCTATCTCGGACAGTCCTTGGGTTAGCCCAATACACTGCGTTCCAAAAAAGGGTGGCATTACTGTTGTCACTAACGAAGAAAACGAGTTGATTCCAACTCGGCTGGTTACGGGTTGGCGTGTTTGCATTGACTATCGCAAGTTAAATGACGCCACCCGCAAAAACCATTTTCCTCTGCCCTTTATGGATCAGATGCTCGAGAGATTAGCGGGGAATGAGTACTATTGCTTTCTCGATGGTTTCTCGGGTTACTTTCAGATTCCCATTGATCCGCAGGATCAGGAAAAGACCACTTTCACATGCCCCTATGGAACTTTTGCTTATAAACGTATGTCATTTGGTTTATGTAATGCTCCGGGCACGTTTCAAAGATGTGTGATGGCCATATTTTCCGACATCATCAGGAAAACTATGGAGGTCTTTATGGATGATTTCTCAGTCATTGGGGATTCATTTCAATCATGTCTCTCCTATTTAGACAACATGCTCAAACGTTGTGAAGACATAAAGTTATGTCTAAATTAGGAGAAGAGTCACATTAAGGTCAAAGAGGGCATTGTCCTCGACCATAAAGGACGGGATTGAGGTTGACAAAGCCAAAGTGGATGTCATTGTGAAATTACCTCATCCCACTACCGTCAAAGGTATTAGGAGTTTTTTGGGTCATGCCGGTTTTTATCGTAGGTTTATTCAAGATTTTTCTAAAATCACCCGGCCTATGACCCATCTCCTCGAGAAGGATGCTCCTTTTATCTTCTCACCTGAGTGCATAGAAGCTTTTGAAACATTGAAGAAAAAGCTTACTGAAGCACCAATTCTTGTTGCCCCCGATTGGGACTTGCCCTTTGAACTCATGTGTGATGCTAGTGATTATGCAATAGGGGCAGTCTTGGGGCAACGCAAATTAAAACATTTCCAGCCAATACACTATGCAAGCAAGACAATGACCGAGGCTCAAAGTCATTACACCACCACGAAAAAAGAACTATTAGCAGTGGTGTATGCCTTTGAAAAATTTCGGCCATATTTGATATTGACAAAATGCATAGTGTATACGGATCACTCGGCTTTGAAGTACCTCTTTGCAAAACAAGATGTAAAGCCGAGGCTACTCCGTTGGGTTCTCCTCCTGCAAGAATTTGATATCATAATTCGTGATAAAAAAGGAGCTGAGAACCTAGCTACTGATCATCTCTCCCGTTTGGAAAACACCCATCAAGATGTCTTTGAAAAGAAGGAAATTAATGAAACCTTCCCTCTCGAGACACTTAATGCGGTTGCCTTTCGTGGAGATTCTATTACCCCATGTTTTGCCGATTTTGCAAACAACCATGCGGGTAACTTTGTTGTGAAAGGGATGTCGTCCCAACAAAAGAACAAGTTCTTTAAAGATGTGAAACATTACTTCTGGGACGACCCCTACCTTTTCAAAATCTGTGCAGATCAAGTCATCCGGCGGTGTGTTTATGGACAGGAAGCCAATGACATTCTTAAGGCTTGCCATGCTGGACCCACGGGGGGACACCATAATCCTAACTACACCGCTAAAAGGTGTTTGATTCCGAATTCTATTGGCCCACGATTTATAAGGATGCCCAAGAATTGGTCAAATCCTGTGACGCTTGTCAACGTCATCAGAATATTTCACAAAAGAATGAAATGCCACAAAATGCAATTCAAGTTTGTGAAATCTTTGACGTTTGGGGCATCGACTTTATGGGGCCATTTCCGTCATCTCATGGAAACAAGTACATACACGTGGCTGTTGACTATTTGTCGAAATGGGTCAAAGCAAAAGCTTTACCCACAAATGATGCCCGAGTTGTTGTGAAATTCTTGAAAGCTCTTTTTGCTCAATTTGGAACTCCACGTGCTATAATTAGTGATCGTGGTACGCATTTCTGCAATGAAAAATTTGATAAAGTCATGAAAAAGTATGGTGTAACTCACCGTCTCTCTACTGCGTACCACCCACAAACAAGTGGACAAGTAGAAGTTTCAAATTGAGGCATTAAAATAATATTGGAAAGAACTATAGGTGAAAATCGTGCATCATGGTCGGATAAATTAGATGATGCACTATGGGCTTTCCGTATAGCTTACAAAACACCCATCAGGTGCACGCCTTACAAGCTTGTGTACAGAAAAGCGTGCCATCCACCGATCGAGCTTGACCATAAAGCCTATTGGGCCCTCAAGCATGCAAATTTTGACCTCAAAAGTGCGGGTGATCATCAGAAAGTTCAAATGAATGAATTGAATGAACTTCGTGATCAAGCTTACGAGAACTCTTTGATCTACAAGGAAAAGACAACAAAGATTCATGACTCAAAAATCAAGAACCGCGTTTTTAACGTTGGTGACCAAGTCCTTCTTTTCAACTCTAGACTCAAGATCTTCTCGGGAAAACTCAAAACCCGTTGGACTGGCCCATTCACTATCGCCAAGGTTTATCCTTATGGCACCGTCGAATTATCTCAAAATGACGGACCAAATTTCAAAGTGAATGGGCATCGTTTGAAACATTACTTTGGAGTGGACATACCATCCATGGTTGTCCCGGATCTCCAAACTTTCCCCAAGAACCAATGAATTCGGGGATCGAGTCAAGCTAGCGACTCGATGAACAAAAACAGTAGCACAAATATGGGTTTTCACCTATATCTCTGACTTCTTTCTACTTTCTAACACCCTAGTGTGGGGGAGTGGTCGTCCCCTGCTGCTGTTTGCAATGTATATATCTATTTAAAAAAAATACGTGTTTGTATGTATACATAAATAAAGTGAAAAATGATATTTCCACAGTTAGCTTATAATATTATATTTTTACGTTCAAAGAATCGGCATAATAGCCGGGACTTTGAATATTGAGGACAATATTCAATTCTAAGTGTGGGGGAGGGGGGGATTTTAGCGAAGTTTATCACATTATACCGTCTAGTACCCCCGTTTTTGGCCAAAAATTTTAAATTTTTTTTCACTTTATTTCAAAATTTTTATGGTTATCAGTCCACCTTGTCTAAACGACAAAAGGATTGGCTAATCCAGGAGCAAACGGCTATTGGTAAAGATATCTCAAATCCGTTGATGGCTGACAATTTACCGAAAATTGTATGGTATTCAAACTCACCATATCCTAAAAAGTAAAAGAGTTGGCTAGCCCGCAAGGTATGGCTTGTGGTAAAGGAAGTGGAAAGCCATAATTGGTAATCAACTCACCAAGATGATGACTATAATCCATCAAGAGTTGGCTAGTCCAGAAGCAAACGGCCTTTGGTAAAGACAAATCAAATCCGTTGACAGCTTATGATTTGCTCAAAATCATATGGTTATCAGTGTACCATAGTTCTTACTTGAACTGAAATATTTTGCTACTCCAGAAGTAATGGCTTTTGGTAAAGAGATTCAAATCCATTAAGTTTTCTCAAAAGATTGCTAGGGATTAGCAATAGTTTAGTGTGGGGGATTGATGAGTGTGTAAATACTCATCATTTTTATCGTCTGAACTGCCAAAACATCAAAAAACACTCAAATATGCATCAAAATACTGAAAATATCCCAAAGATTGTGTTTTATATGTTTCAGATGCAAAATGATTAAAAATAAATGAAAAACGAACAAAGTTTGCATAACTGGCAGTTTCAGTCCTCAACTTTCAAAAGTTGTTAAAAATAGTCCCTGGAATCCAAAATTGTGGAATTTTATCAATAAAAGCCCTTGTACTATTTAGACTTGGCAAGTTAAAAACTTTTTGATAACTTTGGGCAAATGGCAGAAAAGGTCTTTCAACTTTGCAAAATTGACATAAATGGTCCTTGGATGTGTAAAGTGTGAAAAATTACATAAATGGTCCTTGTATTATTGGAGTTTAGCATTTATGGTCATTGTGATAGCTTTGGAGGAAGTGCAACTTCAGTCCCTCAACTTTGGATAAATTGCAAAATTGGTCCTTGTGTTAACTAGTTACCAAACCGAACGGACCTTAGTATTTATTAGTCAACAAATAAAACCTACAAAATCCAAATCCACTACACAACCATTCACCAGCCCACACTCTCCAAAGGACCAATCCACAACCAGCCCGACTCCTTTTTATTAATAAACCCCGGTCAAACACTTTGACCCTCCATCCACCTCTCCTCCCCCCGTGACCCTGCAAACACCAACACCATCATCACCCCTCTGCTACCCTCAATGCAACACTCAAACCCTCTCCCTAGGTAATCAAACAAGCACCCCAGTCTAATCTGGCACAATCTACAACTGCTACAAGCCAAATGTTGATTGGCGCCAAAATTGGTGAATGGTCAAGATTGAGTTTCTCTCATCCTAGGGCCAATTTTATTGCTGGGAAAAGACAAAGGCGCCCAGGAACCCTAATTTCTAGCTATAAAAGGGAAGAGAAGACTTGGAGCACAGTGGTAGAATTTAGCTTATTTTAGTAATGTCGAATTGGTTGTAAACTTTGTTTTTAATGTAAAATTTCCTTTCCAGTATACTTTGTAGCTAAAAACTAGTGTACCTTTCAAGTTCTTTAATAGCATTTCCAATTTTCCTTTTTAAAAATTCAAGTTTGCATAGTTTTGGTAAATTTCCATTTTAGCTTATTTCTTGTTAAAAAGTGTTGTTTGTTGATCTTGTGGACTCACCATAGCTTAACTTTAAGCTTTTATAAGCCTTTAGAGTAAAAAAAAATAGTTTTAGTATAAAATATCTAAAATACTAAAATAATTAGTTAAAAATAAAAAAAAAAAAATCAAAAAAAAAAAAGAAAAAGAAGAAGATAAAGCATTGGATCAGGGCAAATGTTGGATGGCCCTGGGTTAGAGCTCTTGGGGAGCACTAGGATTGAGTTGGAAATGGTTTTGGTACCCTTTGATTTGAGCAGGAAGCATTTGTGAGTCTATTTTCCATTTTCTTGGCAAAGATACTGTAACAGTGCTTATAACTTAGTTACTTGTGCTTATTCTGTGTTAGTCCAATATTTGTTATGCTTATTATTAGTTTTTATGGCTTGTGGTAGAATGTGGAACTCAATTGTGTTAACTTGTTGGTTAACTGCTAGAATAGCATAGTGGGTAATCATGGGCAAAGGTTGTTAGTAGATGTGGTTTTGTGCTCAAACAGTCTCACACTACCATATTAGATCCTTATAAACTGAAATTATGGATTAAATAATTGAAACTCTTTGAAAACTCATAAATCAGTGTGTTTAAGAAGGTGTTTGGATTTGTTGAGTTTGAGGACTCAGGGCTTGTTTTGTGTGTTGCATCTGGTTGAGGCAATCTCAAATAGGCCCCTTTAGGTTAGATTAACCATAAAATTCAGAGGTCTTACTCTTAAAAAGTCAAAACCTATTTCAAATCTCTTTTCAGTGCATGTTATGTTTATTCAATTGCTATAATCTTATATTTAGGTGTAGAATTGTTAGACTTAGCTTAATCAGTGTTTAGGTCATCTAATCATTTCATCTAGGTTCAAATTAGATAAGTAGAAATCCATTTTAGTCAAAGTAATGAAAAACATAAAAAGTCAAAATTTCCTTGCTTATCAGTTTTTACAAAAATGGTGGGATTTTTCATAGGTTCATTTTTAAGTTTTATCATTTGATCGTTTGGATTTCTAAACTTTGGTAGCTCATCTTTACTAGAATTATTTTTGTTTAATTTTACAATTTTTTTAAGAGCTTATTTAGCCCTATCCTTTGGCTTGTTCACTGGTTGCCTCCCCTGCACCAGGATCTCAGACCCATCTTTCTAGCCTTGTAACTTGTTCATTAATGAATGCCTCCCCTGCACCAGGTATTTGTGCTTGTGCTTATTATTCAATATTTTGTTTGTTTGCATAGCTTATTTTGGGCCTTACTTTTGCTTAATTTAGACTGCTGCTGTTGCATATATTTTTTTTATAAGCTGAGCTTGTTAATTTCATGTTTATTTTTTTGATACTTGTTCTCAGATTTGTTGTTTTATGTTGTTGGTAATTGAGTTTGACTGAGCTTGTGTTGAATTTTACCCTTGTGCTCATTGTGCTCATTTTTCTTATTTTAAAGATTCCCTTTGGACTTTAGCCTACTGAGAAAATTTCCCAAAGCCACAACAAGCTCAAATCTTGAGCTTGTTGCTTGATTTTCGATTTCTTAAAAAGCCCACGTAGTTAGTTTTCCAAATCCAGGTTTATTTTGAGCTAAAGGCTTCTTGCCCCTAGCTTATTTTACCCCTGCTTGTGCCCTAACCAAACAGCTATACTGAGTAATCAGTATTGGCTTCCAAAGTTCCCAATCTCTCACTTGGCTTAATTGTGGGATTCAACCCCTGAATCTTGGTTCATTAGAAAGCCCCTCAGGGTGCCATTTTGGATCTATATTTAGTTTGGCCTCCCAACCTCACTTGTGGGCCCCGTCAAGGGCTGCAATTACCTGTTTGGAACAGCTTGTTTTGCTTAAGTGGAATTGGACTAATTCTGCTTATTGGCTATCTTCTGTGTGTTCATTGTTTGTTTTAGCTTATTTATAGTTTCTCTCAGCTAATATTAGCTTACTCACTCATTAGTGCCAGCTTGTTAGCTTTTTCATAGCTTTTTATATTCAAAAATCCAATTTAAGCCCCAAAAAGCTAACTGTTAAGGACTTAAGCTTGCACAGAGCTTATTTTTGAGATCTAAAGAAGTTGCTTTTACAAAAGTAGCCTATTTTCAGTTATTTAATAGTTGTGTAAAAGAAAAATTAAGAAAAACAAAAAATATGTAAAGTGATAGCTTCTATTTTAGCCATTTGGCTTATTTTTCTGCTTATTTATAAGCATTTCTTAATTTTAAATGTTTCTTAGGTTCCTGACATCTTTTAGTAATTTTAGGAATTTTTTCAGATTTTTCTCATTTGATTTAGTATTTTTTATAATTTAATTTAGTTTAAATTAATTAAATAATTAGTTTTAATTAGTAATAATTAATGAAAAAGTAGAAAAAATAGATTTTCTGTTTTAAAATTACTTTTATAATATTTTAGATTTTTATAAATTTAATTTTCATTTTTCTAGTTAAATTCCATAATTAATTGTAATTTAGTATAATTTAGTTAATTAAAAAGTAATTAATAATTAGTAATTAATTAATAGTAATTAACTAAATAGTTGTAAGAATAATTTTAATTTTCCAAAAATTTTCTTATATCATTAGGATTATAAAAATATAATTTTCATATTCGTAGGACCTTATTTGCTCCCATTTCACTTTTTATTTTGCGCGTTCGCGTTTATTTTAAACTCAAACGCGCGTTTTTAGGTTTTGGTTACGTTTTTAGTATATCTGATCATCAGTAATTGTTAATATAGTGTTTTTAAGCTATTCTCAATCATAATCTCGTAGTGTAATTATACAAATCAAATTCCTGATCCTCCTGTTAAATCACCCGATCACTTAAAGCGTTCACAAATACAATTGCACACCTCGCTGGGACATAACGACCCGGGGATTGACTGTACTCCTTGGTTAGTTGGTCTGAGACGTTTGACTTGGTTGACCATTCACCTGGTTAATTTATTGAAGAATATCAAGTGTATCTTCATCATCATTGTCATCAGGAATGAAACGGAACTGAGAGATAGATCTGGCTGCTTTTTCTTTTGCAATTGATTCCCTAATAGATTTTTCAAAAGCATCTTGGGAATTTATTTTAGCAGCCTGCTCTTCAACTAACAATTCTTCCATGGATTTCTCATGTGAATTTTGAATGAAAGAACATTGTGGGGATGGGGATTTGTCAAACCGAAAGGTTGACATTGATAATCATCATGAGGACTCCCACAATATACACATGAAAAACTGGGAGCCTTTTGAAATGCAGTGCTATTCAACTCCTCCTTAAGTTATTTTAATATTTCAAGAGCCTTTAGACAAAGGTCTTGTTGAGTTTCTTGAGGAGTTGTGTGAATCATTTGGTACCGTGGAGGTTGGTCTTGATATGAATAGTCGTAATTGTTACAAGGAAATGGATTCCTTGTTTGACAATCCGAGCTGAAGTGGGGACCTCCACAGTGCTCACAACAAAATGATTGTTGTGGCAGATTTGGTGAATCATATGGGTATTGTTCATAACCAAAGTTCTCATTGTCTCCCGAATACTGTTCATAGACAAACGTGTTTCCGGCTTGACACTCAAATCCTTGGTGAGGACCTCCACAAAACTCACACAGATATGTTAGTATCTCATGATGTGGTGGCTGGTAGGATGAATCAGATGTGTCATGGTAAGGATAGGGAGCTTGGTTATAGATAGACCCATCTCCTGACTCTACCATGCTACAGCCGGGATAATTCCCACCATTATGAGGACCACCACACCATTGGCAACCAAAATGGTGTAGATACGACATAGAAAGAATCAAAGGTTTACAGAGGGTGAGGAATGGAGAATCAAAAGGGTAGGAGGGTGAAGAAGAATATTTTTGGTGTTTTTGGAAACCATTTAATACAAATGATAAAGAAGATCTTTTTGGGTTTTTTGTGTTCGTTGAAAACTGATTTTAAAATGTTTTCGGGAAAATTTTTGTTTTTATATGATAATATACACAAGGATGGTAAATTTACAAAGAAGTGAATTCCAAAATCACTAATCTGCAAAACCGTTTAGAATAACGCGCACAACCTCCCCGGCAGCGGCACCAAATTTTGATTGGTGCTAAACAGTCAACTTAAATTGAGCAAAGGAATGGTCAACAAGTCAAACTACCTAGACCAATGCTCCGGGTTATATAGGGGTTTCCCCGGGTCGTTATGTCCCGACGAGGTGTGGATGGTATTAAAACGGGTTTGTGATCGGGTGAATTTGGACAGAAAGGGGTTGTGAATGATTATACTATTGATTTATACAAATAAATAGCTTAAATAAGCTATATTAACATATACGTGAATTTAGAAAAACCAGAAACATGTAAAACCTAAAAACGCGTACGTTCAGTTTAAATTTACGTGAAAGTACGAAATAAAACGCGACTTTTGGTTAAATAAAATACTTACAGATATGAAAATTATATTTTTACAATCCTAATAAAAAAATAAAATTTTTGGTAAAAGAAAATTAATTTTTACACTATATATATAATTATTATTAATTAATTACTAATTTCCTATTTACTTTTAATTATTTAAAATACCCTAAAATACAAATAAATAGGAAATTAACCTAGAAAAATAAAATTTAAATTTGGAAAAATCTAAAATAATATAAAACTAATTTTCAAACAGAATATATATTTTTAAGACTTTTTAAATAATTATTACTAATTAAAAACTATTTATTAATTAATAAAAACTAAATTAAATTAAGAAAAGTACTAAATGACAAGAGAAAAATCTGAAAAAATTCCTAAAAATATTTTAAGATATAAGGAACCTAAGAAAAATATAAAAATGAGAATTTCTTATTGAATAAGCTGAAAATAAGCCAAATGGCTTAAATAGAAGCTATCACTATTTTAAAATTTGACTTTTTTGAAATTTTCTTTTACCAAACAATTTAAATACCTAAATTAGCAAACTTTAACGAAGGGACTTGGAAAGAAGCTTAGAAATAAGCAATCGAGAAACTGAAGTGCTTAACAGTTAGGTTTGTTCAAGCTTATTAGGACTTGTAGAATTGAAAGAAGCTTATAAAAGTCTAAACAGACTGATCAAAAGGGTAAATAAGCTACAACATTGATGAAGGAACTTGGAATAAGCAATAACCAACAAATAAGCACAGTCTATAAGCTGTAAATAGAAAATAAACCAATACCATATACTAAGTACACAACAGGTTGAAATGACCAACTTGGGGCCAATGTGGGGCCCACTAGGGACTTTGGAAGTCCAAAGTAAAAGCTGATATGAAAAAGACAGCTTATTGAAGTTTCTAAAAAGCCAGAGCTCATGGTTTGGGTCAGACAAATAAGCACAAGGGAGGCCTTGGTAGTTGGGCAGTTGATACAGAGGAATCAGTATAAGGCCAGTGGAAAGGTCAACTTTCAAGCTCAAAATAAGCTAAGGCCAGGAGCCTAAAGCCCAAAATAAACCTAATTCTAATAAGTCAGAACAATAAGCTACTTAAAAAGCTTTGGGGTGGGTCCTGGGTCCCACTAGTGAACCTAGGAGAGGCCATGAAATTCTAGTGAGAATCCTGGTGCAGGGCTCATTTCATGCCCTGCAGGCCTTATCAAGCAAATAGTTAATCCACAAAGAAAAATTCTAAAAATAAGCTGAATGTTGATTCCTAAAGCTTAACTGAGAGACTTGAACATGTAAAAAGCTTGAGGTCTAAATCTTACCCTAAAAATCACAACAATTCCTACAAGTTTTGGTAAAACTGAGAAAATGCAATTTTGACTTTCTTAAAATGAACTCTTGGTTTGACTTTAATGAGTTTTGATCATGATTTAATCACTGAGAATGATATGATAAGTGAGAAATAAACTAAATCTACCTATTCTAATCACTATTGAGTTGAAATGATGAGATTGGAGCTTCTAGGACTTAATAGTGAACTAATTGAGAGGATCAAATGGTCATTTTGACTATTTTGCAAATGAATTACCAAGTTTATGGTCAATCTAACTCCAACTAACCTAGTGTGACTTAACACAACCAAAAACAACTGCACTTTATACCCTGAGCTCATACAAACAACATGAACCAAACACCCCCTTATAAACCTGTTTTTGTGATTTGTGAAGCAAGGTGATGATATGAGCTATAAAACTGAAATACAATGGTCTCATATGATATAATAAGCTAAAACATGCATAAAAACACAAGCTTAAGCAACAAAAACCTAGCGTTCTTAGTTAAGCTATTTGAGGCAGTAAACTAGGAAATTTTTAGCACAAAGGGATTTAATGAACAAGGACCAAATATAAAGCAATGAAATCACTAAATAATAACTAATAAGCACAAGAGAACAGAAATGATCACACAATATGTAGGTCTACAGTGAATTGCAAAAAATTAAAATAAAGCTTACAATGTTGTTCAGTTGAGAATCAAATAACCAAGGAACCAAACTATGACCTAATGCCTCCCCTGAGGCTTCTAAACCAGAACCATTCTTCCACTGCTTCTCTTCTTTTTGATTTTTCTTTTTCTTATTTTTTTACTATTATATTGATTTATTAACTATTTTTCATTTCTTTTTGAATACTGACTTACAATGCCTAGGATACTTGGATAAGCTGATAAATAAGCTAAAGTGAGCTTAACCTAACCAGGAACAATAGCTTATGGCAACTCACCAATAATTTGGAATTTTTACTTAAAAACACAAATTTGGAACTTAAAACTGAAACTTTGAAATTAAAAGATGGAAGAAGTTTCTAATACACTGATAATGGTAAATACAAAGCCTTCAAACTAAAAATTACAATAAAAACAGATGATTGAGCTAAATTAACACTAACTAGACTACTCTAATTTATTCTACACTATCTCCCCTTCTTTCTTCTTTTTCTTTTACTTTTATAGAACCTGGGGTCCTTCACTTTCTTTCCCACTTGCTTGTGAGCTATAGGATGAGTTTCATTTGATCCCAGCCTTTGATTTTGTTTTGGCGGGAAAAGAGAAAAGTGCAAATTGGGTGGGTTGGTTTGGCAGGTGTGGATATTAATTGAAGTTGTGAGTTGGAGGGGACAAAAGGGAGTGTTTGTGAGGATTTGGTGGAAAAATGAGGTGATTGGAGGGGGGGGACAAAGTTGCAGGGAATAGGGGAAGAGTGGGGAGATAGTGTGGTTGACTAGGTTTGACCCTGCTTGTTTGACCCTTTGACCTGTTTGATATAAAAAATGGGGGGATGGGATTGGGCCATGGTAAGTGTGCTTTTTGGCTGGGTCAGGTATTTGGATGGACTTTGGATTTGGAATTGGATTATTAGTAAAGGGTCCATTTGGTTTTGTATTGTTTCACAAGGACCATAAGTGTAATTCCTGATATGTACAAGGGCTGTTTTTGTCCATTTCCCAAAGTAGTCACAAGGTCTTTTCCTGCCAAGTATCACTAACCCAAAGATAAAAATTGTAATTTTTCACTTTTGGTCCATTAGGGACTAAAACTACCAACTGATGAAACTTGAGGGACCAAAATGCAATTTCTTCAAACTTTCATTCCAAGGACCAATGTTGATAACTTGTGATTCCCCAAGGACCAAAATTAACTTTTTATCAAGAAATATTTCCCAGGGACCAAATCTGCCAAAATTGAAACTTCAGGGACTAAACTTGTAAATTTCCAAGACTTTTGAGATTTTTCACCAAAGGACTAAATATGACAACTTATGATTTCAAAAGGACCTTTGGTGACTTTTCTTTTGAAATAAGTGCTCATGGACTATGTTTGCCAATTTTTGAAAGTTGGGGGACTAAAATTGCCAATTATACAAACTTTGTTCGTTTTTCATCTGTTTTTACTCATTTTGCATCTGAAACATATAAAACACAATCTTTGGAATATTTTCAGTATTTTGATGCATTTCTGAGTGTTTTTAAATGTTTTGCAATTCAGATTTGACCAAAAATGATGAGTGTTTGAGCACTCATCACCCCTCCCTTTTCCTTGTTCGACCATATAAATATTTGTGATTTAATAATTAAATATAACTATTTATATATTAATTATTTAACATCGATTCTCATACGCAAAGTGTGCAATCCCGTGGTCTCGAGTTCGATTCTAGTCATACGAATATTAATATTTATCCACAAACTCTAACAGAGAGTAGATAGAAGGAAGAGAGAGTGGTGCAGAAAGATGAAATATTATTAAGAGTAAAACACACACCTCACAAGTGAAACTTGTGAGGGTATTTATACTAAGACATGCATATGGGTGTGATACCTCACAACCCATTCCTAACATAAGTTATGATACCACAACATTATTACTCCCCCCAAGACGATACAAGTGTCTCGGGGTGGAATATCTAATCTAGTAAACTACTTGTATTTCTGTGTTCCAATAATCTCCCCTTAAATACAGGTAGTCTAGATTAGCGAACATTGATGTCTTCAACTAATGTTGATGATGACCTTGAAGCTCTCTCTTCCGATTAAACCTCGGCTTTGATCTTTTGCTCTGAGCTTGGTGAGCAGCATCGTTGAAGATAAGCAATGCGATGCTTGGTATCACAGTGTTCCAACAAATTACAACGTTCCCTAATCATGTTTTCATGGAAGTCCCTATATCATGATGTATATTTTATGTGTTCCAACAATCTCCCCCAATGGGTAGATCATTCGGGTCTTCCATTGTAAGGCAACTGGTCTTTGTATCTTCGAGCCTCAATGTATTGCTTCTATCATTTTTATAATGCTCGAAGTTCTAGTCTTTCTTTCATCATCTGCAAAATCTACCTATCAATGATTGATGGTCAACATCCATCTCTAGCTGCTTGAAGAACATCTAATCTAACAAATAATCCAATGTCACTTGGGATGTTCTGGTGAGTAACAAGAGGTTTGGGTGCAGCTTTGACTTTTCTTGAAGATATCTCTCATAATACTATTGTCAAAGTCTTCTGGTTTGCATGACTCCTAAGTAGACGAGGCATTAAACATATCAGTTATCTGCTGATACTTTATCTTCAATCGTTTGATCATTCATTCATTGTAGAAGATATCTTGTATTGATGTTTTAGCCCTTTCATCATATTCCTCGTTACTTTCAGCAGCAGACATACCAAATGCAGATGATACTTCCTCGGGCTTTTCAACCGTTGGATTTCATCTTACACCTCTAACTCCATATCTTCTGCAACTGACCCATCTTTATCCAACTCCTACTTTGACCTTATTCCCCCTTCATGTAACTTAACCTAACATACTTCAGCTGCTTCCCTTTCATCTTCTTGCACAACATCTTCAAAAACATCTTTCGGAATTGACTCTGTGGAGTGTTCTTCGACATCTTCAATAGGTTTTGATGAGCATGAGAGTTTTTGTGATTGTTGGTGAGATGATGTAGATTGTTCCATGTTTGAAGTACCAGCAGCTATTGAAGATTTCAATCTCGTATGCCATTTCTCCCCATCAGGATGATCCTAACAAGGATTATCCTGATGAAGTCTTCGAGATTGGGTTTGGCAAGTTTGTTTTCCGTGATTTTTGTGAGGATTTTAATAAGGTTTGTCCTTGGAGCAGTTGGAATGAGTGTTGTTGTTGCAGATCTGATAGTATGAGAGGTGAGTGTCTGGTAGTCTTCAATGTGGATGTTGATGATGAATGAGTTTTTGCTGTTGATGGTGCCTATGATGTAGGTATTGTTGTAAGTGTTGTTGTTGTTGTTTATGTTGTAGTTAACTCTTGTGTTGGTACTGATGATGATGGTGATGGGGTCTTCTTTTCCTTGGTAATCGGTATCTAACCGAGCACACATAGAGTACTCGTTAGCGAACTTGTAGATGTAAAAACACATGATACATGACTTGTTCGACCGGCTTTCAGAGCTGGCATGATGTTAACTCTGGCTGGATTTCCGGGTGATCCTCGTGAAGATTCTGTAAAAGAATCCACTACGCCCGTTCCAAAATCCACAAAAGGATTTGTAGAAGCATCATAAAATGAGTTGGTTTAACTCAGAGGTCCTAATAGAACTACTATTGTCAAACTTCTTCTATGTCCTAAGCTTCCTTCTAAGTATTTAAGCTATGACCCACTTATCATCTCCATCATTATCATCTATACGATCACTTCACTTCCTATCCAACAATTTGTCCTTATCTTCATTGAAAGGTTCACTTTGCACTTGATTCACCCCCTTATCCTGCCATAAGGCATCCATTCGTTATTTTTCTCAAGATTTTCTACTTCCGTAGAAGCAATATCATCCATAAGTTCCTCCAACTCCGCATATTCACTTGACACTTTCTTTTTAGCACTTTTTCTTTAGTCATTTCATGACTTCTATTTCTGTGATGTCTCTAACATATGCTTATATTTATGTCTCCCCTTCTTAACCTAATTTGGCGCTAGACACAACTTTCCTATGCATTTCCTGGGTAGGTCCGCTCGGTTTTGAGCTTTCCATAGAAATTCTAGCTACCCGTACAAACTCCTTTACTACCATCGTGTTTCTAGCAGCAAGATACAATAACACTCTTAAGATATAGATAATGCTTATGTGTTGTAGCATTAGGTCTTTGCTGAGATGTAATATCATATATTCATAAGAACTCTGCAATGATGAGCTTGATGACCTTCATGAAAGGTACAAATGGTTCTCCCTTCTTCTTCGACTTCTTTTGCAACGATGTTATGAATTCAAAGATGTAGGTGTCCACATTTTGTTGTAATAGTTGTAGGTTTGTTGTCTTCCACGAGTTGGATGTGGTGCCATAATTGTTGAAGGTATATGATAATTTTGGAAACATTTTCAGTGATTGCGGGAAACATGGAATGATTCTTGAGAATTTCAACGATTGTGGAGTGATCACAGTGAAAGGATATGGGATAAACTGACGGTTAGGAAACTCCAATTTTGAGAAATTCCTTTTCTGGAAAAAGTTCTTCATCTGTTAGAATGGAAAACTTCGTTGACTTCTTCCTGAATGTCTTGTGGTGATTGTTCTTGTTCTCGAGTCATTTTTGTGAGATGTGATTTTGAAACTGATATGATATTTTATAAGTACCTGTATAAATTTAAATTCATTTATTTCACTTTGTTTGTTTTTATATGCTCTGGCATTTCTTTTTTGAGCATATTTCATTTCATTTTCTTTTCTTATGATTTCTTGCTTTTATAGCATAAGCGCATGCTCTTTTCTTTTCACATGCGATTTAATTCTCTCTGTCTGTTTTTGTTTTTCCTCACCAAAAGTTTGTTTGTTGTGATACTTTTTCTAAAGATTTGAAGGTTTAGAGATAACATTGTTTTGTATTGCTTATGCATTAAAAATAAACGTTTATCTAACCTTTATGAAGTTTTGGGAAAAAGTATCAACATTAGTTTCAAACTTAAGTAATCTAGTACGTACTAGATAACTTGTTTTAGAAAAACATTTACAAAGATCATTTAATTGCATGAGCGTGGGATTTCTTTAAAAATGATGAAACTTTGAACTGTCGATTCTGTTGCCTAGTTAAAGGAGTCCATTATTAGCTTTTAGGTGATAAGTATTCCTAATAACTATCTTGAAGATGAGAAGTTCTTAGTTAAGTCAAATACAAGTCTTCTCAAAAGAGCTTTTTGTTGCATAAGAGTGATATTTCCCGAAACGTATCAAAACCTTGAATACTCTATTACGTTGCGTGGCTAAAGGGATGCATTATCAGTTTTTACATGACAACTAGCCCTAATAACCACCTTGAAGATGAGATATTCTTGGTTATGACGGTGTCGAGTTATCTCAAAACCATTTGAGTAAATAGATTTGAGTGAAAACACATCAAGGTAGCATGAATTTGTTTTAAATGTTTAAAATTCATAGCATTGGCAACCGAGAAATAACTTAAATTTGAATCCATCAAAATCATACATTCACTTTGATATAATGAAATGTTATTCACAAAGTGTATATTTAGTAAAGTGCAATCATAGAAAAGTCTAATTATTTTAATTAAACATATGCATCTCGAACTACTGAAGTGTAATATCGAGATACAATCCTAGTCTAATAAATATTAAACTAATCCTATCCAATTTGTATTCACAAGTTTAAAATCTTCTTTTCAAAAAAAGTTTGATATTTCTCATTTTAAAATATGATTTTTGAACTTGAGAAATACACGTTTGTGTTACAAATGTGCTCAATTTTGAAACTTTTATATTTTTGAAAAATAAATGTGAAAAAATTTAAGTTTCTGAACAAGTGATGACATTTTTAGAAACTGTTTTGATCAAATATTACTTTGTCAAAATTAAGAAAAATAATTATAGGAGTTTTATAAAGTATAATACTCTAAAAAAGTCTTATAAATACTTTTGAAATTTTTGGGAAAGTAACATTTAGAAATGATGGGTTACAAAATTTCTCAAGATTGCTCTCGCAATGAGACCATTTAAATTCCCGTTTTTTTTTTCATAATCACGATCTAAACATTATTTCTTAGTCATTTAACCAAAAGAATTTCATCAAAACTCCTTATATCGCAAGCCAATATTGATCATAGTGTATTCCCTTAAAATCCAACCCTAACAAGTTATAATCTATCAATGTGATGCATAACAGAGTATGAAATACATAACAAATATGTAAAACAACAAGTTAAAGATGCTTGAAACTCATTTTTGCAATGGAAACACTAGATTCAAGAAAACAATTATTTTTCAAGAGTTTTTCGATAGGAGTATTTTGTGATTGAGAGAGGGTTGTGATAGTCTAAAGGGTTTGTGTGTTTTTCCCGCAAAGGGGCTGGGTTAGTTAATAACTCTTCTGAGATTATGAACCTTTTAATTTTTGACCTACTTCTGCGAGAGTTTTGGACTAGGGGAGGGATCAAAGATAATTTTAACAACTTAATCAAAACTCCCCTTTGGTTTAAGCTCACATTGACACAAACTCCTTTTTGTTAACATTATACATTTAACATAGTTTTGGAAAACATTTTAGTTCAAATAAATGAATTTTTGTGTTATATCAAAAATGTTTAAATGAAATTAATCATGAAGTTCTTTTTGTTAACTTTTATTTTTCAACAAGTTTTGAAAACATTTTAGTTCAAGTAAATGAACTTTTGTGTTATATCAAAAATGTCTAAATAAAATTTATCAGAAAGTCCTTTTTGTTAACCTTTTATTTTTAACAAGTTTTGAAAACATTTTAGTTCAAATAAATGAACTTTTGTTTTATATAAAAAATGTTTAAATAAAATCTATCACTCCCCCTCGAAGTGATGGTATTTTCACAACTGTTTTAACAACATTTTTCTCATCATTTTTTCATTGAAGCAACATTTTATATTTAAGTTTTTCCAACAACTTTTAACAACTTATTGATTGATTTGAAAAACAAACTGCATTTTCTCCCCCTCAAAAATAGCGTAATATGTTAAGCTGTTTTTGTTCTATTATTGAGCAGGGTAGCATTGTTTTTGAAATTTTATTCTTATTCGAGCTAAAAAAGATTAAATAAATAATCATAAAAACATGCTCGAGATTTGGGTGTTATGAGCAAAAAATTTTATAAAAAGGTTTTTGAAAGAAAATCTTTTTGTAAAATCTTGTATAGATTTTGCTCACAATAAATAAGAAGATTTCTGATGAGACGAAAAGTGTTACACTTTTAAGGGGTCATTTAAGCCTTAAGTCGTGAAAATATGATCAAATATTACCTTAAAATGGTTCCTTTTGTCATTTTAGGTACTTTTGAGAGGAATTTTGGAAAACATAGCATTTTGGACGTTTTTGGAGCACAAAAGTGAAGAAAACGACAAAGTCAAGAATTAAAGCTGGAACAGTACCTGACGGCGTCAAAAGTTACAAGGTGACGCTGTCACTTATTGATAAAGAGGTGGATATTTACTTTGCACTTGACGGACCAGAAAGATTTTGAGGCATTCATACATGACGGCGTCACGTGTTATTTCACCAAGGTGGTCACGTTTTAAGTAAAGAAAGACGGCCCAGAACATTTTCCAACCAGACGGCGTAAAGAGTATATCTAGGCAATCAAGAAACGCTAACACGGCGAGATGACGGCGTTACATCCTAAAAGGTGACGCCGTCAAGTTGTAAAATCTATATATACTTTTCCATTTTTCATTCATTAGAGGAGGACATGTGGTAGGAACTTAGGGTACGAACCCTAGTCGACTTTTGCAACTATTTTGAGGTTTCAAAGCCTCTTTTCTTCCATGATTAATTGAAGATAAGTAATCTAACAATCATTCAATATGTCTATGTGTTGTTTGATTTTATCTTACGCTTGTCTTCTTTTAACATGCTAGGCTAGGTTAATTTGTGTTTGCTTAGGTCTAATGAAACCTAGTTATTGATTATTTATTGAATGGTTTGTTATTAATTGTTGTGGGTGGATGTTTATCGATGTTAGGCTTAAGAAAAATGGCAATACTCCAATGGTAACATGCCTGAACGTTTTAAGAAACATGAATTGGATGTGTACTACGGTTATTTCGTTGTATTTAGTGCATGAGCCACTGTTTATAATCCCTAGGATTGGGTGCTTAACGTGTCGTCTTAGGAGGAGATAAAAGCTTATAGAGTTGGGGAAGATCGTACACAGCCCCACGAATGGTATTAAGGAACACAACCCGACATCCACGCAATTGTAACAAACCTATCAATCAGTATAAGATAACTAAGGAGTAGTGAAACCTTAGTAAACACGTTTGTCTCCATATTAGTAGTCTCTCACATTTGTTTTCAGTTATTTTATTTTTATTTGAATTTCTAGTATTTGGATTAGTTGACTAGAAACTAATCTCGCCCACTCTTCCAAAACCCGAGAATTTTACTTGCTTTCTATAAAATATAAAAATACAAAAAAGAATCATCCCTCATCCCTATACCTAGTTTAGATCATTTTCAATCCTAACGAACACTATTCCCTGTGGAGAACGATCAATCCCCGGTACTTACTGTTGATACAAAAGTTGGGCGTTCCTTGTTTGGGTTCCTGTTCTCATATCAATTGGATCTTAATGCTTGAGACCTGCGCACTAAGAAAGCAAACAACACCGTTAGGCTTATCGTGGGATTGTCTCCCACGATTATCCTCTGGCGTGAGAGTAAGTAATCGGTTTTAGGGTTATAGTGAAGAGTTAGGGTTTTTAGATGATACCTCAATGAGAGCCGTGATATTCTTTATATAGACACGAAATCCTTGTTGGTTTCGTGTTCCTTACTCTTTGGCGTATCTTGCCTTATCCGGTCTATTGATCTTTATCCCATAAATAAAAGATCATTATCAAGACCATAAATACTATATTTGAGTTTGGGCTTTTGTGAGCCCAAATCATTATTATGATGGCCCATGTGTGATGGGCTTGAGCATTAGTAGTGTTTGTTGGTCGGGTTCGTGAACTGTGTACGGACTATACGTCATCATGTCCCCCCGGTCTAGTATGCGCAGGGTGCAACCGCGTACGCTAGACTAACAATTATAGCGGAAAGCGTGGCGGGGAAGCTTCACGTATTTCCCGCCAAAGGGAAATATACGGTGTATCTAGTCAAAATGAGTCCCACGTATTCCTCGGAAATCATGAAAAAGTGGGTGAAAAAGTGTTGTACCTGTTAATCTCCCAGCCACACGATTAGAGTTAGTGGAATCCACATGGCAAATATCCGAGACTATGGGTAACCCTATATAAAGGGTATCCCCCTTTTCACTGTGATTATCACAGTAACAAGTTCATTTCCACCATTGTCAAAAAACCTTCAAACATCCGTCAAGAAAGCAGCTTTATACTAAGGTAATAGCGCGTGCGCATCTTGACACCATCAAATTTTATCTCAAAAATGGTTCGCCAGTTATCTGATTTTGCCTCCGAAATAACCGAGGATGAACACCGTCAGTTCACCTCGGATTATTATGTAATACACCGTAAAATCCCAGGTCATTTATTAATGCTAAATATCAACACGATTCTAAACTAAGCCATTTTTGCGGGCTAATTTGAAATTTTATATGAGACACTGTTTGTTTCAACACCCGATTGTTTTGATCACCGTTTGTTTGACACCCGATTATGTTTTGTCACCTGATTTCACCCGATTGTCACTCTTGGATGTCACCCAATGAGGTTAACACCGGTAACTCCCACTTGCGACCCGACACCCTATTTGGACACCGAGATATTATTAATATATATATAACGATATGTATATATTAATTATTACAAATTTACTATCACTATGTATATATAAGTATATATATACGTATGACGACACCGTTTATATATTTATGGTTTTCACGAACCGCCACCGACACCGAGGCTAAAGTCACAATTATACTAATCACCGATACCCCGTCATATTTTGTGGGCCGAGCACAAACCACAAGCCCACCTACACAAATCTTATTTTGTTTTCTTTGGGCCGAAACACTCACAAGCCCACATGGCTAGTTATGTATTTCTTTCTTTTGCGTAGTATGTCACACGAAGCAGAAACCAACTCCTTTGCATTTTGAATATACACACGTTTGATTATATTTGGTTCCCTCAAACTCGACACAAGCATACCACCTTTCCATTGACTTTGTTCCATGCGACAAAGAGCCACCATTGGAGCCGTCAAACCAATGGTCAATAGAAATATACACCAAGAGTTCTAATACCCCATGGATCGTATGTCTCATGTTCCCCAACAAGATTACCACATGTGCTCTAAATCTCTATTGTTTAATACCCTACTAAACCTAGCTAAACTTAAACTAATCCAAGGTCAACTCTTATTGCTCCTCACCACCCCTACTCGACATGACAAGAACGCAAGATTAAGGGACAAGGTTATCTCCACTCGAATGACAACTAAGTAGCATGTTTCACAAGATCAAACACACAACTACTTTTACTACCCTATATAAGCCACATTTAATGCAAGATCTCACACACTCGCAAGTTCCACCAAAATTCTCAATCACAAACACTCTATTCCTTTCATTTCTTTGGTTACTGTCAAGGAATCAAAAAGCACACAAGCAAGGTTTTGGGTTGAACGAGTTGGGTAACTCTTGTGGATAAGGGATCACTAGACGAGGAGAGGGTATCACGTTTGCTTGATCTCGTTTGCTCACACTACACGAACATCCTCACCACCATACTTGGTGTTGTAAGTTAATCATCACCTTTTTCATTTTCTACTTTTACTCGTATCATGCATACCACACTCACTTAGCATACGACACACACCATATTTTTCTAAGTAAAAACATTCGTTGCACTTATAATTATATTATTTACACACTTCGACACCCTTGAGGAAAGGCCTCGCCGTTTCATTTTCTCACGTACAATACATGCATATTTTGCGACACACTAATTCTTTGGCTCACACTTAATCAAACCCACGAAACATGCAAACCTTACACGATTTATTACTACGTAAACAAGACCAAAACCAAATCCTAGTCGAACATCACCTTAAATCAAACTACACCCATTTTGGGCCTTAACCGGGCTAACGAGCCCAATCAAATTTTCTTATGAATTTTCGACTAGAAATTATAGGATTTTCGAAATGATAATAAATTTATAAAAACTGATTTTTATAAATTTTAGAAGATAAAAATAGTGACTTTTATAAAAATAAAAGTTAACTTGTCAAAAACTATATTTTGGACTATTTTTGCAAAAGTCCCACGTTAAGGGACTAAAAGTGTTAAAATCACAAACTTTCGGACCACTTTGTAAAACTGTCAATTTTGAATGAAAACGAGGGGTAGAAACTGTAATTTTTCCAAAGTATAAGTAATAAAGTATAAAAGTCATAACAAGGACCAAAATGTAATTATTTTTGACCAAAGGGTAAAAGATGTAACTTTAATAAAGTTAAGGGTCAAATATGACAAAGGTATTTTATTAATTAATTGTTTTGTATAATTTGATTTTATATGTATATACTTTGTAACTTAAAAATAAATATATAACTTTACTAAAAATATTTAATTATAAATATTTTTAACGATGGTATTTTCACAAACTAATTAACATTTATTGGACACCGTTTCGTAACAACGATACAAATAACTACGTAAAGTTATTTTGGAATATATTAAGACACCCGAATGGATATCACCGTACACGAGACATCTCACATGTCAATTACGAAACGAATCTAAAACACCGATTACAATGTATTATTTAGGTCGCAAGTCGGAGGAATTTCATTGCTAGTCGTAGCAGTACACCATCACTTTTGAGCACCGTTGTGATTCACACACACCTGTCTGGTAAGTTCATGGTCCCACATATTAATTGTTGTTTTTAAACCCCGTGGGGAGATACATGCTTTAAATCAAACACAAGTATTTTTCTGTATGCTGTTATCACCTGATATTGCCTAAGTTGACACCTGTGCTACAAGTCCCTCATATCACGAACCTTAATCACTTGCGAGTGAGTGCGAATATAGTTGATAGATCTATTGGAATGGCAGCCCACCTCTGTCAAGGTGATCACATGGCAGGAGGTGTGCTATATTTGAGGTATTATGGAAATTTGGTACATTTCCTGTCACCGAGGGCCCCTTGTCATTTACATCCGCTGTGGTGTAGGTGATTGTTATTATCTTTATGATATGTCAAATCAATGTTAAGGCTTGCGTTTCGTGAGGCTTAGGAGCAATATTTCACTAGTTTAGTCAAGACCTGTCTATCTTGGCTTGTTTATTTCAAATGCTTGACTTGTGTTCACACTATTACTATTTAAACTACTATGGATTCACTCAACCTTTGTGTTGACTTTTTAAGCATGTTTATCTCAGGAAATTAGCAAGCATGGCGGCACGGAGCTGGCAAAAGGGCACACAGGACCTCCCTTTTTATTTCAATAATTATATCATTCTTTACAAACTCATCACTTCTTTTGCGAAACAATTAACATTTTGGAAAAATGTTTGTAACTCTGACTATTTGAGTTTTCATGGAATGATATTGACTATCTTTTGAATTGTTTTCTATGAATATGACTGTGTACTTAAACTGTAATGCCCCCGATTAGACTTCCGCTGCTCATCAAATTTTCGGGGTGTTACAGATTGGTATCAGAGCCATGGTTATAGAGAACCAAATGATTTTTCAAAACATTGGACTATAACCTCACCGGATTTTTAAACAAACTATTTATCACCAAAGTGCCCTCCGTGCCAGCGCTTGCCAACGTTATATTTTAAGGTTTGATTTTTAGCACCCATTGCATTTAGCTCACTATGACACCATGATCACTGTGCATGTAGCATTATGTAGACTAAATGACTTATATTACTGCTATTTTTGGGATATTACAGTACCATGTCGCCCTCGGTTATTATTTTGTCCGACAGTGACGACGTCGTGCAGGCATCATCCACTCACCCTACTATTGACCTATCTGACTATGACACCCATGACACCCGAGACACCCATGATTCTGACCATGACACCCAACCTGTATCACCTGCCATACCATCTCCTGTTCCATCTGGAGACCCATCTGCTGATACTGAGCCCTTTGAGGAGGGTGAGGTTGCTTCTACACCCATTGATTCTTTTGCTATTCAGCCTCTTTTTTGTCCTGTCTGTGGACCTATGACACAGGGGCAGTACCTTTATGATCAGTACCTGACGTCTCAGCAGTTTCTTGCGGCTAATGATCGTCCTACACCACCTGCTAGTCACCACACCGGTTCAGATGCTGATGACGAGTCTTCTGACTCCGATACTTCTGACACTGCTGCTTCTATTCCACCACCATCCCCGCCTGCACCGATTCGTCGGCACAAGCAAGTGAGGATTCTTGAGCCCTATGAGCCTGAGCCTTTCGGAGAGTTGTTTCGATATCATGAGGGAGACTTTACCCGCAAATGCACGGCTCAGAAACGAGTCTGTATTTTCCCTGCTTCTACTGTTACACCACCTGTACCTACACCTGTACCATCACCCACATCTGTACTACCACCTGTTTCTATGCAAGATCTGACACCTGTGGCATCACCAGCACCTCCACCATCACCTGTATCACCCTCACCTGAGCCACATCCTTACATGTAACCTACTTACACCGCACCCCACACTTCTGAGGTTTTGCCACCCATGCCACCACCCACAGTTTTCTACTCTCAGACTACTACCATACCGATACCATCACCTACTACATCACCTGTACCATCACTTGCTCCACTGAGACCCCCACCTCACCCGGCATTCATAGATTGGTTGATGCTCGCCGATGGTCATTTTTGTTGGATTAAATTAGTAGATGGAGATTGGTTGAGGGATCGCCTAGGGCTGCTGAGCTTGGAGATGGCTCTTCAGTGGTGTTACCAGTCACTGGGGAGCCGATACACCATACTATCCCTCTTTTGGCTGCTAGATTAGTGAGACATGAGGATCGTCTTGATGAGCTATTGAGCGTTATTGAGGATATATCCTTGGAGAGGATTGAGGGTATGCAGGAGGAGGTCGAGAACCTCGTGGTACATAGGACAGCTTTAGAGATGGTATTTGAGATGATGGGGACAGAGATCGAGGAGGCACAGGCTACCAGCACTGAGTATGGTCATCGACTAGATGTTCAGAGGCATGAGATAGAGGATTTGAGTGCGATTGCGGTCATCACATAGGAGATGCTGGAGCATCAGACACAGGAGTTAGCCGCATCTAGTTCTACCATCCACACACTTTCAGCCACTATTGAGGAGATTCAGGCCTGTGAGAGATCTAGGGATTTGGAGATGTTAGAGATGATCAGGATCATCAGAGAGCTGGAGAGGAGATCAGGAGGCGCACCTGGACCTTCATAGATCTATGACATATCATTACATTCAGAGACATCTTAACTTGCCGCCTGTGGCATTAATAATGTTGTATCTTATTGTTTTGTAACAATGAATTCAAAATTATTAAAACTTTATGTTGGTTATGATTGTACTGTATTGATATTGATTTATGATGTTCTAGTTGTCTGATCTTTTATTATGCTCCCATATTGAGATTCATTATAATTTCTATGTGTGTTGCTACATGTCGTGATGTTTATTTATGAATGATATGGTTTATGTTGATGTATGTATTCATGGTGTGGTTGTGATATGTACTTTGTGATGATCTCGACTATTATGAGTTTGGCTACATTATTTCTCTTATTATGGATTGATGTTTGGGATTTGTACTTATGCACTTGCGATTTTATAGAGTTATGGCCCCAAGGAAAACCGCTACTGCTACCTCGTCACCCGCTATGACCCAGGCTGCTATCAGAAAGTTGGTTGCCGACAGTGTTGCTGCAGCTTTAGAAGAGCAGGCTGCTGCAATGGCACGAACTAGTAGCAATAACCGAGCCACTGCTGAGAGCGAGTCCGCTGCGACTCGGAAGTGTACCTATAAGGACTTCATAGCTTGTAAACCATCTCACTTCAAAGGGACTGAAGGAGTGACAGAGCTCGCTCGATGGTTTGAGCGAACTGAGACTGTATTTGTGATGAGCGGCTGTGCCGCTGAGAGCAGAGTCATGTTTGCTACTGGAACATTGTTGGAAGACGCGTTGTCTTAGTGGAACACAACTGCTCAGAAGATTGGTGTGGAAGAGGCCTATCAGATTACCTGGGCTGACTTTAAGGAGAAGATGTTGAAGAAGTTCTGCCCTAGAGGTGAGATCAAGAAGTTAGAAGATGAGTTTCACACGTTGGTTGTGAAAGGAAATGATCTCAGGGCTTATGATAGGAGATTTCAGGAGCTTGCTACACTTTGCCCTTCAAAGGTTCCCGATTTAGAAAAGTTGTTGGAAAGATACATTGAGGGATTACCCAGTTGC
This sequence comes from Artemisia argyi, assembly GCA_030686995.1. Taxonomy (NCBI): domain Eukaryota; kingdom Viridiplantae; phylum Streptophyta; class Magnoliopsida; order Asterales; family Asteraceae; genus Artemisia; species Artemisia argyi. The sequence goes on along the minus strand of CM060701.1, from coordinate 88,310,816 downwards.
ATTGAGGGAAACATCACTTCGTCTAAGCCGCAAACTTTGGAAGAAGCAATGACTATTGCCCAAAGACTGCTAGACCGGGAGATTAAGCGTAACTCTGCTCAGGGGAACAATGATCACAAAAGGAAGTTTGATGATCGGAAGGCAAACAACAACAACAACACCAACAACAACAACAACAACAACAACAACAACAACAACAACAACAACAACAACAACAACAACAACAACAACAACAACAACAACAACAACAACAACAGCAACAACAACAACCGTAACCCCAACCGTAACTATCACCATGACAGAAACACCCACCACAATCAACAGAACCAACGATAGGAAGATGTCAGAGCTTATGTCACCACACCAGTTAAGGATGCTAGGTATGCTGAACCTCTTCCATTCTGTGACAAGTGTAAGATGCATCACACTGGACCCTGCTATGCCAAGTGTGGGAAATGTTCAAGGATTGGACATAAGACACAAGATTGCAAGGCTACAGGAGCTAACTTGCAACCCGTGGCTGTGGTATGCCATGCTTGTGGAGAGAAAGGACCCTACAGGCGTCAGTGCCCTAATAAGGATAACAATGCACGTGGGAGAGCATACGTGCTGGGAGACGGAAATGTCCAGCAAGATCTGAACGTAGTCACGGGTACGTTCTTTTTAAACAACCACCTCGTTAAAGTTTTATTTGATTCCGGAGCCGATCAAAGTTTCGTATCTATTTCCCTTGCACCCTTACTTAATATTACACCGACCAAACTAGACACCACATATGAGATTGAACTAGCCGATAGAAAGCTAGTGAGCACTAACACTATACTCCGAGGTTGCACCGTACGACTATTAGACACCCCCTTTGACATTGACCTTATGCCTATTGAACTTGGTAGTTTAGACGTCGTTATAGGAATGGATTGGTTATCCGAGAACCGCGCTAAGATCATTTGTGACGAAAAGGTCGTTCACATTCCCCTGAATAACGAAACCCTGATTGTTCGCGGAGAGCAAAGTAAGACACGTCTGAGCATCGTTTCTTGCGTCAAAGTTGTGAAGTATATCGAACGAGGATGTCAAGTCTTTTTGGCTCAAGTCACCGAGAAGAAGTCGGAAGAGAAGCGACTCGAGGATGTGCCAGTAGTCGGAAACTTTCAAGAAGTTTTCCCTGAGGACTTTCCTGGCCTTCCGCCGACTCGTCAAGTGGAATTTCAAATTGACTTGATGCCAGGAGCAGCACCCGTAGCACGAGCACCCTATAGGCTAGCACCGTCGGAAATGAAGGAGTTATCTGGGCAATTGCAGGAATTATCAGATAAAGGATTTATTCGCCCAAGTTCATCACCGTGGGGAGCCCCGGTGTTGTTTGTGAAGAAGAAGGATGGAACCTTCAGGATGTGTATCGATTTTCGTGAGTTGAACAAACTTACTGTGAAGAATCGATATCCGTTGCCAAGGATTGACGATTTGTTTGATCAACTGCAAGGATCGAGTGTCTACTCGAAGATTGATTTGAGATCGGGTTATCACCAACTGAGAGTTAGGGAAGAAGACATCCCTAAGACGGCTGTCAGGACAAGATACGGTCACTACGAATTCCATGTAATGCCATTCGGTCTAACAAATGCACCCGCTGTATTTATGGACTTAATGAACCGAGTGTGCAAACCCTATTTGGATAAGTTTGTGATTGTATTCGTCGATGATATCCTTATTTATTCACGTAATAAGGAAGAGCACGCAGAACACTTGAAGGCTATACTAGCACTGGTCAGAGAAGAGAAATTATACGCCAAATTTTCCAAGTGTGATTTTTGGATTGAGAAAGTACAATTTCTTGGGCATATTATCGACAGTAAGGGTATTCATGTTGATCCCGCCAAGATCGAAGCTATTAAAAATTGGGCGTCACCTACGAGTCCTACCGAGATACGCCAATTTTTAGGTCTTGCCGGATACTATCGAAGGTTTATTGAAGGTTTTTCAAGGATTGCTAAACCTTTGACTGAGTTAACACAGAAGAAGAAGTTTGAATGGGGAGAAGAGCAACAATCGGCATTTCAGTTCTTGAAGCAGAAGCTTTGTAAAGCACCGATATTAGCACTACCCGAAGGAAGTGAGGACTTCGTGGTATATTGTGACGCATCAATCCAAGGTTTGGGTGTCGTATTGATGCAAAGACTTAAGGTAATAGCTTACGCTTCTAGACAACTTAAACCTCACGAGGAAAACTATACTACTCATGATCTAGAATTAGGAGCGGTAGTATTCGCTCTTAAGATCTGGAGACACTACCTATATGGAACCAAGTGTACGGTTTTCACCGATCACAAGAGTCTTCAGCACATTTTATATCAAAAGGAGTTGAACATGAGACAACGTCGATGGCTAGAGTTACTAAGTGACTATGATTGTGAGATTCGTTATCACCCGGGGAAGGCAAACGTTGTAGGAGATGCCTTGAGTCGAAAGGAACGACTTAGACCCCTCAGAGTTAGATCATTGGGTATGACAATTAGATCACCACTTCCGTCTCAAATTCTTGAAGTTCAAGCTGAGGCCCTTAAGGAAGAGAATAGACCGCACGAGAAGATTTACGGCATGCCAGAAAGCACGAATGGATTTGTCAAGAAACCAGATGGAAGGCTGTGTTTCAAGGACAGAAGTTGGATTCCATTGTATGGAGGAATACGAGACCTCATCATGCACGAGTCTTATAAGTCTAAATATTCCATTCATCCTGGTTCGGACAAGATGTATCACGATCTAAAGAAGTTGTATTGGTGGCCAAACATGAAAGCTGACATTGCAGAGTATGTCGGTAAGTGTTTGACCTGCTCAAGAGTAAAGGCTGAACATCAAAAACCATCCGGTCTTTTGATTCAACCCGAGCTACCAATGTGGAAATGGGAAAGGATTACAATGGATTTCATAACGAAATTACCCAAGACATCGAGTGGGTTGGACACTATTTGGGTTATTGTCGATCGTCTCACGAAGTCAGGGCACTTTTTACCAATCAAAGAGACTGATGATATGGATGTTCTTGCACGTTTGTACCTAAAAGAGATAGTTTCCCGGCATGGAGTGCCGATTTCTATTATCTCCGACCGAGACAGCCGTTTCACGTCTAACTTTTGGCGATCTTTACAGAAAGCCTTGGGAACTATGTTAGATATGAGTACAGCTTACCATCCACAGACTAATGGTCAAAGTGAAAGGACTATACAATCCCTAGAGGACATGCTTAGGGCATGTGTGATTGATTTTGGAAAAGGCTAGGATAAACACCTACCGTTAGCAGAATTCTCATATAACAATAGTTATCACGCTAGCATTAAGGCTGCACCGTTTGAAGCACTTTATGGAAGAAAGTGTAGATCACCAGTTTGTTGGGCTGAGATTGGAGATGTACAACTCTCAGGTCCCGAGTTGATTCTTGAAACCACTGAGAAAATAGTAAAGATTAGGCAACGATTACAAGCCGCTAGGGATCGGCAAAAGAGTTATGCCGATGTGTGAAGGAAACCAATAGAGTTTCAAGTTGGAGACAAGGTCATGCTTAAGGTATCACCTTGGAAAGGGATGATTAGGTTTGGAAAACGTGGAAAGCTTAACCCAAGATACGTTGGACCCTTCGAGATCATTGAAAGGATCGATCCTGTGGCATACAAACTTGAATTACCTGAGGAACTCAGTAGAGTGCACAACACCTTCCACGTGTCAAATTTGAAAAAGTGTTTATCAGATGAAACACTAGTGATTCTGTTGAAAGAGATCAGAATCGACGATAAGTTGAACTTTATTGAGGAACCCGTTGAGATTATGGATAGGGAGGTCAAACGACTTAAGCATAGTCGCATTCCCATTGTTAAGGTCAGATGGAACTCTAAGAGAGGACCCGAGTTCACCTGGGAGCGCGAGGATCAAATGCGTGCCAAATACCCACAACTAATTGATGAGACAACCCCGAGCACCGATTCAACTTTGGATTCCGGGACGAATCCAATCTAACGGGTGGGTACTGTAATACACCGTAAAATCCCAGGTCATTTATTAATGCTAAATATCAACACGATTCTAAACTAAGCCATTTTTTCGGGCTAATTTGAAATTTTATATGACACACTGTTTGTTTCAACACCCAATTGTTTTGATCACCGTTTGTTTGACACCCGATTATGTTTTGTCACCTGATTTCACCCGATTGTCACTCTTGGATGTCACCCAATGAGGTTAACACCGGTAACTCCCACTTGCGACCTGACACCCTATTTGGACACCGAGATATTATTAATATATATATAACGATATGTATATATTAATTATTACAAATTTACTATCACTATGTATATATAAGTATATATATACGTATAACGACACCGTTTATATATTTATGGTTTTCACGAACCGACACCGACACCGAGGCTAAAGTCACAATTATACTAATCACCGATACCCCGTCATATTTTGTGGGCCGAGCACAAACCACAAGCCCACCGACACAAATCTTATTTTGTTTTCTTTGGGCCAAAACACTCACAAGCCCCATGGTTTCTTTTCTTTGATTCATTTGGGCCGAAATACTCACAAGCCCACATGGCTAGTTATGTATTTCTTTCTTTTGCGTAGTATGTCACACGAAGCAGAAACCAACTCCTTTGCATTTTGAATATACACACGTTTGATTATATTTGGTTCCCTCAAACTCGACACAAGCATACCACCTTTCCATTGACATTGTTCCATGTGACAAAGAGCCACCATTGGAGCCGTCAAAACAATGGCCAATCGAAATATACACCAAGAGTTCTAATACCCCATGGATCGTATGCCTCATGTTCCCCAACAAGATTACCACATGTGCTCTAAATCTCTATTGTTTAATACCCTACTAAACCTAGCTAAACATAAACTAATCCAAGGTCAACTCTTATTGCTCCTCACCACCCCTACTCGACATGACAAGAACGCAAGATTAATGGACAAGGTTGTCTCCACTCGAATGACAACTAAGTAGCATGTTTCACAAGATCAAACACACAACTACTTTTACTGCCCTATATAAGCCACATTTAATGCAAGATCTCACAGACTCTCAAGTTCCACCAAAATTCTCAATCACAAACACTCTATTCATTTCTTTTCTATGGTTACTGTCAAGGAATCAAGAAGCACACAAGCAAGGTTTTGGGTTGAACGAGTTGGGTAACTCTTGTGGATAAGGGATCGCTAGACAAGGAGAGGGTATCACATTTGCTTGATCTCGTTTGCTCACACTACACGAACATCCTCACCACCATACTTGGTGTTGTAAGTTAATCATCACCTTTTTCATTTTCTACTTTTACTCGTATCATGCATACCACACTCACTTAGCATACGACACACACCATATTTTTCTAAGTAAAAAAATTCGTTGCACTTATAATTATATTATTTACACACTTCGACACCCTTGAGGAAAGGCCTCGCCGTTTCATTTTCACACGTACAATACATGCATATTTTGCGACACACTAATTCTTTGGCTCACACTTAATCAAACCCACAAAACATGCAAACCTTACACGATTTATTACTACGTAAACAAGACCAAAACCAAATCCTAGTCGAACATCACCTTAAATCAAACTACACCCATTTTGGGCCTTAACCGGGCTAACGAGCCCAATCAAATTTTCTTATGAATTTTCGACTAGAAATTATAGGATTTTCGAAATGATAATAAATTTATAAAAACTGATTTTTATAAATTTTAGAAGATAAAAATAGTGACTTTTATAAAAATAAAAGTTAACTTGTCAAAAACTATATTTTGGACTATTTTTGCAAAAGTCCCACGTTAAGGGACTAAAAGTGTTAAAATCACAAACTTTCGGACCACTTTGTAAAACTGTCAATTTTGAATGAGAACGAGGGGTAGAAACTGTAATTTTTCCAAAGCATAAGTAATAAAGTATAAAAGTCATAACAAGGGCCAAAATGTAATTATTTTTTACCAAAGGGTAAAAGATGTAACTTTAATAAAGTTAAGGGTCAAATACGACGAAGGTATTTTATTAATTAATTGTTTTGTATAATTTGATTTTATATGTATATATGTATATACTTTGTAACTTAAAAATAAATATATAACTTTACTAAAAATATTTAATTATAAATATTTTTAACGATAGTATTTTCACAAACTAATTAACATTTATTGGACACCGTTTCGTAACAACGATACAAATAACTACGTAAAGTTATTTTGGAATATATTAAGACACCCGAACGGATATCACTGTACACGAGACATCTCACATGTCAATTACGAAACGAATCTAAAACACCGATTACAATGTATTATCTAGGTCGCAAGTCGGAGGAATTTCATTGCTAGTCGTAGCAGTACAACATCACTTTTGAGCACCGTTGTGATTCACACACACCTGTCAGGTAAGTTCATGGTCCCACATTTTAATTGTTGTTTTTAAACCCTGTGGGGAGATACATGGTTTAAATCGAACACAAGTATTTTTCTGTATGCTGTTATCACCTGATATTGCCTAAGTTGACACCTGTGCTACAAGTCTCTCATATCACGAACCTTAATGACTTGCCAGTGAGCGCGAATATAGTTGATAGATCTATTGGAATGGCAGCCCACCTCTGTCAAGGTGATCACTTGGCAGGAGGTGTGCTATATTCGAGCTATTATGGAAATTTGGCACATTTCCTGTCACCGAGGGCCCCTTGTCATTTACATCAGTTGTGGTGTAGGTGATTGTTATTATCTTTATGATATGTCAAATCAATGTTAAGGCTTGCGTTTCGTGAGGCTTAGGAGCAATATTTCACCAGTTTAGTCAAGACCTGTCTATCTTGGCTTGTTTGTTTCAAATGCTTGACTTGTGTTCACACTATTACTATTTAAACTACTATGGATTCACTCAACCTTTGTGTTGACTTTTTAAGCATGTTTATCTCAGGAAATTAGCAAGCATGGCGGCAGGGAGCTGGCAAAAGGGCACACAGGACCTCCCTTTTTATTTCAATAATTATATCATTCTTTACAAACTCATTACTTCTTTTGCGAAACAATTAACATTTTGGAAAAATGTTTGTAACTCTGACTATTTGAGTTTTCATGGAATGATATTGACTATCTTTTGAATTGTTTTCTATGAATATGACTGTGTACTAAACTGTAATGCCCCCGATTAGACTTCCGCTGCTCATCCAATTTTTGGGGTGTTACATATTATATTCCCCTTGCATTGCATCCGGTAGTACCGGTGGCGGCCGCATCTATTGCTGATTTCCCTGAGGGAAAGGTAGGGGTATACACGCGCTTTTTTGAATTTGTGAATCAGCGCGTGCCCATATCACTATTCTTGAGCGACGTGCTCAATTTTTATCGCTTTCATATATCCCTGCTGCACTGTATAGGCGCAGCGAAGATAACCAATTTTGAAGTAAACTGTCGTTTACTGGCCATTAACCCAACCATCAATCTTTTCCGCGCGTTTTATCACACAACGTGGTCAAACGGGTGGGTGTCCTTTTCGAAGCGCAGGGCGCCTTCAATGTTATACGGAAAAGGTAGACGCACTTAGGAACTGGAGGGAGAGGTTTTTCTAGGTGGATGATAAAGTGTTCCCCTGTATCTTTGAGTTCTATACCCAGGGGACGTTACCAAAGGATTAGAGCCCAGACCCCGGGACGTACAACACAGATGACGCGGAGACAATAAATGCCAACCGAATCCCCATGAACTCTTACCCAAAAGAGTTTTTGGTGCACATGGGGATTAGTCGCAACTACTTTCGAGGCGCGGATGAGGTGCCAACTTTTCTGGATGAGGATAACCGGGGTGGGTGCTTATCCTTCCGTTCCTTCGCATATGTAGTGTAAGCATTCTTTTATATTGTAACTATACGTAACTCCATCTTGTTTGTTGTTTGTTACTTGTTGCGCAGAGATGGATTTGTTTAGCGTGGTGAGGCTAGCGAAGCCCACACAAGTAACCGTGGGGGTGCGTCCTTTAAAGGAGGGTGAGACACCAATTTTGGAAGCCGCAGCAGGGTGCATAATGGAGTATGCGCAGGAGGAGTCAGCAAACGTCGACCAACCCCTATTGGAGGCGACCCCTGTGCGCAGTGTCCCTTCTCAGGAAGTGCAATCCCCAGAGCCTTCACGCACAGAGTCTTCGGAGGGCATGGGGATCTTGAAGACTGACAGTGATCCTGAAGAGGCGCATCAGGGAGTGAAGCGCAAGAAGGCTTCTGGCGACAGTGGCGCGGGCATATCCAAGTGAAGACGCCACATCATTACTGTGGATGTGTCATCTGATGAGGATGCGTCGCCATCCGTTACTGCGCAGGATACTGCAGAGACCTCCTCTCCCAAGTAAGTAATGAAAACAATGTCTTGTTTCTTCTTCTCTCTTTTATTTTATTTTTGTTATTTATTTATTTATTTATATATCTTCGATATAATGCCTTGACTTCTTGTTCTTTGCATGCAGTGATGAAGCTGCAGGGGGTGATGCAGCGCATACGGAGCAATCGCCACCTAAGGTGAATCACCCTCAGGTGGAGGATCCTTCGAAGGCCTGCGAGGATGTGCCTACGGAGCAGCTGATAGAGGAGCTTAGCTTGGCTGCGGTGCACCAGGCTTCATTGGTTACTCAGCTTAAGGCTAAGTATGCTGGTGAAGAGAGTAGCAGTGCGCAGAAGGATGAAGAGATTGCACTGCTGAAGGCGCATTTGGCGAGTGCTCAAGCTGCAATGGAGTCAACAAGTGCGCACTCTAAGAAGCTTGCTGATGAGAGGATATCTTTATTGGCCCAATTGAGCCATGAGCGTGCTGCTTTTGACTAGTACAAGTCCACCTATCTATGGGGGTTGAAGTACATGGAGCAGAACAAGAGCAAGCACTTCGCTCAATTGGATGAGTTCCGCAAGGGAGAAGCAAGGGAGTAAGCTGCGCAAGCTTAGCATTGAATATGATGAGGAGCTGTACCCGCACTTGGTATCTTCCATTGCTGAGCGCAGGTAGCGTTTGATTCCTTTTGATTTCTTTAAATGTTTCAAACTTGCTGCATTTGATTTCCTAGAAATTGTTGCCTAATGGGGATGGTGTTGTATTCGCAGGTGGCTAATCAGTCATGGTCTTTGCCTGGCTGCTATGGGCACATTAGAGTCCCAAGAAGTTGTGGAAGCCTTTGGGAACATTGTGCAATGCGCCTTGGTGCATGGTAAGGCTGAAGCTATGGAGGAGCTGCATGAGGTCAAGATGTTGACGATACCCCTTGAAGAAGTGCCCAACTACAATGGTGATGCATATGCGGAGCTTGTTGTTGCCATGGAGAAGATGAAGTTGTTTGATTTCCCTCACATTGCTCAGATGGATCGCGACCAGGATTACCCCATAAGTGTCATTATGGACGGGTTAACCCTGGCGAGGCACGCAGCAGAGGACGCAGAGGCTCATCCTGACTACTTTTTGAAGCCTGATGAATCGCAGCTACAGGTACCTGTATTTGCGCGTCCACGCGACATCCTGAACCCTTTTGCTCTTGAGAAAGAGGTTTCTTTGAAGGCATCCTGGGAGGCCCATGCCACAAGACTCGCAAGGAAGAAAGGTGTAAAGGGGAAAGCAATACTCTGTGGTGTTGGTGCAGCGCATATTCCCAGATCCGATGGGATTCCTGTCAGTGTGACGACAGTGTCACCGGAGGATAGTAGTCTGCTGAAGAGGCTTGAGGAAGCTAGGGGTGCAGCGTACAAAGTTGGTGGTTCAGTGCATAGACGCTCTCGTAGTATGTAGGCTGTTATTGTAATAGATTCACATTTTTTGTTGCATGTGTGTATGTTGAATTTATCACTTGTATAAACTCGTAGTTTATAAAAATGAAATTGGTTTGTACGCATATTTGGGTCATCATGTTTGTACTTAGTTTATTTGTCTTCACATAAAAGACATCCAAGAGTCAAATTGTGATCAAAACGTACTTAGAAAGGATTGTAGAATCTATGATCCTTTATAATTATATATTAAGTCCATAACGTACTATATATATATATATATATATATATATATATATATATATATATATATATATATATATATGCGAATATAAAATTCATAAGTGTATGGGTTAACTTGCAGCGTACTGCAAATACCATATCAAGGAACCAAGAGTCTTGACTCCTAAATTGTTAAACGCGCACAATGTGCATTGTTGCGTATCCTTCGTGGGACGCACATTGAACTTACTCCAACGTCTTGAGAGTAAGGTGTTTAACAAGGATACGTGATCCAATGTTGATGGGTTTGCAACTGTCTTACTCAACGAGTTATTTATTAGGTTTACTCATCCTTTTTGCCATCGTGGGTCCTAATAAATGCATGCACGCCATGTAGGTAAAAAGATAAATCAACAATATTGAGACATAAATAAGATGTAAGCAATAAAGTTAACTGTGTCGCGGAGTTAGCTAGAAACCGTGTTATTTGATTAATTCTTGCAAGTTTTTGAAAAAAGAAAAGACATTTGCCTAAACAAAACAAAATGTAAATACACGAACATTTATTGAGCACTTACTAAAGTGCAGAGGTGTCTTTGCGTGGGCCGTAGCCTTTCCTAAAGATAGCATCTCTTGAGATTGCAAATATTCCATGTGCATTGTAGTTCACGACCATCCATATCACGCAACTTGTATGCGCCTTTGCCTAGTGTTTCTGTGACCTCATAGGGCCCGTCCCACTTTGGTCCAAGCTTTCCTGTATCCTCTGCATGGCTTGCATCGTTAGCACGATATACAAAGTCGCCAGGTCTGAATGAAGTGGTTCTGACTTTAGCATCATAGTATCCCTTCATCTTCAACTTAGCTCTTGCCTCACATATAGCTGCACGTTCGCGCCTTTCTTCTAATAGATCCAAATCTATACGTCGCTCGTCGTCATTGGTTGTTACATTAACTTCCGCTGTACGAATAATTGGCATCCCAATTTCAGCTGGTATGACAGCTTTTGTCCCATAGACAAGAGAGAATGATGTATCTCCAGTGCAAACTTTGATTGTCGTGCGGTGCACCCATAAAACGTGCGATAATTCGTCCACCCATCTTCCTTTATGTTTGTCAAGACGCGCTTTAATTCCTTCGCCCAGACTACGATTCGCGCGCTCCACCAAACCATTGGTTTGTTGGTGCTTAACTGACGCAAAGTGTTGTGTAATATTTAGTTGCGCGCACCAGTCTTTGAATGGGTTATCACATAATTGTTTTCCGTTGTCTGAAATAATTTCTCCAGGTAGTCCAAAGCGGCATACAATGTTTTCACGAACAAAGCGTTTTACCTGGTTTCTTGTGATAGTTGCTACTGCTTTTTCTTCAATCCACTTAGTGAAGTAATCTATAGCCACAATGAGAAATTTCAGTCCCCCTGCTGCAACAGAGAAGGGGCCTGCAATGTCGATACCCCATTTATAGAATGGCCATGGTGAAGTGATAGAGGTTAGCTCTTGTTGTGGTTGGCACGGGATGGGTCTATGGACCTGGCAGTCGCTACATTTCTTTATCATGTCCCACGCATCGCGATGCATAGTAGGCCAATAGTATCCTGACCGCAAGGCTCGTGCTACAATGGACCGTGGTCCTGAATGCATACTGCATGAACCGGCGTGGATTTCTCAGAGTACGTAATCTGCCTGGAGAGGTCCAATGCACCGAAGCCATGGTTGTAGTAATGAGCACCGATAGAGGACACCATCTCGAAGTTCGAACCTCTGCGCTGTGCGTCGTATCCGTCGAGCGTCCTTCTGCTCATGGGGTAATATACCCTTGCTTATAAATTCGATGATAGGTGTCATCCACGTAGGATCCTACTCTTCTATCACCGTGGATATCTCCATTTCCGAGATGGATTTGTTCTTCAAGGTCTCCACCAATATTTGTTTTGACAGGTGCGCAAAGCTTGTAGATGCGATTTTGCTTAGTGCATATGCTTTTCTATTTTCTCCTCTAGGAATTTGTTTAATGGTGAACCTGTCAAAATTTTGGATTAGGGATTTGGTCTTGTCGAGGTATTAGACCATGTTATCCTCTTTAGCCACATATTCGCCCAACACATGATTGGCTACTAATCGGGAATCGACATTTGCTTCTAGGTTGCGTACACCCATTCGAGTTGCAATGCGTAATCCAGCAATTAGGGATTCATATTCTGCCTCATTGTTCGTGGTTGTGAATTCAAAACGCAGTGCGTAACTAAGTTCCATTCCTTCTGGGCTGGTGAGGATAAGGCCTGCGCCTGACCCATCCATGCACGAAGATCTGTCCGTGAATAGAACCCATGGTTCCTGTAGTTCTACCTCGCTTCTTGAAGGTGGAGCATCAGTATCTGGTTTCTCAATGATGAAGTCGGCTAGTATCTGCCCCTTAATCGCAATGCGTGGTCTATAAGAGATGTTATGCTCGCTTAGTAACACACTACATTTTTGTAGCCGCCCCGATGCGTCAGGTTTAGAGATAACTTGCTTGATAGGTTGGTTCGTGATCACTGCTATTGGGTGTGCTTGAAAGTATCTGCGCAGTCTTTTAGCTGCAAATACTAAAGCTAGGACCAGCTTTTCCATTGCGGTATAGTTAATCTATGTCTTCTTGAGTGCTTTACTTACAAAGTATACTGGTGTTTGTATGGAGTTCCTATCTGTCAATAGCATCGCGCTGACTGCTCCATGAGTTGCAGACAAGTACATAATCAATTCTTCCCCTGGTCGAGGTGCGACTAGTGTGGGAACACTACAAGAAAAGTGGCTTTTTAGGACCCCCGTAAGCGTCATAAAATGGTACTTTTTAGGACCTTTCATTTAATAGGACCAAGGATGAAAGCGTTTCATGTAAGGCGGTTGTAATAGGTCCAAAGCGTCCTAACCCTTATGAAACCAATTTTATGGTCGTATTATATGTCTATGAACAACACAAATAGCGTCCTAATAAAACCATATTAGGACACTTTTACATTATTTTAACATGTGATTACCTACTTTTAATCTTTTGAGACACATAAAAATGTCCTTAAAAGTATTGTTAGGACGCTTATGATGTAACATCATAGCTATTTTAGCAACCAAGAAAAGGGTCCTAGTAACTCAAATAAGATTATGATACCAATTTTATGGTCTCATAATAGGTCTATAAACAACCCAAATAACGTCCTAATAAAAACATATTAGGACACTTTTACAATGTTCTAACATGTGATAACCTACTTTTAATCTTTTGATACACATACAAGCGTACTTAAAAGATAATTGTTAGAACGCTTATCGTATAACATTATAGCTACTTTAGCACCAAAAAAAGGGTTCTAATATCTCAAAGAAGATTATGAAACCAATTCTTTGGTCGTATAAAATATCTATTAACAACCTAAATAACGTCCTAATAACAGCATATTAGGACACTTTTACAATGTTAAGCGTCCTTAAAAGTTAATTGTTAGGACGGTTAATAAGTTTAATAGGACAATTTCAAAGTCCTGACAAGTCATATGATAGGACGCTATTTTCAGCATGCACACTCTATTATTACGATATGAATAAAACATCAACTAATTATTAATAAAATAAAACGAAATTGTATTTCAAATAAGCAATTGTCATAACAAAAGCACTAAACATAAATAAGGTAGACACTATCCAACATAAAGTCTTGTAACATTAAACAATAAATTAAAGAAACAAGAAGCTTAGTCCAGGGTCATTATGCATCCTTTCTCAATCCTCACGGACCACCAACAAATAAACACCCATGTATAAGCATTAAGCTCCATGTTAGTAAAAACATATAAAGATGATGAGCGGCGGCAACTATTATTTATACTACAAGTATATGTTTCTGAAGACTGGTTAACCTGAATACGTACTGACTGCATGACACTGTGATAGCCATAAGTCTATCTGTTCTATCATCTGTTGTCGTACTTTGTTAACCGCATCAAGTGAGCTGCAGTTTTTAGAGCTCCCTGCAATATATATTGTCATACCTGGTCACATTTTATCCAATATTGTCAATTTTAGCGACCTATAGTTTTTTGTTTAAAAAATTACTAACCTTCAAGGACCAATGGAGACTGTGGGCATCCTCTCATATCAGTTCCATGACCACAATTATTACAAGTGATAATATATGATGGCACTACAGATAAAGTCATAAAACAATACAGGTTTTAGTGGTAGTAACTGTTGATATAAATAATGCCTAAAAACATTATTAACATATATCGATATCTCTATGTTTTGATAATCACAAAACGCAAACTCATTAAACTACAAATTATGACGTAAACAAGTATTTAGTCGTAAATATTTGCTTTAGCATCCATATCACTTAAGGTATGAATAAACAAAGTGTCTAATGCATTTTATGATCAAAGGAATTTTTATTTTTACAAACCTTACATTTTATTAAAGTGGGACAAACATTTTTAAACTTATACAAAACATTTTTGTATTTATAAGAAAATGTTTTATTCAAAATAAATATTTTGAATTCAAATTTCAACCCAAAAAACGGCTAGATTCTTCAGGAAAAACCTCCCCCACAAAAAGACAAAAAAATCTGAAGAAAAAATATTTTTTGCTAGGCGGCCCCCTTAATTATATTAGGCGGTCCCCTTAATTATTAAGGTGACCGGCACCCAATTAAGAGGACCGGCCACGCTCCAGAACAATAATTTTTTCCTTATAAATACTGGTTCATCCCACAGAATTTTCTCACCTTTTGCACCCCAAAACTTTCTGTTCTAGATCTCATTTCTATTCTCTAAATCCTTTGATCATAAATACATTATCCTTTGTTTCAAAGTGATTCTTACTTCATCCTCTCAAGTGCAAGAGAAGAATACTTCTATCCCCCAAGACAAGAAGTATTACAACTTGTTGTGATCTCCACATCCAAGTTGTTGGTGCATCATCAAGATTATTTACATATTCTTAGTGAAGATTGTTGTGAATATTTGTTTGTAGATAGTTGTGCTAGATATAGATTGTGTGATTAGTTAGTAGCTTGGTGTGAAGAAGAAAAGTTAGGAGCTAGATTGGTGTGAAAAAGATAGGTGTGGAGTAGTTAGTTGTGAAGTAGATTGATTTGAAGAAGGTGTGTAGAAGTTGTGACTTAGGTGTGAAGAAGTTGTGGTGTGAATATTGGTGTGTAGATTGGTGTGTAAATTGGTGTGTAAATCGGTGTGTAAATTGGTGTGTAAGGTTTTCTCCGCCATAAGGGAGCTTGTTGATATTGTGAAGAAAACTCTCGAGTAGGTGACTCGGGGAGTGGAGTAGGGCAAGGAAGGTGTCCTTGTAGCCGAACCACTATAAATGCTTTGTCTCCCGGTTTGATCTTTCCATCTCTTACTTATTTTCTTGCTTATATTGTTATTACTTTCGTAGACGTAAAAGTATATATATAGTTGCTCATATAGTGCTAGTGTTAATTTCACTTAAAGATCAAACAAAAGTTTCATCCACAAAACTAAGTCTTTACAATCAAACTAGAAAGACAACATACATATAATTGATCATTTCGATCAAGTATAGTTTTCATACAAAATATAACTAAGGATTATAGAATAAACGATTACGTAATTATCTATCGTATATAGATATAATTGTTTATATTATGCATGTGTTGATTTCACATACTTAGCTTACATTATTATTATTATTCATACTTAGATATACTCGTTCATATTGTTCAAGATTTGAGTTCACATAAGATTGAATCAAAGTTTTAAAAGCAAACAAGGTTTTAAAACTAAACTAAGTTTTCATAATAAAATTAAGAAGACGTAAAACTATTCAACCCCCCCTTCTAGTTTTCCACAATTGGTATCAGGAGCCACGTCAAGCGAGATTTTTAAATATATTGTATTTTAAAACTTGCAACGATCTATGGAATCTGAAAAATATTTAGAAGGGCAATCTATGCAAAGACCACCACTATTTGAAAGTGATGGATTTTTATATTGGAAAAATAGATTCGAAACTTATGTGAAATCGAAAGATCTTGATCTTTGGCATGTCATTACCTTTGGTGATTTTCCCCCCATTCAATATAATTTTGAAACTAAAAAGGATGAAATTGTATCTTTTGAAAAACAAAATGATGATTTGAAAAAGAAACTAGCAAAAAATAATGAGGCTAAAATGGTTATTTATAATGTGTTACCACGCAAAGAATATGAAAGAATTTTTATGTGTAAAACCGCAAAAGAAATTTGGGATTCTTTATTAATTACTCACCAAGGTAATAGCCAAGTCAAAGATAATAAAATACATCTTCTTGTTCAACAATATGAACAATTTATGATTCCGAAAGACGAATCAATAGATAATGCATTTGCTAGGTTTAACACTATCATCACAAGTTTAAAAGCACTTGATGAGAATTTTTCTAGTAAGAATTTTGTTAGGAAATTTCTTAGGGCTCTTCATCCAAAATGGCGAGCTAAAGTTACGGCTATTGAAGAATCAAGGAATTTGTCAACTCTACAACTTGACGAATTGATCGGTAACTTAAAGGTCTACGAAGAAATAATAAAGAAAGACTCCGAGATGGTCAAAGGAAAAAGGGAGCAAAGCAAATGAATTGCGTTGAAAGCTAAAAAGGACTCTAGTGACGAAAAATGCTCAACCTCCAAAAGTGACGATGAAGAGTATGCTATGGCCGTACAAGACTTCAAGAAATTCTTCAAAAGACAAAGAAGATACGTTAGGCAACCATATAATGAAAGGAAGTGTTTTAAATGTGGTGATCCAAATCATCTCATCGCAAAGTGTCCAATGATGTCAAGAGATCAAAATCAAAAAGCGTTCATTGGAGGTGCTTGGAGTGATAGCGATGAGGACAAGAAAGAAATCACAAATGAGGAGAAATGTCTTATAGCTAAGACATCAAGCGAGGTACGTTCCAAAACCAAATACTTTAGTGACGAAAATTTATCATTAGACGAAAAAGACCTAGATAGTGAATATAATAGGTTATGCAAATTAGGTCAAAAAGTTATAGCTAAAAATAAGTCACTAAAACTTATTAATAATCTATTAGAAAATGAAGTACTCGAATTAAAAATTAGACTACAACATTTGGAAAAAGGAAAAGAAGTTTTTATAGAATGTAAAACATGCATAGAGGTTAAAAATGAAAACGAAAAACTTAAAAATGAAATTTTCAAACTTGACAAGTTTAAAAATTGTAGTAACCCACTTAAGAAAATAATAAGTGTTCAAGAAACTTCGGGAGATAAAACCGGTCTAGGATTAACTTCAACTAATGTTTCAACTAGTGAAAATAAAAGTATAAAGGTTGAATGTGAATCTAGTAAACAAAAATCATTAGAATCAAATCCTAAGTATATACTTACAAAAGATAGAAAAATACCCATTTCGAATGATGAAAAAGTAAAAACTTTTTATAAACCATCCTTAAAGACCGAAGTAGGATCCTCTAAACCTAAATTAAGATCTAAAACTCCACCACCAAGAAAACCTAACAATCATCATCCAAGATCTAAAACACCTCAACCTAGAAGAAATCAAAATAGACAATATTACAATAACACTAGAAATCAAATGTGGAATTGTCAACCAAGTTACAATCCTTGGGAAATATTACCACCATACATGCATCCTAGCCAAATGTTAAATATGTTTGGACCAAACAACTTTGGACCAATGAGACAATGGGGACCAAGTTGCTAAGTTGTCAATCTTGAAAGAAGTTGGAATATCATCTACAAATGACGTCTATAAGTCAACATGGTCACTTGAAGTGCTTGAAGATATTCCATTGAAGACTAAAAGGTACGCGTTTCTTTTAAGTTCATCACTATAATTTGCATGCTTAGATAAATGATTAGTTAGATTAATGCTTAGTACATAATTGCTTATATTCTTATAACCTAGAAACATTATTGGTTGACTTTCCTAGGAATAAGATAAAATTGGTCATCGCCGAACAAAATAGAAAATGGAAATCTTCTATATCCACTATTAGCAAACTCATGGTGAAGAAGTGAATTGAGTTAAGTGGATCAATCGTTAATATAGAAGTAGGATTAGATCCCTCGCGTAAGAAAACTATGGATGAAACAAGCTCTCATAGACTATGGCATTAAGTTAGATAAGCGTGCGAAAACAAAGGAACTATAGATGTTAGGTTTTACCCCATTCAACACTCTCGCATTTAACATATAAATTATCGTCTTCATTTCCTTTAGGATCATAGGATATGTAGAAACGATAGCATGAGATAATAATAGACTTAACCAATCCTCTTGAGCATGAGATCTTTAATAAACATTTTTTTTTCTTTTGATTTATGATATTTGTTGTCAAAAATCTAATATCTCTAAAAATATGCAAAAACCTCACATTTTGGAAAATAGTTTTTCAAATAACTATCCCACTTCTAAATAACATGTTTTCACTATCAATATCCACAATTTTGTTTTGATCAAAACTAAAGATTGGGAAAATATTCTTTACCGTTCATTCACACATTTTGAAGTAAAAACCCAATCTATTTTATTCAAATAACTCTCACATCTAAGTGAAAACTTACTTTCAAACATTGTTGAATAATGCTAAAAACGTCTCTTTTAAAATCATGTATGGTGATCTCATATTTGTCATCTATATTTATATAAATGACACTTATAAGTGAACTAAATCAGATCAAGAGGACCATGGTTTGTTCATTAAGACTTTGTTTGTAACAAGTCTAGAAATCCATGCTATCATAACTACCCACTTAATGCACATTGATACACATTAGGATTAATTCTCCTAGTTATGTAGTTATGAAATACTTGATGTTGCTTGTTGTTTCCTAGCACTTATATTTTACTTGCTTGATGAGTATGTTTGCATGCTAGATGAAATTGCTTGTTTACTTAATCTCTTTGATTAACATGCTTTGGCTACATAATTGCCTACATAATTAGTATATGCTTAATTGCCTCAAAGAGTTGGACTTGTTTGAAACCAAAAACACAACCTTTCTGCAATTCACTACCAAAAACCCTTTTCTGGCAATCTGGGAATCACCAGATGGGCGGCCCCCTTAAATCATAAGGCGGCCCCCTTAATTATTAAGGGGACCGGCCATCTGATGGTCGAAGGTGTTGTTTCCTTTTTCTATTTTTTAGCCCATTTCATCCTACACTTCCAAAAATTCACAAACCTATTCTATCCAAAACCTTCTATCAAAGTTTATCCATTCTTGATCCTACCAATCCTACATTATAAACACTCTCATTCCTATCAATCTCCACTCATCTCATCATCTCCTCTCCCATTAAACCAAAACCACCAAGAAACTTGTTTGGAGAAGAAAGCCTAACTTCCTTTATTGTCAAACATCCAACACCAAATTCCTCCTATGTTGTCAAACATTACTTACCTAACACCTCACTCTCCTTCTCACCAACATTACATATCAAAAACCTTTACTCACCCATATCCTTCTATATTACACTCAAACCTCATAATCTTTTCACAACTCAAGCGATGTTGTTCGTAATCAACCAACACCTAAACCTCACTCTCACACAAATCATCCATTTAACAACAAATCATCCATTCGTGCTTCGACTAATGCTCCTTCTTATGATGAGCATGCACAATCCCAACCTCATTACCAACACTTTACATGTTGCTCATTTAACAAAAACACCATCTACTCATGAAGCATCTCTTCCACCCATATCATGTTTTCATGATTACCCAAGCTCAAACATGTCTCCACCACCAAGAGTATCACCATCACATCCTACAACTTCACATGCCATTCTTATGTTGCATGTTCAAACCCTCACCCAAGACAACTATCATGCTCCACCACCATCACCTTCCTCCGAACACTTGAAGTTCGTTGAGGTGCTAAAAGAAGCCCATGAGCTTAGTGCTCTTTTAGCCTTACATCTTGCTCAATGCAATTTGGATCCACCTTCATCTAGATCACCCTCATCATCACACAACATAAATCAACTTGAGAAGCATGTCAACAATTGACCTTGTTGCATCTTTCTCCTAAAAACCATTGCATTCAATAAACACTTCACTTGGATTGAATATCTTCTCACTAGATTACATCCAATACCCTCACTTGAACAACATCCAAAACCTTAATCAACCTCTTCCGCTACAAACTCTCCACCACCAAACTCTCCAACATTCATGACCCAAACATATACCTCCATTAATCCAACAACCTTACCCTAACTCAACCATCTTCATTCCAAACACTCCATCATCAACCATCTAAGCATACTATATGCATATGATTTTCACTTTCAAATACGAATCAACCAACCTTTTGTTACAAGCAAGTCCGATGGCTCTCTTTGGCAAATTAGGATCTTTAACATAATCACTTTGAATTAATTGTTATGCATCCTTAATATTTGTTTGCTATGCTTGTTATTCGTATATTGCATATTCTTCTATATATGCTTGTGCTTCTACTATTTTTCTTGCGAGCATTCCATATCTCGATTCCTTGGTGCCGTCGAACGAGGGGGAGCACACATCAAGGGGGAGCTTTCATCCCGTTTAACTTCATTTATGAAGCTAGCCGGCATAACCTTTTTGATTCTACAAAAAGGGAGAGAAGTGAATATAAACTCACTAAATACATGTCTAAAAATTAATTTTTAGACTTGATGAGTTTAGGTTTTGTAATAATCAAAAAGGGGGAGATTGTTGATATAAATAATGCCTAAAAACATTATTAACATATATCGATATCTCAATGTTTTGATAATCACAAAACGCAAACTCATTAAACTACAAATTATGACGTAAACAAGTATTTAGTCGTAAATATTTGCTTTAGCATCCATATCACTTAAGGTATGAATAAACAAAGTGTCTAATGCATTTTATGATCAAAGGAATTTTTATTTTTACAAACCTTACATTTTATTAAAGTGGGACAAACATTTTTAAACTTATACAAAACATTTTTGTATTTATAAGAAATGTTTTATTCAAAATAAATATTTTGAATTCAAATTTCAACCCAAAAAACGGCTAGATTCTTCAGGAAAAACCTCCCCTACAAAAAGACAAAAAAATCTGAAGAAAAAATATTTTTTGCTAGGCGGCCCCCTTAATTATACTAGGCGGTCCCCTTAATTATTAAGGGGACCGGCCACGCTCCAGAACAGTAATTTTTTCTTTATAAATACTGGTTCATCCCACAGAATTTTCTCACCTTTTGCACCCCAAAACTTTCTGTTCTAGATCTCATTTCTATTCTCCAAATCCTTTGATCATAAATACATTATCCTTTGTTTCAAAATGATTCTTACTTCATCCTCTCAAGTGCAAGAGAAGAATACTTTTATCCCCCAAGACAAGAAGTATTACAACTTGTTGTGATCTCCACATCCAAGTTGTTGGTGCATCATCAAGATTATTTACATATTCTTAGTGAAGATTGTTGTGAATATTTGTTTGTAGATAGTTGTGCTAGATATAGATTGTTTGATTAGTTAGTAGCTTGGTGTGAAGAAGAAAAGTTAGGAGCTAGATTGGTGTGAAGAAGATAGATGTGGAGTAGTTAGTTGTGAAGTAGATTGATTTGAAGAAGGTGTGTAGAAGTTGTGACTTAGGTGTGAAGAAGTTGTGGTGTGAATATTGGTGTGTAGATTGGTGTGTAAATTGGTGTGTAAATCGGTGTGTAAATTGGTGTGTAAGGTTTTCTCCGCCATAAGGGAGCTTGTTGATATAGTGAAGAAAACTCTCGAGTAGGTGACTCGGGGAGTGGAGTAGGGCAAGGAAGGTGTCCTTGTAGCCGAACCACTATAAATGCTTTGTCTCCCGGTTTGATCTTTCCATCTCTTACTTATTTTCTTGCTTATATTGTTATTACTTTCGTAGACGTAAAAGTATATATATAGTTGCTCATATAGTGCTAGTGTTAATTTCACTTAAAGATCAAACAAAAGTTTCATCCACAAAACTAAGTCTTTACAATCAAACTAGAAAGACAACATACATATAATTGATCATTTCGATCAAGTATAGTTTTCATACAAAATATAACTAAGGATTATAGAATAAACGATTACGTAATTATCTATCGTATATAGATATAATTGTTTATATTATGCATGTGTTGATTTCACATACTTAGCTTACATTATTATTATTCTTCATACTTAGATATACTTGTTCATATTGTTCAAGATTTGAGTTCACATAAGATTGAATCAAAGTTTTAAAAGCAAACAAGGTTTTAAAACTAAACTAAGTTTTCATAATAAAATTAAGAAGACGTAAAACTATTCAACCCCCCCCCCCTTCTAGTTTTCCATAGTAACATTTAAAGAAAAGAAGTAAAAAATTGAAAAGATAATTTCTGCCAAGAGATTAGGGTGGAGACCGGAGACTTACTATTTGCAGATCTTGTGATCCATTAAACAATCTTCTTATGATCCATTAAACAATCTTTGAACCTGCATGAAGATATTGCGACATTAGATTTCAATCGATGATCATTTACATTATATCATATGATAAGCAACGACTAAGCACATAATAATTACTTAAATTTCCTTTTTTGCCTTTTTTAATATGCGATAATAATAAATGGTGCACACACACAACAGATATGTGTGCCCATCTATCCCATAAAAATAGAGATAATTACTTCGTAGATCAACCATATGAGTTTACTACTAATCAAATGTCTACACTACCCTTCAATGATGGAAATAGATGATTCTTGTGGGCCAAAACAAGGTCATTAGAAAATAGTAATGAAGACAATTGACGATAAACAAATATACTCCATTTAGCTTAACAACCTACCAAAACTAAACAACGCCATTAAAAGTGTGACATTTTGAAATTAGAGGTATCAAGTATAATGGTATAAAAATGGACCCAAAAGATGTATTTTATCAATAGCGGGTTATAAAAAAATTAGCAAAAAAGAAATGGATCAAGCATATTAAACGGGTCGAAAGTTGTAATGAATGATTACAACCTCCTAAAACGTGTTATCTATTCTATCATAATTAGTATTTTGTAATCATATTTTAGTTACAATTTACAGAAAAAAAAAGTGTTGGTAGGTCAAACCAACCCCCTCGACCTGCCCATTTTGCCACCACTACTTGCAATTTAGATGGAACAGTGAGTAAATTAGTAATGTATATACCAGCAATGTCGGTGCCCCCGTAGTACAAATTAGTAGCATCAACAACCAGATATACACCCTCTCCAAACACATTTTTGCATAGATCAAGATGGTACCTATCACAATCAAATCTTAAAAATTAACAGACCAATGGCTATGTGGTAACACTCAGATTAAAATACCAATTCATGAAAAAGCAAGAAATAATAAAGAGAATATGAATGTGATCTATATGCATGCCATGTGAAATTTTGAAGAGTGGATGCTATCGTTTGCAGGTGCAACTTCGAAGTAAGCAACTTCGGTACAAACTTTGAACCACCATAACCGATCACCACTCGAGTCACTGAGGGTGGTCCGTTTTAGACTTTATTGGTTATATGTTTGAACTTCCGCTCCAAAACTTCCAACATAATATTCCTTTATGTAATTTGCATAAGCATTCTGTATCAACATTTTTATTATTAATCAAAGATTATAGCAGAAATAAACTCTAGAAACAAGAATTTACAATAGACTTTGGATTACTACTAGATCAGCTCCTGCCTTCTTAGCCTCGGTCATAGGAGTACAAAGTTTATGAGGATTACCATATTGAAACTGCAAAGCTTCAGATATCATGTCAGCTATGGCAAAAGATTATACTCCCTCCGTCCCTTATTAAATGTCATGTTTGAATTTTCAAAGTCTTTCTTTCTCAACTTTGACCTTAAATAATTTTGTTTGTGTAATATAATATTTGATACAAAATATATGAATGAATTAGGTTTTAAATGTATTTTCATTGCGTATAATTTTTATCAAATACTATATAACACAAGTAAAAATATTCAAGGTCAAAGTTAATAAATAAAGACTTAAAAAGTCAAACATAGACATTTAATAAGGGACGGAGGGAGTATATACCGATTAATGAAAACACAGATAGCAAAAAAACTTACAGCTATAGCTGCAGCATCCGCTAGAAAATGCAAGAAGCCGCCATCTATTTTTAGCTGCAAGGATATTTCATTGAATCAAACATAACAGTGGTTCATCTGATGTACCTAAGAAAACTATTGAACAGCTCCCTCCATGCCAAAATAAAAGTTGTAGTGGCTATATCACCTATAATGTTCAATCATCTCCACTATAAGGTCATCACATTCCAAACTAACACGACCTACGGGTCAATATCTTACCGAGAGTAAAACAAATCCAAACACTCTCTCGGCTAGTCTATCGAGTCAAACCAAAACCAAAACCAAATGAGTTCACAAGATAAGCCACAAGTCTTAAAATATAGTCACAAATAATCTAAAATAATCAATCCCATGTAGTCTCGCCCCAACCAAACAAGGCCAAAAATCAAAAAGACGAATCCAAATCCACGCATACCGAGATCGTAAACTCTTGGCTAATCAAGAAGAATACCAAACTTGTGATACTGAATATCAAATTCCTAGTTCAACTGATGGTAATCATACCATAGGATAAGTAACTATGAACTTGCATAACCAAATGATAATTCAAATAACAAATACAAGAGAATACTCTATTATCAGAATAGCAAACTCCTACGTTGTACTTTCCAAATAATGAAATAAGCGTATAGAGTATTCACGTATAAATGCCAAAAACTCAATACAACATAAAATATGATTGGTAAAGAAGGCTTTCATGTTCTGTCCAGTCAACTATATTTCCATACCTCATGTCATGTTCTCTGATATCAATAAAAAAAATGGCAATTAGAGATGAAATGCCAACAATAATCTAATTTACATGACTAACATTTGTAAATATAAAGAATACGCACACCATAACTTGATTAATTTCTAAATAAAATACAAAATTAAACCCTATGTTACCGTTAGATCCCTAATTACAAACAAACTAAAATTTCAATTAAAACTTATAATTATAAATAAATAAAAATGCAAACCTTGAAAAAAATAAACCAGTGATTGGTATCGGAGGTGTTAAAATCCGGACTAAACAACCCTTTAATTTAACCCATCAACACCTCGAATTAATGATTACATGGATGTTAGAGCAGAATTGTATACTCGATTGTTAAAAAAAAATTGAACACAAATCGTCGTCCACTGGGAATAAGTAAAAAGTGATCTAGGGTTCATGTGTATGTGGGTCTAGTAAGTGAAAAGAAGAAAAGAAACCCAAGTGAAAAAATGTGGGAGAAATCCTGCTCTGCTTAAATGAAAAATTAAACAAATAAAAAACGTGACTCTGTTGTGTGATTAGGGTGCTAAAATAACATACCCGAACCCGACTTTATTTGAACTCGGGTCGGGTCGGGTCCGTATTTGCGTCAACCCGAATATGCGTAAAATGATTAAAAAAATGGCCAAATTCAATTATTTTTTACATACATAATTTATAAAAATATATCAAAAAATAAGAAAATAAAATCCTTAAATTGGGTCGACTCGAACCTGAGTTAGCCAAATCTTTTCAACCCGATACCTGACCCGATTTAGTATTTGGGTTGACCCGAATAAAAAATTTGACCCGAGTAACCTGACCCAAATTGGTTTAATCGGGTTCAGGCCCAGTTAAAGACTCGCCCTACCACGTAACCTGAATATAGATATAGATAACTTCAATCATTTGTTTATCCGGTTTTTTACATAATATATGAATATTTGTAACTTGACCTTAAAGGAAAATAATGTTTATTTAACAACTCCTTAGTAACGCCGTTACAACTAAGTCGATGCAAAACGAAACCCTGATAGGTAGTGAGTTGACGATGTCACAATCCCTTACTAACGCCGTCAAAACCAGAAATCTATAAATATAAATGCATTTTTTTTTCATTATTTAGTGTGCAACTTTGGAGGAACTTTTACCACCAAACCATAGTCAGTTTTTAGCGGCTTTTTAGGTCTTTTTTGCCATTGAAGAACTTATGTATTCTTAAGATAAGTTATTTAATCAATCATTCATTCATGTTTATGTGTTATTGCTTGATTTATTTAATTGCTTCTCTTATTATTACTATGTTAGGCTAAATCAACTAGTGTTTGCTTAGGATCATATGAAACCTAGTTGTTAATTGATGCGGGATTTGCAAGACCTCGCAAAAAGTTTTACTTCTCAAGGGATCTTGAAAAGTTTGCAATCCTCCAGGTAGTGTACCTGATCGTTGTAGTGTAGTATAGGTAAATCTGGGGGATTGATCGTTCTTTATGGGAATAGTATCGTTAGGTTGAAGTGTATGTCGAGATAAGTCTAGAGGTGAGGGGTGATTCTTTTCGTGTTTTCATATTTTTATTAAATCAAGTCAAATCTCGGTTTTGAAATAGTGGGCGGAATTAGTTGCTAACCAACTAACCAAAAAACTATTTATAAAACTAAAAACACGAAAAAGTAAATTGTGGTGAAAACTCTTATGGTGGACAAGCGTGTTTACATAGATTTATTACTCCCTAGTTATCTCATACTGATTTGTTGAATTGCCATATTCTTGTTTTAGTTGAAGCGTTGTATTCCTTAATATTGGTCGTGGAGAGGTGCCGAAGTCCCTAATTCTATGAATCTTAGTCTCCCCCAAATCTCTTAAAGTCTATTAAGTTACCTAGGATCAACAAGCCGCAACTCACACAATAAATACAACGAGAAAAACAAATAGTGCACTTTCTAAGACGTTCAAACGTTATTTTAGTTTATACGCAACCTCCACCAATACCCAAGTCTTGCCTATGCTACACTATAACAATTAGGTACTCTGCATAGGAGAATTATAAAACTTAATGCGTTTACAACACTTTGCATCATGGATATAAAAATTTGTTCAATATCCGGAGGTAAAACCTACATTTGATCATTCTTCATCATTTGCCATGATTGTTACCCTTGCGATTTGAGTGATTGTCATCACCTATGATCGCGGATCATAATTCATCGATAGCGGTGGACATACTCACAAATTTTGATGCTAGATCATTGTTCGCACGATAAATTTAAACGAGTGTATTTTTCTTATTATTGTTTACACAACTAAGTCATTCAATGAACCTATAAATGACAAATTCTAAAATAACAACTTATACAAACAATGTAAACTTTTTAAAAATAAAGAATACAAAAATACACGATTTATAATTTGAATGGAAACTTTTTAATAGAAATGAAAACTTTTTAGTAAGACACGGTTTTTAATTTCTAAGCATTGCTACATGGTTTATCAATTTTGAATGTAAGATTTTTTATCACATGAAAAATAAATAATTGAAAAAATTGACTACAAATTGAACCCATAATTGTTTCATTAAAAGTCACACCAAAATCACAAGTTCGAAAATATAATTATTTGCCGTTATATTTCGTCGATTTACGCGAGTATTCGTATATCTATACTATATTATAATGCATTTGAGACTATTGTATAATTAAAAAGGCTTAAAATTCAGACTTTTTTCTTGCTTATTATGGAAAGATTTCAAAATTAATTAGTTAGGAAGCAAGTTGTTTAGGAAGCGGTTGATTTTTCAAACTAAAATTATTTGGCTTAACCATTTCTAATATCTCTACTTATAAAACATGAAGACAACTAAACGTGTAACCAAATAACGCAAAATATAATCACACGGTACCCGCCGCCGCATTACGCGGGTACCGTTCTAGTCTTTATAATGTATCTAATCTCAAATTTCTTATAGCCAAAATGTGCAATTCCTAAAATTTTAGAATGCCCGCTCTGTTCTCCCGCCTACTTTTTCCCCCAAAATTAAAATCATCCCTCTCTTTCTTTCACTTTTGTTTGCTATCTCAGTTAGTCACTTTTCTTCTCCCGCCTCACTCCCACTCTCCCATCTCAGTCCACTACGCCACCATAAACACTAGAACACCTTGTTGCTCTCACACGATATCCAACATAACTTATCTTCTTTGCTGAAAACGCAACCACTCCTCTATCTTGGGTAACTCTTCTTAATTAGTTGAAGTATCTATAATTGCTATGTAAAGATCTAAACTTATGTTGTCACGTGGGTACTGTTTTTGACTATCCATGGCTAATTTTGACTTTTTTGTGTCTGATTTTGACTATAGGGATTGACTTATTGACTTTGACTTAATGGTTCAATTGATCTATGTTGTAAGTGTGTTATTTATGTTCATGGTTATATCCCTTTGAGTATGGTTTGGCTAGTAACAGATGGTGGAAATATGGATAGTCACATAAACATTATACTTGGCATTTTTATTTTTGGAGTCTTCTAAATAGTTGCTATTAAAAATGTTTACTGACATATGTAATTTGTCCAGGTTGTATATTGGACGTTCAAGGGGGTTTATTGAAAACATTTAGAAGCTCATAAGATCCATTTAAAGGTATGTTTACTAATATAAAATGATACTTACAATTAATACTTATTGGTGTTTATTCTTATTTTTTTAAAGGTATTTGTAATTGTAAGTTTTTGTTGCTGTAATTATTTTCATGCTTTTGAGTTATGAGTATGCCTATGTATTAGAAGATAATTTAGTTACATAAATGGTGAAAGTAGTCAAGTAGAAACAAATGTTGATACAATTTTAGGAATATTTTTTTCATATATATAAACATGTATATGTTTAGTTAGATAATCATATTTACATCATTGTGAAGCCATTTACTTACCTGTTAAGTAGTTATTAGCCACTTGCTTTATGTAATATCATAGTTACTGTTGTAGTGTTGTTACACTTATTAATTTGTTATGTGTTGGGTGTTTGGGATTGCTTATGTAAATAACTAGTCTGTGCGTTTCGCTATCAAAATTAAAAAAGCACATTTGAGTATTCCTACAAGATACATTAGGGGCCAAGAACGAAATGAGTCCTCACATTGTAAAAAGTATGCATAAACACTTGCTAATATCATAATATATATGTTAATTAAAACTAGAAATTTATAAGTCAGTGGTTAAATTGTATAAAGAACTCAACAATTAAGTATGACTTAGTGATTTGGTGCCATTTTGCTTTTGTTTATACAACATCTCATCTCAAGTAGGGATTCCTCAAGGAAAAGATGAATTCAGCTCCTCAAAGGAGGCCTACCGAAAATGAAAAGGAGAACACTAAGCGGGATGGACTTTTTTTTATATATGTTTTTACATGTTAAAATGTTAGCTTACATATGTAAAAGGAGTTGAAAAGGGTATGCCTTAATTGAATTGAATATTTGTTGTTTTAGGATAAAGAAGATGAAAATTGGTGGATGTATTTGTGATCGAGTAAGGTCCTTTTTACGATGTGGGTGTTGGCATCTGACTCATATAATGCACACTTGGTAACGAGGCAATAAGCAGATGTGAAGCTTGTTAACAGTGGCCAAGATTTATGCAGCATCCTCCTCACCCCCTCCAACTCCATCGTAAAATTTTTATTGCATTAGTGTTTAGTAGATGTTGCATTGATTATCTTTTTGTTTAATATTGGTACAATTTGCTGGAATTGACTACACTTTTAATTCGTTATATAATATTTTGATGTTTGTAAGATTATTGATATTAGTATAACTTTTGCATATACAAAAAAATTACGTTTTGTATATTGTATATTCTAGAAAATTTTTAAAAATGGTGCTGCTGCATTATTTAGAATGCTACATTTGTTGCAAGTCTACTCTTGCAAATCCGTTGCAAATTTTACCATTGCAAGTGTATTTTATCTGTTGCAAATCTGTTGTAAACGTATATGTTTGCAAATTTATGTGGTTGTATTTTTGTTGGCAATCAGTTGCAAATCTGAGTCGTTACAAAATGGTTGGAAATTTAAGCCATTACAAATCCGTTGCTAATTTCCAATGGATTTCTCTCTGTTAGAAA
Source organism: Artemisia argyi (assembly GCA_030686995.1). NCBI lineage: Eukaryota > Viridiplantae > Streptophyta > Magnoliopsida > Asterales > Asteraceae > Artemisia > Artemisia argyi. The sequence continues at coordinate 88,280,800 of CM060701.1, read as the reverse complement.
ATTGTCACAAATTATATTTGGCCGTTGCATTTCCGTTGCAAAATAAATTTCCATGGAGCATTAATGCTACAGTCGAAATCTATTGCAAATCCATTGCAATTAGTCAATTGCAACGGGTTTGCAACAGATTTCGACCGTCACATTTGCCCAGTTGTGTTGTAGTGGTAATACACGACCCAAAGAATAGGAGAGCTTAGAATCGGTTTCATAACTAGGATAGGAATTATTTTATAATATCATTTATTTAGTTTTGGTTATAATTCATATTATGTATTATTATTCATGAGATATAGTTTAATATTTCATACTTAAGGAAATTTCAAAATGGTGGAAAAATAATAGTTCGTATATTAACGAATTAAATACGTAGGTTAAAAATCAGAATGAAATGTTTTAGATTATTTAACGTCTTATAATGGTGTATCAATCTATGGGACCCAAGTGTCAAGTGTCATATTAAGTTATGTTTTAATAATATGTTTGCGAATAAGCGTTTTAAATAATCAATGTTTTATGACTTATGTATCAAGTGTCCTATTATGGTGTATTGTAATAAAAGCATAATGAATATGCGTCCTTTAAGGGTCCTATTAAGTTTTGTTATAATAAAACTTTTGCGAATAAACGTTCTAAAATACTGATATTTTTTGACTCAAAAATAAAAAGTCCTATTATGGTGTATGATAATAAAGCCATTATGCATAAGCGTCCTATAAAGGTTAACATTATAATAACCACGTCTTAAGGGTCCTATTAAGTTTTGTTATTAAGTTTTGTTATAATTAAACTTTTTCAAATGTCCTATTATGGTGTACGATAATAAAACCATTGTACATAAGCATCCTATAAAGGTTAACGTTATAATACCCACGTGTCAAAGGTCCTATTAAATTTTGCTATAATAAAACTTTTTGTGAATAAGCGTTTTAACTAACTGATGTCTTATGACTCAAAACTCAAGTGTCCTATTATGGTGTATTATAATACAACCATAATGAATAAACGTCTTATAAAGGTAATTTATTAAGATCCATATTTTAAGTGTCCTATTAAGTTATATGATAATAGGACCTCAAATCATCGACCATCCTATTATATACCTTTTTAGGACATCGCCTAAGTAGCAAATATTTGAAAAGGACCCTAAACGCTCAAATGTCCTATTAAACAGTTTTTTAGGACTCCATTATCATACCGTCCCACACAAAGGGTCCTAAAAAGCCACTTTTGTTGTAGTGGAAGCGCTGCTATATGTTGCTTAAGCTGTTGAAAAGCTTCTTCCGCTTCTGCAGTCCAACGAAAGTCTCCCTTTTTTGTACACTTCGTGAGTGTTTTAAAGAGAGGAAGTGACTTATCCACTGATTTGGACAATAATCGATTCAACCCAGCTAATTTTCCATTCAAGGACTGGACTTCTTTCAATGTGCGTGGTGAAGGGAGTTGGACGACAGCCTTTGTTTTTTCTGAGCAGGGCTTAATGCCATCAGGCTCTATCAAGTATCCGAGGAACATGCTTTCTATAGCGCCAAAAGTGCACTTCTTGGGATTTAACTTCATGTTGATCCTTCCCAGTGTTTTGAATGTTTCTTTAATGTCGTGTACCAACTCTTATTCGGTATGACTCTTTATGACAAGGTCGTCAACATAGACTTCCAGGTTGCGGCCCACTTGCTTCTCAAATGCATTGTCTACCAATCGCTGGTAGGTGGCTCCCGCATTCTTTAGGCCAAAGGGCATTTTTGTGTAACAGTAGACTCCCTGACTTATATGGAAGGCTGTTTTTTCCTTGTCTTCTTTAGCCATCTGAATTTGGTGGTACCCTTTGTATGCGTCTAGGAAGCATTTAAAGGGGTATCCGCACAAAGAGTCTATCTTCCAATCTATCTCTGGTAGTGGATAGTAGTCTTGTGGACATGCTTTGTTGAGAGCCAGTTACTGGATTGGAGAGCCAGTCATGGTAGTAGACCTCTCGCATGATGCCTGCGTTTACAAGCTTGTGTACGTCCTCTAAAATGGCTTTTGCGCGTTCTGGAGCGTGGCCGCACTTTTTCTGCCATATTGGAGGGTATCCTTGTCTGATTTTCAACTTGTGTTTTGCAATCGATCGTGGCACGCCTGTCATGTGCTTTGGTTCCCATGCGAAGATGTCTAGATTCTTTTGCAGGAGTGTGCACACGGCTGCTCTACCTTTGTCAGACAGCGATCCCCCAATCGATACCTCTTGCTCCGGGTAATCAGGATGAATTACGACCTTCAGGTTTGAAACTTTAGTTGTGTGTTGTTCTGGAATGCGCGCCGTCTCATTTGTAACCGTGTTGCATTCTTTAGGTGACACAGTGGTATTGTATAGGGTGACAATGCCTCCTTCTACTGGAATTTGAGCATCCCATGTGCTGTGGACGATACCGCGGGCATAGCCGATATTCCTGGTCTTCCAATAATGCCATTGTATGGTGAAGGAGATCTGATCACCATAATGTTTATCCAGGCTGCCGTGGAGTGTTGCTCATCACCAACGACCACAATTAATCTATTTGCCCCATGGGCCATATCTTTTCTCCTGTAAAGCCAGTCAGCAACGTCGTGGCCGGAATTAACTGACTTCGTATCTCAGGTCGCAACCTTTTGATGCAATATTCGTACATGATGTCTGCGGATGCCCCTCCATCGACATACATGCGGTGGATATCGTGACCCGCCGTATTTATCTCGATGGTGAGCGGTTCCACTCCTGCGTTGTCCGTGGCCAGAGTGGGGAAAGAGATTTCGTTCCCATAAGAAAACTTTTGGCTGACCTTTTTCCTGGTCTTTCACTGCCATGATTGTATCATGTAGATGGTGTCAGCCTTGTCTTTAGGTGTCTCTTTATTGCTCCCATTCTTCTATTTGTCTTTCCCCTCTTTGATGTTCTTGACGAGGTGATCCAATTGCCTTCCTTCACTAATTTATCACTAAGTTGGCGCAATTGAACACACTCGTTGGTGGTGTGGCCCTTTTGTCCATGATATTAGCAGTACCCATTTCCTACGCGCTAATCCTCTAGGAGCGCATTGGTGTAGGTTTCGGGAAGTTTGAACCTTCTTTCACAAATATCTCCCTTGGAGTCTTCGTTAGTGGAGTGTATTTCTCATTATCTCATCCGCTTCCCTGACTGCGGTAGTTTTTGTTACGGTTGCTACTCTGGTCATTGGATTGTCTCCTGGGCTATTCTTGTGACCTATAGTTTGAGTAACCTTTCTTGCTATCAGCAGCAACTGCTTCCCCTTGGATAAAGGACCTGGTGCGCTTCATCAGTTCATCAAAGGTTTGGGGAACCTTATCATTTAACCATCTGATAAGTTCTGGGTTATTGATCCCATTCATAAACCCTGAGATCTTTAGTATTTTCGGGCATGCCTTGACGTGTATGCATTCATCCTTATAGCACTCCACATAAGTGCTTGTGGATTCCCCTTGGCGCTGTTTTACCCTAGCAAGTTCGACAGGGTTCTTGGTGCTCTTCTTTCTTTGAGTGAAGTTCAAGCGAAACGCCTTTCGCAACTCTTCAAACCCGTCTATGCTTCTTCGTGGCAGCTTACTAAACCAGGTTCGCGCATTCCCCACCAATGTGGAGTTAAACATGTGGCACCACACAGGTTGTGGCCAATTTTCGATAGTAGTGGCTGATTCGAAAATTTTTAGGTGGTCATTAGGATCACCCGTCCCATCATTTGTTTTAACATTGGCGGGCATGTGTCGTCTCTTATCTTCTGAAAAATTGCTGATGCGCCGCGTGAATGCGTCAACCTTTTGGCGGCGCCAAGGAAGGGATATATCTTCGTCTTCCTCATCGCGATATCTTCTACTGGACTTCCAGTGTCCTATTTCTTTGTCCTCGTTGTCTGAGGAGTCACTTGAGGAAGAATTGACCTTTTGCGGCGCTTACGCCGTTTTTCCTCAGAATCCGAGCTTGAAGGGCTTTCACTTGGGGAGTGTTGTCGCCCAAGCCTATCATGAACTCTCCTACTATTAGACCTTGGAGGGCTTTCGCTTGGTGAGCGCTGTCGTCCAAGTCTATCCTGAATCCTGCGACTACCAAGCCTAGCGTGGACATTGGTACACCTTCCATCGTCTTCATGCTCCTCCGAGTACTGCGAATCAACTACTTCATCATCCACAGCTTTCCTTCCAACCCTAGTGAACACGAGAAGTCAGCGGTTATCCTTTTCGCACCTCTCCTTCCGATAGCGTGGTGGGGATGCTTCATACTCAGGGCTAAAGTTGATCCGTGCTTGCAGGCTCTGACTTGACCTTCTTTTCGCTTCTTCTTGCATAAGGGTAGCTAAGGTTTCGTAGTTTTGAGACACAAAATCACTTAGTGTTAATTCAGGCGCGGCTCCTTCTAGCGCGAGGATGTCTGTTTCCACATTAGGCCCCCTGTCTCGATTAGGCCCACATGGCAGCTCAATGGTGTCTGCGATGGGCACCGTTTGGTGGGGAGTGGTGAAGAGAGTGTGCTGTAGATCTTCCACGCTAGTGGTTGCCGTAGTGGCCTGGGTAGTCCATGTGGGCAGTTCTACTGTCGGAAAGATCAGACCTGGGTCTGATTCTTGGTGCCTGGGCGCATTGGTTGTTCCAGAGGCCTGCTTAGAGGTCGAATCACCTTGCTGTTTCTTCCCCTGAGGGTCGCCATGTGTTATCTTCAACTGTGGAGTCCGCTGGTTTGAGTTTCCATGCTTCGTCGTTCTAGTTCTTAGTGTAGGGTCCTACGGATGGCGCCACTTGTTGATACAAAAGTTGGGCGTTCCTTGTTTGGGTTCCTGTTCTCATAAATTGGATCTTAATGCTTGAGACCTGCGCACTAAGAAAACAAACAACACCGTTAGGCTTATCGTGGGATTGTCTCCCACGATTATCCTCCGGCATGAGAGTAAGTAATCGGTTTTAGGGTTATAGTGAAGAGTTAGGGTTTTTAGATGATACCTTAATGAGAGCCATGATATTCTTTATATAGACACGAAATCCTTGTTGGTTTCGTGTTCCTTACTCTTCGGCGTATCTCGCCTTATCCGGTCTATTGATCTTTATCCCATAAATAAAAGATCATTATCAAGACAATAAATACTATATTTTAGTTTGGGCTTTCGTGAGCCCAAATCATTATTATGATGGCCCATGCGTGATGGGCTTGAGCATTAGTAGTGTTCGTTGGTCGGGTTCGTGACCCGAGTGCGGACTATATGTCATCACTTACCACTACACTATACTACATCGGTCAGGTACACTTGCCTGGTGGGGATTGTAAGCTTCTCAAGATCCCTTGAGAAGTAAAACTTTTGCGTTGCAATCCACACGCATCAATTTCTCTTCTTGTTTGAAGGATTGATGCACTGAAGCGTACGTTCAGGGTCCTTTCTTTTGAAAAATGAGTGTTGATCTGTGATTTAATCAACATCCATAATGAGTAATGAAATTACCCGATTGTTTTACCAGATTTACTTGTACTCGTATTGACTACTACTTTGTTGACTTCTTTGACCTTATCGTCATCGTTATCACTCATGCTTGCCTTTCTTAGACAATGTCGTAGATTAGCAAATGTTTCCCGTAGCAAAGCTTTGGTGATGAAGTCGGCAATTTGGTAGTCAGTATTGACGAAGTACAATTCCACATTCCGTCTGTCTACATGTTCATTGATGAAATGGTATCTGACTGCTATGTGTTTTGTGCGAGAGTGCTGGATAGTGTTGCAAGAGATGGCAATGGCACTTTACGAATCACAATAAATTGAGATTTTATCGAAGAAGAAACCATAGACCGTCAATTGTGTCTTCATCCATAGCACTTGTGCACATCAACTGGACAGAGATAAGTATTCAGCTTCTGTAGTAGATAATGCAAGGTGATTCTGCTTTTTTGAAGACCAGCTGATTAACTTTTCCCATGAATAATAATAATACCCTGCACGAATTTCTCCAACCAATATTCATCGACCTAATAAATCCCTCAACAAGTATGCATCCTTGGAACGAATCCATCCAACCGATGTCAAAATGGTAGATAAATCCCTCAAAGAGTATATTATTTCTTCCCCCAATGAATTAGGTAGCCTCTGAAGTACTTTTGCACTAATTTGACAACCTGCATAATCTGCATCTAAAATAGACAATTATTTCTTCCCAAAATGATCCGTTTTTACATCAGTAATGTGTTTTTCTGTTGGCCTTGATTGGTAACGGGCACACATGTAGAAATCAAAATGAATATCAAGCTTAATAGATGTAAGATACATGAGTGAACCAATCATACTATGGTATCTTGTAGAATAAAATGGTTTACCTTGTTTATGTTCATCTAGTTTAGGCTTATGTAGCATTAGTATACTTAAAGATTTAGATTTTTCCATTTCAAAAATTTTCAAAATTTCCATCGTGTATTTGTTTAGATAAATTAAGATACCACGAGGAGTTTTGTTAATTTGTAGATCCAAAAAGAATTTTAACTCTTCCATCATGCTCATCTCAAATTTCTGTCGGATGACATTTTCAAAGTTTTTGCAAAATCTAGGATTTTTCAATCCAAAAATAATATCATCGACATAAATTTGGATTAGCATGATGTTGTCACCTTTTCTTTATATGAACAAAGTTTGGAACGATTGAACCTTTGACGAATTTGTGTTTGAGCAGATATTCTAACAACACCTTGTACCATGCCATTGAATCTTGCTTGAGTCCATAAACGGCATTGTCTTGGACATAAACGTCATCCGGGCTGTCTGGATCAAAAAAGCCTTCGGGTTGACTCACATACACCTCTCCATCTAACTCCCCAAACAAAACGACCATTTTCACATCCATTTGGTATATGGTAAAGATTTTTGAGTTGCATGAGCCAAAAATAAGCATTTTGCTTCGATCCTTGCTACTGGTGCAACTGATTCATTAAAGTCAATTCCTTTTTCATGTGTAACCTTTTGTAGCTCGGCGAGCCTTGTGGCGGATTACTTCCCCGTCATCATCTAACTTTTTCTTCAGAATCCATTTCAATGCAATTGTGAATATTCCAAGAGGCTAAGGAACCTTTCTCCAAATGTCATGGCGTATGAATCTATTAACTTCTTCTTGCATTGTGATAATCCATTCGGTATCTGCAAGTGCTTCTTTGACGTTGGTAGGTTCTTCTTGACTCAGGAATGAATTGTAGAAATAGTAATCTGGTGTAGCATTTCTTGCTTGAACGGGTTGAGAAGGATTTCCAATCATTTGTTATAAAGGGTGAACTTTAGTCAATCTTCTTTTGTACGGATATGGTTGGTAAAACATATGCATGTTTGAAGGATCAACATATCGCGTCTCAAAAGGTACACCGACCTCAGTTTTGGGAGTCGTGAATGGCTTTATGAACGGTTCCTCTTTATACGATGCATGAGTAATTTCTTGATCATCAACATTCTAGTTGGAAGGTTGGAGTGGTATTGTTTGAAGAAAGTTCTTGTTGAATCGAGATAATTGGAGAGGTATCTGGTACTGAATCTGCATCTTCATAAGTAGTTGTTGATGAACCGGATACTGGAGAAGGAATGTCTTCTTGAGGATTAACTTCGATTAACGGAGTTGCAGCGGATATTGTTGACATCTTCATCCTATTTCCTCCACTGGATTCATTGAATAAATTTTCAAACAAACCATCTAACTCTTCCTTTTGAGTCTCATTAAGCTTTAGTGTTGATGATGTAGGTATTGGTGCGAGTCCTGAACCGAGTTGTTCAAAAGTCATGAGATGACGACTAATTGAGTTTACTCCCCCTCAATTAGGCCATTCTGTTTAAAGAGCTTCTTCAAACACTTGTGAAGTTTCTAAATCGGATCCCCCTCAAACTGGCCATCTCCTTTTATAGATTCAGAATATTAATGTCATAATCACGTTTGAGGTTCTTGATTTCAACCGTCTTCTTCTTCATCTGAATTAATCCTGTTTAACCTATCCAATGAAGTTTCAAATGATATACCAGGTTCTGATCACCCAACTACGGTATCCCACTATTCGTAACCGAGTAACTTCGAAATAGAGCGAACAACCATGGGTTCCCTGTATTGTTAACTCACTGCATGTATACATTTTTCTTTCATGGAAATGTAAACCGGAACAAAGAACAGTATAAACCTATTCTCCCCCTCAAAGATAGCATACATGGTGTTTGCTATATTTTAGAGTTATCAGAAGTAGTATGAATATTTAAGGTTCAACTGAATCAACCAATCAACTGGAGTACTAAATGATAATGCCAAGTTCGAATCCCAGAGGCCTAAATAGAACTCGAACACGGTAATAAACCATGGGATTTTTTGGCATGGTAGACATCAATTTTCCCGGCATATGTAATTAAGCTTGATCCCTTCTTGATTTATAACCGCAACATACACATTTCTCCTCCCACAGACGAAGAGAAAGTTTATATGATTAGAAACTCCAATATACGCCTATCTCCCCCTCAAAAATGGCATGCAATGACATTTTTGCCATATTTGAAATTCTGTGATGATTCTGATTCATAGACATAGCATGAATATTTGTTGAAGCCCAAAACTGCTGCGAAGAAAAGGGTAATTAAAACTCTCTTGTAAATCCCTCTTTGCCTCCTCATCAATGGTTTAGCAATTGAAGAATTAAATGAAGCTCATAATATGCATAAACCACTTGATGTAACATGTTCAACTTTAAAGGGGCACAAGTTGAAACACATCTCTAACAATTTCCACCATGTGTCTTTTGAGTATGACCACCTCTTGAGAAGATTTTGTACTACAATCCTGTTAGAAGCTCAAGAAACGACGATCCCTTGATGAAGCTTGATAATAGACAAATCCATGACTTAAACTTGCACTAATTTGTGATTAAGAACCTATCTGGAGGAAACATTCAAAACTCCTTAAATTATAGGTGGTGGTATATACCCATCCTTCCATCCTTTCTTGTATATATCCGCCTCTTGATCTATCCACATCTCGTGTGACACTGAGCACTACAACATAACTCCTTTAAGTGATAGTTATATTCTGTGTGACCCCAACGTAAACCCGTTGACATATATGACTAGATAGCCAAGTCTAATCACTATGAATACGCTCGAGCAAGGATCTTCAAACATCATGCATCCAACCAACCCCGAGATATTTGAGATACTAAGTACACGAACCCGTAAATTAACGAACGAACCAAGCTACCATAATTTCTCAATTCCGTTTAGCTCAAATGATCTCGTAACGAAATGTGATCTCGAAAAATAACTTCCAACCGATCTCGTAGTACAAATTTATCCCATAAAAATAGACAAACCCCGTAAGTTTTATTTGTCCAAGTCTGAGTCCAATAGTCGAACAATTTTTAAAATAATAAAGTCAACTTAACAATCCAACAGCCTTATAAAATTTAATTTCAACCAACCAATTTATTTTCGGCTCCTAAAAATCATTGATGAAAAATTTTTCATAAAAAAATTTTGTTATATCAATTTTAAGCTCATGTGAATAATTTTCAGATAGCCTAACAACAATCCCAAACGATTTTGTCCAATTTCTGGTTGTGAACATAAGCGAGGCCCAAATTTCTTTTAGGTAAGAATTTATTTTTTACCCATTTATTCTTAACCCTAATCATTCGGGTATATAACAAGCCTTCACCCTAAGATGATGTAACCTAATCTCACAAACACATCCGCCTACCACTTAATCGTCTTCCTTATCTCTCCTAAAAAACAAATCCATCCATATTACTCTCGTAGATCACAACACAGCTCCAACTAAACCATTGATAGATCAAACTCATTCAATCCTTATCACTCCTCAAATTTGACAACATAGATCCGCCAATTACACTTCGAGACACACACCCAACTGATACTAATCAAGCTAATGGAACAAACAAGAACCGTACCACATATTTCTTCAAGATCTCTATAAAGAGGTATCGGGTAGGTTTTCTTTGTGTTTTCTTTTGATAAATATTAAGATCAATGATGCGTACTGTTTAGGTTCGAGTTGTATCGATCTATAAAGGACTTACATATCTGTTAAAAGATACGAACAAAAATAGCACTGAGATCTTATCTTGTCATTCATTTTTTTCTTTGTAATCAGTGGTGGTGTAATAAGTATGAGATTGGAGGTGTATTGGGCTGTGGTAGTTTGTTGTTTGTTGTAGTGATGAAATGAAATTGAGATGGGTAGTCATTTTTTGGTGTTGATTGTTGTTAGACAGAAATGAATCGTAGATATAGGCAGTTTTATGCTTCATTTCATTTTTGGTTGACTTTATTATTTTATTTTAATTATTGACTTTTCTTAATCTCATACAGCCTCTTATTTTTTCATATATATGGACTGATATGACTTTTTTAAATTGGTCAACAATCAGACCCTGGCTTGCGAGTATCTTGTGGTACCTCGTGGCTTTGTGGTATTCTCGTAACAGAGCTGAGCTTGTATGTAATACAAGGGTCTGATTTGTATTGTGATAAAGAAACAAGATTGTGATCTTAAAAGCCTCGCATCGCAAGTCTATATTTTGGCAGAGTTTCTTTTCAGAAAAACGTGAGTAACAAAAAGTTCAGAATATCCGATGTCGTGGACTGCCATAGCAATTATGCCATCGCGGAACTATCTTCGCAGATCTGTCATCGCAGATCTCAATGCGAGCATATTAATGCGAGCAAAAGGTAATCCGAGCAAAGAGTACCAGTTTTCTCTCGTATCACAGCCAAACCGAGCAAAAAATTCTGAGCGTAAAAAATACCCCTTTTTCTCGGATCAGAAACAGCTCAAAACCCTCTAAAATGCCCAAAAACTAGAATCTTTACCATAAAAACTTGTTAAAACCATATCAAATCTTGTGTAGAATCAGTAAAAAGAGTAACACAATAATATGTGGATTCTACCACAGATTTAGATACCAAAAGATAGAAGGATTTTGACTTTTTTGTTACCAGAAACAAGTAACTGATGTTATTTGACCAGAAAAAGTACCCTATTTGGACTGAAAAATGACCAGAAAAACAAGATCATGTATTGGACTTTTTAGAAAAAAAAAAAAACTACAAATAAACATAAACACCACATATAAAATAAACCGGTTAGCTCTTTATACCAATTGTAGGACCCAATGTAATCTAGTCTAGGTTGGTATTATTGATGGTGTCGGGTGGTCGACCGGAATAGCCAAACACACCCATGGTGGTGATGCTAGAGAGAGAGAGAGAGAGTAGAGAGAAGGAAGAGAGAGTGGTGTAGAAAGATGAAATATTATTAAGAGCAAAACACACACCTCACAAGTGAAACTTGTGAAGGTATTTATACTAAGACATGCATATGGGTCTGATACCTTACAACCCATTCCTAACATAAGTTGTGATTCCACAACATTCTTAGTCCTCCCCCAAGACTAAGTGTCTCGGGGGTGGAATATCTAATCTAGTAAAGCACTTGTATTTCTGTGTTTCAACAGTATCACCATTAGCTAGCTATTAGAATAATTGGGATTATAAGTACCTTTTCAATGACCTCACGTAAGGAACGTGTGATACGTACTAAAAGTATTTAACCATAAATGAACAAAGAAATGCGGATAAATGTCAAGAATATAAACTATAATTCATATGAAGAAAAAATGAACTCGAATTTGATATTTAATGATTCACAAAGTGTAATTGGAATTAAGAGATGAGAGAATTATAATCTTTTAGTGCATGATTACAAATGAAGTGCAATTCAACTACTTATATGAACAGGAATGAAAGAAAGCTAGAAACAAAATTTCCCTCTTAATCTTCTAACTAAATTTGACTTGACACGTGCCCTGCACGTGACTACTCTTTGAGCCGGATATTGGCACGTAACAATCTATTCCCCTTAGAATTTGAGTTTCAACAGTCAAACTTGATTTCAAACAGCTAACACTTTATCAAACTCAGGGAATTTCTTGAGCAACTGTGTACAGTTGCCAGGTTGCCTCCTCTTCACTTCCATTTGACCATTGTACTAATAAGCTACAACTTTGTTGTCCAATTTTCCAAGTCTTTTGTCAAGTACGTTAACTGGGAATACTGGCAAGAGTCCTTCATCATCACACATTGGTAAAGTACCATTTTTGTCTACCACTCCTTTGCAAAGCTTAAGCTGAGACACATGGAACACTTGGTGAATCTAACTTTCACTTGGAAGCTGCAACTTGTAAGCTACATGGCTACTCTTCTCCAAAATCTTGAATGGACCATAGTATTTAGCTGAGAGCTTGTTGTAAGGACTTTGTCTAGCTGTAACTTTTCTATAAAGTTGCAGTTTCAGGTAGACCCAAACATCCTCTTCAAAGTCTCTATATGTCTTGTTCTTTTCTGCTAAACTCTTCATCCTGTCTTGATCCCTCTTCAAATGGAACTTAAGCATCTCCACCACTTGCTCTTTTTCCTGCATTGCCCTATCCGCAGACTCTAATACACTTTCTACAGGTAAATAGGGCATATGAATTGGTGGTGTTTGGACATACAACACCTCAAATGGTGTGGTTTTGATAGCAGTATGGAAGTTTGTGTTATACCAAAACTCAGCCATAGAAATCCTTTAACTCCACTCCTTTGGCTTCTCACCATTTATACATCTCAAGTAGCAAGATACCTATTCATCACTTATGTTTGACCATCAGATTGTGGTTGATAGGCCGTTGACATTTGCAACTTGACTTTCAAAACCTTGAACAAGGATTGCCAAAAATTGCTCAAAAACACCTTGTCCCTATCACTTACAACAATAGTGTTTGGCAATTTATGAAGTATGTAAATATTGTCCAAGAACACTTATGCTACTTGTGCTGCTGTAAAAGGATGTTACAGTGGCTACAAATATCACAGTCTTTCCATGAGATTTTGGTGAACCTTCTACAAAATCCATTGAAATGTCACTTCATACCATGACTGGAATAGGCAGTGGTTGCAGTAGGTCAGGATAAGCACTAAGATCGGGTTTTTGTCTTTGGCAAACATCACATTCTCTGACCCATTGTTTCACCATTCTCCTTATACCCTTCCAATAGCATATAGAACTCATCTTCTGCATAGTCACTTGAACGCCACAATGACCACCAACAAGTTCATTATGAATATGAGAGAATATTTTTTTCCTTAAGGCATCATTGTTACCCACTACCAACTTGCCATTTCTCCTCAACTGCTCATTAGACCAAGTATACTTCCTTGACTGGAAGCTAGTATTTTTAAAACTTTTGACCAATTATGCTAATTTCACATCCTCCACCAAACTTTCATCTATTTTTTCACCAAATCAGTGTGTACCTCTCTTTTAGATAGTGCATCAGCCATAGTGTTTTCACTATCCTTTTTATAAGCTATTTCATAGTCATATCCCGACAATTTAGGCAGCCACTTAGTTTGAAACGGAGTTGTGGTCTCTGTTCTGACAAATACTTCAAGCTAAAATGGCCAGTCTTGATTTTAAAGTGCCTATCCATCAAATATCCCTTCCATTTCTCCAATGCTAAAATGACAGCTACGAACTCTTTTTCATAAGTTGACAACACTTGGTGTTTAGGAGAGAGTGACTTACTAAGATATGCCAATGGATGTCCATTTTGTTGCAGCACAGCTCCAATTCCATTGTCACAAGCATCTGTTTCTATAGTGAATTCTTTGTCAAAGTTTGGCATTCCCAGAACAGGAATTTGAATCATAGCATTCTTTATTCTTCAAAATCTTGTTGTGTTGCAACTAGACCACACAAAAGAGTTTTTCTTCAAAACTGCATTCAATGGTTTAGTGATGACTGCATAGCCCTTTATGAACCTTCTATAATACCTTGTCAGCCCTAAGAATCCTCTCGATTGCTTCACATTCTTGGGCATAGGCCACTCCTTCATGGCTTCAATTTTAGCAGGATCTGTAGCAACTCCCTTATCAGAGATTACATGCCCCAAATATTCCACTTGTGACACAGCAAAAGTGCACTTGCTCTTCTTTGCATATAAGGTATGAGTCTGCATAGTATGCATGTGACAACCGCCAATTTCAGGTTAGTGACTGATAAGCATTTTCGTCATTTTCTATTTGTTTTTATATTGACAAGTTAGTTTTATACTTGTCGGGTAATTTTTATACTTTACACATTTTATTAGGAACATGTGTCAACGAACGTGTCTACATCCTATGTTTTTAGTTTAACATCGTTAAACATCCTAATATACTCATGTCACATTTGAAATACTATAACCAGTTATTTTTATTATAAATATAGTATTAGAACACAAGAATGAGAGGAGGAAAAGAAAATTATTATTATGTGGTCATCACAAGGGGTAACAAATGTGTAGTACTTATAGGGTAATAAGTACATGTTAAACCCTAATGGGCTAGTAGATAAAAGTGAATATACATAAACCCATAATATTTACAACACTCCTCCTTGGATATACACAGTTTATCATCTGGCATAAACCGCCTCATTAAAAACCTTATCAAGAAAAACCCAGTGGAAAAAAAAAAACTTGATGATGGGAAAAAGAGTACAATGTGCATAACGCTCCTCCTCAATTTGATATATATCTTTCAACTGCCGAATATCAATCTTCTGAAGTAGTTATTCAGATACTTTTGTCAGCAAATATTTTGAAACTAAGTCCATTGAATTTATTGATGTTAAGAACATATCCTGCAAAAATGAAAAAATATATGTGTAGCTTCCAACCTAATATCAAATGCATTGGTTGGAAAACATACATTGCTATTACAAATATTATAAGAGAAAATGCACTCTCTTGACGCATATTGATAATTAAAGTCTCAATTGAACTTATGTATGGTACTTGAGGACCAATCAATTTATAGAGACTCATATAATATGCATCCAAATGACTTTTATCCATATAAGGATTCATTTAATTTGATCGAGTAGAGTTTTTGAGAACTTTATTAATTGCTTCAAGAAGTTGAAATTGCTAGACATGCTGAGGCATTATAGATCCTTCAAGGAATATGAGAGCTTTAATAAAACTCATTTAGAGCAAATTAAATACTTCTATACTGATTGTCTTATAAAATATCAATAAGATATTTACATCCACCACGAGACAATATGTTTTTTAATAATAAACTTTGTGTTTTTGTGAATTTATTCATTCATAATTGATATCTTAAACCACATAACTTTAGAGATTTTATTTTGCATTTACACAAAGACTGATGTATATCCAATAAATTTTACACATTCATGTGTATGGACTTCATGTCCTGATACTTCTCGTATTTTCACGAGATTGTCTCTTTTCATGTTGGCCAATCATTTCTTTGAACACACTTTTGAATAATAATTGATTTAAAACCCTCATTATGCATAATAACTAGCGCGATATTGTATGTAAACAAATTTATCGACATTGTTTTTGTTTCGATTCCATATGATTTTATACATCATAGAATTTATTGAGATCTCATTAGCTATCTTAGGTTCATTTAGAACCTTCATGTATAGTGTCTCTTTATGAGACTATCATGGGGTCTTTTATACCTCGAACAACCATCTTTTTCTCATGCTCCATATTCTTTTTACTGAGGATTTTATTTGGAATCTATTAGTCTACCATGCTTGAGGTATGTCACAATTAGATAGTGTCATTGAGGGACAACTTATAATCGAGCATGAGTAGCTGAAATTTTGTTTTTGGCCAATGTGTCACAACTCGTAATTTCAGGTCCTTTTTCAAACGTTGAAATTTCATAATTTATTTCTAAAAGTTACTATTTATTTTTACTATTCATTTTCACTATTCATTTCTGAGATTTTTATTTCATATTCTCGTAAGTTAAACTATTTTAATGATAATCCGAGAGTTTGACGCTCGTCGGATCATTTCTGCAAAAATCACGAAGTCGTGTCCGAGATTTACTTGTGTGGTATAAGTATGCATATATGATAAGAGGCAATCTGAGTATCTAACCTAAATAGCCTTCCATTTTAATTTTTAGCTAGTTTCATTGACTAGTTAACCACCAATATAACCCTTTTTGTTAGTGTTCATTTTTAACACTAGATACCCCTAGTTACACCTTCTAAGCCAATCTTTTCTTTTGATTAAATCCAGAAAAATACAAAAAGATTTTACACTTTTTAGCCTAGCCTTACCCTTAGTCAAGTCTTAGTTGGTTGCTAGCTATATGACAAGTTGGATGTTATGTGGGAAATTATGAAGTATAAAGAAGTAGTAATTCCGGAAGTAGTGATCAAAGCAAAGTTGAGAATAAGTCATCAAAGTAGAATGGTGACAAGTGATTTTATGTCCATGTTATGTTCAAAAAAAATGTATATATCGAATAAAATAACCAATGAGCTATAGTGTTAAGTATTGTTCGCTCAAGAATGGAGTTCTAAAGAGTACATGATAGTGGTTCGAGATAGTAAGCAACAATTGGATTATAGACTTTGACTATTTTGTATATTCTTCAAACCATTTCCACTCTCTAAATTTATCCCATGTTTTATCCCTACCTTTTTGGCTTTTTGAAATTATCAAGTGTATGACATGTAGTGACCATCCGATTTCTTGAGGAATTAAACAACGCGCCAGCGATCTTAGGATATCCTTAGTGACCATCCGTTGTTGGTAATGCAAGAATTCGCGCCAGGGATCTATTATGTTTTACACAAGATAGTTGCACATAAGTTCTTTTTACCCCTTTTTAGCCTTAAACCCAAATTAAAGCCCTCTCTAATATGAATACTTGGTGCTTACGCCTTGACGGTGTAGTTATGTTTCTTGTACAAGCCCATGGTAATATTTAAATCACGAGAGAGTAATGAGTGTGATTTCTCTTATACTTCACCCAAAAATGAGTGTTTAGAGTGAATTATATCTTATTCCTTTTTCGTGAGGTGATTAGTAATGTTTATCTAGCAAGAAATCATTTGGGTATTGTCAAACATCTCAATGTTTCAACCATTAAAGCTCAAAATGATGAATCTAACTTGTACTTGTACATGGAAGATTTGCATCACATTTTTCCAAAACAACTTTGAAATACCATGTGGATGATATTTTATTTCGAGATTGGCTTGAGGGCAAAGAAAGTTTAAGTGTGGGGGATTTGATAACGCTCAAATTGTGCATGTTTTTAGTGGCGTTATTCATGTTTATATATATATTTTATTTGGTTACTTTTATATGCTTTTGTCACTAAATCGTATCAAAGTATGTTTGCAAGCATTTGTAGCCCAAAACAGGTAAAAGGAAGAAAAAGGGAAAGAAATGAAGGATTTGTCATTTCCAAGTCGAGATCCAATTCGTTCAAGTATTTCACAAAGAAGAATCCAAGTTTTCATCACTCCAAAGATCGTTGATAAGAAATAATCAAGTTTGGACAAAGAACGAAGAGCTAAGAAAAAGATAAAGATTTAGCTGACAGAACCTTTCCAACCGGTCGGTCATCATTCTAAACGACCGGTTAGATGAAAATGTTCCGAGTAACCGATCGGTTGTCATCCAACCGACCGGTTAGACCCATATGTCTCATCCAACTGATCGGTGGTGCCCTGTAACGGATCGGTTGGTCAGCTTGTATAATTTTTGCACAGTTTATTCTACCTCATTCTCGGCCATTCTCTCTGGCATTCTAGGTCCTTCTATTCGCCTTGGATGCAAGTTGCTGCATTAATGATCCTAGGCTTGTGGAATAGCATAAATAGAGGCCTTGCAAGCATCATTCAACACACCATCAACAGTACAACAACAAAGAAATCATCAAGTAGTTCTTTACTAGTCTTAAATTTCTCAAATTCGTCCATAGAGAAGTTCAGAAAACATTGGAGGTCCAAAAAGTCAACATCCGGAGGTCAAACACTCAAGAAGTCAACACCAACACTTTGGAAATCATTTCCTATTCATTTGTAATCATATTCCAAACATTTGTAAGACTTTAATCATGATTTCTATGATTAGGTTACCTTTTGTATTGACCATTTCTTAAGAGTATTTGATTAAATAAGAAATATTTTTGTGTTTAAGGTTGTTAACCCAACTTTCTGAACCTTTAATTGATCTTGAATTGATTGGTCCAAACCTAATGCTTGTTTTTATAAACTGTAATCTTGACGAAGGTTTAACTTGTAGAAACAATAGATTAGAACACCAACTAATTCTAATTACCAACATGTTAAAGAAGTTATCACAATCATGCTTATACTATGAGTAGTTAGCTAGTCTAAGTAAGTGTAGTTTTTAATCATTTGAATTATCTTATTATCATTATCGCTTGTATTAGAGATTTACTTTTTAAACTTACGCTTAAGATTCACTCCCAAATCCCTGCGAACGATCCCGACTTACCATCCTCATCTTACTATAACGAACGAGTTCACTTGCTCGTATGTGTTATTTCTAGATCCGATAATCGTGTTTATAAATATAAAACTTGTACACACCGTGTGCACATCAAATTCATAGTCCAAATTTGAGCTACTTAGCTTAAAAGTTGGGGTATAGAGCTGATGCACAGGGAACAGGTTCTAAGGGGCAACTTTGGAAGGTTGCACAAGCTTATAAAAAATTCCAAAAATTAATCTAAAAATATACAATTGTTCACAAGCTGGTAAAGAAGCTACAAACTAATTTTCATGTCATAAGTCCTAAAGATGAGTAAGTTAAAAATGGCCTTTGAAGGGCCGTTGGGACAAATGAAATTGCAGGCCTAAAATGGCTTAGGATAGACAGGCACAAAATAAGCTACAAATAAGCTCTAAATTATGAAATAAGCTCAAAAATATAAAACCTACACTACTAGTTACTTGTGTGACCAATTTTAAACACTAGCTCCTACTTTAACTATCCTAAAATTAGGAATGAACAAGGCCTATTGGGGTGGGTTAGCTGCTAAAATAGTTGGTCCAAATGGGTACAAATTGCAATTCTAACTACAAACCTTGAATCCTAGTTGTTAGACTTATGCAATAACCTCTTGTGAATAAAACTAAGCTAACATTACCACTAAAATTGACCTTAAACTAGCATTTACCTAAACTACTTGTACAAACTGTTGTGAACGAGAATTTTTAAGATATCAACTAAAAGGCTTATATACTCGTGAGTAATGCTTAATTTAACTTTATAATTGATACTATCTCTAATCTAAAGCAAACTGAAGGACAGATTTGGATCAAAGCAAAGAAATTCTTGAACAAAAATCTTGTGCCAAACACTCCTTTATGTGTTGACTATGTTGGTTTTTCAAAGGAACATAGTGATTTTGATCAAGAATTTGGGAAAAGAGGCATTAACTAAATCCAGTAACACATAAGAAGCAATTTTGAATACCCAAAAAGCACTGTCAATAAGCCAAGTATTATAAGCTATAAATCACCAATTTAAACTGATATGAAGCTAAGAGCTAATATAAAAACTAACAGGCTATGAACAAAGCATAATAAGCAAGAACAATCATAACTAGGTATATAGAAACAGAAAATAAGCAGTAAATGAATAAGCACTTAAAGAGCTGGGTAATAAGCTGAGTAAATTTTTTAGATGAAAAATAAATCTTTCATTAACATAATAAAAATTACAAAGAAACTTTTACAAAATAATGCTTAAAACCCTACTGCCTTATGAATGGCATACAATCTATCTATTTATACTACAATAGAATTAGGGTTTCACTACCTTCTTGTGCTTCTTCTCTCTGTGCAAAAAGCAATGGATTCTCTTTTGTGCTTCTTGGAATCAATTCACCACCATTGGATTATAAAAGGGGTAATCTTAGCCCTTGATTAGATTTGGCGCCCAAATGGAGGTCGTGGATTGGTGACCTAGAGGAGGGGGAAAAGTATTACACCACATGGGTTTGACAATTTAGGTTGTGGTAGGGTGGCTGGTAGTTTGCTTGGGGAATGGAGGGGGAACAACAATGTTGGGGAAGGTACATGAGATGATGGAATGGTGTACTGTGGAGCCTGGAAACCAGGGAAAAGGTTGAAGGGGAAGGGGTTGACTTTGTTTAACCCAACATGTTTTATTAATAAAACGGATGGGATTGATTTTGAGCTTAGGGAAGGAACTGGGCCAAAGGGTCTTGGGTGGATTAGTTTGGTGGATTGGATTAAGGCTTTGTAACTTGGATTGGGTAGTAGTAATCACAAGGGTCCGTCTGGTATGGAGTTACAACAAGGACCAATTTCGCAATTATTCTGAAAATGAAGGTTGGATTTGGCACTTTTCCAAACTTGTTTCAAGGATCAATTCTGTCAAGTCTCCATAGTCTAAGGTCCGTGAATGTGATTTTTCACTTTTGGTCCTTCAGAGACTAAATATGCCAATTGTTGAAACTTGAGGGACCAATTTGTAAATTCTTCAAACTTTCATTCCAAGGACCGATGTTGATGACTTTTGAATTCCCAAGGACCAATGTTGACCTTTCCTCCAAAAATATTCCACCAGGGACCAAATCTGCCAATTTCTAAAAGTCCAGGGACTGATTCTGCTAATTCAGCATACTTTGCTCATGTTTCACCTGTTTTTCAATCCTTTTGTACCTGAAACACATAAAAACACAATCCAAGGATATTTGTAGTATATTTAGGTGTATTTGGGTGTTTTCAGTATTTTTATGGTCTAAAATGGGTATAAAATGATGAGTGTTTGAGCACTCATCAATCCCCCACACTAAACTATTGCTAGTCCCTAGCAATCCGATCATATAAAGTAATGAAAGGATACCAAAATTCCAAGATCAACCCGTTTTGGCTTTATTATCTACACTACTATTTTTGCATTTTTTTTCTATTTATTATGTGACGGGATGTTTGACTTTCATCATTTTTCAATAATGTTTAGGGTCACAGAGTAGGAAACACAGCTCAGAGAAAAGTGTCCATACGGATAGAATTCATCGTTCCTGATTTTTCACCAGTTCCCATGCTAAGCGTAAAACGAAGTCATAGCTTAATTACAAGTTAGATGCTAACACTACTCATGGAAGTTACTTATGTAATAACTTCTGGCTCCCATTTTCCTATTTTCCTCTATTTATTTTATTTTTGTTGAGATATAAATTTCTTCATAGTTTCTCGTTTCGATAATTTTTATTCCAATAAAGATACCACATTAAGACGCTAAGTAGTTTTCTATCTTTTCTCTAGAATCACTGCTTTAAAAATGAGGTCCACATCAAGGAATTGGGATACATACAGACTCATTGACATTAGTTGAGGAGAAATATACGTGCATCTCATGTATCTGGCCTAGGACCCTGCACACGCACCTCACGCGCCATCAACTTTTGTCTAACACTTAAGCACTAATCACTCTTGTTGATATAAATAAATGACTAAAAACGTTATTCATATCTTTCGATATCTCTATGTTTTGATAATCATAAAACGAAAACCCATCAAACCAAAGATCATGACGTAAACAAGTATTTAGTAGTAAATAATCACTTTCACCATCTAATCACTTAAGGTATGAATAAACATATTGTTTAATGCATTATCAGATCAAAGGGGTATTTAATTAATTACTACAAAGTTTATTTTAATATATAAACTTATTATATATTTTTGAAAAACACTTTTGGTAATAAAGAAAAATGTTTTAATCATACTTAATATATGAATTCAAATTTTAACCAAAATCAGTTAGTTTTTCACCAAATAAACTTCCCCACTAAAAGACAAAACTTTTGGCCATAACTTCCCCTTAATTAAAAGTGGCAGTCCCCTTAATTTTAAGGGGACCGGCCATGATTTAAGGGGACCGACACGCTCCAGTTGTCAGAAATTGTTGCCTGTAAATACCACCTTAAATCTGGAATTTTTCCTCACCTTTTTGCACTAAATACTTTTTGATTCAAACCTCCTTTTCAATCTTAAAAATCCTTTGATCATATAATTCATAAGCCTTTGTTTCCAAGTGATCCAAAGCCTCATCCACTCAAGTGCAAAGAGAAGAATACTTCTATTTATCAAGACTAGAAGTGTTACAACTTAGTATCATCTTGCTATCTAAGTTGTTTGATTATTTCATCTTAGATATCATTCATTCTTTGGTGAATATAGTGTATACATTGGTTAGTTAGATTTAGAGATAGGATCTAGATTTATTGAAGGTGTGAAGTGATACTAGAGGTGAAGAAGTAGAGGTGCATAGGAATAGTGGTAGAAGAAATAAGAAGTGGTAGTATATTGAAGTAGAGATTAGTTGTGAAGACAAAGAAGTTGAAGCCTTGAAGTTGAGAAGACCTTGAAGCCTAGAAGTTGTGAAGAAGTATATATCTTGGAGTAGTGGATAGAACTAAGTAGTGAAGGTGTGAAGAAACAAGTGGCGTGAAGAAGAAGAGCTAGGAAGTAGAAAGGTGTAAAGAAGATAGGTGTGAAGTAGAAAGGTGTGAAGAAGAATTGGTGTGAAGTAGATTGGTGTGAAGAAGTTGTGTAGAAGTTGTGACGAAGTTGTGGTGTGTATTTTGGTGTGTAAGGTTTTCTCCGCCATAAGGGAGGTTATTGACCTAGTGAAGAAAACTCTCGAGTTCGGTGCACGGGGAGTGGAGTAGGGCAAAGAAGGTGTCCTTGTATCCGAACCACTATAAATCCTTTGTCTCTCGGTTTGATCTTTCCATCTCTCACTCTTTGCTTATTTACTTGTTAGCATTTCATGCGTAGTTATAATTGCTTGAGTTGTGCATATATTGATTTCACATAAAGATCAAACTAGGATTCATTCACAACATTAATTTTATAAAAACAAACCAAGTACATAAAATCTTATTAAAACACATATACATATATATGCTTATATATGATATATGAAATTGTAAATTCTTTCCCAATATTATATATAAGTAGTATTTATACAAAAACCGTAAATAAACTAGTATCTATATTTTTGCATCAAAGAGTTTTGAAATTTACGTCTATTCTTTAGAAGCAAACTTTTATAAAACGAAAAAGACGGAAAACTATTCAACCCCCCCTTATAGTTTTCCACAATTGGTATCAAGAGCCACGTCTAGCAAGATCTTGAAAATATATTGTATTTTAAAACTTGTAACGATTTATGGAATTTGAAAAATATCTAGAAGGGGAGTTTACGCAAAAACCACCATTATTTGAAAATGATCATTTTCTTGAATGGAAAAATAAATTTGAAAATTATGTGAAATCAATAGATCTTGATCTTTGGCATATCATTTCAATTGGTGATCTTCAACCAACCAAAATGGATTTTGAAAATCAATATAATAATCTTCAAACAAAGATTGATAAAAATACTAAAGCTAAATTAATTATTTTCAATACTCTACCAAGAGTTGAATATGAAAGACTATTCTTTTGTAAAAAGGCAAATGATATTGGAAATGTCTTTTAAAGTTTCACCAAGAGAAATATAAAACCAAAGATGATAAACTTGATATTGCACAAGAAATAGTTACTCTAGAAAATTTAATAGATAAATATTTAGTTGAAATAAACACATGTACTACTAGTTCAAATGTGATCATTGAAGGTATCAATAACGAAGAATACATGAGCCAAATACGAAGAAAGAGTGTAAATAAATCATGGTGCAACAAGGACGAAGAAGATGATGAAAATATGGCTTGTGAGAATATTCAAACAAATGTGAATACAAGTATTGATGGCAAGGACTACATGCTTCTAGATCTAAGCGAAACTACAAATAAAACATGGAGCGACATGGACGATGGAATTGATCAACATATAGTATGTGAAGATTGTACAACTACAAATAAGGTACAATCCGAAATCGAACGTTTTTGCTATGATCAATTTATATTATAATTTTCAAAATTGGAAAACAACTTCAAACATCTTTGCAACATTGACTCAAAAATTATTTTTAAAATTGGATCTTCAATTTCCGTTGAAAATAACTTTGAAAAAGAAATAATTTTAGAAGATAAAATGTCTAGACTTGAAAGTAATATTGAAATTGATCTTAAATGTAAAAAATGCCAAGATTACAAACATGAAATTAAAATGGAAAATGAAAAAGCAAAAAGCAAAAATGTTAGCCAAATTCGAAAATAGTTCTAAATCTTTAAAATATCTACTTAACACTCAAAAGTCATTTTATGATAAAACCGGTTTAGGATTTACCGCAAATGACCCTCTAACAAATATATCAAAACAAATAAAATTTGTTAAACCTAGTGGAGAAATTTAGAACCAATATTATTTACATCTATTATTTTTCACTCTAGTCAAGAGAGTCATTGTTTGTTAGTTAAAACAAACGTTTGATGAATTCTTGTACTTCTCGACGACATCCTCATCATGTGCATTTAAATGCAATGGATGTTCTCAACTAACCATTTCGGACCCATGAGAATCTGGGTACCAAGCTCTTTTTCATGTTTAGGTAGTTAACGAACGAAGAAACTATTACTTTTTGGATTGCTCACCTTGCTCTCTTACATATGACGACTATTGGTTCCTATTACTCTGATTCACATTCTACACACGATTTGCTTATGACGTTGTTGTGGTCATTTATTGTTTCGGCGTTTTGTTCTTCACTTTTGGAGTATTGGTTTTATTGTTTGTTCGTTACTATCTCAAGAAGAAGGATTCAAGCACAACTATTCTTGATCTACACGACTTGTGATGATTGTTGTGATCGATTAAGTATTTCGGATCAAGCTTCCTTGATCTTTATTGCGTTGGGATTTTACTTTGCTACTTCGACATGCTTTGGGCAAACTTTTAAGATGTCTTCTAACACTCTCATGCCCACTCTTTAAGAAAAGCTGGATCTCAGGTAAGTTTTCTTTTCAAAAACTTGTCAATATCTCATTATATTAGAGTATGCTATAATTAGCATATTAATATGATTAAATTTATAGATTGCCTTGTTCATATACCCTTAATACTAATGTATGTACACATGAAATTAGGCTAGTTGACCCTCTTGATCTTAAGTCTATTACCGTTTTTTTGTTTCATCATCTATGATCTATAGTAGAATACTTATTACTTAAGTTTTATAACCTTTCTAGTTGCATTAATAGATGTGCTATAATTAAGACTTGTTAGTATCTTAATACTATAATGTGTTTAGTATACATATATATATACATATATCTATCTTGTATCTATAGATGATTTACTTTATCCCTCTCAATCATATTGCATTTAGATCATTAGAATCTACCTTCACTCTTCCATATCCTTAGTTGCCATTAAAGATGATTATATGTGACAATGGGCTCAAACTGATTCTCTTGAGTATGATAAGTTTTTATTTCAATTTCTTCACGTGTAATTTCTTGCTATCAAAATTAAAATATCATGTTTAAAACCTCTCGCTTTGAATAATAAAATTTTCAAATATCTATCCCATTTTTCTTCAAACAACATGTTATACTATAAACTACCATAACTTTATTTTAATCAAAATCGAGATTGGAATTTTTTTTTTCAAAATTGTCAACATGTTATGAAGCAAAACTCAGTCTATTTCATTCTAATGAACACTTAAATCTATTTCAAAGCATTGTTGGATAAAACTAAAACGTTTTATTAAAAACATATGTGATTATCTCACATGTGCCATACACTTCTATGCAAATGACATTCACAATTTAATCAAATCATTTCTTGAGAATCATGGTTTGCCCATATGGATCTTGTTTGTAACAAGTCTTGAAGTCCATATAATCATACCTTCCTACTTGTTACTTGTAAGCACTCATCAATATGTTTGCACTAGCCTACATGTTATCATTTTCATATAGTTGCTTATTTAACTAGTATACTTTATTGCTTCCTTGGTTGTTTAACTTAATTGGCCAATTAATAGATTGCATGAATATTAGAAATTACTTGTCTACTTTACTTATTTTTTATAACATTCTCTACATTTATGAATAGTATACCCTATATTGCCTCAAAGAGTTGAACTTGCTTGAATCTAAATCCAAAAACACAACCTTTCTGAAAATTTTCTGCCAAAAACCCATTTCTAGCATTCTGGGATTCACCAGATGGGCGGCCCCCTTAATTATATAAGGCGTCCCCCTTAATGATTAGGGGGACCGGCCCCTAATTAAGGGGACCGGCCATCTGATGGTTGGGGGTACTGTTTTCTTTATCACTTTTTGACCCTTTTCACCCTATACTTCCCAAAATTCACAAACATATTTTGTCCCATACTATCCCTCAAAATTTACCTTCCTAAACCACATTTCTCATACTCTATAAATACCATCTTCCCATCATTAATGCCATCACACCCAAACATGTCATCGCCGAACAACCAGAAACCCAAGATTTCAAGAACCGAAAGGATCTCTGTCAAACCCGTTTGGAGGAGGAGGATTCTTGCTATAACTTAAGGGTTGTTGTTCCAAGTCAACCAACAACCTAAACCTCAAACCCTCACTAATGACTCATCTCACAACCTATCATCCACTCATGCCCTCATTTATGCTTCTTCTTATGATGAGCATACTCAATCCCAAAACAACAATCCCAATCTCTCAATCAATACTTCACATGTTGCTCATTCAACAAAAACACCATCCACTCATGAAGAAACTCTTCCACCCATATCATGTTTTCATGATTACCCTAGCTCAATCATGTCTCCACCACCAAGAGCACCACCACCAAATCCTACAACCTCACATACCATTCCCATGTTGCATGTTCAAACCTTCACCCAAGACAACTATCATGCTCCTCCACCATCACCTTCCTCCGAACACTTGAAGTTCGTTGAGGAGCTAAAAGAGGCTCATGAGCTTAGTGCTCTTTTAGCATTACATCTTGCTCAACGCAATTCAAATCCACCACCTCCAAGCTCTACATCTCCAAACTCACCAACATCCATGAAACCAAAAGTTTACCTCCATTAAGCCACCAACATGATCCCCATTTACCATTCTCACCCAAGCATTCTATATGCTAATGTTTCTTGATTTTCAAATAAAATACCTCAACCATTTTGGGATGCAAGAAAGTCTAATGACACTCTTTGTTGGCACAATAGGATATTCTACTTGGTTCAATATTTTAGCATTATGGCATATGTAACAATGATTATGGAGTTGACATAATCATTTTCTATTAATGAATGATTTAATATGTGTTTCAAATTCTCTTTTGCCATGATTATTATTAGTTGTTATTATGCTATATGTATTTGCTTGTGCCATGCTTGTGCCTCTAATATTTTTCTTGCAAGAATTCCATAACTCGAACCCTTGTTGCCCTCAAACGAGGGGGAGCATACATCAAGGGGAGCTTTCATCTTATCGGCTAAAACCTTTTTGATTCTACAAAAAGGGGGAGAAGTGAATATAAACTCACTAAATACTTGTCTAAAAATTAATTTATGGATTTAATGAGTTTAGGTTTTGTAATCATCAAAAAGGGGGAGATTGTTGATATAAATAAATGACTAAAAACGTTATTCATATCTTTCGATATCTCTATGTTTTGATAATCACAAAACGAAAACCCATCAAACCAAAGATCATGACGTAAACAAGTATTTAGTAGTAAATAATCACTTTCACCATCTAATCACTTAAGGTATGAATAAACATAGTGTTTAATACATTATAAGATCAAAGGGGTATTTAATTAATTACTACAAAGTTTAATTTAATATAAAAACTTATTATATAGTTTTGAAAAACACTTTTGGTAATAAAGAAAACTGTTTTAATCATACTTAATATATGAATTCAAATTTCAACCAAAATCAGTTAGTTTTTCACCAAATAAACTTTCCCCACTAAAAGACAAAACTTCTGGCCGTTATAGCTGGGCGGCCCCCTTAATTATAAGGGGCGGTCCACTTAATTTTAAGGGGACCGGCCATGATTTAAGGGGACCGGCACGCTCCAATTGTCAGAAATTGTTGCCTATAAATACCACCTTAAATCTGGAATTTTTCCTCACCTTTTTGCACTAAATACTTTCTGATTCAAACCTCCTTTTCAATCTTAAAAATCCTTTGATCATATAATTCATAAGCCTTTGCTTCCAAGTGATCCAAAGCCTCATCTACTCAAGTGCAAAGAGAAGAATACTTCTATTTATCAAGACTAGAAGTATTACAACTTAGTATCATCTTACTATCTAAGTTGTTTGATAATTTCATCTTGTATATCATTCATTCTTTGGTGAATATAGTGTATACATTGGTTAGTTAGATTTAGAGATAGGATCTAGATTTGTAGAAGGTGTGAAGTGGTACTAGAGGTGAAGAAGTAGAGGTGCATAGGATTAGTGGTAGAAGAAATAAGAAGTGGTAGTATATTAAAGTAGAGATTAGTTTTGAAGACAAAGAAGTTGAAGCCCTGAAGTTGAGAAGACCTTGAAGCCTAGAAGTTGTGAAGAAGTATATATCTTGGAGTGGTGGATAGAACTAAGTAGTGAAGGTGTGAAGAAACAAGTGGCATGAAGAAGAAAAGCTAGGAAGTAGAAAGGTGTAAAGAAGATAGGTGTGAAGTAGAATGGTGTGAAGAAGAATTGGTGTGAAGTAGATTGGTGTGAAGAAGTTGTGTAGAAGTTGTGACGAAGTTGTGGTGTGTATTTTGGTGTGTAAGGTTTTCTCCGCCATAAGGGAGGTTATTGATCTAGTGAAGAAAACTCTCGAGTTCGGTGCTCGGGGAGTGGAGTAGGGCAAAGAAGGTGTCCTTGTAGCCGAACCACTATGAATCCTTTGTCTCTTAGTTTGATCTTTCCATCTCTCACTCTTTGCTTATTTAATTGTTAGCATTTCATACATAGTTATAATTGCTTGAGTTGTGCATATATTGATTTCACATAAAGATCAAACTAAGATTCATTCACAACATTAATTTTCTAAAAACAAACTAAGTACATAAAATCTTATTAAAACACATATACATATATATGCTTATATATGATATATGAAATTGTAAATTCTTTCCCAATATTATATATAAGTAGTATTTATACAAAAACCGTAAATAAACTAGTGAAGAAAACTCTCGAGTTGTGACGAAGTTGTGGTGTGTATTTTGGTGTGTAAGGTTTTCTCCGCCATAAGGGAGGTTATTGATCTAGTGAAGAAAACTCTCGAGTTCGGTGCTCGGGGAGTGGAGTAGGGCAAAGAAGGTGTCCTTGTAGCCGAACCACTATGAATCCTTTGTTTCTTAGTTTGATCTTTCCATCTCTCACTCTTTGCTTATTTACTTGTTAGCATTTCATACATAGTTATAATTGCTTGAGTTGTGCATATATTGATTTCACATAAAGATCAAACTAAGATTCATTCACAACATTAATTTTCTAAAAACAAACCAAGTACATAAAATCTTATTAAAACACATATACATATATATGCTTATATATGATATATGAAATTGTAAATTCTTTCCCAATATTATATATAAGTAGTATTTATACAAAAACCGTAAATAAACTAGTATCTATATTTTTGCATCAAAGAGTTTTGAAATTTACGTCTATTCTTTAGAAGCAAACTTTTATAAAACGAAAAAGACGGAAAACTATTCAACCCCCCCTTCTAGTTTTCCAGAACTCTTATTTATTTTTTTTATGTTGACTCACATAACATCGGGTATTTTCACTCTAGACGTTCCTGAAATGAGGACCCAAAGGTTTTAGATCGAGACCTCACATATTTCCGAAAAGAGATTCAAAAGTCATGTTTTTAGAATTGAAGCTCATAGAATAATCTTGATGTGTACCCAACTTTTAAAACAAGGATTCTCTTAAAAAGATAAAGAACTAAGTTTCGTCAGAACGTAATGTCTTTAATTATTCTTTCACAGATATATATAAGGTGAAACAATTTTGTGGGAGCAAAAAGCCACAAGTACCTACGATGAGTGATACGCGAGATTGCGCCCTCGCAACAGGTTTTACCTCTCAAGGGATCTTGAGAATCTTGCAATCCTCGCCAGGCAGTGTACCTGATCGTTGTAGTATAGTATAGTGACAAGTACCAGGGGATTGATCGTTCAACTCACGAATAGTATCGCTAGGATTAGAAAGCCTACTAAACTAGGTCTAGAGGTGAGGGATGATTCTTTTTGTATTTTTTATATTTTATAAAAGCAAGTAAAATCTCAGGTTTTGAAGGAGTGGGCGGAATTAGTTGCTAGCCAACTAACCCAATTAACTACAGATGCAATCAAAATAAAATAAAAGAAATGAAAATTAACTAATGTGGTGGAAACATTAATGAGAAAAGATGTGTTTACTTAGATTTCATTACTCCCTAGATATCTTTTACCGGTTGATTAGCTTGTTACAATTGCATGGATGACGGATTATATTCCTTAATACTAGTCGTAGGGCCGTGTACAATATTCCCTAACTCTATAAGATCCTACTTCACTCCTATGTCGAACCGACTAAAAGCTCCTAACATGGGATCATTAGAATTCACTTATGCATTAAATACAACCAAAAATCGTAGTACACCTCCGATCATGTTTCTTAAGATGTTCAAGCAAGTTACCAATGGAAGTCTGCCAATTTTCTTAAGCCTAATGGTATGTGTTAATTCACATACCTTTTTATGGCCAAATACCGACCCAAATAGACTAATTATGCTAACAAATGCCAAAGATTGTGTGTTTTTATGTTTATGAATATGCAGGAACGGATATTTCACAAAATGACGAAAAACAAGCAAAAACCCGGCAATAACGAGCATGAGAGTAGAATGAGTCAGAAAGTCAAAGCTGGAAATCTTGTTGAGCTTAAAAAGTCAAATAGAGTCCTCAGAGTTTGAAGATGTACAAAGATTACCCTTGAGAGGAAGTTTGAAGAATTATCAAGAATGGCCCTTATAGTTTCAAAGATGGCAACTTTAGTCCCTCAAGGTCATATTCTGAAGAAAGGTCCTTCATCTATTTAATAATGGAAAAATAGACCCTTGGAAGCTCAGTTTGAATTTTTGGCAGAATAAGTCCTTTTATTTCAGAAAATAACATAATTGGTCCTTACTTCATTTCTGAAAATACAAACAAGTCCAAATCCAACAATTAAACACAATAAGCCCAATTTCCCTTTATACCCGGCCCAGTCCACCCAACACCCATTTGGTCAACATATTTTACATGGGTGAAGGGTCAACCCAGTCAAACAAATAATTAAAACTATTAACCCGCCCCTTTTCCCCATTTTACCCAGAATGTTACTATTCCCTTAAGAACCCTAACTCTCGTTCCAAATTATTACCATAATTAAGGGCAAGGTGGTCAAATCAATCAAGTTTCTAGAAGATTATGTGATGTCAGGAGTGTATTAGAAGCAAAGAAGCACACGGGGGGGTTACATGGCATGCTGCTATTGGATTGGACACGCCATTGGGTATGATCCAAGGGTTATTATCAAGAGGGAAAGGATTAGATGGTAATCAAGGGCTCTCAGAGGATCAAAACATGCACAACTCACACGGATTGCCAGCTTGGCAATCCGTGAGTCTCACCTCACTCCTCTCCTATATATAGAGGTTCTTAGTAGCTCATTTGCTGTGTAGAAAATAGGTAGTGAAACTCTATCAAAATTTCAATAGAATGTATTTAGCATAGTTATTGTAATTTTCATTTTAAGTTTTTAATAAAAGTTTCAGTTTCCTTTTCTATCTTTTAGCTTATCAATCATTTCAAAGTGCTTATTCTGCCTTATTACTTTCTTAATTTGTTCAAACTTAGCTGTTATTAGCTTAGTTACTGGTACTTTCATTTCAACTTTAGCCATTTACAGAAAAGGAAAATAAATAAAAAAATCAGAAAAATTATAAAAATATAAAAAAAATGTTTCAAACTAGTTGTTTTAAGTCTCAAATAAGCTGCATCAGCTTATAAGCAATATATACAAGCTTTTCAGCTTGCTGTATATCTGTTTCAATTTCTATCATCAAAAGTACTTGAAGAGTTAACATCAGTAACTGATCATTGAATCTGATTGCTGAGGTGGATTGGATGAGCTAGGACAGTAAGGGAAGGTCCTGCCTATCCTAGAGATAGGCGAGCTCAGTGAGTCCCCCTCTGTTCATGCTGAGGGGGAGTGTTTTGGTAAAAATTCTGATTCAAAAGTTCTCAACATTTGTAATAGTATTAGTTGTGATTGAGCATGTTTGCTAGTAGAGTACATCTTTTTGTTTGTTAGAATTGTTCATCTTAATGAATTTGAGCATCTGTTAGCTTAGATCTGAGTAGTTAGTTTCATTTAATCATCTGTCATATAATTGCTTTGAGATTTCTGTGACTGACTTGTACCTTAGATCTGTTGATTTTGATTCACTGTGTAGTTGATGAGTTAGAGCTTTATAGTTATGTAATTGTTACTGATTCATTGAATTGTTTGTTGAGATAATTTTTTTAGTATTAATAAACAACTTGATTGCTCATTGATTTACATATGAGTGTTTGATTCTGAGTTGGGATAAGCTGAGATAAATAACTATTTCATTGAAAGTTGTTATCTGTCACAATTAGGAGTGTTTGGTTCATAGGTTTGCTGAGCTTTTTAATTGTTGGATTGGTGCATTGACTGCACACTTAGGTCTAGTTAGGATAATTTTAGAATAATATAGACTAAAAATCAGTAGCTAATTCATTTTTAGTCAACTTAGCTTAATCTCTCTTCAACTGTTAGTAACTAGTAAATTCAGTTAGCATATTAGCTTTTGTAGTTGCATAATAGTTCACACTAGCCTAATTTTGTTTTAAAATAGCTTAATGTCAAAATAAGAAGTAGATTTGAGAGATTGAATCTGGAATAAGTCAAATTAATAGTGCATAAAAAAGTCAACTGATTCATTGGATTTTTGGGTCATTAGCTGCTATACTTGTTTGAATTTAGAGTAGTAAACATTAGATTTTGGTTTGAATATTGCTTGAACTTGAATCTCAGTAGTGCTATTGTTCTTTTGTCCCCATTTATTTGCACTTTGGAGCTTATTGGAAGAGCTTATTGGGCCTGTTTATAAGCCTGTTTGAGACAGGGTTCTGTTTTAGCTTTATAGGCCTGCAATTGATCATTTGAGCCTATTTCTGTATTTGCTGATTGTTTCTGAGATTAATGTGAGTAGATTTAGGATTGTGTATCATTGATTTGCTTCTGTAATAGTCTGTGCTTATTCTGCCATATAAGTGAGCTTATATTTTGAGCTTATTGCATATATTTTTGTGATTTGAGGAGTTCTTTGATTGCATTTGATCATAACATTGCATTTCTGAGCATTTTACATCATCTTAAGTCTGAGTTTTAAGTTTAATACATTTTGGTTCACAAGTGCTTGTAAATAAGCACTTGTGAATAAGCAGTTGGTTTAAATAAGCACTTATTCAGCTTCTTTTCAATTCAAACTTTTTCTCCTAGTTCATTTTATTATTTTTGATTTTCTAGAATTTTTCCAGAATTTTCCAAGTAGTTTTAGTATTTTTTTTTTCTTAATTTTCTTTTTATTTTAATCATTTTTAAATAGTTTTAAATAAACAAAAATTCATAAAAATGCAGAACAAGCTGTGAAAAATACAAAAATATTTTAGGAAATTCTTTTATAATATTTTAGATTTTTTCAGAATTAAATTTTCATTTTTCCTCTTTATTTTTCTATTTTCTTCTATTTTTAATTCATTTAAAATTACAAAAATCAAAATAAATTCATAGAAAATAAAAGAAAAGTCAAAAAAATATTTTTCTTTTTTTGGAAATTCATTTTAGTAGTTTAAGAATTTTAGAAAATTATTTCACGTTTGTAGGATCATTTTTCGTTAAAAGTTACGTTTTAATAAACACGTTTGCATTTCCGTTTTTACGTTTCCAATTTTTGTGCATAACTAGCTTGTACTCTTTGCATAATTCATCTTTGTTTGTGAATACTTGAATTACTTGATCACTATTTTTTTCTTTTACACTTCTCAATTCATGATTTTCACGAATAAATATTCTTGATTCCATTCACCTTCACTCGGATACGACTCGGGTGATCCGTATTTCACGCGGATCATTTAGATAATATACTACTCTACTATAATAAGTTGATTTTCACACAATCAATTTTAGGCGCCGCTTCCGGGGAAGGTCGAAGTGAGTTTTTGAATAATTGTTTTGAAAACTCGTATTTTGTTAAGACTTCCTCTATTTTTTATATATTTCTATAAAAATTGAAAAATTCAAAACACTTTTCCTAAATTCTTTACAAAAATACCAAAATAATAATAAAATTACAGCCTCGACTCTCCTGTGGAAGGGAGGCCGTTGTAAACCAAATAAGTCTCACAATATAACAAAAACGTGAAATTAATTGTTTATCGGATTACTTCAATTACTACAACCGATTAAGCGGGAAATACGGAAGAGAAACACTCTTCTTTCCCGTCCCGTCACGAGTGGTTTTGAAAGAAACGGTTTTCGATTAACGTAATGTTTTATAAAAAGAAAAACAAAAGAAATAAAAAGTTTTTGAGATAAAAAAAAAAAAATAAAAAGATTTTCTTTTTTCTTTTCTTTTTCTTTTTGATTTTGTTTGTGTTGTATGCACACCCGTTCTTCTTTTGAGAGTCTTACGTCTCCATTTTCAAACCCCGAGCAGGTTCTACGACATAATAGTCGGGTTCATTTCCTTGACGACGAGGAGATGAACCAAAACGAACAACACAACGGACCCCCTCCGATGGGTGGTCCGCAGCACAATGTTATCCCGCCGATGGGACAACAACCGGCTTTTGATCCACGTCCAATGGAAGAACAACTCCAATCACCATTCAATGATGTGAGGAGAGCTATTGTGATTCCAGACATCAATGCCAACTTTCAGA
Organism: Artemisia argyi; assembly: GCA_030686995.1. Classification (NCBI taxonomy): domain Eukaryota; kingdom Viridiplantae; phylum Streptophyta; class Magnoliopsida; order Asterales; family Asteraceae; genus Artemisia; species Artemisia argyi. The sequence continues at coordinate 88,245,981 of CM060701.1, read as the reverse complement.
TGAATCACGGATTACTCAATTTGATCACGGGTATATCCTTTCACGGGTTTGATAACGAAGACCCATATGCTCACATCCGAAATTTCACCGACATCGCTGAGACCATTAGAATGAACCAAGTTCCTCACGATGTGGTGAAATTGAAGTTATTTCCTTTCTCCTTAAAAGGGGCAGCCCGGACATGGTTGGAAAAGGAACAACCTAATTCGATTCACACTTGGAATGATCTTGCTTCCAAGTTTGTGAATTATTTCTATCCTCCCTCTAAAACTTCTAATCTACATTCCCAAATCTTTCGATTCCAACAAGCTTTTGATGAGTCATTTAGTGAAGCTTGGGATCGATTCAAAGATTTATTGGAAAAATGTCCTAACCATGGGTTCACCGACCTTCAGCAGATTGACACTTTCTATAATGGGTTATGTCATGTTGACCAAGACTCACTTAACTCTGCTGCGGGTGGGAACTTGTTGGCTAGAAACATGAATGATGCTTTCACGATAATTGAAAATAAGGCTCATGTAAGAATGTCAAGAAATAAACCTCAAGTGTCAAATAATGGTAAAAGTAATGATGAAATGATAAGTATGCTTGTGGCTTTAACAAAGAAAGTTGATGCTATGTCTATGGAACAATCAAATCAACAAGTCAATGTTGTAAATCAAGGTTGTATTACTTTTGGTGGTCCACATCCGTATTACGAGTGTCCGTCAACCGACTCTTATTCTCAAGAAAACGTGTATGCTACGAACATGGGTGGCAACGGTTACCCACCTCTTCAAGGAGATCGAAGTCTTCTCAGTTACCGTTCGAGCCATTATCTTGGACTACCCGGTTTTCAAAATCAGAATCAAAATAACAATGTGCAAAACCGTACACATCAAGCTAATCAAAATCAAAATCGACAAAATCAAGGTTTTCAAAACCAAGGTGTAAACCACAATCGGAATTTTCAGGGAAATCAAAACCAAGCCCCAATTCAAGGGAATAATTTTCAGAATAATAATCATGGGAACTTTAATCATGGAAATCAGAATAATGGAAATTTTCAAAACCGTGGGCAAAATTTTAATAATCAAAATCAAGTTGTTATTCCAAATCCGTCGCCCACGGATGAGTTGATTAAGAAATTGATTCAAAGTCAATAAGCTTTAATAGCTAAACAAGAGGAAACAACAAGGTTATTTGCGACTCAAATCAACGATCTTAACAAGCGTTTAAATGATCGACCCTCGGGCTCTGGAACTTTGCCAAGCAGCACGATCGCTAACCCGAGGGGCGATGCTAAAGCGATCATAACAAGGAGTGGTGTTACTTATGATTGACCGACGGCTCCGACTAGCTCTTCTTCTCTTCCTCCCAAGGTAGTCGCCCGTGAACCCGAGGTGACAACGGATACGGAAATTCCTATTAATAATGGAAGGACCGAAGACATCCAACCTCCGGTGGTCCCGACGTCTAAAGGAAAGGAAAAAGTTGTTAATGAAAATGAAAAGGAAACACCTGTTAAAACAAAGTTGCCTTATCCGTCACACTTAAACGAACAAAAGCACCGCAAGAAGGATAAAAACCAAATGGAAAAGTTCTATCAGATTTTTCAAGAATTACACTTTGATATAAGTCTCGCGGATGCTATACTTTTGATGCCAAAATTTGCTTCTATGCTTAAAGGTCTTTTGAATAATAAGGAAAAGCTTTTTGAAATGTCAAAGACTCAAATGAATGAGAATTGCTCAGCGGTTCTTCTTAAAAAGCTACCCGAAAAGCTTGAAGACCCTGGCAAGTTTCTTATTCCATGCAATTTTCCGGGTATGGTTCAATGCTTCGCCTTGGCCGATCTTGGTGCAAGCATTAACCTAATGCCATTGTCGATTTGGAAAAAGTTGTCTCTTCCTAACTTGACACCGACGCTTATGACCCTCGAGCTTGCCGACCGATCTACGTCTCATCCAATTGGTATAGCCGAGGATATTTTTGTCAATGTTGGGAAATTTAATTTCCCTGCAGATTTTGTGGTTGTTTATTTCGATGCCGTTCCACGGGTTCCTCTCATTCTCGGGAGAGGATTCCTAAGGGCCGGTCATGCTTTAATTGATGTATACAATGAGGAGATTACTTACGTGTGGGAAATGAAGCCGTTACTTTCAATCTTAACCAAACCGCGAGATACTCCTCCAATTACGATGTTTCTTCCGTCAACCGTATCGATGTTATTGATGAGGCTACGGAGGAGTGTTCTCAAGAACTTCTTGGTTTCACCGACAATGCTTCGAGTGGCAATCCCACTCCTTCTTTCGAACCGATCGTCTCCGATTCTTCCCCTTCCCTCACTCCAATTGAGGGAAGTGATCTCGCTTGGGAAGAAATCAACGCTTGTCTTTCAAATGATTCAGTTTCACCGGAAATTGATAATTCTAACTTTGATCTGGAGGGGGACATTTTACTAATTGAGAAATTGTTAAATGAAAACCCGATTGTTTCTTCCCCTCCGATGGACCTAAAAATGGCAGACGTAAAAGAAGTAAAGCCGTCTATTGAGAATCCTCCAAAGCTAAAGCTCAAGGATTTGCCTCCTCATCTCGAATACGCATACTTGGAAATAAATGATAAATTGCCCGTTATAATATCAAAAGGCCTTAAAGATGAGGAGAAGACACGACTCTTATATGTGCTTCGGAAGCATAAAAGTGCGATTGCTTGACAAATATCCGACATTAAAGGAATCGACCCTCGATTTTGCACTCATAAGATTCTAGTTGAAGATAATCACAAAGCTTCCGTGCAACAACAACGACGGGTTAATCCACAAATCCACGAAGTAATCAAAAAGGAAGTTATAAAAATCCTTGACGCTGGAATGATTTATCAGATCTCAGATAGTTCATGGGTTAGCCCGGTTCATTGTGTGCCAAAGAAGGGCGGAATCACTATTGTGAAGAATGATGATAATGAGCTTATACCGACTTGACTTGTGACCGGATGGAGAGTTTGTATCGATTACTGCAAGTTGAACGTCACAACCCGTAAAGACCATTTCCCGCTCCCTTTTATTGACCAAATGCTTGAACGATTAGCGGGAAATGAGTTCTATTGTTTTCTCGATGGCTTTTTTGGGTACTTTCAAATTCCCATTGATCCCCATGATCAAGAAAAGACCACTTTTATTTTCCCGTATGGAACGTTTGCCTATCGTAGAATGCCCTTTGGCTTATGTATCACTCCAGGCACGTTTCAACGGTGTATGATGGCCATTTTCTCCGATATGATTGAAAAAACCATGGAAGTGTTCATGGATGACTTCTTCGTCTATGGAAATTCTTTCGACTCTTACCTCTCCCATTTAGAGAATATACTAATTCGGTGTGAAAACACTAACTTAGTTCTAAATTGGGAGAAGTGCTACTTCATGGTTAAAGAGGGCATAGTCCTCGGCCGTAAGATATCCAAATCCAGGATTGAGGTAGATCGTGCCAAAGATGATGTTATTGCTAAGTTACCTCATCCTACGACCGTCAAAGGAATCTGAAGTTTCCTTGGTCATGCTGGCTTTTACCGACGTTTTATACAAGACTTCTCAAAAATAGGCCGGCCTCTGACCCACATTATAGAAAAGGATGCTCCGTTTAACTTCACAAATGAATGCATCGATGCATTTAATTTCTTGAAGAAGAAGTTAACGGAGGCACCGATCTTAGTTGCCCCCGATTGGAGCTTACCCTTTGAGCTAATGTGTGATGCAAGTGATTATGCCATTGGTGCATTTCTAGGGCAACGTAAGAATAAATACTTTCAACCGATACACTATGCAAGTAAGACCATGGATGACGCCCAATATCACTACACAACTACTGTAACACCCCAACCCGACAAGGGCTAAGATATCATATTCATGGTGTTAAACAGAATATACACAAGCATAAGACTTCAATAATACAATCAGATACAAAGGTTACAAAGGAATTCTAAGGCCAAGAATTACTAAACAAAACTAAGGTACAAAGTATCTAATATAAAATGTCTTCAAATCAACTGTAATGTCTTCTCTAAAACTCCTACTTGCACTCTTCACCCATTACCCAGCTTCCTTCTAAAACCTGCCGCGGGAAATGAAATGCGGCTGAGCTTAAAAAGCTCAGTGAACAGATATAACAACAAAGTAATTTGAAACAGAAAAGAGATAACAGAATATATGTTGCATTTGGGTAATATCAAAAGGTATAAATAAAAGTAAGAGAAGTAAAGGTAAAGTAAGGTAAGCTTAGGTCAAATAAGGTTTGGTCAGGAAAGGTTTGGTCAGTCATCTACCAACAAGCCCAGAACAGAAATATCATGTCATATTCTTCAAACATATCCTGCAGCATAATAGTAACCATGGAGTAGCTAGCTCCCAGAAATGTGAAGGACGAATATTGCACATACGCCACATTCACCAGACCAGATAATAACATAATATATGACAGATAACAGAACAGATCAAGGATGCATCCATATGCCCCCGCAGAAATCATAGTGGCCATAATAACAGAATGCGCATATCATATAACAGAAAGGGGACGTGGCAGAACATCGCTCTACTGCCCTAGATTCATGCCATAGGTGCATCTATGACACGGCCATGTTACCTTCATGGCTAGGGAAATGGCTCGGGTATCTAACTGGGTAGGTCAAAGCAGAAGGTCAGAGTATAAGGTCATCATAACAGATTCCGAATCCAAGGTTCATAATCATAATCAGAATCAGAGGGTCATCAATATAGAGTGCATAGCAAAAGTCCAAGTCAAAGGTTCACAAATGCCAAGGTTCATAATTAGAGTTCAAATCAGAGGTTCACATCATAAGGTTCATATCAAAGGTTCAGAATATCAGAAGTCATATCAAAGGTTCAGAATATCAAAGGTTATAATATCAGAAGTCATATCAATGATTCAGAATATCCAAGGTTCATTTCCAAAGATTCACTTTCAAAAGTTCATAAGTTCATATTTAAAATGTGAAAGAGTTTATAGAAGCCGGACATAGAAACTTTACAAATCATTTTTACATTTCTATCACAAAATATCCCTTTTTAAAACACTCTTCTTAAAATTCATTTACTTTTCATTTAAAAACTGATTTCGTATCAAAATCAAAAAATGTCATTTAATAAAAAACAGTTTCCTTCCATAACATCAAGTTATATTTTTAAAAGGTTTCCATACCAAATTATCAATTCCTTTCGAACTAGAAGCATACACGGCCAGCCACTTCTTGTCAAACACAAGCGAGCCAAGACTCATTTTCGAAACAGAAATTCAACTACAATCAAGACACCTTCAGGCCACTACGAAACTCTCCTTTGCCCGCCTTTTGATCGAACAAAAATGGGACAAAAAATAGCTAGCCGTCACCTTTATCTGAACCAAGAAGGATCGAAAAGAACAGGGACACATGTATTCGAATCACCATACATGAACACAATGATCACCCCACAAGCCGCTAGTTCTTCGACTCTTGTTTCTCGGTAGGGAGGAAATATGATTGGGACAGTTTAATGTTTTCTGGTCGCTTCATTGGTTATTGAGAGAAAGACAAAAGAAAAGTGTTATACGGTTTGCATATGTGTGGATGAGAAGAAAATAACAAGGTTTTCGTCACTTTTGTTTTTAGGGTTTAGGGTATGAGTATTAAATGTGAAATACAGTTGAGATGCATGAGAGACGGAGGAAGATATGGGATGTGAGTTGCCGAGTCTTGTGGAAGGTTTAGAAGACTTATACATCAACTCTTTCAATTTGATTTTTATAGTATCAATATGTGAGAGTGTATAATATTCATAAAGCTAGAAGACCAACAAAATATATTCACGTGTGATATTTAAGTTGCGTACAAGTTATGTCTATTTCAATATACTTATGTTATAGATTCATACTTTGTGATTTAAATTCATAACGTAATTTGGTTATGTTCGCCAACTTAGTAAAATTCAATATGTATGGGAAATTTAGGAAAGACGGATTTTCGGGTATTACAACTACCGAAAAAGAGATGTTAGCGGTTGTCTATGCCTTTGAGAAATTCAGACCTTATTTGCTACTTAAGAAGTGCATAGTGTATACGGACCACTCAGCCTTAAAAATACTTAATGGCAAAGCAAGATGCTAAGCCACGCTTAATGCGGTGGGTTCTTTTGCTCCAAGAATTTGATGTCGAAATACGAGACAAGAAAGGAGCTGAGAACCTTGCTGCTGATCACCTTTCACGACTTGAGAACCCCCATCAAAGTGCTCTTGAGAACAAGGAAATCACCGAAACATTTCCTCTCGAGACACTTGGGAGTGTGACTAAAATAGACCAAAGTGCCCCATGCTTCGCCGATTTTGCGAATTACCATGCGGGAAATTTCATTAGGAAAGTGATGTCATCCCAACAAAAGAAGAAATTCTCTAAAGATGGCCAACATTATTTTTGGGACGACCCTTATTTGTTCAAAGTCTGTGTGGATCAAGTGATTCGGCGGTGTGTTCACGGTACGGAAGCCGTTGAAATTCTTAAGGCATGCCATAGTGGACCCACAGGGGGACATTATGGTGCCAACTTCACCACAAAGAAAGTGTTCGATTCCGGCTTCTATTGGCTGACGATTTATCGGGATGCCCATGAATTGGTGAAATCATGTGATTCTTGCCAACATCAAGGGAAAATTTCTCAAAAAGATGAAGTGTCACAAAATGCTATTCAAGTTTGTGAAATTTTTGACGTTTGGGGCATCGATTTCATAGGGCCATTCCCGTCATCTAGAGGAAATAAGTACATTCTCGTGGCCGTCGATTATTTGTCCAAATGGGTTGAAGCGAAGGCGCTCCCCACCAATGACGCCCGAGTAGTTGTTAAGTTCTTGAAAAGTCTCTTTCCCCGATTTGGTGCACCTCGAGCCATCATAAGTGATCGTGGGACCCATTTTTGTAATGACCAATTTTCAAAAGTAATGCTTAAAGACGGTGTCACACATCGTCTTTCCACGGCCTATCATCCACAAACTAGTGGTCAAGTGGAGGTGTACAATCGTGGCCTGAAAAGAATATTAGAAAGGACACTAGGAGAGCACCGTGCCTCATGGGCCGATAAATTAGACGAGGCTTTATGGGCTTTCCGGACCGCTTACAAAACACCCATTGGGTGTACTCCATATAAGCTGGTTTATGGGAAGGCTTGTCATTTGCCCCTAGAACTTGAGCACAAGGCCTACCGGGCCTTAAAACATGCAAATTTTGACTTGAAAACCGTGGGTGATCACAGAAAAGTCCAATTGAATGAGTTAGTCGAACTACGTGATCAAGCTTACGAGAATTCTTTGATTTATATAGAGAAAACAAAAAGACTACATGATGCCAAGATCAAAGACCACGTTTTTAACGTTGGTGATCGAGTGCTACTTTTTAACTCTCGTTTAAAGATTTTCTCGGGTAAGCTTAAAACCCGTTGGTCTGGACCACTCACAATAACACAAGTATTCCCTTATGGTACCATTGAGTTAGCTCAGCCCGATGGTCCCAACTTTAAGGTGAATGGTCACCGTTTGAAACACTATTTTGGAGTCAAGCTACGTGACTCGAAACTTTCCCCAAGGACGATTGAATTCGGGGATCGAGTCAAGCTACGTGACTCGGAAATCAAAAACAAAGCGCTTCGTGGGTGGCAACCCATGCTTATCCAATTTCATCTTCTTATTTTACTTATTTCTAACAAATAACGTGAGGAGGGGGTGCCTCTTCTACTCTTGGGTTCCGTGGCTGTTTGTGATGTTTGTTTAGGATTGTCCCCAATTTATGTTGACTCTCATGCTCGTTATCTACTCTCCACTCGAGTTTCATTCATCGGTGCTATTGGAAATCCTATATCCGTGAATCTTATCGACTAACGTTTTCTTTGGCATAATTAATAAACGGCCCTAGAATTTTGTTAGGATTTCCTTAACCCACAAAACATTAAGGACAATGTTTAATTCTAGTCTGGGGGAGGGTGTATCTTCGATTCGATTTTGACCTTGCATTTTTCACAATGTCGTGCACTCTTGCAACTCCGTTTTTCCACCAAAAATAAAAAATGAAAAAAAAAATTGAAAAATTTCGAAAATTTTAAGAAAAATCAATGAAAAAGTCATGAAAAAAAAGCAAAAAAAGATGTGAAAAAGTTGAAAAAGTTGTGCAAAAATATAATAAGTTCTGAATAAGTGTTTTGACACCTTGTTGACTTTCTTGCAGGCGAGAGTAGGAATAAATATTTTGACTTGACCGGGCGTGTTGAGTTCTAGCTTGTTCCCTTAACCAATGATAATCATATAAGCTTGTGCTAGTTTTGTACACCAGCAGCTATAAAATGCGAATTCTTTCTTAAGAATCTGCAATTTCCCGTACTTGACTTTATACATGCGCAGCTTAAAAGCTTTCGCTAGTCTTTTACATCAGGAGCTAGAAAACGCGAATTCTTCTTCTAGAATTTGCAAGTTTCCTTAACTAACTTTATATATGCGTGGCTGATTATCGGCTAAGTATTCGCGGGTTTCATTATTTGGAATCTTAAATTGCGAAGAGCGAGAAATGATAGAGTTTATTTAGAAGTTAGATGCTAAACGTGGAGTAGTGGTTCTCTTTAGAGCTCATGAGAGGTACTTGTGGCTTTTTACTCCCATAAAATACGTCACCGATGTATAATAGATGTTCTAGGTTAATTAGTGGTATTTAGGATTGAATAATATTTAGTTCTTTGTTTTCTTAAGAGAATTTTTTCTTTAAAAGTTGGGTACATATCAAGGAACATCAAAAATAAGAGCGAAAGTGAAAAATCAAAAGTCAAAAGTTGATTATCTATATGGTTTTGGAGCTACCCGATAAGCTTCCATTGATGTTATGAGAAAAGTCAAGAAAGAAAAAAAGTGAAAAGTATGAAAAATATGAGAAAAGTGAAAAAAGTGAAAAATGAAAAAAAGTGAAAGTTGAAAGTTATGATGAATAAGAGCTTGAATGTAAATAAGTTGTTGGCGCGTGAGATGCATGTGAATGATTCTGAATTAGACACATGAGGTGCACGTGTAGTACTCCGCAACTTATATTTATGATATTGTATGTTCCAAAATTCCTTGATGTAGACCGAATTTCTATTGCAATGGTTCTTAAGAGAAAATGGATAACTACTTATCGTTTAAACTTAGGTGTCACTATTGGACTAAAAAATATTGAAACAAGAAAATATGAAGCAATTCATTTCTCAACAAAAGTAAAATATTGAGATACAAAATTTAGGACATGGGAGTAAGGAGTTTCCACAAGTAACTATTACGAGTAGTGTTAGCATCTAATTTGTAGATAAGCTGTGATCTCGTTTGTACGCTTAGTTTAGGGACTCGTGAAAAATCAAGGATGACGATTTTTATCTGTATGGTCACTTCTTAAATAGAAGTGTTTCTACTCATTGACCCTAAAAATTATTGCAAAATAATGAAAGTTCAACAAACCGTCAGAAGTATGAATTATGAAAAGTACAAAAATAGAAGTGAAAGTAGAATAAAGGAAAAATTTTGGAAAATGGAGCGTTTGCGGGAATAAATGATTTTATTACTTCTTTCGAACCTCCTTGCTACTTTACAAAGTTAGTAGGAAGAGTTTTGAAATTATTTATCCCAAAAGCGTGAATTGATCACATTGCGTGAGGACACGACAATACCTTAGTCTGGGGGATTTTGGTATGCGTTAATTCACATACCTTTTTATGGCCAAATACCGACCCAAATAGACTAATTATGCTAACAAATGCCAAAGATTGTGTGGTTTATGTTTATGAATGTATAGGAACGGATATTTCACAAAAAGACGAAAAACAAACAAAAACCCAGCAATAACGAGCATGAGAGTAGAATGAGTCAGAAAGTCAAAGCTGGAAATCTTGTTGAGCTTAAAAAGTCAAATAGAGTCCTCAGAGTTTGAAAATGTACAAAGATTACCATTGAGAGGAAGTTTGAAGAATTGTCAAGAATGGCCCTTATAGTTTCAAAGATGGCAACTTTAGTCCCTCAAAGTCATATTCTGAAGAAAGGTCCTTCATCTATTTAATAATGGCACAATAGACCCTTGGAAGCTCAGTTTGAATTTTTGGCAGAATAAGTCCTTTTATTTCAGAAAATAACACAAGTTTCTAGAAGATTATGTGATGTCAGGAGTGTGTCAGAAGCAAAGAAGCACACGGGGGGATTACGTGGCAAGCTGCTATTGTATTGGTCGCGTCATTAGGTATGATCCAAGGGTTATTATCAAGAGGGAAAGGATTAGATGGTGATAAAGGGTTCTCAGAGGATCAAAACAAGCACAACTCACACGGATTGCCAGCTTGGCAATCCGTGAGTCTCACCTCACTCCTCTCCTATATATAGAGGTTCTTAGTAGCTCATTTGGTGTGTAGAAAATAGGTAGTGAAACTCTGTCAAAATTTCAGTAGAATGTATTTAGCATAGTTATTGTAATTTTCATTTTAAGTTTTTAATTAAAGTTTCAGTTTCCTTTTATATCTTTTAGCTTATCAATCGTTTCAAAGTGCTTATTCTGCCTTATTACTTTCTTAATTTGTTCAAACTTAGTTGTTATTAGCTTAGTTACTGGTACTTTCGTTTCAACTTTAGCCATATACAGAAAAGGAAAATAAATAAATAAATCAGAAAAATTATAAAAATATAAAAAAAAATGTTTCAAACTAGTTGTCTTAAGTCTCAAATAAGATGCATCAGCTTATAAGCATTATATGCAAGCTTTTCAGCTTGCTGTATATCTGTTTCAATTTCTATCATCAAAAGTACTTGAAGAGTTAATATCAGTAACTGATCATTGAACCTGATTGCTGAGGTGGATTGGATAAGCTAGGACTGTAAGGGAAGGTCCTGCCTATCCTAGAGATAGGCAAGCTCAGTGAGTCCCCCTCTGTTCATGCTGAGGGGGAGTGTTTTGGTAAAAATTCTGATTCAAAATTTTTCAACATTTGTGATAGTGTTAGTTGTGATTGAGCATGTTTGCTAGTAGAGTACATCTGTTTGTTTGTTAGAATTGTTCATCTTAATGAATTTGAGCATCTGTTAGCTTAGATCTGAGTAGTTAGTTTCATTTAATCTTTTGTCATATAATTGCTGTTAGATTTCTGTGAGTGAGTTGTACCTTAGATCTGTGGATTTTGATTCACTGTGTAGTTGATGAGTTAGAGCTTTATAGTTGTGTAATTGTTACTGATTCATTGAATTGTTTACTGATATAGTTTTGTTAGTATTAATAAACAACTTGATTGTTCATTGATTTACATATGAGTGTTTGATTCTGAGTTGGGATAAGCTGAGATAAATAATTGTTTCATTGAAACTTGTTATCTGTCACAATTAGGAGTGTTTGGATCATAGGTTTGCTGAGCTTTTTAATTGTTGGATTGGTGCATTGACTGCACACTTAGGTCTAGTTAGGATAATTTTAGAGTAATATAGACTAAAAATCAGTAGCTAATTCTTTTTTAGTCAACTTAGCTTAATCTCTCTTCAACTGTTAGTAACTAGTAAATTCAGTTAGCATATTAGCTTTTGTAGTAGCATAATAGTTCACACTAGCCTAATTTTGTTTTAAAATAGCTTAATGTCACAATAAGAAGTAGATTTGAGAGATTGAATTTGGAATAAATCAAATTAATAGTGCATAAAAAAAGTCAACTAATTCGTTGGATTTTTGGGTCATTAGCTGCTATACTTGTTTGAATTTAGAGTAGTAAACATTAGATTTTGGTCTGAATATTGCTTGAACTTGAATCTCAGTAGTGCTATTGTTCTTTTTCCCCCATTTATTTGCACTTTGGAGCTTATTGGAAGAGCTTATTGGGCCTGTTTATAAGCCTTTTTGAGACAGGGTTCTGTTTTAGCTTTATATGCCTGCAATTGATCATTTGAACCTATTTCTATATTTGCTGATTGTTTCTGAGATTAAAGTGAGTAGATTTAGGATTGTGTATCATTGATTTGCTTTTGTACCAGTCTGTGCTTAGTCTGTAATATAAGTGAGCTTATATTTTACGCTTATTGCATATATTTTTGTGATTTTAGGAGTTCTGTGATTGCATTTGATCATAACATTGCATTTCTGAGCATTTTACATCATCTTAAGTCTGAGTTTTAAGTTTAATACATTTTGGTTCACAAGTGCTTGTAAATAAGCACTTGTGAATAAGCAGTTGGTCCAAATAAGCCCTTATTCAACTTCTTTTCAATTCAAAATTTTTCTCCTTGTTCATTTTATTATTTTTGATTTTCTGGAATTTTTCCAGAATTTTCCAAGTAGTTTTAGTATTTTTTTTCTTAATTTTATTTTGATTTTAATCATTTTTAAATAGTTTTAAATAAACAAAAATTCATAAAAATTCAGAAAAAGCTGTGAAAAATACAAAAATATTTTAGGAAATTCTTTTATAATATTTTAGATTTTTCGTAATTAAATTTTCATTTTTCCTCTTTATTTTTCTATTTTCTTCTATTTTTAATTCATTTAAAATTACAAAAATCAAAATAAATTCATAGAAAATAAAAGAAAAGTCAAAAAAATATTTTTCTTTTTCTGGAAATTCATTTTTGTAGTTTAAGAATTTTAGAAAATTATTTCACGTTTGTAGAATCATTTTTCGTTAAAAGTCACGTTTTAATAAACACGTTTGCATTTCTGTTTTTACGTTTTCAATTTTTGTGCATAACTAGCTTGTACTCTTTGCATAATTCATCTTTGTTTTTGAATACTTGAATTACTTGATCACTATTTTTCTCTTTTACACTTCTCAATTCACGATTTTCACGAATCAATATTCTTGATTCCATTCACCTTCACTCGGATACGACTCGGGTGATCCGTATTTCACGCGGATCATTTCGATAATATACTGCTATACTATAATAAGTTAATTTTCACACAATCAATTTTTGGCGCCGCAGCCGGGGAAGGTCGAAGAGAGTTTTTGAATAATTGTTTTGAAAAATCGTGTTTTGTTAAGCCTTCCTCTATTTTGTATATATTTCTATAAAAAGTGAAAAATTCAAAACACTTTTCCTAAATTGTTTACAAAAATACCAAAAAAATAATAAAATTACAGCCTCGACTCTCCCGTGGAAGGGAGGGCGTTGTAAACCAAATAAGTCTCACAATATAACAAAAACGTGAAGTTAATTGTTTATCGGATTACTTCAATTACTACAACTGATTAAGCGGGAAATACGGAAGCTAAGGCATTAAATTGCTAGCTGAAGAGAGAAACACTCTTCTTTCCCGTCCCGTCGCGAGTGGTGTTGAAAGAAACGGTTTTCGATTAACGTAACGTTTTATAAAAAGAAAAACAAAAGAAATAAAAAGTTTTTGAGATAAAAAATAAAAAAATAAAAAGATTTTCCTTTTTCTTTTCTTTTTCTTTTTAATTTTGTTTGTGTTGTATGCACACCCGTTCTTCTTTTGAGTGTCTTACGTCAACCCCGAGCGTGTTCTACGACATAATAGTCGGGTTCATTTCCTTGACGACGAGGAGATGGACCAAAACGAACAACACAACGGACCCCATTCGATGGGTGGTCCGCAACACAATGTTATCTCGCCGATGGGACAACAACCGGCTTTTGATCCATGTCCAATAGAAGAACAACTCCAATCACCATTCAATGGTGTGAGGAGAACTATTGTGATTTCGGACATCAATGCCAACTTTGAGATCATTCACGGATTACTCAATTTGATCATGGGTATATCCTTTCACGGGTTTGATAACGAAGACCCATATGCTCACATCCGAAATTTCAACGACATCGCTGAGACCATTAGAATGAACCAAGTTCCTCATGATGTGGTGAAATTGAAGTTATTTCCTTTATCCTTAACAGGGGCAGCTCGGACTTGGATGGAAAAGGAACCGCCTAATTCGATTCACACTTGGAATGATCTTGCTTCCAAGTTTGTGAATTATTTATATCCTCCCTCTAAAACTTCTAATCTACGTTCCCAAGTCTTTCAATTCCAACAAGCTTTTGATGAGTCATTTAGTGAAGCTACGGATCGATTCAAAGATTTGTTGGAAAAATGTCCTAACCATGGGTTCACCGACCTTCAGCAGATTGACACTTTCTATAATGGGTTATGTCATGTTGACCAAGACTCACTCAACTCTGCTGCGGGTGGGAACTTGTTGGCTAGAAAGACGAATGATGCTTTCACGATAATTGAAAATAAGGCTCGTGTAAGAATGTCAAGAAATAAACCTCAAGTGTCAAATAATGGTAAAAGTAATGATGAAATGATAAGTATGCTTGTGGCTTTAACAAATAAAGTTGATGCTATGTTTATGGAAAAATCAAATCAACAAGTCAATGTTGTAAATCAAGGTTGTATTACTTGTGGTGGTCCACATCCGTATTACGAGTGTCCGTCAACCGGCTCTTATGCTCAAGAGAACGTGTATGCTACGAACATGGGTGGCAACGGTTACCCACCTCTTCAAGGAGATCGAAGTCTTCTCAATTACCGTTCGAGCCATTATCTGGGACCACCCGGTTTTCAAAATCAGAATCAAAATAAGAATGTGCAAAACCGTACACATCAAGCTAATCAAAATCAAAATCGACAAAATCAAGGATTTCAAAACCAAGGTGTAAACCACAATCGGAATTTTCAGGGAAATCAAAACCAAGCCCCGATTCAAGGGAATAATTTTTAGAATAATAATCATGGGAACTTTAATCATGGAAATCAGAATAATGGCAATTTTCAAAACCGTGGGTAAAATTTTAATAATCAAAATCAATGTGTTATTCCAAATCCGTCGCCCATGGATGAGTTGATTAAGCAATTGATTCAAAGTCAATAAGCTTTAATAGCTAAACAAGAGGAAACAACAAGGTTATTTGCGACTCAAATCAACGATCTTAACAAGCGTTTAAATGATCGACCCTCGGGCTCTGGAACTTTGCCAAGCAGCACGATCGCTAACCCGAGGGGTGATGCTAAAGCGATCATAACAAGGAGTGGTGTTACTTATGATTGACCGACGGCTCCGACTAGCTCTTCTTCTCTTCCTCCCAAGGTAGTCGCCCGTGAACCCGAGGTGACAACGGATACGGAAATTCCTATTAATAATGGAAGGACCGAAGACATCCAACCTCCGGTGGTCCCGACGTCTAAAGGAAAGGAAAAAGTTGTTAATGAAAATGAAAAGGAAACACCTGTTAAAACAAAGTTGCCTTATCCGTCACGCTTAAACGAAAAAAAGCACCGCGAGAAGGATAAAAACCAAATGGAAAAGTTCTATCAAATTTTTCAAGAATTACACTTCGATATAAGTCTCGCGGATGCTATACTTTTGATGCCAAAATTTACTTCTATGCTTAAAGGTCTTTTGAATAATAAGGAAAAGCTTTTTTAAAAGTCAAAGACTCAAATGAATGAGAATTGCTAAGCGGTTCTTCTTAAAAAGCTACCCGAAAAGCTTGAAGACCCTGGCAAGTTTCTTATTCCATGCAATTTTCCGGGTATGGTTCAATGCTTCGCCTTGGCCGATCTTGGTGCTAGCATTAACCTAATGCCATTGTCGATTTGGAAAAAGTTGTCTCTTCCTAACTTGGCACCGATGCTTATGACCCTCGAGCATGCCGACCGATCTACGTCTCGTCCAATTGGTATAGCCGAGGATATTTTTGTCAATGTTGGGAAATTTAATTTCCCTGCAGATTTTGTGGTTGTTGATTTCGATGCCAATCCACGGGTTCCTCTCATTCTCGGGAGAGGATTCCTAAGGACCGGTCATGCTTTAATTGATGTATACGACGAGGAGATTACTTTCAATCTTAACCAAACCGCGAGATACTCCACCAATTACGATGTTTCTTCCGTCAACCATATCGATGTTATTGATAAAGCTAGGGAGGAGTATTCTCAAGAACTTGTTGGTTTCACCGACAATGCTTTGACTGGCAATCCCACTCCTTCTTTTGAACCGATCGTCTCCGATTCTTCCCCTTCCCTCACTCCGTTTGAGGGAAGTGATCTCGCTTGGGAAGAAATCAATGCTTGTCTTTCAAATGATTCAGTTTCACCGGAAATTGATAATTCTAACTTTGATCCGGAGGGGGACATTTTACTAATTGAGAAATTGTTAAATGAAAACCCGTTATAAAAAATGATAAATTGCCTCCTCATCTCGAATACGCATACTTAAAATAAATGATAAATTGCCCGTTATAATATCAAAAGGCCTTAAAGATGAGGAGAAGACACGACTCTTAGATGTGCTTCGGAAGCATAAAAGTGCGATTGCTTGGCAAATATCCGACATTAAGGGAATCGACCCTCGATTTTGCACTCATAAGATTCTACTTGAAGATAATCACAAAGCTTCCATCCAACAACAACGACGGGTTAATCCACAAATCCACGAAGTGATCAAAAAGGAAGTTATAAAACTCCTTGACTCTGGAATGATTTATCCGATCTCGGATAGTTCATGGGTTAGCCCGGTTCATTGTGTGCCAAAGAAGGGCGGAATCACTGTTGTGAAGAATGATGATAATGAGCTTATACCGACTCGACTTGTGACCGGATGGAGAGTTTGTATCGATTACCACAAGTTGAACGACGCAACCCGTAAAGTCCATTTCCCGCTCTCTTTTATGGACCAAATGCTTGAACGATTAGCGGGATATAAGTTCTATTGTTTTTTCGATGGCTTTTCTGGGTACTTTCAAATTCCCATTGATCCCCAGGATCAAGAAAATACCACTTTTACTTGCCCGTATGGAACGTTTGCCTATCATAGAATGCCCTTTGGCTCATGTAACGCTCCAGGCACGTTTCAACGATGTATGATGGCCATTTTCTCCGATATGATTGAAAAAACCATGGAAGTGTTCATGGATGACTTCTCCGTCTATGGGAATTCTTTCGACTCTTGCCTCTCCCATTTTGAGAATAAGCTAATTCGGTGTGAAAACACTAACTTAGTTCTAAATTGGGAGAAGTGCCACTTCATGGTTAAAGAGGGCATAGTCCTCGGCCATAAGATTTCCAAATCTGGGATAGAGGTAGATCGTGCCAAAGTTGATGTTATTGCTAAGCTACCTCATCCTATGATTGTCAAACGAATCCGATGTTTCCTTGGTCATGCTGGCTTTTACCGACGTTTTATACAAGACTTCTCAAAAATAGCCTTGCCTCTGACCCACCTTTTAGAAAAGGATGCTCCGTTTAACTTCACAAATGAATTTATCGATGCATTTAATTTCTTGAAGAAGAAGTTAACGGAGGCACCAATCTTAGTTGCCCCCGATTGGAGCTTACCCTTTGAGCTAATGTATGATGCAAGTGATTATGCCATTGTTACAGTTCTGGGGCAACGTAAGAATAAATAGTTTCAACCGATACACTATGCAAGTAAGACCATGAATGACGCCCAACATCACTACACAACTACCGAAAAAGAGATGTTAGCGGTTGTCTATGCTTTTGAGAAATTCAGACCTTATTTGCTACTTAAGAAGTGCATAGTGTATACGGACCACTCAGCCTTAAAATTCTTAATGGAAAAGCAAGATGCTAAGCCACGCTTAATGCGGTGGGTTCTTTTGCTCCAAGAATTTGATGTTGAAATACGAGACAAGAAAGGAGCTGTGAACCTTGCTGCTGATCACCTTTCACGACTTGAGAACCCCCATCAAAGTGTTCTCAAGAACAAGGAAATCACCGAAACATTTCCTCTCGAGACACTTGGGAGTGTGACTAAAATCGACCAAAGTACCCCATGGTTCGCCGATTTTGCGAATTACCATGCGGGGAATTTCATTAGGAAAGGGATGCCGTCCCAACAAAAGAAGAAATTCTTTAAAGATGTCCAACATTATTTTTGGGACGACCCCTATTTGTTCAAAGTCTGTGCGGATCAAGTGATCTGGTGGTGTGTTCATGGTACGAAAGCAGTTGAAATTCTTAAGGCATGCCATAGTGGACCCACGGGGGGACATTATGGTGCCAACTTCACCGCAAATAAAGTGTTCGATTCTGGATTCTATTGGCCGATGATTTATCGGGATGCCCATGAATTGTTGAAATCATGTGATTCTTGCCAACGTCAAGGGAAAATTTCTCAAAAAGATGAAATGCCACAAAATGCTATTCAAGTTTGTGAAATTTTTTACGTTTGGGGCATCGATTTCGTGGGGACATTCCCGTCATCTAGAGGAAATAAGTACATTCTCGTGGCCGTCGATTATATGTCCAAATGGGTTGAAGCGAAGGCTCTCCCCACCAATGACGCCCGAGAAGTTGTTAAGTTCTTGAAAAGTCTCTTTGCCCGATTTGGTGCACCTCGAGCCATCAAAAGTGATCGTGGGACCCATTTTTATAATGACCAATTTTCAAAAGTAATGCTTAAATATGGTGTCACACATCGTCTTTCCACGGCTTATCATCCACAAACTAGTGGTCAAGTGGAGGTGTCCAATCGTGGCCCGAAAAGAATATTAGAAAGGACAGTAGGAGAGCACCGTGCCTCATGGGCCGATAAATTAGACGATGATTTATGGGCTTTCCGGACCGCTTACTAAACTCCCATTGGGTGTACTCCATATAAGCTGGTTTACGGGAAGGCTTGTCATTTGCCCCTAGAACTTGAGCACAAGGCCTACTGGGCCTTAAAACATGCAAATTTTGACTTGAAAACCGCGGGTGATCACAGAAAAGTTCAATTGAATGAGTTAGTCGAACTACGTGATCAAGCTTACGAGAATTCTTTGATTTATAAAGAGAAAACAAAAAGACTTCATGATGCCAAGATAAAAGACCGCGTTTTTAACGTTGGTGATCAAGTGCTACTTTTTAACTCTTGTTTAAAGATTTTCTCGGGTATGCTTAAAACCCGTTGGTCTGGACCATTCACAATAACACAAGTATTCCTTTATGGTACCATTGAGTTAGCTCAGCCCGATGGTCCCAACTTTAAGGTGAATGGTCACCGTTTGAAACACTATTTTGGAGGGGATGTACCAACCGTCGTAGTCCCGGATCTCCAAACTTTCCCCAAGGACGATTGAATTCGGGGATCGAGTCAAGCTACGTGACTCGGAAATCAAAAACAAAGTGCTTCATGGGTGACAACCCATGCTTATCCAATTTCATCTTCTTATTTTTCTTATTTCTAACAAATAACGTGAGGAGTGGGTGCCTCTTCTACTCTTGTGTTCCGTGGTTGTTTGTGATGTTTGTTTAGGATTGTCCGCGATTTATGTTGACTCTCGTGCTCGTTATCTACTCTCCACTCGAGTTTCATTCATCGGTGCTATTGGAAATCCTATATCCGTGAATCTTATCGACTAACGTTTTCTTTGGCATAATATGACATTTCAAAAATTTCATGTCACTAATTTTAATATTTTTATTATTTAACTATTCTATTTTTAAATAATTAACTTCGTCGGAAGTTATCCACGATTCGTCATAACATGTTCAATTAATTCAACCGCGACTAGACTACGTCCATTCTATAATTTTTATGCATCATTGGTTCCTTACAATCCTATTTTAAAAGTCATAATTTACTTTTTCCAATTTTTCATAAACCTTGCACCTTTTACGTTTTACGCGATTTAAATTTACGTTTTATGGTTTTAACAATGTGAATCAACCCTAGACTATGGACATTTTACATGTTTTATGCATTTTAACCTATTCTCATATTTAAAATTGAGTTAATACTTGTTGTTTCATTTTTATAGTTAACGTCACTTCTATCAAGAACCGGTGTCACCAAACGCGTTTTCAACTCACGGTTTAAGTTTTAACGATGTTTAAACCCTTCAATGAACTCACCACTCATCTAAAATACTTAAATAGGTTATGTTAATAAGTTTTAACATTTTTGAAGGTTTTGTATTTTTACATCTCCTAATTTTACTTTACGCGTCTTAAAAACTTTACGTTTGCAATTACCAGGATCAAAATACACACCGTAGCTCATGTTTTACACAAAACCACTACCCTCTTCTCCCTTTTCTTGTTTTGAACGACCCACCCACATGGGTGGTGAGTTATTTGTGGTTTCTTACACTCTTGTACACTTGGCTAACTTAATCTTATGCTTGTCTCCACTACCTAAGTCCTATACCACTAACACACTTCTCATACATGCATTTTGGATCAAAATACTCATCCCTTGTTTTCTCCACCCTTATGAACGACTAATTACAAATCCAAACACCATTTTATCTCAATTTTTACCAAATATATTGATCTTGGATTGAAGGTGTTATAATCCCTAGCTAGTTCTTGTGTTTGTTTCTCCATAATCACCATCAAACATCATCATCATCAACATAAATTTTTCTTGGGTTCAAGGGCTGAGTTCTTTAAAGATTTCAAGAGTTTTAAGAAGTGTTTTTGAAATGTTATTAAGGTTTATTAAGGTTGGGTAAAATATTTGGAGCTTGGGTGTTGATTGTGTTGATTTCTATTAAAGATTTGTACAAAATAAAAAATGAAGACCTAAGTGTGAAGCTTTGATTCTTGTTCCTTTTTCTTCCTCAAGACCTTTCTTTCTCAAGAGTTATGATGACTTCCAATATGGTTTATGGGCTGTGGTTTTAGAGCACTTGCTTGGGTTGAAAGGGTTATATAAATTTGGGTAAAAGATTTGTACAAAAAGGGTGCAAGACTTGGTGGTGATTTATGTTTAGTGTCCATTTGTTTTGTTCTTCATCTTTGTAAGGAACCAATCACTCCCTTTTCATTTTATTTTCATTTTCATTTCTTTAATTGTATTATTTCTTGATGTATTTGTATATTATATAAATTATCATGCTTGGTTAGACTCAGTGGCGTATATGAGGGTGTGCGAAGTGTGCTGTCGCACAGGGCCTCCAAATTTCAGGGGCCTCAAATTTTATATACAATTTATATATATACACATCAATATATGTGTATGTAAACTTTTTTATTTTAAAATTTTAGTTGTATAAGTAGAATGATGATTAATTTAAAAAAAAAGGGGGGGGGGGGGGGCCTATTTATGTTCTTGGCAATATGGGCTGTTTAGTAATCTTTTATATCAAAAAGCCCATAAAAAATGTTAAATCTTTATCATATTTATTTACTAAAAAAAAGAAATTGTAACGTCACCAATCAGTTACTCTCCCTTTGCCTCTTTCTTTTGCTTTATTCTCGGTGGCGGTTCACGACTTCACATTCATTAGTCATCATAGAAGTAAAAAAAACAAATGGTGTTTTCATTGAATCATTGTTTCATTTTATGCAACATCTTTTGATCTCATCAAAGGAAGTTAGGAACAAAGGATGATCAAAGGTATATTTGAATATTTTTCTATATTGTTTTCTTACCCATTGTGATATTTAATCTCTAATATTTAGTGCTTATCACTTCTGTTTGCCTTATTTTAACAGTTCATCAGAGCCGATTTGTTGCATGATCTACAATAACTTTTTTTGTTTCTCATCCTCAGTTCCTCGGTCCTCACATTTATATCTGCTAAGTCTCTTGCTCTCTTACTTATTGCATCTATAATTTATTGATACATTTGTGGTTTGTTATTTTCATTTATATGAATCATGTCTAACTGTTAAATCTTTATCAGCTACTCGGTGGGAGAGTCGTGTTGAAAGTGTTAAAGCTATACGATTCCAACTCTCAGATATTCGTGAAGCTTTACTTCAAGTGTCTGAAAATGACAATGATTGTTTAATACAAAGTACATCTGAATCATTAGCAGAAAATGAGCTTGGTAAATATGAGTTTCTTGTTGCAATAGTAATTTGGTATGATATATTATCCGTAGTCAATGTGATTTCAAAACAGTTGCAATCAAAAAATATGGTAATTGATGATGCAATGAAAAAGATAGAAGATTTAGTTTCTTTCTTTAAAACTTATAGAGAAACTGGATTTTCTAAGGCATTGGAGAGTGCTAAAGAAATAGCTATAGAAATGAATATAGATCCGGTCTTTGTTCAAAAGCGTGAAATTATACGAAAGAGACATTTTGATGAGAATCAAAATGATGCATCATCAAGCGTTCCACAATCTCTTGAGGAATCTTTTAAGACAAACTATTTCCTAGCTGTTGTTGACCAGACAATTGTTTCACTTAATAGTAGGTTTGAGCAATATCATGAGTATGAAAAAACTTTTGGCTTTCTGTTTACTTCTGACAAGTTGCGGTCATTAGAAGATAAAGATTTAAAATCTTGTTGCCTACGTCTTGAGGTTGCGCTAAAACACGATGAGGTATATGATATTGATGGAACCGACTTATATGTGGAGTTGAAATTGCTAGTTCACTCGATGCATAAAGAAAAAATGGGACGTGTTGGCATTTTAGAATCGATTAAACATTTGGATTGTTTTCCTAACACAACTATTGCCTATAGAATTTTATTAACTATTCCCGTCACCGTTGCTTCAGCTGAAAGAAGCTTTTCTAAATTGAAGTTGATAAAAACTTACTTACGTTCTACAATGTCACAGGAAAGGCTTAACGGACTAGCAATGATATCAATTGAGCAGGACATGTTGAAGACAATTGACTACAAAGATTTAATTGAAGAATTTGCATCAAAAAATGCTAGGAGAATGGCGTTATTTACATAAGTAGTTCTAATTTCATCCGTTAATAAGATTGTTGAACTTTCGTTTGGGGATCTCATTTTTGTAATTCTACACTGGTCAAATTGTTTATGTTTAAAAAATTGGTGAATTTTTATTTTGGGGCCTCATTTTTGTAATTTCGCACCGGGCCTCCACAAATGTAGAGACGGCACTACTTAGACTTGGTACATGAAACTAGATCACTAGAAACACTAAAGGACTAGACATGCTTCTGTGATTTCTGAATCAAGGGCAAAGATGGAATAAACTGTACTAATCAGTAAACATTGAGACTAAACTAAAAATATAGGGTTGTAGTTCTGTGTCTTGTGGTCATTTTGACGGGTATTTCAATAAATAACTCATTACGATGATTAAACTAGAAATATTTTCGTAAAACATGTCCAGTTCTGAGTAACAGATTTGAAACGTGTAAAAGTCATTTTTTTTGTGAATAACCCTCTGTTACTCAAAGAACGAAAGTTCTAGATAACATCTTAACTTAAACGTGGCCGAAAACGGGGAATTAATCGGGTTTTTCAAAACACTAGATATCGCACTTTTCGTGGGACTGATGCAATGTTAAAGTTTTCTGAACTGAATATATTGGGTAAATGGGTAACTTTGGTACTGTTAAGTAATTTTTGATTTAGTGGGACCCACAAAACTTGTTGGTACAGATTAATACCTTTTCATGGATATAAAGAACGTAATTTTTGGACTTACGGTTTACAAATGACGGAATTTCTAAGATGAATAAGTTATATAAATTTTGACAGCTTTTACGTCAAAAGTATAAAAAGGATTTTAAAACTTATGTAATTGTATCTTTAAAATTTGTTTTTGAACACTTAGAATATATGTACCAAGCATAATTAAGGTTATAATTTATATAGTATAGAGACTAAATTACATCAACACTTACTTTCAAAAACTAAGACAAGCGTATATCCATTTAGGTTCGTTGTAGAACTTTCGCGGCTAGTTTCTTCACTTGCTTGTTTCATATCACTTCCTTTGTTCACGGTGAGTTCATAGCCTCGCTTTTACTTATTTAAACGTTTTATAAACCTCGCGAGGGGGATACATGCTAGTTTTACAAACGGAATACAAGTAGTTTCACGATTACATAATTATAGACATTGAGTACCTTTGCCATCAAGTCCCTAATTTCATGAACCGTTAATTACGGAAGTACACGCTAATATTATAGATATGCATATTTGGCCAGGCAGGCCTGTTCGTGTCACAACTCGTAATTTTATGTCCTTTTTCAAACATCAAAATTTCATTTTTCATTTCGGAAGTTACTATTCATTTTTACTATTCATCTTCAAAATTTTTTTATTTTATATTCTCATAAGCTAAACTATTTTAATGATAATCCAAGAGTTTGGCGCTCGTCGGATCATTTCTGCAAAAATCACGAAGCCGTGTCCGAGATTTACTTTTGGGTTTTAACGTCGTTCCAGCATCCCGATATGTCCATAAAACACTATAAACGATAGAAATATGATTTTCTCTCATTTTACGACAATTCTAAAAGTTTTGAAATTTTATTTTTTCCAGTTCAGCGTTTTACGTGAATTACGCGTTTTAAACCCGCGTTACCAGTTTTAACAGCGTTTAAGCAACCCGATGAAACTTACCATTCATTTTATATTTTATTATGGAGTATTTTGACAAGTTTAGTCATTTTTTCAAGTTTCATAATTTTACGATACCCGGATTTACGTTTCGCGGCTTAACAATTTACGTTTAGCAATTATCGGAACCAAAACCGACTCTGTGAACTAGATATTAACAAGTTTCCTACATACTCATCCACCATGTGCCGCCCCCCTCCCCATGTTACTTCAACTTCACCCTTTATTTACCATTTTGCCATTGATTTAGATATTTTCATACTTAAACATCTTTACACATTCATACTTGTTTTCTAATAATCAAAGTCAAGGTTTTCTCCCTTTTTCTTCCTCCCTAGCCACGACCAAAATAAGAACACCATCAAGGATCCATTATTTTTTCAAGATCAAGATATAATCAACTCCATTTACTTTCCTTGTTAGGGTTTTGAAATAAAAACTCAAGGTTTTATAAGTTTTCATCTCCAAAGTTCACTAATCTTTCAAAGTAAGTTGTCAAACTCCTTTTCTTAATTTCTTCAAGTTATTTTCATGATTATATGATTTCCATACAAGATTTCATACATATACTAGTTATACCACTCATTTATATATATATATATATATATATATATATATATATATATATATATATATATATATATATATATATATATATATATATCTTTGAAACCCTAGAAATGGAAACCCTTGTTAGATCCACTAGATTGATGATGTTTAAGAACCCATGACACCCTAACAAGGTGTATGGTAGGATTAGACTAGATTTGTGGTGATTGAAAGTGATTTGGGTGGATTAGAAACAAGTTTAGAACACTAGAAATGGATTTGAAACAAGTTTACAAACCTACTGTCCCAAAATTTAAATTCTGGAAAACTCAGTAACTCAGAGGAGATTTTCAACCAAAGATTTAGAAAATACTTTTAAAAACGAAGCCGTAGGCGAAAGAACGGACTAAAACGAGTTTAAAACGAAGGAGATATGGTTTTTGCAAGTTTATTGACGAAAACTATTTTTCTGAAAATTGTATGCTGTTGGACGATTTTTGGTGGACAAACCGAGGCGTTAGACGTAACATAGAGAAGCCGAGTTATCAAAAATATATTAGTACATACTAAGACGAATCTGTGGATATAAAGAACGAAGAAAATGAACTTAAAACGACCAAGTTATTCGTGTTTCAATATCGGCAAAACTATATATATAACTGACAGCTTTTCAACTAGAAATAATAATAACACTACTTCTACGTACTAAATCCTAGATTTTCTAGAAATACTACTAAATTGCCAAATTCATAACTAATGAAGTACTAGTGATTACAAGTTTATTTTTACGACTAATAGACGTTACTTCAAGGTTTTCAAGGCGGAGATTATAACACTGACTTTCTATATACGATATACTACGACTAGTTTTTACAAGTCTAGTTATGACTTATTTTCCTTAAGTATGGAATACATTTTACTATGACTATAACAAGTATTTTCAAGTTTTGAGTGGTATAGGTATCATGTGCATGCATATTCATTACATCATTCCATGATCTAAAGTAGATCATATTCATTCATTTAGGTTGTGGCTAACATTCGCGCCTTATTGTCCCTATCATTTCACATCCTTATATCATCATTTCGAGGTGAGTCATAGCCCCTACTCTTTTAATTGTTTTATCAACTCTTTGGGGGAGAATACGTGCTCGTTTTACTTAAACGCATTACTCGCTTTACATGATTACTCAAATATTTTCAGCCTTATCTAATACTTGTTTGATTATCCGAGTACAATACTATTCACTTGTTACCTACTTGCTATTTACTCATGGACAAGAGTGCATAATTTAAACTATTACAGATTACATATGATTGCCTAAGTTAAGAACCATTAGCTACATTTCTTAGGTATGCTTGATTACCTACATTTCTTTGGTATGCTTGATTACCTACATTTCTTAGGTATGCTTGATTACCTACATTTCATAGGTATGTGTGATTACCTACATTACTTGGGAGCGTAACCTCCTACATATAGCTTGAAAACCTTTTCGGTGCCTTGAACTTAGTGCAATCAATATTTCTTTCCTAAACTGGTGCTATGAAATTTTGTTCGATAAACTATTTATGCGTTTTGCTTATGGTCAGATTCATTTATATGGCGACATCGCCATGGCTACATTATTACTCTTACCTTCATATAGCGACATTGCTACACTTATCTTTGAATCTTGGACCACTTATTACTTTTGTTTACACAAACCAAATCATATTTGGCAGTGGGTTATGAACAGACAGGTTACAAGTCTCTTATGGCGGGACTTGCAACTGAGTGGATTTACGATGCCTTTGCTGGGAAATCTTCATTTCAATGCACTGTATTTCATTTTACACAAGACTCTATGAACTCACCAACCTCGTGTTGACACTTTAGCATGTATTTTTAGGTATTAAGCAATGGCACGCTACTGGAGGTTTTGGCAGGGCATGGCATGGTCATAGAAGACTCTGATTATTCATTTGGGGACCGTTTTAAACTATTTTAAGGGCCTACTTCCGCACTACTTTTAACATTGTAAATTCAACATTTTTGATTAAACTATTTTATTCTAAATGATTGAAGTGTAAACCATTTTTGAACATGTGTTGTAATACCAATTGAGTTACACCCCAGCTACATGTATGCTTCCGCTGGACCCGATTTTGGGGGTGTGACAGATTGGCATCAGAGCTTTGGCTATAGCGAACTAAGTGTTTTTAAAACCTAGATTATAGCTACTTTTTACGAAAACTTAACCCTATGACCGTCACTTGTCTGCCTGCCAAGCTGAAGCCTCATTTGTGGTTAGTTGCTGACATAGGTGATGAGATTTGTGTCTCATTATCTGGTATATTATATTCATTTATTCTAGTTGATTACTATAATTGCCTTTCATATAAGCATGTTCGCGTATCATATATGTCACTGCGTTATGTTTTTCCTTGCATAATTTCATCATTTGACCTCGAGTTTGGTCACCTTCCTTAATCTTTCAGAACGTCTTGGTATTTGTGAAGGACATAGTCTTAGTATAACTGAGCTGAGTATTTCAAAATTCATGGAACCTCGGTGGAATATAGACTGGTCATTTATATTCAACCCGAGATAGTAGGACATAGGCTGACCACCTATATCCGACTCAGAAATGAATTTTTCAGCACTGAGAATGGTTATAATAAAATTTTGTCTGGAATAAATTCTCAACTCATTTTCCAAATGTTTCATTCATGTGTGTGTATACTCTCGTTGTCAGAATATTCATACCTTTCATCACTTCGTGAACCGCTGCTTAGAAGCACGTCAACTGGTCATTTAATTTCATGAACATTTACGTCTATGCACAATACACTTACATCACAGTATTTTCTTTTATCACAATCTCATTTTGTCGCAGTTGTCACAGTCTCTTCCCTTCTCGCCATCATTATTATTTCCCTTTCCCATCCCTATTTATATAAGGAATTAGGTGACACTCTATAGAATCCTATGTCACTCATCCCTCACTACCTCCAATATTGATAAGTGGATATTATCAATGACCCCCCCTAGGAAAGACTTCCCATACCATTTATAAGGAGGATCCCTCGGTACACTAAAACCATTCAAAACCCAACAAAATCTCAGGATATCACAAAACAATTCGAACCACTATCACTGGCCCAATCACCAAAAATTCTATCATCTAGAAAGTATTGGCTTGACTGAATTACAGGATTATTTTCGATACAAGTGCTCACTAAGCAACACCATAGAGATAAATCCAACCTCTTAACTGAGACTATAGATTGAACATGCCCTCACCAATAGACTTTATCCAAACATGTTAGACACCTATGCCTTTGTGCAGACGTACATACCTGACTATTTTACCCTCTTAGTACTCTCACTTTTAAATGGATTTTTCTCCAAACTACAGTTATACAAAACATATATCTTGTAAGAAATACTTTGCTGAGACACTTATTTTGATAAGCAAATTCATTTTGGTTAATCCTTTACAAAACTATTGAATTGTTAGGAAATTTTAAACATCGATCTTTGGTAAACCATATTATCCACCTTATATTGAAAAATGTCCTATCTTGCATAACTATTAAATTTTGAAACATCAAGAAAAATGTTACTTGGAAAGCCGTTTGCTTAAACTTGTAGATCATTTATTTGGGGAAGGTTTATGAACAAAACACAATCTCAAAACAAACTTTGAAAAATCAATCACTATATTACATCACTTATACATTTAGGATTTTGTGATTCGATGACATAGAACTTGGGGAAAATCTTAGTAATGGAGACTAGGTATCGTAGGTGGAGAAAGACTCAATTCATGACATCCTGTGGAGGATCACAACCTTATCCTAATCTATTATTTTCAACAACACCCTTTGACGGACTTAACCTTGTAAGTTTTTCCACAAGATTCATGATATCCATTTCAATTATTCCTAATAGAGGAATTTGATTCACCTCAAACTCCTAGCGATTACATTAAGATTCCTTTGGAACTACACCACCTATCATCTGCAGACCAATGGTCAGAAATTAGAAAATGATTCAAACATGGGGAGATATGCTCAGAGCATGAGTGATTGACTCTAGAAATGGTTGGACTAAACATTTGCCATAAATCAGATTCCCTTACAACCATAGTTACAGCACAAGCATAGAGACTACACCAATCGAGGCACTCTATGGTCGAAGTGCCAACACCCATTGACGGAGTGAAATTTGGAAAAGCCCAACTCACTAGTTCCGTAAGCATTCATGAAATAACCTGGAATTTCCTACAAATCAAGAATCAGTTACATGTTCGATAAATTGTAAACCCTTAGAATTTCAAGTTGGTGGCAGGGTTATGTTGAAGGATTCTGCCTAGGAAAGGCATGTTACCATTCAGAAAAATTCAGAAAGTTAAACCCGATATACACTTGACTATTTAATATCTCAGACAAAATAGGCCTAGTGGCCATCAGACTTGAGCCTTGTTAGAGAACAGTAGGTTACACAAACAT
This sequence comes from Artemisia argyi, assembly GCA_030686995.1. Lineage (NCBI taxonomy): Eukaryota > Viridiplantae > Streptophyta > Magnoliopsida > Asterales > Asteraceae > Artemisia > Artemisia argyi. Next base: position 88,216,627 of record CM060701.1, on the reverse strand, counting down.
GTTTCACGTTTTCCAAATCTCAAGAAATCACATTCAGATTAGTCACTCATGATTCCATTGGAAGGAATCTAACCAATGACAAACCTAAACCTTGTAGGAGAACCAATAGAAATCATGGACTATAAGGTTGAACTGTTGAAGCGAAGTCGAATTCCTATCGTGAAAGTTCGCTGGAATTCTCGAATATTATCATCTTTTCACCAATACCACTCTAGAGACCAACACAAACTGAACTTCGGGACGAAGTTCCTTTTAGAGGGGAAGAATGTCACAACTCGTAATTTCATGTCCTTTTTAAAACATCGAAATTTCATTTTTCATTTCGGGAAGTTACTATTCATTTTTACTATTCATCTCCGAATTTTTTTATTTTATATTCTCGTAAGTTAAACTATTTTAATGATAATCCGAGAGTTTGGCGCTCGTCGGATCATTTCTGCAAAAATCACGAAGCCGTGTCCGAGATTTACTTTTGGGTTTTAACGTCGTTCCAGCATCCCGATGTGTCCATAAAACACTATAAACGATAGAAATATGATTTTATCTCATTTTACGACAATTCTAAAAGTTTTGAAATTTTACGTTTTCTAGTTCAGCGTTTTACGCGAATTACACGTTTTAAACCCGCGTTACCAGTTTTAACAGCGTTTAAGCAACCCGATGGAACTTACCATTCATTTTATATTTTATTATGGAGTATTTTGACAAGTTTAGTCATTCTTTCAAGTTTCATATTTTTACAATACCCGGATTTACGTTTCGCGGCTTAACAATTTACATTTAGCGATTATCGGAACCAAAACCGACTCCGTGAACTAGATATTAACAAGTTTCCTACATACTCATCCACCATGTGCCGCCCCCTCCCCATGTTACTTCAACTTCACCCTTTATTTACCATTTTGCCATTGATTTAGATATTTTCATACTTAAACATCTTTACACATTCATACTTGTTTTCTAATAATCAAAGTCAAGGTTTTCTCCCTTTTTCTTCCTCCCTAGCCACGACCAAAATAAGAACACCATCAAGGATCCATTATTTTTTCAAGATCAAGACATAATCAAGCTCCATTTACTTTCCTTGTTAGGGTTTTGAAATAAAAACTCAATGTTTTATAAGTTTTCATCTTCAAAGTTCACTAATCTTTCAAAGTAAGTTGTCAAACTCCTTTTCTTAATTTCTTCAAGTTATTTTCATGATTATATGATTTCCATACAAGATTTCATGCATATACTAGTTATACCACTCATTTATATATATATATATATATATATATATATATATATATATATATATATATATATATATATAATGTATTTGGGACTATTCTATAATTAGAAAGGCTTAAAAATTCAGACTTTTACTTACTAATTATGGAAACAACCACCCCTAACAATCACACCAACAATTTATAACCACCTCAACAACCACCCCAACAACCACTTTCCACCACCCCACCTCCCTCCTCTTCACCCTAATAATCCGCCCCCGCATCGCGCGGGCATCTTTCTAGTATATATATATATATATATATATATATATATATATATATATATATATATATATATATATATCTTTGAAACCCTAGAAATGGAAACCCTTGTTAGATCCACTAGATTGATGATGTTTAAGAACCCATGACACCCTAACAAGGTGTATGGTAGGATTAGACTAGATTTGTGGTGATTGGAAGTGATTTGGGTGGATTAGAAACAAGTTTAGAACACTAGAAATGGATTTGGAACAAGTTTACATACCTACTGTCCCAAAATTTAAATTCTGGAAAACTCAGTAACTCGGGGGAGATTTTCAACCAAAGATTTAGAAAATACTTTTAAAAACGAAACCGTAGGCGAAAGAACGGACTAAAACGAGTTTATAACGAAGGAGATATGGTTTTTGCAAGTTTATTGACGAAAACTATTTTTCTGAAAATTGTATGCTGTTGGACGATTTTTGGTGGACAAACCGAGGCGTTAGACGTAACATAGAGAAGCCTAGTTATCAAAAATATTTTAGTACATACTAAGACGAATCCGTGGATATAAAGAACGAAGAAGTTATTCGCGTTTCTATATCGGCAAGTTATTCGCGTTTCTATATCGGCAAAACTATATATATAATTTACAGCTTTTCAACTAGAAATAATAATAACACTACTTCTACGTACTAAATCCTAGATTTTTTAGAAATACTACTAAATTGCCAAATTCATAACTAATGAAGTACTAGTGATTACAAGTTTATTTTTACGACTAATAGACGTTACTTCAAGGTTTTCAAGACGGAGATTATAACACAGACTTTCTATATACGATATACTACGACTAGTTTTTACAAGTCTAGTTATGACTTATTTTCCTTAAGTATGGAATACATTTTACTATGACTATAACAAGTATTTTCAAGTTATGAGTAGTATATGTATCATGTGTATGCATATTCATTACATTATTTCATGATCTAAAGTAGATCATATTCATTCATTTAGGTTGCGGCTAACATTCGCGCCTTATTGTCCCTATCATTTCACATCCTTATATCATCATTTCGAGGTGAGTCATAGCCCCTACTCTTTTAATTGTTTTATCAACTCTTTGGGGGAGAATACGTGCTCGTTTTACTTAAACGCATTACTCGCTTTACATGATTACTCAAATATTTTCAGCCTTATCTAATACTTGTTTGATTATCCGAGTACAATACTATTCACTTGTTACCTACTTGCTATTTACTCATGGACATGAGTGCATAATTTAAACTATTACAGATTACATATGATTGCCTAAGTTAAGAACCATTAGCTACATTTCTTAGGTATGCTTGATTACCTACATTTCTTTGGTATGCTTGATTACCTACATTTCATAGGTATGTGTGATTACCTACATTACTTGGGAGCGTAACCTCCTACATATAGCTTGAAAACCTTTTCGGTGCCTTGAACTTAGTGCAATCAATATTTCTTTCCTAAACTGGTGCTATGAAATTTTGTTCGATAAACTATTTATGCGTTTTGCTTATGGTCAGATTCATTTATATGGCGACATCGCCATGGCTACATTATTACTCTTACCTTCATATAGCGACATTGCTACACTTATCTTTGAATCTTGGACCACTTATTACTTTTGTTTACACAAACCAAATCATATTTGGCAGTGGGTTGTGAACAGACAGGTTACAAGTCTCTTATGGCGGGACTTGCAACTGAGTGGATTTACGATGCCTTTGCTGGGAAATCTTCATTTCAATGCACTGTATTTCATTTTACACAAGACTCTATGAACTCACCAACCTCGTGTTGACACTTTAGCATGTATTTTCAGGTATTAAGCAATGGCACGCTACTGGAGGTTTTGGCAGGGCATGGCATGGTCATAGAAGACTCTGATTATTCATTTGGGGACCGTTTTAAACTATTTTAAGGGCCTACTTCCGCGCTACTTTTAACATTTTAAATTCAACATTTTTGATTAAACTATTTTATTCTAAATGATTGAAGTGTAAACCATTTTTGAACATGTGTTGTAATACCAATTGAGTTACACCCCAGCTACATGTATGCTTCCGCTGGACCCGATTTTGGGGGTGTGACAGTTCGGGTGAGTAGCGCTCACTTGGAGCCTTTATTACCAAACGGACATATAATATTGAGAATTAAGGTAAATGGCAATTGAATACCTCGTGAGGGGCATTTAAACTTGGCCAAGGTTTGGTGTCATGAGCTCAATGCTATAAATCTTATTTCCCGACTTGTATTTGTTACATGTCAACTTAATTACGGGCGTAGCCTAACTTCTTTTAAACTGAATTATCTTGTATTCTCTCTTTACTTATTAAACTCTATGAATTCACTCAACCTTTGTGTTGACTTTTTAGCATGTATTTTATCAGGTATTATTGGCTAGCTGAGTATTGGGAGCAATCGGAGTCGCGTGGATATCAAATATTGAAAGACTTGTTTTCTACACATTCGACAACTTTTTATCTTTATAATATACATATGAGTCATATTTTAATTCTTGTAACTTAAGTTTTAAATAAAAATTGTTGGGACCTTTGTACTCTGATTTATCAAATCGAATGTGACATTTTATTAAACGTCTCTTTTGAGGTCATTTTTATGTAACTTGTGTGTGTGAATTATGAAGTGACACCCAAATTGGTATTCCACTGCATTGCAAATTTTGGGGGTGTCACACATAATTAATAAACGGCACTAGAATTTTGTTAGGATTGCCTTAACCCACAAAACATTGAGGACAATGTTTAATTCTAGTCTGGGGGAGGGTGACTCTTCGATTTGATTTTGACCTTGCATTTTTCACAATGTCGTGCACTCTTGCAACTCAGTTTTTCCACCAAAAATAAAAAATGAAAAAAAAATTGAAAATTTTCAAAAATTTTAAGAAAAATCAATGAAAAGTCATGAAAAAAAAAAGCACAAAAAGATGTGAAAAAGTTGTGGAAAATATAATAAGTTCTGAATAAGTGTTTTGACACCTTGTTGACTTTCTTGCTGGCGAGAGTAGGAATAAATATTTTGACTTGACCGGGCATGTTGAGCCCTAGCTTGTTCTCTTAACCAATGATAATCATATAAACTTGTGCTAGTTTTGTACACCAGGAGCTATAAAATGCGAATTCTTTCTTAAGAATCTGTAAGTTCCCGTACTTGACTTTATACATGCGCAGCTTAAAAGCTTTCGCTAGTCTTTTACATCAGGAGCTAGAAAACGCGAATTCTTCTTCTAGAATTTGCAAGTTTCTGTAACTAACTTTATATATGTGTGGCTGACTATCGGCTAAGTATTCGCGGGTTTCATTATTTGGAATCTTAAATTGCGAAGAGCGAGAAATGATAGAGTTTATTTAGAAGTTAGATGCTAAACGTGGAGTAGTGGTTCTCTTTAGAGCTCATGAGAGGTACTTGTGGCTTTTTACTCCCATAAAATACGTCACCGATATATAATAGATGTTCTAGGTTAATTAGTGGTATTTAGGTTTGAATAATATTTAGTTCTTTGTTTTCTTAAGAGAATTTTTGCTTTAAAAGTTGGGTACATATCAAGGAACATCAAAAATATGAGCGAAAGTGAAAAATCAAAAGTCAAAAGTTGATTATCTATGTGGTTTTGGAGCTACCCGATAAGCTTCAATTGATGTTATGAGAAAAGTCAAGAAAGAAAAAAAGTGAAAAGTATGAAAAATATGAGAAAAGTGAAAAATGAAAAAAAGTGAAAGTTGAAAGTTATGATGAATAAGAGCTTGAATGTAAATAAGTTGTTGGCGCGTGAGGTGCATGTGAATGATTCCGAATTAGACACATGAGGTGCACGTGTAGTACTCTGCAACTTATATTTATGATATTGTATGTACCAAAATTCCTTGATGTGGACCGAATTTCTATTGCAATGGTTCTTAAGAGAAAATGGATAACTACTTATCGTTTAAACTTAGGTGTCACTATTGGACTAAAAAATATTGAAACGAGAAAATATGAAGCAATTCATTTCTCAACAAAAGTAAAATATTGAGATACAAAATTTAGCACATGGGAGTAAGGAGTTTCCACAAATAACTATTATGAGTAGTGTTAGCATCTAATTTGTAGATAAGCAGTGATCTCGTTTGTACGCTTAGTTTGGGGACTCGTGAAAAATCAAGGATGACGATTTTTATCCGTATGGTCACTTCTTAAATAGAAGTGTTTATACTCGTTGACCCTAAAAATTATTTCAAAATAATGAAAGTTCAACAAACCGTCACAAGTATGAATTATGAAAAGTACAAAAATAGAAGTGAAAGTAGAATAAAGGAAAATTTTTGGAAAATGGAGCGTTTGCGGGAATAAATGATTTTATTACTTCTTTCGAACCTCCTTGCTACTTTACAAAGTTAGCAGGAAGAGTTTTGAAATTATTTATCCCAAAAGCGTGAATTGATCACATTGCGTGAGGACACGACAATACCTTAGTCTGAGGGATTTTGGTATGTGTTAATTCACACACCTTTTTATGGCCAAATACCGACCCAAATAGACTAATTATGCTAACAAATGCCAAAGATTGTGTGTTTTTATGTTTATGAATGTGTAGGAACGGATATTTCACAAAATGACGAAAAACAAGCAAAAACCCGGCAATAACGAGCATGAGAGTAGAATGAGTCAGAAAGTCAAAGCTGGAAATCTTGTTGAGCTTAAAATGTCAAATAGAGTCCTCGGAGTTTGAAAATGTACAAAGATTACCCTTGAGAGGAAGTTTGAAAAATTGTCAAGAATGGCCCTTATAGTTTCAAAGATGTCAACTTTAGTCCCTCAAAGTCATATTCTGAAGAAAGGTCCTTCTTCTATTTAATAATGGCAAAATAGACCCTTGGAAGCTCTGTTTGAATTTTTGGCAGAATAAGTCCTTTTATTTCAGAAAATAACACAATTGGTCCTTACTTTATTTCTGAAAATACAAACAAGTCCAAATCCAACAATTAAACACAATAAGCCCAATTTCCCTTTATACCCGGCCCAGCCCACCCAACACCCATTTGGTCAACATATTTTACATGGGTTAAGAGTCAACCCGGTCAAACAAATAATTAAAACTATTAACCCGCCCCGCTTTTCCCCATTTACCCAGAATGTTACTATTCCCTTAAGAACCGTAACTCTCGTTCCAAATTATTATCGTAATTAAGGGCAAGGTGGTCAAATCAATCAAGTTTCTAGAAGATTATGTGATGTCAGGAGTGTGTCAGAAGCAAAGAAGCACACGGGGGGGGGGGGGGGTTACGTGGCAAGCTGCTATTGGATTGGACGCATCATTGGGTATGATCCAAGGGTTATTATCAAGAGGGAAAGGATTAGATGGTGATCAAGGGCTCTCAGAGGATCAAAACAAGCACAACTCACACGGATTGCCAGCTTGGCAATCCGTGAGTCTCACCTCACTCCTCTCCTATATATAGAGGTTCTTAGTAGCTCATTTGGTGTGTATAAAATAGGTAGTGAAACTCTGTCAAAATTTCAGTAGAATGTATTTAGCATAGTTATTGTAATTTTCATTTTAAGTTTTTAATAAAAGTTTAAGTTTCCTTTTATATCTTTTAGCTTATCAATCATTTCAAAGTGCTTATTCTGCCTTATTACTTTCTTAATTTGTTCAAACTTAGCGGTTATTAGCTTAGTTACTGGTACTTTCATTTTTTTTTTGGGTAAAAGGGACCTTCCACCCTGGTAAAATATATTAACCAATAAAACGTTGAAAGTATAATGGAATGTGGCTGAAGTACCACATTAACCTCAAGCAACCGCTTGAACTACCCTAGATCATTTATGACATGCCATAGATGAACCACTAGCAACCAACAACTAGACCAATCAATAAACAACATAAGATGACATGCCAATCTTATGAAAAAACAAAACAAAATAAAAACTACTTCCCAGCACGTCCTTGAAGCTTGAACTCCTTGAATTGTTCCGGTAAGTCGCTTACTTGAGCCGCATATTCATCTGAAAAATAATCATCTCCCAAATAATCATTCGGCTCAAACACCTCATCCTCATCACTGTCAGAAACAACTACTTCACCCACCTTAGAAAATGGGTTACCCCTCTTCGATGCAGAAGTACTCGGAGAAGGGATAGTAGACTGCTCCAACGCCTTTTTTGTTGCAGAAGTATTAGAAGATGGGATAGTAGACGACTTAGAAGCCTCACCTGGCACCTGCGAATCCATGTTACTAATAGGCTGATCTTGTGACCCCTTACCATTGCTAACAAAACCAAGAACATCCTCATCCACCAATGACTCCAAGATACCAAAAGAGTTAGAAGACTGTGGGTCCTTACTAGGTTTAACATTTGAAGTACAAGCCTGCTGAACACCCTTAGGATCTAAATCTTTCTTGGTACCAACCTGATTAGAAGTTGTCGTGACTTTAGGTCTCCAAAAATTAGCCTTAGGCTTGGAGAGTTTAACCCCTCCAATTGGCTTAGGTTGAGACGTAGAAACCACACTCTTACCTTTATTCTTACGGTTCGTTACCTCTGTGAACCCCGCATCATTATTAACCACCTGATTCAATGCATTAGTCAACCCATTAGAACCCTTATGAACCACCTCTTTCACTTGTTTTGGACACTCACTAAGTGTGTGACCAAATATCTTACAAACGCTGCAATGAGGAGGTGTCCATTCATATTCAACACGAATGATTTCCGTCGAATAACCACTATCATCATCCAATGGAATAGCCATACTAACTTCTTTTTTCAATTCTGAATTTGAACACACTTCAACCAACGCACGAGCATAACTAATCCGACCCCACGAGTCAACACACATAGAAGACGTAAATGAATCCAACATAACCGGTTTCCCCACTTGAGTAGCAATCAAGCTTAAACCAACCTCCGAATAAGCAACTATAGGCACATTATGTAATTTAACCCAAACAGGAATCGTAGTTACCTCATTCTTGGTTAGGGGAACATTAAGAGACCACTTCCTAAGAATAAGAGGTGAATGGCGGATTAACCACGGGCCTTGTTGGAGCACCTGCTCCAATCCGTCCTTAGAAGAGAACTTAAATAAGAAAACACCCGCTTCATTCTTCATAATCTTTAGCACGCCAAATTTCTTCCACGTATTAGTAACATAGTTCTGCACAATTGGAAAAGCTATAGCTTTTCCTAAGAAGTACCCAACAAGAGTGTTCTCATACCGACCTAAAACGGGTTCCATCGCCTCCTTAGGGAGTTTAGTATCATGGTTAGGAACCCGATCTTCATTAACCATCTGCCTAAAATTCACCTTACGAGAAATACTATTGGCACCAAGCAAAGAAGCAAACGATTGCTCCTTTCCACTAACATTACCTTTGCCCTCACTAGTACCACAAGTCGTAGGGGCTGAATAAGATGTTTTAGGACCAAAAGACACATTCTTGTCCACTAACGTAGATAAGTTAATATCACCATCGTCCACACTCCAATCAGAAATAATAGGACCAGCTGATTCACATGGAGGCTGATTACTAGGACCATCACCATTAACACTACCATTACCATTAACAACGATACCAACCTTAGGAGTAGATTTACCCAATCCCGTAGCAGAATCAACATTTGTATCTATTTTGGAAGCATTACAAACCTCACTTGCATCAGCATTAACATTGTCACCCAACTTATCCATTGAATCCTTAAAATTATTTAAGATCGATGCAATGTTCTCCTCACCATGGTTCGATACATTACCAGCAGTATTACCCACAAGTTTCACATCCTTGGTCGCACTAGTTGATGTCAAAAAACCCTTATTCATATTCACATCACCAATTCCACTCAACGATTTGCTAACAGATTGCACCCCTTTAGGAGCACTGTCATTGTTCAAAAAACCCTTTTCCATCTCTCTTAACCCACGAACAAGACACTAACAATGATTGAAAACAACGAATAACAGAAAACAGCATGTAGCAACCCACAATAATCGAACAGGAAAACCCTAACTAGAACAGTTAGGGTTTTAATCAAACGCACCTTAAAAACCTAACCACCAGCCATCGTTGCAAGATATACGATTATACACGATTTGCCGAAAACCACAAACTGTCAACACTAAACGATAATAAATCGTTAGTGTTATCTACCAAAAAAACAAGCAGCCACAATACAATAAATAAATCACTAGCACCCACTAGCAATAAATTAATTGATCCCACGTGATGCAAAGATCAATATATAACAATGAATGTGTTTTGCTGATTTAGGTGTATAGGGAAAAGAATAAAATAAAGATCCACCAATAAAAAGTTTATAGTATCAGTATAAGGACAAACATGTGAAGATTTGGGAAGATAAAATTGAAGATGCGAACAGTTAATGTGTATCTCCACAAATCGCCACCGAGAGAGAGTATTCTAGGGTTTTTTTAGGTGGGGGTTGGTACTTTCATTTCAACTTTAGCCATTTACAGAAAAGGAAAATAAATAAAAAAATTTAGAAAAATTATAAAAATATAAAAAAAAATGTTTCAAACTAGTTGTTTTAAGTCTCAAATAAGTTGCATCAGCTTATAAGCAATATATACAAGCTTTTCAACTTGCTGTATATCTGTTTCAATTTCTATCATCAAAAGTACTTGAAGAGTTAATATTAGTAACTGATCATTGAACCTGATTGCTGAGGTGGATTGGATAAGCTAGGACAGTAAGGGAAGGTCCTGCCTATCCTAGAGATAGGCAAGCTCAGTGAGTCCCCCTCTGTGGATTTTGATTCACTGTGTAGTTAATGAGTTAGAGCTTTATAGTTGTCTAATTGTTGCTGATTCATTGAATTGTTTGCTGATATAGTTTTGTTAGTATTAATAAACAACTTAATTGTTCATTGATTTACATATGAGTGTTTGATTCTGAGTTGGGATAAGCTAAGATAAATAACTGTTTCATTGAAAGTTGTTATCTGTCACAATTAGGAGTGTTTGGATCATAGGTTTGCTGAGCTTTTTAATTGTTGGATTGGTGCATTGACTGCACACTTAGGTCTAGTTAGGATAATTTTAGAGTAATATAGACTAAAAATCAGTAGCTAATTCATTTTTAGTCAACTTAGCTTAATCTCTCTTCAACTGTTAGTAACTAGTAAATTCAGTTAGCATATTAGCTTTTGTAGTTGCATAATAGTTCACACTAGCCTAATTTTGTTTTAAAATAGCTTAATGTCACAATAAGAAGTAGATTTGAGAGATTCATTTTGGAAGAAGTCAAATTAATAGTGCATAAAAAAAGTCAACTGATTCATTAGATTTTTGGGTCATTAGCTGCTATACTTGTTTGAATTTAGAGTAGTAAACAATAGATTTTGGTCTGAATATTGCTTGAACTTTAATCTCAGTAGTGCTATTGTTCTTTTGCCCCTATTTATTTGCACTTTCGAGCTTATTGGAAGAGCTTATTGGGCCTGTTTATATGCTTGTTTGATACAGGGTTCTGTTTTAGCTTTATAGGCCTGCAATTGATCATTTGAGCCTATTTCTGTATTTGTTGATTGTTTCTGAGATTAATGTGAGTAGATTTAGGATTGTGTATCATTGATTTGCTTTTGTACCAGTCTGTGCTTATTCTGCCATATAAGTGAGCTTATTGCATATATTTTTGTGATTTGAGGAGTTCTGTGATTGAATTTGATCATAACATTGCATTTTTGGGCATTTTACATCATCTTAAGTCTAAGTTTTAAGTTTAATACATTTTGGTTCACAAGGGCTTATAAATAAGCACTTGTTAATAAGCAGTTGGTCTAAATAAGCACTTATTCAGCTTCTTTTCAATTCAAAATTTTTCTCCTAGTTCATTTTATTATTTTTGATTTTCTGGAATTTTTCCAGAATTTTCCAAGTAGTTTTAGTATTTTCTTTTCTTAATTTTCTTTTGATTTTAATCATTTTTAAATAGTTTTAAATAAACAAAAATTCATAAAAATTCAGAAAAAAGCTGTGAAAAATACAAAAATATTTTAGGAAATTCTTTTATAATATTTTAGATTTTTCAGAATTAAATTTTCATTTTTCCTCTTTATTTTTCTATTTTCTTTTATTTTTAATTCATTTAAAATTACAAAAATCAAAATAAATTCATAGAAAATAAAAGAAAAGTCAAAAAAATATTTTTCTTTTTCTGGAAATTCATTTTAGTAGTTTAAGAATTTTAGAAAATTATTTAACATTTGTAGGATCATTTTTCGTTAAAAGTTACGTTTTAATAAACACGTTTGCATTTCCGTTTTTACGTTTTCAATTTTTGTGCATAACTAGCTTGTACTCTTTGCATAATTCATCTTTGTTTGTGAATACTTGAATTACTTGATCACTATTATTCTCTTTTACACTTCTCAATTCACGATTTTCACGAATCAATATTCTTGATTCCATTCACTTTCACTCGGATACGACTCGGGTGATCCGTATTTCACGCGGATCATTTCGATAATATACTACTATACTATAATAAGTTTATTTTCACACAATCACCTAACATCGAATACAATCATCCACAACAATTATAAGCAAACAATAAACCAATAATCAACATCTAGGTTTCACTACATCTAAGCAAACACAATAAAAACCTAGCCTAGCATGTTAAAAGAAAGACAAGCATAAGATATAATCAAACAACACATAGACATATTGAATGATTATTGGAAGACTTATCTTTATTCAAACATGGATGAAAGAAGGGTTTGAAACCCCTACAATATGATGAAAATTTGACCTAGGGTTTGTGGTAAAGTTCCTCCTAATGTTCCACTCTTATGAAAGAAAAATTGGAAAAATATATATAGAAAATACATCCTGACGGCGTCACGTTGTAGGGTCTGACGCCGTCAACTCACCGCCAATATAAAATTCGTATTGCCTAGATCCAGTCTTGATGCCTTCATGTGTAAATATACTCTGGGCCGTCACATTTGTTTTGACCCTAACGGCCTTAGTGACGCCGTCAGGCCAAATACACTACAAATGTTCTGGGCCGTCACGAGTATTTTACACTTCCACCTCTTTTGCCACTCTTGACGCCGTCATGTGTCAGATCTTGACGTCGTCAGATACTGTTCCCAGCAAGGATTTTGAGACTTTTCCGTTTTCTTCACTTTTATGCTACAAAAACGTCCAAAATGCTTCCTTTTCCAGATTCTATCTCAAAAGTACCTAAAATGACAAAAGGAACGATCTAGGGCAGTAATTGATCAAATAATCAAGAATTTGGGCTTAAATGACCCCTTAAAAGTGGTACACTTTTCGCCTCTTCAAATACCCTTACACTTGAGATTTGCTTGTCCTCAAGCAAATTCGCTTTTATTCTAATCAAAATATAAGTTAGGGGTCATTTAACACTAATATCAAAGTAATTACATCAAATAATCGTTCCACTAAAAACCAAAAACAAGCACGGAGGTCATACACTAGCACCTCACAAATAGTGTTTAGATACTCACATCTCTTGGGTGTAATAAAGTATATATAACAATATGGAAATGGAAAACATCTCTCACTACCTGTCATAGCAAATAGATTACCATAGGCTTGGGAAAGGATCAAACCTCCACCACTTGGCGTAAGCACCTAGGATAAACTATCAAAGAGGTCTTTTAAAGGGTTATAACGTTAGGTGTAGGGATATGGAAAACACGGTTTTGATGGATAAAGGCAATATTTACTGGTGGTGAGTTAATCATCTTGGTTAATTACATGTATAACATGCCGTTGCTAAGTCAAGACTCGACTCGACTTAAACTAATAAAAAACTAATAAAAACATAAAATAAACATAGAATGAAACGGGATGGTAGTCCGTATGTTTTTTCTCTTTTTTTTTTTTTTTTTTTTTTTTTTTTTTTTTTTTTTTTTTTTGCATACACTTTTACCTTACCATCCAAAATAATACATCATAGGAGATTTACGTCCCCCTTACACTTGAACTTTTACATACTTTACAATCAACTATTCTAATGACTCGAATTAAGATAATCAAAACACATGGAGTACTTTTTAAGATTAACGCACATATGGGGGTAATATATGATGTTCTTCCCCATTACTCCATAACACAAGTACTTTACCCATGAGTCTCAATCGTCCCAAAACAATATGTACAAGATATGACTCGACTTAGCAACCATGTAATCAATTAGATAATTAACTAAGGGTTTAAACATGTAACAATAATGCACTAAAGATGAGTGCATACAAGGAAGGCTAGGGCGATTTGGTTGCACATTTGGGTGGATTGTAAACAAATTCTTCCTTTAAGTAAGATGTTTACAGTTAGAAACGAAAAGATAGGCTCGGAGGGGTGTACTAGGGGTTTTGTGTACTAAAAATGAGTACAACGCTAAGGTGTGGGGAAATTAATTGACTTTACTAGTCAAGTAATATGACTTAAACGGTCAAGTAATTATGATACGGGTTTAACACAAGGGTGATCCTAATTCCTCTTATCATGTAGTAAATCCTAACTACACGAATGTAGTCTCACTAGCGGTCTCGGGATGTATCACTAACGCAAGTTCTAGAATCTAAATACTACCGGTACACTCATAAGCACTAATAATGAATGCTTTTCCTATCAAATCTAAAGGCGAACCTCACATATTTGGGTGGAAAATTTTTTTAAGTGGTACGGTTTTGTGCTAGTCATACAACTCCTATCCATGAGACGCTTATTAAGGCTAAAGTTTCACTCCTAAATGTTGTAAAAAAATTTAAATTTGGCGCTAAAATTGCCCTAACAAGTATTTCTCTTAGATTTATTACACACCTACTATCAAACAAACAAACTCAAGTTCAATTGCATTCTCTAAGGTATCATTATTTACCCTCCCCTTACACTTAGGATGAACATTGTCCCCAATGTTCAACTACAGGATGTAAAAGTAAAGCAGGTAAAAGAATGAAAACAAATACTCCCCTGATTCGTTCGGTGTGGATAGTGTGTCAACAAGGTTAGATCTTCCTCCAAGAAAATGAACTTTGAAAGCGTCCCTCCAGAAATATAAATCATCTTCTTGTCATATATAACCTGTTAAACCTGAGAAAACAATCAAGGCAAACCTCGCGTAAAATCGGCGGCAATCTATATATACTAAAAAATCCTAGAAAAAATAGCATATATATCTTAGTGTTGCTTTCTAGGAATTAAAGGGATATAATGCTTGTGTAATGAATGTTTGCAGATTTCTTGGAGTTTATAAAACTAAAGAATCAACAAAAACTTTAGGACTCCGGTTTAAATAAAACTCGCAAAATTTTTCAGAATTTTAGTACCTGACGCCGTCAGGTTGTAACTCCTGACGTCGTCAGAATGTTCCCGGAAGAATCTTATGTTAAGTTTCCAGAAAATTTCTGGAAAAACTTAAGCCTTACTTCCTGGAAAATCCTGCAAAACATCATTATGACTCGATACAAGCATTTGACTCAAACAAATACTAATATACATGCTCATTTAATATTGTAGTGAATCACGCTCATTTTCGTTCTTATAAACAAATTTGGATTTCCCTTACACTTAGCTTTTGCAAAATACCTTTATATGTAATTAAGACGAAGTTAAAAACAAAATAAAGCATTTTCACAATATACTTTGAAACATGATTTACCAACAATAAAAATAAAACACACATACGGAAACAAATAAAATCAAACAAATAAAAACACACAAAACGATGGGTTGCCTCCCAAGAAGCGCTTTTCTTTATTTATGAGTCTTGTAGCTAGACTCAAGGTCATGGGCTATCCAATACATGTGAGCTCCTCGTCGAGGACATCCTTGGGATCAAACTTAGGTTTCAATTTCCCATCGGTTTTCTTGGTACGGTATGACTTCTCAAACTTTTCTCCATCCGGATCATATAGAATCATCTTCATATGCCATGATCCGTCACCTTCCTTAGGTGGCTTGTCCCAATTCCATTTACACTTATCCCCTTCCCTTTTCCACTTGTTCATTCCTAAATTGATAGGCATCACTCCTAAGAATTCAATCATTTTCCTAAAGACTAAGGGATCCTCAAAAGGGTTTCGTTCTTCATCCCTAGCTATTAGTTGCTCTACCGAATGCGTTTTATTTATAAACTCCTCTTCTAAATAAAATGGGCGTTGAAGTCCTTGATACGTGGAAATCGCACCAGGCTTTACCTCTCGAGGAATCTCGAGAAGCTTACAACCCCCACCAGGCAGTGTACCTGATCGTTGTAGTATAGTATAGTGACAAGTACCGGGGGATTGATCGTTCAACTCAGGAATAGTGTCGCTAGGATTATAAAGTCTCCTAAACTAAGTCTAGAGGTGAGGGATGATTCTTTTTGTATTTTTATATTTTATAAAAGCAATTAAAATCTCGGGTTTTGAAGGAGTGGGCAGAATTAGTTGCTAGCCAAATAACCCAATAAACTACTAATGCAATCAAAATTAAATAACAGAAATGAAAATGAAACTAATTATACTAGTGGTTTAAACAATGATGGGGAAAGTTGTATTTACTTAGATTTCATTACTCCCTATATATCTTTTACAGGTTGATAGCTTGTTACAATTGCATGGATGACGGGTCATATTCCTTAATACTAGTCGTAGGGCCGTGTACAATATTCCCTAACTCTATAGGATCCTACTTCACTCCTATGTCGAGCCGTTAGAAGCTCCTAACATGGGATCATTAGAATTCTCCTACGCATTAAATACAACCAAATATCGTAGTACACCTCCGATCATGTTTCTTAAGATGTTCAAGCAAGTTACCAATGGAAGTCTGCCAGTTTTCTTAAGCCTAACATCGAATACAATCATCCGTAACAACTATAAACAAACAATCAACCCATAATTAACATCTAGGTTTCACTACATCTAAGCAAACACAAAAGAAATCTAGCCGAGCATGTTAAATTGAAGACAGACGTAAGATATATTCAAACAACACATGGACATATTGAATGAATTGAAAGAGTACTTATCTTTAATAGAACATGAAAGTTTTAAAGGGTTGAAACCCTTGAAAAATCTGGAAAATTCGACCTAGGGTTTTTCCCTCAAAGTTCCACCAAAGTTACACCCTAATGAATGAATTTTGGAAAACTATGTATAGATTACAATGGGTGACGGCGTCATGTATTGAATTGTGACGCCGTCAACTCGCCGTCTTAATAGAAATCGTATTGCCTAGATCTGATTTTGACGTCGTTATGTATAAAAATCTTCTGGGCCGTCACTAATACTTGGACCATGACGGCCTTGGGTGACGCCGTCATGTCCATTGCACAAAACTCTCTGGATCGTCACGTGTGTTGTCCACATCCACCTCTTTTGTAACTCTTGACGCCGTCATTAAGGAAGTTGTGACGCCGTCAGGTACTGTTCCTAGCAAGGAAAATTAAGACTTTTCCGTTTTCTTCACTTTTATGCTCCAAAAACGTCCAAAATGCTTCCTTTTCCAGATTTCACTCCAAAAGTACCTAAAATGACAAAAGGAACGATTTAGGGCAATATTTGATCAGATAATCTTAACTTCAGGCTTAAATGACCCCTTAAAAATGGTTCACTTTTCGCCTCATCAGTCCTACAAAGTCTCCATTAACCCAAGGTCCGTATCTAGATGGTCTCCTATTCAAATCTACCCAATGAGGTGTCGGTTCCTCAATAGTATCATAAGCATGCTTCTTAACATCATAGACCGACCAAGTGTCTCCTTCTCCTACCGCTATCCTAGATTCCTTACAATCGATCATCGCACTTGCGGTAGCTAAGAATCCTCTTCCTATTGACAAAGGGCATGTAGTGTCACTTACCATATCAAGGACGTGGAAATTGGCTAGTATAGTTAATTTCCCTATATGCACTAGTACGTCCTTCACTACCCCTACCGGATATGCTACACTACCATCCGCAAGACCAATAATTACCTCCGTGTCATCTAATTTTCCTGGCTTAAGAGTGGTGTAAAGGGACAAAGGAAGTAAATTAAGGCTTGACCCAAGATCGGCTAGTGTGTCGAAAGTTTCAGAGTTCCCGATCCTACAAGGTAAAACAAATATGCCCGGATCATCTAATTTCTTAGGCAACTTATTCCGAACGAAGGCGGTCCCATTCTTACCCAACTTAAGTTTCTCCTCATATTTCTCTAAAAGGGAGTTGTAGTAGGGAGCTCTTGCTAAAACTTCAATAACCGGACGTTCAAGACGAAATTCCTTGAATTCATCGTCAAGGTTTTGTATAGGAGGTGTTTCAATTATGCTTTTGACCAGTTTAATATCGGATGTTTTATTCGATTGGTCCTTTTGAAGAATTTGGGTTTGCTTGAAACACGTGTTCATTGCATTGACCGAATAGTATTGTGGACAAGAAGCAGGTGACCGAATAGTATTAGGTGGATTGGAAGAATTGTTTTGGGGCATGTTTTGGTTTTGTTTCCACCTAAGGTTCGGGTGATTTTTCCAAGAAGGATTGTAGGAATCACCGTAAGGATTTGGCTCGGGTTTGAAAGTGTACCACTTCTCTCCCGCTTCGTCGATACGCTAGGATGCGTAATCCGCAAAAGCTTGTCCGGGGAGTTCCACGCAATCACGAGTGTCATGGGGACCACTACATAATTCGCATGAAGAAGTGATTTTTATCACTTGGCTTGAAGGCTTAGGAGCTTCGTAAGATTTCATGAGAAACTTGTCTTAGTCCTCAAGTTCCATGATCCTGCGGTCGAGAGTGCTAGAATTATTCGAAGGCAAAGATATTGCCTTGACCGTTTTGTTCAAATCACGGGGATCATCCCAACTTTCATTGTCATAGAGAGAAAGATCTTCTATGAGTTCCCATGATTCTTCCGCACTTAGATCATGAAGCTTGCCACCGGCCGATTGGTCAATGGTTCTCCTTGTGGAGAGATCGATATGGTCATAGAAGATTTGGACTTTGAGCCAAAGATCTATGCCATGATAAGGGACTTTCTGAAGTGAGTCCTTGAAACGAGTCCATGCTTCATAGAGAGTTTAACCTTGACGTTGTTGGAACATCAAGATATCATTTCTAAGCTTAGTAGTTCTCCCCGGTGGGAAAAATTGAGCAAGGAAACGAGTGGTGAGATCATCCCAAGAGGTGATGGATCCCGCAGATAAACGTTCAAGCCACTGACTAGCTTGGCCACGTAGAGAGAATTGGAATAGACGTAATTGGGTAGTCTCTCTAGTTGCAACATCAAGGTCTATGGAATCTATGATTTTTTGGAAATCCTTGAAATGTTGATTAGGATCTTTGGAACGAAGTCCATGGAATGTACATCCGCTTTGCACCAACCGGATGGTGTCGGATCGCAAGGGAGACACATTAGCTCCTTGAGTGAGCTCAATGGTTTTACGAAAGCCTTGGTGGCTAGGACGGGAATACTCTCCTAAATTTCGGGGTCTAGGAGGTTGGTTTGGTAGTGGTGGGTTTTGTTGGTGGTTTTGTTGTGGTGGGTTGATGGGTTCAAGGATATTACCACCTTCCATGATGTCGGATGGCAAAGGTTACGAACAAAGAAATGAAGAAATAAGATAGACTAAAGAAAACCTAAAAATAAAAATAAAAATCTAACTAGAAAGGAATCTAGCAAGTAGACCTAATAAAAATAAATTCTAACCTAGAAAATAACTAGTCTCCGAGCTGCGGCGCCAAAAACTTGAAACGCAGGATTGTGCCCTCGCAACAGGTTTTACCTCTCAAGGTATCTTGAGAAGCTTGCAATCCTCGCCAGGCAGTGTACCTGATCGTTGTAGTATAGTGTAGTGACAAGTACCGGGGGATTGATCGTTCAACTCAGGAATAGTGTCGCTAGGATTAGAAAGCCTACTAAACTAGGTCTAGAGGTGAGGGATGATTCTTTTTGTATTTTTTTATATTTTATAAAAGCATCAGATTTTGACGGAGTGGGCAGAATTAGTTGCTAGCCAACTAACCCAATTAACTACAGATGCAATCAAAATAAAATAAAAGAAATGAAAATTAACTAATGTGGTGGAAACAATAATGAGAAAAGATGTGTTTACTTAGATTTCATTACTCCCTAGATATCTTTTACCGGTTGATTAGCTTGTTACAATTGCATGGATGATGGGTTATATTCCTTAATACTAGTCGTAGGGTCATGTACAATATTCCCAAACTCTATAAGATCCTACTTCACTCCTATGTCGAGCCGACTAAAAGCTCCTAACATAGGATCATTAGAACTCACTTATGCATTAAATACAATCAAAAATCGTAGTACACCTCCGATCATGTTTCTTAAGACGTTCAAGCAAGTTACCAATGCAAGTCTGTCAGTTTTCTTAAGCCTAACATCGAATACAATCATCCACAACAATTATAAGCAAACAATCAACCAATAATCAACATCTAGATTTCACTACATCTAAGCAAACACAATAAAAACCTAGCCTAGCATGTTAAAAGAAAGACAAGCATAAGATAGAATCAAACAACACATAGACATATTGAATGATTATTGGAAGACTTGTCTTTATTCAAACATGGATAAAAGAAGGGTTTGAAACCCCTACAATATGATGAAAATTCGACCTAGGGTTTGTGGTAAAGTTACTCCTAATGTTCCACTCTTATGAAAGAAAAATTAGAAAAAAAATACATATAGAAAATACATCCTGACGGCGTCACGTTGTAGGGTCTGACGCCGTCAACTCGCCACCAATATAAAATTCGTATTGCCTATATCCAGTCTTGACGCGTTCATGTGTAAATATACTATGGGCCGTCACATGTGTTTTGACCCTGATGGCCTTGGTGACGCCGTCAGGCCAAATACACTATAAATGTTCTGGGCCGTCACGTGTATTTTCCACTTCCACCTCTTTTGCCACTCTTGACGCCGTCATGTGATAGATCTTGACGTCGTCAGATACTATTCCCAGCAAGGATTTTGAGACTTTTCCGTTTTCTTCACTTTTATGCTCCAAAAACGTCTAAAATGGTTCCTTTTCCATATTCCATCTCAAAAGTACCTAAAATGACAGAAGGGACGATTTAGGGCAGTAATTGATCAAATAATCACGAATTTGGGATTAAATGACCCCCTAAAAGCGGTAAATTTTTTGCCTCATCAATGAGCTCTAAAGAGAACCAACTACTCCACATTTAGCATCTAACTTCTAAACAAACTCTATATTAGTAGCTCGCTGGCACGAATATTTTGACGCTTCAACTAACGGATGGTCACTAGTGCACTTCTTGGCTCACTGGCACGTTATTTGCATAACGGATGGTCACCAAGTTACACACTAGCTCGCTGGCGCGATTAGTCAGTTAATCTAATAATCGGATGGTCACTACCTCAAGAAATGAGGTTCGCGAGCGCTTAGCCTCTCAGAGTTAAGGGAACAACTAGGGCTCAATGTACCCGGTCAGGTCAAAAATTCTATTCCTACTCTACCCAGCGGAAAGTCAAACAAGGTGTCAAAACTTGTTATATTTTTGCAGAAATTTTCAAATTTTCCATTTTTTTGTACGCAAAGCACTTTTCTTTTTTTATGAAAAGATTTTTAAAATTTTGCCAAAACGTGGGTACTAGGGAACTAGAAGGTACAATATATGTGACAAAATTCGATAGAATTCCCCCCCCCCCCCCCCCACACACACACACACTTAGAATTGAATATTGCCCTCAATATTAAAAGTACCCGCTATTATGCCGACACTTAGAATGTAAAAAGGTAATACTAATAGCCAAGAACGAAAATCTACGTTTTCACAAAAAAGATCAAAACGATATCCTTAGATATTTGTTAGCAAAAGGACAAGATATTGAGCAGCTGGATTGAAAACAGGCGCGTCAATCATCACTATCCCAAGAATACCTGAAACATGAGCAAACAACACACAAGAGCAAAGCACAGTGGGGGCAACTCCCCCACACTTAGTTGTTAGAAAGTAGAAAGAAATCCGAGACATGGATGAAAACCTATGTTGTGCTAATATTTTTGTTCACCGAGTCACTAGTTTAACTCGATCCCCGAATTCATTGGTTCCTGGGGAAAGTTTGGAGATCTGGGACAACCATGGGTGGTATGTCCCCTCCAAAATAATGCTTCAACCGATGCCCATTCATTTTGAAATTTGGTCCGTCATTTTGAGACAACTCGACGGTGCCATATGGATAAACTTTGGCAATAGTGAATGGTCCAGTCCAGCGGGTCTTAAGCTTCCCTGAGAATATATTCAACCTTGAGTTGAAAAAAAGGACTCGATCACCAACATTAAAAACGTGGTTCTTGATTTTTGAGTCATGAATCTTCTTCGTCTTCTCCTTATAGATCAAAGAATTCTCGTATGCTTAACCATGCAACTCATTTAATTCATTCAGCTGAACTTTGCGATGATCCCCCGCTGTTTGGAGGTTGATGTTTGCATGCTTAAGGGCCCAATAGGATTTGTTCTCAAGCTCAATCGGCAGATGGCACGCTTTTCCGTACACAAGCTTGTAAGGAGTACACCCGATGCGTGTTTTGTAAGCTGTGCGAAAAGCCCAGAGTGCATCATCCAACTTATCCAACCAAGAAGCACGATTCTCACCTACGGTCCTTTCCAAGATTCTTTTAATGCCTCGATTGGAAACTTCTAGTTGTCCATTGTTTATAGGTGGTACGCAGTAGAAAGTCGGTGAGCTACACCATACTTTTGCATGACTTTTTCAAATTTGTCATTGCAGAAATGCGTACCACGATCACTGATTATAGCACGTGGAGTTCCAAATCGAGCAAAAAGAGACTTTAAAAACTTCACAAATACTCGGGCATCATTGGTGGGCAAAGCTTTTGCTTCAACCCATTTTGACAAATAGTCAATGGCCACGAGTATGTACTTGTTTCCATGAGATGACAGAAATGGCCCCATAAAATTAATGCCTCATACGTCAAAGATTTCACAAACATAAATTGCGTTTTGTTTAATTTCATTGTTTTGTGAAAGATTCCTGTGACGTTGACAAGCGTCACAAGATTTGACTAATTCTTGGGCATCCTTATATATCGTGGGCCAATAGAATCCAAAATCAAACACCTTTTTGGCGGTGTAGTTTGGATTATGGTGGCCCCCCATGGGTCCAGCATGGCAAGCCTTGAAAATGTTATTGGCTTCCTGACCATAAACACACCACCGGATGACTTGATCCACACAGATTTTAAACAAGTAGGGGTCATCCCAGAAATAATGTCTTACATCATTAAAGAATTTATTTTTCTATTGGGACGACATCCCTTTCACAACAAAGTTACCCGCATTGTAATTTGCAAAGTCTGCGAACCATGGGGTAGTAGAGTCTCCACGAAAAGAAACCGCACAGAGTGTCTCGAGAGGAAATGTTTCATCTATTTCCTTTTTCTTGAAAACATCTTGGTGAGGGTTTTCTAGACGGGACAGATGATCAGCAGCCAGGTTCTCAGCTCCTTTTTTATCACGTATAATGATATCAAATTCTTGTAGAAGGAGAACCCAACGGAGCAATCTCGGCTTTGCATCTTCTTTTGCAAAGAGGTATTTTAAGGCCGAGTGATCTGTATACACTATGCATTTTGTTAAGATTAGGTATGGCCGAAATTTCTCGAACACATACACCACAGCCAACAATTCTTTTTCTGTTGTGGTGTAATGGGCTTGAGCTTCGGTCAAAGTTTTGCTTGCATAGTGTATTGGCTGGAAATGCTTGGTTTTTCGTTGCCCCAAGACTGCACCTATGGCAAAATTGCTTGCATCGCACATAAGTTCGAATGGAAGGTCCCAGTCAGGGGCAACGAAGATGGGTGCTTCTGTAAGTTTCTTTTTGAGAATTTGGAAGGCTTCAATGCACACATCGAAGAAGACAAATGGAGTCTCTTTTTCAAGAAGTCGGGTCATTGGCCGGGCTTTTTTTGAAAAACCTTGAATGAATCTACGGTAAAAACCAGAATGACCCAGACAACTCCGAACACCTTTTACAATTGTGGGATGAGGCAATTTAGCAATGACATCGACTTTCTCTTTGTCAACCTCAATCCCGTTTTTGGAAATTTTATGGCCGAGGACAATGCCTCTTTGACCATAAAGTGACTCTTCTCCCAATTTAGACATAATCTTGTATCTTCACAACATTTGAGCATGTTGTCTAAATGGGATATACATGATTGGAACGAATCCCCAATGACCGAGAAATAATCCATAAAGACCTCCATTGTTTTCCCGATCATGTCGGAAAATATGGCCATCATACACCTTTGGAACGTTCCAGGAGCATTACATAAACCAAATGGCATACATCCGTAGGCAAAAGTTCCATAGGGGCATGTGAAGGTGGTCTTTTCTTGATCCTGCGGATCAATGGGAATTTGGAAGTAACCCGAGAAACCGTCGAGGAAACAATAGTACTCGTTCCCCGCCAATCTCTCGAGCATTTGGTCCATGAAGGTAGAGAAAAGTGGTCTTTGCGGGTGGCGTCATTCAACTTACGATAGTCAATCCAAACACGTCATCCCGTCACCAATCGAGTTGAAATCAACTCGTTTTCTTCATTTGTGACAACAGTAATGCCACCCTTTTTAGGAAAGCAAATGTTTAGGACTAACCCAAGGACTATCCGAGATAGGGTAAATCAATCCGGCATCAAGAAGGTTGAGAACCTCTTGTTTAATGACCTTGTGGATTTTTGGATTAACCCTTCTTTGTTGTTGAACTGCTGGTTTAAAGTCATCCTCCATTAAAAGCTTGTGCGTACAAAATTCTGGGTCAATACCCTTGATGTTGGAGAGTTTCCAAGCAATTGCTTGTTCATGTGACTTTAAAACCTTTATAAGAGCAGTCTTTTCCTCATCACTCAAATCCTTAGCAATTAGGACGGGTAATTTATCATTACCCTCCAAAAATGCGTATTCGAGGTGAGGTGGTAAGTCCTTGAGTTCGACCTCAGGAAATTCATCAGTTTTCTCAACATATTTGATTTCCTCATTATGAAGTTGTTGTGGAAGAACAGGAAGAGGAGAGGGATCTTCGTTTAATAATTTCTCAAGGAGAAGAATATCCCTTTTTGGGTCAATCTCTTGGTTATCGATTCCATCGGGAATCGAATCACTTTTGAGAAAGGCCTCAATTTCTTCTAAGATGAAATCACTTCCCTCAAACGGAGTGAGGGAAGGAGAAGAATTGGCGATTATAGTTTGAGAAGATGGAGTTGGATTGCCACTCAGAGAATCATCAGAAAAACCAAGAATTTCTTGAGCGTACTCCTCAGTAACAACATTAATGACGTCTATTCGGTTAACCGACTCAAAATCATAATTTGAGGAGTACCTCGAGGTTTGATCGAGGTTAAAAGTGATTGCTTCAGTACCCACACGTAACGTGATTTCTTTTTCAAATACATCAATGAGAGCACGGACCGTTCTAAGGAATCCTCTTCCAAGAATTAGAGGAACCCTCGAATCAGCATCAAAGTCAACAATCACAAAGTCAGCAGGAAAATGGAACTTTCCTACTTTCACGAATACGTCCTCAGCAATGCCAAGTGGACGAGAAATTGAACGATCGGCAAGCACAAGAGTCATGCACGTAGGAGTAAGTTCGGGAAGAGAAAGTTTCTTCCACACTGAATATGGCATCAGGTTGATGCTTGCACCAAGATCGGCCAAGGAAAAGCATTCAACCATACCCGGAAAAACACAAGGAATGAGAAATTTTCCGGGGTCTCCAAGCTTCTCGGGAAGCTTTTTCAAAAGAACTGCTGAGCAGTTCTCATTCAATGGAGTTTTAGCCATTTCGAAGAGATTTCCTTATTGCTTAACAAATTTTTGATTGTTGATGCAAATTTGGGCATCAATAGGATAGCATCCACAAAGCTTATGTCAAAGTTCAAGTCTTGAAAGATTTGGAAAAATTTGTCCATTTGGTAACTAGCTTTTTCGCGGAGCTATTGTTCATTGAGACATGATGGGTAAGGAATAGAAGTTTTGGATTTAGGGTTCTCATTTGGGGTTTCTGGTGGTTCAAAGACAACTCCGGGTTTAGATCTGTGTTCTGGGACAACTTGAGGATATACGTGTGCGGTACTTTGTGGGCTAGTAGGTTGCACCTTGTCCTTTGTCACCTCAGGTTTATGTTCCACAAACTTTGGAGGATAGGAAGAAGAGGAAGAAGGAATCGCGGGTTCATTATATGAAACACCACTTCTAGTTGTGATCGCCTTAGCATCGCCCCTCGGGTTAGCGATCGTGTTGCTCAGAAGTGTTCCTTAGCCCGAGGGTCGATCATTTAAAGACTTTTTGATTTCAAAAATGTGGCTGACCAACAACTTTTTCATTTCTTCCTGGGATTTCAAGAATTGTTTTAACAACTCATCAGACGATGGCCTAGTTGGAAAAATGGCCTGAGTTTGATTAGGAAAATTGATACGTGGGAATTGCGCCCTCGCAACAGGTTTTACCTCTCAAGGGATCTTGAGAAGCTTACAACCTCCACCAGGTAGTGTACCTGATCTTTGTAGTATAGTATAGTGACAAGTACCGGGGGATTGATCGTTCAACTCAGGAATAGTGTCGCTAGGATTAGAAAGCCTACAAAACTAGGTCTAGTGGTGAGGGATGATTCTTTTTGTATTTTTATATTTTATAGAAAGCAAGTAAAATCTCGGGTTTTGAAGGAGTGGGGCGGAATTAGTTGCTAGCCAACTAATCCAATTAACTAAGATGCAAACAAAATAAAATAAAAGAAATGAAAATTAAACTATTATACTAATGTGGTGGAAACAATAATGAGAAAAGTTGTGTTTACTTAGATTTCATTACTCCCTATATATCTTTCAGAGGTTGATTAGCTTGTTACAATTGCATGGATGACGGGTTATATTCCTTAATACTCGTCGTAGGGCCGTGTACAATATTCCCTAATTCTATAAGATCCTACTTCACTCCTATGTCGAGCCGTTAAAAGCTCCTAACTTAGGATCATTAGAATTCTCTTACGCATTAAATACAACCAAAAATCGTAGCACACCTCCGATCATGTTTCTTAAGACGTTCAAGCAAGTTACCAATGTAAGTCTGCCAGTTTTCTTAAGCCTAACATCGAATACAATCATCCGTAACAATTATAAACAAACAATCAACCCATAATCAACATCTAGGTTTCACTACATCTAAGCAAACACAATAAAAATCTAGCCTAGCATGTTAAAGAGAAGACAAGCGTAACATATAATCACACAACACATAGACATATTGAATGATTTGAATAAGTACTTATCTTCAATTGAACATGAAAGAATCAAGGGGTTGAAACCTTTAAAAAAGTTGTAAAATTCGTCTTAGGGTTTTTGCCCTAATATCCCACACAAAGTTCCACACTTTACAATGAAAAATTGGAAAAATATATATAAACTATGCATCCTGACGCCGTCACGTGTTAACCTGATGCCGTCAACTCGCCGCCATGATGAAATTTGTATTGCCTAGATCCACTTCTGAAGCCGTCATGTAGGAATGAGCTCTGGGCCATCACGTGTATTTGGACCCTGACGGCCTAGGTGACGCCGTCAGGCCAATAAGCCTGAAAACATTTTGGGTCGTCACGTTATAATTTCCACATCCACCTCTTTTATCACTCTATACGCTGTCACTAGCAAACTCTTGACGTCGTCAGGTACTGTTCCAACAAGGAAATTTGAGACTTTGCCGTTTTCTTCACTTTTATGCTCCAAAAATGTCCAAAATGCTTCCTTTTCCAGATTTCTCCTCAAAAGTACCTAAAATGACAAAAGGAACGATTTAGGGCAATAATTGATCAAATAATCTCAAATTCGGGCTTAAATGACCCCTTAAAAGCGGTACACTTTTCGCCTCATCAAATACCCTTACACTTGAGATTTGCTTGTCCTCAAGTAAATGCGCTTTTATTCTAATCAAAATACAAGTTAGGGGTCATTTAACGCTAATATAAAAGTAATTACAACAAATAATCATTCCACTAATAACCAAAAACAAGCACGGAGGTCATACACTAGCACCTCACAAATAGTGTTTAGATACTCACATCTCTCGGGTGTAATAAAGTATATATCACAATATGGAAATGGAAAACATCTCTCACTACCTATCATAGCAAATAGATTACCATAGGCTTGGGAAAGGATCAAACCTCCACCACTTGGCGTAAGCACCTAGGATAAACTATCAAAGAGGTCTTTTAAAGGGTTATAACGTTAGGTGTAGGGATATGGAAAACACGGTTTTGTTGGATAAAGGCAATATTTACTGGTGGCGAGTTAATCTTCTTGGTTAATTACATGTACAATATGGCCTTGCTAAGCCAAGACTCGACTCGACTTAAGCTAATAAATCAAAAATAACAAAAACATAAAATGAAACGGGATGGTAGTCCGTATGTTTCTCTCTTTTCTTTTTCTATTTTTTCTTTTATTTTTCTTGATTTTTTTTCGATTTTTTTCGATCTTTTTTTTTTTTTTTTTTTTTTTTTTTTGCATACACTCTTGCCCTACCATTCAAAATAATACATCATAGAGAATGTACATTCCCCTTACACTTGAATTTTTACATACTTTACAATAAACTAATCTAATGACTCGAATCAGAATAATCAAAACACTTGGAGTACTTTTTAAGATTAATGCACATATGGGGGTAATAAATGATGTTCTTCCCCATTACTCCACAACACAAGTACTTTACCCATGAGTCCCAATCGTGCCAAAACAATATGTACAAGATATGACTCTACTTAGCAACCATGTAATCAATTAGATAATTAACTAAGGGTTTAAACAAATAACAATAATGCACTAAAGATGAGTGCATACACGGAAGGCTAAGGCGATTTGGTTGCATATTTGGGTGGCTTGTAACAAATTCTTCCTTTAAGTAAAATGCTTAAAGTTAGAAACGAAAAGATAGGCTCGGAGGGGTGTACTAGGGGTATCGTGTACTAAAAATGAGTACAACGCTAAGGTGTGGGAAAAATTAATTGACTTTACTAGTCAAGTAATATGACTTAAATGGTCAAGTAATTATGATATGGGTTTAAACACAAAGGTGATCCTAATGCCTCTTATCATGTAGTAAATCCTACTACACGAATATAGTCTAACTAGCGGTCTCGGGATGCATCACTAACACAAGTTCTAGAATCTAAATGCTACCGGTACACTCATAAGCACTAATAATGAATGCTTTTCCTATCAAATCTAAAGGCGAACCTCACATATTTGGGTGGAAAAATTTTCTGAATGGTACGGTTTTGTGCTAGTCATACAACTCCTATCCATGAGACGCTTGTTAAGGCTAAAGTTTCACTCCTAAATGTTGTAAAAAAAATTAAATTTGGCGCTAAAATTACACTAACAAGTATTTCTCTTAGTTTTATTACACACCTACCATTGAACAACCAAACTCAAGTGCAATAATATCCTATAAGGTATCATCATTTACCCTCCCCTTACACTTAGGATGAACATTGTCCCCAATGTTCAATTAAAGAATGTAAAAGTAAAATTGGTAAAAGAATGAAAACAAATACTCCCCCGATTCATTCGGTGTGGATAGTGTGTTAACAAGGTTAGACATTCCTCCAAGAAAATGAACGTTCAAAGCTTCCCTTCCAGAAATATAAATCATCTTCTTGTCATACATAACCTGTTATCTGTTAAACCTGAGAAAACAATCAAGGCAACCTCGCGTAAAATCGGCGGCAATCTATATATACTAACAGATCCTAGAAAACAATTTAAGATATAATACTTGTGGAATGAATGTTTGCAGATTTCCCGGAGTTTATAAAACTAAAGAATCAAAAAAAACTTTTAAGACTCCGTTAGAAAAACAAAACTCGCAAAATTTCTAGAATTTTACACGTGACATCGTCAGGTGTTAAACCCTGACGCCGTCAGAAGTGACCTGCAGAAATCTTTATGTTAAGTTTCCGAAAAATTTCTAGAAAAACTTATGTCCTATTTCCTGGAAAATCCTGCAAAACATCATTATGACTCGATACAAGCATTTGACTCTAACAATTACTAATATACATGTTCATTTAGTATTGTGGCGAATTATGATCATTTTTGTTCTTATAAACAAATTTGGGGATTCCCCTTACACTTAGCTTTTGCAAAATACCTTTATATTAAGTTAAGAAGAAGTTAAACAACAAAATAAAGCATTTTCACAATTTAGTTTGAAACATGATCTACCAACAATAAAAATAAAACATGCATACGGAAACAAATAACATCAAACAAAATCAAACAAATTTAAACATACAAAACATGGGTTGCCTCCCAAGAAGCGCTTTTCTTTATTTACGAGTCTTGTAGCTAGACACAAGGTCATGAGCTATCCTATATGTGTGAGCTCCTCGTCGAGGACATCCTTAGGATCAAACTTAGGTTTCAATTTCCTATCGGTTCTTTTGGTTTGGTATGACGTCTCAAACTTTTCTCCATCCGGATCATATAGAATCATCTTCATATGCCATGATCCGTCACCTTCCTTAGGTGGCTTATCCCAATTCCATTTACACTTATCCCCTTCTCTTTTCCACTTGTTCATTTCTAGGTTGATAGGCATTACGCTTAAGAACTCAATCATTTTCCTAAAGACTAGAGGATCCTCAAAAGGGTCTAGTTCCTCATCTCTACCTATGAGTTGTTCCACCGAATGTGTCTTATCGATGAAATCTTTTTCAAGATAGAATGGGCGTTGAGGTCCTATAAAGTTCCTTTCTATCCAAGGTCTATATCTAGACGGTCTCCTATTCATCTCTACCCAATGTGGTTTCGGTTCGTCCTCACAATCATAGCTATGCTTCTTAACATCATAAACCAACCAAGTTTCACCATCTCCTACCGCTATCTCAGACTCCTTACAATCTATCATGGTACTAGCAGTTGCTAAAAATCCTCTTCCTACTAACAACGGGAATGTAGTATCACTAACCATATCTAGGACGTGAAAATCCGCGAAGATAGTCAATCTTCCTATGTGAACTACTACATCCTTGATCATTCCAACCGGATGGGCAACACTCCCATCCGCTAGACCAATTAGTACTTCCGTCTCCTCTAACTTTCCTAGATTAAGATTGGTGAAAAGGGACAAGGGAATCAAGTTGAGGCTTGATCCTAAGTCGGCTAGTGTGTCGAAAGCTTCGGATTTTCCTATCTTACAAGGCAAAACAAATATACCCGGATCATCAAGCTTCTTAGGCAACTTGTTTTGAACGAAGGCGGTCCCATTTTTACCCAATTTAAGTTTCTCATATTTTTCTAGGAGGGCACTATAGTAGGGAGCACGGGCTAAGACTTCAATGACGGACGTTCAAGGTGGAGCTCCTTGAATTCATCGTCAAGGTCTTGTGTAGGAGGTGTTTCAACTAGGTTATTGACTGGTTTAATGTCGGATGTTTTATTCAATTGGTCCTTTTGAAGGATTTGGGTTTGCTTGAAACACGTGCTCATTGCTTTGACCGAATAGTATTGTAGACAAGATGTAGGTGACAAAACCGATGATATGGCATTAATGTTTAGTATCGGGTTCTTGACCTTATCGCTTGGGAGTGCTCCCATTTCTCGGTCATTGAGAACTTTCCACAATGTGTCAATTTTATTGGTCATCTCAATATGCTTTTGTTTGAAATCGGCTTCAAACTTAGATATGTGAGCTTCTTGAGATGCCATAAACTTTGACATCAATCCTTCAAGATTATTGGTACTACCATAGTTATTGGAAGGATTGTTGTTGAAAGTACAGTTAGAGGGTGGACCGTTTGGTTGGTAGCGATTAGGTGGATTAGAAGAATTGTTTTGGGGCATGTTTTGGTTTTGTTTCCACCTAAGGATCGGGTGATTTTTCCAACAAGGGTTGTAGGAATCACCGTAAGAGTTTGGCTCAGGTTTGAAAGTGTGCCACTTGTCTCCCGCTTTGTCGGTACGCGAGGATGCGTAATCCGTAAAAGCTTGTCCGGGGAGTTCCACGCAATCACGAGTGTCATGGGGACCACTACATAATTCGCATAAAGAAGTGATTTTGTTCACTTGGCTTGAAGGCTTAGGAGCTTCGTATGATTTCATGAGAAACTTGACTTGGTCCTCAAGTACCATGATCCTACGGTCGGGAGTGCTAGAGTTGTTCGAAGGCAAAGATATTGCCTTGACCATTTTGTTCAAATCACGGGGATCATTCCAACTTTCGTTGTCATAGAGAGCAAGATCTTCTATGAGTTCCCATGATTCTTCCTCACTTAGATCACGTAGCTTGCCACCGGCCGATTGGTCAATGGTTCGCCTCGTGGAGAGATCGATATGGTCATAGAAGATTTGGACTTGGAGCCAAAGATCTATGCCATGATGAGGGACTTTTTGGAGTACATCTTTGAAACGAATCCATGCTTCATATAGAGTTTCACCTTAACATTGTTGGAACATCAAGATATCATTTCTAAGCTTGGTAGTTCTCCCCGGTGGGAAAAATTGAGCAAGGAAATGAGAAGAGAGATCATCCCATGAGGTGATGGATCCCGCTGGTAAACGTTCAAGCCATTGACTAGCTTGACCATGTAAAGATAATTAGAATAGACTTAATCGGGTAGACTCTCTAGTTACAACATCAAGGTCTATGGAATCTACGATTTTAAGGAAATCCTTGAGATGTTGATTAGGATCTTCGAAACGAAGTCCATGGAATGCACATCCGCTTTGCACTAACCGGATGGTGTCGGATCGCAAGGGGAACATATTGGCTCCTTGAGTGAGCTCAATGGTGTTTCGATAGCCTTGGTGGATAGGACGAGAATACTCTCCTAAAGTTCGGGGTCTAGGAGGTTGGTTTGCTAGCGGTGGGTTTTGTGGGTGGTTTTGTTGTGGTGGGTTGATGGGATCAAAGATGTTACCACCTTCCATGATGCCGGATGGTAAAGGTTACGAACAAAGAAATGAAGAAATAAGATAGACTAAACAAAACCTAAAAATAAAAATAAAACCTCACTAGAAAGGAATCTAGCAAGTAGACCTATTAAAAAGAAATTCTAACCTAGACAATAACTATTCCCCGGGCTGCGGCGCCAAAAACTTGATACGTGGGAATTGCGCCCTCCCAACAGGTTTTACCTCTCAAGGGATCTTGAGAAGCTTACAACCCACACCAGGCAGTGTACCTGATCGTTGTAGTATAGTATAGTGACAAGTACCAGGGGATTGATCGTTCAACTCAGGAATAGTGTCGCTAGGATTAGAAAGCCTACTAAACTAGGTCTAGATGTGAGGGATGATTCTTTTTGTATTTTTATATTTTATAGAAAGCAAGTAAAATCTCAGGTTTTGAAGGAGTGGGGCGGAATTAGTTGCTAGCCAACTAACCCAATTAACTAAGATGCAATCAAAATAAAATAAAAGAAATGAAAATTAAACTATTATACTAATGTGGTGGAAACAATAATGAGAAAAGTTGTGTTTACTTATATTTCATTACTCCCTAGATATCTTTTAGAGGTTGATTAGCTTGTTACAATTGCATGGATGACGGGTTATATTCCTTAATACTAGTCGTAGGGCCGTGTACAATATTCCCTAACTCTATAAGATCCTGCTTCACTCCTATGTCGAGCCGTTAGAAGCTCCTAACATGGGATCATTAGAATTCTCTTACGCATTAAATACAACCAAAAATCGTAGTACACCTCCGATCATGTTTCTTAAGACGTTCAAGCAAGTTACCTGTGTAAGTCTGCCAGTTTTCTTAAGCCTAACATCGAATACAATCATCCGTAACAATTATAAACAAACAATCAACCCATAATCAACATCTATCACTACATCTAAGCAAACACAACAAAAATCTAGCCTAGCATGTTTAAGAGAAGACAAGCGTAAGATATAATCACACAACACATAGACATATTGAATTATTTTAATAAGTACTTATCTTCAACTGAACATGGAAGAATCAAGGGGTTGAAACCCTTGAAAAAGCTGTAAAATTCATCTTAGGGTTTATGCCCTAATATCCCACACAAAGTTCCACACTTTCCAATGAAAAATTGGAAAAATATATATAGACTATGCATCCTGACGGCGTCACGTGTTAACCTCTGACACCGTCAACTCGCCGCCATGACGAAATTCGTATTGCCTAGATCCACTTCTGACGCCGTCATGTAGGATTGAGCTCTGGGCCGTCACGTGTATTTGGACCCTGACGGCCTAGGTGACGCCGTCAGGCCAATAAGTCTAAAAACATTCTGGGTCGTCACGTTATAATTTCCACATCCACCTCTTTTATCACTCTTGACGCCGTCACTAGCAAACTCTTGACGTCGTCAGGTACTGTTCCAGCAAGGAAATTTGAGACTTTGTCGTTTTCTTCACTTTTATGCTCCAAAGACATCGAAAATGCTTCCTTTTCCAGATTTCTCCTCAAAAGTACCTAAAATGACAAAAGGAACGATCTAGGCAATAATTGATCAAATCATCTCGAATTCGGGCTTAAATGACCCCTTAAAAGCGGTACACTTTTTGCCTCATCAAAAATTTTGAGCTCGGTTGTTCTGGTTGGGACCTTGGTGTTGAAAATTCCCCTAATTTTGGTTGTTGTTTCCATGAAAATACCCTTGGTTGAAATTACCCTGCCCTTGGCTTCGGTTAAAGTTTCTTGATGTTGGAAACCTTAATTTTGAAAACCTTGATTTTGATTTTGGAAACCGTTCCTTGATTGAAATTCCCACGGTTTTGAAAACCTTGGTTCATTCGATTTGGGTTTTGGTTACGGTTTTGAACATTTTGATTTGATTAAAATCGGGTGGTCCAGGGTAGTGGTTGGGATGTTAGTTCGGGTCCATAGGAGGGCGGTATTGTTTTCCTCCTTGATTGGAAGTCCTGGCTATTGCATGAGCTTCATACGGAATACCATCGGTGGCAGTACAATTATAATAGGCATAAGGACCACCACACGTAACACAGACTTCCACTTTTTTAACTTCAGCAGGAGAAGAAGTTTGTGGGAAAGAGACTTTCTTTTTCTGGGAGAGAATCAAAGCTTGAATAGCATCCGTGAGTTTATCAATCTTAGCATCGCTGTTGGATTGACTCACAGGAGATGAAGTAGAAGGACCAACACTCACTTGGGAAACAACCGGCTTGCTTCGTGTAATGCGGACCTTAGACTTGTTTTCAATGATAGCTAAAGCTTCTTTTGTGGTTCTACTCAAAAAATTACCTCCCGCGGAGGTATTGAAAGAATCATGATCAGTTTGGCTCACACCATTGTAGAAAGTGTCGAGTTGCATCAACTCGGAGAAACCATGATGAGGACATTTGCGAAGTAGTTCCTTAAAACGATCCCACGCTTCAACAAATGATTCATCATATTTTTGGGTGAATTTGGTGATTTCGTTTTTAAGACTCATGGTCTTAGAAGGTGGGAAGAATTCATTCACAAACTTTTTGACAAGATCTTCCTATATTTCAATTGAACGAGGGGGTTGTTTTTCAAGCCAAATCCGGGCTTGGCCCTCGAGGGAAAATGGGAAGATAAGAAATTTTATTGCTTCAGATGTGACATTCATGTAATTGATGGTTGACGTGATTTTGTTAAACCATCAAATGTGAGCATGAGGATCGTCCCTCTCAAAACCATAGAATTGACTTGAGGTTACAAGATTTAGTAACCCGGTTTTGAGCTCAAAATTATCAGCCACGATGGCTGGAACAACAATAGCATCTCCGTAACCCTCGCTGGGTGCTTGGAGAAGCTCACACATGGGGCGGTCTTCCGCCATGGTAACAGCAGATGTGGAAACAGTACGGATCTCAGATCCGCCTGTTGGTGCTGAACGTCTACGATGTCTTCTAGGAATTCTTACAAGCTCGCGGAATGGGCTAGTAGACCTGGAAGAACGAGTGCGCGTGCACTAGGAACAAAACCAATCAAAACAAAATCGAGGCTAAACCACAGTAAACTTAAACCAATAATCACAAATGAATGGCTTCTTTAGAAAAGGTACACCACTCACAAGGATACAATGGCAAGTTTTAATCTTTTGTTTGGGAACTTATTAATGTTCACACCCCCAGTTGGTAGGTGTTCTGTCTTGGTTTGCGACAATGTATTTTATGTATTTATTCACAAGAAAAAGAAGAATGTTTTTGGGTTTTTGTGTGTATGTGAAAAAACTTTTGGAACTATTTTTGGTATCGATTTATTAACCAAAATCATTTCCTTTAAGATTACTCGCAGAGTGGCGGAAGAGAACAATGGATCTCTTTTCAGTTCGCAATTTCATGTCAGAACTTGCCTTTATCACTTGTGTAGGTTGTAATCTTAAAGAAATCGAAGTAATTTAACTTCACGATTTGTTTTGTTGTTTATAATTTTTTTGGTGTTGTTAACACTTTAGAAAAAGTGTTAATGACTTTTTGATGTTTTGATTAAAAATTTACAAAAATGGTGGGATTTTTACAGTGACGAATGTAAAAAACTACTAATCTCAAACACGTTTGAGAATACGCAGCACAGCCTCCCCGGCAGCGGCGCCAAATTTTGATTGGTCCAAAACGGTCAGACAATATTGACCAAGGTGAATGGTCAACAAAGTCAAAACGGCATAGACCAACTAACCAAGGAGTATAGAGTTTCCCCGGGTCGTTTAAGTCCCAGCGAGGCGTGAATGGTATTTTAAACGTAATGTGATCGTGTGATTTTGAACAGGAAAGGGGATTATGTGATTATACTAAGGAAATATAAGTGAAAATGACTAAAGTGAACAATATTAACAAATACGTAAAACCAAACTACCCTAGAACATATTTGAATTTAAAAACATACATTTACGTTAAAAATAACGTAACGTACAAAATAAAAAGTGAATATTAAGCAATACAATGATAAAAGAAAATTTTTGGAAAAAGAAAAGTATTTTTTAGACTTTTATATTTTTTATAATAATTTAAAAACTAAAATAATAAAATAAAGGAGTTAAAAATAGTAAAACTGTTTAGAAAATTCTGAAAATTTTTTGTAAAATCTATTATACTAAAAGGGAGCTCGGAAAAATACAAAAGTGAAATAAGCAGATACAATAAGCAGAAATTAAGCAGCTTAAAAGCTGATGAGTATAACTAAGCAAAATAAAAATACACTACTATAAAAGAATTAAGGAGGAAAAGTTTAACAAGAAAAGACCCAAGGGCGCTTGGTAGTGAAGTGTGTGGTGTGTGTCTGTGACTTCTAGAGGTCCCTAGTTCGAATCCTGTCTCAACCTTTTTTTTTTTTTTTTGGCAAAATATATTTTTCAATTTTTTTTTTGACAATTTACAACACACTAAAAATAAAGAACTTTTTAAAAACGTAAACTTTTCAGAAACTTCAAAATAAGCTGGGAAATGGCTTTATGGGACCAACAGTTGTGAGTTCATCCAAACAAACAACAAGCTCAACTGTCAAGCACAAATAAGTCACTTAAATTTGTTATAAGCTAAAAAACTACAAGTATGCTAAATCTAACCTAAGGAAGCTGAGATAAGCAAGGATCACCAGGCAAATAAGCTAAAGATCTGGCCCTAAGCTGATCTTGAACAAAAAGAACCCAACAGTTATAATCAACTACCAAGGGGGAAACAAGCAAAAGGTTTACTAGGGAATCCTAAGTAAGCACTCATGGGTCAAAAGTAAGCAGTTATAATCAACTAATAAGCACTAATTAACTACTACTAATTCTAAGGCTGCTAAAAAAACAGTTAAAAAGGGCTACTTTGAGGCCTACAAACAAGCTAGTAGATGATAAGTTGATGAAACAAAAAGTTGACATACAAAAACACATCCTGCCAAAGAATTCATTGTCCAATTTGAACTACTTCTGAGCTTATATGAGCTTATAAACTAGCTTAAAAGTTGGGGTGTAGAGCTGATGCACAGGGAACAGGTTCTAAGGGGCAACTTTGGAAGGTTGCACAAGCTTATAAAAAATTCCAAAAATTAATCTAAAAATATACAACTGTTCACAAACTGGTAAAGAAGCTACAAACTAATTTTCATGTCATAAGTCCTAAAGATGAGTAAGTTAAAAATGGCCTTTGAAGGGCTGTTGGGACAAATGAAATTGCAGGCCTAAAATGGCTTGGGATAGACAGGCACAAAATAAGCTACAAATAAGCTCTAAATTATGAAATAAGCTCAAAAGTATAAAACCTACACTACTAGTTACTTGTGTGACCAATTTTAAACACTAGCTCCTACTTTAACTATCCAAAAATTAGGATTGAACAAGGCCTATTGGGGTGGGTTAGCTGCTAAAACAGTTGGTCCAAATGGGTACAAATTGCAATTCTAACTACAAACCTTGAATCCTAGCTGTTAGACTTATGCAATAACCTCTTGTGAATAAAACTAAGCTAACATTACCACTAAAATTGACCTTAAACTAGCATTTACCTAAACTACTTGTACAAACTGTTGTGAACGAGAATTTTTAAGTTATCAACTAAAAGGCTTATATACTCCTGAGTAATGCTATTTAACTTTATAATTGATACTAACTCTAATATAAAGCAAACTGAAGGTCAGATTTGGATCAAAGCAAAAAAATTCTTGAACAAAAACCTTGTGCCAAACACTCCTTTATGTGTTGACTGTGTTGGTTTTTCAAAGGAACATAGTGATTTTGATCAAGAATTTGGGACAAGAGACATTAACCAAATCCAGAAACACATAAGAAGCAATTTTGAATACCCAAAAAGCACTGTCAATAAGTCAAGTATTATAAGCTATAAATCACCAATTTAAACTGATATGAAGCTAAGAGCTAATATAAAAACTAACAGGCTATGAACAAAGCAGAATAAGCAAGAACAATCATAACTAGGTATATAGAAACAGAAAATAAGCAGTAAATTAATAA
Source organism: Artemisia argyi (assembly GCA_030686995.1). NCBI lineage: Eukaryota > Viridiplantae > Streptophyta > Magnoliopsida > Asterales > Asteraceae > Artemisia > Artemisia argyi. Next base: position 88,178,165 of record CM060701.1, on the reverse strand, counting down.
GCACTTAATGAGCAGGGTAATAAGCTGAGTAAATTTTTTAGATGAAAAATAAAACTTCCATTAACATAATAAAGAGTACAAAGAAAACTTTTAAAAAATAATGCTTAAAACCCTACTGCCATATGAATGGCATACAATCTATCTATTTATACTACAATAAAATTAGGGTTTCACTGCCTTCTTGTGCTTCTTCTCTCTGTGAAAAAAGCATTAGATTCTCTTTTGTGCTTCGTGGAATCAATTCCCCACCATTGGATTATAAAAGGGGTAATCTCAGCCCTTGATTAGATTTAGCGCCCAAATGGAGGTCGTGGATTAGTGACCTGGAGGAGGGGGAAAAGTATTACACCATATGGGTTTGACAATTTAGGTTGTGGTAGGGTGGCTGGTAGGTTGCTAAGGGAATGGAGGGGGAACAACAATGTTGGGGAAGGTACAAGAGATGATGGGATGGTGTACTGTGGAGCCTGGAAACCAAGGAAAAGGTTGAAGGGGAAGGGGTTGACTTTGTTTGACCCAACACGTTTTATTAATAAAATGGATGGGATTGAATTTGGGCTTAGGGAAGGAAATGGGCCAAAGGGTCTTGGGTGGATTAGTTTGGTGGATTGGATTAAGGCTTTGTAACTTGGGTTGGGTAGTAATAATCACAAGGGTCCGTTTGGTATGGAATTACAACAAGGACCAATTTTGCAATTATTCTGAAAATGAAGGGTTGGATTTGGCACTTTTCCAAACTTGTTTCAAGGATCAATTCTGCCAAGTCTCCATAGTCTAAGGTCCATGAATGTGATTTTTCACTTTTGGTCCTTCAGGGACTAAATATGCCAATTGTTGAAACTTGAGGGACCAATTTGTAAATTCTTCAAACTTTCATTCCAAGGACCGATGTTGATGACTTGTGAATTCCCAAGGTCCAATGTTGACCTTTCCTCTAAAAATATTCCACCAGGGACCAAATCTGTCAATTTCTAAAAGTCCAGGGACTGATTCTGCCAATTCAGCATACTTTGCTCATTTTTCACCAGTTTTCAATCCTTTTGTACCTGAAACACATAAAAAGACAATCCAAGGATATTTGCAGTATATTTAGGTGTATTTGGGTGTTTTTAGTATTTTTATGGTCTAAAATGGGTATAAAATGATGAGTGTTTGAGCACTCATCAATCATCATCATAATCATAGGAAACGTTTTGAAAATACATTTTATCATTCATTCAAATTCAAATATTCCGAGTACAGAAATCATTTTCAAAGTTGGTCATATCCTCATAGATATGTTTTATTAAAGCGAATGATAAAAACGTTTATTTAAACCCGTGCCAGGGTTAATGCCTTTCTCTGTGCCTTCAGTTTCCATGCCTTAGTTACCTGAGATAAACATGCTAAAAGTCGACAAAAGTCGAGTGATATTCATAGGTTTAAGTTTATAAGTTGAACACAAGGTATAAGTGTTAATTGCATCGAATTACAATTAAACAAGTTAAAATCAAGTTTTTATTGCATTAAGCTCATGACACGCAACAATTTGACAGGCATAAAAAATGATGTATAATATAACAGTGTGCCCTCAGGATAGGTCTTTGCCATTAACCTATAAGTTTGTTTAAATAAAGTGCGCTTGGTGGCTCATCCTAGCGAAACCAAACGGGGATTGTCAGTCCCAAATAGATCTATTCACAACTGCTTACGTTCACTCGCAAGTGATTAAGGTTCATGATCGAAGGGCTTTTGGCAATAGCTACTTAAGCAATAATAACATCAGGTGTAGCATACTAAAAAGCTTGTGTTCAGGTTTGTAGCATGTATCTCCCCAAAAAAGAGTTTAAAAGTTAAAAGAGTGGGCTATGAACTCACCTTGGTTGCTCAGTAGTGGTAGTATCATAATTCAAACGATGTACGGAAACGGCTTCAACACACTACACACGACCTAGATAAAATATGGCAAGTTTCAGTGTTTGATAGTCTAAGTTCGGTTTATCACGAATACTGGTTATTACAGTGTATCTTTTGTTTAGTTAACTTGTAGCATTTAAACATGCGTGTTTAAATGCCTGAAGTTCAAGAACAAAGTTATATTTATCAATATAACTCGTGAGTTTGTTTTCGTTTGACGAAGTACCGATAGGTAATAACGAGATCGTCGAAGATGGATGAGGTTGGTGATTGGTAAAACAAATCTATGTTTTAAGCTTTGGTTAATCGTTTATATATATATCGTAGTTTTATATATATATATATATATATATATATATATATATATATATATATATATATATATATATATATATATATATATATATATATATATATACACACACACACATATATATTTATATATATATATATATATACATATATATAATTTAGAAAACTGGTCTCGATCGTGATAAGCTTTAGGTTTTGTCGAGGGTCAAAATATATTCATGGGAGCGAGTAAGTTGCATAGCTCGTTAGTTCAACATGTGAACTAATAGGTTGAGCTATAAAAAAAGAGTGTTGTGTGTCGATTTTTGGAAATCCAAGGCCAAAGCTTACTCGACATTGGCTAGTACAAAAAATAGTTTATATAGTTCCAAATATTTACTAAGTGTTTTGGTGATATCGTATAGGTCCAAAGTGACATAGGAACGTGCCATTAGTAACTTATACGTAAATATAAGTTCCAAATGTTAATAGTATCTCGTTAATAACTTAATGAAATATGAGTATGTCGAATAAAATGTGTATGTTATTAACGTGAATAGTGAATAAATAAATCAAAGCTAAACGTGATATGATCAAATAAAATGTATGTGAAATCGAGAAAAGAGAACATGGCTCACCTCACCAAGAGTGGTGGGGGGTAAAACGCGATGTGGAATTTGAGAATGGCTAGGAAAAGAGCGTGTCTCACCTCTTAGTACACCAAAGACACAAGAGTAAGTGTTGGCTTGTCCCTAGCTTGCTTCGAATTGCCTCCAACTTTGGCCAATGTATTCGATCTCACGAAAAGTCTTAGAATATATTTGTGAAAGGTGATCAGTGTTTGAGGGTGTGTGCATGCACCTCGTTAGCATGCATGGTTTATATAGGAACTTGAAAATGTGTTTAAAGGAAGTATCATGATTAGCAAGGTACGAGGAATAGTGAGCAAATATTAAGGTTAGTATAAGTTGATGATAAATGTTAAGCATGAATCGTCCTTGTGAGAACTCGAACAATATAGAGAAAACAAAAGTCTCCATGGTTTGCGTTTGGTTCTATGTGGTATACAGGGAAGGTCATTCTCTTTTAACCATGTGGTCAAATGGTTATTCATGATTACTTATTGAGTCAAAGGATGAATAGAAGAGTAGTTTGCATGTATTCGTCCTTGTGGTGTTTAGCCAAATGAAAAGAAAACAAGAATCATCATTAAGCTTTGTCTTGATCTTGTTGGGGTATTAGAAAGTCAATGTGTATGTTAAGGAGTAATAAAAACGTGGTGATTTACAGTTTGTAGGACATTTGAAATGGTTTTGAATGTATATGAGACACATGGCTAAGACAAAATGAGTTTTTAGTAATTTTGGAAATGTGGCTAACAAGCTTAGCTTTGATGAGTTTTAGTTGATCAAATGTGTGAGTTACGAGATATGGTTTGTCATGTTCGAATCTCTGTTGGGAGGTCTGATGCGTATGATATGTCAGTGTAGCATAGGGTGTTTAAGCCTTTTCAAGTTTTAAATTTATATTTAGCCGACTTATTACTAACACACACACTTAACGAGCAGTGTACCCGATCAATATGCATATAGTGGTAAGTAGAGTGTCAAACACTAAGAATGGAATGCAATATCTAGTTGATTTAATCAGTATTTTAATATCTAAGTTAGTTTTAAAATCCTAATCTAATAAAAAGGGGTTTCAGCCTGAGAGACTGGCACGGATTTAGTAAATAATAAAAAGTAAAACTAATGAGAACGAATCAATGAATAGCAATCACGTACACAGATAGATAATAGAAACACGTAAGAAGACCTGTCGTTATAACTAAGTAGCTTGTCACTTCTTATATTGCTAGTTTTATATGATGAGTATTGTAATCTAATCTGTCTCGTTGGATCCTATATAACGGCGAGTAAACCCTTAATGATTACTTATGCTTATCCTACCTTCTAGACACTAGATAAGTAGGCGAGGAACAGGTATGGTAGCCAAGAAGACTCAACTAAACACAGAGGTTATCAAAGCATAAATATAATTCACCAAAAACATAAATCATATAAACTTTAACCGATGGGAAAGCAATTTTAAGGGAAGCAGTATGGTGGCCACAAGCCCATTAATCCTGATGGATTAAAGCTTACTAATACAATAAACAAAACTACTTAATGAATTATACACATGCAGGACCTTCTTATAGCTCTAAGATCTTCGTTTGGGGCGTGTCTTGTGATGCTTCTTCGACTGAATTCGTATCCTTAGGGTTTTTATGTACACAACTCGTATTTGTCTTGGGGTATTTATAGGTTCTGTCTGAGGGGTCGATGCAGCGCGTGTTGAAGACAGATGTGGCGCATCTACTTAACTTCGCGTGGGGTCCAAGATTATTAAATTCTGGAATATTCATACACAGCCTTTAGATGCCGCGTAACTTCTTTCTCAATGTGGCGCATGTTCTTTAACGTCTTGGATAGTATCTAGTGAAGTCTTTAGCTGATATGCCGCATGTTGTAAATGAAAAGCGGCGTATTTTGGAGTAGATCAAGTTGATTATTCTTCGTTGACAAAAGTTTCATATGAGGCGCATGTTGTAATTTGATGCGGCGCATTCTTCAAAGTCAGGCAATGGTCTTCGAATTCATCTAAGTATGGTGTTGCGATGTATCTGTTGAGAGAGATACGGCGCATCTCTTGAATTTCAGTACACTTTTCAAATCTTGATCATTTAGCTCCATAATTCATCCAATATCATTAACTTTCACCAATTGCTTTTTTTTACCTGAGAATCACTAAAGTAAACATAAAGGCACCAATTCTCATACAAACTAATATAAAACAAGTCAATTAAATAGGATAAATGATGCTAATAAAATGTACTTATTTGATCTCATTAAGGTCAAATAAGAGATGTAAAAATATAAATACGTTGTTAAGTGAATTTCGTAGAAAACGAGCCAAAGGAAACGAGGTTTGGGATGGTTATACGAAATAATATAAAGGGTTTTGTGGGCTTGTGTGGTGTTGGGCTTGTGTTTTGTTCGTAGACTGAGCCCAAAAGAGAAGAAAGAAAAGAAAAATATAAGGGTCCGTTTAGTTGGGTTTAGGCAATGGGCCGAGGCCCATTGTGATTTAGTGAGTGTTTACGGTAAGTTTCGTGAGCTCGGGAAATCATTTGAGCATATTTGGTCAAATGACAAAACGTATTGTATAAATGTTAACGTTTTCATATTATTCGCGATACTTAGACTATTGAGGTTTGTGTATAAGCGCGTTCCAAGGTAAATGATATTCACATGCAACGTTGTGATTATAAACAATATATTCTTGAATAACAAACAAAAATTTTGTTATTGGTAAAAACAGTTATTAATTAACGTAACGATTCGTAAATCATTAATTTGCGTTTACTATTCATCGGGAAAATTACGAGAGGTTACAGAAAGGAATGGAGAATGCTTTTAGTACCTCATGGGATGATTTCAAGAAGGCAATGGTTAAGAAGTATTGTTCTCGAAGTGACTTGAGGAAGTTAGATACTGAGTTCTACTACTTGGCTGTGAAGGGTTCTGATCTTGCTACCTATGTGCGTCGTTTTCAGGAGTTAAAAGTGTTTTGTGCTCACATGCTGCCAGATACTGAGAAGTTACTAGAGAAGTTTATTGGTTGATCACCTACAAGTATCCAAGGGCATTTGATGTCGTACAATGCAAAGACTTTGGATGATACTATTAGCATGGTTGAACGCCTTATGGATCAAGTGGTTAAGCATGGTGTTGTGATTCAGAAGAGTTATGACTTTGATAACAAGAGAAAATGGGAGGACAATAAGTGGAACAACAATTACAACAACTTCAACAACCGCTGCAACAACAACAATCAGTATCGTAACAACAATCACCACCACCAACAGAATAGGAGGCAGGAAACAGTTAAAGCTTTTGTAGCCGCACCAGCTCAAGTGGGAATGAATGCTGGGTAGCAGCCCCGTTGTGACAAGTGTCAGCAGCATCATATTGGGCCGTGTACGGTGAAGTGTTTGAAATGCCAGAAGATTGGTCATGTTGCTAGGAACTGTAAGAGCAGAGTTGTAGCAACTGGAGCGAATGCTCAGCCCATGGTGACTTGTTTTGGGTGTGGAGAGCGTGGACACTATAGGAGTCATTACCCAAAAAATGTTGGACAAGGAAATGGAGGTGCTCATGGAAGAGTGTATGTCATGGGAAATGGAGAGCCACACCAAGATCCGAATGTTGTCACAGGTACGTTTCTTCTTAACAACCTTCGTGTTAGAGTCCTGTTTGATTCGGGTGCCGATATGAGTTTTGTATCTTCTAAGATTTCGTCGTTACTCCGGCTTACCCCCAACCCCTTTAGATGTCAGCTATAGCATTGAGCTAACTAATGGTGACCTAGTTGACACCTGTACCGTGATCCGTAGCTGTACCCTTAACCTTTTAGATCACCCGTTTAGTATCGATTTGATGCTGATTGAACTCGAAAGTTTCGACGTAGTAATTAGGATGGATTGGTTATCCAAGAATCAAGCGAGCATTGTTTGTGGAGAACGAGTTGTTCATATCCCTCTCAATGGTAAGATTTTGATCGTTTGAGGTGAGAGGAGTGGAACTCGTCTGAATATCATATCGTGTATTAAGACCATGAAGTACATCGAGAAAGGATATCATGCAATTTTAGCACATGTAGCTAAGAATGAGTCGGAAGAGAAGCGACTCGAGGATGTTCCTGTAGTGCATGATTTTCCTGAAGTATTTCCTGAAGACTTGCCTGGACTACCACCAGTTCGACAAGTAGAGTTTCATATCAACTTAGTTCCAGGAGCTGCACCTGTTGCGCGTGCACCATATCATTTAGCACCATTAGAAATGGAAGAGTTGTCCAAGCAATTACAGGAATTGCTGGATAAAGGATTAATTCGACCTAGTTCTTCACCCTGGGGAGCTCCGTTGTTATTCGTGAAAAAGAATGACGGATCGTTCAGGATGTTCATTGACTACCGTGTGTTGAACAAGTTGACAGTGAAGAACCGTTATCTGTTGCCGAGGATCGATGATCTGTTTGACCAGCAGCAAGGATCCAGTTACTATTCCAAGATCGATTTGAGGCCAGGTTATCATCAACTCATAGTTCGGGAAGAGGTTCCTAAGACAGCTTTCAGGACTCGTTATGGTCACTATGAGTTCCAAGTTATGCCATTCGGTTTGACAAACGCACCTGCGATATTCATGGACCTCATGAACCGAGTGTGTAAACCTTATTTGGATAAATTTGTGATAGTGTTCATTGACGATATTCTAATCTAATCCAAGAGTGAGGAGGAGCACAAGCAACATTTGGCGACAATTCTTCAGTTGCTCAAGGATGAGCGATTGTATGCAAAGTTCTCTAAGTGTGAATTTTGGATTCATAAGGTACAATTTATGGGTCATGTGATTGATAGTGAAGGATTACATGTGGATCCCGCTAAGATTAAGGCTATTGAGAAATGGGCAATGCTTGTTAACGCCACATAAATTCGTTAATTTCTGGGATTGGCTGGGTGTTATCGTAGATTTATTGAGGGATTTTCTAAGATATCTAAACCGTTGACCGCGTTGACTCAAAAGGATAAGAAGTACGAATAGGGAGAGGAAGAAGAGAAAGCGTTTCAAACCTTGAAGCAGAAGCTTTGTAGTGCACCGATCTTGGCATTTTCGGATGGCGTGGAAGATTTTGTGGTTTATTATGATGCCTCGTATCAAGGGTTAGGAGCAGTTTTGATGCAACGAGGGCAGGTCATGGCATATGCTTCCCGACAGCTTAAGACTCATGAGGAGAAGTATACCACTCATGATTTGGAGCTATCTTTATGGTACTAAGTGTGTCGTCTTTACCGATCACAAGAGTCTGAAGCACATTTTAGATCAGAAGGAGTTGAATATGCGACAAGGACAATGGTTGGAGACATTGAGCGATTATGATTGTGAGATTCGATATCACCTGGGAAAAGCTAACGTTGTAGCTGATGCCTTGAGCCGAAAGGAACGGTTGAAAACGCTATGTGTTCGAGCTTTAGTTTTGACAATCAACTCAAACCTTCCCGCTCAGATCCTAAAAGCTCAAGAGGAAGCCGTGAAGCAAGAAGATCTTAAGAGTGACAATCTTTAGGGTATGATTCAGAAGAAGTTTGAGAAATGTTTAGATGGAACTTTGTGTTATAAAGGAAGAAGTTGGGTACCGTTGTTTGGAGGACTGCGAGATTAGATTATGCTCGAGTCTCATAAGTCAAAGTATTCTATTCACCCAGGATCTGATAAGATGTACTGATAACATCAAATAGTACCCATATTTTAGTGTTAATTTCCCCTAGATTGCTCATCTTTTATGTTAATATGTTAGGATATATACTCTTATTTGTTTATATTCTATTTTCAGGGCAAAATGAGCAAAGGAACGAAATAACACGGATTTGGAAGGTTTTATACGAAAATCATTGAAGTATGCGGATTCTGCACTAACTACGGCGTAGATGTTCCATCTACCTACGCCGTAGCACTCATCTATGAAGACTACGGCGTAGCCCCAACCATAGCTACGGCGTAGTAACACATCAAAGGGCTCCACGGAGTAGCCTCTCTCCACCTACGGGGTAGACCTCAAAATCAAGCAGTAGAGAACTTTCAAGGCCAAAGAAGAAGTTAAGGCGTAGTTCCCTATCAAGTCGTAGAAGTGACAGCTGATGAAATTACGACCGTAGCACTTGATCATCCTACGGCGTAGTTGATATTAACGAAGGCTACGGTGTATCCAACCATTGAGCTACGTCGTAGCAAAGTCGGGCCTATAAATACATGCCCTAATTCCTAGTTTTATATACACTTTTCACCACACAGAAGTCAGGATAATTAAGAGTCGTTGACTCAGGAAAACGTTGTATGAACGGGCAGGTCATGCCAAAATTTCGTAAAATCTTTTGTAAACTTTAACCGTTTAAAGTTTGTTAAATAATTAAAAACCTTTTTAACTTATATTGTTTTTGATGTTATATTTTTGGGAAAACAGGGAAAAACCGAAACTAGTTACCAATGTGTTTGTTGTTTGTTCAAGTGTTTGTTCATTTCTTTCCGATATCTTTCTTCGAGATACCCTATCGTCTACTTTCGTCTTTCTTGAGTTATCATTCGTTTCGCCGACTTATTTCACTTTCTATCTTTCTTGTCGCCCACACGAGATTTTAAAAATCTCGCCATTGTAACTAAAATATTTTATTCAAGTATTGTTTATTGAGATATTCGAGTATTATTTATGAGTTATGCCATTTAAATTGATTAGGTTGTGCTGAGGTTCGTTTGTTGTGAAGCATTATTTGATTGGTTACTATATCTCGTTTCCCTGCTGCTGTTAAGGTGTGATTCATAGCCCAATTTTATCTTTTAATTGTTTATAAACCCATGGGGTGAGATACATGCTTTTAAATGTTTTCTGAGCACAAGTATTTTTTGTATGCTTTTCCTGATTGGTATGCTTTCCTGACGATGTGCTAAGTAGCTATACCTTGCTAATGCAAGACCCTCATATCATGAACCATTAATCACTTGCGAGTGAGCGCGAATATAGGGATATAGGCCTATAAAAATTGACCCTCCCACTCATTTTGCTGGATAGGCAATTTGTGGTGTACTATATTTGATTTTACTGGGTATATGGTAAGTACCCGGCCTCGGGGGCATTTGTTATATTATAAAATTCAGAGGCTATTGTCGACTTATGATGTTGGTTAACGTTTTGCGTGTCATGACCTTATCATTATCAAACAATATTATATGCCCAGGGATGCCTCTATATATTGTCGGTTACTTTTGATTACCCGGTGTTTGCATATGTTGCTTATATAATCTGATTAAAATCTTGTGCTCAAATTTATTTTTTAAACCTATGGATTACACTCAACTTTTCTGTTTACTTATAAGCATGTATTTCAGGTACTACTAATAACTAGCTTTTAAAGCATACTGTTTGGGCACGATGGAGTGGCTAGGACTACAGGAGGCTATCTATCAGTGGCAGCTTATCTATCTTTACTATCTTTCTTTCATATCATTCGTAAAACCTTTTGTGTATCTTTTGATTTTTAGCTGCAAAACTTTGTTATTTTCCGCTGCAAAACTTTGTTATTTCCGCTGCAAACTTTATTTACTTTCCGCTGCACTTTGATAAAGAGTCTTTGAACTCTATGGTTTGTAAACTCGAATGATATGCTTAAAATTTTATAAACGTCCCGAGTTGTGGTCGTTAGCTATAAATGTGTCTGGTTTCCCTTTGCGTAATACCCCCAGCTGTGTTAGCTACCATATTTGAGTTGGGGTGTTACATATGTGTAATTAAACTCACGTTTATTTGTTTTTAGATTGAGAGTGAATCAAAATAAATGTTGCGTAATGCACTCTATATTGTAATGACTTGCATTAATTGGTGATAGTACATATGCCTTCTATTATGGGTTCTTTGATTGAATTTGGTTTGTACTAAATTATCTATGTTGTTATTTTCATGTATCATCCAAATATTTTATGTGTATTATTACACTCCTACATACTATGATCTCATAAAAAAGAATCAAACATATCATAACCTCATGTTATGATTGTAGTTATTGTAGAACCTCAAGTACTACTACGATGAATATAATCAAAATATAATAGCCTCAAGTTATTGTTATATCTTATGAAAAACCTCAAGTTTTTTGTGATTCTTTTACATGAATCACGATAACATGACCTCATAGTTATTGTTATCATGTATTTTCTTTTATGAACCTCAAGTTCAATTATGATTCCCTCAAGAGAATCACAATAACATAACATCTAAGTTATTGATATAATGGTTTAAAGAACATAAAGTTCTACTATGATTCCCTCAAGAGAATCAATGCATAACCTCAAGTTATGTTACAATTTTATTTTTGAACCTCAAGCTCATGGTTTCATGTTGATTCTTAAAATGAATCCAAATACCATAAGTTCGTGCTGATAACGTATTATAAATATAGTACAAGAACACAAGAATGTGAGGAGGAAGAGAAAATTATTATTATGTGGTCATCACAAGGGGTTACTAATTTCAAGTTTGTACTCAGTTTAAGTTAATGGAAGTTTAAATTTCAAGTTTCTCAATTCAGTCTCCTAGTTTGAATTCAGTTTTTGGCAAATTTAAGTGAAATTGACAACTTTGCTTATTTCTTGTTGAATATTGTTAAACCTGTTTCATTTAAGTTCCTTTAAGCTTATTTGCAAGTTTTTATAAAACTTTCAAAGCTTTGATGCCAATTTCAGTTCATAACTTAAAATAATCAAAAAGCAAGAAAAATAAAAAATAATAAAAAAATAGTTTCAAGGCAGAAAGAAGACAAGGTACTTGTGGATTTTGGATACTTCATTGGTCTAGAACTCCTTGGGGAGTGAATAGGTTGTGGCTTGGTTACCTTGGTATCTCTGTCTAAAGTTTAATCTCACTGTAAGCCTTTTTACAAATTTTTGTGAATCACTGTAGCTTAGGTAAATTAGTCCTTATTTCAGTTTAATTGTGTTCATTTAGTGATAATATAAGATTAGATTTCAGGTTTGAGGTTTTGGTTGCAAGTTTGCTGTGAAAATCACTTTTTCAGTCATCATTAGGAGTGTTTGGTTCATGCTGTATGTGTGACCTCAGGGTGTTTAATGTTGATACTTATGCTCATTACATGTTACTTTAGGTTGTTTTAGGTCAAAGAAACCATAATAACAAGTACTTACAGTTTCCAAAGTCAAAATCACCTCAAAACTCCTTGACAGTTAACTGTCAAGGACAGTTGGTCCCAAACCTACCCATTTTGACAAGGAAGTTGTTTTCCAAGCTTAGTTTACTCTTATTATTGCATATTACATCAATTTCAATCAGTAGTGATTACCCAAAGTTGGGAAAAGTCAAAATTCAAGTTTGATAGAAAAGTCAAAACTTTACACATTTCAGATTTTTCCAATTATTGCAAGATTATTGCTGATTTTTGTGTTAGCTTTCATAGATTGAAACTTGTTGTAATTTGTAGTATACCAGCTCTATTTCAAGGTTCTACTCTTCCCTGATTTTTAAGAATTTTGTGTGGGGCCCACCATCTCTCCAAAGACATTTGCAGGGCAAGGTCTGCCCTGCTGCACAGAACCACCACTCACCACCACCACTTGGTGGTGGTCTTCTGGCCACCATGGTGGTCCACAGCCACCCATATTGGTTCCTTTCAACTCCCCTCCTAGTAGGGATCATGTATTGGCCATTGGTTTGACCTTCGAAGCCCTGGGACCCACCTAATTTTGCTCTTCCTTTCTGTCCCAATTTTCAGTTAAGATTGCAAGTTTTAAGTGCTTATTGTTAGCTTATAGCTTATTGTGTGGTCCACCTCTGTTTTTTCTGGCTTATACTTGTCTAATACACTCACTTGAACCAGATTTTACCCTTGTGGGTCCCACTTAAGCCAATTTGAGCTCATTTCCTCCCACAGTTGACCAAAGTCAACTGTCAAACAAGCAAGCTTGTAGTTTGCTTATTATTAAGCTCAAAGAAAGTTGTTTTTGTAAAAATGTCTTATTTTCAGTAGTGTAACAAGTTTCAAAAAGAAAATTAACAAAAATCCAATTTAATTTCTAAGTGATAGTTTCTATTTAATTTTATTTAAATTTTATTTTTCATTTTTAGATTTTAATTAAGTACTTGTCATTTTTATATTTTTCTTAAATTCCTCATATATTAAAGTATTTAAAATAATTTTTTCAGATTTTTATTTTGTCATTAAGTATTTATTAGATTTAATCTTAGTTTTATTTATAATTAATTAATAATTAGTTTTAAATAGCATAATTAGTTTTTATTAAGTTAAACCTTGTTTTTATATTTTTCCTAGCTTTTATTTAATTTAAAATAATTTTAGAAATTTTATTAGAATTTTTATTGTTCATTTGCTATTTTTCTTAATTTAAAATAGTTTAATTAAGTAATTAATGTTTTATTAGTAATTAATTATTAGAAAATTCACAAAAAGACAAAAAGACTTATTTTTAATTTTAAAATTAGTTTTTAGTTATTTTATAATTTTAGAAATTTTATTTTCACTTTTTAGTATTTAAATAATATTATATTGTATTTTAGTTATTTAAGTATTAATAATAGGTATTAAATAGTTTTTAATTAATATTAAATAATTAAATAGTGTAAAAATTAATTTTAATTTTCTAAAAAGTTTATTTTATTATTAGGATTGTAAAAATGTGATTTTCACTTTTGTAAGTATTTTATTTTGCTAAAACTCGCGTTTTATTTTGTACGTTCACGTAACTTAAAACTGAACGTACGCGTTTTTAGTTTTACACGTTTCTGGTTTTTCCAACTTTCTTGTCTTATTCATATAGCTTGTTTAAGCTATTTCGTTGTAAATTCCTTAGTTTAATCACACTCAAAACCCTTTTCCCATCCAGATTCACCCGATCACGAAACCGTTTGTTAGCCATTCACACCTCGTCGGGACATAACGACCCGGGGAAACCTTATACTTCCACGGAGCATTGAGCCTTAGGAGTTTGACTTGTTTGACCACATCCGTGGTTGAATTTAGTTGACTGTTTTTGCCTCAATCAATTTTTTTACAACTGACTTTAAAGATTTAAAACAGAAATTAAAGATATTACACTAGAAGTGGTCTAAAAGCAGTGACAGCCATCTTCTTCTTTTTCTCTTCATCTTTATAGACCCTGGAGAGATACTTGGACTTTTCCCACACCTTGTGGACCGTTGGATTAGCTTCTATCATCTCAACCATTTAAAATAGATTTTGGCGCGAAAATTGGGATTAGCAGGTTTGGGTTTGGTGTGGGCATTTAATGAGGAGAGGAGGGGGGTTGAATGTAGGTGAGAGCTTTAATGAGGGTTGGTGAAAGTATCATGGAGGGGGGGACATGAACCTGGTAATTAGGGGTGGTAATGGTGGGAGGTTAGGGATGAATGGTGAGGGTGGACTGGTCAACGACGGGGGTGAGTTTTTTTATTTAAAATGTAGGATTGGGCTTGGGTAGGATGGGCTGGGAGTTGTGTTACTGGATCAGACCATGTATTTGGGTTTGGGGTTTTTATTTTGGGTTGTGTTTTGGATTTGGAAATAATAAAATCAAGGGTCCGTTTGTTATATTAACAAAGCACAAGGACCAATTATGAAATTCTGAAAATATATAGGGGCCTGCTGTGTACTTTCCAAAATTTACCATAGGGATCATTTACATCACATGTGAATAATATAAGGACCCAAGTTACAATTTTCCAAAATTTGAAATCCCGAGGACCAAAATTGTAAATTTCCAAACCTCGGGGACTAAACATGTAATTTCCTCAAAATTCTCACCCAAGGATCATTTTTGATAATTTATGATTTTTAAGGACCAAAAAATGATTTATCTTTCAAAATTATCCCACCAGGGACCTTTTCTGCCAATATTTGAAACTCCAGGGACTTAAACTGTAAATTTCCAAAACTTTCCAATTTTTCACCAAAGGACAAAATATGACATTTTATGATTTCAAAATGATCTTTGGTGATAATTTTCCATATTTTGAATATCCAGGGACTAGTTTTGTAATTTTATGAAAGTTGAGGGACTGAAACTGCCAATTTTGCAAACTTTATACGTTTTTCATCTATTTTTACTTGTTTTGCATCTAAAACATATAAAACACGATTTTGAAATATTTTCAGTATTTTGATGCATTACTGAGTGTTTTTAAATGTTTTGCAGTTCAGATTTGACCAAAAATGATGAGTGTTTGAGCACTCATCAGTTACAAATGTGTAGTACTTATAGGGTAATAAGTACATGTTAAACCCTAATGGGCTAATGGGTTAGTAGATAAAAGTGAATATACATAAACCCATAATATTTACAACAATTTTGACAACTTATAACATTTTTATAAGTTTTAGACTTTTACGTTACCCGGTATTACGTTTTTCAAATTTTAAAACTTTACGTTTTATTTAAACACTTAACAACTAATACTTACACCTTTATATACTCATACATTACATTTCTTTTTATCTAACTACATAAATTCACATTAAATTACCTAACCTGCAAATATCTATACTATACGTTTGCACTTAAATAAACTAGCATTCTTTTACTTACAAAATACTTAACATAAGCTAACAAAAAGGATGATCACACCCATGATGTCATCACAAGACCAACCATTTGCTCCTGCTTCTCCCACCAATTGAACACCAACCTCCCCCTTGTCCACTTAGATTTCATGCAAATCACCGAATATTGAGAATCACAATGGTTATATAGCAATGCTAACAAAAGTGAAACAAATCATTGATAATATGCAACTAATGGAAATCACTCAAATGCAATTGTATTTTGTTGCCAAGAAAGTAACCAAACCCGTAACGTATATAAAAAGGACTAATGCAATCATATTCGTAATGCATACCAACTCCCATTTAACCTGAACTGCAAACATAACCACACACTAAGAGGAAGAAAATGATAGTTTAGTGAAAGTGGAGTTATTGTAACAAAGACACGTATGTAAAACCAAAATAAGAGGAAATCATAAATTGAAGGAACTCAGTTTTCTAAAATGTTTATATACCACAAATCACCCTCACTAAGTGGAGGTATTAGATAACTGATATACTTACTATATATATATATATATATATATATATATATATATATATATATATATATATATATATATATATATATATATATACATATATCTCTATCTTATATATAACTGGAGGCGTTTGACTATTTTTGCCACATATTCATGGTCAATGCCCAGTCATCATATTTTGAGTGCCATGTCATCAGAATTATGTGACATGTCATCATGTTTAGTTTTTTTTTCGTCCATATATATATATTTTTTTAAAATACATTACATGATTCGAACTAAAGACCTTTTATATGTTATATGGATGGTTAACCACTGCACCAACATATTTTTATTGTTATCATTTGTTTAGTCGTATAATATATGTAATATAAGTAAGATTTGTATATTTTAAAGTCTGTGTTTATTTAGTTCGTTATTTATTATGTCACTGGATATGCATGCATGCTTATTGTACATGATTTTAAACGTAAAATATTGTTTTGTATATTAAGTTATATGATAAGTATGGAAATTATTACGATATATCTTTTGTAAATATGATATAAATCTTTATTTATTAACCCTAATTTTTTGGTATATATATCGTATTATAGGTACCACATGTATTCATAAACTAATATTCATTCATTCTATCAGTTTCCAGTATACAGCCACAACCACAAAGACACTCGCTTAGGATTTCAAGATCCAATAGTAGGAAAAATTCTGAAAGTGTTGAAACAGATGTTAGATTGCAGAAACCAGGTTTATATATTATTAAGAAGTTTATATTAGCTATCTTTAGTTATTGTTTGTAATAACATTATGTATATTTTAATTTTTGATGATTTTATAGCAACAAGGAAAAGTAAAAGTCAAAAATCAACAATGGTTTCATCATTTTTTTTTTTACACATATATATAAATTTTAAAGTAGTTATTATATGATTATTGTTTGTTATTATTATTATGATTCATGTTATATAAATATTTGTTGTTAAATATACTTTTCAGGAATGAGTGAGCATATTATGAAGAATACTAAT
The DNA here is from genome assembly GCA_030686995.1 of Artemisia argyi. NCBI lineage: Eukaryota > Viridiplantae > Streptophyta > Magnoliopsida > Asterales > Asteraceae > Artemisia > Artemisia argyi. The sequence continues at coordinate 88,161,252 of CM060701.1, read as the reverse complement.
ATCGATTATGCAGGTTAGTTTTACAGTATTTGTTAATCATATATTATGATGTAGTTTAATTAAATAACAAAAGCTATTGTTAATGTATTAATAATATAGTATTACTTTTTTTGCAAAAGCAGATGATCACTCAAACAATGAGGTTTTATCAAATTCTACAGGTTATCTTTTTTGTTTTGTATTTTTTTTTTATTTAACAAAATAATTTACAATTATTGAAACTGAATATATAACATGTATTATATGTTTTATGTGTTTTTTTTTAAAAAAAAATTATTCAGATAACCAACATGTAGATGTAAGCAGTGTTAGTAAAAGTACATCTACAAAGGATTTCATGATAGAATGTGATACACCAAGAAGAGGTTTTAAGAATAAGAATTTGAATTCTACAGGTTTCAGAAGAGTTAATTTTGTTAAATTTTAATATAGTTTAAATATTATGTATTTAGTTTGTATATTAATATTACAATTAATTTATAGGAAGAAGTATATCTAAAAAATCAAATTGTGGAACAAGTAGTATGTATAAACCGTCTGAGAAAGAAAGTTATGAAGGTAATTGATCCATTTTTTTTAATTTATTTTTATAATAATGTTTTGAAAAATATAATATGATTATGTGTTTAACTTGGCAGATTGTTCAACAAAGAAGATGTTTAAACTGGCCGATAAAGAAAGTTCTAAAGGTAATTTATCAATTGTTTATTTATTGTTATTATTTATTTTTATAATGTTTTGTCTAATACAATTTCATTATGTATTTGATTTGTCAGATGCATTGATAGTTGAAAGTGATACTCCTTTAGCAAATTCTAGGTCTCATTCTATGAATTTAGGTTGGATACATAAAGGTAAAATTCGTTTATTTTATGTGTGTGTTATAACATATATTTTATTTACTCTTTAATAATTTTTTTATTAGTATATTGATATATTTTGTTATGGTCAATTAATGTTAATTATAGAATCAGAAAGAATGTCTTACATTGAAAACAGGAGAAAAGATCTAAGGAATGGTATGTATACTATTTGTTGTATTGGTTTATATTACTTAATATGTTTATGTTGAATTGTTTATGTATAATGTTTATTAATAGGGAATACAAAAATTAAAGAGAATTTTGGATATCAACCATCTTCTTTTAAATCTGGTGATACTTTCAGAGGTATGGTTGAGTAAAAATAAAAGTATGTATAGTGTTTTATATATGCAATATTTACTTCTTATATGTTGTTGTTTTATGAATAGGTAAAAGTTATGAAGCACTAAAAAGAAACAGCAGAGGTGGATGTTACAATGTAGACAGGCAATCATCAAAGCAGTCTTCTTTATCTGAAAGTTTTGAATCAGGACCTGTGATAAAGAATCGAACTATTACTGCCATTAAACATCTGAACCCAATGTGCAATAGCATGGTTATTAAAGGAAGATGCATATCTCTGTGGCATTCTCACAAACTCCATGAAGAACATGATCCTTATAGTTTGGATTTTGTTTTCCAGGATGTAGATGTAAGTATTCTTTTACAATGAACCTCATATTATATTTTTCCGCACTTTGATAACATAATTTATTTGTAATTTTTTTGTAACTCAGGGAAATCGTATACAGATTTATATAAAGAAAGAATTGATGTTCAAGTTTCAACCACTTATCCAAAAGGGTCAATGCTATATCATATCTGATTTTGGTATGGTAGAAAACAGTGGAAGGTTACCGTTGTTGCCAAACAAATGGAAAATTTCGTTTTATAAAGGAACTCAAGTAACAAGAATAGACCAAATTGACGACAACATTGTTGGTTTCATAAATGAACCATTTACCAGCATTTTAGACACCAACAATGAGTATCATGAGCATGATTGTGTTGGTATGTTTATATCTGTTAAAGTGTTCATAAAATTATTTGAAAGCATGTTTATATTGATTTGATAATTTTATGAATTTTTTACAGATGTAATTGGTACAGTTGTCGGAATTGGTAATATTGTTACTGTAAACAGTGCTGGAGGACCAAAAGTTCGAAGAACTGTTGTTATTGAAGATGCAGAGTGAGTAATATACATTTACATAGTTTTGTAAGTTTACATACACATAATTATATTGTTGGATTTTATACAGATCTTACAGGCTTGATTGTACATTTTGGGATAATTGGGCACACATGTGGGATGAATACGAACGGAAAGTAGATGATATTGGCCATTTAGACATTCTTTTCATGTTTGGAAAAGTTAAATATTGGGATAGTAAGTTTTTTAAATTACTATTTATGTTGAATTATTGGAATTACAATGTATGTAGTTTATGAAAATTATATAATTGTTGAAATTTTCAATACTTCAGATAAACCATCAATACATAATTCTCTATTTGGTTCAAATATATATGTGAACAGGAAAATACCTCACTTAATTTCTTTCCGAGAGAGGTAATTTTTTTTAACACTTTATTTTTAATTTTATAATTGTATATGTTATTTTATGTAAATATAAAAGTGATGTTTTTTTACATATTTCAGGTATGAAGCACAAGAAGGTTATGAAGCAAATGATTTTCGTATTCAATCGTACACGCAAGATATGCATGTTGTTACACCTTCTGAATTTATGCAACGTTGCTTAATGAAGATGGTTGGCATGATTCGTAGTATAGAACCGGTAAGAAAGTATAGCTTAAATATATTTTAAATTGTTATGTTTTTATGTATATAAACTAATTGTAATAAGTTATTTATTTTATTATTAACAAATGTTTTATTAAATACTGCAGAAAACATATTGTGTTGTTTATGCTAGAATACATAGCATACAATATGAAAGTGGGTGGGCTTATGCAGCCTGCAAGGCATGCAATTCTAGAGTCACAGCTATTTCATCCAATACAGGAACAAGTCCACGAAACAAGAAACAATTGTGGTACTGCAAAAAACATGAAGAAACATACGCAGTTGCTTCTAGGTATAAAAATTTAAGATTTTCATTTATATGTTTAAAGATTAAAATAAATAAAACGGTTGTAGCGTTTTAAAATTTTCAAATTCATATGCAGGTTTAAAATAATTGTTCGTATAGTTGATGATAGCGGAACTGCACAAGTTGTAATTTTCGACAAGAATGTTCATAAAATGACTGACTTGACTGCATGAGAAATTATGGAAGAACATGGAATGGATACAGACCAATATTTCCCTGATGAACTTAATCAAATTATTGGGAAACAATATTTTTTCAAGATATTCTATTCTGAGTTTAACCACAACAATAATAGCCACATATACCGTGCAGAAAAGGTGACAGAAGATGTTGATACAATCAACTACTTCAAGATGGGGTTCTTGGATAATGAGGTTTGATGTTGATAATGCTTTATAATTTTTTTAAAAATTTATTTCTTTAAATAAGTATACAACATACAATTTTATAATGTGGCTAATTTTTATTTTAAATTAATGTAGATTGATGATGATAATTTAGAAGATGATGAATATGAATTAGAAGATGATGAAAATGATTCATTAGTCTCTGAAGAAGGTTTTAATAAAGATGAAGACGGCAATGTTTTAAAAAATTCTTCAATTCATGAGGACAAGGTAACTTAAAAACGTGTATCATATTTGTTTAGTTATATGCCAATATTTTTTTAAAAATAATGTATTTAAGTAACTCATATTAAACTACGCAGGAAACTGATTCAAATGTTATGAAGGAAACTGTTGGTCATGATTGTCCTTTGTCATCTGCTAATGCCAATGGCAATGAGGTAGAAGACACAACAACTGAAGAGACTCATTGTAGGAAAAGAGATCGTAGTTTGTTTGATGATTCATCTCATGAAGAAGAAGATCAAGAGAATACAAAACATTCATATAAGAAGATGGTGTCAACAAATGTCGACAAGGATGTTTGATTTCTGCTTTTCATGGATTTAATTTTGTTTGAGCATATTAAGATGAATTTTATTTCATATTTAAATAAACTTTTGCACGTTTAATAAATATTTTATCTTTTGTAGGATTAATATTTATATTATGGTTTTATTTAGTGTTTTTATTTAAAGCCCAATATAATGATTTTATTTAGTGTTTTTATTTAAAGCCCAATAATAGAAGCCCATACAATATTTTAATTTTATGTGTTATTTTGTTTTATAATAAGGATTAACATAACATGTATGTTTATGATTAAATTTGAGGTTAGCTTAAAAAGTATGTAAGTGCTATAGCTGATAATTGGTTTGCCTTCATAATCATGAGCTTATTCTTATCATATATTTTCTAAACCTTTAAATTAATAAAGCGTGTCTAATACATATATAAATACATACTTGATTGTGTTGATTAAGTTAAATATTGACTACCTAATAGAAGTAATTGATCTAATGAAATATGTAAAACGTATGTAGGATTTTTTAAAAATTTAACTGTTATTATAAGTTATAAATAATGAGACAATGTAGTATATCTGATATTTATAGTTCACAAATCAATCTAAATCAATTTACCATGTTAATCTACAACTATAAATCATATATTTATACTCCATATATTTAGTCTAAAATAAGTATGTTTAAAATTCTTATCATGTATTTTGAAAACTCTTAAATTTGTAAATCGTATCTAATACATATTTAAATACATTGAGTGATTTTAATTTTGTACACACAATTTCCTATAAACTAAACACGTAATTTCTATATTAAAATCCTAATTAATGCTAACCCTTTTGTCTTCCATATTCTGAGATAAATACCTGCCATACTCATTACATTCCATCTCCCCAGAAACATTATCACTTCGTTTCACATACCTACATTTTCACATAAAAAAAAACCATGGCTGCCAATCAATATATTGTTCAAGTTGCAGAGGTCTTAGGTACGAAAAAATCAATGTTTTAAATCTATTTGTTATTTAACCTAAACTATTTATATGTTATTAAAATAGTTATTTAACATGCATGCAGATGTAATTCAAGATAATCATGCCCGGGGTGGTGAAGACTCCATTGCTGCAGTGTATGATTGGTACAGGCTCAAAAACAAGCATAAAAAAAACGCAAATGGGAAGAGAAAGAGGAATGTTGACATGAATATTACGATATTTAATCTAAATATTCTCTTCATGTTTTGATGATGACAAAGATGTAAGTTACAACATATAACGTAAAGTGCTTAAGTTACTTGTGATCACAATTCATCTTTGCATTCTTACGTCAACAAGCCTCGACATCTCAACGTCTTGAGTTTGCCTCAACAATCACTTAAGGTATGTACAAACAAATGTCTAATACATTTTATGATCAAAGGGATTTTATTTAAACATTACAAAGTTTATAAAATGATATAAACATGTTATATATTTTTTGAAAAATAATTTTGGTAATTAAAGGAAAATGTTTAATTCATAACAAATATATGAATTCAAATTTTTAACCAAAATCAATTAGTTTTTCACCAAATAAACTTTCACCAGAAAAGACAAAGATTTCTGGCCGTTTTAGTAGGGCGGCCCCCTTAATTACGGGCGGCCCCCTTAATAATTAAGGGGACCGGCCATACAATTAAGGGGACCGGCACGCTCCTCTGTCAGAAATCTTCTCCTATAAATACCACCTCAAACCTGGTATTTTTCTCACCTTTTGCACAAAGATTTTCAGATCCAATTCTCTCTAAACATCCTTCTAAAACCCGTTGATCATAAGATTATTAAACTTTGTTTCAAGTGATCCAATCTCTCATAACTCAAAGTGCAAGAGAAGAATCCTCCCCATCATAAAGCCAAAGATGTAGTTAGTGCTTATGTAAAGTTGTGTGCTTTGCATATGTAATAAGTAGATCAAGATGATCTTACTTAGTAGTGAGTTTATGAGTGAGTAAGAAGTAGTGTGAAGAAGTTGTAGTGTGGAGAAGTTGTGTAGTTGTGAAGTAATAGATGTGTGAGTATGTAGTGGAGTATAGAAGAAGTTGTGAAGTAGTGAAGAAGTCGTGAAGTTGTGAAGCCATGAAGAAGTCGTGAAGCCGTGAAGAAATAGGTGTGTTGTGAAGAAGTAGTGAAGGCGTGATAAGTAGTGTTGTAGTAGTGTTGTGAAGAAGGTGTGTTGTGGTGTGAGATTGGTTCTAGCTACTATTAGAACTCGACATTTAGCTTAGTGTTGTTAAATGGTGTAAGCAAAAGTTGTGTAAGGTTTTCTCCGCCAAAAGGGAGCTTGTTGAGTAGTGAAGAAAACTCTCGAGTTGGTGACTCGGGGAATGGAGTAGGGCAAGGAAGGTGTCCTTGTAGCCGAACCACTATAAATCATCGTGTCCGGTTTGCATCTTCTTTCTCCTATCTTTTTACTTTCATTCTTGCATTTATCGCGTTACATCTATGCTTGCAAATATGTGTTGATTGTTGCTTATATTGTCATGATGATTGATTGTGGTGTAGTTACAAGTTAATATTGTGATAGGATATAAAATTGTATGATATTGTCTAATGGACTTATATATTATTAACACTTCTCATATCAAGTTTAACTTAATCGATAATTTGATACAAAACGTTTTAAGATTTCAAAAGGAAAACGTATTCACATAAAGATCGACCAAAGCTTCATTCATAAAACTAAGTTTCCAAAACTAATTCATAAGCGTACATATATAACCGATCATATTGATTATATGTTATTTTCACACTAAACTCTAATTGAAGGTTTTTCAAACAAACAATTGAATAAATTTGAATCAATATTTTGAAACCAAGTTTTTATAAAATGAAAAAGAGGGGAAAACTATTCAACCCCCCCCCCCCCCTTCTAGTTTTCCACAATTGGTATCAGAGCCAGGTCGCTCAAATTTTCAAAACAAATGGTTTTAAAAATTGAGTACGATCCATGTATCAAATTACCCATTAAGGAGGATTAAATATGAAAAGTGTTTTGTTGATTGACTTGTATTAGTTTTGATGATATATACACTAATTATACTAGCTCGAAATAATATTATGCTTAAAATAAGTGTTATATGTTCGGTATCAAAATCAGAAAGTTACACACCTTTCCGAAAAGTCAGAAAATAATTTTTTACAAAAAAATGAAATTTTGAGTACCAGATGGGCGGCCCCCTTAATTGTCTGGGCGGCCCCCTTAAATACTGGCGGTCCCCTTAATTATTTAAGGGGTCCGCCTGTCTGTTCGACAGATTTTCGAAAACTTTGAAAAATCATATAAAATTAACCGTAACTCCGTAGAAGTCGTGCCACCCGGCGTTTTAAAGGTAATTGAGTCTACTTTCATTTAAAAATACTTACAAGTAACCATTACAAACTTAAATAATTAAGAAAGTCAAAATACTATACGGTGGTTAAAAATTCGTGTTTCGTTTTAACGTAAAACTTTTGTTTCACCTTTTCCTTCAAGTCGGGCATTCCTAGTTGATATACTTTTAAAAAAAAATTAAGTATTTATGTTTTCAAAATATTGATCTTAATTAAATTATAGAATGGGGAGGAAACTATTTTATTTTCAAATAAATTCGAGCTAAGTAAACATTAGTGTATATAATACACAAAACGACGACAAGTATTTTATGTGTTATGTGAACTTCTTTGTAATTTTATTTTCTTAATTGAATATATTAAATGATTGTTGCTATTTAAAGTTTAGCTATGTATATATCTATGCATATGTGCCCTATTAGTGTATAGCTAGTTTGCCGATTTATACTTAACTAGATCTTATGCTAGATTTCTTGCGTTGGGATTGTTATAATATGCTTGCATTACATACAGGTATAGATGGCTTAATGTTACTCAAACATCTTGTAAATGAGTTCAATCTAGTCACCTAAACATTTCAAACAATTTAATCTACTCTTCACAACACACTTAAATATTTTCTACAAATTAGCTTGTTTTACCTTAAGATGTTTAATAAGAGAAATTGAATCATTGTAAAACATTAATAGTTATATAAAAGAAAAAGTATTTTCAAAATCTAAGTGTGTTCATAATATGTAAAAAATGAAGAGTCTTTCACAAAAACAAAGCATATAACAATCATGAAATAATAAGTCAACTTTCAATCATTCACTAATAAATAATCTTAGGATTAATGGAACACACTATCAAAATGTTTATTTATTTCAAATGAGTGTCCGTGAGGGTCAAGAAAGATCTTGATATTATATCAATTCATTATTCAAATTATGGTTGATATATTTATCAAATCTAATTGACGTGTTTTTTAGTGTGGACAAGAAATTGGATTGCTATTTGTTTAGCTTCAATATTATATCAAATTACAACAAAAGATATAGTCTTGAATCTACATACTCAATCACACTAGATTGATATGAAAATAGTTACATTCTTTGTAGATGAAAAGAGTGTGCATTGGATCATAACTCACACTTGTGTTGATAATGTCATATTGAATCTACTTGTCCAATAATTGTGTTCCAAATATTAGAATAACATTTTAAACACATTTATAAAATATACAATGAAGTAGGATTGACGACTTGGACGTTTCGTCCGAAATATTTAAGCAATTTACATTGCAATGCAATGGATAAATGTGTCATATCCGAAAAACCAAACACGAGCAAACTAACAATATATGTAAACTTTGCTCACACTACTTAAAATCGTCACTTCAAGATAAAATACATATTTAAGAATAATACACACTATATATTCTATGTATTTCATTTTCTTTGTAGCATGAATGGTTGTGTTACAAGATAATGCACTACACTTTCCTTTTTGAAATAATATAAGTTATTAGAAGTGAAAAATAACTTGTCACAATCCATAAACAAATAAAATTTTTTTTCAAATACTTGTTAAGTATGATATATAACATTGGCAAAAATCTTAGAAAATAATATTTGTTTAAAAATATATTAATGTCTAGTTTTGATATCATTTGAGAATCACAAACTCATTTAAGATAAATAATCTTAATGAGATTCATTTCACAAGAGATGCTAAGGTGCACTCTTAAGTTTAGCACAGTTATTAAATCAAGTAATATGTCATCAAAACCAAACAACCGGTAAATCATGAAGAAAAGATTAAAACTTTTTGTTTACTCTTATCTAAACATTCAACACGTCTCTATTAGGATCGTGAATAAAATATATCATCTAGATTTACCTTCATTAAAACATGATGTTTGAGTCACATTAAGCCAAGTATTAGTGAATCAAGCAAACTTCATGTTTGGTAATCTTCGATAGGTAAATTTAGGAACTCAATTTCTTCTAAAAAGAGAATGACTACTGGAGAATCTATTGACTAGAAATTCAATTTAACCTAACGGTTGAATTGCTTCTATGTGAGAAGTTGGGTGTGTGAAACCCATAAAAATGGTCGTGTTTAGCCTGAATTGAGCACCACTAGTAATAGTCTCATACTCATTCTCCAACTTGATTAAATTGCTCTTCCTATATATACCTAACGCTAGTTTACTTTTATGAACTTTGCTTCTCATTAGATTCTTTCATTCCTAGATTTATGGCATATCGCATATATGTTGTTTCTAGATGTTTATTTGCTCCTATGTGATTTGATTGTATGCCTTTACATGTAACACCCCCAAAATACCGCAGCGGAAGACTGTGTCACAGGGGTGCTACTTCATAATACAAAGTACAAGGTATAGAAAACGAACTCTAAATGAGACGTTTTGAAAAGTTACCATTCGATTAATGAATTCAAAGTTACAAACATGAGATTCCAAAGTATGATACATAAATGTATACAAAGTGTTTTGAATGGTAAATGATAAAAGCATAAGTCTTCAGAATATGCAGCTTGACTCTAAGTTCCACGCACTAGCTATTGCCTTACTAACCTGAGATAAACATGCCAAAGTGTCAACACAATGGTTGGTGAGTTCATAGAGTTTGTCTTAAAACAGTTGAAAAGCTTTAAAAGAATGTTCACACAGCAAAGGCATCGTGAATCCACTCAGTTACAAGTCCCGCCATAAGAGACTTGTAACCTGTGTGTTCACAACCCACTGCTACAAATATAGTATAATAAAGACATGTATAAGTTCATCAAAACAGTTTAGCAATTAGTCATGAGTCTACACTTCATCTCCGAAGACCTCACGTTTATGATGTATCCAACATTCGCAAATGTTAGGATGTATCAATAGCCTCAATGGTCATCCAAGGTCTTAATTTGGAGCCACCGGAAGTCTCAATGGTCATCCAGCAACTTAATCTGGAGCCACTGGCAGTAACACAATCAAGTATAACGCAGTTAAGTATAACACAATCATGTATGTATGAAATCAAGTATAATGCGATCAAGTATAAGACAATCAAGTATAGAACAATCAAGTATAATGCGATCAAGTATTTGTACAAGTAAGCAAGTAGTTGTGCATGTATCCCCCCCAAAGAGTTAAAACAAGTATGAAAAAGTAGGGGCTATGACTCACCTTAAGTCTATGTAATGAGAAATGAAAGTGGTAGTCGAATCGCGAAAGTCTCTAAGAGCAGCCTATAATAGAACGTTGCGACTTAGGTTTGGAGTAACGTCTAAGAATACGAAGAATTGCCCATATATGTCTTGCATATAGTTCATGATGTAGTACTTAGTATATAGTGTAAGTCGTTGAATATAAGTGGTCTATGAAACATGTATAGGTTGTAAATCTCTTACTACCGTTCGGGCCGACATAATTCAGAAGTCATGGAGTAAACGTTCGAGGAGCCAGGACACTTTAACTCGTAAATCCACAACTCGTCTCGACGGCTTACTCAATGAACTCCTCACATGAGGCTCCCTACTATTGTAGTATTTGATAACATATATATAAGTTTTGATCTTTAAAAGTTATATGGTCTTTAGCCGTGGCTTTGCCGTGACCTTGGTCATTGTTACCATGGTCTTAAGACTCAACCTTGGCTTTAGCCATGGTTGTGGTCTTGGCTTTAGGTCATTAGACCTCTTGGTCTCATCTAATTATAACAATTATATAGTTACTTTGGTCTAAAAATGGGCTGTTAAGAATTTGAAGAAAATATCACTCGGAAAGCCTTTTCAGGGCTCGAGCTTCTTTGTTCCTGAACGAAAACGTCGTTCCGGACAACTTTCGTGTTTTAACTTTTTGATGAATCGGACCAGAAGTGGGACTTTCAAATTGGCAGAATGCAAACAGGAGGTTATGGGCAGTTTCGGCGTTTTGGTGTCGCTAACTTCTTATGGTCATAACTTTTGACTCGTGTACTCGTTTTGGGTGATTCAAATTGCTATGTTTTCCTTGTTAAATCCTCTTTAACAGTAAGTAAATGTCAAATATCATAGCTATACTATTTTGGTCGTGGTTCTCCATAAAAATCACTAGTTTGCTTGTTTACTTGTCATAAGTTAACATATGTATACCAATACTCGTTTTATCCATTTTTAAACATCATGAACACAATACAAAGACCATATATAGCATGAAAGAAACATAATAAGCATGAAATGATATTGAGCAAGAAAGTGTATAAGGGTTTGCTTACAACTTTTGGCTTTCTAAAGAAAGGAAGTCAAGTATAGAACTAGGACACTAAACCTATGCTTGTAAACCCTTCACCACAACTCTTGTAACCCTTGCTAGCCTTGATCTAACCCTTGTGAAAACCATTTAACTTTAGCCCTAGTAACCTTGTGTAGCTCCTAATTCAACCATGGAATCACCAAACAAACTTAAGAACTAGGTAGAGAATACTAAGACATTGAACTTTGTAGTGTAACTTGTATATTGAAGATCAAAGGATCATGGTGCTAGGTATATATGTTGTGGCATTTTTGGTGATGAAGAAAGGAAGCAAATGAGCTTGAATTTATAGTAAGAATGAGGAGGTTAGGAAGCTTGCTAGGAAAGTGCTATAACTTGGTGACAAAGTTGTAATTAAAATGATCTAAAGAATCAATGGTCAAGATTTAACCACACATGGTGACTCCCCCCCCCCTCCTAAGTCGTTTCTAATAGGATAAGGGTGACTAGATGAGTGGTCATGGTCTTTGGATGATAATATCCTAAGTATGTAACTAGTTTTGACTCCGTAAGTTGCTAACCGTAAGTTTTTAGGCCACGAAACGTAAAACCGGGTATCCTAAAAATATGAAACTTATAAATATGCTTAAACATGTCAATATAGTCCATAATAAAATATAAAATGAGTGGTAGGTTCTATCGGGTGCGAAAACCCTGCTAAAAACTGGAAACACGGGTCTAAAACGCGCAATTCGCGTAAAACGCTGAACTGAAAAACGTAAAATTCCGAAACTTTTGGAATTGTCCTAAAATGAGAGAAAATCATATTTCTATTGTTTATAATGTTTTATGGACATATCGGGATGCTAGAAGGACGTTTAAACCTAAAAGTAAATCTCGGACACGGCTTTGTGATTTTTGCAGAAATGATCCGACGAGCGTCAAACTCTCGGATTATCGTTAAAATAGTTTAACTTACGAGAATATGAAATAAAAATTTCTGAGATGAATAGTGAAAAGTGAATAGTAAAAAGTGAATAGTAAAAAGTGAATAGTAAAATTTCGGGAATAAAAGTTAACCTGAAATTGCGAATTGTTACAGTCTCTACCCCTTAAGGAGAACTTCGCCCCGAAGTTCAGTTGATGTTAACTACTTACGGTATGTCTAAGAGAATTCGGGATTTCTAATATAGTGGTGTTTACTCTGATTCGTCTAAGATTCTGGTTAAGGAGTCGTATCGGCTACAATTAAGCCCACTTATTTATAACACATTACTTACATAAAGAAGCGTCCAAATTTATGTAAGTAAGGTCTCATAAACTTATGGTTCGGTGATTTACAATTTCTTTATTTAACTGAAGAGGCGTCCCAATCCATTTAAATAAGGAGATTCTAAAACATCCTACTTAAGAATTTCCGACACAAAATCCGCCTTCTGAGGCAGATGGTAAGATAATCAAGCCATCAAATCCCTAAAGCTAAGCAATAATATTATTTAACTCAAATCTTGTGTCTCATCAAACAAGAACTGTCACAAGATCAAGTTAACTAATTAGTTATTACTGAGCTCCATGTTTTTAATGACTCGACGAATCTCTGGGGCTCCTTATAATACTAAAGTCACATCATCAAACAGCGTGGAACTAAGCAAACGTCTAACCAAAAAGCACATGTGTATGTATTGTGTGTAAGGCAAATAAAGAGGAAGGTCCCAACGTATATAGCAGTTATAGTCTAGGCACTAAATGCAACCTAGTTCTCTATAACCAAGGCTCTGGTACCAATCTGTAACACCCCCAAAATACCGCAGCGGAAGACTGTGTCACAGGGGTGCTACTTCATAATACAAAGTACAAGGTATAGAAAACGAACTCTAAATGAGACGTTTTGAAAAGTTACCATTCGATTAATGAATTCAAAGTTACAAACATGAGATTCCAAAGTATGATACATAAATGTATACAAAGTGTTTTGAATGGTAAATGATAAAAGCATAAGTCTTCAGAATATGCAGCTTGACTCTAAGTTCCACGCACTAGCTATTGCCTTACTAACCTGAGATAAACATGCTAAAGTGTCAACACAATGGTTGGTGAGTTCATAGAGTTTGTCTTAAAACAGTTGAAAAGCTTTAAAAGAATGTTCACACAGCAAAGGCATCGTGAATCCACTCAGTTACAAGTCCCGCCATAAGAGACTTGTAACCTGTGTGTTCACAACCCACTGCTACAAATATAGTATAATAAAGACATGTATAAGTTCATCAAAACAGTTTAGCAATTAGTCATGAGTCTACACTTCATCTCCGAAGACCTCACGTTTATGATGTATCCAACATTCGCAAATGTTAGGATGTATCAATAGCCTCAATGGTCATCCAAGGTCTTAATTTGGAGCCACCGGAAGTCTCAATGGTCATCCAGCAACTTAATCTGGAGCCACTGGCAGTAACACAATCAAGTATAACGCAGTTAAGTATAACACAATCATGTATGTATGAAATCAAGTATAATGCGATCAAGTATAAGACAATCAAGTATAGAACAATCAAGTATAATGCGATCAAGTATTTGTACAAGTAAGCAAGTAGTTGTGCATGTATCCCCCCCAAAGAGTTAAAACAAGTATGAAAAAGTAGGGGCTATGACTCACCTTAAGTCTATGTAATGAGAAATGAAAGTGGTAGTCGAATCGCGAAAGTCTCTAAGAGCAGCCTATAATAGAACGTTGCGACTTAGGTTTGGAGTAACGTCTAAGAATACGAAGAATTGCCCATATATGTCTTGCATATAGTTCATGATGTAGTACTTAGTATATAGTGTAAGTCGTTGAATATAAGTGGTCTATGAAACATGTATAGGTTGTAAATCTCTTACTACCGTTCGGGCCGACATAATTCAGAAGTCATGGAGTAAACGTTCGAGGAGCCAGGACACTTTAACTCGTAAATCCACAACTCGTCTCGACGGCTTACTCAATGAACTCCTCACATGAGGCTCCCTACTATTGTAGTATTTGATAACATATATATAAGTTTTGATCTTTAAAAGTTATATGGTCTTTAGCCGTGGCTTTGCCGTGACCTTGGTCATTGTTACCATGGTCTTAAGACTCAACCTTGGCTTTAGCCATGGTTGTGGTCTTGGCTTTAGGTCATTAGACCTCTTGGTCTCATCTAATTATAACAATTATATAGTTACTTTGGTCTAAAAATGGGCTGTTAAGAATTTGAAGAAAATATCACTCGGAAAGCCTTTTCAGGGCTCGAGCTTCTTTGTTCCTGAACGAAAACGTCGTTCCGGACAACTTTCGTGTTTTAACTTTTTGATGAATCGGACCAGAAGTGGGACTTTCAAATTGGCAGAATGCAAACAGGAGGTTATGGGCAGTTTCGGCGTTTTGGTGTCGCTAACTTCTTATGGTCATAACTTTTGACTCGTGTACTCGTTTTGGGTGATTCAAATTGCTATGTTTTCCTTGTTAAGTCCTCTTTAACAGTAAGTAAATGTCAAATATCATAGCTATACTATTTTGGTCGTGGTTCTCCATAAAAATCACTAGTTTGCTTGTTTACTTGTCATAAGTTAACATATGTATACCAATACTCGTTTTATCCATTTTTAAACATCATGAACACAATACAAAGACCATATATAGCATGAAAGAAACATAATAAGCATGAAATGATATTGAGCAAGAAAGTGTATAAGGGTTTGCTTACAACTTTTGGCTTTCTAAAGAAAGGAAGTCAAGTATAGAACTAGGACACTAAACCTATGCTTGTAAACCCTTCACCACAACTCTTGTAACCCTTGCTAGCCTTGATCTAACCCTTGTGAAAACCATTTAACTTTAGCCCTAGTAACCTTGTGTAGCTCCTAATTCAACCATGGAATCACCAAACAAACTTAAGAACTAGGTAGAGAATACTAAGACATTGAACTTTGTAGTGTAACTTGTATATTGAAGATCAAAGGATCATGGTGCTAGGTATATATGTTGTGGCATTTTTGGTGATGAAGAAAGGAAGCAAATGAGCTTGAATTTATAGTAAGAATGAGGAGGTTAGGAAGCTTGCTAGGAAAGTGCTATAACTTGGTGACAAAGTTGTAATTAAAATGATCTAAAGAATCAATGGTCAAGATTTAACCACACATGGTGACTCCCCCCCCTCCTAAGTCGGTTCTAATAGGATAAGGGTGACTAGATGAGTGGTCATGGTCTTTGGATGATAATATCCTAAGTATGTAACTAGTTTTGACTCCGTAAGTTGCTAACCGTAAGTTTTTAGGCCACGAAACGTAAAACCGGGTATCCTAAAAATATGAAACTTATAAATATGCTTAAACATGTCAATATAGTCCATAATAAAATATAAAATGAGTGGTAGGTTCTATCGGGTGCGAAAACCCTGCTAAAAACTGGAAACACGGGTCTAAAACGCGCAATTCGCGTAAAACGCTGAACTGAAAAACGTAAAATTCCAAAACTTTTGGAATTGTCCTAAAATGAGAGAAAATCATATTTCTATTGTTTATAATGTTTTATGGACATATCGGGATGCTAGAAGGACGTTTAAACCTAAAAGTAAATCTCGGACACGGCTTTGTGATTTTTGCAGAAATGATCCGACGAGCGTCAAACTCTCGGATTATCGTTAAAATAGTTTAACTTACGAGAATATGAAATAAAAATTTCTGAGATGAATAGTGAAAAGTGAATAGTAAAAGTGAATAGTAAAAAGTGAATAGTAAAATTTCGGGAATAAAAGTTAACCTGAAATTGCGAATTGTTACATTACATGCTTAACTCTATGTCCGGATGAGTACGAATTTAATGGGAAGGGAAAACACACTCACTCACATATATTCCTCTACCTTACACTCAAACCTCATAACCCTTCTTTAGTACATCCTCAAACCAACCATATGAAATGAGAAACCGAATCATCCTTTATACTACCAATCTCGAGTCATCCACCATTTCCATACCCTCGAAATTTACCTTCCCAAACCACATCTTTTCTACACTATAAATACCCTCTTCCCATCATTAATGCCATCACACCCAAACATGTCATCTCCCAACAACCAAAAACCTAAGATTTCAAGAACCGCAAGGATCTCCGTCAAACCCATTTGGAGGAGGAAACTTGATTCTTGTCATAACTCAAGTGATGTTGTTCCAAGTCAACCAACTACTAAACCTCAAACCCACAATAATGACTCATCTCACAACCTATCACCCACTCATTCCCTCATTCATGTTTCTTCTTCTGATGAGCATGCTCAATCCCAAAACAACAATCCCAATCTCTCAATCAATACTTCACATGTTGCTCATTCAACAATAACACCACTCACTCTTGGAGAACCTCTTCCACCCATTTCATGTTTTCATGACTACCCAAGCTCAACCATGTCTCCACCACCAAGAGTACTACCACCACTTCCTACAACCTCACATGCCATTCCTATGTTGCATGTTCAAACCTTCACCCAAGACAACCATCATGTTCCACCATTATCACCTTCCTCCGAACACTTGAAGTTCGTTGAGGAGCTAAAAGAGGCTCATGAGCTTAGTACTCTTTTAGCATTACATCTTGCGCAACGCAATTTGGATCCAACCCAATCAAGCTTACCATCATCACCACACAACATCAACCAAGTTGAGAAGCATGTCAACAATTGCCCTTGTTGCATCTTCCTTCAACAACAAACCATTGCCTTGAATGAGCACTTCACTTGGATTGAGTATCTTCTTACAAGATCTCAACGAACATCATCACTTAAACAACATCCAAACTCTCAATCAACCTCTTCCGCTCCTAAATCTACACCCCTAAAAGTCAAGCGAATTTCTTTATGAAATGCATCTTTACCACTTCCTAGCAAGTGAAGAAAACAAAGAAGATATCCAAGCTTCAAGTGTTGTCAAGCCATCACCACCTCATTCACATATCCATTTTCGGTCGTCAACCAACAAAACACCTAAAAATCCCTTGATTCCAAATCATCCACCCTTGTCAAATGATATATTAATCTAAACCATATTTGTCAACCTTTTGTCATTACCTTCCCTTTTCATTCACGCTCATCCTTCTTTATTTTTCTACCTCTTTAAAAGAAGGCATCATTATCATTTTTTTTCTCTTTAAAAATATATATTTTGGTATCTTTTGCCAAAATATGTTGGTAGAATCTTTGCATTATGTTCCAATCATTATCATGTCTTAAGCTTTGGTCATGGTAATTTTTTTTTGGGGAAGTTAGGTTGTTGTTTTTAAAACAATAATTACATGTGCATATACCTATTACGTCCATATATTGTTCCCCTATTAGTATCATGCATATACCTATCATCATCATTATATATATTTGCACTTGTCTACTAACTTTGTTTTGAAGGATTACCTCATCGCTCGATTCTTTGGTAGCCAAAACTAGTTTTGAGCATACACCAAGGGGGAGTATACACCAAGGGGGAGCATACACCAAGGGGGAGCATTAATGTTGATAGGATCAAGGCTTCACTTACGATGATGCAAGCTCGCCTTTTACATTCTTTCCCAAGGGTTCAAGCGTAGTTGAAGTCTCGTCTAAGTGTCCACCTTTTTGCTTCGACAAAAGGGGGAGAAGAAGTGTAAACAAGTAACTTATACATTTTACTATGAGTTATAGTTTACATAGTTTGTCATCATCAAAAAGGGGGAGATTGTTGGCATGAATATTACGATATTTAATCTAAACATTCTCTTCATGTTTTGATGATGACAAAGATGTAAGTTACAACATATAACGTAAAGTGCTTAAGTTACTTGTGATCACAATTCATCTTTGCATTCTTACGTCAACAAGCCTCGACATCTCAACGTCTCGAGTTTGCCTCAACAATCACTTAAGGTATGTACAAACAAATGTCTAATACATTTTATGATCAAAGGGATTTTATTTAAACATTACAAAGTTTATAAAATGATATAAACATGTTATATATTTTTTGAAAAACAATTTTGGTAATTAAAGGAAAATGTTTAATTCATAACAAATATATGAATTCAAATTTTTAACCAAAATCAGTTAGTTTTTCACCAAATAAACTTTCACCAGAAAAGACAAAGATTTATGGCCATTTCAGTAGGGCGGCCCCCTTAATATTTAATGGGACCGGCCATACAATTAAGGGGACCGGCACGCTCCTCTGTCAGAAATCTTCTCCTATAAATACCACCTTAAACCTGGTATTTTTCTCACCTTTTGCACAAAGATTTTCAGATCCAATTCTCTCTAAACATCATTCTAAAACCATTTGATCATAAGATTATTAATCTTTGTTTCAAGTGATCCAATCTCTCATAACTCAAAGTGCAAGAGAAGAATCCTCCCCATCATAAAGCCAAAGATGTAGTTAGTGCTTATGTAAAGTTGTGAGCTTTGTATATGTAATAAGTAGATCAAGAAGATCTTACTTAGTAGTGAGTTTATGAGTGAGTATGAAGTAGTGTGAAGAAGTTGTAGTGTGGAGAAGTTGTGTAGTTGTGAAGTAATAGATGTGTGAGTATGTAGTGGAGTATATAAGAAGTTGTGAAGTCGTGAAGTTGTGAAGCCATGAAGAAGTCGTGAAGCCGTGAAGAAATAGGTGTGTTGTGAAGAAGTAGTGAAGGCGTGATAAGTAGTGTAGTAGTAGTGTTGTGAAGAAGGTGTGTTGTGGTGTGAGATTGGTTCTAGCTACTATTAGAACTCGACATTTAGCTTAGTGTCGTTAAATGGTGTAAGCAAAAGTTGTGTAAGGTTTTCTCCGCCAAAAGGGAGCTTGTTGAGTAGTGAAGAAAACTCTCGAG
Source organism: Artemisia argyi (assembly GCA_030686995.1). Taxonomy (NCBI): domain Eukaryota; kingdom Viridiplantae; phylum Streptophyta; class Magnoliopsida; order Asterales; family Asteraceae; genus Artemisia; species Artemisia argyi. The sequence continues at coordinate 88,141,924 of CM060701.1, read as the reverse complement.
TAGGTGACTCGGGGAGTGGAGTAGGGCAAGGAAGGTGTCCTTGTAGCCGAACCACTATAAATCATCATGTCCGGTTTGCATCCTCTTTCTCCTATTTTTTTACTTTCATTCTTGCATTTATCGCGTTACATCTATGCTTGCAAATATGTGTTGATTGTTGCTTATATTGTCATGATGATTGATTGTGGTGTAGTTACAAGTTAATATTGTGATAGGATATAAAATTGTATGATACTGTCTAATGGACTTATATATTATTAACACTTCTCATATCAAGTTTAACTTAATCGATAATTTGATACAAAACGTTTTAAGATTTCAAAAGGAAAACGTATTCACATAAAGATCGACCAAAGCTTCATTCATAAAACTAAGTTTCCAAAACTAATTCATAAGCGTACATATATAACCGATCATATTGATTATATGTTGTTTTCACACTAAACTCTAATTGAAGGTTTTTCAAACAAACAATTGAATAAATTTGAATCAACATTTTGAAACCAAGTTTTTATAAAATGAAAAAGAGGGGAAAACTATTCAACCCCCCCCCCCCCCCCCCCCGTCTAGTTTTCCACAAGGAAAAAAAAGAGAAGAAAAAAAAACAAATAAAAGAGGAGAGGAAGAAACACAAAGAGCTTATCAAAGAAGTTAGGGATCATAGGAGATCCAAAAAAATGAAGACATTGACTGAAGCTGCTTTGGATGCCAATGAAGTTGAAGATGAAGTGCTTGAAACATATGATTATGACCAACTTCATTTATCATTTAAATTTGAAGATTTGTAGATTTGCTTTAATTTAAGTTTTTATGTATTTTATTTTTAATTTAAGTAATATTAAGACTTTTTATTTATGTTTTTAAAGTACTTTGTTTACTTTATATTTATCTTTCAAGTAATTAGTTGAATTGCATAATTTATATTAATATTAATTCGATATTTGATACTTATCTTAATACATTATAAAAAAAATATATTATAACATAAAGAGAAATAATTAAAACCAATTAGTAAACACAAATATTAAAAATATTATGTTTTACAAATTTATATTTTAAAATTATTATTATGATAAGAAATTTAAATCCGATATAAGGTATATCCATTCCTTTAATATGTCTAATTCCTAAGTGTAGAACAAATCTGAATTCGTAATATGAATCTAGATATATATTTTCCTAATTAATATAGCTGTTAAACATCGATAAATATAGGTTTATAATCTCGGTTATTCATTAATCAATTTGGTTAGTTCTCATCACATTATCACCATAATGACAAAACGAAACTCCATGAAGGTATTGTTTTTATTTTTAATTACATTATGACTTTTGAATATTCATACTATAATATATGCTTATGTTAATGTACATTGTAAATGTTTTGGTACATATTATAACAATTATTGTATTCGTTATTTTTTCTTAGAAATCGAGAAAACAAACACTTGATACCAAGTCTTCCATTGAAACCCACTTGACTTCAATAGAAGAAACCATTGTAATTTCCGATAATCAAAACGTACGTGATTTTACTATTTTTCATCTTATTTTTAGTTGTTTATTTGGTAAATAAAGTAGTTGTATTATTATTTGATTTTGTAGATGATTAGGTGTATTTGTATGTCTTTATAAATGTCTTACATAAAATGGTCATAATCTATAAAGATTTAACTTCTGTAACATATTTTCTTTTTAATTTGTACATACTTTTATAATGAAAAATTAAGTTACAAAAAATAATGGGAATTTAAAAAAAAATTAAAGTTGGAAAAAAAATCAACAAAGGTCGAACCCATGACCTTTGCATAAAGCTGTATGTTTAACAAACACATGAGAACCATTAGTGTTCTTTGGATTTTAACTTCCTTAAGTACATAATTAATACTTTTGTCAACTTTTATTCAATTTAATCGTATTAATTGTTTCAGTAATATTTACTCCTTTTATTAATTATTGTATTGTTATAAACTTTTTATTCATTCACTATCTACCAAGTTTATACAATATGTTTGTCATATAACATGTTTAAAAGTTTGTGATATATACAGCCTAATAACTTTGGAAATAAACGTCGAAGACTTTGTAAAAACAACAAAATTTGCAACTCAAATACTATCCAGGTTATATCATCAGATGATGAAAAGAAATCTCCAGCCATGAAGAAGAAACAAATCATTGATCTAACTTCATCAGATGATGAGGAAACCAACAACCAAAAAAAACATAAAAGATTTGAGTCATAATGAACAAAACAAACTCTTGGTAAGATTTTCAATTGTTTTGCATTAATTAAATAACATAAATTATGTTTTGATGAGATGTACTTATTTTTATAAACTTTTGCATGAAAGATATCTGATGAAGATGCACCAATATCTTTTAAATGTGCCAAAAGAACAGACGAATGTGTTTCATCAAATAAACAAGAATATATGCTCTTTGACGAGGATACAGATGATGAGGAATTTAGAAAAAATGCAAGTCCTAAAGATGGGGTTTGGGTAAATGTGAATGATCTTGATGAACCTTTTTATGATCTAAAGGAGTATAAGCCCAAATATATTATTCCAGATGATGACATTATTGAAGACTCTTCAACAGGTTTTTTATTAAATTAAATTATTTGTTAATGTATGATAATTTTTTTGTATAATTACTTATTCAATAGTTATAAATTATTAAATGTACTAATACATATTTTAAAAATACAAGGTGATTACAAATATACTGTGCTTGATGAAGAACATGATCGAGAAGAGTTGGACAAGCATAACCTAATTGAGGAAGACATTGATGAGATGGTAGATATCGATGGAAAAGTGAATGGGAAAAAAATTGCACTAACTATATTGAAGACGAGACTTGGGAAGTTGATTCGGATGCATATAACATAAGATCAGTGAGCTCTGGTGATGATATATCGGACTTCATTAATGATAACACAACAGATTATGAAACAACTGATGGTGATGATAGTGATGAAGAATTTTGATGCAGCATTCTAATTTCATTCAAGATTTTCAATAATAAGTTTTAAACATTATCATTTATTTGTGTTTTAAAGATGTTATCCTCATATGATTGTTTTGTTTTTCATGGACGAATATTATTATTAATTATCTATGTTGAACATTATTGTCTACCATAAATAATTGAAGTCATAATACTTATATTGAAAGTATCAGTGCATATGTAACTACTCTTTAAACCAGCTTTACATCCGCCACCATTTTAAATGATACTCAGAAATTCAGATGTGTGTACAAATAGTTGGAAATTAGCTAAATGAAATAAGTAAAGATTAATCATATAAGCAATTACCCAGGAGCTAAGTAGAAATAATCACTAAAGGTATTGTAAAGCTTAAATGACCAACTAAACTGATGTTCCAACGAATGACTAATAATGGCAGTCATAAAAACTTGTGACATATCTATGTTCCTATTGATCAGGGGAGTACACAGATAAAACAGGCAATTTGCAAATGTTTTTTCAATAAACAAATTAATTTTAAATATTAAGTTTGCTTTTTGCAATGGATTTACTTACTACCAAACTTATCAAAAATGTTAGCCAAAACAATTTCCAATAAGCAATGAATTCTACAGTCTGTCGCAAAGTTTCGACTAAATACTGATTTGAAACTATTTTGACTCTTTTTGCTTTTATGAAACTTTCACTCTAATTAAATTGTTATTATATAAACAAGATAAGTGTCAAATATTAACCTATATATCTTTACAGATTTTGAAATCACATTTTAACTAATGATATATACTATCAAATCATATCCAAATACATTTACAGATTATCACATTTTAATTAATGATATATACTATCAAATCATATCCAAAAAAAATACAGATTTAAGTATAAAAAATAATGAAATCAAGAAAAAATACACACTATACCATCAATTATTTTGATTGCAATTTTTAATAATTTGCATACCTTATCATGTCAAATACAGCAACACAAAATCCAATTGCTAATATTTCAAACAATGTTGATACTGACTTTTCACGCCGACGTCCTGGAAGACATAAGCAACACAAAGATGTAAAAGCATCCATACCATGTGGACGACCAAGACTTTATGAAGATGTATCAAGTAAGTATAAAATAATATATACAAATAGAAACAACAGTATAACTCCCTTTCGTACAGTTCGTATAATAACTTATACATGCACATTTATCATATAATCGATATGTTTGATATTATTTAATCTAAACAGATGAAACAGGTGTCATAGAACCAGACTCACAAATAGATTTAACAATTAGACGGAGAGGACGACATCCAAAAAAACAAACAAATGAAGATAGTGCTGTTCAAACCACAACATTAAGACCTGGTGATATTCAGTACAATCCATTTGGAAGCAAATGTAGTAAGAGAAAATCTGACAGGCTTAAAGGTAAATTATTACAAGGAAGACGGAAGACAATCAATTCACGAAAAAAAAGATTCACTCATAGGAATCTCAAATGGTATAAACACTTTATACAATATTTAAATAGTGGCTAAATACGAATCTGTATAACTAAGTAAGAACGCAATTGTAATGTTAATGATTACAATATGTTTTTTTACCAGAGTACATTGAGCATGGAGATCCAATATTTCCGTGTGAAGCATGTGGCGCGTTACTATGGCATGCCGAGACTATGGTAGGTCACACACATAAAACAACAAATGAATATTCAATGTGTTGTGGAAGAGGGAAGATAAAATTAGGTAATGAAGCAAACGAACCTCCAGAATTGTTGATGAATCTTATTACTGGAAACCATCCTAAAAGCAAAGCATTCATTGACAATATAAGGCGTTATAATTCTATATTTTCATTCACTTCACTAGGCGCAAGACAAGACATGTCTGTTACAAATGGCCGTGGTCCATACTGTTACAGAATACAGGGCCAAAATTACCATCAAATTGGTACATTGCTACCAGAAGGAAACAAACCACCTATGTTTGCGCAGTTATATATTTACGACCGACCAAATGAAATAAAGAATCGGATAAATGGAGTCACCTATGATACATCAACAACAACAGATGAGCATCCTTTGGACCATCAATTAATAGTCGATTTACGTGACATGCTTGATACAATCAACCTATTAGTTGCGCAATTTAGAATGGCTGGCGAACAATTTGTGCGTTCAAATGAAAAAAATAAATTAAAGTTACGCCTAATTGGTACAAGAGAACGAGATAGAAGAGAATACAATCTACCAACAGCCGAGGAAGTTGCAGGACTAATTGTAGGAGATTTTGATTCGGCAACAAATAAAAGGGACATAGTACTACACATGCAAGAAGGTGGCATCAAACGAATTAGTGAACTACACCCCTCATATCTTGCACTCCAGTATCCACTTTTATTTCCATACGGTGAGGATGGTTATGATACTGACATATACCATTTTGGTATCACTGACTATACACCAACAAACAAAAAAACAAGAGTCTCAATGAAGGAATATTTTGCATACACCTTGCAAGATAGAGAGAACACTTTGTCAACGATACTCAATGCAAGGCGCTTATGTCAACAGTTTATTGTTGATGGATACACTATGATAGAGTCTGAACGTATGTCATATGTTGAAAAAAACCAACCAGATTTACGAAGCGAAACTTATAACAAATTAGTAAAGTTAGCCCAACATGAAGACTCAGGAGTGAAGTTACGAGGTAAAAAGGTAATTTTGCCATCATCATTCACAGGTAGTCCAAGGTATATGATGCAAAACTACTTAGATGCAATGACAATTTGCAAGGTGTACGGTTACCCAGATTTGTTCATTACCTTCACTTGCAACCCAAATTGGCCAGAAATTGAACGGTTTATGGAAGAAAAGGGGCTAAATTCTGAAGACAGACCCGATGTTATCACTCGTGTATTCAAGCAAAAACTGGATACTATAATGAAAGAATTCAAAGATAAAAATTACTTTGGTCATCTTAAAGCAGGTATTTATATTATTAAATATGATGTCTAAGTACATTATACATAATTTAAAAATGCATTGTATAATATACCTAACATTATAATTTTGCCACAGCTGTTTACACAGTTGAATTTCAGAAAACAGGACTCCCGCATGCACATATTTTGCTATTTCTTGAAGATGATGATAAGATCAAAACAACGAACCACATTGACCGGTTTATTTCATCAGATATTCCAGATAAAAACGAAGATCCAGAACTTTATAAAATTGTTACAGAGCACATGATGCATGGACCTTGTGGTCCTGAAAGGCCAAGTTGTCCTTGCACAGTCAAGAACAAATGCACAAAAAAGTTCTCAAAACAATTCAACGATAAAACGGTCATTGACAAAAGTAGGTATGCACTTTATAGAAGAAGAAACGATGGTTCAACTATAAACAAAAGTGGAATTGATTTGCACAATGGATATGTTGTTCCATATAACCCTGGATTACTTCGGCGTTTTCAATCACATATTAACGTCGAATGGTGCAACCAAATTGGTTCTATAAAATACTTATTCAAATACATTAACAAGGGACCAGATAGGGCAACTGTTGGTTTAGAAGATGAAGATGTGGATGAGATAAAAGAATACTACGATTGCCGATATCTATCTGCATGTGAGGCATCGTGGAGAATATTTGGATTCGACATCCATTACAGGTTCCCACCTATTGAGAGATTGCCATTCCACTTAGAAGGTGAACAATCCGTTATATTTGATGCAAGCCAAAGTATCGATGTCACTTTGGATAAGGCATCTGTAAGTGATTCAAAATTTATTTCATGGATGCAACTTAACCAAACAGATACAAAAGCGCAAAAACTTCTTTATCATGAAATACCGCAACATTATGTATGGAGACAAGAAGACAGAAAATGGGTTGAAAGACAAAAAGGTACATGTCTTGGTCGTGCCCACCATGTGTCCATTGCTTTTGGAGAACTGTTCTATTTAAGAGTGTTGATAAACAAAGTCAGGGGTCCTAAAGATTGGGTTGATTTTAAGAAATTCAAAAACGTCACTTATGCAACGTATAAAGAAGCATGCCAGGCAAGAGGTCTATTAGAAGATGACAAGGAATATATAGACGGTTTATTGGAAGCCAGCCTGTGGGGTATGGGACATTATTTATGATCTTTTTTCGTAATGCTTATTGTGACCGACAGCATGTCAAGACCGGAGGTTGTTTATGAGAAAACATGGCAAGTAATGGCAGATGATGTATTGCGAATTGAACGACGAAAACGAAATGACCCAGGTATACTTCTAAAAATACAAATTCACAAAAAACTATGATATGTTCATAAAACTAATTTCCTTATATTTTATTTATCAAAAACATAATGTTGCTATAATAATCTTGCAGATTTGGAACTAATGGATGATGAAAGGAAGAATATATGTCTCACATATATTGAACACATGCTGCTTTGTAACAATAAAAGTTTGAGACAAATACCAAATATGCCATATCCTAATGAGATGTTGACAATGGATAATTTCAACAGATTAGTTTATGATGAGCGAAAATACAATCGAGATGAATTACGACACCAACATGAACAATTGTATAGTACGCTAACAAGTGAGCAAGGAGATATATACGGTTCTATAATGGAAGCAGTTGTTGAAGACAGCGGTGGAATGTTCTTTGTTTATGGATACGGAGGCACAGGTAAGACGTATCTATACAAAACTCTATCTGCTAGATTAAGATCTGAAGGTCAAATAGTGTTAAATGTTGCATCGAGTGGTATTGCAGCACTTTTGCTGGAAGGGGGAAGAACAGCACACTCTAGGTTTGCAATACCAATAAATGTTGTTGATGATTCCATGTGTCATATACCCGGAGATAGTAACCTCGCTGAATTGATACGTATGTGCAGCCTTATTATTTGGGATGAGGCTCCGATGACACACAGACATTGCTATGAAGCATTCGATAGAACATTACGAGATATATGTAGACCAACACCCTACGAACCTTCAGACCAAGTTTTTGGGGGAAAGGTCGTTTTGTTTGGAGGAGATTTTAGACAAATACTACCAGTCATTACAAACGGAACAAGGCATGATGTAGTACACTCATCTATTAACTCTTCATACTTATGGCAACATTGCAAAGTCATGAAGTTGACTGTTAACATGAGGTTGGAAGGTGGCACAACTGATTGTGAAAAGAAAGAAATACAAGATTTTGCAGAATGGATTTTAGACATTGGCAACGGTACAATCGGAGGGAAAAATGACGGAGAATCAACAGTGGATTTTGAAGATGACATGTTAATTCCAGATTCAGATGATCATATACGATCAATCATTCAACAAACATATCCAGAATTGGAAAAAAAAAAACCTTTACACCTCCTCATATTTCTAAGAAAGAGCAATTCTGGCACCCACACATGAGCTTGTGGATATGGTCAACAATAAAATGCTTGATCTACTAAAAAGGGATGAAAAAACTTATGCAAGTTCAGATTCTGTTGGAGTGATTGATATGGATTCAAACTTCAACGAGGCACTTTACACTCCAGATTTCTTAAATAGTATTAAAATACCAGGCCTTCCAAACCATAACTTAAGATTAAGAATCGGTGCTCCAGTTATGTGCATGAGAAACATTGACCAAAGAGCAGGGTTATGCAACGGAACAAGGTTACAAGTTCAAAGGATGGGAGTAAATGTAATAGAAGCTAAGATTATAGAAGGTGGAAATCTCGGAAATCTTTGTGCAATACCAAGAATGGTGTTAAGCCCATCTGATAACAAGATGCCATTCAAATTTAATCGCAGACAAATTCCTTTGGTACTATGTTTTGCTATGACCATCAACAAGAGCCAGGGACAGACATTAAGAAATGTGGGTTTGTTTTTACAAAGACCCGTTTTTTCACATGGCCAACTATATGTAGCGGTATCAAGAGTCAAGAGCAAGAAAGGATTGAAGATTTTATGCTGTGACGATGATGGGAATTACGCAAAATCAACAAAAAACGTAGTGTATAAAGAAGCTTTATTCAGAATTTAATAAACAATTTAGTATTACATAGAAAATATGGACATTTAAAAGTTACCTTTGAAGCAATTCATTCATATTTTCACTGCATATGTTGTCATGACTCGAGTCTAAGCCTTCACTATTGCAAGACAAAAATCAAGTATGTTATATTACCTGAAAACATACGCTCAAACGATGGCCGTTAGTAGCATCTGTATATATCAACACTACATCAGATAAGATCCATCAGGTACAACCAATTTCAATATAACTTCAACACTGCATCAGAGAAGATCCATCAGGTACAACCAATTTCAATATAACTTTATATCTATCAAATGTTGTCATTCAGATAACATTTACTTACCTTTGATCTTTAAAATCATTCAACACATACAAAACATGTCATACTGATCCATGTTGTTCCCAAAAGTGTCACGACAAACAAAGGTCGGTCACATATGCCAATGGGTCATTATTCACAAACATAAGTTAATAACATTGCTGATGCTCAGCTTACTCAACCCATACATACCCTTTTGACCCAAATTGTCTACAACTCCAATCTAAAACAGACAGAATACTGAAGTTATTGGTCACTTAGTACACTTCACAAAACATAAAAGAAACAGATACGCAAAAAGACCACTTTCATAACATAAAAGAAACAACCAATATTGAAACCATAATTTAATACACTTCACAAAACAATTAACCATATTCATTTGTTCAGCAAAACCACATTCAATTTACAGTCAAAATGCGAAAGATTTAAGTGAAAACAACAATGGATTTAGATAACTTTGACCAATAACTTCATTAGTCAACTATACTTGTCTGACCCATTTTTGTACAAACCATTAAAACAGAGAATATCATTAACATGAATATCAACAAATTACAAATTTAATCTTCAAATACCAAATATCCAAGATTGCGACTTTAATCAGATGAAAGACACAACGAATATTAAAAACATAAATCAGTACACTAGAAAAAAAATTACCATCTGCAAGTAATTTTAAAGAAACAACCATAATTCACATTAACCAACTTAATAATTCAAGTACACATCAGTTCACATTCATATTCTAATAATACTAATACAAACCATCCATAATACTAATTAGACATAACATAACCTAAGTTAAACACATTTCTAAACAGTTTTTGGGTTACTACAGAACCATCAAAATAAGAAGACACAAACCACAGAACATAATGTGCATTCAACACACATGAAAAACCGGATAACGTGCTTCTTCGTCACCTTCCAAATCATTAACAAAGTACATTAATCTAAACCTTAACATCTTCGTATATCCAAAACCACATTGTTGAACAAACCAAGCCCATTCACCATACATGTTCACATGATTGGTCCTCGAAGGATTCTCATGGTGATGATCCATCCTGACAGTGAATTCAACCTCAACATCATTGTGTTTTAGCAAAGCCTTCCTGTAGATGTGCATTGGATGATTTCGCTGGATTTTAGCCAGTATACCCTACAATAATACAAAAAAAATAACTCACAGAAGCTCATAATATCAATTACAAAATATTAAAACATAATGGATTTAGAATAAAACTTACAAGACTATTAAATGCAAGAATTTCAGAAAACCTCTTATAAAACACATTGGTTCTTTCAAGAAAATGTTCACGATGATAAGGCCACATGCATATATGGTACATTCGATCATCCTCTGCAAAACAACATAACAATCAATACACAAAACTCTTAAATACAATTACACAAACATATCAACCGTCCATAAAATTCATTGAAACAACTAAACATAAATGAAACTAAATTTATACTATAAACTTACTCTGATCAACATATGCTACAAGTGGTTGTACTGCATTCAGGCGAGAAGCACCAAGAAATTGAACATCTATGTTACTGCTGATGAGTGCTTAAACACTCATCATTTTTGGTCAAATCTGAACTGCAAAACATACAAAAACACTCAGAAATGCATCAAAATACTGAAAATATTTCAAAATTGTGTTTTATATGTTTTAGATGCAAAATGAGTCAAAACAAATGAAAAACGTACAAAGTTTGCAAAATTGGCAGTTTCAATCCCCTAACTTTCATAAAATTACAAAATTAGTCCCTGGTAATTCAAAATATGCAAAAATTATTACCAAAGGTCATTTTGAAATCATAAATTGTCATATTTAGTCCTTTGGTGAAAAATCTCAAAAGTTTTGGAAATTTACAATTTTGGTCCCTGGAGTTTCAAACTTTGGCAGAATTGGTCCCTGGTGGGAATTTTTTGAAAGAAAAATCATTTTTGGTCCTTGAAAATAATAAATTATCAAAAATGGACCTTGGGAGGAAAGTTTGAGGAAATGTCATGTTTGGTCCCTTAAGTTTGGCAATTTGTCAGTTTTGGTCCCCGGGAATTTGAAAAATGGAAAAAGGCAAATTTGGTTCTTGGTTTATTTGGTTCTTTGCATAATTGGTCCTTATGAGTACTTTGGGAATATGACAACATCAGCCCTCACCTTTTCCAAAATTGCATAATTGGTCCTTGTATATTACTATAAAACCAAATTGGACCCTTTTTATTTATTTAACCCAACATACAAACCAACACAACCTGATCCAAACTAACCCCAGCCCACCACCACGAAAAGCCCGCCAAAGCCCACTTTCCCTTTTGATAATATAACCCGGTCAACCCACAGTCAACCCCCAACCCTCGTTTACTGTTCATCATCCCCCTTAATCCCTGGTTTCCAGCTTGTTTGTCTCCCCCCCTCCTCCCATTTTCTCACCAACCCTCATAAATACTATCACCTACACCAATACATCCCCCTCCTCATTTATTACCCTCACCTATCCCACTAAAACTACCCAACTTCCAAATCACCTTTTGCCGCCAAAAATGGTTTAAACGGCTAGGATGAATTAGAGCAATCCAATGGCTCAAGTGAAGTGGGAATTATTCCAGTGGACACATGGATCATGTTTGGACAGCTATAAAAGCAAGGAGAAGGCAGAAGTGAAAATTATTAGTTGTAGAGTAGATAAATAGTTTAGTGTAGAATAGTTTTAATATCATTTCCTATTCTAGTGTATTTTCTAGTTAAAAACATGTACTCTTTTCAATCTCAGTGTAATTTAAGTATTTCCTAGTGTGTTTCAAGTTTGTTGAATGAAATTCAGTTTTTGCTTCAAATTATTTGGATTTCTATTTTAGCTTCAATATTGATATAAGTGTTGTTATTAAGTTGTTTAAGCTTATGTAGGTAAATGATAAGCTTTTATAAGCTTACTGAGTACTAAAACCAGCATTAAGTAAAGATCACTAAAAAATTACCAAAAATAAAAGAAAAATAAAAAACTAGAGTTTGAAGAAGAAGGATGCTGAGAGCTGAGGTGTTTTGGATGGAAATGGGTTTAGACGCCTTGCGGTAGGCTTTAGGTTGATCTTTGGCTCCCTGATCACTTATCTCAGCTTGAAAGGCAAAGTAAGCAATTTTCAATTTTTATGGAATTCATTGTTCATGTATTTCAAATGTGCTCAATTCAGTTTCTATATACTTGTTTCATGTTAGTATAAATCCAGAATTCAATTTCATGGTTTAAATTATCACACTGCTTCACAAAATGCCATTCTCAGTCTCATAGGGAGTGTTTGGCTTAGAAGGTTTTGAGATGTTCTTGTGTGATTTAGTTGTTGTTTTCTATTTGAGTTAATCACCTTAGGTCTAAAAAGTTCTTGCAAGTCATAAAATAGATCACCATTTTGAAAAAAGGTCAAACTCATCCTTGATCCACAATTAACAGTTAACTGTTAGTGTTAGAGGGACTCAAAAGCTTCATTTAGACTTAGAACTTGCTTAGGTTGTTTAAATTAGCTTCTATTAGGTTAAACATAGCTTTAGTAATCTGTTAGTGGTAATCAAAACTCAAATTAGTCAACTTTTCAAGATTTCATCAAAAGTCAAAATTTTAAGTTTTCAGATTTTGCAAAACTTAGGGGATTTGATTTGAATTTTGTGATTGACTTCAAGGTTTGAAACTTGTTCCTAGTTAAAGCCCCCTAGCTCTTCTTCAAAGTCCCATAGTTCCCTTAATTTTGATAATTTTTCTGTGGGCCCCATCCCTGTCCAAACTCACTTGCAGGGAATACCCCTTGCCCTACAGCACAGATCAGACAACCACTCCACCACCTTTGGTGGTGGCTGCAGCCCACCACTGTGGTCCCATAAGCCCAAACTTTGTTCCTCCCAACCCCCCTCCTAGTAGGGTGCATTAGTTGACCATTAGTTTGACCCCTAGACCTGTGGTCCCCACCTGAATTGGCCACAAAACTTTGTCCCTTTTTCAGCTTTGAAACAAGATATATAAGTGCTTATTTAAGCTTATTTGCTTATTCAGTGGTCACCATTTGTTTTTTATTGCTCACACATGTTCATCTAACTTATTTAGACCTGAATCTTCCATAGTGGGCCCCACTTAAGCTGGTTTGAGCTTATTTTCCACTTTGGTCAACAATAGTCAACTGTGTGGCTTATTGCTTCACACAGTGCTTATTTTTAAGTTCCCAAAAAGTTGTTTTTACAAAAATTGTTTGTTTTTAGTAATAAAATAAGTTTGTAAAAGAAAAATCCAGAAAAACTAATTTAATTTTAAGTGATAGTTTCTATTTAATTTTATTTAAATTTTAATTTTTATTTTTATATTTTTATTAAGAACTTAGCTTTTTTATATTTTTCTTAATTTCCTTTCATATTAAAGTATTTTTATTAATTTGCTCAGATTTTTATTTTATCATTTAGTATTTATTAGAATTAATTTTAGTTTTATTAGTAATTAATTAATAATTAAGTTTTAAATAGCATAATTAGTTTTTATTAAGCAAAACTTAGTTTTTATATTTTTCCTAGATTTTAAATGTTATAAAATAGTTTTATCAATTTTTCCATAATTTTCTAAGTCAATTTAATATTATTTGTAATTTAAAATAGTTTAATTAATATAAATAGTTTTTAATTAATAAAAAACTCATAAAAAGACAAAAATATTTTTTTTTTATTTTTTTTTATACTTTCTTCAAGTTCATTTTTAAGTTTAGAAATTATTTTTGCAAATTTTTAGTTTAATTTGTAATTTTTATAATTATTAGTTAACTAAAATTAGGTTTAATTTAGATTTTAAATAGTTTTAATTAATTAAATAGTATTTAAAATATTAAAATAATCATGTTAATAATTTCATTTTCATTTTAAATTTTCTTTTTATTTTAAGTTTGTAAAAAAGTCATTTTCACCCCCTGTGGGTTTTCAGATTTCAGTTTTCACGTTTAATTTTGTACGCTTACGTTATTTTAAACGTAAATGTACGCGTTTTAAGTTTTAAACGTTTCTGGTTTTTCTAACTTTCCAGTCTTTTTCATATAGCTTATTTAAGCTATTTCTTCGTATATTCCTTAGTTTAATCACTCACACCCCTTTTCCTGTCCAAATTCACCCGATCACATAACCGTCTGTTAACCATCACACCTCGTCGGGACATAACGACCCGGGGAAACCACTATATTCCACGGAGCATTGACTCTTGGCTGTTTGACCTAGTTGACCATTCCCTGGTCAATTTAGGTTGACGGTTTAGCATCAATCAAATTTTGGCGCCGCTGCCGGGGAGGTGTGCGCGCTATTCTAAACGGTTTTTCTGATTAGTGATTTTGGAATTCGTTCCATTGTACATTTATCCATCATTTGTTCATATTTTCTTATTATCAAAACAAAACCGTTCCCGAAAACATTTTAAACTCAGTTTTCAACGAACACAAAAACACAAAAACATTTTCTTTATCATTTGTACAAAATGTTTATCCAAAAACCCAAAAACATTCTTCTTTACCCTCTCACATCTTTGATTCTTCATCCCTACCCCTCCCAAACATTTTGATTCTTTCTATGTCTCATCCACACTTTCTGGTCTGCCAGTGGTATGGTAGTTCTTATAATGGTGGCAATTGCCCCAGTTGTGGCATGGTAGAGTCAGGAAACGGGTCTGTCTATAACCAGAATCCCTATTCCTATCATGACACCACTGATTCATTCCACCAGATACCACACCATCAGTCTCAACAGTTTTACTATTGTGAGTACTGTGGTGGTTCACACTACAGCTCTGATTATCAATCTGGAAACATGCTTGTCTATGAGCAGTTTCCTGATAACACTTATGACTCCAGCACATACCACCCACAACCACATCAGTTTTACTGTTGTGATTACTTTGGAGGTCCACACTCTAGCTCGGATTGTCAAACAAGGAATCCATTTCCTTGTAACAATTACGACTATTCGTTTTCAGACCCACCTCCACAGTACCAAATGATCCAAGCAACTCCTCATGATATTGAGCAAGACCTTTTACTAAAGGCTCTTGATATATTAAAAGAACTTAAGGAGGAGTTGGTTACTACACCGTTTCAAGACTCTCGTGATAAATCTATGGCAGAATTACTTGCTGATGAACGAGAGGCTAGAAACGAATTGAGCGTGGAAGAATTACTTGTCTTAGAACAAGCAGCTATAACACGTGCCAAATTTCGTCAAGCTGCTCTTCTAGACTGTGATGATGATAATGATAATGAAGACACCCATGATATCCTTTAATTTTATAAGGGTTCGTCAGATTCATCATTTGTGATTCCTCCCATTGAAAATCAGGGAGAAAATAATGAGACGGAGAAATTACTAGCAGAAGATCAAATGGAACTTGTACAATCCATGAATGCTAGCTCCTCTTCACTCCCTCAGTCTGTTGTTATCACACCCGAAGTTCACACCCACTCTCTAAACATGGGGGATGAGCATCTTAGCACTATTCCTAATAAGGAATCGGACAAATTAATAAAGTCTAGTGTTGAGATCCTTGTCCCAATCCCGAGAGAGTCACAGGGGACTTTTGATCAAGTGTGTGATATTCCTTCACCCCATGATAATCCAAATGATCAAATTGAGATTGTCTCTGATTCCAGTGATGATTGTTTATCTTATGGAGACATTGAGTATGTTGATGCATCCCTTCCCCACTCTAATGTTGACTTTCTTCTCGAGGAGTTCGCCGATGAACTCACTCACACCAATCCACTTCCATCGGGAAGTGATGATGATCTGTTTGATTTCAAAGATGATCTAGAAGAAGTCGAAGCATTCCTTGACCTAGATAGTTCAACTTCGTATGAAGTTGATGATAACTATCTTGATTCTGAGGGGGATATTCTGTTCCTTGAAAGTTTATTGAATGATGATCCATCACTCAATCCCTATCTCAACACCGGGCTTAGTAATTCACCCACTGATGAAAAGTCTTTATCTTTTGAAGACATCAGTGACGCTGATGAAATACCTTCTGAGCCCATCATTGATCACCTTATCATGACTCCTCCGGAGTATGATAGCCCGGGGGGAGATGCACTCAATCATGAGGATTTGCAAATTCCCACCCACCCTCCCGGGATGTTTTTGAGCTTAACCCTTGAAATCCAAACTCAGGCTGATGAGCCTGCTCTCGAGGTGCCTTCCTCTCTTCTTCACTCCTTCGGGAATGAAGACACTATATTTGACCCCAGCATTTTCATGTATCATTATCTTGAGCCGGATACTTATCTCATCGGTGTGGAACTTTCACGTGCTTCAAATGTTTGTCCAAACATCTTGAATGAAAGTCCGATTGAGATTGTCTTTTTCACATCATGCTTCCCCAAGGACAAATAAATTCGGGGTCGAGTCAAGCTAGCGACTCGGTAAACAAAAACAATAGCATGCTTATAGGGTTTTCACCCTAAGTGTGGGGGAGTCACCCATGCTATAATTACAAAAGTGAAAAACAAAATGGTGTTTTCCACGCTTAGCTTGTAATGTTGCCCTTTTACGTTCAAAATGTCGGCAAAATAGCCAGGACTTTGGATATTGAGGACAATATTCATGCTAAGTGTGTGTGTGTGTGGGGGGGGGGGGGGGGTATTTCGCTATTCTAGCGAATTTTATCACAATTTACTATCTTATTTTAGCCAAAATTTCAAAAATTTTTCACTGGTGCTTCAAAATTTTTGTGGTAATCAGTCCGCCTTGTCTAACCGACAAAAGGGATTGGCTAGTCCAGGAGCAAACGGCTCTTGGTAAAGACATCTCAAATCCGTTTATGGCTTGCAATTTGCCAAAAATTGTATAGTACCTCAACTCGCCATATCCCATAAAGCGAATGAGTTGGCTAGCCCGCAAGATTATGGCTTGTGGTAAAGGCAGTGGAACATCCATAATTGGTAATCAGCTCACCAAGATGTTGACTTAGTCCATCAAGAGTTGGCTAGTCCAGAAGCAAACGGCTTTTGGTAAAGACTAATCAAATCCGTTGACAGTTGGTGGTTTGCTCAAAATCACACGGTTATCAGGTGTACCACAGTTCTCACACCTGGCTACTCCAGAAGTGATGGCTTTTGGTAAAGAGTTTAAAATCCATCAAGTTTTCAAAACAGTTATTGCTAGGGACTAGCAATAGTTTAGTGTGGGGGATTGATGAGTGCTCAAACACTCATCATTTTTTGTCAAATCTGAACTGCAAAACATACAAAAACACTCAGAAATGCATCAAAATACTGAAAATATTTCAAAATTGTGTTTTATATGTTTTAGATGCAAAATGAGTCAAAACAAATGAAAAACGTACAAAGTTTGCAAAATTGGCAGTTTCAGTCCCCCAACTTTCATAAAATTACAAAATTAGTCCCTGGTAATTCAAAATATGGAAAATTATTACCAAAGGTCATTTTGAAATCATAAATTGTCATATTCAGTCCTTTGGTAAAAAATCTCAAAAGTTTTGGAAATTTACAATTTTGGTCCCTGGAGTTTCAAACTTTGGCAGAATTGGTCCCTGGTGGGAATTTTTTGAAAGAAAAATCATTTTTGGTCCTTGAAAATAATAAATTATCAAAAATGGACCTTGGGAGGAAAGTTTGAGGAAATGTCATGTTTGGTCCCTTAAGTTTGGCAATTTGTCAGTTTTGGTCCCCGGGAATTTGAAAAATGGAAAAAGGCAAATTTGGTTCTTGGTTTATTTGGTTCTTTGCATAATTGGTCCTTATGAGTACTTTGGGAATATGACAACATCAGCCCTCACCTTTTGCGAAATTGCATAATTGGTCCTTGTGTATTACTATAAAACCAAATTGGACCCTTTTTATTTATTTAACCCAACATACAAACCAACACAACCTGATCCAAACTAACCCCAGCCCACCACCACCAAAATCCCACCAAAGCCCACTTTCCCTTTTGATAATATAACCCGGTCAACCCACAGTCAACCCCCAACCCCCGTTTACTGTTCATCATCCCCCTTAATCCTTGGTTTCCAGCTTGTTTGTCTCCCCCCTCCTCCCATTTTCTCACCAACCCTCATAAATACTATCACCTACATCCATACATCCCCCCTCCTCATTTATTACCCTCACCTATCCCACTAAAACTACCCAACTGCCAAATTACCTTTTACCGCCAAAAATGGTTTAAACGGCTAGGATGAATTAGAGCAATCCAATGGCTCAAGTGAAGTGGGAATTATTCCAGTGGACACATGGATCATGTTTGGACAGCTATAAAAGCAAGGAGAAGGCAGAAGTAAAAATTATTAGTTGTAGAGTAGATAAATAGTTTAGTGTAGAATAGTTTTAATATCATTTCCTATTCTAGTGTATTTTCTAGTTAAAAACATGTACTCTTTTCAATCTCAGTGTAATTTAAGTATTTCCTAGTGTGTTTCAAGTTTGTTGAATGAAATTCAGTTTTTGCTTCAAATTATTTGGATTTCTATTTTAGCTTCAATATTGATATAAGTGTTGTTATTAAGTTGTTTAAGCTTATGTATGTAAATGATAAGCTTTTATAAGCTTACTGAGTACTAAAACCAGCATTAAGTAAAGTTCACTAAAAAATTACCAAAAATAAAAGAGAAATAAAGAAAAATAAAAAAAAAAATAGAGTTTGAAGAAGAAGGATGCTGAGAGCTGAGGTGTTTTGGATGGAAATGGGTTTAGATGCCTTGTGGTAGGCTTTAGGTTGATCTTTGGCTCCCTGATCACTTATCTCAGCTTGAAAGGCAAAGTAAGCAATTTTCAATTTTTATGGAATTCATTGTTCATGTATTTCAAATGTGCTCAATTCAGTTTCTATATACTTGTTTCATGTTAGTATAAATCTAGAATTCAATTTCATGGTTTAAATTATCACACTGCTTCACAAAATGCCATTCTCCGTCTCATAGGGAGTGCTTGGCTTAGAAGGTTTTGAGATGTTCTTGTGTGATTTAGTTGTTGTTTTCTGTTTGAGTTAATCACCTTAGGTCTAAAAAGTTCTTGCAAGTCATAAAATAGATCACCATTTTGAAAAAAGGTCAAACTCATCCTTGATCCACCATTAACAGTTAACTGTTAGTGTTAGAGGGAATCAAAAGCTTCATTTAGACTTAGAACTTGCTTAGGTTGTTTAAATTAGCTTCTGTTAGGTTAAACATAGCTTTAGTAATCTGTTAGTGGTAATCAAAACTCAAATTAGTCAACTTTTCAAGATTTCATCAAAAGTCAAAATTTTAAGTTTTCAGATTTTGCAAAACTTAGGGGATTTGTTTTGAATTTTGTGATTGACTTCAAGGTTTGAAACTTGTTCCTAGTTAAAGTCCCCTAGCTCTTCTTCAAAGTCCCATAGTTCCCTTAATTTTGAGAATTTTTCTGTGGGCCCCATCCCTGTCCAAACTCACTTGCAGGGAATACCCCTTGCCCTACTGCACAGATCAGACAACCACTCCACCACCTTTGGTGGTGGCTGCAGCCCACCACTGTGGTCCCACAAGCCCAAACTTTGTTCCTCCCAACCCCCTCCTAGCAGGGTGCATTAGTTTACCATTAGTTTGACCCCTAGACCTGTGGTCCCCACCTGAATTGGCCACAAAACTTTGTCCCTTTTTTAGCTTTGAAACAAGATATATAAGTGCTTATTTAAGCTTATTTGCTTATTCAGTGGCCACCATTTGTTTTTTCTTGCTCACACATGTTCATCTAACTTATTTGGACCTGAATCTTCCATAGTGGGCCCCACTTAAGCTGGTTTGAGCTTATTTTCCACTTTGGTCAACAATAGTCAACTGTGTGGCTTATTGCTTCACACAGTGCTTATTTTTAAGTTCCCAAAAAGTTGTTTTTACCAAAAGTGTTTGTTTTTAGGTTTAAAATAAGTTTGTAAAAGAAAAATCTAGAAAAACCAATTTAATTTTAAGTGATAGTTTCTATTTAATTTTACTAAAATTTTAATTTTCATTTTTATATTTTTATTAAGAACTTAGCTTTTTTATATTTTTCTTAATTTCCTTTCATATTAAAGTATTTTTAATAATTTTCTCAGATTTTTATTTTATCATTTAGTATTTATTAGAATTAATTTTAGTTTTATTAGTAATTAATTAATAATTAAGTTTTAAATAGCATAATTAGTTTTTATTAAGCAAAACCTAGTTTTTATATTTTTCCTAGATTTTAAATGTTATAAAATAGTTTTATAAATTTTTCCATAATTTTCTAAGTTAATTTAGTATTATTTGTAATTTAAAATAGTTTAATTAGTTTAATTAATATAAATAGTTTTTAATTAATAAAAAACTCATAAAAAGACAAAAATATTTTTTTTATTTTTTTTATACTTTCTTCAAGTTCATTTTTAAGTTTAGAAATTATTTTTGCAAATTTTTAGTTTAATTTGTAATTTTTATAATTATTAGTTAATTAAAATTAGGTTTAATTTAGATTTTAAATAGTTTTAATTAATTAAATAGTATTTAAAATATTAAAATAATCATGTTAATAATTTCATTTTCATTTTAAATTTTCTTTTTATTTTAAGTTTGTAAAAAAGTCATTTTCACCCCTGTGGGTTTTCAGATTTCAGTTTTCACGTTTAATTTTGTACGCATACGTTATTTTAAACGTAAACGTACGCGTTTTAAGTTTTAAACGTTTCTGGTTTTTCTAACTTTCCAGTCTTTTTCATATAGCTTATTTAATCTATTTCTTCGTATATTCCTTAGTTTAATCACTCACACCCCTTTTCCTGTCCAAATTCACCCGATCACATAACCGTCTGTTAACCATCACACCTCGTCGGGACATAACGACCCGGGGAAACCACTATATTCCGCGTAGCATTGACTCTAGGCTGTTTGACCTAGTTGACCATTCCATGGTCAATTTAGGTTGACGGTTTAGCATCAATCAACTGCTTCCATCAACGTTGAAACACATTACATTAATCACATTGTTACTTATTTTTGTGAACACTACAACATCACCAAACTCCAAATCCTTTTCCTCACACAAAGCAGCCCAACACGTATTCGTTAAGAACACCACCACCATTTGGATTCACACGACTAACATGGATATTAAATTCATCACCTTCACATCTAAACATTATCACACCAACATTCATCATACCAGCTAAAAAATTAGCAGGAATAGTCTGAAGAAAAAAAAACCGTTTAAACACATTTGTCAAAACTCAAACACAACAAACAATACTCTGCTCAAATAAGAAAAAAAATGTTTCGTTCCTCACTAAAACATGTGACAACCACAACCACAATTACATACAATATATTCACTTTATAAAAAAATTTATTCAAAACATAAAATTCTTACCTGATGTATTCCTAATTCTTCATAAGGCGTTACACGTGACTGAAACCGATAAAACCGTTGATTTCCTTCTCCATAACCTCCAATTTCTTTCCCATCATTGTCAAATCCTGTCACGTAAAACGAGTCATCACCTTCCTCTATAAAGTGCAGCACATTCACATTCTCATTCAGATTCTCCACAACAAACTCATTCCATCTCTTGCCTCTTATCTCATAAACCCCAAATCTTGATCTGAATACATCAACTTTTTTCCGGTTTCTTGCTACACCTAACAAGTACAAACAGCTGTTTCCAGTGTATGCTTCCTCTTCAAATACTTCAGGAAGTTGAAGCTCTTTAGGATATTCATTATGGTACATGAGTTGCACAACAAATTCAATCGGCATCTTTATACAAAAAAACAAAAAAATCAAATATTAAAAAACTTTTTAATCAAAATATATATTATAATGTACTTTTATTAAATACCAACATTCACATTTATCTTTTGACTAATATATTGTATAAAACAGGACACAAATATTTTATACATTTAATAACATCATTAAATCCTAATCAATTACCTTACAACAAATTATATATAACAACATCATTCTTCCTCTCAATTACTACCATATACCAAATTTTAATAAAAAAAAATAACCTATTTTATATTATCAAGATTCATTTTCACTCTTAATATTAATACATACCAAACCATAAAAAACAATTAATAAACTACTTGACTCTTAATTAAATAACAGGGGACAATGTCGTTTGCTCATTGCCATCAAAGACACAAAATTAGCCGCTAAGTTTGTTATTTATTTTAGTAATGACTCAATCATACACTACCCAAAAAACAACTCATAAACTACTTGACTCTTAATCAAAAAACAGGGGAGATTGTGCTTTGCTCCTTGCCGCCAAAGTGTTTAACTTACTTACTACGTGTTCTAATTGGTACCAACCCAAATGAGCCGAGTGAATATGGAATTATTCAACCTCAACCAGAATAGAATAACTATTTTTTCATAATTAACAAATCAAATATATTTCATAAACTAACAATGGTCCAAATGAAACACATTAAACCCGCTTCAAATAGGTTACTACATTCCGTTAAAAATAACCTAACAAATCTAACCAAACCCAACACAACCACTTTCAAATATATTATTTGTTATATCTTTTAAAAAGACTAAAATCATACACTACCCGTAATCATAAAACCAAAATCACATCTTAGGCTTTATATAACAAGCTACATGCATCAAATCATCATACACTACCCGTACTCTTAAAACCAAAATCACATCTTACAGTTCATATAATAACATACATGCATCACATATTTACAAACCATATTACTCAATAATGATCAACAAAAACTACAATTAAATTAATAGTCAAGAAAAACATGCATCGGCAGATAACAACCAAATTATTAAAAGGTAAACAAAACTAATAATCGAATACACTAGATAACATTTAGTTAATAATCAAATGTTATAATGTAAATGGATTGTACAAAATCAAGATAACTAATAATCAAATGTAAAAAAACAAATGATACTTACTGTTCCGATTAGGCGACACACAAGTTGAAGTGGCTGAAAAAAGATATGTTTGTAATTACCAATGATATGAATAAATGAGATTCATATATATAGCTCTATTATTAACACAGATTTAATACATTTAGAGAGTAGTTATTGTAGGTGTGAGGCTACTTTAAACCATGTAATGATTATACTGCATGGAAAAATATTTCTATTTAATATTCAATAAAATAAAAAATAAAAAAAATTATACCAATGCTTATAGATTGTTACTTATTTAATTTACACACTTAAGTAAAGAACCTTCATTCCAATATTGATATATAACATCATAATTTCAGGTACCTAATAATCTTAAGGAGTTTACGTAGCATCATCTCAAAAATACCGCAACAAATATCATAACGGATAGTATGATTGTTGAAGGTCGTTTTGGTCGCGTTTAAAAACCGTTGAAAGATTAAACTATGCATTCTCCCCCAAACCAAAATTCTAAACAACTTTTTAATTTAAATTATTGAAATCGCAAAGTAACAAATATCATATAGAATCGCTTACAAGTAACCTTTTAAGTTAATGGTTTATTACTTTGATGTTTCAATATATATCAGGAAAACATAATATGAAATCGAAGAAAAAATTTAATAAAGTGCTAATTTCAATAAACTATTAGATGTATTCATATATATTAATTTATTTTTACATTAAAAGAAATTACACTAGCTTTTCATTAGTTCCTCCATTACCTCGCATTCATAATAAAGAATAGTAAGTCATATTCCATTTTAACAAATTGTAAAAAAACATGTTATTTCAAATTATAAACAAAATATATATATATTTTTAAATAATAATAATAAAAAAAAAGTCAATGAAAGGGCGGTTTGGTAAGAATATAAGTTACAGAAACATAATTTAACCTCATTACAAATTTATCAAGACAAAAACCCTTCTCAAAGCAATCATCTTGCAGTAACCCAAGAATCAGCAAACAATCAAACGAAATCATTAAGGTAAAGTAATAATTTAATGTGTTTTCATTATATACTTATGTGAATTATGGAAGAAATCGAATGATAACATTGCATTGTCTTACCGATTATCAGCTTTAGCAACTTCTAATTAGGCAAAACTTATATTTAGCTTGGCAATACAATTATAAGCATGTTTAACTCTTATATGGTACAAATCGAATACCCATACAATACCATTCCCCTGTATTTACAGAAGGATAGTTTATCTTCCTTAAAATTAGGCAAAAGTTACTTTTATGTTAAGTATACAATTATAAACATTCTTAAGTAGCCTATGTTAGAGACACCAATTGTTTGATGTTATGTCCAAAATTATTACCATTATAAGCATACTTATGTATTATATAAGCGGGACGCAAACAAAATGCGGCCGAACAAAAAATATGATTCATAAAACACTGTACAAACTGAACATAAAAGGTGTATCATCAGGATGTTACTTATTAAATAAACTACCATGCAACATACAACTTGGTAGATGTTACTTATTTAGTAGGTTATTTAGTTGTAAGCACCAATTACCTGTGTTTTTGGTTAATGATATTGTTGATGTTACTTATTTAGTATCAGGATGGCACAACAATTTCTATTCCAATATGTCCGTCAAACAGAACAAACTCATCAGGTACTAATAGAATTTCCCTACAAGTACTACAAACAAAATTTACTAAACTAATAGCATAATTATAATTAATACATAAACCTTACATATACATTACAATTTCAATAACAGATGTTACCTGATGTTTTTACCGAGTATTTCAAAGAACAGAGCGACATGCTTTATCTCAATGGCACCGATAGATACCAGTACAAAACAAAATTAAAAAAACATAAACGGCAATTGGTTCTTAAGTGACAGTCAGTGGAAAGCCTTTGTTGAATCAAATATACCACCAAGTGCCACAACAATCCACTTTATAAAGATAGGAATAGACGACTACTATGTCACATTATACGACAATACTGGCTCAGAATGTGCTGGATATGATAGAAAGACGATAGGTCCAAGAATGATAAGGTGTTTGGCAACTTATACTCCAGGAATAACTGTATGTAAAAACTATAATACAAATACATTATTGCTGATTAAATAGACATTATATTAGTTTCACTCTTTTCACTCTACATCTTTATGCATACAGTTGTTACTGGGAGATTTCTTACAAGATATATGGCAGAATACATTCACAGTCATTTATGCAGGAATGATGTTTCCCGTTTGTCATAAAAGGGTTAAACCCTGGGAAGATAAGATAGTAAGAATGAATGGACTGACCGGTTATGGATGGGACGATTTTGTTGTAACAACAGGAATACAATGGGGCCAACAACTTGTGTTTACAAATCTGCCAAATTATACATTGTCGGTTGTAGTTATAAGTGGCTACGATGGTCTTGGTCTCAGCAAAGAAGATATATGAACAACATTCCTCAAAAAGCCACCCAGACCAATACTTAATCGTAATATCAATGGTAATTACAACAAAAATTTATAAACTATAATTTTTGTCATAATATCGTTAACTGTACTTAATTCATATTGCATATCCAAGAATGCATCATATATGCAGATGGTACCACCACTCGGCTCATGTCAATGAAGATAGCGTAGTCTACACAAAGTTCAAAGTAGACGCTGCGAATCACTATCCATTGGTAAGTCATCTAAACTAATTGGCCCAAAATCACCAACAAAATATTATAATTACCATGTCATACTTAATAATTATGCATTACACAAACAGATAATCGAATCAGATATATGGGATAACTTACACACGGAAACTTACAAAAAAGGAAAGATTGTTCACATGGATTTGACCTATTCAATAAAGTTGAAGGTAATTGCTGACACAAGTAACCCTTTAAAGATCAAGTTATTAGTGATGGAAGGCAATTGGAATCAATTTGGACTAGAATGTAGATTTGAAGAAGGAAAAATGATGCGCATCAAACTGTTTCATTACGAACTCCATAATGAAGATGCACACAACAAGACAATAACAATAATTCATGTTTGTTAGAATTACAATCTTTTTAATGGTTGTCAATCAACTGAAATATGCAGGATTCTGAATTAACTGTTTTGAATTAATTAATCACCTATATGTTATGTATGTCTTTGCAATTTCTCATCATAGAAAACCAATGCATCAGCAAATCACAACTATTATTGCACTGAACATATGAATCTTTCGTATGCCAAATGCATTAAACTTCTTTATACTATGCTCATTGTACTATGCATTAGACTTATTTTCAATCGATATACTTGCTGTGCGTAGTATATCAGCATTGTGGTTTAAA
Organism: Artemisia argyi; assembly: GCA_030686995.1. Lineage (NCBI taxonomy): Eukaryota > Viridiplantae > Streptophyta > Magnoliopsida > Asterales > Asteraceae > Artemisia > Artemisia argyi. Next base: position 88,115,295 of record CM060701.1, on the reverse strand, counting down.
AATCACTTTCACAAGCAAAGGCCTATAGAGTTAAATGAAATTCAGGTAACTCTTTGAATAACTTCACAGGACTCAACGCAAATCCATCCGTACACAAGCAGGAACAAGTTCTGATTGATCGTGTACAAATAACAAACACGACCAGTCAACAACACAAGTTTATTTACTTATTATTTTTAATATTTTGCTTACTAAGTGTTAATAGAGACTTTGAAATCAACAATTATGGAGCCTTTTCTTGAAGAGTTTAGAATAACAATATTTCAAGAGGGGTTGGATGAAGCTATACAATAACATTCATCATGTATAGTTAACATTCATCAATGAACATTCATCACGTATACTTAACATTCATCAAGTATAGTTAATATTCATTAATTAACATTCATCAAGTTAACATTCGTATGTGCTCTCTCAACAATACCATTGAAATGTATGTCATTGCTATATGTACTAAGATTTGATAATGAATGGGAGGTTGGTTCGATCACCTCGATCATGAGTCATGGTTAACATGCATCCATTCATCAATTAACATTTAAATGTTTCCTCTCAACAATATGAATGAAATGAAAGTAATTGATACGATTAGAATGCTTTCATAATGAGAGGAAGATTGCTATGGGTACATGGATCATGGTTAACATTCATCAGGCCTATGTAACATTCATCAAGTAAAAATTTGTATATGCGGCATCATAATTAACCATAATTTCACAATAACTAAAACCATACAAATTATCATTATAAGTCATGCCCGCCCCTTGGACGGCCTTTGATGTCTAGTGTGTGTGTGTGTGTGTATATATATATATATATATATATATATACTCCCTTATAAAGGAGGCATATCTAATGCCTAAAACCGAACCACCTTCCAAAGCTAATATTAAGATTCAACACCCAAGCATAGAGGATATAAATACCGAACCTCCCCAAATAAACACACAAACCACTAACTTATTTTGATATCTCTCTCTCTCACTCTAACCTAAAATGCACCACCCAGGCACCCACTTATACACTTTCATATCTCTCTTTCACTGCCGCCGCCGACACCAACTAATTCTGCCGCCACCACTTCCAACAGCCTGTGTCGTCACTACCATCGTTTTACATATACATTCGTTAGGTGGTTTTGACCGGTTGTTTTGTGTTAGGTGGTTTGGCTGGTAGTTTTGGTTTGTGTGGATTTGGTTGCGGTTGTTAGTGAATGATATCAAACACAGGTTTTGCACAAATCTGTTGGTAGTTAGATGAATTTGTTTAAAATCTCTATAGACCTGGTATCATTCTTTTTTGTGATTTTGAAAATTAACGCAAGAAACCATAAATTTTAATTTATGTTTTTGAACAAATAAGAGTTGTATTTGTTGGTACTTTAAGTGGTTTCGGGTTTACATGGACACCATCTCTCTCGGTGGTTTTTGTGTTGTTGAGAAAATTACGGTGGTTGTTTCGGTGGTTTCAGTGATGGTTCAAGGATGGTTTTGGTGTCTTAATTTAAAGTAATTTTTTGTTTTTCTTTTTTGTTTTTTGTTTTTTTGTTTAATAGATCTACAGACTTAGCATGGTGGGGGATCTTGATTCTTGTAATTTCAGTATTTGAACTAATCTTTTGCTTTTGTTGTTGTAGAACTTGTGATTTGGGCATGCTTTGGAACTGACATATACGTACAATATTCACTCACCTCTTTCTTTCTTTCTTTCTTTTTTTCTTTTTTCATATCTTTTTCTGAATTCTGATGTTGGGATCTTTATGCTTTTGTAAAACTTGCGAACCAAAATGATTGTAACAATTTATTTTTCTACATTATTTCACATCTTTTCTATATAGTTTAAGTGTTTTAAACTGATTTTGTTATTTATCTTTCACTATTTTGGTTTAAAGATTGATTTTTTAAATATGGCTTAATTTTTTTGCAAATTTTTACTACTTGAGTAATATCGTAACTTATTGTCTCGAGGACCTTTTTTGTCCTTAAAAATGTTGGAGTGAGTTGAATATACTACTTCTATTTTCATATTTCCATTTGGACTTATAGTTAATACTTTTGCTTTGAATTATTTTTGTACAATATTAATGAAGTTAAAGGTTAAAAAAGATTTGATTTTTTTATTATTAGTGAAACATAATAATTATAGTTTAGATTTGAATTCTAACCTTTGAGATGTATGACAACAACTTGACAAGATATTGTGTATAATGTTTTGTGTATGTTAAAATTTATGTTGGGAATATATTAGATGGAAGATATTTTTCTTGGAAATTTTGTTAGTTTTAGTAATTTATAAATTTTTGAAATTTGATTTTTTTTTTTTTAATTTGAAATTCATTGAAATGCAATAACTTTAAAATTTAGAATATTTCGAATTAAATTTGAAACTTGAGTTTGAAAGTTTCGAAAGTTTTCCAAGTTTGGAGTTTGATATATTTCTTAATTTAATTTTTAAAGTAGTTTTAATTTTAATTTATTTTTTATGTTTAGAAAGTTACAAATCTTCTAAATTTTTTTGGATATTTTAAAAGTTTTAAACTTTCGGAAAAAAGTTTGTATCTCATTACTAAAGAACCTGTGAATGTTTGGGATCTTGAACTTTTTATAATCTTTTAAATCTTATTATAAATAACTAACAACCATTGTTAATAACTTAACCAGAATGAAATATTGCTTCCAAATAGATAACTGAGCCTAACATTATTGGGAACGATTTTCTAGAAAGGTTGAAACGCCATGTGGCTTTTCAAAATTTTGGGTCTCGAGGCGCGGAACCAAATTTGGATGATATGGGATTTGGTGTTACTTATATTTGAATTGCATTGTAAGTGGTGGTTCAAAAATGTATGGCAAGAACATGACTTTTAGCAAGTGCAAATGCAAAAGAGTGTGTGTATACTCTAATTAGACCCTGACAATAAGGTATAGTGTAAGCTATAGGTTTGCAAAATATGAAAACATGAAAAAAAAAGTTAAAAATGAAACAACTTGGTGGAGTTTCACCATTGTTGAAAAAATAAGATAAAACTACATAGAAATGTTTTATACTTTATATATCTCAAACGGGTAAGATATGATATGGATCTTTCATACTGAGGGTCCATCACTACTATCGAAATCATTCCAATTGTTATTGATGATGGCATACCAAACGCACCTTAAGATAGTAAGACAATGACATTTTAATGCAAAGTAAACGACACACTCTTTTAACTTTTTAAAAAATATTTCTTGACTTAATAACCAAATAAAATTGTGAATTCCTTTTAAGGGTGAGCATCGGTCCAGGACCTGACCGGACCGACTGGGCTGAGGACCGAACCAAATGTAGTCGGTCCGGTCTTGGTCGGTCCGGTCCAACAAGGCCAAATAAACGGTTTATGGTCTGGACCCGACCGGATTGGACTGGATCAAGGACCGAATTAGTTAAAAAGCCAGATCGGATCAAATGTGGTCGGTCCGGTCCAGTCTCGGTCAGTCCGATCCATTCGAGTCGTTTGCTCAGCCCTAATTCCTTTAATTGAAGCTTTGTTAGGACAAACTCTTATCTACCCATTTATACAGAGTAATTTTGTAGTTTGACTTCAAGTTACGAGTTCTTTGTTCAAATTTAGTAACTATCTAGGAAATTTGTTTTTTAACACTCACATCAACTAAAAAAAAAGTTGATTACAAGTACTTTGGAAAAAAAATCATTTTATTATTTTGAAAAAATTATTTTTATAGTTTGACTTATGATACTCTTTACATCAAAAATATTTGTATTATGACAAATAGCACATAATTACTCCGTATAAGAAAAATATATTGACACATTTTTTACTTATATCTCTCAATCTTGAACCATATGCTTATACGAAAACATTGATATCTAAAGATCCGAATTCAACCAACTACATACAACTTTAAAAAATTGTACGATAGTCTATTATTATAAGTGATAGGTTACGAAGGACCCCTTAAAATACAATTTGTATTACGTACCATCCTTTTTTTCTTTTTTAAAAAAATTGTTACAAAAATACCAAACTGAAAGTACGAAACATAAAACATAATGTTTAACACATCAAAACAATTAAACTGACAAAAAAATACAGAACAAAAACTATGTTACACTGTAAACAGAAAGAGAAAAAGAAATGTTTTGTAATTTTTTGTACCATTAGTAGTACCCTTATTACATTTTTTTTCATCATTTTGGGAGTCCATGACTTTTTAATCTATGCTTCTAGAATGCAACTTAAAAAAATCCTTACAATTTTTGTTGACAACAACAATAAAATACAATGCAATCGGGAAAAACACGCACAGCATTAATGCTAGCGGATTTTCTTGAAAACTATATATTGCCTCCGCTATGTAACAATGGCATAAGAAAATTGTTCTTTTGAAAAGATTCCTAACGCTACGAATAAACTTTGTCGAAAGAAAATTATCCGCCGCTAAAATTTTGTCGAAGACCAGACACCGCCGCCGATAGGCGCGGGTACTCGGCTAGTGTATATATATATATATATATATATATATATATATATATATAGGGTAAAGTTAAAATAAAAAGAAAAATATCCGTAAAAAGAATAAAAGAATTTTTTTTTTTTAAATTCTTGAAAAATTCCAAAAAAATTCCACAAGATCGGGTATGTTGGTGCAAAAAACTTTTGTGAAAGAAGTTTTTCTAATTTTGAGTTTTTATACGTTTTTTTTAGTACACAAAAAACGAATTTTAATGCGCAAAAAACTTTTAATGTACAAAATTATCAACTTGTTTTAGTTAAATGCACAATGTTATTTTGATGAAAAAAATCAAAAGAAGTTGGGTCCAAAAACGAATTTTTGATGCACAAAAAACTGATTTAATGCATAAACGTAATTTTTTTATAATTTTTTTTCGGATAAAGTATCCACTTTTACAAAAACTTCCTTCACAACTTTTTCATGCACCAACATACCCGATCTTGTGGAATTTTTTTGGAATTTTTCAAGAACTTTTTTTAAAAAGTAATTATTTTTATTTTTTTTACGGAAATTTGTCTTTTTATTTGATATTTATCCTATATATATATATATATATATATATATAGAAAGAAAGATATCTCCGAGGATAGCACGGGTAAATATGAATCCCCGAGTCGTTTCTCCCAACGAAGGCTTTAACGGAGCTCGTTAGTTCGGTGTCGAGTGTCGTGTAGTGAATGTGAGGGGTTTATGGGGAACCCTAAGTTACAATTAAGCTACAAATAAAGTAAATGCAAAGGGGGAACAAGTAAGGCACACACGTAAAGCAAAAACGTAAACGGGAAATTAAAAACGCGAAATTCCCGAGCTAATCTCGGGATTTTTAAGGCAACTACAGGAAATAAAGGTCCTAAATGAAAATTCTAAATGCCTAATGGGCTTAAATGTAAATTAAAACTTTTAGGAAATTTAAAATTATTTTTATGACTTTTTAATTAATTTTTATGAATTAAAAACTACTTTTAAATATTTACAAAGTAATAAAAATGCAAAGTAATATGAAATAAAGTGAGAAAAATGCAAATTTAATTTTGAAAAATCTAAAATAACCTTAAAATATTTTTTAAACTGAAATTTTTTTTGGCTTTTTAATTAATTTTATGAATTAAAAACTATTTTTAACTATTTTAAATATATTAAAAATGCAATTAAATGTGATTTTATCCTAAAAAAAATGCAATTTTACTTTTTAAAATTCTAAAATAACTAAAAACTAATTTTGAAACAGAAAACTATTTTTTTTGGATTTTTATTTAATTTTTATGAATTTAAAATGATTTGAAAATACTTAAAAACTAATTTTAATTATTAAAAATACTAAATAGACTTGGAAAATTCTGAAATTATGCAAGAAAATCTAAATTATTATTCTAAACCTAAGAAAAATAAAATTGACTACCAGCTAAACCCTAATAAGCTATTTAGGCAAATAAGCAGTTTAAATAAGCTCTTATTATTAAGCACTTTTTCAGTAAATTACACCAAAAGCTCACACAAGGTCTAAATAACTTATTGATGCACCAAACAACTTAAAGTAACAAGATAAGCACGCAGATTAAGCTAGATAAGCAGTGAGCAAATTCAAGATTTGGACAGAAATGGGGGTTCTAAACAGCCTACTTATAGCTTAATTTTAAGTACCTTAATAAGCTAATTAATGGAAACTAAGGACATATTCTTAAAGCCAATATTACTGGCTACTTAAAAACCTAAAAAGCCCTAATTTATACTACCAATTGATTACCTAAATTACCACTAGATCAGACATACTTAGAAACTCTTGTCTACATAAACAAGAAGAACATGTTCAAAAGAGCTACTTTCATATTAAATTTTACCAAGAAAATGTTTATGAAATGGTTTGATCTTGTTATTGTATGAAGTTTGTATTACAAATTATCCCCAGAAACAAAATTAAGCAGATTGAAAGCCTAATGATCCCTTAACTGAGCCCTAGATCAGAAAGTCACAAGCAGGTTTGAAGCCTATGTCTGACTTTTTATTATACTACTAGTTTGACTAAAGTGACTTTCAAATGCCTCTAAATTACCCTAGATGTTGTATTGAGCTTATTTAAACCTTACTCTAGCTAAGTTAAATAGCTTATAACCTATATCTAAGAAATCAGTAGCTGCAACCTAAGAATGAACACAGGAATTAATAGGGAAGCAGATATTGACTTATTGCTAAATACAACCTCTATTTTATGACATACCCTTTATAATAACACCTAATTCAAGCTAACTGATCAAAAATTACCCTGTGCAACTTACTAAATTACTGATTAAACCTATCTACCAAACACCCTTTTAAATGGTAGATTCACTAAGATATGCAAATTCATGCTTTAAAACACCAAACCAATGATCACACTAGATTACTCAACTATCTAGAGGCTATTTGAACAATAAATTTCAACAACTAACAACAAAAACTCAGAATTGCAGATCAAGCACAAATAAGGCAGCAGGAACACAAAACTTGACTAGATCATACAAAAGTATAACATAAGCATATACTCAACTACTAACCACTAAATTAAGCTATACTAAGCAAATTAAAGTTGAATGAACAGTAAATAAAGCTAAAATGCAGAAAGTACAAGAAAAGGAGAGGAATACATACCTTGAACCCTACTGATTTGTTGAAATGGAATAGTAGAAGCTAAGATAAACTCACTAAAAAGTATACAGAGCTTAAGTGAGCTTATCAGAAGGGAAATATGAGCTTTTGCAAGCTTGTGTACCCTTCTACCTATGGTTTTTTTATATGTATATACTATTATTATTTTTTTCTTTTAAGTAAAATACAAGTAAAACAAAGTAAATCTACTTATTAAGAACTAAAATGAGCTTAAAAGGCAGAAAGTAAGAGCCTTTTAAAGTAAATTTAACTTTAAAAGTAAATAAACAATAAACGGATTCAGGAAGAAATTTAAGAACAAATAACACTTTTATTAATTTCAAAACAGATTACACTACATTGGAAGTAGAATTACATGAAAACTTAAGCTAAAAACATAATTTTGACCCTAAAATTCTACACGAATACAACCATGGAGCAGGGGCTATTTATTGCCAAGAAAGAAGTCTCTGGTTCCATTGAAGAAGCTCCCAGAAGCAATTCCACCGACAATCTCATCTTCTCAATCCTTCTGGAACCTTGGAATCTCTGCCCACATATGATTGGCTAATGATTGTGTCATGGGATTGCCAGCATGGCACTCCTGAGGTGTCAGAAATTTTAGGATAGTTCTAGAGTTACCTAATGATTGGGATAATTATAAGGTGTACGGGGTAAAAGGAATTGCAGGTTAAAATGAAGAAGATGCACAGTAACTTGGGTGAAAAAGCGCGAATGGTTAGTTTGATCGGGTTATTATCTTTTGACCTTGGTTTATAAAAAGGGTGAAGGGCCGGGTTTTAATCAATTAGGGATTAGGCTTAGATTTGGTTGGGCCTGGTGGGATAAGGTTATAGTGAGTTGGGTTTAGATTATTAAGTTTATTTATGGGTTTAAGGGTTAAGTAGTATAGTTTGATCCGGTCGTGTTATAGGATAAATATAAGGACCAAAAGTGTATTATTCTGAATTCTTGAGGGACGTTTCTGCCAAATTTCACAAGTATTATCCAAGGGCGTAGCTTGACAACTCCATGATTCTTCAATGGCTTTCTTTGTCATTTCTTCAAAAATATTCTTTCGGGGATCAATATTGCCAATTTTAAAACTTCAAGGACTAAGATTGCCAATTCTTCAATTTATACTTTCAAGGGATTCTTTTGATTTTATCAATCATTAAGGACTAATCTTGGCTTTTGGGGCTTTCTTTGACTTTATACGCGTTCCTAGCTCTGGTTCTTGACTCTTTCCATATCTCGTGCTCGTTTTTTTTGTTTTTAGCTTGGTTTTGGTCACTTTCTGATGCGTGGTTTTGCAACCTTGCAAAAGGTTTTACCTCTCAAGGGATCTTGAGAAGCTTGCAATCCACACCAGGCAGTGTACCTGACCGATGTAGTATAGTGTGTGCCAAGTACCGGGGGATTGATCGTTCAACTCAAAGAATAGTGTTCGCTAGGGTTAAAAATCAATTAAACTAGGTCTAGAGATGAGGGATGATTCTTTTTGTATGTTTATATTTTATGGAAAGCAAGTAAAAATCTCGGGTTTTGGAAGAATGGGCGGAATTAGTTGCTAGTCAACTAACCCAAATAACTACAAATGCAATAACAATAAAATAAAATGACACGAAAGTAAATGTGGAGAAAAACAATAATAAGAAAAATGTGTTTACTTAGACTTCGCTACTTCCTTGCTATCTTTTACTAGTTGATTAGTTTGTTACAATTGCATGGCTGACGGGTTATATTCCTTAATACCATTCGTAGGGCCGTGTACGATCTTCCCTGACTCTATAAGCTTCTACCTCTTCCTATGTCGAGCCGACTACTAGCTCCTAACATGGCCTCCTTAGTAGTTACTTATGCATTAAATACAACCAATTAATCGTAGTACACATCCGATTCATGTTTCTTAAGACGTTCAAGCATGTTACCAATTGGAAGTCTGCCAGTTTTCTTAAGCCTAACATCGAATTCATTCATCCCCAACAATTATAAACAAACAACTAACCAATCATCAATAACTAGGTTTCATTATATCTAAGCAAACACAAAGAAAACCTAGCCTAGCATGTTAAAGTAAAGACAAGCATAAGATAGAATCAAACACCACATAGACATACTGAATGATTATTGGAAAACTTATCTTCAATCAAACATGGATGAAACAAGGGTTTGGAACCCTTAAAAGTAAGGTAAAATTCGTGCTAGGGTTTCTCCCAAACTAACCCAAAGTTCTCCTCCTGTAACAAATGAAAAGTAGAAAATTATATATAGATTTTTGGGTCTGACGGCGTCACGTGTAAATCCTGATGCCGTCAACTCGCCGCCAAAGAAACTCTCGTATTGCCTAGATCCAGATTTGACGCCGTCATGTATTATTCTTCTCATGGCCGTCAAGAGTAAATTACACAAAGTCCAAAAACATTTTGGTGCATCTCATTATACTTTTGATCCACCTCTTTGCCATAACGTGACACCGTCACCTCCAAAGAGTGACGCCGTCAAGCATTGTTTCCAGCTTGATTTGGAGACTTTGCCGTATTCTTCACTTTTTGCTCAAAAAACGTCCAAAGTGCTTTCTTTTCTAGAGTTCTTCTCCAAAGTACCTAAAATGACAAAAGGAACAATTTAGGGCAATATTTGATCAAATAATCTCGACTTTGGGCTTAAATGACCCCCTAAAAGCGGTACACTTTTCGTCTCATCAAATACCCTTAAACTTGAGATTTGCTTGTCCTCCAGCAAATGCGCTTTTATTTTAATCAATATACAAGCTAGGGTCATTTAACACTAATATAAAAGTAATTATAACAAATAATCGTTCCACTTCAACCAAAACAAGCACATAAATTATACACTAGCACCTTAGAAATAGTGTTTAGATACTTACATCTCTCGGGTGTATTAAAAGTATATACATCACAAATGAAAATGGAAAATATCTCTCACTACCTGTCATAGCACATAGATTACCATAGGCTTGGGAAAGGATCAAACCTCCACCACTTGGCGTAAGCAGCTAGGATAAACTATCAAAGAGGTCTTTTAAAAAGGGTTATAACGTGAGGTGTATGGATATGATAAACACGGTTTTGTTGGATAAAGGCAATCTTTACTGGTGGCGAGTTAATCATCTTGGTCAATTACATGTACAATGTGGCGTTGCTAAGCCAAGACTCGACTCGACTTAAGCTAATCATAAACTAACAAAAACATAAAATAAACATAAAAGGAAACGGGATGGTAGTCCGTATGTTTTTCTTTTTTCCTTTTTCTATTTTTTTTTCTTTTTCTTGATTTTTTGATTTTTTTTCATACACTCTTGCCCTACCATCCAAAATAATACATCGTAGGGGATTTGCATTCCTCTTACACTTGAACTTTTACATACTTTACAATCAACTATTCTAATGACTCGAATTAAGATAATTAAAACACTTGGAGTACTTTTTAAATATTAACGCACATATGGGGGTAATAAATGATGTTCTTCCCCATTACTCCATAACACTAGTACTTTACCCAATCGTCCCAAAATAATATGTACAAGATATGACTCAACTTAGCAACCATGTAATCAATTAGATAATTAACTAAGGGTTTAAACATATAACAATAATGTACTAAAGATGAGTGCATACAAGGAAGGCTAAGGCGATTTAGGTGTACATTTGGGGTGGATTGTAAACAAATTCTTCCTTTAAGTAAAATGCTTAAAGTTAGAAACGAAAAAGATTGGCTCGGAGGGGTGTACTAGGGGTATCGTGTACTAAAAATGAGTACAACGCAAAGGTGTGGAAAAATTAATTGACTTTACTAGTCAAGTAATTATGACTTCATTGGTCAAGTAATTATGATACGGGTTTAAACACAATGGTGATCCTAACGCCTCTTATCATGTAGTAAATCCTACTACATGAATGTAGTCTCACTAGCGGTCTCGGGATGCATCTCTAACGCAAGTTCTAGAATCTAAGTACTACCGGTACACTCATAAGCATCTTTTCCTAACAAATCTAGGGGTGAACCTCACATATTTGGGGTGAAAAATTTTGAGTGGTACGGTTTTTCATGCTAGTCATACAACTCCTATCCATGAGACGCTCATTAAGGCTAAAGCTTCACTCCTAAATGTTGTAAAAAAAAATTTAAATTTTGCGCTAAAATTGCCCTAACAAGTATTTCTCTTAGTTTTATTACACACCTACTATTGAACAAACAAACTCAAGTGCAATTGCATTCTCTAAGGTATCATCATTTACCCTCCCCTTACACTTAGGGTGAACATTGTCCCCAATATTCAATACAAAGGATGTAAAAGTAATGAAGGTAAAAGAATGAAACAAATACTCCCCTGATTCGTCCGGTGTGGATAATGTGGTAACATGGTTAGATCCTCCTCCAAGAAAATGAACGTTGAAAGCTTCCCTCCAGAAATATAAATCATCTTCTTGTCCAATATAACCTGTTAAACCTGAGAAAACAATCATGGCAAATCTCGCGTAAAATCAGCGGAAATCTATATATATATATATATATATATATATATATATATATATATATATATATATATATATATATATATATATATATATATATAAAGATATAATGTTTGTGGAATGAATGTTTGCAGATTTCCTGGAGTTTGTAAAACAAAAGAATTAACAAAAACTTTAAGACTCTGGCAGGAAAAACAAAACTTGCAAAATTTTTCAGATTTTTACACCTGACGCCGTCAGGTTATAACCCTGACGCCGTCAGAGTGTTCTGACAGAAATCTTATGTTAAGTTTCTGGAAAATTTCTGGAAAAACTCATGCCTTAATTCCTGGAAATCCTGCAAAACATAATTATAACTCGATACAAGCATTTGACTCACACAAATACTAATATGCATGTTCATTTGATATTGTTGTGGTCCATGTCCAATTCCGTTCTTAGAAACAAATTTAGATTTCCCTTACACTTATCTTTTGCGAAATACCATTTTATGAAGTGAAGACGAAGTTAAACAACAAGATAAAGCATTTTCATAATTTATTTTGCAACATGAGCAACAAACAATAAAAATAAAGCACGCATACGGAAACAAATAAAATCAAACAAACAAACAATCAAACAAATAAAACTTGGGTTGCCTCCCAAGAAGCTCTTTTCTTTATTTACAAGTCTTGTAGCTAGACTCAAGGTCACGGGCTATTACGTGACCTCTTCATTAGTCACGGTTTCTAGGTCATCCTCGATTTTAGTTTTGTATTCCGGACCTAGTTGCAAGCATTCCTTGTAGACCGCTTGCTTGTGTTCCTTTTCGATGTTTGATAAAAGACAGAATTGTTCAACCTTATAGGGCATTTGGTATGCTATCTCATCGTTCTCATCCTTGAACCTAACTATCCCTAGAGATGGGTCATAATTCATCTTAGAGGTCTCAACAAACGGTTTTCCGAACACTACTTGACTTAGGCAACCATCTATTATCGGACGAATATCTTCTACAATCACAAATTTGGTAACGTAAGTGAAGTTTCCTACAAAGACGTGCAATCCTTTTACTCTTCCCACAAAGTTACTTATCCAACCCGTGTTGGGAATCATCCTAGGTCCTAGTTGCTTCTTCATTACCCAATTTTAATGGGTCCTAGTCATAATGTTTATGGGTGTCACAACCCACTAACTTCCCCTTAGGTTAGGAATGCTTTATTAACTTAACTTAGGCCCTTATTAGAGCACACTAGGATTAGAAATGCCTATAGGATTTTTCCCAAGCTAAATTTTTGCTTTAATATATTATTATAACCTAACTAACCTTCAGACAAGCTCACGTATCCATCTATGCCAACCACTACTATGTTTACTTAAGGTAAACATCCCGGTATGTCAAGTCAAGGTAATAAACATATTTTCACTAAGAAAACTAGTACTATAATACCCCATACTTGCTAGAAAACCCTAAATGCACCTATCTGTTTCCGGTTAGTTTTGAAACCCTAACTGCTTATCTGAATGATGCGTGGGAATTGCACCAGGCTTTACCTCTCGAGGGATCTCGAGAAGCTTACAACCCTCACCAGGCAGTGTACCTGATCGTTGTAGTATAGTATAGTGACAAGTACCGGGGGATTGATCGTTCAACTCAGGAATAGTGTTGCTAGGATTAGAAAACCTAAAAACTAGGTCTAGAGGTAAGGGATGATTCTTTTTGTATTTTCTATATTTTATAAAAGCAAGTAAAAATCTCGGTTTTTAGAGGAATGGGCGGAATTAGTTGCTAGTCAACTAACCCAATATCTAAGATGCAATCAAAATAAAATAACAAAAATGAAAATAAACTAAATTAAATTAGTGGTGTGAGCAATATATAGGAGAATTATGTTTACTTAGATTTCACTACTCCCTAGATATCTTTTACAGGTTAATTACTTGTTATAATTTCGTGGATGACGGATTGTATTCCTTAATACCATTAATGGGTTGGCGTACTTACTTCCCCAATTCTATAAGCTCGTACTTCACTCCTATGTCGAGCCGGCTAAGAAGCTCCTAACATGGGATCATTAGAATTCGCTCATGCATTAAATACAACCATAAAAACCTAGTACACATCGGTTCATGTTTCTTAAGACGTTCAAGCAAGTTACACAATGAAGATCTGTCAGTTTTCTTAAGCCTAACATTGAAATCATTCATCCATTACAACTATAAACAAGCAATCAACCTATAATCAACATCTAGGTTTCATTACATCTAAGCAAACACACAATAGATCTAGCCTAGCATGTTAAAATCAAGATAGGTGTAAGATATATTCAAACAACACATAGACATATTGAATGAATTTGAAGAATACTTATCTCAATTGAACATGAAGGGTTTCAAGGGGTGAAAACCCTTGAAAATACTATTACAAACGAGCTAGGGTTTATTAGGTTCGGCCCTCGAATTCTCCACACAAGTTCCTTCTTTAATGAATGAAATTTAGAAAAGTATATATAGATTTTAGGAGGTGACGGCGTCAAGAGGAAAAATCTGACGCCGTCATCTCGCCACCAATAAAGTTCTCGGACTGCCTAGATCCATAGCTGACGCCGTCATGTATGATTCTGTTCTGGGCCATCACCAAAATTACTCTTGACGCCCTTCTTCTGACGCCGTCACGTTTTCTCTGGGTCGTCATCCATTTTGCTCTTGACGCCGTCAAAAAATCCTTTTTGACGCCGTCATCTACTGTTCTCAGCAAGGAAAATTAAGACTTTGCCGTTTTCTTCACTTTTATGCTCCAAAAATGTCCAAAATGCTTCCTTTTCCAGAATTCACTCCTAAAGTACCTAAAATCACAAAAGGAACGATTTAGGGCAATATTTGATCAAATAAATTCCAATTCCGGCTTAAATGACCCCTAAAAATGGTTCATTTTTCGCCTCATCATATACCCTTACACTTGAGATTTGCTTGTCCTCAAGCAAATGCGCTTTTATTCTAGTCAAAATATAAGTTAGGGGTCATTTAACACTAATATAAAAGTAATTACAACAAATAAGCATTCCACTAAAGACCAAAGACAAGCACGGAGGTCATACACTAGCACCTCACAAATAGTGTTTAGATACTCACATCTCTCGGGTGTAATAAAGTATATATCACAATATGGAAATGGAAAACATCTCTCACTACCTGTCATAGCAAAATAGATTACCATAGGCTTCGGAAAGGATCAAACCTCCACCACATGGCGTAAGCACCTAGGATAAACTATCAAAGAGGTCTTTTAAAAGGGTTGTAATGTTAGGTGTAGGGATATGGAATACACGGTTTTGTTGGATATAGGCAATCTTTACTGGTGGCGAGCTAATTATCTTGGTTAATTACATGTACAATATGGCGTTGCTAAGCCAAGACTAGACTCGACTTAAGCTAATAAATCAAAAATAACAAAAACATAAAATAAACATAGAATGAAACGGGATGGTAGTCCGTATGTTTTTTTCTCTTTTTCTTTTTCTATATATGTTTTTTTTTAATTTTTTTTTCAATTTTTTTTTTTTTTTTTTTTTTTTTTTTTTGCATACACTCTTACCCTACCATCCAAAATAATACATCATAGGGAATGAACATTCCCCTTACACTTGAATTTTTACATACTTTACAATAAACTAATCTAATGACTCGAATTAAGATAATCAAAACACTTGGAGTACTTTTAAGATTAACGTACATATGGGGGTAATAAATGATGTTCTTCCCCATTACACCATAACATAAGTACTTTACCCATGAGTCCCAATCGTCCCAAAACAATATGTACAAGGATATGACTCGACTTAGCAACCATGTAATCAAGTAGATAATTAACTTAGGGTTTAAACATATAACAATAATGCACTAAAGATGAGTGCATACACGGAAGGCTAAGGCGATTTGGGTGTACATTTAAGTGGGGTGTAACAAATTCTTCCTTTAAGTAAGATGCTTAAAGTTAGAAACGAAAAGATAGGCTCGGAGGGGTGTACTAGGGGTTTCGTGTACTAAAAATGAGTACAACGCTAAGGTGTGGGAAAAATTAGTAGACTTAACTAGCCAAGTAATATGACTTAAATGGTCAAGTAATTATGATACGGGTTTAACACAAGGGTGATCTTAATGCCTCTTATCATGTAGTAAATCCTACTACACGAATGTAGTCTCACTAGCGGTCTCGGGATGCATCACTAACGCAAGTTCTGGAATCTAAATGCTACCGGTACACTCATAAGCACTAATAATAAATGCTTTTCCTATCAAATCTAAAGGCGAACCTCACATATTTGGGTGGAAAATTTTTCTGAATGATACGGTTTTGTGCTAGTCATACAATCTCCTATCCATGAGACGCTTGCTATGGCTAAAGTTTCACTCCTAAATGTTGTAAAAAAATTTAAATTTGGCGCTAAAATTACACTAACAAGTATTTCTCATAGTTTTATTACACACCTACAATCAAACAAACAAACTCAAGTGAAAGTGTATTGATTGGTCCTAAACGGTCAACCTAAATTGACCAGGTGAATGGTTAACCAACTCAAACGTCTCAGACCAAATCTCCGTGGAAGTATAGTGTTTCCCCGGGTCGTTATGTCCCGACGAGGTGTGATGGTTATTAAATGGGTTTGTGATCGGGTGAATTTGGACAGGAAAAGGTTTGAGATTGGTTAAATTAAGGAATCTACAAGGAAATAGCTTAAATAAGCTATTTGAATAAGACAGGAAAGTTGGAAAAACCAGAAACGTTTAAAACCTAAAAACGCGTACGTTAACGTTTTAAATAACGTAAACGTACAAAATAAAACGCGAAAACTGAAATCTGAAAACCCCCAGGGGGTGAAAATGACTTTTTTACAAACTAAAAGGTAAAAGAAAATTTTTAGAAAAAGAAAAATAATTTTTACACTATTTGATTATTTAATATTAATTAATTACTAATTAATACTAATCAATAATACTTAAATAACTTAAATACAATATAATATTATTTAAGTACTAGAAAAATAAAAATAAAATTTCAAAAATTATAAAATAACTAAAAATAAGTTTTAAAATTAAAAATAAGTATTTTTGTCTTTTGTGATTTTTATATTAATTAATTACTAATTAAATATTAATTACTTAATTAAACTATTTTAAATTATAAAAAATAGCAAATGAACAGTAAAAATTCTAGAAAAATTCCTAAAATTATATTATACTATATAAAAGCTAGAAAAAATATAAAAACTAGGTCTTGCTTAATAAAAACTAATTATGCTATTTAAAACTTAATTATTAATTAATAATTAATAAAACTAATATTAATTCTAATAAATACCAAATTATAAAATAAAAATATGAGAAAATTACTATAAATACTTTAATATAAGAGGAATTTAAGAAAAATATAAAAAAGCTAAGTACTTAATAAAAATCTAAAAATGAAAAATAAAATTTAAATTACATTAAATAGAAACTATCACTTAAAATTAAATTTGCTTTTTTGGATTTTTCTTTTGGAAACTTATTTTACAACTAAAACCAAACAACTTTAATGAAAACAACTTTTTTATATCTCAAAAATAAGCAAAATACAAGCAATAAGCAATGGCAGTTGACTATAGTTGACCAAACAAGGGAATGAGCTCAAACCAGCTTAAGTGGGACCCACTATGGTTAATCCTGGTCTAAATAAGTTAAATGAACATATTTAAGCAAGAATCAACCAAGAAATCCCACAGAATAAGCTGATAAGCAAAACTTAAGCACATTGATACCTTGTACATGACTGAAAATGGGACAGATAAAAGGGACAATTCTAGGTGGGGTCCACTAGGTCCTAGGTCAAAGTATTGGTCAAAGATTGAAGTGTGGGAGGAGGGGGCTTGAATGAAACAAAGATGGGATGCTATGGACCACTGTGGTGGCCAGAAAACCACCACCAAGTGGTGGTGTTGACTGTATCAGCAGCTGCAGCAGGGCAAGTAGCAGCCCTGCAGCCTACTTTGGCCAAGTGTGAGGGCCACCAGAAAATTCACAAAAATAAAAGGGATATGGGACAATGAAGTTAAGCTAGTATACTATGATCCCTGAAAGTTTCAAGGTCTAATTCACATTACAAAATTCAAAACAAATCCCCTAAGTTTTGCAAAATCTGAGAACTTAAAATTTTGACTTTTGATGAAATCTTGAAAAGTTGACTTAAGTGAACTTTGGTTGATCATTAATAATTGTAAACATGTTTATAAGTTACTAAATGATGAAAATGAGTTACCTTGACTACTTACGAACTATTGTGCAAGCCTTTGGGATTCAAAATCCTTGACAGTTAACTGTTATGAAGATCTATTGATGATTTTGACTTTACAGGGAAAAGTGACCAAATTTGAGACTTAATGTGTTCTAATATAACCTAAATGAGTATGGCTAAACCATAATCTTCAAACAAAACAGTCCTAAACCTTTCCAAACTAGCAAATCCAAACACACCTTAATTCCTAGGTTTACACTACAAATATGAAATCCAAAACTACAAACACTAGATTTAGGCTATAAACAGATAAAAAACATTGATTAGAATCTAAATTAACACTAAAATACCAAAAACAACAACAAGGATAGGATTATGCAAAAATCATACTTGTGGCTCATAGAAGATTTCCAAGCTGTGAATCATGAATTGGGTACCCATAACACCACCTATTGCCTTCCAAAAGCACTAATATACCATGTAGTTCTACAACAACCACAATCCAATTCTTGTTCGGTTTTGAAGACACAAAAGCAAGATTTTGTGTACTAGAAGATGAAGTAGAAGAAGTAGCCAATTCAGATTCATACACCCTTAAATTGTTGTAGAGGCTCTCCAACTTCATTGTCTCAAAGTCAGGCTTATTTCTCCACACCACTGTATGCATGCTCCATTCAGGTGCAAGACTTCTTAGAAACTTGAGATTCACATCTTCCTGTGGAACAACATACCCAACAAGCTTTAGATGACTAACAAGTTGATTTAGCCTGTTGTATGTGCCAATTATCTTTTCTCCAGGTTCAGAAGTAAAGTTTTCAAACTGATGCTTCAACATATTCTTTCTGGACTTCTTAGTAGCATCATTCCCTCCAAACCTGAATTCTACTGCATCCATTAATGCTTTTCCTGTTTCACAATCATCAAAGTCCATTTGAAATTCATTAGGTATTCCCATTAATAGAATACTATGAGCCTTGATTTCCAGCTTCCTAGTTGCATTAGCTTCAGCAGACTTGATTGGTATCTCCTTACCATCAGCACTCTTCTCTGGTTCAGAATCACCATTAACAATCACATTCCACATGTTGAAGTCGATCATGCGAATGTATTGTCTGATCCTCCTCTTCCATAGCTCATACTCAGAAGGATTGAGCATGGGAACCCTTGAAGCAGTCACCATATGAGTTTCATCACCCATCTTATGCAAACGATTTGGAACAGCAAACTTTAAAGAAACAAAATCTTCTTGATTATAACTTCTAGATCACAAGCTCTGATACCACTTGTTGATCCCAGTTGAGCTAATACGATCTTATATAGAAGTTAACTTAAACAAATACTTAAGCTTAAATGCGGAATATAAAAGCTTAACTTAAGAAGATTAAGAATTCTCTTTCAACACTTCAATATTTATTAATACGAGCACTCAATAATGCTAGGGTTTTACAACCTTGAAGTGAATAATAATACGTACTTAATCTAACCCTAGGATCCTCCTTTTATAGGCCAAGGAGTCCTACTAGGTTTACAATACCTTTCTCTACAAGATAAGAATAATCTAAATAGATAAACTATACAAAGAATCTATTCCATAATTATCCTATCGTATACAATGTTAATCCCTTCAGCAGTAGTTTCACCAAGTAGCAGATTGTCTTCAGCAGCAGAGTCATTAATACCAGCAGTAGTTTCATTGTAGCAGCAGTATTACTCAGCAGCAGAGTTACATAGCAGTAGTGTCACTTGGTCAAAACCCAACAATCCTCCCCTAAACTTAATATTTATTTCTAAATATTCAAGTTTCTTCAAAGCTCAATTAATCACTTGGAGGATGCTTCCAAACACTTCATCTCTTGAAAATTCAGTTGATCAAATATCTTCTTATACTTTGACAGCAAATTGAATGCTTGATCATCAGAATCATAATCTTTCTGCAGCTTAAGTGTTTTGTCACCATTAACCATCTGATTGACAATATTCCAGTATTTTACCACTGGGTAATCTACTTCAGCTAGCATATACAAAGTAATAGGTCCAATTTCTAGCACATGAACTCCAGAATCTTGAAAAAGTCTCCATTTTCTTACTTTGTATTCTACTATCTCTGTCCATTCAGAATCATCCATTGAAGGTTCAAACATAAGTTTAAGAGCTCTCCACATAACATTATCAGAAGCAGTTAAGATATGATCAATTTGATCTACCTCATACTTTTTACCATCAAATTTCTTAGCCCCAAACTTTGCCTTGTATAACTTCCACAAGTCTTCAACATCCTCTCTATCAAAGTAGTGTAACATCTGTTGAAATCTAAGAAATCTATGAGTTTTACCATCAGATCTCTGGACATCATGAAATGCTCCAATGTTAGTATCATACCCTGTAGTTACTTTGATAATAGGATACTTGATTCCTAATGGTTTAGCATCAACCACTTCAGGATCTTCCATCTTGCCAACCACAGTATAACTCTTCAATTGTTCTTTTTGATGCTCAGAAGGAATGTGATCAAGACCATATTTAAACTCATCTCCTTCAGGCATAGAACTACTTCCTTCTCCAATCTTTCTCTTCTTCTTTGCAACTGACTTATGAATAACACCTTTTCTTTTATCACCCTGCACAGAAGAAGTAATCTTTGCTGCATCACTTTCAATCTTTTCAACAACATTAGCTTCTTGTATCTGCTCTGCTTCAACAATCTTTTCAGGCACCAACTTCTTGTTCATCTGAGCAATATGTTCCAAGTCCTCAGCACATCCCATTGTATAAAAAGTATCTGTTCTTTTCTTTGTTTGTTGATACAAATCAAAAACTTCTTTGTCAGAATAAGCTTTCAACTGCACCAATGTCCATCCACCCATATTCTTTAGATACCTTTCATATTCTTTCCTTTGCTGTTTAACTGTTGGACCTTTGAATACTTTAACTTTTCTTCTAGCAGCAGCATTCTCTTTTCTCTTATTAGAAGCAAAATTACTATACCAAGATTGCACATTAAAATTTGGAACTTCATTTTCTTCAATCTTGATCAGCTTGTTTAATTCAATATCAGCAGCAATTCTGATCTTTTCATCATCCCATTCATCATACATTCTTAAACCTTCAGCCTCTTTCTCAGCCAGCTTTTGATCTTCCAAGTTAATCAACTCTTGTGCTTTAATAGCAGCAGCTTCATCATGTTCAACTTGCAATGGCTTAGGCCAAGAATCAAAAGGTACATCAGTAAAATCAATCCCTTTATACATCCACCTCTGAACATCAACTTGCTTGCCTTTACCCTTATCTGTAGAAGATGATGTGATTGTCTTCTTTTGAGTAGCAGCAGGTTCTCTTATTGTTATTCCTTTTTGAGATTTTCTTGTTGCTGAAGTTATGGTAGTTGTTGTGATAGGTTGTGATGATGATTGAGTTGGTAACTGAGGTGTATGTGAGTCAGCAGTAGTCTTCTTACTTAGCAAAACCATTGCCTCTGCAGCAGCATTATCCAAAGATCCAGCAGCAGAGTCTTGTACTTCAGCAGTATTCACTATTCCACTAGCAGCAGAACCATCAAAAGTCTTAGCAGCAGAATTATGAATAGCAGTAGAGTCAGCAATAACAGCATTTTCCACTGAATCTTCCAAAGTCTTTAACACATTACCCATCAACCCTGTTGCCTTCACTAGTTGCTCAGACTCCAAAGTTTTAAGAGTATCTACCACCTTTTCTTGTACAGCAACCATCTTTTCCATAACAACTTCATTCCCAGACTTATCAGCAACTACAAAGTCTTCATCATTCTGAGGACTATCCACATCCATTTCATCAATCACTGGAACCTCCCCTGAAACTATTCCAGCATCCATATCTTGAACATTATCAACTTTTTCAAGATTTACCTCCCCTGAATCCATGACAATCTCTTTCCTCCCCTGTTTGGAAGCATCCTCTTCCAAATGAGTAGATGGTTCAGAAGAACTTACAATCTGAGTAGTCCCCACTTTCTTCATTCTTTTCAAGGAGGTGGAAGATCTTGATTTCTTGAAGCTCTTAATCTGTTTTCTCATTTTGATGATAACCTTGGCTTGACCAGCAACAACATCAGATAGATTAAGAACCTTATCTTCCAAAGACTCACATTTCAACCCCAAAGCGGTACAAGTAGCCGTCAATTCTTTTATAAGTTGCATTGTAGTCTCATCACTTCGACCTGTATTACCTGGTCCGAGAGGTGAATCACTGACATTGTCATCATGTACAAGTGGATCCGTCAATTCATGAGTCACTGGCCTGTCCTCATCACTTCGACCTGTGTGACCTGGTCCGAGAGGTGAATCTTGGGACAAAAACTCAGTATCAAACCTAGTTTGATCATCTGAGCCCCCTATGTTTTCCATTTGGCTAGGATTACCATCCTGAGAAGCAGACTCATAAGAATCCTTTTCTCTAGATGTTGCCTTGGTTTGGGTCTTATTGATGTTATCACTATCCTGCTCTGCTACTAAGCTAGAAGCAGTAGTGACAGCCCTTGCCAACATGTCCTCTCCATCACCTAGGACAGCCTCATCTGGTACAGCCATACTAACACTATCCTGAGGTAGATTAGTGTCCTTTTTGGTTTTCCTACGTGTATATTGTTTTGTAGGTTGTGTAACAGATGTAGTAACATTGGGTGTGTGATGGGAATCAGTGGGATTTCCTGATCCTTCACCCTGGTTGTTGTGCACAATTTGTTCCATAAAAGAAGTAAGATTTGTATGTGCACCAGAAAAACCTTTGCCATGTTTATTCAAAAAGGTAAAAGTCCTTGAAGCCAATTTTGGAGCATCATATTCAGAAACATGGGTTCTTGTTTTGGAAATTTGTTTTTCAATAAAGATTTGAAGAAATCTTGGATATAGCAAATAAGAACCATCTTCAACACCTTTAAACAACCCAGCCAATATCAGTTTTGAAAAATTAAATGGTTGACCTTTGCACAGACATATCATTGCAGAAGCAATGGTAGTACTGAACTCATGCCACCCAGATGTTTTAGGACTCAAACAATGAAGGAATAGATGTATCAAAAACTTGTATTGAGGACAGAGGAGAGCTTTTTGAAATTTTAAATTTGTATGTTTCCCCTCATATCCCAATTCTTTTAAACCAGCAAAAATAGCATCATTGTCAAGGCAAGTGGTCTCTGTTTCATCATATAAGAGAAGAAATTCCCTTATGGATGATTCAGTTACACGAACCTTTTGCCCATCAACAAAAGCACTGACATGTTTTTCCCCATTCATAGTTTTGATTTTGGCAGTAAACCAAAACTGTTTGATGTAAGAAACATATATAGTAGGGTTCACAGTGAGTGCATACCTAAGAGAAGTAGCATTCAAAAACTTTACCATGTCTGTGAAACCTTCAGGAACTAACTCTTCATTCAAAACGACCACACTGTTGTGTTGCTCAACCCAGGTACGTGTTAGCTCCATGAATTAGGTTTAGTGAATTTGGGGATTTGTGATTATTGGAATGATTAGGTGTAAGGGTTTGTGATAACTTCAATTTAGAACATATGAAAACCAATTATGAAGGTCAATTAGGTTTTAAACTGATGGATGAAAGTTACACATAACACCCTCTTACTTTCGACCATAGCAGCAGAACCGTATCATTCACAACTAGCAGCAGAGTGATAGAACTAGCAGCAGAGTGAACTGGAGCCAGCAGCAGAGTTGACTATCGACCTTGGTCAACAATACATAACAATTAATGCACATATCACTCCGTAATCCCTATAAAACCGGCGAGATCTTTTCCCCAAATTATGCAATCAAACCCTAATCTCGTTCAAAAACGCCACAATCACAATCAATACTATCCATCTTTACAATCAATTCACCAAACAATGAAATCAACACCCGAAATTATCAATATCTCATCCGATTCATCATCCGAAGATGAGAGCCCATTTGAAACCTATGTACCGCCATTCCGTCCTCCTCATGGTGGTTGTAGAACTAAAGAGCAAGCAAAGAAGAGAAAACATGATCTTCCGGTGTTCAAAGATCTCCTCAATTTGAATCAAACCCCTAGCACTTCCAGGGGTAAAGCTGTGATGACCCCACAATCTCCATCATCTTCAGAGTCTTCAGAAGATACAGCTTGGATCCCTGTTAGGCAACCATCCCCAAAAGAGCTTGTATCCCCTTTCATCTACACATCATCAGATGAAGATGAGGAAGAACCACCAACCAATCCACCTGCCACTCCTGAGAGGCCACAATCATCAAGGTCAAGGCCACAACCATCACCTGGTCTTTCTCTTGGACCATCAAGACAAAACCCTCCTCTCCCAAAGGATAGAGAGGTTGTGCTTGGGCTTCCATGCCCTAGGAAGATGTAGATTTAGGTGTTAGGTTATGATTACAGCTTTTGTATTTTGTCTTTTGATGTTTGATCTTAGTACTTTTCTGGAATGAATGAATGATAAGATCGTTCTTGTTTAATTGCTTGCAAATCACCATTCATATATCTGCAAAATGTTAGACCAAACACCACAAAGCAAACAACCAACATATGTACTAGCAGTAGAGTTAGAAAATCAATGAGCAGCATAGTACATTATATCTCAAACATATACATATTAACAAGCAGCAGAATAACAAGCAGCACATGCATTACAAACTTTAACAAAAACAAAGAGATTTTTTTTTTTTTTTTTTTTTTTTTTTTTTTTTTTTTTTTTTTAAAGATTAATCATACCAATGTTTGCAATTAAAAATTGAAACCTCCCCACATCAAACTGTTTAGTGAGAAGATCAGCAACATTGTTATCAGTATGAATTTTAACAATTTGAATCAACTTCTTTTCATAGCAATCCCTTATAAAGTGATGCCTTATCTCTATATGTTTTGTTTTAGAATGAAACACAGGATTTTTAATTATGCAAAGTGTGCTGTTGTTATCAATATGGATTTTAGTATTCATGAAATTGTAATCATAATCCAATAATTGATTCTGCATCCATAAGACCTGTCCACAACAACTTGAAGCAGCCACATACTCAGCTTCTGTTGTTGAATTAGCCACCACTGTTTGCTTCTTGCATTGCCATGACACCAACCTGCTTCCAAGAAATTGACAACCCCCTGTTGTAGACTTTCTATCCAAAGAAGCTCCAGCATAATCACTATCTGAGTAGGATACCAAATCAAATGGTGAATCCTTAGGATACCAAAGGCCCAATGTTGGTTGATACCTCAGATATCTAAAAATTCTTTTCACTGCATTAAGATGTGATTCCTTGGGACACACTTGAAATCTTGCACAGGCACATACTGCAAACATAATATCAGGCCTTGATGCAGTAAGATACATCAATGATCCAATCATAGACCTGTACAAGTGTATATCCACTTCCTTTCCATGTTCATCCTTCAGCAATGGCTTATCTTTTTCCATGGTAGTCTTGGCAGGCTTAGCATCTTCAAATCCAAACTTCTTCAAAATATCATTGACATACTTATCCTGACTGATAAAGATGCCATTTTCTTTCTGTGTAACTTGCAGACCTAAGAAGAAGGTGAGTTCTCCCATTGAACTCATAGAAAACTTGTCCTTCATAAGCTTCTCAAAACTAACACACATAGCTTTGTTTGTAGACCCAAAGATGATGTCATCAACATAAATTTGAACCAGCAAAATATCACCTTTTTGTCTTTTGAGAAACAAGGTTTTATCAATCTTACCCCTGCTAAACCCAGACTCTAGCAAGTAGGTTGACAAGGTGTCATACCAAGCTCTAGGAGCTTGATGTAGACCATACATTGCTTTATTAACCTTGTAGACTTTGTCAGGATGATCAGGGTCTTCAAAGCCTGGTGGTTGAGACACATAAACTTCCTCAGTAATGGTCCCATACAGAAAAGCACTTTTCACATCCATTTGATACACTACAAAGTCTTTGTATGAAGCATAAGCCAAGAATATTCTAATAGCCTCTATTCTTGCCACTGGTGCAAATACTTCATCATAATCAAGCCCTTCTTGTTGTGTGTATCCCTGTGCTACTAACCTTGCCTTATTTCTTATGACAATTCCTCTCTCATCTCTTTTGCATCGGAAAACCCATTTTGTGCCAATCACTCTTTTACCATTTGGCAGTTCAACCAAAGTCCACACTTCTTGCAGCTTGAATTGTAAAAGCTCATCTTGCATTGCTTCTACCCAACTTTCTTCTTGTAAGGCTTTGTAAGTGTTTTTGGGTTCAATTTGAGAGAGAAAACATGCAAACAGGCAATTTTGAAGATCTTTATGACTATTTCTTTGATGCAGAGATCTGGCAAAGAAACTTTGATGTTGAAGATCTTTCAAGGCTTTAGTCATTTGCCTAGTTTGAATAGATGATTGTGGATCACTTAAGATTTGATCTTTTGGATGATCCTTGTGTATTCTTGTGGTAGTTGTAGGACTAATAGGAATATTGAGTTCCAAATTAGTAAAATCTGCAGCAGCTCCAAATAACTGACCATCAAGTACATCATCATCTGTGTCATAATAAATATTCTCAAGAGGAGGCATATTAGGATCATCAGGATAGATAGATTCAGCAATGGGTCTACCCTGAGAGTCCAAATTAGGAAACATAGAAGTAGCAGTAGAGTTAGTAGGCTTGGAAGCAGAATGTGGTGGAGCAGTAGTTGTAACTTTTGGCCTAGCAGTAGAGTCTTCTGAGTCAGCAGTAGAGTCTTCTGGCTGTTTAGGAGAGACATCAACAACTACTTTGAGAGGCTCATTACTATCTTTTTCTGCTTCAATTGGTATTTCAATACCTTCTTCAGTTTCCTTAGGTTTATCATGAGAAACAACATCATCTTTAGGGCTGTGATCTTTCTGAAAGGGTACAAAGGTTGGACCAATCTTCAATTTCTCAATCACAACAAACTCTTCCTGTGGTTTATCAACATTGGCAATGACAGGAACATAGTTCATTGTTTTGGCAAGAATATCAACATCAAACAGCCATTCTGGTCCTTTCCCTGCAGAATTGTATGTGTTTTCACTAAACTTGATATGCAGATTCTCCTCCACATGTTTGGTTCTCTTATTATAAACCCTGAAGGCTTTACTATTTACAGAGTAACCAACCAAATTACCTTCATCAGCTTTTTCATCAAACTTGCCTAGCTGATCCTTTGTATTTAAAATGGTAACAGGACATCCAAATGGTTTGAGAAAATCAATCATTGGCTTCTTTCCATGAAATAGCTCATATGGAGTCTTGTTATGAGGCTTGACTACCTTACTTCTGTTTTGCACAAAACATGCAGTGTTTACAGCTTCAGCCCAAAAAGGTACATGTAGTTTTGAATCAGATAGCATAGTTCTTGCAGCCTCAATAAGTGTCCTGTTTCTTCTTTCTGCAACACCATTTTGTTGTGGAGTTCTTGCTACACTGTACTGTCTAAGTATTCCTTTTCCCACACAAAATTGATTCATCTCACTGTTCTTGAACTCAGTACCATTGTCACATCTGATAATCTTTACCTTGTGATTGTGCAGGTTTTCAACTCTTGTAATGAAAGCTTTGAGTACTCCTGGAGTTTCATCTTTGGTGGCAAGAAAGAATACCCATGTAAACCTGCTAAAGTCATCAGTGACAACCAAACAGTATGACTTCTTGTTCAGACTTTTTACAAATACAGGCCCAAATAAATCCATGTGTAGCAAGTGTAGTGGCACAATATTTGTGTTTACAATTTTGGACTTGAAAGAAACTCTGTGTTGTTTACCCTTTTGACATGCAACACAAGTTTCACAATTCTCAAAAATCTTTGTAGGCATACCCCTCACAAGATTTCCTTTCACCAATTTGTTCACAGTCTTGTAGTTCAGATGTCCCAATCTTCTATGCCATAATTTGGACTCATCAATAGTTGCCTTTGCAATTAGACAAGTCAAAGCCCTCTTAGGAATAATATTCTTAATATGGTCACTGTATATATTTTCCTTTCTAGGGACCTTCAGTAACACAGATTTGTCATCTGGTAATTGAAAATCAGGAGAAAGAATCATACACTCAGTGTCTGTAAAAAGAACAAAATTCTTTTTGTCACACATTTGTGAGACACTAAAAAGGTTAAACTTAAGTCCTTTCACAAGAAACACCCTCTCAAAGTCCAAATTACCAGTCCTTAGAGTTCCAATACCAACAATCTTTCCACCTCTTGGATCATTCCCAAAAGCTACATAACCACCATCAAAAACCTCAAGATCTTCAAGTTGAGATTCATCCCCAGTCATGTGTCCAGAGCATCCACTGTCAACAATAACCATATCCTTAAGCTCATCCAGTAGATTGACCTGCACATGAAAAATAGAGAAATCAGTTTCTCTTGATGACCCAAGCCATTACTGACTTGGATCTGCCCTGTGCATCAGTATAATCAAATTTCTTCAAATCACTTGATGCACTACTATTCTTGGAAACAGAGTTTGAAACATTTGTTTTTGGTTTCCAAGTCCAGCAAGCTGAGGCCTTAACAGCATAAAAGTGATTACCAACAACTGTATTTGGAAGATGTTTTGGCTCAGAAGTAGAAAGTTTTGTACTAGCAGTAGTTTGCTTGCTAGCAGCAGAGTACATACTAGCAGCAGAATGCTTACTAGCAGTAGAGCCACTAGTAAAACTAGTTGTTGATTTGAAAACACCATTTGGTTTAGCAGCATAAATAGATCTAGTAGCACCAGATCTCAACAAAACAGCTCTAGGAACCATGTTTCTATTTGGATGTGGGTGAGTTTGTTTTGTGACATATTTGTGATTCACCCTAGTGTATTGATTCCAAACAGGCTTTTGGTGTTCAGGACATCTAACAATCAAGTGGTCAAAGCTACCACACTTATAACAAGCCTTCTTTTGTAATTGAAACTGATCACCTAATCTTTTTGAAACTAGGTTATTAAAGTTTCTTTGGTTACCCCTAGGCTTATTATTGAACCTTTTCATCTGTTCTCTAGGTACCTCATTGTACTCTACCAGTTTTCTAGAGAAGTTATTACCTAACACAGGTTTAACAAACTTTACCTGTTCAACCTTAGGCTTAACCTGAGTAGGAATTTCTTCCTTTTTAAAACTTTGTTTTGGTTTAACCTGTTCCTCTTCACTATCACTATCACTATACCATTCCTCAATAATTGGAGCTTCAGGAAATTTTCTATCCTCAACCTTAGGTATTTCAATTTTACTTGTGCTACATTCACCTACAGGTTTTTCAATATTTAGCTCACTAATGAAGGATAGTTCTTTTCCTGGTGGAGCAAAAGCACTTTTGGCTGGAGGAGCCACTTCATTATATCCAATTCCACTGCCTTTTCTCATCAAGGTGCTCTCTATAGACTTATTAACCATATCAGAAGCAAATTGTTGTTTTTGTACTCTTACTACATGTTTTTCTTTTTCAGCAAGAGCTTCCTCTTTTTCTTTTTCTGCTTCTACCAACTTATTTTTAAGAACTTCTACTTCACTGTTTTTCTTAAAAATTTCTATATCTCTTAGATTAAGTTGATCTACATATTCTTTTTCACACTCTTTGAGATATTCTAACCTCCTCTCAACATTTTGAATACCTACTTTGTAACCTAAATTATCAAGTTTTAGGTGTTCAACTTCTCTATTTAAATTCTCATTCCTAGCCTTAAGAGTTGTTGGGATTCTTGATTTGATGTGACAAAATAGATAAAAGAATGAAACAAAGGGACTATAATGCAAAGCTGGAATTCTACAAAAGATGAAGATTGAAACAAGAAGGACTTGCTTGATAAAGAAGATTTTATATTTAGTCCTTCGTAGTCTTTTGTAAACCCTAATATCTCTCTATATAAAGAGACATAGGGTACAGGTTATTATATGTCTTCCACAATGTAAATATCAGAAAGGTGTGTGTGTGTGTCTAGGGCGTAGAATATAAACGCCTAGACTAGATTTAGTTCGAATCCTCTAAGGTCTGAGAGTTCTTAGATCCTTGTTACAATTGGTAACACGTATTATTCTGATCAAATAATAATTAGAGGTGATGTTGGTAAAAACCTTGTGTCAATAACTTTGATTTGTTCTTATTCCGCTGCATGTTATTATCATTGTTATTGTTAAACCCTAGTGCTCAAAACGGTCCAAGGAGTCTATCAAACTCCACAATTGGCATCAGAGATAGGTTAGCTTGTTACCTAGGGATTACAAGGTTTTTATTGTCAACGGAAAGCAGCTTTGAATATTAAGGATATCGTATTTTATGCTGCTGCTACAAGAATTGTTTCAGCGACAATAAGGTTATACGGTAATGAATTCATTCTTATTGGGTTTGTTCCCTCGTACATGTGCTTCAAATTAAATTCTATATCTGCTTGTCGATTTACTTTATTTAATTGTCGAAGCATTAATTGTTGACTTTTGGAGATGTGGTGAAAGTGAATTTTCAAAGTAACCTCGTACTGGTGGTTAATTATAGATCGATTATTTATGAGGTTTGTGGAATTCATTATTTAATTGAGTACAAGAAAGTGGGGCTGTTGTATCTATTTAAGAACATGGGTCAGTGATATTAATTGGATGAGATAAATCGTGGGCCGGTGATGATAATTTAACCTCGTACTCAACATAGTGCCTGATTGGTTAAGTCACTTTTCTTGTATTCTTGATATCATGTGGATCGGTTCATTATTAAAAGTAAAGTTATATCGAGGGTCAGTGATGTGCATCAAATATCATTCTTTATTCAGTTAGTGCACCGTGGGTTAGTAGGACAGAATTATCACACGTGGGTTAGTAGCTGATTTTAATATTTCATACTGCTGTTTGCTATCTGATACTGCTGCTACCATAATTTTCATTCTGCTGCTACAAAGTTCACTCTACTGCTGTCATATTTACTCTGCTGTTCGACACTACTGCTGTGTATTCCACACTGCTGCTTGGGTATTTGACTCGAAATTTAATCTACTGCTGCGTTTTGATGATTTATGAGCAGTAAGGGGAAGTACATGAAGGTTATTGGTTCACACACACAAAGAGATTGGTTTGGTTTATAAAAGAATTAAGGCTCGTTTTATTTGAAGAATTGATTACGAAGAAGGTTGATTATCATTTATTTGATGTTGTAGTTGAGTTTCACAAGTTTGTGTTTTATTATACCTTTTAGCAGGAGGTAACTTGTTTGTGCATTCAAGATGTAACGAAGAATTGACAGACACTTGAAGGAGTTACGTTATTGTGCTCAGTGGTTATTGTCAAGGGATTGCGATCTCCTTATACATTGGTTTACGTATACGTTCCATGTCACGTGGTTAGTACAAGACATAAGACACAAGTTTGGGTTATTCAACTTCTTCATCAAGTTTGTTATATTTGGTTTTCTTCACATGTGATCATTACATATAGCCTACAGATTTGAAGAATCATGAAAATGACTAACACATTGATTTCAGGGGAAGCTTATTCTTATAATGTGTTTATTCATTTGATGTTCATGCACCACTCAAGGGGAAGTGTTTGATGTTTGCTACTATTGATCACTATTTCTACTGCTAGTTGGAGTTTTCTATTGTTTTGGGTTCATTATTCGTTTTGTGCTTCATGGAGGGCAATTTCAAACATTGGAAGGCTTGGATTGGAAGTTTGTGATATTGGTTCGTGGTGGTAAAGATCATATTTCATATGTTCCCTATTTGTTGATAACAAAAAGGGGAAGAGATGTTGAAGTGGCATGGCATGGCTTAAGGGGAAGACAAGACTTGTTTCATTCAGGGAGATGTCTACATCTCAACTTCTCTACTTCGCCTAGGGAAGTTCGTACACGACTTTGTTTGTTTTGTCATCATCAAATAGGGGAAGATTGTTGGGATTCTTGATTTGATGTGACAAAATAGATAAAAGAATGAAACAAAGGGACTATAATGCAAAGCTGGAATTCTACAAAAGATGAAGATTGAAACAAGAAGGACTTGCTTGATAAAGAAGATTTTATATTTAGTCCTTCGTAGTCTTTTGTAAACCCTAATATCTCTCTATATAAAGAGACATAGGGTACAGGTTATTATATGTCTTCCACAATGTAAATATCAGAAAGGTGTGTGTGTGTGTCTAGGGCGTAGAATATAAACGCCTAGACTAGATTTAGTTCGAATCCTCTAAGGTCTGAGAGTTCTTAGATCCTTGTTACAATTGGTAACACGTATTATTCTGATCAAATAATAATTAGAGGTGATGTTGGTAAAAACCTTGTGTCAATAACTTTGATTTGTTCTTATTCCGCTGCATGTTATTATCATTGTTATTGTTAAACCCTAGTGCTCAAAACGGTCCAAGGAGTCTATCAAACTCCACAATTCTTCTTCCTTCTTTCTCTTCTTTCACATTGATTTTTTTATTTTTCTTCTATTTAATTTTATTTTTCTAAATTTTTGTGTTTCTAACCTGAATCTGTTTCAAGTGCATTGAATACTTCAAAAAGCTTATAGTTGGACTGAAATAAGCTCAATCAAACAATAAACAACAACTTATAACAAATTAAGTAAATTTGAGATTTTGAAAATGGAAATAGCATAAACTGAATTTGGAATTGAAAACTAAAATTGATGATTAAAACAAGTTACAATTACACTGAAATTGAGATTACAATCTTGTTAAACTAAAGAGTACAACTAAAAACCAAGTTTATACTAAATTCGACCCTAAAATTATTCTACAACTACTCCTAGTTAACTACTACTTCTATCTCTTTTTTTTTTCTTTTCTTTTATAAGTCCCAGAAGGTTTCTCACTCTTTCCCACTTAGCTCTGAGCCCTAGGATTGCTTGACTTGATCTCAGCCATTCAAACATGTTTTGGCGCCAAAAATGGAGTTTACCCACTAGCAGGTTGCTTGGAGGGATTTAGGGGCAATAAATGCTCATTGTCTTATGTGTTTGGAGGGGGTAACAAGGTATGGGGTGAGTGAGGTGGAGGAGGGGGGTTGAGTGTTGGGTGAGTTGTAGCAGACTAAGTGGTGAGGGAGGTGATGTTTGACTTTGGTTGACCCTGGGAGGGAATAAAAACGGGGTGAGTATATTTTTGGTGTGGGCTGGGTGAATGGTGATGGGCTGAGGGTGTTGGTGATTGGGCTTGGAGTTATAAGGGGATCAGGTTTGTATGTTTGGGTTTGGTTTGGTTAATAATAGTACAAAAGGTCCATTTGGTTTATATATTAATCACAAGGACCAATTATGTAATAACCTGAAAGTTGAGGGCTGCAAATGTAATTTTCACAAAGTTATCAAAAGGATCATTTATGCCACATGTGAATAATAGAAGGGCTAAAGTTACAATTTTCCAAAATTTTAAACCCCGAGGACCATTTATGCAAAATTCCAAATTACGGAGGCCAAACATGTAAACTTTTCAAAACTTTCACCCAGGGACTAATTGTGATAACATTTGATTTCCCAAGGTCTAAAAATGATTTTTCTTTCAAAAATATCCCACCGGGGACCAAATCTGCCAAAATCTGAAACTCCAGGGACCAAACTGTAAATTCTCAAAACTTTTCCAATTTTTCACCAAAGGACTACATATGACAATTTATGATTTCAAAATGACTTTTGGTGATAATTTTCCATATTTTGAATGACCAGGGACTAGTTTTGTCATTTTATGAAAGTGGGGGGACTGAAACTGCCAATTTTGCAAACTTTGTACGTTGTTCATCTGTTTTTACTCATTTTGCATCTAAAACATATAAAACACAATTTTGAAATATTTTTAGTATTTTGATGCATTTCTGAGTGTTTTTGTATGTTTTGCAGTTCAGATTTGACCAAAAATGATGAGTGTTTGAGCACTCATCAATCCCCCACACTAAACTATTGCTAGTCCCTAGCATTAACTGTTTTGAAAACTTGATGGATTTTAACTCTTTACCAAAAGCCATCACTTCTGGAGTAGCCAGGTGTGAGAACTGTGGTACACCTGATAACCGTGTGATTTTGAGCAAACCACCAGCTGTCAACGGATTTGATTAGTCTTTACCAAAAGCCGTTTGCTTATGGACTAGCCAACTCTTGATGGAATAGTCAACATCTTGGTGAGCTGATTACCAATTATGGATTTTCCACTGCCTTTACCACAAGCCATAATCTTGCGGGCTAGCCAACTCATTGGCTTTATGGGATATGGCGAGTTGAGGTACCATACAATTTTGGGCAAATTGCAAGCCATAAACGGATTTGATATATCTTTACCAAGAGCCGTTTGCTCCTGGATTAGCCAATCCCTTTTGTCGGTTAGACAAGGCGGACTGATAACCACAAAAATTTTGAAGCACCAGTGAAATTTTTTTGAAATTTTGGCTAAAAACGGGGGTACTAGATAGTAAAATGTAATAAAATTCGCTAGAATACCCCCCACACTTAGCATGAATATTGTCCTAAATATTCAAAATCCCGGCTATTATGCCGACATTTTGAACGTAAAAGGGCAACATTACAAGCTAAACGTGGAAACACCACTTTGTATTTTCACTTCATTTGTAACCGTAGCATGGGTAACTCCCCCACACTTAGGGTGAAAACCCTATAAGCATGCTACTGTTTTTTTTTACCGAGTCGCTAGCTTGACTCGACCCCGAATTCATTTGTCCATGGGGAAGCATGATGTGGAAGAAACAATCTCAATCGGACTTTCATTCAAGATGTTTGGACAAACATTTGAAGCACGTGAAAGTTCCACACCGATGAGATAAGTATCCGGCTCAAGATAATGATACATGAAAATGCCGGGATCAAAGATGGTGTCTTCATTCCCGAAGGAGTGAAGAACAAGGGAAGTCACCTTATAGGTGAAGAAAAGGAAGAAAACCATGATGAAAATCTTTATAAGATTTTCTTCCTCGAGATCAGGCTCCGTAGCCTGGATTTGGATTTCAAAGGTTAAGCTCAAAAACATCCCGGGAGGGTGGGTGGGAATTTGCAAATTCTCATGATTGAGTGCATCTCCCCCCGGGCTATCATACTCCGGAGGAGTCATGATATGATGAGTGAGTTCACCGGAGAACTCCTCATGAAGAGAATCATTTACATGATGTGAATCTGTGAACTCATGTTCCGGAATAGACTCATCACAATCCTCAATCTGAGTACCAAAGAGTGGATTATCAGAAATCAAAGTGAATTCAGATTCGAATTCAAATAGAGGATTGGTGAGAGTAGTATTGAATGTTTCGGGAACAAAGAGATTAACATTCTCTTGTGGACTGTTAGGATAAGAAGTGAGTGACGGATCATGATATAGGAGACTTTCAATTTCTCCCAGATCGGCTTCAAAATCAAGGAGACCATCATCACTTTCCAATGAAAGTGGATCAATGTGAGTAAGTTCATCGGCGAACTCCTAAAGAAGAGGATCAACATCAGACTGAGGGAGTGATGCCTCAATATACTCAATGTCTCCATGAGATGTACAATCATCATTAAAATCTGAGAAAGTCTCAAAATGATCGTTTGAACACTCAAGAGGAGAAGGAATATCATACATATGCTCAAGAATTCCCTGTGACTCTTTTGGGATTGGGACAAGGATCTAAACACTAGACTTTATTAATTCGTCCGATTCCTTATTAGGAACAGTGTCAAGATGCTCATCCCCCATGCTCAAAGAGTGAGTGGGAACCTCGGGTGTGATAGCAGTTGTTTGAGATGGAATCTCAACTGCTGGGATATCAACTGATGAACTTGATGGATCTTTATAGAATTGAAGGATATCAAGTGTATCTTCATCATCACTGTCATCAGGAATAAAATGGAACTGAGAGCTAGATTTGGCTGCTTTTTCTCTTGCAATTGATTCCCTAACAGATTTTTCATAGGCATCTTGGGAATTTATTCTTGCAGCCTGCTCTTCAGCTAGAAATTCTTCCATGGATTTTTGATGAGTATGTCTTTGGGCAAAGTCTTTAACTAAACCCTTAAGCTCATCAACGATTTTCATCATATTTTGCATTGGAAGAAGTGCTTGATTCATATCGTACTGTGGAGGTTGGTCGTGATAAGGTGTGTCAAAATTGTCACAAGGATATGGATTCCCCGTTTGACAATCTAAGCTGAAGTGTGGACCTCCACAGTAATCACAACAGTAAAACTGTTGAGTCTGGACTGGTGAATCATATGGGTATTGGTCATAACCAAAGTTCTGAGCATCACCGGAAAACTGTTCATAGACAAATGTGTTTCCGGCTTGACACTAAAATCCTTGGTGAGGACCACCACAAAACTCACACAGATATGTCAGTATCTCATGATGTGGTGGCTGGTAGGATGAATCAGATGTATCATGGTAAGGATAGGGAGCTTGGTTATAGACAGACCCATCTCCTGACTCTACCATGCTACAACCGGGACAATTCCCGCCATTATGAGGACCACCACACCATTGGCAACCGCAATGGTGTGGATACGACATAGGAAGAATCAAAGGTTTACAGAGGGGTAGGGATGAAGAATCAAAGATGTGAGAGGGTAAAGGTGAATATTTTTGGATTTTTGGATAAACATTTTGTACAAATGAGAAAGAAAATGTTTTTGTGTTTTTTGTGTTCGTTGAAAACTGAGTTTAAAAAGTTTTCGTGAATGGTTTTGTTTTGATAATAAGAAAATATGAACAAAGGATGGATAATGGAACGAATTCCAAAATCACTAATCAGAAATACCGTTTAAAATACGCGCACGACCTCCGCGGCTGCAGCGCCAAAAATTGATTGGTCCCAAACGGTCAACCTAAATTGACCAGGTGAATGGTCAACCAACTCAAACGTCTCAGACCAAATCTCCGTGGAAGTATAGTGTTTCCCCGAGTCGTTATGTCCTGACGAGGTGTGAAGGTTATTAAACGGGTTTGTGATCGGGTGAATTTGGACAGGAAATGGTTTGAGATTGGTTAAACTAAGGAATCTACAAGGAAATAGCTTAAATAAGCTATTTGAATAAGACAGGAAAGTTGGAAAAACTAGAAACATTTAAAACCTAAAAACATGTACGTTAACGTTTTAAATAACGTAAACGTACAAAATAAAACGCGAAAACTGAAATCTGAAAACCCCCAGGGGGTGAAAATGACTTTTTTACAAACTATAAGGTGAAAGAAAATTTTTAGAAAAAGAAAAATAATTTTTACACTATTTGATTATTTAATATTAATTAATTACTAATTAATACTAATTAATAATACTTAAATAACTTAAATACAATATAATATTATTTAAGTACCAGAAAAATGAAAATAAAATTTCTAAAATTATAAAATAACTAAAAATAATTTTTAAAATTAAAAATAAGTATTTTTGTCTTTTTGTGATTTTTATATTAATTAATTACAAATTAAATATTAATTACTTAATTAAACTATCTTAAATTATAAAAAATAGCAAATGAACAGTAAAAATTCTAGAAAAATTCCTAAAATTATATTATACTATATAAAAGCTAGGAAAAATATAAAAACTAGGTCTTGCTTAATAAAAACTAATTATGCTATTTAAAACATAATTATTAATTAATAATTAATAAAACTAATATTAATTCTAATAAATACCAAATGATAAAAAAAAATCTAAGAAAATTACTATAAATACTTTAATATAAGAGGAATTTAATAAAAATATAAAAAATCTAAGTACTTAATAAAAATCTAAAAATGAAAAATAAAATTTAAATTACATTAAATAGAAACTATCACTTAAAATTAAATTTGTTTTTTTGGATTTTTCTTTTGTAAACATATTTTACAACTAAAAACAAACAACTTTAACGAAAACAACTTTTTTATATCTCAAAAATAAGCAAAATACATGCAATAAGCAATGGCAGTTGACTATAGTTGACCAAACAACGGAATGAGCTCAAACCAGCTTAAGTGGGACCCACTATGGTTACCTGGTCTAAATAAGTTAAATGAACATATTTAAGCAAGAATCAACCAAGAAATTCCACAGAATAAGCTGATAAGCAAAACTTAGGCACATTGATACCTTGTACATGACTGAAAATGGGACAGATAAAAGGGACAATTCCAGGTGGGGTCCATGATGAGGCGAAAAATGATCCATTTTTAGGGGGTCATTTAAGCCCGAATCCGACTTTATTTGATCAAATATTGCCCTAAATCGTTCCTTTTGTGATTTTAGGTACTTGGAGAGTGAATTCTGGAAAAGAAGCCATTTTGGACGTTTTTTGAGCATAAAAGTGAAGAAAACGGCAAAGTATCAATTTTCCATGCTGGAAACACTAGGTGACGGCGTCAAGAGTTATACCCTGACGGCGTCAGACATCATGAATAAAATACCGTAGTTGATGACGGCGTCAAAAGTCATCCTGACGGCGTCAAAAGGCCAAGAATAAAATACCGTGGTTGGTGACGGCGTCACACAGGCCGTCATAAGTAGATCAAGGCCGTCCGAGGAAGTATTTGGCGGCGAGGTGACGGCGTCAGAATGTTGTCTTGACGCCGTCAGCCCAGTTTTCCTATATATAGTTTTCTAGTTTTTTACTTTTAAAGGAGGGAAGTTTTGGAGAAACCCTAAAGACGAATTTGGTGCAACTTTTACAGGTTTTTCAAGGGTTCCAAACCCTTGATACCTTGCATTGTAATTGAGATAAGTGTTCTTCTAATTCAATCAATATGTCTATGTGTTGGTTGTCTATATCTTGTTCTTGTCTCAATTCAATTATGCTAGGCTAGATCTCCTTTGTGTTTGCTTAGATCTAATGAAACCTAGATATTGATTATGTGTTGATTACTTGTTTATTCTTGTTCTTGGATGAATGATTTATATGTTAGGCTTAAGAAAACTGGCAGATCTCCAAATGGTAACATGCTTGAACGTCTTAAGAAACATGAACCGAGGCGTACTAGGTCTTTATTGGTTGTATTTAATGCATGAGCCACTGTTTACAATCCCTATAGTTGTGCTGGGTCATGGTGTAGGAGGAGATAAGAGCTCATAGAATTGGGGAGTTATGTATGCCACCCCATGAATGGTATTAAGGAATACGATCCGTCATCCATGCAATTGTAACAAGTAATTAACGTGTAAAAGATATCTAGGGAGTAATGAAGTCTAAGTAAACACATTTTCTCCAATTACTGCTCACAACCTTAGTATAAATTAGTTTAATTTCATTTTTAGTATTTTATTTTGATTGCATCATAGCTTTGGGTTAGTTGAATAGCAACTAATTCCGCCCACTCTTTCAAAACCCGAGATTTTACTTGCTTTCTAAAAAACATAAAAATACAAAAATAATCATCTCTCACCTTTAGAACTAGTAATTTAGGCTTTCTAATCCTAGCGACACTATTCCTAAGTTGAACGATCAATCCCCCGGTACTTGTCACTATACTATACTACAACGATCAGGTACACTGCCTGGTGGGGGTTGTAAGCTTCTCGAGATCCCTCGAGAGGTAAAGCCTGTTGCGATTCCCACGCATCAGTCCACTAGGTCCTAGGTCAAAGTACTGGTCAAAGCTTGAAGTGTGGGAGGAGGGGGCTTGAATGAAACAAATATGGGAGGCTATGGACCACTGTGGTGGCCAGAAAACCACCACCAAGTGGTGGTGTTGACTGTATCAGCAGCTGCAGCAGGGCAAGTAGCAGCCCTGCAGCCTACTTTGGCCAAGTGTGGGGGCCACCAAAAAATTCACAAAAATAAAAGGGATATGGGACAATGAAGTTAAGCTAGTATACTATGATCCCTGAAAGTTTCAAGTAACCCACACCGCCCGTGACTTACCCGGAAGAAGTAGAAGAGACTTTAGGAATCCCAATTGAGGTAGAACCCTTGAACCAAACACAACTAGAGGATATAGGTTTGAATACTTATAATGATAACCTTACTCTTAGTTATATAGGGAAGTTCCTAGTTTTGATGAACCGGAGCCTCAACCAAAACCGTTACCTAATCTTCCATCCTTGGATGAAAATTTAGGAATTGAATTAGGTCCCGATCCACCCATCAAACCATATAGTCCGGGTAGTCTTAGGATAAAGGTAGTGGACTCTAAGCCTTGTAGAGAGGAAGCCAATATAGGAGTGGAAAATAACCTTACATGCTTACATCACCCATTTATGATTGATCACAAGAAACATTATGGGTTTAAACCGGGTTTATTAGGTCAAGATGGATCCCCAACTAGTAATCTCTTGAAGTCGATTGAAAATGATCCCTTTCTAGGAGAAAATCTTAATCCAGCCATTAACCCGATTGAATTAGGTAAGGTTATGATGATAGGAGCACACCCCTTTGAGCATATAATTCATTCACCACTCTTTCCTCACGAGGCACATTCCCACCCTAAGGGTATGTATTGCTATTATCATCCACACTTAATCCCAAGTGTAGGGAAAACTTCCCCTATTCATGTTAAATAAGGGTAGAGTCAGGCTCGTGACTCGAACAAAAACAAGCGCTTCTTGGGAGGCAACCCATGTTTTGTGTGATTTTATTTGTTTGTTTGTTATTTGCTTCCGTATGCATGTTTTATTTTTATTGTTGGTTAATCATGTTTCTAAACTAAATAGTAGAAATACTTTACTTTGTTGTTTTGGCCTAGTCTTAACTCCACCTAAAAGTATTTTTGCAAAAGATAAGTGTAAGGGGAAACCCCAAATATGTTTTTAAGAAATAAACTGATCATGATTCTCCACAATAATAAATGAACATGTATATTCGTATTTGTTAGAGTCAAATGCTTGTATTGAGTCATAATGAAGTTTTGCAGGATTTTCCAGGAAGTAGGACCAAGTTTTTCCAGAAATTTTCCGGAAACTTAACATAAGAATTTCTGCAGGTCCATTCTGACGGCGTCAGGGGTTTACTCTTGACGGCGTCAGGAGTTAAAAATCTGGAAATTTTACCAGTTTTGTTTTTCTAACGGAGTCTTATGGTTTTTGTGAATTATTAAGTTTTATAATCTCCAGGAAATCTGCAAACTTCATTCCACAAGCATTATATCTTACTTTGTTTTCTAGGATTTAGTAACTTATATAGGATGCCGCCGATTTTACGCGAGGTTGTCTTGTCTATTTTGTCAGGTTTCACAGGTTATGTTCGACAAGGAGATGATTTATATTCTGGAAGGGAAGCTTTGATTGTTCGTTTTCTTGGAAGAAGATTTAACCTGGCCAACCTATAATCCATACCGAGCGAATCAGGGGAGTATTTGATTTCATTCTCTTTACTTTTTCTCTTTTACATTCTTTACTTGAACATTGGGGACAATGTTCATCTTAAGTGTAAGGGGAGGGTAAAAAGATGATACCTTACATATGCACTTTCGCTTGAGTTTGTTTTGTTTGATGGTAGATGTGTAATAAAACTATGAGAAATACTTGTTAGTGTAATTTTAGCGCCAAATTTAAAATTTTTTACAACATTTAGGAGTGAAACTTTAGCCATAGCAAGCGTCTCATGGATAGGAGATTGTATGACTAGCACATAACCGTATATTCAGAAAAATTTTCCACCCAAAAATGTGAGGTTCGCCTTTAGATTTGATAGGAAAAGCATTCACTATTAGTGCTTATGAGTGTACCGGTAGCATTTAGATTCTAGAACTTGCGTTAGTGATGCATTCCGAGACCGCTAGTGAGACTACATTCGTGTGGTAGGATTTACTACATGATAAGAGGCATTAGGATCACCCTTGTGTTAAACCCGTATTATAATTACTTGACCATTTAAGTCATATTACTTGGCTAGTTAAGTCAACTAATTTTTCCCACACCCTTAGCGTTGTACTCATTTTTAGTACACGAAACCCCTAGTACACCCCTCCGAGCCTATCTTTTCGTTTCTAACTTTAAGCATCTTACTTAAAGGAAGAATTTAATGTACAACCAAATCGCCTTAGCCTTCCGTGTATGCGCTCATCTTTAGTGCATTATTGTTATTTGTTTAACCCTAAGTTAACTTTCTAATTGATTACATGGTTGCTAAGTCGAGTCATATCCTTGTACATATTGTTTTGGGACGATTGGGACTCATGGGTAAGTACTTATTTTATGGAGTAATGGGGAAGAACATCACTTATTACCCCCATATGTACGATAATCTTAAAAGTGCTCCAAGTGTTTTGATTTTCTTAATTCGAGTCATTAGATTAGTTGATTGTAAAGTATGTAAAGATTCAAGTGTAAGGGGAATTCTCATCCCCTATGATGTATTATTTCGGATGGTAGGGTAAGAGTGTATGAAATGAAAAAAAAAAAAAAAAAAAAAAAAAAATCGAAAAATCAAGAAAAAAAAAATAGAAAAAGGAAAAAGAGAAAAAACATACGGACTACCATCCCGTTTTTCATTCTATGTTCATTTTATGTTTTTGTTATTTTTCATTTATTAGCTTAAGTCGAGTCTAGTCTTAGCTTAGCAACGCCATATTGTACATGTAATTAACCAAGATTGTTAACTCGCCACCAGTAAAACTTCCTTTATCCAACAAAACCGTGTAATTCATATCCGTATACCTAACGTTACAACCCTTTAAAAGACCTCTTTGATAGTTTATCCTAGGTGCTTACGGCATGTGGTGGAGGTTTGATCCTTTCCCAAGCCTATGGTAATCTATTTTGCTATGACAGGTAGTGAGAGATATCTTCCATTTCCATAATGTTATACTACTTTATTACACCCGAGAGATGTGAGTATCTAAACACTATTTGTGAGGTGCTTGTGTATGATCTCCGTGCTTGTCTATTGGTCTTTAGTGGAACGATTATTTGTTGTAATTACTTTTATATTAGT
This sequence comes from Artemisia argyi, assembly GCA_030686995.1. NCBI lineage: Eukaryota > Viridiplantae > Streptophyta > Magnoliopsida > Asterales > Asteraceae > Artemisia > Artemisia argyi. The sequence goes on along the minus strand of CM060701.1, from coordinate 88,072,611 downwards.
GTTAAATGACCCCTAACTTGTCTTTTGAGTAGAATAAAAGCGCATTTGCTTGAGGACAAGCAAATCTCAAGTGTAAGGGTATATGATGAGGCGAAAAATGATCCATTTTTAGGGGGTCATTTAAGCCCGAATCCGACTTTATTTGATCAAATATTGCCCTAAATCGTTCCTTTTGTGATTTTAGGTACTTGGAGAGTGAATTCTGGAAAAGAAGCCATTTTGGATGTTTTTGGAGCATAAAAGTGAAGAAAACGGCAAAGTATCAATTTTCCATGCTGGAAACACTAGGTGACGGCGTCAAGAGTTATACCCTGACGGCGTCAGACATCATGAATAAAATACCGTAGTTGATGACGGCGTCAAAAGTCATCCTGACGGCGTCAAAAGGCCAAGAATAAAATACCGTGGTTGGTGACGGCGTCACACAGGCCGTCATAAGTAGATCAAGGCCGTCCGAGGAAGTATTTGGCGGCGAGGTGACGGCGTCACAATGTTGTCTTGACGCCGTCAACCCAGTTTTCCTATATATAGTTTTCTAGTTTTTTACTTTTAAAGGAGAGAAGTTTTGGAGAAACCCTAAAGACGAATTTGGTGCAACTTTTACAGGTTTTTCAAGGGTTCCAAACCCTTGATACCTTGCATTGTAATTGAGATAAGTGTTCTTCTAATTCAATCAATATGTCTATGTGTTGGTTGTCTATATCTTGTTCTTGTCTCAATTCAATTATGCTAGGCTAGATCTCCTTTGTGTTTGCTTAGATCTAATGAAACCTAGATATTGATTATGTGTTGTTACTTGTTTATTCTTGTTCTTGGATGAATGATTTATATGTTAGGCTTAAGAAAACTGGCAGATCTCCAAATGGTAACATGCTTGAACGTCTTAAGAAACATGAACCGAGGCGTACTAGGTCTTTATTGGTTGTATTTAATGCATGAGCCACTGTTTATAATCCCTATAGTTGTGCTGGGTCATGGTGTAGGAGGAGATAAGAGCTCATAGAATTGGGGAGTTATGTATGCCACCCCATGAATGGTATTAAGGAATACGATCCGTCATCCATGCAATTGTAACAAGTAATTAACGTGTAAAAGATATCTAGGGAGTAATGAAGTCTAAGTAAACACATTTTCTCCAATTACTGCTCACAACCTTAGTATAAATTAGTTTAATTTCATTTTTAGTATTTTATTTTGATTGCATCGTAGCTTTGGGTTAGTTGAATAGCAACTAATTCCGCCCACTCTTTCAAAACCCGGTACTTGTCACTATACTATACTACAACGATCAATCCTAAGTTGAACGATCAATCCCCCGGTACTTGTCACTATACTATACTACAACGATCAGGTACACTGCCTGGTGGGGGTTGTAAGCTTCTCGAGATCCCTCGAGAGGTAAAGCCTGTTGCGATTCCCACGCATCAGTCCACTAGGTCCTAGGTCAAAGTACTGGTCAAAGCTTGAAGTGTGGGAGGAGGGGGCTTGAATGAAACAAATATGGGAGGCTATGGACCACTGTGGTGGCCAGAAAACCACCACCAAGTGGTGGTGTTGACTGTATCAGCAGCTGCAGCAGGGCAAGTAGCAGCCCTGCAACCTACTTTGGCCAAGTGTGGGGGCCACCAAAAAATTCACAAAAATAAAAGGGATATGGGACAATGAAGTTAAGCTAGTATACTATGATCCCTGAAAGTTTCAAGGTGTAATTCACATTACAAAATTCAGAACAAATCCCCTAAGTTTTGCAAAATCTGAGAACTTAAAATTTTGACTTTTGATGAAATCTTGAAAAATTGACTTAAGTGAACTTTGGTTGATCATTAATAATTGTAAACATGTTTATAAGTTACTAAATGATGAAAATGAGTTACCTTGACTACTTATGAACTATTGTGCAAGCCTTTGGGATTCAAAATCCTTGACAGTTAACTGTTATGAAGATCTATTGATGATTTTGACTTTACAGGGAAAAGTGAGCAAATTTGAGACTTAATGTGTTCTAATATAACCTAAATGAGTATGGCTAAACCATAATCTTCAAACAAAACAGTCCTAAACCTTTCCAAACTAGCAAATCCAAACACACCTTAATTCCTAGGTTTACACTACAAATATGAAATCCAAAACTACAAACACTAGATTTAGGCTATAAACAGATAAAAAACATTGATTAGAATCTAAATTAACACTAAAATACCAAAAACAACAACAAGGATAGGATTATGCAAAAATCTTACTTGTGGCTCATAGAAGATTTCCAAGCTGTGAATCATGAATTGGGTACCCATAACACCACCTATTGCCTTCCAAAAGCACTAATATACCATGTAGTTCCACAACAACCACAATCCAATTCTTCTTCCTTCTTTCTCTTCTTTCACATTGATTTTTTTATTTTTCTTCTATTTAATAGTTGGACTGAAATAAGCTCAATCAAACAATAAACAACAACTTATAACAAGTTAAGTAAATTTGAGATTTTGAAAATGGAAATAGCATAAACTAAATTTGGATTTGAAAACTAAAATTGATGATTAAAACAAGTTACAATTACACTGAAATTGAGATTACAATCTTGTTAAACTAAAGAGTACAACTAAAAACCAAGTTTATACTAAATTCGACCCTAAAATTATTCTACAACTACTCCTAGTTAACTACTACTTCCATCTCTTTTTTTTTTCTTTTCTTTTATAAGTCCCAAAAGGTTTCTCACTCTTTCCCACTTAGCTCTGAGCCCTAGGATTGCTTGACTTGATCTCAGTCGTTCAAACTTGTTTTGGCGCCAAAAATGGAGTTTACCCACTAGCAGGTTGCTTGGAGGGATTTAGGGGCAATAAATGCTCATTGTCTTATGTGTTTGGAGGGGGGAACAAGGTATGGGGTGAGTGAGGTGGAGGAGGGGGGTTGAGTGTTGGGTGAGTTGTAGCAGACCAAGTGGTGAGGGAGGTGATGTTTGAATTTGGTTGACCCTGGGAGGGAATAAAAACGGGTTGAGTATATTTTTGGTGTGGGCTGGGTGAATGGTGATGGGCTGAGAGTGTTGGTGATTGGGCTTGGAGTTATAAGGGGATTAGGTTTGTATGTTTGGGTTTGGTTTGGTTAATAATAGTACAAAAGGTCCATTTGGTTTATATATTAATCACAAGGACCAATTATGTAATAACCTGAAAGTTGAGGGCTGCAAATGTAATTTTCACAAAGTTATCAAAAGGATCATTTATGCCACATGTGAATAATAGAAGGGCTAAAGTTACAATTTTCCAAAATTTTAAACCCCGATGACAATTTATGCAAAATTCCAAATTACAGGGGCCAAACATGTAAACTTTTCAAAACTTTCACCCAGGGACTAATTGTGATAACTTTTGATTTCCCAAGGTCTAAAAATGATTTTTCTTTCAAAAATATCCCACCAGGGACCAAATCTGCCAAAATCTAAAACTCCAGGGACCAAACTGTAAATTCTCAAAACTTTTCCAATTTTTCACTAAAGGACTAAATTTGGCAATTTATGATTTCAAAATGACCTTTGGTGATAATTTTCCATATTTTGAATGACCAGGGACTAGTTTTGTCATTTTATGAAAGTTGGGGGACTGAAACTGCCAATTTTGCAAACTTTGTACGTTTTTCATCCGTTTTTACTCATTTTGCATCTAAAACATATAAAACACAATTTTGAAATATTTTTAGTATTTTGATGCATTTCTGAGTGTTTTTGTATGTTTTGCAGTTCAGATTTGACCAAAAATGATGAGTGTTTGAGCACTCATCAGTATCTATAAGGTATCATCATTTTACCCTCCCCTTACACTTAGGATGAACATTGTCCCCAATGTTCAATTAAAGATTGTAAAAGTAAAACAGGTAAAAGAATGAAATCAAATACTCCCCTGATTCGCCCGGTATGGATAGTATGGTAACAAGGTTAGATCTTCCTCCAAGAAAATGAACAATCAAAGCTTCCCTTCCAGAATATAAATCATCTTCTTGTCAAATATAACCTGTTAAACCTGAGAAAACAAACAAGGCAACCTCGCGTAAAATCGGCGGCAATCTATATATGCTAATAAATCCTAGAAAACAATGCAAGATATAATGCTTGTGGAATGATGTTTGCAGATTTCCTGGAGATTATAAAACTAAAGAATTAACAAAAAACTTTAAGACTCCGTTAGAAAAACAAAACTAGCAAAATTTCCAGAATTTTACACGTGACGCCGTCAGGAATTTCTTCCTGACGCCGTCAGAAATGACCTGCAGAAATTCTTATGTTAAGTTTCCGGAAAATTTCTGGAAAAACCTTGTCCTACTTCCTGGAAAATCCTGCAAAACATCATTATGACTCGATACAAGCATTTGACTCTAACAAATACGAATATATATGTTCACTTAATATTATGGAGAATCATGATCAAGTTTGTTTCTTAAAAACATATTTGGGGTTTCCCCTTACACTTATGTTTTGCGAAATACCTTTGGATGAAGTTAAGACTAAGCCAAACAACAAAATAAAGTATTTTCACTATTTTAGTTTTGAAACATGATCTACCAACAATAAAAATAAAGCATGCATACGGAAACAAATAACAATCAATCAAAATAAAAATCACACAAAACATGGGTTGCCTCCCAAGAAGCGCTTTTCTTTATTTACGAGTCTTGTAGCTAGACTCAAGCTCATAGGTTACTACGTGATATGGGTTAGTTCCTCATTGAGGACATCTTTGGGATCAGACTTAGGTTTCAACTTCCTATCGGTTTTCTTAGTGCGGTATGACCTTTTAAACTTTTCTCCATCCGGATCATACAAAATCATCTTCATATGCCATGATCCGTCACCTTCCTTAGGTGGCTTGTCCCACCTCCATTTACACTTATCCCCCTCTCTTTTCCACTTGTTCATCTCTATGTTAATGGGCATTACGCTTAATAACTCAATCATTTTCCTAAAGACTAGGGGGTCCTCAAAAGGGTCTAGCTCTTCATCTCTAGCTATGAGTTGTTCCACCGAATGTGTTTTATCGATGAAATCTTTTTCTAGATAGAATGGGCGTTGAGGTCCTATAAAGTTTCTTTCTATCCAAGGTACATATCTAGATGGTCTCCTATTCATCTCTACCCAATGTGGTGTCGGTTCTTAACATCATATACCGACCAAGTATCGCCCTCACCTACCGCTATCTTAGACTCCTTACAATCTATCATGGCGCTAGCGGTCGCTAAAAATCCTCTTCCTACTAATAATGGGCATGTAGTGTCACTAACCATATCTAGGACGTGAAAATCCGCTAAAATAGTTAACTTTCCTACGTGAACAACTACATCCTTAATCATCCCAACCGGGTGGGCAATACTCCCATCCACTAGACCAATTAATACCTCCGTCTCCTCTAACTTTCCTAGCTTGAGAGTGGTGAAAAGAGATAAGGGAATCAAGTTGAGGCTTGACCCTAAATCGGCTAGTGTGTCAAAAGCTTTGTATTTTCCTATGTTACAAGGCAAAACAAATATACCCGGATCATCAAGCTTTTTAGGCAACTTGTTTTGAACGAAGGCGGTCCCATTTTTACGTAGTTTAAATTTCTCATACTTTTCTAGGAGGGCACTATAGTAGGGAGCACGGGCTAAGACATCAATGACGAGGCGTTCAAGGTGAAGCTCCTTGAATTCATCGTCAAGGTCTTGCGTAGGAGGTGTTTCAACTATGCTTTTGACCGGTTTTATATCGGGTGTTTTATTTGATTGGTCCTTTTGAAGAATTTGGTTTTGTTTGAAATACGTGCTCGTTGATTTAACCGAGTAGTATTGTGGACAAGAAGTGGGTGACGAAACTGATGATATGGAATTAACGTTTAGTTTTGGGTTCTTGACCATGTCGTTGGGAGTGCTCCCATTTCTCGGTCATTGAGAACTTTCAACAATGTGTCAATTTTGGTGGTCATCTCGCTTTGTTTTTGTTTGAAATCGGCTTCAAACTTAGATACACGAGCTTCTTGAGATGCCATAAACTTGGACATCAATCCTTCAAGATTGTTGGTGCTACCATGATTGTTAGAAGGATTTTTGTTGAAAGTATGGTTGGAGGGTGGGCCATTTGGTTGGTAACGATTAGGCGGATTGGAAGAATTGTTTTGGTTGTGTTTCCACCTAAGGTTTGGGCGATTTTTCCAAGAAGGGTTGTAGGAATCACCATAAGGGTTTGGCTTGGGCTTGAAAGTGTACCACTTGTCTCCCGCTTCGTCGGTACGCGAGGATGATTAGTCCGCAAAAGCTGTTCTGGGGAGTTCCACGCAATCACGAGTGTCGTGGGGACCACTACATAATTCGCTTGAAGAAGTGATTTTATTCACTTGGCTTGAAGGCTTAGGAGCTTCGTAAGATTTCATGAGAAACTTGACTTGGTCCTCAAGATTCATGATACTATGGTCGGGAGTGCTAGAATTGTTCGAAGGCAAAGATATTGCCTTGACCGTTTTGTTCAAATCACGGTGATCATTCCAACTTTCGTAGTCATAGAGATCAAGATCTTCTATGAGTTCCCATGATTCTTCCGCACTTAGATCACGTAGCTTGCCACCGGCCGATTGGTCAATGGTTCATCTTGCGGAGAGATCGATATGGTCATAGAAGATTTGGACTTGGAGCCAAAGATCTATGCCATGATGAGGGACTTTTTGGAGTAAGTCCTTGAAACGAGTCCATGCTTCATATAGAGTTTCACCTTGACGTTGTTGGAACATCAAGATATCATTTCTAAGCTTGGTAGTTGTCCCCGGTGGGAAAAATTGAGCAAGGAAACGAGTGGTGAGATCATCCCATGAGGTGATGGATCTCGTGGGTAAAAGTTCAAGCCATTGACTAGCTTGATCACATAGAGAGAATTGGAATAGGCGTAATCGGGTCGTCTCTCTAGTTGTAACATTAAGGTCTATAGAATCTACGATTTTAAGGAAGTCCTTGAGATGTTGATTAGGATCTTCGGAACGAAGTCCAAGGAATGTGCATCCGCTTTGCACCAACCGGATGGTGTCGGATCGCAAGGGAGACACATTGGCTCCTTGGGTGAGCTCAATGGTGTTTCGATAGCCTAGGTGTCTAGGTCGGGAGTACTCTCCTAGGGTTCGGGGCCTAAGAGGTTGGTTAGCTAGTGGTGGGTTTTGTGGGTGGTTTTGTTGTGGTGGGTTGATGGGTTCAAAGATGTTACCACCTTACATGATGTCGGATGGTAAGAAGTTACGAACAAAGGCACGAAGAAATAAGATAGACTAAAGAAAACCTAAAAATAAAAATAAAATCTTACTAGAAAGGAATCTAGCAAGCAGACCTATTAAAAAGAAATTCTAACCTAGACAATAACTATTCCCCGTGCTGCGGCGCCAAAAACTTGATGCGTGGGAATTGCACCAGGCTTTACCTCTCGAGGGATCTCGAGAAGCTTACAACCCCCACCAGGCAGTGTACCTGATCGTTGTAGTATAGTATAGTGACAAGTACCGGGGGATTGATCGTTCAACTCAGGAATAGTGCCGCTAGGATTAGAAAATCCTAAAAACTAGGTCTAGAGGTGAGGGATGATTCTTTTTGTATTTTTTATATTTTATAAAAACAAGTAAAAATCTCGGTTTTTAAAGGAATGGGCGGAATTAGTTGCTAGTCAACTAACCCAATATCTAAGATGCAATCAAAATAAAATAACAAAAATGAAAATGAACTAAATTAAACTAGTGGTGTGAGCAATATATGGGAGAATTATGTTTATTTAGATTTCACTACTCCCAAGATATCTTTTACAGGTTAATTACTTGTTATAATTGCGTGGATGACGGATTGTATTCCTTAATACCATTCATGGGGTGGCGTACTTACTTCCCCAATTCTATAAGCTCCTACTTCACTCCTATGTCGAGCCGGCTAAGAAGCTCCTAACATGGGATCATTAGAATTCGCTCATGCATTAAATACAACCATAGAAACCTAGTACACATCAGTTCATGTTTCTTAAGACGTTCAAGCAAGTTACACAAAGGAGATCTGCCAGTTTTCTTAAGCCTAACATTGAAATCATTCATCCATTACAACTATAAACAAGCAATCAACCTATAATCAACATCTAGGTTTCATTACATCTAAGCAAACACACAATAGATCTAGCCTAGCATGTTAAAATCAAGACAAGTGTAAGATATATTCAAACAACACATAGACATATTGAATGAATTTGAAGAATACTTATCTCAATTGAACATGAAGGGTTTCAAGGGGTGAAAACCCTTGAAAATACTATTACAAAGGAGCTAGGGTTTATTAGGTTCGGCCCTCGAATTCTCCATACAAGTTCCTTCTTTAATGAATGAAATTTAGAAAAGTATATATAGATTTTAGGAGGTGACGGCGTCAAGAGGAAAAATCTGACGCTGTCATCTCGCCGCCAATAAAGTTCTCGGACTGCCTAGATCCATAGCTGACGCCGTCATGTATGATTCTGCTCTGGGCCATCACCAAAATTACTCTTGACGCCCTTCTTCTGACGCCGTCACGTTTTCTCTGGGTCGTCATCCATTTTGCTCTTGACGCCGTAAAAAAATCCTTCTTGACGCCGTCATCTACTGTTCTCAGCAAGGAAAATTAAGACTTTGCCGTTTTCTTCACTTTTATGCTCTAAAACCGTCCAAAATGCTTCCTTTTCCAGAATTCACTCCCAAAGTACCTAAAATCACAAAAGGAACGATTTAGGGCAATATTTGATCAAATAAATTCCAATTCCGGCTTAAATGACCCCCTAAAAACGGTTCATTTTTTGCCTCATCACTGAACTTACATGAAAAGTGCTTAGGACTTAGATATAAGTTATAATAGTTGCCTTAGGATATATTAGAACCCTTAGGACATAGTACAACCCCTAGAACTTAGGTACAAGTCATATAAGCCCAAAACCCTAATTAGGTTATAACTTCCCGAAACTAGGTCTAAACTATCTTAAATCTTTACCATAAGCTACCATCACTTAGTATAAACTACTAATAGTTACTAAACATCATTAGGACCTTAAATAAGACACTAAAACATAGATAAAACCTTAAACACTTATTAAACAAAACTTGATTAAAATTAGACTTAAACACCTAAACCATGTTACTTAAGCACCTTAAAATGAACAAGCAACCATCCTAACACCTCTATATGATTAAGCTAGCACCCTAGCACCTCCAAGCACCCAAGCTAGGAGGTGCATCACCTCCTTGTCACCACCTTTGCTCAAACCGCCACCCTTAGCTCATAACCACCACAACCGTCCTACCCCGCCCCCTAGCTACCACCATAGCCCATCCTCATCACCATTTAGACCTACCGCACCACCCCAATAGCTTTGCTTACTCCCTCCTCCCCTCCGTGACACCTAGCAGCCGAAACTTGAGCACCACTCAATGCGAGGGCTATAAATAGCCAAGCCTCCCCTCATTTCTTCTTCACACCTTTCTCTCCTTTCTACCTCACACCTTTCTATAGTATTAGACCCTTAGGAGCTGTAGAAGACGAGTGGCGAAGCCCTGGCCTAGGCGAGTTGTGGTTTGAGTCGAAGGAAACCCTAGAAACCTTAGTACCATCGTTAAGCCCTCCCTCGACCTAGGTAACCTTTACTTCACGTATAATAGACTTAGAGTAGACTTAGAAAGACCTTAGGACTCTTAGCTAGGACCTAGAACATAATCGTTTGCATGCTTTTATTTTAAAACCCTAGTTTGATCGAATTGCATGCTTAGATGTTATATAGCTTATTTACTTGATATAATCTGAATTATGTGGCTTATTTGAACTTATATGAGTTAGTTATAATCTTAGAAACTAGATTGCCATGCTAAATTATGAATTACATGCATTTAGGACTAGTTTTGCAAAATATTGCATGCCTAGGGGTATATATTGTAAATTCCTGAAACTATAAAGTCTAGGGACTGTTTTTGACATTTCCTAGAAGATAATAGTGTAAGGACTAGATTTACAAGATATTAAACCTTAAAATAAACTATTAAAACAAATATTAAACTAAAAGGACTAAAATTGCAAATATTATAAATATAAGGGTAAATAGGGTAAATACTAAAAATTGGTATAATTTAGGAACTATATATCATTTCTTTAAAATATATTAGTATAGGGACTAAATATGCAATAGTTAGAAAATTATATGCTTAATTGTTATAAGTTTACAAGTTTAGGGTAGAAAACATATATATATATATATATATATATATATATATATATATATATATATATATATATATATATATATATATATATATATATATATATAAGGGGTAAAAATGGACTATTCTCATAAAAATATAAAAACCTATTTAAGTTAGAAGCATAACACAATACTAGGGAGCTTCATGCGAGGAGTACTATGCGGATATTTCGTTTTGACGAGTTTTTTGGGTTTACGAATTAAAGTGCTCTGACCCCCTCGAACGATTATTGCATATACTTCTGAGATATGATGGCCTGAACGGTGTTATGTTATAACTAAACCCTAATAATAACATAACTCAATAATAGGGAGCTTTGTGTGAGGAGTATTAACTTCTGAATTATGATGGCCCGAACGGTATTATGCTGATCACATAATACAATAGTAGGGAGCTTCATGTGAGGAGTCATATACTTCTGAATTACAATGGCCCGAACAGTGTTATGTTATATATAAAAACTTAATAGTAATTAATTAAGAAACCTAGACTAAGACTTGACATACGCACACCCGCACTACCCCAGGATACGTGAGTGAGTTATCTAAACCCCTACTTTAATTAGCTAGAGACTCATGTGAGTTTTCATAGCCTCACACCTTTTAAATGCTTTCTAAATGTTTTACAAACCCTGTGAAGGGGATACATGCTTTAAAATCAAATACAAGTCTTTTCTCTGGTTATTGCATGAGTAAACTAACTGCCATCATTACATAACCAAAATTCATGAATCTAATCATTTGGGATATTTTACCCACGTGAACGCGAATATAGTTGCTATATCTATTGGAGTTTGACAACTCCCGTTGGTATTAACACCCCACTAGGTGGTACCAATAAGTACTATATTTGAACCCACTGAAGGTTTAACTTTGGCAAGTTATCCTTCCCATCCCCTCATGGTTTGGTCTGCAGACCTTATGACCCGGATTGTTAACGTGTGGTTCATGAGCTTAGTGCAATATACCTTCTAACACTAACACTTTTCCACACATAGGGTTTAAGCTGAACCTTGTGGAACTTGTATTTATACCTTAACTTTTTAAACATGTGACTCTCACTCAACGTACGTGTTGACTTTTAAGCATGTTATCTTAGTTAATTAGGTACTATAGGAACCCTGGCACGGAGAACCACTGGACATGAGGACGTCCAAAATAGTTATCATTCATCAGTTTTGTGTCATAAAACGTATCTTAGGGACCTCTCTTTTGGTAAAAGTACATCTTTTACTGTAAAAACTCTGATGAATAAATGAATGATAACACCTTTTTCAAAAATGTCTCTTTTCGAGTCATTTTCTATTATCTTGTCTTTGTTTCCATGAGTAATACCCCAAACACTTTATCCACTGCGATCAGTGAAAAATGGGGGTGTTACAATAGGAGATCTAAGATCGATGTAGGCTTTCCACACATGCACATGCCCAATGTTGCATGGTATGTTGATGTTAGAGGGATCACCCGCTTTGATGATTGGTGAACCAAGGACGTATGGTGTTTCGGGGTCATCGAATAAATCCTTATGGTATTCCCGTTCTTCCTTGGTAGGTAACCTATCAAAGTATTCCTCTACATTTTATATTTCCTCAACCTTTCCTTCATTCTCCTCCTTCTTGGATTCACTACCAATTCCAACCCTATCTACATCATCTTCATCCCTATCCTTATCGATTGGCGTAATAGTGACGACATTAATAAAGTGGACATGCTTAGATGATGAGGGATCCTTAACTTGGGGTCCACTATTAGTGTTCCTAGTGTCCTTATTTGGCATGGTCAACACTTGGTTGTTAAGAGCTTTCAACAAGTTGCCAATTTTATTGGTCATCTCCGTTTGTTTTTTTATTGAATTCGGATTCAAACTTAGCTACACGAGATTCTTAAGATGCCATAAATTTGGACATCAATACTTCAAGATTATTGGTACTACCTTAGTTGTTGGAAGGATTGTTGTTGAAGGTACGGTTAGAAGGTGGACCGCTTGATTGATAACGATTAGGTGGATTAGAAGAATTGTTTTGGGGTGCGTTTTGGCTTTGTTTCCACCTAAGGTTCGGGTGATTTCTCCAAGAAGGATTGTATGAATCACCATAAGGGTTTGGCTTGGGTTTGAAAGTGTACCACTTGTCTCCCGCTCCATCGGTACGTGAGGATGCGTAATCCGCAAAAGCTTGTTCGAGGAGTTCTATGTAATCATGAGTGACGTGGGGACCACTACATAATTGGCACGAAGAGGTGATTTTTTTCACTTGGCTTGAAGGTTTAGGAACCTCGTAAGATTTCATGAGAAACTTGACTTGGTCTTCAAGTTCCATGATCCTACGGCCGGGAGTGCTTGAATTGTTCGAAGGCAAAGATATTGCCTTGACCGTTTTGTTCAAATCACGGGGATCATTCCAACTTTCGTTGTCATAGAGAGCAAGATCTTCTATGAGTTCCCATGATTCTTCCGCACTTCGATCACGTAGCTTGCCACCGGCCGCTTGGTCAATGGTTTGCCTCGGGGAGAGATTGATGTGATCATAGAAAATTTGGACTTGGAGCCAAAGATCTATGCCATGATGAGGGACTTTTTGGAGTAAGTCCTTGAAACAAGTCCATGCTTCATAGAGAGTTTCATCTTGACGTTGTTGGAACATCAAGATGTCATTTCTAAGCTTGGTAGTTCTCCCCGGTGGGAAAATTGAGCAAGGAAACGAGTGGTGAGATCATCCCAAGAGGTGATAGATCCCACGGGTAAACGCTCAAGCCATTGACTAGCTTGGTCACGTAGAGAGAATTGGAAGAGACGCAATCGGGTCGTCTCTCGAGTTTCAACATCAAGGTCTATGGAATCTATGATTTTTAGGAAATCCTTGAGATGTTGATTAGGATCTTTGGAACGAAGTCCATGGAATGCACATCCGCTTTGCACCAACCGGATGGTGTCGGATCGCAAGGGAGATACATTGGCTCCTTAAGTGAGCTCAATGGTGTTTCGATAGCCTTGGTGGCTCAGACGGGAGTACTCTCCTAAAGTTTGGGGTTAAGGAGGTTGGTTTGGTTGTGGTGGGTTTTGTGGATGGTTTTGTTGTGGTGGGTTGATGGGGTCAAAGAGATTACCACCTTAAATGATGGCAGATGGTAATGGTTATGAACAAAGGAATGAAGAAAAAGATAGACTAAAGAACACCTATAAAAATAAAAATAAAAATCTTATTAGAAAGGAATCTAGCAAGTATGCCTAATAAAAAGAAATTTCAACCTAGACAATAACTATTCCCCGGGCTGCGGCGCCAAAAACTTGATGCGTGGTTTTGCAATCTTGCAAAAGGTTTTACCTCTCAAGGGATCTTGAGAAGCTTGAAATCCCCACCAGGCAGTGTACCTGACCGATGTAGTATAGTGTAGTGGCAAGTACCGGGGGATTGATCATTCAACTCAAAGAATAGTTTTCGCTAGTGTTAAATCTCAATTAAACTAGGTCTAGAGATGAGGGATGATTCTTTTTGTATTTTTATATTTTATGGAAAGCAAGTAAAAATCTCGGGTTTTGGAAGAATGGGCGGAATTAGTTGCTAGTCAACTAACCCAAATAACTACAAATGCAATAACAATAAAATAAAATGACACGAAAGTAAATGTTGAGAAAAACAATAATAAGAAAAATGTGTTTACTTAGACTTCGCTACTCCCTAGCTATCTTTTACTAGTTGATTAGTTTGTTACAATTGCATGGATGACGGGTTATATTCCTTAATACCATTCATAGGGCCGTGTACGATCTTCCCTAACTCAATAAGCTTCTACCTCTTCCTATGTCGAGCTGACTACTAGCTCCTAACATGGCCTCCTTAGTAGTTACTTATGCATTAAATACAACCAATTAATCGTAGTACACATTCGATTCATGTTTCTTAAGACGTTCAAGCATGTTACCAATTGGAAGTCTGCAAGTTTTCTTAAGCCTAACATTGATATCATTCATCCACAACAATTATAAACAACCAACCAACCAGTCATCAATAACTAGGTTTCATTACATTTAAGCAAACACAAAGAAAACCTAGCCTAACATGTTAATGTGAACACAAGCATAAGATAGAATCAAACAACACATAGACATATTGAATGATTATTAGAAAACTTATCTTCAATCAAACATGGATGAAACAAGGGATTGGAACCCTTAAAAGTAAGGTAAAATTCGTGCTAGGGTCTCCCAAACTATCCCAAAGTTCTCCTCCTCTAACAAATGAAAAATAGAAAACTATATATAGATTTTTGGATCTGACGGCGTCACGTGTAAATCCTGACACTGTCAACTCGCCGCCAAAGAAACTCTCGTATTGCCTAGATCCAGATTTGACGCCGTCATGTATTATTCTTCTCATGGCCGTCAAGAGTAAATTACACAAAGTCCAAAAACATTATGGCGCGTCTCGCTATACTTTTTATCCACCTCTTTGCCATAACGTGACGTCGTCACCTCCAAAAAGTGACGCCGTCAAGCACTGTTTCCAGCTTGATTTAGAGACTTTGCTGTTTTCTTCACTTTTCGCTCCAAAATGCTTCTTTTTCCAGATTTCTTCTCCAAAGTACCTAAAATGACAAAATGAACGATTTAGGGCAATATTTGATCAAATAATCTCGAATTTGGGCTTAAATGACCCCCTAAAAGCGGTACACTTTTCGTCTCATCACTTTCTCATATTTTATTACCTACACGTTCAAAAACACAAAACACATATATTTGGCATTTATTTGTTAGTTTTGGTCTTTTTGTCGGATTTTGGTCAAGAAAAAGTATGTGTTTTCACACATACCAATAACACATGTAGATCATGCAAGTATAGGCATTTCATGCTGCATGCATAGGCTGTTAGCGCTGGCAGAAGTGCCAATGTCACAACACATGAGGGTGAGACAAGTAAATAATCGAATAAACATAATACACCCACCCGGCTGAAACCGCAATAAGTTGCCCGACCAAGATACGGAAGACCACAGCTTCATCGAACAAACCCAATTTCATCACAACCTTTAGAAATTCACATTCCCACCACGCACAGGTCATGAGGATATATATATATATATATATATATATATATATATATATATATATATATATATATATATATATATATATATATATATATATATATATATATATATATATATATATATATATACACCTATATATATACCTATATATATATACATATATATATACATATATATATATATATACA